>OZ004340.1:10270886-12670886 GCA_963924445.1 Philereme transversata | reverse complement strand
TGTTGGACCTGAGGTGCCATATTATAAATATGTGCCAGAGCCAGTTCTAGAAAATGGCCGTGCCACGCTCTATTGGGACCGGTCTATCATCACGGACAGGACTATTGTTGCCAATAAGTCAGATATCGTGCTGGTAGACCGGTCAGAGCGCCGAGCGATACTTGTTGATATTACTATCCCACATGATGCTAATCTCGTGAAGGCCGAGAAGGACAAGCTAAGCAAGTACCTTGACTTGGCTCATGAGATTACCGCCATGTGGGATGTGGAATCAACAATTATCGTTCCGATAGTTGTGTCGGTCAACGGACTGATAGCGAAGAGCCTCGACCAATACCTTAAGAGGCTCTCGCTAGGAAGTTGGATCAAGGGTCAGATACAGAAGGCGGTACTCCTGGACTCGGCACGCATAGTCAGGAGGTTCCTCTCTCTGCAGCCCTAGCCACCGATCGCTTGGGCCTTGCTTCGCGGTCGGTGGTTTACCGTTTTTATAAATATATTTTTTACTATAATGTTTGTTTTTCGTAAGATACTTTGTAGTGAAAAATGTATTTTTTATAAACGAGTTTTAAAATAAATATGTGTGAATAATAATAATAAAGTTAATTTAATTAAAAATAGCCATAAGCACTTTTTGATAGGCAAGTAATTAGAATAGAATAGAATACAATACTTTTTATTGCACACCAACAAAATTAAAAATACAATAAAAATACACAAAAATTAAGGTAAGTACAATGGGCGGTCTTATCGCTAAAAGCGATCTCTAATTATAGGCATATTTGTTTATAAATTATATTTGATAAAAAATACGTCTCATCTGGTTATCAGATCGGTGAAGGTCGATCTTCACCGGCTCTTGGACTATTAGGTATTGTATAAAAGTGACGTTTGACAGCAATGATTGCGAGATTTAAGCCTCATCTTAGCTACCGATGTACGGACGCAAAATCATAGCAGATTTTTGTACTGTCAAAGCTATTGTAATGTCAGTTGCGATGATCAGTAACTTTTACAATATAAAAATGTAGACTTGACATTATTGGGATTGCGACCGACATCAGTTGCGAAGTTGATCGCTAAAAATGTCGAGACTTCCACCCCTGCAATACGTAATCAGGAGCGGGTACGTGCCAGAAGTAATATTTGGACTTGCTTCTGACAACCCCCTAGTAAACTTTAATGCTACCTGTAAAAGTATTAATGAATCTAATTTAACTTTGGCGAAAGTTTTACTACGAAAATAACTAAAATTCTCACACAAGTCAGAAACATGCAACGAGTTGTGAATTTCATATTTATACTGAGTAGAAATTATTTAGCAACTTTAAATGTGCTCTAGAATAATACCAACTATCTCGAAAGTTTTTGAGTCGACACTACACTGTATGCATATCATTACATAAGAAAGAAAAAAAAAGAAAATAGGTAGGTACTTGTATGTATTTGTGGCAAGTCCACCACAAAAAAACTATAAAACTGCACAAAATATAAAAAAAAATTAAAGCAATCATAAATAAAATTTAATTTATCTATTGTTTTTTTTTTGTTGGAAATGTATTTTATTCTGACAGTGAGTGTGACACTACAGGTAATAGGGTAGCCGCCTCAAAAAGGCTTTTTGCTATGTCACAGCAAGGTATTCCGTTTGAACCTGTGTGGGTCATAGAAATAAGAGTTTGATTTGTTTTCCGAAATCATTTGAATGAATGAATGAATGAAAATACTTTATTGTACACCACACAAGAAACAAACATAAAAATAAAATTTCACAAAGCAACAAGTACAATGACAAACAAACACGGAAGTCTGCGAACTTATTGGTGTAGTATAAATTAGTGATCATGTTTAGGGCCATTTAGAAGTTGAACTTCAGATAGGTACCTATAAATATGTTTACTAACCTACATATTTACATATGTACCAGTAATCAGTATCCCAAAAATCTCAATATTACTTACACTTGAGATAAGGTGTAAAGTCAAATTTGACTATATTTAATTCAAAAAAAAGTGGTGTAATTCACACTATTATTATTAATTTATTAATAAATAATAATCATTATTGCTGGACATTTCACACAGCGCTATCTAGCCCCAAACTAAGCAAAGCTTGTACTATGGGAACCAGATAACTGATAGAATACTTATAAACATTTTTTTTGTAAATACAAACTTATAATATATAGAGAAACAACCAGAAGATAAATATCTGTAGATCTTGCAAACATTTGTTCCGCGGCGGGGATCGAACCCGCTACCCCCTGCGTCTCAGCCGGCTATTCGCCCACTGCACCACGGAGGTCATTGGATCACGGAGGTAATTCGGTAGTAACTCTTGTCTCTCTGTTTGTTACATTTTCGCGAATAAACGGCTGGACTGATGTTGATGAAATTTGATATACAGATAAATTATGACCGGGATTGGGATACATATTACTATTTATCTGGCTGTGCAGAAGGATGTTAATGTTTTATTGATAAACCACGCGTGTAAAGCCGCGGGTGGAAGATTTTTGTGTTGTAAAAACAATTCTTACGATATCCATATCGCTGCTTTTGTTATAAAAGTACAAACGCTAAACCAAATTGTACTCGGCTGCCGCCACACTAACTGAATAATAGATTAAATTTTTTTAGCACAAAAAAATCTGTACGTAAGTAGCCGTTCAAATCCATCCTATACATAACTATTCATAAAACTATTCGGGGGTTTCGACGAAGGGATTTAATACAGAGTATAACCACTTTTATTTATTAATACATAAAACAAAGGTACGTACGGTAAACAATTCGGTATTCGGTCAAAAATGCCTTTAGCCTTTATTATGGAAAGGTATATTTACGTTACACAAATTTCGGGTTAGAATTTGAATTAAAGCCTTTTACGGACTTCCTTCCCCTTTTTAATTCGCCAACTTGAACAAGAATTAAACAAATACAATCGTCTTAGGGGTCCGGAACAACGAAAGTACTGCAAAAAACTTTACGCATAGTTAAATTGAAAGTCCTTTTTTCATAATTAAAAAACAGGGGTAAAAATGTTTGGAACATTCCGCGTACGTAGTCACGTACGTAGCCAATATACATAACTCACAAAATTATATGCATGCGTTGACTTTTACGATCCCCGGGAGACCGGAACGTCATCCCGGTTATCCGGTCCCGTGAAGGGTTAGGTTGGGTTATAGAAAAGACGGATAGAACTTCGAGCACTGAAATAATTTAATTTTAAAATTCAATTTTATTATTTTGCCTGTCTGCACCCACTTTTGGTTATAGGCTTCCTCTTTATTGCGTCATTCCTTCCGGTCCCTTGCGAGTCTCATTCGATTCATTCCGTCTTATAACGTTCTTATGAAATCCAGTCCATCCAAAAGTTGTCTGAAAGAGATCGCTTTTAGCGATAAGACCGCAACTTTTATTTCTGCGTGTATTGTTTGTTTTTTTTTATTTTAAGTGTCATTTACAATAGGCGTTTTCTATCTATCTCATTCATTGACACCTAGTTATGTTTGCAACGTCATTCGACTATAGGGCGGGTGGTCTGCCTCTTGGTCTACGAGCATTCCTTGACCACCATTATGTAATCGCCATCGTCCAACGCCCGTCATTCTTTCTAATCAAGTGTAAGTCAAATTTCAAATTGTTTTTGATAAATAATGGGCTGGATAATTTAATCCTCTGTACCTAAATGCTTGCGACGAAGCCTAGAAAAATCATTTAGACGAACTCCGTGACGCAGCCACTGGTGAATAGCTGGCTAAGAAGCAGGAGACTGTGGGTTCGATTCCCGCCGTGGAACAAATGTTTTCATATCATACAGACATTTGTTTAAGGTATGGGTGTTTCTCTATACATAAGTATGTATTTATCAATTATCCATATAAATTTTCTATCAATTATCGGGTTCCCAAAGCACGCTTTGCTTTGCTTTGGGGCTAGATAGGTCTGTGTAGATTTTCCGCCATTATTTATTTATCATGTACTGTTTGTCTAACAGTTTTAATAACTAAAACTAATAGATTAGGATAGGGTTCGTCCGTTCGACTTTTATTTACTCGTAAACAAAAAAAGAATAGTTGTTATAAATAATAATTATACCTTTCCGTTATAATTAAAAGTCGTGCATTTAATTTTGTATGTATATTGGCTAAGTACGTTACTACATGTACTTGGAAATCTATGGGGAAACATAGGCCGTCCAGCAGTGAACGTCTTATGATGGCACGTCTAATAACAAGGGGGATGATATGGGCACCCAATCCTCCACTATAATTCACCCCAAGCACTATAACTGCTGAATTTGCTGTCCGAGGTCACCAATCAAAAATGACAATCCATCTGACTGGTCTTCACGATACAGGCTTGCATAGTGTGCCTTCTGCCTCAAACTTTGTTTATTCATGTTTATTTCTATTATACCATGCATATTAGGTTAATTACAAAAATTGTCTACATGGTAATTTCATTGATATATGTTTTTGGCTGCAAATAAATATTTGTACATATTTTCATTCTTCATTATTCACCAAATCAGTTCTGCAATTTGCCACTGTGTACTGTGGAAATCATCTACACAGGAATGTATTTTTTAAGAAATCATGTACCGCCGGATATTACTCCAACTATAGCCGGACAATAGCTATACCTTCCCTCAAACCACTTCATTTGTGCTGGTACCTATTCTGTAGGTGTTTTTTCGGTGTGTTGAATTTTTAGTGGACAGTACACGGATCCTTTTGTAAGAACAACGGTGATTTGCATTCGGGAATGCGCATGTGGTTTTTATGGTAATGTTTCATTTTGCTTGCCGGTCTGGTAAGTGAAACTCGTTATGTACATAATTAAAAAACAGAATATTTTATTTTTAATGCAGAAAAGGAGTATAAAATAAATGAAGACCTTGAAGTATGTACTACTAGGGGTCAATAGACACCTACCAAATTTAAAACTGTCACGTTTAGCTTAAATTTTGTCTATCCTAATTATTTTAAATATAACTTAGTCAATCTTAGGTTGAATTCGGTCGCATAGCGATCTATAGCGGTATATTATATTATACAAGCATTTAAATTAAATCAACTGAATAGCAATTCACTATATAAACTCAAGTATTATAATCGCAATCGTGTCTCTAGCATACCATCACAGATATAATAGTGAAAGCAATTCAACTTACTCAAAGTACAATCTCTGCCACAACAAAACTCAGTAGTAAGTAGAAACTTCCACGGAAGAAACCAATATGTTTAACTATATCAATATCCTGAATGTGAAGCTGTACGAAGTAACGAGTAAAACCAGCGCAGGTTACCAGCGAGTCTTTATACTGATGGGAAAAATCAGCGTGTTTTCTTCGCATAGGCAGAATAACCGAACTGCACATTTCATTCTGAGATATAAAGTTGAAATTGTTATGTGATGCTCGCAGCCTGCTTTCTTCGTAAATTGGCAAGATATGGATTTGCTCTCATACGGAGAATAGGATATTGCTTCACGTTTGTCGCTTCAATAAGATTGTGCATTCTCTGAGCTTCATTTAATAGAGCAGTGAATATTCACACTTAATAACTGGTCATGGCCAGTCAGATATGAAATTGCAAATTTGAAATATACTGATATTAAACCGTCTATTTAGTAGGCAGTCTGAGCAACATGTGCCTATCCCAAATTGTTGAAAACCAGTAAATCATTCCTCAACAGCTTGTCATTATTATTTTACTCAGAAAACTTACGTTATTTTATGTTTGACGTGAAATTCTGACAGAATAATTTTTATTTATTAATTTAATGGTTTTTATGATTTTAATTGAATAATTTTTATGAATAATTGGATAAGTTTTATGTAATTGTAATTTGCACGCTGTTAATCGGTTAAGTGTGTGAAACCTACCTATATAGCTGTATCAACTTATACACCATGCTTCGGGCAAATAAATTTCATTCCATTTCATTTATTTTATTGAAAATACCAACAGCTACATCTGTAGAACAGTTATAAAATTATATTTTTACGATTATACAGCCAATTAAAGGTCTCTCTAAAAGTAATATAACAAGTGATATTTGATAACATATTTAGTATCGAGTAATCGAGTTAGTTAGCTAGGTTAAATCTTGTTTTACGCTGCAATACTCGTATAATCAATGCTTTAATTTTTACAATAAAACTATTATTGCTTATTTAAATGAGTCCTTGCTATTGTTAAAGATCAACACTCGAGAAGCACTTATGTATCTAGAGCAGATTCTATTAATTGGTGTATTCATGTCATAATTAGTACTAAGAAAAGGAGGGGGAAAAGTGATGTGTGACGTGTTCGCTTTGTTGGCACATGAAATTTATGGATGTGAGAAGTTTCGGGCAGTCTAAATTCTACAGTATATTGTACAATAACATATTACCTAGTGAGGTGCGTCTGTTTTCTAAATACATTAACTTGTGATATTTGCAATCATTGCCATAATCGTAGAACACTCGATAATTGGATTCTTTCTATTTTATGATTATCTATATATATTATATAAAACAAAGGCGGGTTAGTTACACCATTTATAACTCAAGAACGGTTGGACCGATTTTGATGATCTTTGATTTGTTGGATTTTTCTTCGCCCCGAATAGCAGAATAACTACGAGTATATATTAAATTATCAGAAAAAAAAATACGAAGAAAATTAATTTTCTCATACATAGATGCAGCTAATGATGGCCGATTGACAATTCTACCGGTACCGTACGTTAGCCACCCGCGTCATATGCATGTCAAGGCAGTACAAAGTTCACCGGATATAACTAGCATATAGACACTACGAGCATAGGCACAGTAAACTGTTTTAATACAGGTTAGATAAGAGAAGGGCTTGCATGTGCATGTGTTTGCATTTCAATCATTATTATTTATACGGGATTTATCACGTAAAGTTTTATCGGTGCTACAACCAAATATGTTTTAGTTTTTCGTAAACTTCACCAGGGTGAGTGCGGTCCGGCCCGAGCCGAGATGAAAGTTCAAGAATTGAACCGAAACATTGCCGGTCGTAACACCGATAAAACGTTACATGATAAATCCCGTATTTATTATTATTTTTGTTTATATTATTTAACAAGTAGAAAATTTTACAGAAAGTAAGCGTACCTATAACTGAAGTTATACAATTTTTTTTTTATATACGATTGGAGATGGAACAAGCCTATGGCCCACCTGATGTTAAGTGGTAATCATCGCCTATAACAAGTTTGCAAGATGAACATCCCTGCGTCCATCAACTTGAGGCATACAGGTGTAAAGCCTCATGTGCCTGTAATTTCCATTCAACATACCAATCAAACCGAAACACAGCAATGCTGATTGGCGGTAGAAATAGGTATGGTGGTAGCACTTCCCCGGGCGAGAATACAAAAGAAATAGTTGAGTCATCTAAACACCATTACGTCATTACAAGTGATGTTATTATTTTTAATTAGTAGCCATGTGAAGGGCGCAGACAATTTAGCAAACCACAAGCTGGTCGGGCGATGTTGCGTGAGTTGTGAGAAGGTATTGGATGCGCTTGGCACAGGACCGGAGATATATCTAGCCTAGACCAATGGTGTTCAGAAGGAACCCCAGAAGGTTTTAGTCAGTAAGAGTCTGACATAACCTTCTACCCCAAGGCGGAAGGCATAAGTAAAACAAAATGGTCCTGAGATATATAGCACCGGTAAGATAACAAGAACGCTATATAAGAAGGGCTAAATAGATGAAAAGTAAGATTTTGTAATATTTACGTTCAAATTTTAGCTAACTAAATCGTAAGCGTAGCCTACTAAATCATTATGTTTTATTGTAATATATTAAAAACACTCAACAAAAACAAAATTCTATCATATTTCGAATGTCTAACTTTACATGTCTAAATATATCCAACTAAAACACGTTTTTGTAACTTATAACCCAGAAAAGTCCTGTATGAGAAAACATTCATCTGAAAATACCCTGTGAAGGTAACACCAGTATTTTTTCTGAATAAATCACCAAAGTAATCTATTCTTTCAGCTTAATTATAGGGTTCGTTGGGCATCAAACTTTTTATATATTTCGTGTATTTAGAATAGACCCCTTGGGTGACGTTACGGCTAAAAGTCTCTTTATTTTTTGGGAAAATCCTAAATAGGTAATGTGTTGATGAAACCGACATGCTACCTATATTGTTCAGTCTACGATCTCGTGACTTCCATACTGTATATTTTTAGTATTAAATGTCGTTCTAAACAGTGTTTCTTAGTGGTCGTTACTGTACCCGTGGATTAGCTCTGCGCGTGTCTATTGAGTGTGTCTTTCTTGAGGATATGTTAGTATAGTTGGAGGCAGGCCGCAAAAAATTGATCATTTTAAGCAACGATGAGGAGGTCTATACTACGCAATAGACCTTGCTCATACATAGAAAACTTTCGTGATTGATTTCAATCATTATTATAAATACGGGATTTATCCCGTACCGTCACGAAACGTACCTACCAGATTGACTGAACACATACGTGCAATGAAGAATGTCGACTCCAACAGTTCTGCGGTGGCGGAACATACCCTAGATTCTGATTCGACGCACTACATACGTTTCGACAAGGCCCGAGTCTTAGCGAGAGAGAAGTTCTTCGTTCCTCGCAAGATCCGAGAGGCGATAGAAAAAAGTCGAATGCTGAAATTTAACAGAGATAGTAACCCATCCTGGTTCTACTGCCAGCCTGGAGGCCATGTCTTTATGATGCAAGCGACAAAGGAGTGAGTGAACCTGGTAGAGACATAGTGTTGTGTGTTTGCCTGTACCGAGAACTACCAAAGAGAGCAGCAGTGATGATAATAATTATGACGCAGCCTGTCAACACGCTGGGGCATCGTTGACGCAATCCCCACCACCACCACCACGCCCGTCTACTCGCGCGCAGAGGGCTGCTGCGCGTAGTGCGAGGCGAGACGTTATTCGGACTCACCCTGATGAAGGTTCACGAATTTAACCGAAACATTATCGGTCGACACACCGAATAAGACGGTACGAGATATATCCCCTATTTATAATAATGGTTGCTCATACTCTTTTCTACTCATAATGTAGAAAAAGAGTGCAATAGCCAACTGAACTCCCCGACCCCTCGTATTGAACTTTGCTTAAGGCTAATTCAGTTTTACTGCCGGATGGAGCCCATCTTAACAGGTAAATAAATAATAAATTCATAATTAGATAATGTATGTAATCGAAACAATCTATCTTTTTCAGAGTATCATTTTTACTGCTGTAAGGTATGTAGCCAGCCTTAGCAGGTGTCATTAGTGTGAAATAGAGGTAATTGCGATACAGTAATAATTAATTAAACCGCAGACGAAGCAGCTGGTGTGACGTCACTTACTAGCGTAATGACGTCAGACGTGACCGCTTTGATCTGTCCGGGTTCAAGACCACTCGATACAGCTGATTTGCTGAACATGAACAATTAGTCAAAATCTTCTCATTGTCATACTAATAACGTGTATTGCCCTGAATCTTGGCATTCAATATCGTATATTTCAATATCACAGTTCGGTGATGATGGATTGAGAATAGAATGACGTTCACGGCGTGAAAAGCAACATACGTTAATCACACTAATATTATAAATGCGAAAGTTTTGATGTTTGTTTGTTTGTTACTCAATCACGTCACAACGGCTGAAAAGATATCAATTAAATTTGGCATGAACGTAGTTTATAACCTGGATTACCACATAGGCTACTTTTTATCCCATAAATCAGTTCCCATGAGATAAAAATGGGATATCAAAATTTCTATATATATTTTTTACACCCCCAAAACAACGCGGGTAAAGCCGCAAGCAACAGCTAGTTATAGTAATATGGGATTAAGCACTTACCGTTTTATCGGTGCGAGTGCAAAAGATAATGGTATTAGTCCAACCTGCAACAAGATTTATCTTAAATTCGCTTCATCGTAAACGTTACTAAACGGGTAAATTCACGTTGAACTAAGCGCTGATTCCGTCGGACCTTACAAATGGCCTCGTCCAATATAAGGCGAATAAATGACCTAGCGTTCGATAAAATGAGAAAAGAATTTATAGGTTACCTACCGAGAAAATGCATTTTTGCCAACGATATATTGTGCTAGATGGGACGGTATTAACATCGTGTTTCACTAAAGCCAAATATGATCCATAACTGCATAAAAAAGTGTCCTGTCGCTGATGCATCCCCCGACTGAAACCTATTTGTACGACAGATTTACTGACTTCGACAAATAGCCGTACTATGTTGTACCATATAGACGAAACTCAAGTTTGAATTAATTTTGAATTCTGACAAACAATTTCTCGTTCCCGGCTAATAGACGCCTCATCTAGTGAAATACATCATTGTAGCCTACAAAAGAAAATGCATTTTAGCAAAGCTCGCTTGGCAGAACCCATTCTGTGTTTGGACGTTTGGCACGGCTTTGTCTTCAAGATTCTTCTTTACAATTTTATCGACGGTGTTAACTCCTCGTAAGTTTGTTTTGAATTGGTTTTATTGAAAAATAACATTTATCAGCCTTTAAGTGACATAGGTAATCATAATAGTTTCTATTTTTTTTTAACCAAATGTGATTAAATTGTAAAGCAAGTTTCATGCTAAACAAGATAAGGTAGTTAATTTAGGCAGGCTCAAAACCATCACTTCATAATATTCTGTAGTAGGTACGAACCAATTTATTCACCAACTGCGATATGACCAATCGAGCGGAACATCCACAAAATTGATAGGAGTTCGCAACAAGCCATGTCAATAAACGAAAAACTGACAGAGTAATAAAATTGCTACCAAAAACGACATGTCAGGCGATTGGGTGCTAATCCGCGCCCCTATTCTGCATGTCGCTCGGTGGAGTTTCGCGTTGCGGTCGAGAAAAATAGATATAAAGCAGATTGTACACATTCCTGTACAAAAATGAACCTTAAATATGGTTCCAACTTCAAAACTCATAGCAAAGGTTGCTTGGAATGCTTGGAAGTTCTTAGTAAACTTGATTGTTTAAAAAAATTAACTAAGTTAGGTAGTTGCTAAGCCTGTTGTCAGAAGATCTCCAAAATGGCTTAATGGTCTTCTTGTTGATTTCAGAAACCTAGCTCATTCAGGCTATCAAAGACTTTTCGTTATTTTACTCTATCTACTGTTCCATGTACGCATCATGCAGGTACACGATGTTTCATCAAAATCTCCAGTGCTTATTCTATCGAACTCTAGTATTGTACAGCTACAGAAACTAATCAACATTTATCCCGATACTAGAACGAACAGAACCTCTATAGAATCATAAATTTCAGAGCTGTTAAAAAGTTTCTCTGCACGGTTTCATTTCTCAGCAATTGTTTCACAACAATACGACCGACATGGCTTTGGCAGTCATGCATGTTGGATTGAATGAAATACAAAGGGAATTGAGACTGTTTCCGGTTCGAAAATGCGCAATATTGTGACCATGGCCTTTAAAGCATCGCTGTCCACACATGAAAATTTCATAAAGGAAATTGGGACTGTTCGCTGAAAAATAAACTATGTAGTTGGCAAAGCTTGCCAACGTCGTGTGGCAAGAAAACGGAACACTTTTAACTTACATTCAAACACTTTTATGGCTTGACTCAAAAGTTTTAAATTAATCATGCGTTTTTATTTACCTATCTGCTGATATTTTTATGTTGGAATCTGAAAACGTAACAAACAGACAGAGACACAAAGTTACTTTCGAATTTATAGTATTACAAGCTTCCGCCCGCGGCTTCGCACGCGTGATAATTGGCACGCGCTTTTTATTGGCGCGTTTGCGTTTACATTATTGATCGATCGAAGCGAGATCTCCAAATCAACTTGGGCAAATCGGTGTTGTATGTATGTATGTTTGTTTGTCCGAGGATAACTTTCGAAGCGTTTATCCTATTATCATGAAATTTGGTGTATACGTAGGTAGTGATGGCACAATTTTGGTGTAACTCAATAAGCTAAAAATGTGGGGGGGTTGTTGAGATATTGGGGTTCAAGAGGGCAAAAAAAATCCAAAATGGGACTATCTGGTCAAATGGCACGTTCAATAAAACGTCTTGGTAAGTACATTTCGACCCTGTTTTAGTTTTTAGTTTAAACTTTGTAGTTTTTAAGTTATTAGCCATAGTAAAAATTAAACTTTGACAAAATTCACAGGGTACACCAGGGACCCCACAGTGCTGAAATTTGGCATGCGGGTAGCTTTAGTGACATAAATATATGCAAAAGTCTGAAATCCAGAACAACTGCCATTTCTACCCCAAAAATGGGGAACCAATTTATATGAACTCCCGTTACCTGTAATTTGAATGAAACTGTAGGTCAAGTAAAGTGGTTGTGCATTTCGGGGCTCTATTTTGATGGTCAAAGGTTATGATTTTTTTTTCTTTTTGTTGAGACTCGCAAGATCTCAGTTCGGGGCGAACCACTAGTTATAAATACGGGACTTATCACGTACCGTCTTATCGGTGTTTCGGCCGACAATGTTTCGGTTCAATTCGTGAACCTTCATCAGGTTGAGTGCGATCCGCTCCGAATAACGTCTCGCCTCGCACTTCGCGCCGCAGCCCTCTGCGCACGAGTAGACGGGCGCGGTGGTGGGGATTCCGCCAACTATGGCCCATCAACACGTTGAGCCATCGTTCACGAATTGAACCGAAACATTGTCGGTCAAAACACCGATAAGACGTATGGTAGGTAAGATAGGTACGTGATAAATTCAGTATTTATAAGATAGATTTATTCGTTCTATTAATCTATCTAGGTTATAATAATCTATCTAGGTAAATTGTTTTAACGAAACGGAAGTTAAGCGATCTATTTATTTTATATGGTTAGTTTTTCATGGTTTAAGTGATTAGATCAAATTAAAAAAAAATATTTATAAGTATGTTGTTACTTTTAGGATATTATTAATTAACTTAACAAGATTAATACAGATGATAGATATGTTGTGATCGCAGCCTTACTTACTACGTTGCCAAAACTGTCCATCACTGTCCAGCAGCAAATGAAAATTTCACATCGCTATCGACGTTTAGAATACCGACGTTTGACCCTTCGGTGTTCTGATAGATTAACTGGTCTGACGCGAACAGACGGGGGTTAGAAGTGCAATATTAATTCGCCAGCCAATGTTGTTTTAGTTTAGTTGGTTCATAGTGTCCCTCGTTCTTTTAGTACCCATGCAAAAGGCATTGAGATCGATGAATTCATGCTCTTTTCGGATCTTCTGATTTCGTTTATAACTAATTGAATAGTTTATGTAAATAAAATTGATTGGATGGGCAATAATGGGCACTGTAGAACACCACGTATCACACGTTATGAAAGGAATATAGAAAATAACACGTCGCGAGGCCCAGTCGCATAGATTAGATAATTTATTTATTGCATACCATTAAAAATAAAACAGACAAAAGAGATTACACAATTAAATCAATGGTACATTGGGCTGCTTTATCGCTAAAATAAATAATTAATAGGTAATTTCATAACTGTATAAAACCTAGCTAACTACATCCATCTTTCTCTCCATATCTGTACTCAGCCTTCTCGCAGTTTCAACTTGATCAGCACTTTGAGGCAGCATCTCAGAGGACAGCATCTCGGTTTAGCTAGATACGTTAAACGTTAGATTGACAAGCATCGAGGTTACATCAAAACTTACTGACTAGATTGACTAGATTTTATAACGGGATCGAGGGTAACTGATTCACAAGTTAAGAATAAAAAATTTAAAACCTAACTGGCTTGAACGCACGGTGGCCATGTGGAAGACCCAGATGGTAGGATGAGCTGGACTCCTATAGGTAATATGAATTGGCCCCATACAGCTCAAAATAGAGACCTGAGGAAGGAAGGAATTGAGGTATTTGCCGTGCTCTTTGCCTTCTGCTAGAAAACTGACTCTATTATAAAAAGATTATTTTTTCATGTCTCTGAAGACCCCTTATTGGCCTTATGTCACATAATGGTACTCGTAGGGTTGCCACCCAGTACTAAATGAAGAAAATTCCTTCTGAAATTATTGTGTTATTTAAATGAGGGGATCCGAAATTCAATTTCAATAAACCTTACGCAACCAACCTCTCTTAGATAGCATGAAATGAAAACCACCTTTCCTGATATAAACGTGCCAATTATTCCGGATCCTAGTTTCATTATTTGGCTGTACCTCTCGAAACTAGATCCTTTGTCAGCTAATTAACCAGCATTTACTAACTATAGGCGTAAGTTTTAAGCGTAAGCTCCACTTTATGTATCTTATAGAACATCTAGTCTCGGAACTGCTAAACCAATGGTATCAGCCATCATATTAGTACCCGCGATCTTTTGATGTCTATAAAATTGTGGATTGCTCTGTGATCCAAAAACGTACGTCTGTTTTCTAGACATAAAAAATGGACAAAGAGAAAAAAAGTATATTAACCTCATTTTCTACTATGGGTGCTAAAGAGGCCGGGTGGCATATTTTACACCCGGTGTAGCGCGGTAGGCGAGTAATCAGCTGAGATATAAAAAATGCGGATCTGACTCTCATCTCAGTGCTAATACTTGCATGAGTTGCAAATATTTGTTCCCGGTTTTGTTGTTGCGGTATCATTGTAGATAATCATAGATCTTGATGCCGATGGCTCAGGGAGTTTTAGTATGTGGTCGGTCTTCAGGGCTATGTTTGTAAATGGCTAGCTATTATTTTTTACTTATCACAAATACAAATTCTACAGGGACCTTTCTGTAGAAAGATTCAATGAGGGTAAATTATTTCGAAACTACAATATTGACGGTTAAATGCGATAAAATATACCTATAACTCAAATTCAAATTCATTGATTTACAACTAGTAGTACAAACAGATTACTGATAGCACGATGAAACTATAAAAATTATAAAAAATGTGGAGTAACTTCAACGCCCACCTCCTCAGACAACAAATCAAGATACTATAACTATCTACTATCGATAAATATTTCTATCATCGGACAACCAGACGCTCTGCGGGGCGCCACCGCTATATGGTAGAAATACCTCCCATTCGCACAAAGCGGTTCTCTTCGACCTTTATTATGCGCACCGCCAAAGAGTGGAACCCCTTGCCAGAATCTGTGTTTCCTGATGACTACAACCTGGGTGTCTAAGTCGCGAGGGAATAGGTTTCTTCTAGGCAAGCGTGTACCATCGTAGACTGCATCATCGCTTACCATCAGGCGAGATCGTGGTCAAACACAAGCGTATAATGTATAAATAAAAAAATGTTGAGCTTTCGTGAAATGCTCGGATTCATCGACTTGGTTGAGGGATTTTAACGATTTTGTCGAATTTAAACGTCAATTTGTGGATCGGCCAGTTCCATACTTGCACTGCAGTTTCGAAATATGCAAACTTGATATAAATTATAAATTTTCCTTTGAGAGAATTAGTTAGGCAATTGGTAAGGTTACAAACTATGCCTAGTTAAGATCATGTTCCAGAGCGTCCCAGCATTTCCTCCGATATATTTGAACGGCGATGGAATCCAGTAAAATTCCCTGAATGGGCTATCAGATTAGCATCAACCAGCTATTACACGCTCGTTCGAGTGCTGCCCCGATAAAATGTGACCAATCTCATGCCAGAGTTTTTTTGCTCTTTAATAAAGGCTTTTCTTAGAATTACAATTAGTTTAAAGACATGGAATTCATTATCTAGAATGTATTTGAAGTAAGATAATATTACAAAAAAATATTTGAAACAACAAAGTAATTATATATACATATATATGACGACCTCCGTGGTGCAGTGGGCGCATAGCCGGCTGAGACGCAGGGGGTAGCGGGTTCGATTCCCACCGCGGAACAAATGTTTGCATGATCTACAGATATTTCTTCCGGGTCTGGATGTTTTTCTATATATTTACAAAAAAAAATGTATATAAGTATTCTATCAGTTATCTGGTTCCCACAGTATAAGCTCTGCTTAGTTTGGGGCTAGATAGCGCTGTGTGAAATGTCCAACAATATTTATTTATTTATTTATATTATATATTCATATATTTTTACCATTATTTGACATGTGTTTTTATTTTTTTATTTTGATTTTAAATTTGATTTGTAATTGGTTTTGATTTAAATTTATTTGTCCTTTATCCTTATTTATTTTATATTTGTATTACTAACATAGTTGTAAACAAATGTAGGACTAACAATATATGGGCATAATACTTACGTCTGAAATAAAATTAATTGAATTGAATTACAACATTAAATAAATAAAATATGCTGGACATTTCACACAGCGCTATCTAGCCCCAAACTAAACAGAGCTTATACTGGGAACCAGATAACTGATAGAATACTTATATACATTTTTTTTGTAAATACATAGAAAAACATCCAGACCCGGAAGAAATATCTGTAGATCATGCAAACATTTGTTCCGCGGCGGGAATCGAACCCACTACCTCCTGTGGTCTCAGTCGGCTATTCGCTCCCTGTGCCTCGGAGGTAGTCGAATACGTTGAATATATGTATTAACGATTTTCTTCTTTGGATATTCAATAAGTAATTTTATAACGGAAATCTTAATGAATCAAAGATTATGATTATGATTAATCATTTGAATTGGAAACGAATTTTTTTTTTCATTTAATTTGGAATAATTGTTTCATTAATTTTGCTTTGATTAATTTTTTAAGCATTTTTATAAAGCTGGCTCTATACTTTGCCCGTAGTAAGTTTAGTAAATATATCACATTTTTTTTTTAAATATATTAGAATCAAAAACTGTGCTGATGAAAACTATAATTCCCTAGAAAAATCCAAGTAATTTTGATAGCGACAGTGCATATTCAGTCGTAACATCTAATCTTCTTGATGTAGGTTACCTCATGCTCTGGGGAAACGGCTGAAAATAGCTACTGCACGTACAAAAATGTGCGAGTCTAAAAAATCAACGGAACGGATAAATATTTAGGTATTAATCATCAAAAGCGTTAGATATTAAAACAAATCGCAATTACCGTGATCAATGTAGAGGTGGCCACATACTGGTCCAAATTAATTTAATTTTGTTGATTTATGAGTCATTGGCACGAAAAGAAAAATTACACTACTTAAACGCTACGGCACTACGTCGTAGACCTTCTACGGACCGTAGAGATTCTACGAATGTAAAATCCATGAAAAAAACAATGGATTCAATTAGTACATGAGTTAAATTCCAGTTAAAAATACCACTTTATTACCCTCATATAAGTTAAAAAGTTTTCTCTCTCATATAAAAGCCGAACATAAAAAAAAATTAACAAACGGGTTTTATGCCCACTTGAAGGCCTTTGTACAGAATGCTTACACGAACTGCAAATATTTTTGATCAAGATGTTGTAGTGCAGTGAGTGACAAAACAATAAGAGTTAGTTAAATTCTGGTGCAAGTATTTTAACTAGTGGTTCGCCCCAAACTGAGATCTTGCGAGTCTCCCATCACAACAAAAATATATTATTTATAATCTTTAACTATCAAAATAGTGCCATGAAATGTATTACCAACAACTTGACCTACAGTTTAATTCAAATCACAGGTAACGGGAGTTCATGTTATTTGGTTACTCGTTTTTGGAGTATAAATTGCAGTTATTCTGGATTTCAGACTCTCCCTATATTTTTGTCACTAAAGCTACACGCATACCAAATATCAGCACTGTGGGGTTACGGTGTACCCTGTGAATTTTAACAAAGTTCAGTTTTTATCATTGCTAATAACTTAAAAACTACAAAGGTTAAACTAAAAATAAAAACGGGGTCGAAATGTAGTTATAAAGACTTTTTATTAGACGTGCCATTTGACTGGATAGTCTCATTTTTGTTTATTTTTTACCCCTCTTGAACCCCAATATCTGAACCACCCCTCCCATTTTTAGCTCATTTAGTCACACCAAAATTGTGCCATCACTATCTACCTCTATGTATCAAATTTCACAATGATCAGATTAACGTACATGTGATTTGCCCAAGTTAATTTAGAGAACTCGTTTCGCTCGATAAACAAAAGCATTTGTGCGATAAGACTTTTTTGAGAAAAATCGATTTAGAATCTCAAAATGTTCTACTTATTCTTCTATTCTTTTATTCTATTAAGTATACTTCTATTAAGTTCTTCTTTTACTTTAATTTTACTTACAGTAAGTTCTAAAATTATCTTAATGAAAGCAATGAATAAAAATTGTCAAACAATCTTGTTTGATAGACAATATAAGACTGGAAGATCTTTGCGGATCTGATTTCCGGAATCCGAATACCCGTGCTCATCAACCCGTGTATGTTTCCACTGCATAACTCAAAAACTATTGGGTCGATTGCTCTTTGGTATGCGGGCTCGGGATAAGATAGTTAACTTGGGAACTATGAGAGTAAGACATAGAGGAAATGTTTCACTGCTTAGTTTTGATTGCCATACATCGATCACATGCACCGTACCTATTTCTGCCACCAAGCAGTAACACTCGCATTACAGTGTCCAAGATTGAAGGGTGTTAGTGAATTTACAGGAATATGAGACTATATACTAATTTATATTATAATAATTGTAATAAGTTATATGGAATAGTTTATTTCATTTGTTATCAAAACATTATTTCGTTTATTTAATTTTTGAATGCACTATAAATATTTGATCACAGACAAATGTGGCATATATGTTAGTTGTCAAATATAAATAAATAAAATAAATGTTGCTGGACATTTCACACTGCGCTATCTAGCCCCAAACTAAGTAGAGCTTGTACTATGGGTACCAGATAACTGATAGAGTACTTATATACTTTTTTTTTTGTAAATGCATACTTATAATATGTAGAGAAATAACCAGACCCGGAACAAATATCTGTAGATCATGCAAACCTTTGTTCCGCGGCGGGAATCCAACCCACTACCTCCTGCGTCTCAGCCGGCTGTTCGCCCACTGCGCCACGGGGGTCGTCAATATTGTATATTGGATTATCCTTGGATATCTTTTTTATAATTTGTGAATGTGAATTGAATTGACACAAAATGGAGTGAGAGAGTGTTTTATATAGTTTTTATACCGAAGTTCCCACGGGAACGGGAAATTTCAAGCGTGCGAAGCCGCGCGCGCGTCAGTTAGTAGTATAATAAGCTTTCCTTATAAGATTCTTTTTTATATATGATTTAAATCTACGAATTGGAAGCTTAGGAGCGCTTAGGCAGCGATAACTGCCTGACATCAGATGAGCCAAGTGATTGTACACACGCACACGGCTACACCTCAAGCTATACATTTCTAGTATAAGCTGACCTCGCATTGTGTAGGTTTTCCGTACAATGAGAGGTCAGCATAGACTGGAAAAGTATAGCTTGATAGGTAGCCGTGTGTACCCTAATCATTAATTTATTAATTGAACGAGCTTGTAGGTAGATATGTTTTTAGGATTGTCATATAATTTTATACCTTTCAAAACTGGCTCAGTATCGCATACCATCGAATTTTGTCCATTTACTTTATTTTATGTAACACCTCGCCTTCTTTTTGCATGCAAGGAGACTGCTCGATAATGCTTTTAGCAGTACCATATTGATGAAAGTATTATATTAAATAAAAAAAGAAAACATCTGCATTGTCCGGGCAGAATGAAATACGAATAAGCCTTTATTATGCAAGCAGCGACAGTTAGAAGTTCCTCCACAAAGGAATACTTACAATAAAAAGCTATTGCTTAAATTAGCGAATCCACGAACTTCAGTATTTGAATTAGCTAAGTTCCCAAATTGCGCTATCAAATGGTAATAGAAACCGTATGGCTATCAGTTTTGACGTAGGTACTTACAGCCAGAAAATATTACGATGGTGCAGCGCCGTGGTACATTCCAGTTTACTGATCATTTGAGCTGTCAGTAACTTTAGATTATTAATGGACTTTGTCTATTCTGATTAGATTTCGTAAGAAATGCCAAGGTTAGACTTCTCGCTGAACACTTCAATGAAGCAAGTATTTTGAAACTGGTGCGTAATACTATAGTCGAAATAGAACTCCATAGTTTGAGAAGCTTAACGGCTCGAATATACCAAGTCCGTCATCACCCGTAGAATTCTACGACTGTAGTATGCTAGGACACTGACAGCCAAACTCGGCCGACCAAATCAAACGTATCACACATAATATTATAAATGCGAAAGATTGCATGTTTGTTTGGATTTTTGTTTGTTACTCAATCTCGCTGTAATGGTGGAACCGATTTCGATGAAATTTGATATATACGTAGATTATAACCTGGATCACCACATGGGCTACCATTTATCCCCTAAATAATTTTCCATGGGATAAAATGGGGTAACAAAGTTTCTATACGAAAATGATTTTGGCCTTTGTTACCCTCCACACCAAAACTAATTAACGGATTGTACACAAACTTTGCAGAAGTTTAGTTCTAGACCTAGACTTCTCGAAAAAACAACTATAATAAATGTTAAGGCTTGGATGTTTGATTATTTATTTGTTTGTTTGTTACCCACTCACGTCGTAACGGCTGAACTGATTTCGATGAAAGACATATACGTAGATTATATCGTGGATTTACACATAGGCTACTTTTTATCCGATTAATCAGGTCTCATGGGACAAAAATGATGTGTCAAGTCAAGTTGCAACAGCGAGTTTAGCTTTATTTTTAGGTTACCTATACATTTAGACACACACATAACGCACGAAGTCACGGGCAACAACTAGTGTTAAATAGAGAGAGCGCATACACTAATACAACCGACATCGCTCCGGTTCTGGTGTACGCGCTCTCTTTATTTTACTTACGTTTGATTTGGTTGGACGAGTTCGGCCATCAACGTCCAGGTATACGACAACAGATAACGGACTTGCTGTTTTCAAGCTATTAGACTAAGTTTGCAAAGCAATAAATATTGCTATAAACACTTTCCATTGCCATGTTAACGCAATTGAGATGCAGGTAACTTCAACTCATCCGCGAAGATTCGAACAAAAGTTGGGAATTCATTTAAACAATAGCCTTTTTGGTTAACTCGCTTCTAGCACAGTCTATTTAGAATATCCTGTTAACTTTAGAAATTTGCTTATCACAATCGGTGTGGTCATCTGTTAGTTTACAAGGAGTTTATAACAAAGCGCTTCAGTACATCGGAGTATCTGATAAGATGTCACTTTCAGCTTTAGCTAATTTTTAGCACCACTGACGTAGCTTGACGGAAAGTCGCTCAGCGAGCTATGGAAAGGGCTATGCTCGGGATTCCTCTGAAGGATAGAATCGGAAACGAGGTTATCCGACAGAGAACCAAGGTGATCGACATAGCTCAGAGGGTCAGCCAGCTGAAGTGGCAGTGGGCCGGACATATCTGCCGCAGAACCGATAACCGTTGGGGTAAACGTGTTCTGGAGTGGAGACCACGTCTAGGCAAGCGAAGTGTAGGACGCCCTCCGGCTAGATGGAGTGACGATTTGCGCGCTGTGGCTGGCAAGGATTGGATGAGAAGAGCTGATCGGGCTCAATGGCGCACCCTGGGAGAGACCTACGTCCAGCATTGGACTGCTATAGGTTGATGATGATGATGATGATGACGTAGCTTGTCACTAAAAAGGCCACTGACATAACTTGTTGCCCAACTACGACAGTAGCATTCGGGCGGCATAAAAACTCCAACGTTAGTGATCATAAAAACTAACAATAAAGTAGGCATGGTATATTTAATACTATTATAATTATAATAGCCGACAGTATGTATAAAAATTTAGTAACCTAATTTTAAATACCTAACTGACGACCGCTTAAATTGCAAATTAGCAATAATCCTTATGTGATTTTTGACCACGTAACGACGTATGAAGCTTATCGCTCACAATCAATAACGTCAGCCGTAAACCACTAGTTATAATAATAGCATAGCCTATAAAATAAATAAATAATGCGGAACATTTCACATAGCGCAATATAGCCCCAAACTAAGCAAAGCTTGCACTATGGGAACCAGATAACTGACAGAATACTTAGATATTTTTTTTGTAACTACGTACTTATAGAGAATCATCCAGACAGTGAACAAATATCTATCATGCAAACATTTGTTCTACGGCGGTAATCGAATCCGCAACCTTCTACATCTCAGCTGGTAATTCGCACACTGCACCACGGAGGTCGTCAAATATAATAATCATTATCATCATAGAACGTCCACTGCTTAAGCCAATCACACGCCTGGTGTCTCAGTAGATGAGCTCATGTTCCAATATTGTCGCATTATTTTTTATCTTGTCTTTTTGTGTACCTACTGTTACGCCGAGGCTGTTAAACAATGAGTAATAATCGAACCTTCTCGAACGCTTTTGTCTTGCTGTGTTATTGTTGCTATTGTTTGTGGTTTCGCAGAATGGGGAGTGGCCATTGTGTCGAGGGACCGACCCTTTCCTGGAAGGATCGACATCGTTCTCGAACAATCGAAATGTGTGCGATATAAATAGGCCGGAGAGATGGCCGGAGAGTCAGTCTGAGTCAGTCTGAGTGAGTGAGTCTCAGCGAGGCCCTGGAGGACTGACGTGGAGAAGGGTCTCGCGTGAACAGTAGTTGCTCCCGAGTCAGTCTGGATTAAGCTATACGTGCGATCATTTCGGTGACTTTAAGTGGTGCAACAGTAGTGTGAATTATTGTGTTGTGATACGTGTGACCAAGTTCGTGTATTCATCGTTCTAGTGTTAAATAAAAGTGTTATTTTGGTCAGACCGATTCCCATTATTTTATCCCGAACCCTCAGCTCGTAACAATTTGGTGTCAGAAGTGGGATAAAATAATGCCGGTTCTACCAAAGGATAACGTGGACGGTGTCAGGACGAGAGGTCAACGACAACAGGAAATGGATGAAAGGCGGTTTGGAGATTCTCCGGTTCAAGAAGCTCGGCAGAGTCGTCAGCCGATGGAGATGGAATCAGCCGCCGCTGAATCATTTGGAGCACCATCATCATCATCCGTGGGTCAAGCTCCTGTGACAGGCGATCTTGCTGCTATTATGGCAATGCTTTGTCGTCAACAGGAAGAGCAGCGACGATGGCAAGAAGAGCAGGCTTGGTTGCAGGAAGTACAGCGACGTCAGGATAAGGAAGAGCAGCGTCGTCAGCAAGAAGAGCAGGCTCGGTTGCAGGCAGAACAGCGTCGTCAGGATAAAGAACAGCAGCGTCGTCAACAGGAAGAGCAGGCTCGGTTGCAGGAGGAACAACGCCGTCAGCATTAAGAAGAGAAGCGTTGTCAGCAGGAAGAGCAGGCTCGGTTGCAGAAGGAACAGCGACATGAACAGGTGGAGCAGACTCGGTTGCAAGAGGAACAGCGACGTCAGGATAAAGAAGAGCAGGTCGTCAACAGGAAGATCAGCGACGTTGGCCATAAGAGCGTGCTCGACTGATGAGGGAATCGTTCGGTTCATCTGGAAAGGAATTCCAGGAAGTGAAAGAACAGATAGAAATCATGAGAGCCGTGTTTTGGAGGCTGGAATTGGGACCGCTGATGAGAAAGGGACTCTGGGTGTCCTGAAGTACTGGAGACGGCAATGTGGCTCCTCTAGTTGCTACATCTTCAGCGCGAGGTGCGCCTAAAATTGTTCGTGTTGATCGGCTGCCGCGATATGGGGCTAAGAATGCTCGGGACGAGCATGTTTTAGGAGGGGGCAGTGTTACGCCGAGGCTGTTAAACAATGAGTAATAATCGAACCTTCTCGAACGCTTTTGTCTTGCTGTGTTATTGTTGCTATTGTTTGTGGTTTCGCAGAATGGGGAGTGGCCATTGTGTCGAGGGACCGACCCTTTCCTGGAAGGATCGACATCGTTCTCGAACAATCGAAATGTGTGCGATATAAATAGGCCGGAGAGATGGCCGGAGAGTCAGTCTGAGTCAGTCTGAGTGAGTGAGTCTCAGCGAGGCCCTGGAGGACTGACGTGGAGAAGGGTCTCGCGTGAACAGTAGTTGCTCCCGAGTCAGTCTGGATTAAGCTATACGTGCGATCATTTCGGTGACTTTAAGTGGTGCAACAGTAGTGTGAATTATTGTGTTGTGATACGTGTGACCAAGTTCGTGTATTCATCGTTCTAGTGTTAAATAAAAGTGTTATTTTGGTCAGACCGATTCCCATTATTTTATCCCGAACCCTCAGCTTGTAACACTACTAACAATAGTTTTTAAGTAAGATGTTTTTTTTTTCTGTGTTATTAACAAAAATTATAGATCTGTCTGGTCTGAAATAAACATTTTTTATTATTTTGATTTATTATTACTGCTGAACATAGTCCTCCCCCATAGATTTCGAGAGCAACCGATCTTGTGCAGCCTACACCCAACGGCTCCCAGCAACCTTTATCTAGCGGCGGCCGTCCTACGCTGCGCTTTGCAGCCTTCGCTCTAGAACATTGTTGCCTCAACGGCCGCCAGTTCTTCGAGCTATATGCCCCGCCCACTGCTACTTCAGCTTTCTAATCCTCTGGGGTGTGTCAAGGTAAGTCTGATCGCGACAGGCAAAGTACAGAGATACCAAGAGGGAACAGCAAACAGCAATGGTCGGAAACTTAAAAATGCCGGTGAACGTTGCATTCCATTAAGCCGAAGATCGTGGACGTTGGAGGAAAACCATTGAAAGAGTACTAGGGAGTACTCTTTCAAAGTGAGGAATTTTTGAGTGATGTTAAGCCTACTTTTCTCTTTGAGCTGTGCCAGTAAAGTTCACTAGCTAATTTTAATTCAGCCGCAGGCTTCTGCAGGATCTGCAAAGTACATGTCGGAGGTCACGTCTGCAGTTCGTATTGTCTAGAGTTTTATAAAAAAGCGTTAACCGTCATTTGCAAACACTTTAGAATATGACTGACTGAAAGGAGCCATTGCCCTTACAAGAACAATGTTTTATGCAGGACTTTGAAGAAGCATCCTAAAAATCTACTGTAAAACATTATTTTTATGATAGACATCGAATTTAGAAGTATAATGTGGTAGTTTTTTATCAGGAACAAGAATGCTCAAAAAAATCACGAGTTCAAAAGTAATCGCTTAAACGACGGCGTCTAGTCTGCGACATTTGTTGATCAGTTATCATAATCACAGTTTTTAACGGAACCAAGAAGTTTAAAAAAAACCACGAGTTCAAAAATGATCGCTCAAACGACGGCACCTAGTCTGCGTATCACAGTATCAGAAAAATTGCCAGTATCAATATTCAGGCCACAGTATTTTTATCTTTTATCAGTACTATCGTAGTTAGAGTACCTACTATGATCACCCATTCTACCTATAATTTAGTACAGTACCTTCGAAATGTGTTATCCTGTAGTAGTTAAAATCGGTTTTCAAAGACATAATCGATAATGTTTCTCGATACAGCTAATCTTACATCCGTCAAATTCCGGTCACTGCTTTTTAGAAGCAAAGGCTACGCTCCATTCAATCGACCGCTAACTTTTAATTGAAAATATCCAGAGCGAAAGCTTGTATTCTATTTGTGAAAGTAAATAAACAAGTTTTCGAATGAAAATTGATTTGGTTTTTGGATATGGATAACTTTTATATATCATGGTATAGTTATTAAATAGATTAAGTTCTGGTTTTAATTGCGATATTACGGTATCGGTGACTAAGTTACTATGAGCTAGTGGCTAAACCTGGTGTCAGGGTTTTTATCAGCCCTCTGACGTGGCCTCATCGGCTTCCAAAATACGAAAGTAACTAGCGAGTGTCCAATACAAAACTGGACGCACATTGCTTAACAATTCATTGCAATATATCACTCAGTGATTGAATTATTTTTGATAGTAACGTTGGGTAATTAATAATGGGACAATATTATTTGATCCTCAAGAATCTGATTGATCTATTGTAAACGTACATAACGTACACAACGTTAAAAAAACTGTATTTTTTAAAATATTTTATATTTATATTAGTAATTTATATATCAGTAGATCAACAGATAAATTATGAATAAACTGCTAATAAATAATTTATACGAGTATATCAGTAGATCAACAGATAAATTACGAATAAACTGCATTCAAGGTGATTATCAAATTATATTTAAGCATACTCAATTAATTTTTTCAATTAAATTTGACTGCCTCCGTGGCGCAGTGGGCATATATGACAAACGGCTGACAACGCAGGAGGTACCGGGTTCGATTCCCGCCGCGGAACAAATGTTTGCATGATCTACAGATATTTGTTCCGTGTCTGGGTGTTTTTATATTTATTATAAGTATGTATTTATAAAAAAAAAGTATATAAGTATTCGATAAGCTATTTGGTTCCCATAGCTCTGCTTAGTTTGAGGCTAGATAGCGCTGTGTGAAATGTCCAGCGATATTTATTATTATTATTAATATTATTAATATTTGGTATTCAATAATAATATTTGATCCCCTTTTTTAATTATTGGTCTAGTCTAGATGAGTGGGAGAACCGATACTGAGCACCCCGAATCTAGGCAGTCTTGTGCGTGTTGTCCCCTAGAGTGTCCTGAGTGGAGCAAGCCCGCGAAGCCGAGCTGAGCGAAGGGGGAGGTGCCGCTGACCTCCGTAGCGGAGTGAAGGTAGAGTGAGTGAAGCGACACTCAGGGGTAACCACGCGAGAGTTCTGGCGAGAGCCCACCCCAAAAAACTACGGTGGCGTTAATACATAATTTGGCAGTTTTTAAGTGCTGCCAAAGTTAAAAATGTATCGAAACTTTATAATCAAATGCTTATTTCTCTTAGTTTTGGGACCCAACATAGGACCTATCATACTTAATTTCTACATCTCAAACATTTTTTACCTAGCTCCAAGCTGATTAAAGTATCGTTTGTTTTGATTTATTTATTGTCTCATTAAAAGAGGATCAATAATTAAAAAAGATTGTTTATATGTTGCTTGATATTTTTGCAAAATTAAAATATCATTTAAATATATGTCATTAGTAATTTTTGTTGTCATAAGTTAGTCATGAGTTGAATTTAAAATAAACACTATGGAGGCTAATCTGTTAAGAACCACTTAGCAAGTTACACAACAACACTTCAATGTAGCTGTGACCTATATTCCCACACATCAAACAAATTTACGTATTTCTCGTCTACGCAATACTACGGTCACCGCATTTTGAGCAAGAAATATTATGAATAAATATCGCGGGGTAAATATGGAATAAGTCAAATATTTTTTTTTATTTCGCTTTGTTCTCGATTATACACTATGTCGCACAAACTTAATGAGTATAGGTATTATTTCTTCAAAAGTTTCCTCGGATTCAAACGGTTTGATCAGATAAGAAAAAGAAACATCTTGCGTTATTTAATAGCCGGTGTTGGAAAAAGAGAGCCTGGTTTAAATATAATTAGGTGGAACACGTTAGCAGAATGCATCCCAATGGGTGAGTTAATCTGGCTACAACCTGGATACCTGATTATATAAGATGTAGCCGGCCAAGAAAGTATCACATAGATTAATTTTTTTCTTATTTTCATTGTAATGTTTTATGGTGTGCTACTTTTTTCTATTTCTTCTATTCCAAGTCGGTTTATTATTTGTATCCTTCGCGTAACGCCATTTTAAAGTCTTATTTTCAGTTCAAAAGAGTACAAAACAAAGCTTGTTGATTACAAAAAGAGTTCAAAACCTCAAAAGTTATTAAAATCAAACAAAAGAACCTAAAATATTAAAAAAAACTTCATTCAAAACTGAAGACAAAAGGCAGTTGAAAGAAAACATTTCGTCACCATTCGCCAAAGACGTATATCTGCATTGCTAATAATCTCCAATTTTATGGAGAAAATGCAACCGAGGACTGAATTTAATTCGCTATAACGCATTCATGGATGCATTTACAATGAAAGCAGATTGACGTCTCCTTTTTACCATCTTAGAGAACAACGGATAAGGGTTACGACGGATGAAATTGTAGTCAGACGACGCTTATTTCTTGTGTACTCCCAAAAACGTTACGAGTGAACAAATGATTTGAAAGAACTCGCGAGAACAATAAAAACAACTTTGAACTATGAACCAACGCTGTGAGCTTTAAACAATCTTTTGTTGGCACAAGTTTTAACAAGACACGCTACGGTCCATAGAAACGAACTGATTTAATTACGTATTCGTCCACTGCTGAACATAGAACTAGAAAGTTGCTATATCTTGTTAAATTTTACGTTATTTTTATTTGTGTAAAATGAGATGGATGGAAAGTTACGTAAGGTATATGTGAATGACATGCAGCAAGCAGCGATGATAACCACGTGACGTGACATTGGCACGGCTCTATAGTAAACGAGAAAGAGCCCAGCTGTTTACACAAGTTTTCTAGACTGAGTAAACAGCTGAACTCTTTCTCGTTTATTCCAACGTGCGCGCTCTATAGCCTGTGCCTACTGCGTTGCGGGGGACAATGAATTGGCACCAGCAGCCCAGTCCCCAAATTAGAATTCCCTGTATCGTATCAAGAACTACGAGTACCATGGACCACAAAGACCCAGACTCGTAACAAATATTTTCAAATCATGCAAACATTTTGATGACGGAGGACAGATGCTAAAACCTGTTTTACACGTAAATACGTCATAAATTATGCAACATTACCCAGCGGACTCTGAAACAACAGTTAAATCTTTTTGATTTAATTGTAGAGCTACATTTTGGCTATGCTCTTTTATTCTTACTCAAGATAATGTCGCAATAATGTATAAGTTTTATAGTAAACACCTTAGCCTATATTAGGGAATTCTAGTGTGAACCATAAATCTCAGTGGATGTTGGGTGTACTGAAAACGTAAGAATACTTTTGCGATTCATTGACAAAGTGTCACGCTAATATTATAAATGTGAAAGTTTAGATGTTTGTTTGTTTATTTATTTGTTTGTTTATTACTCAATCACGTCGTAACGGCTGAACCGATTTCGATGAAATTTGGTATATACGTAAATTATAACCTGGATTACCACATAGCTTACCTTTTGTCCCATAAATCAGTTTCCATGGGATAATAATGGGGTGTCAAGTCAAGTTGCAACAGCGAGTTTAGCTTTATTCCTAGGTTACCTACACATTTCGTCGTGTAACGCGTACGAAGTCGCGGGCAACAGCTAGTTTAGTATAAAACAAAAAAATCTCGATGGATAGCATACTTACAGGCCTAACAGCAGTGGTTGAAGTCAAGCTGTGGATGATAATGATAACATCAGTTCAAAACTTCATTATAAAAATAAATGAATTTAACGAAACCCGAAGTCGAGAAAAGCCGTAACATCAAGATAAAAATCTCATTCGCAAGTGGGTACTAAGTACATCTTATCTGGTCTCATAACATGGGCAGTGAAATACCAGCCCTTATCTTGCTACTTATGAACTCTTGTAAGAGTGTAATATTCCATTTGGAGATAAATAATCTAAGTAATGCAAGTTCTGAGAAATGTATATTAAATTATTATAATACAATTTTTATGAAGCTGGACGACCATGTTTTTATTTATAACCTAAAATTACGTTACGCTTACATTAGTTTCTGAGGAGGGATAAGTATTTTTTGAAAAGTATAAATAATATTTCGAATACATAGTACCTTTTACGTAATAGAAGAGTTCTTTAAGAAAGGAATCCCTTGCTTAGTACTACCACTATACCTACTTCTGCTGCCAACCATTGCTGTGTTTCGGTTTAAAGGGCTGGTCAAATTACGTATATGGTATATGAGGCTGAACATCTATATGCCTCAAGTTGATGGACGCAGGGCAGTGCATCGTAGTGCGCGTTCTTAAGAGGAAATCTGGACTGCGTTTCGCCCATACAAACGTAGTCCCCTGTTTCCTCTCTGGATAGTGATACTAGAGCAAATATTTTTTTACCGTACAATCTACATGTACCACGGTCATGTCCCTACGTTTAGTTTTTCTCCATAAATTAATTATTATAAGAACTAGGAACCTTCTAAAGTCACAGAAACTGCTAATTTTTACTGCCCCATTTCAGACATCCAGCAAACAAATTTGACGAATATATTATAAATAAAGAAAACGAAACATACAAATATAGCCAAAGCCCTTTTTATTACATATTTGAAAAAAAAATTAAAATCGGTCCAGTTTTGGAGGAGGAAACAGGGGACTACGAAACAGTGAGTTCTTCTATTTTAAATAGGTATAGGTATCAAACCGACCTGCAGTTGTGTCTATCGCACGCACATAGAGCATGTAGGGCACAGCGCGACAGCAATAGATTTGTTAAATACCTATTTTCCAAATGTCTTGCTTCCCGGATTTCCTCTTAAGGTGCGTGATCCGTAAGGCAATGGTTTGTTACAGGCGATGGTTACCACTTAATATCATTTGCTTGTTCCATCTCCATGTAGAATTAAAAAAAACCTTAATGATGCTTTATATTATGGAAAATAGACTAGTTTTTTGTTTTCAAAACTGGAAACACATTTAATTCTGATTTAGCTAACGAGTATAATGGACAATAATCTTGAAGTTAATGTATTAAACCTCTAACAGCTTCCCCTCTACAACAAGCGTTGTTTGAATAAAGTATTGAATGAATGATTTATTGTCCTAATTTTACAACCATTTCTACAATAAAATTAATTTAATTTATATTAGACGGTATAAAAATGCATTTCTATTACATACGAGGCATGCCTTTTAAGTTTTGTCGTTTGAAGAAAAAAACACATCTAGAACCTTATAGTACTTTTTATTGTTTTTCAAAGTATTCACAACGTAGAACTTAAAACACTTTTCCATTCGCTCAAACCAGTTATTATAACATTTATTCCACTCTAAAGTGGGGTGTTCAAAATGGCTGTCTTGAAAGCGTCGACTGCTTCTTCACCGGACTGGAACCTTTGACCACGAAGACTTTTCTTAATTTTAGGAAATGTAAAGAAATCGTTAGGGCTTAGGTCAGGACTGTATGGAGGATGGTCAAGAATTTCTACTTTTTCCTGCTTCAAATACTCAATCGTTTGACGAGCGCTGTGTGAGCTTGCGTTGTCGTGGTGCAGGATGATGCGTCGCTTTGAATTAGATTTTCGAAGTTCGGCGATGACTTGTGGTAAACAAACTGTAGTATACCACTCTGCGTTAACCGTTCTACGATCTTCAAGTGCAATAGTCGCAACATGGCCGGTTTTTCCAACGAACGTGGCCACCATCTTCTTTGAAGTGCTTCGAGAACGAACAACTTTAGTCGGCTTTGGCTCGTCTTGAAAGACCCAGATTGAAGATTGTTGTTTGGTATCAGGATCGTAGGCATAGATCCAAGATTCGTCACCACTTATGATGTCGTAGACGTGATTTGACTCCCCTCGGTTGAACCTTTGCAGAGTTTTCTTACACCATCTGACGCGGGCCGCCTTGTGATCGTCGGAAAGCAGATGCGGTATCCAACGGCAAACTAGCTTTCTCACACCAAGCGCTTCATGCAAGATCTTCTGAATGGTTGTCCCTGAGATGCCTAATAGAGCCTCTATCTCTCGATACGTCACATGACGATCTTCGAGAATTAGTTGTCTCACAGCAATGATGTTATCTTCAGTGAAGGCGGATTTTGGGCGTCCTTCGCGAAATCTGTCACTAACACTAGTATGTCCACGCTGGAATTCTAAATACCAGCGTTCGACAGTCCGCAGACATGGGGCTACATCACTGAACACAGATGTTAGCTCTTCTAAACACTGAAGCCGTGTCAGGCCTCTTCTAAAGTTGTAGAAAATTATTGCACGAACATTTTCCTTAGAAAGATTCATTTTCGTACGTGACCTGACAGATTCAAATCGAAACTGTGACTAAACAATAGCATTAATCCTAATACTTTCAACTGTTTTGAGATTCAAAATGTAAACACATTCGAATATAGAACAGTTCCAAATTCAAAATTGCCGGAAAATATGGAAACGACAGAACTTAAAAGGCATGCCTCGTATACATAGTTTTAATTTCATATAATATATTCAATGTCATTTATTAAAATCCTATTAAAGCAAGATACCTAACCATTGAATGCAAATTAACGTAATTTATCTTCGGTTTAGCGATATGCATAATTTAGGGGAAGCAGGGACTACATCACACCTAAAGTTGTCAAACTTCTAGATTTAGCCGGAAAAGGACAACTTTTTAAAGTAATATTTTTTTAAATGTTTGCGATCTGTACATAATTACTAATATTAAAAGAGTATTTATCACGTATTTACTTTAACTTTTTAAACTACTGTCCGGCTAAAAGCACAAATATATTGCGACGAAATACTATTTAATTACAAAAAAATAACTAGTTAATTCCACACTAAATAGTTCTTTTTAGTCAAATCAAGGTCACAGACATACTCGTAGTCAAGAGGATTGGCAAGCTGAAGTGGTAGTGGACGGGGCACATAGCTCGAAGAACTGACGGCAGAACCGTTGGGGCAGAAAGGTTCTAGAGTGAACCTATGGGAGTTGAAATCTATGGGGGAGGCCTATGTTCGGCAGTGGACGGATTTATTCATTAAATTATTAATTATTTAAGTAAAGATGGGGGGCTTAGTAGGTATTTATAAATGTGTAGCGGCTCGACTGTCTCTAAGCACCGAGATAAACTTTTAAGGTCTTATGTAAATGATTTATGTAATACTGTTAGTAACTTATTGCCAAATAAATAAAATAAATATATTATTATGAAAAAAAACATTAGGTATATTTTATGTCCCACTGCAGGATGAAAGCCTTTCTTCCCATCTTCCACTCTTTGGGATTTAACGCTGTGATAGCCCATGTGCTAGATCTGAGCTGAATTTATATGGATTGACATACTTCTAAATGTCCACAAGGTACCCACAGATGACTCCGGCTTTTAGATAATGTTAGAAAAAAACTATTATTGTAACGGGCTGGAGTTTGGCGGGAATAATAACGCGCGTTTTATTCCGGCCGAACTCCTGCCCGTTTCATTATTATATTTTTCCGTCTTTATTCGACGTGTAGTAGCCTATCTCACCAACCTAGGTACTTAATGTGCTAAGCAACGTCGTGATAGCCATCATTAATAACTAACAACACTTAAGCTGAGGTGCCTCCTTACTTATTTACAAGTTACTAAGTTCTATGTCACAGCTCACCAAGCAGATCCTAAAACCTTAATGCAAGACAATTTTCTTCAATCGAAAAGCGACCGAATATCGATAGAATAATGATAAATTTTCAGTACCTATCTAATCTAAAAGGTATAGTTTCTTTTATCTCAGACTCGTACAAGACAGAATCCGCTTTACTATTCAGCTTTCAAACCTTCATAACATAAAAGTATCAAGTCTTTTGCTATTTAACAATATATCAGCAATCTTCGTCTGCGTCATGTTTGATAGTGAGGAATAGAAGGTAAGATTGATTGCATGCAAACTGGCTGTTTTGTTTGGATTGTGACGAGTTATTTAGTACTTATTCGAATTATGAGGATGAGTTCATACATTCTTAGAGAACCAGCCAGTATAATGTCTAAGCCGGGGCGAAGAACTAGTCTAATTCTTATGAATAACCAATAAAAGATAGATAGATAAGATTCTTATGGATAGTTTGCAACGGTATTTAGATGATTCAACTATTTCTTGTGTATTTTAGTCATGTGAATATTTAATGTATATTCTTAGACATTTTGCCCCATTTATTTTGTACCAAATAAAATAATAATAATATATGTTTGGTTAATTAAGCGAATTAACCGAAAAAGTATTTTCAGTCTAAATACCTAGATAGCTTTTTTTATGTTTGGTATTGTAATTTAGTTTTTAGTTCTCATACTTACTTTATTTATGTCACGCCTCACCATCTATTTGCACGCCCAGGATGACTGGTAGATAATGTATTAGCATCAAGTCCTCGTAGCACTACGTTTTGTATTATTTTGAGTGTATTCAAGTATTAAATAAATAATTAAATAAAATAAAATAATACTGGACATTTCACAGAGCGCTATCTAGCTCCAAACTTAGCAAAACTAACCAGATAAGTGATAGAATAGTTTTTATACATATATTTTTATTTTTGTATTTACATACATATATAGAAAAATATCTAAACCCGGAACAAATATTTGTAGATCATGTAGACATTTGTCCCGCAGCGGGAATCAAAATAAATAGTTAGGTACAATAATTGGTGGACCTATCTAGGTATGATTTACCTCCGACAGAGTTCTAGTATAACGGACTCTTTATAATATGAAGTTATAATGGAATATATAGAACACAGAAGATAACTCAATGACAAGTTACAAAGTTTACGAAACTTAATCACCCCTGTCTACTATCTGTATCCGTCGACATCCGCCAAAGTAACTTAATCCGTGTAAATGAGACGGGCTAAGTGCCACCAGCGGCGCCTAAGGCGGGCGGCGCACCTCGCTAAGTCTTCACTAAGTCGAATCCGTCATTATTATTCCATGGAACGGGGTTGCCGGCACCACTTCGCACCTGCGCCCGTACAAATAACCACGTAAACCTGATAAATCGTATCACATTCATATTGGTCACGGGAGCGTGGTTTCCTTGCCAAAAAATACATAAACCAGCCGAAAATCTCAAGTTTCAACTGCGGTCGCGACCTCTGTGAATCTCACGACACATTTGAGGTTTCGGGCAAGCACTTCGGCGTTAAAACGGCCTCTGACACCTGACACCGACTATTTTGAGTTCTGTTTTTTCGACCCGCCTCAGCTTCGCAAGGGTAAAGTTTTCTTGCCTGAAATTATTTTTATTGAAGGTTCTTTGAAAATACAGTATCCCATACACCTTTTCCATAATTTTAGGGTAGCCTTGGTATCTTATTAGCTTTGGTGGAGTGGGTACCATAATCTTTGTTTCTTAAATTAAGGTCTGAGAAAATACAATATCAAGTTATTTCATTGCAAGTCTATTCAACGTTTATAAATAAAAGGCGCGGTTCTTTTGTAGCGGTTTAGATACAGTTTGTTTTTATCTCGTTATTTGAAATAGCTGATCAAATGAACCGTTTAATTTACTCTTGAGCTCTACTCTCGATTAAGTAGAGACTCACGTATTTTCGTTCAGAACTTAAGTAATTAAAATAGAAATTCTAGGTTAGACAGACATTGATTTATATGCTGACTTAGGTCAACATAAACAATAGTATAACTTTCTAGTTATAAATCTCTCCTATTTCTAAACTAAATTTCCTAATAAACATTGGAGGATTTAATGTTAAGTGGCTGCATAAGTAGAATTTGTAGTCAAAATAGTATGCAGTAAGTTTAGCTAATTGCATACACGCGCGTATACAAATATCAACCGGCTGCAAAATATTCAAATACAACTACGAATTGTGCTTGAAAAAACAATGTTACGTCTGATCCCACGAATAGAAACGAATAGAATAAGGTTTAATTAGAGACAACATATCTGTTTTGTCATAAACGAGGTGAAATTAGAAATCCTTCGACAGACTCCAGTAGAAAAGGGGTAGGTATTGAATATTAGTAGGTAGTAGTAGTTTTGGATATTAATTTTCAGTTCACGATGAAAACTTTCACATTATTTTTTGTATTTTGTCCGGCGCACGCACAGCCCTTTTCAAGGTAAGGCAGCCGTTTTGATTCCTCCTTCAAAAGTAGGTCAAAGTTTGTTCCGTGTTGTTGTGGCACCAAATTTGAATTTGCGAGTTGTCGAGGTATTGGATAGGCAGGAAAAGATTGGTCTGAAGTCTGAACAATATCAAAAATCGTAAGGAAACGCGGCATGTTCTAGAATCAAAAATTTGAAGGATGCGTCATCAGTTATTATTCTTATAAACGGCGATGTGATTGCAACCTGCCTAACTTATATGCAAAAAGGGGGCATGTTTCAAACAAAATATATGTACTTGCCTGGGGCTAAGAGATCCGAGGATACCTATCATGGGGATTGATATAACCTTGAGCTATTTTATTATTTTATTTCAAAAATAAATAATATATCTGTGGTTGTAAAAAGGTCCATATATCATATAAATCATTCAATTCTCATATAGTCCTTTACATTTACATATTGAACCTTGGCTGGCGTATTGACGAGGACCGTGTCTTACTGAAAATTAATAAACTTAAGTTTTATATATGAACCCCCTTGGATACAAGCAACTTTTTAACAAAAATATAACCAACTTTAGAATTGTTTTTTTTTATAGCAAATATATAAAACAGATTATCCGTCCCTATAAAATTAAGGGGTTGCCCTCGATTTTTTGGGATCTCATCATCAGATTTGGTGCCAATGAGACCACCTGGGAAGTTATACCCTTTTAAAAAAAAAGAATTTCTCGAATCGGTTCGAGTAATTGGGAACAAACGTAAAATAAAAAGATACCGACGAATTGGAGCCTCCTCTTTTTTTTGAAGTCGGTTAAAGAGCAACTTAACTTTGACGCTTTTTTTATTATTTGTAATATGTAATCGTTTGACCACCTCACCTGATGGTAAGTAATGGTATGGTGAAACATGTTTGTCCAAAAAGAACCAATCCACTCTATACTGACATAGTACATTTGATTTTTATCACATCACAGGTGCCTGAGCATTTACAGTACCATTTTATTTTAAATTTCTCAAATCTTATACAAGTTCAATGCTCCTGAAGATAATATCTTTTCAGATTTTCTTGCTCGGTCCAAGAATAAGAAATTAATCTTCAAAAACCAACAAATATCAAACCTCATGAATACCAGAAATAAGAAGTAATACCGGGCCATCTGCTGCAAGCTACTTAGTATAAGAACCTGGCCGGCTGCCAAACTTAAGAAGTGCAAGTTCCCCATTAAAACTGGAATACCGACGTTAAATTATCTGGTAAATAAACTTTTTGTGCTTGTATTGTTACTGTTGCGGAAATACTAGAAAAAAATATTAAAGGAACCTAATTTGATTTCCGTTTTTAGGATTCCTTAGTAAAACTAGCGACGCTTACCGTAGGATGGTTGGCTGCTATAAGCTGAGACGGGGCCTGTTTGGCCCACACAGCACGGAAGACCATATTATCTAAGTACTGGCCTACCTATGTATATGTACCTACTCAATCTTGAAATCTTCAAATTGAAATCTTGTGTTTTTCCTGTATCTTTAATATATAAAATCGTGTCACAGTGTTTGTAACAAAACTCCTCCGAAAAGGCTCGACCGATTCTTATGAATTTTTTGTGTATATTCTGTAGTTCTGCAAATAGGACGTAAACTATTTTTCATACCCCTATGTAATAAGGGTGGTCCACCCCAAATTTTTTTTCATTTGTAGTCCATTTTTTTTATTCTGGTATTATTTGACATTAAAAAATACATACAACCACAAATTTTCACCCTTCTACCAACCCCATTTTTTAATAGCGATATTAGTACTTTAATAATTTTCTACTTTGAATATAGGGATAGTTGAATAAAGTGGGTACGTGCGCAGAAAACACATTGAAAAAAAATTAATTTAACTCAGCTTAGTAACAAAAAATTTATTGACTCTAAGACGCTACGAATTTCGCGGGGTCAGCTAGTTTCTTCGTATAATTTTAATTTATAATCTTTATGTAAGTAGGTATGTTTGTACTGTTCCGAATGGTATGTCCTGTGTGTGTCATAAATATAAATGTATTTTCTTGCTTTCAGTTTAAACATGCTCTTCTGTCTATCTAGCCAGTTACAGACGTTTTATTTGTAGACTAATGACTACAAAACTGAATGGGTGTCGTTTAGTAGGTCTTAAATCATTTTTGAAGTTATACTTATTTTGGCACGTTTGGACAAAAATATGAGTGCAACATTTTTACGATGCGCGCGCACACCGACAGCCAAAAAGCGACCTGATGAAGTTAGCTAATAACTGTCTCTCAAGTTTCCGTGAAAACTCATAAGTACTACCCGGTCACACTATATCGAGACCTGGCGTCGATGACGTCACGTCGCGTCGGCGCTCTGATATGGTGCGCAAAACAAGCATCCTCTAGTAGGATATTATTATAAACAATAAGATTTCCAACAAAACAAATATTGTGTTAATTAATTTAATGTAGGTAATATAGGTATGTAGGAAAGGAGAACGGGGCGGGAGGTTCGCATTCCAGCGAGGTCTCGAGATAATGTGACCGGGCTATATATTTATTAATTTATTTACAAACAAAAAATTGTGGCATACGGGACGAAATCTTTAGCTATTTTTGTTCTGTTACACCAAAGAAGTACCTATAACTTCTTACGTGCGTACATAAGTACACACACGCACACGTTTTTTCACTGTGCGTGGTTCTACACACACTTGACTAATTATTAGAAGAGGCAGTGACTAGACTATGGCCCAAATGATGTTAAGCGGTTACCATTTTCCATAACAATTAAGATACTGCCGACTAAGACTTAGCATATATTATAAAATTGCATTGCGCACATTAAGGTGAAAGGTCTCATGTAGTAGTAACTTCACCGCCACTGTTTCACAACTTAATTAACTTTAGGTAGTACGAACGTACATATAGTTCACCAAAGTAATGTATTCCCGTATGAGAATCACTATCAAACAGAAGCTACCAATATTTCTATATCTCTGAACTAAATTGCATTGAGCATCATGAACATTGAAGATATTGGAAGGCTCCCCCAGGCCCGGCTGTTATATTCAAATCTTTCAGATCTGCATTCCCAAACGTACTTCACATAGTAGAGATTTAATAAAAATTTCCAGAGATCTAGAATTTCAAATATGAGCTGGGCCGATCTTTTATCTATGAGAGATATGCCATGTCTTGATTTTATAGCCTCTACGCTGCATGAAGTATAAAGTATTCTTTCTTGGAATTTATTTTTTTACGTTTTGTATGAGCTAAGATTAAATTGATCAACAAGTGGTGATGACCTGCGGCCTGTCTATTATTGAATATGATACATTTTATTGTGCGTCACTTAAAACACATACTAACAATAAAATTAATTCTTAATTGTATCGCAAAGAATGATCGGCTACTAATTTTAGCGATAATGCCGCCCATTGTACCTAAATAATATATTAACAATAATATATTTATATACACGTAATCACAACACACTAATTCACACCACTGTTGCACCACTTAAAGTCACCAAAATGTTCGCACGTATAGCAAAATCCAGACTGACTCGCGAGCAACTACTGTTCACGCGAGACCCTTCTCCACGTCAGTCCTCCAGGGCCTCGCTGAGACTCACTGTCCGACCATCTCTCCGGCCTATTTATATCGCGCACATTTCGATTGTTCGAGAACGATCTCGATCGTTCCAGGAAAGGGGTCGGTGTTTCGACAGAACGACCAATCCCCATTGTGCGTAACCGCAGACAATAACAACAATAACACAGCAAGACAAAAGCATTCGAGAACTTTCGATTATTACTCATTGTTTAACAGCCTCGGCGTAACAATATTATTGTATCTATATTAGAATAAATTGACCAACAAGTGGTGATAAGCCTGCGGCCTGTCTATTATTGAATATGATACATTTTATTGTGCATCACTTAAAACACATACTAACAATAAAATTAATTCTTAATTATATCGCAAAGAATGATCGAATAATATATTAACAATAATATATTTGCTTTTGTTTGTTTATTTTAATGGTGTGCAATAAAGATATTATCCATCAATTTATCTACTATGTAAATTAAAAGACTACCATGAGATGGCCTCATAGTTTGCTTTCCTACTTAAAAAAGACCAGTGAACAGTGTTCAGTTCTACACTAATATACATTACAAATACACAAAATTACCACAAATTAACAAAATTAAAATAAATTACAACGTAATAAATCAAAATTGGTAAAAAAAAACTTGTTATCCCGTTGACAAAGCTGACAATACCAAAATAAACAAAACAGATGAAGTGACACAGGATAAAAAGTTCACAACTAAGCAATTTGGCAAAGTGCTGGCAATTTACAGAATCGATTAAAATGTAAATCTGTTGTGACCTCGCGCGACCAATAGTTTTAAAACCAACAAAAAAACAAACCGAGCTTACGTCAATTTGAACTGCATTTTTGTAGAAAACCGGTTCATGGAAGTTGAGACCAAATGATTCCTGTATTACACATAGTACCGTCTTTTACTGTACTTTATTTTACATTACGACATGTTATTGTGCTCCTTCCTGTTATTACTAGATGTTGTTTCTAGGAATAACCGATTTTACCGCTATTATTTTCGAGAATATACATTTATAACGTCGATGAAAACCATTTGTTACATTATATATTTTGCAGAAAGAATATACAATTATTCATATCCGGCAATTTCGCTTTTCCAAATGGTATAAAAGCATTAAAGGATCGGCGGTTGCAATGGTTTTTGTATCACTAACACATTATTAGAGATTTTCCCGACCTACTCATTACATTAAAGCGTGGCCAGACCACCAGCGGCCATCTTATATAACTACGTCGGCGGGATAAAGACATGGTGAAAATGCAAAGAAAAAAAATTGGTTATATAAGCCACGACAAAGCGCATCAAAGGGCAGAAAAACAAAGTCCTCATTAAAACATCATATTGACGACCTATTTAACACTTAATGGATTTAAATATCCAGGATGAGTACAGTCGCCGTGACCGAAATCGACTAGGATATCATCATCGTCAGCATCACATAAGACAGTAAACACGGTGAGGGGAGCGCTTTAGCTTGATATATATCTAGCTTGAGTAAGAAGTACGCTGGTCAGCTTTCTATGTGCATGTTGTCTATCGGGTAGATTTTGTCGGGAAATAGACAGGTTGTTTTAAATTCAGTAGGCGAACAAGTCGGGCCCATTCGGATTGCATGCGGTGACATGGTGCTTATTGTATTTTCACTGAGAGCTCTGCCAACGGGACAATTCCAACAAATATTTCGTGAAATAGCATCTTTTAAAGGGAAATTGAAAACGTCCGTATTATCTTTTACTTACTTACTTATTCGTCATATTTGATTATGTTACTATTTTGTTTCGTAGGCGGGGCACATAGCTCAAAGAACTGACGGCCGTTGGGGCAGAAAGGTTCTAGAGTTGAGAACACGCACTGGAACGCAGCATATGACGCCCCCCCCCCCCCCTCACTAGATAGACGAGCTGATAAAGGTTGCTGGGAGACGTTACGTACAGGCCGCACAAAATTGGTTGCTCTGGAAATATATGGGGAAGGCCTATGTTATGTCAGGCCTAAGTTATGAGAGAAGAGTCAAGAAGCTCATTTGCAATGACGAGTTAGCAAATGCAATGCTCCACTGCCTCGAGCATCGTCGAAAGGTTGCAAGCCTCTCGGTTTTTTATCGGATACATTTCGGAGAGTGTGCTGCGGAGCTTTTCAACCTGATCCCACCATCCCCATTCTATCATTGGACAACCAGATGCTCCGCGATGCGCCACCGCTAAATAGTAGACATACGCACACAGCGGTACTCTTTCACCTTTATTATGCGCACCGACAAAGAATGGAACGCCTTACCTGCCTTCTTCAAGTCGCGAGTGAATAGGTGTTCAGCAGTGGACTTTCTATAGCTGATATGATGATGATGACAGTTTTTTATGTCCTGTCCAATTAATCCTTCAATTTTCATTTTATTACTGACAATTTCTGGGGCGAGGAAGGGACCCAAGAGGTTGCGGGTTCAATTTCCGCTTTGGAACAAATGTTTGCATGATCTGCAAATATTTGTTCTTGGTCATTTGTTTTGGAAGGGATACGAGTGGGAATCCTAGAGTGGATCAAAATTATGTTACTGTTTATTTATTATTTTTAATATTAGATATTGATAAAAAAAACATTAATAAGTAGAAGGTATCATGTGTCATGTATGAATACAAGTAAGTTTTCAAATCAATTGATACCATAAAATCTATTGAAATTAATAGGTACGTAAATAATCCAAAGTACTCGTATAACAATATCTTTTAAGTGACTGCAGTTTTTTTTAATGAGGTACAAATTAGACTTGACCCACGTGGTATTACATTGTGGCATGGCATTGCAAAAAGTTTCATGTTGTTCCTCATTACGTTGCAGTTTTAATTTGAATATCCCTATTATGCTTACAACACAAAATTGCAAAGGTTTACTTGGTGTAGTAAATTGCAAGTAAGACTAGTCTTGATTGCTACACTTTGTGCATGTTTACTGTTCCTGTGCATATAAGCAATACCGTCGACAGCAAATATGAACCAAGGAATTTCAGCTCAAAAGTTATGATTCGAAAATTCCACCAAATTAGTAAGGATATTTGAAAGTTTTGCGAGAACTATTCGACGTCGAAGCACTATCCAAGGGCCGTCTGTCTTAATTAACAGGCCAGCTAGGATATTTAAGAATCACCCCGACTACTGCACGTGAACTTATGTCATTATATTCTCGAGTTGCGCACTGGGGCTTTTGTAAGGGTGCCATGTAATGTGGTTACTAATAATAATAATAATGATGGGCATTTAACAGAGCGCTATCGAGCCCCAAACTAAGCAAAACTTGTACTATGGGAACCAGATAACTGATTTCTAGGTAGGGGTATTTGGTGGTTGTGTATAGGGATTCAAAGTCAAAGTCAAATATTTTTATTCATTAAAATCACAAGGATCACTTTGAAACGTCAATTTTACTGCCTGTTCCTTCGCGACCAAGCCAGGAAAGAAAGGTAAGATTCATGGCGTTAGACGTGTTTACCATATAGTTTATAGAAACTACGTGCTAAATCGGTTTTTGTTGTACTGGTAGTTTCGTTTTACAATCGAATTTTTGTTAATAGTTAACCATTATTCGACTTTTAGAATTTTTTGTTAATAAACATAAATTCTGATGAATAGAATGGATATAATTTAAGAAGTTAAAGTAAATTGTGCATCTTGTCTCAAACCTATCAAAATTTAGTTTTACATGACAATCAAACTGCAATCCAAAAATAAAATAAATAAATATTGCTGGGCATTTCACAAAGTGCTATCTAGCCCCAAACTAAGCAGAGCTTGTACTATGGGAACCAGATAACTGATAGAATACTTATATACTTTTTTATTGTAACCTTATAATGTATAGAAAAACATTCAGACCTGGAACAGATATCTGTAGATCATGCAAACATTTGTTCCGCGGCGGTAATTGAACCCGCTACCTCCTGCGTCTCAGCCGGCTATACGCCCACTGCACCACGGAGGTCGTCCGAAATATCTAGGATAGCCAATTTTGATTACTATAGCTAGTTGATGGAAATGCAGGGCTTAGGATACAGTTCGTTATCGATTAATATGTCGCACCCAACATTTTACCAAATGCAAAATAATCGTGTCAGTGCGCAACTCGTGAAAAGAACAACATAAGCTAACAAGAAATGAATCAACACTTACTAGAATGACACTGCAACCCGTATATTAATTCCTGGCAATTGAATTGAAGATATCCCTCAGTCGACCTTTCTGGTTGGACCAGGAATGTCTCCAAAATTACTGATGAAACTTGAAGCACTCCCATTTTAAACAGATTCGGTGGCTTTTCACGCGAACGAGAGGATTATGTTTTGAAATCCGACGGATTACCTAATAGGATTACGTTTTTGCTTGACTAAGGATTGACTGTACATGGTTATGGTTCTGGGTGTATTTTTAGGGTTCCGTAGGTGAGCTAGGAACCCTTATAGTTTTGCCATGTCCGTCTGTGTGTCTGTCCGACCTGTTACAGCCGTTTTATGCGTAGTATTAATACCAATAATGAACTTTGACTTGGTGATAGTTTTAACGAAGACTAGTAAGTTATTTAAAACTTGCATTTAGGGAATCCCTATATTCAAATTAGGGGTCCCCTCCAATATAACTAACAAATATACAACAACCCTTGAATGATGACACAAAACTCTTCACTTATATTACCAAATAATTCTTATTATTACTTGCTGTTGCCCGCGACTTCGTACGCGTTACACTACTAAATGTGTAGGTTGCCTAGAAATAAAGCTAAACTCGCTGTTGCAACTTGACTTAACATCCCATTTTTATCCCATGGGAACTGATTTATGGGATAAAAAGTAGCATATGTGTTAGTCCAGGTTATAATCTACGTACATACTAAATTTCATCAAAATCGGTTCTGCCGTTACGACGTGATTTAGTAACAAACAAAAAAAATAAATAAACAGACATCCAAACTTTCGCATTTATAATATTAGTGTGATTATTAATTATTCTGTGGTTTAACATCTGCATTTTTACCAGAATATTTTCCCTGGACCACTTCAGACTAACTTTGTTAATTTAGTCAAGTTCGACTTATTATTTTTCCAAACTTCACAGACATTCACTAATGAAAATAAAGACTAAAAAAGTCGAAAAGTCACTTATACTCCGAAAATTCCCAAATTGTCCAGTCAAATTACCTAATTAGGAGCTCTTTATACCGTATTTCAAATCTTCACAATAGACATCTCGTTTGGGGAGTAACGGGGGGGGGGGGGTTAATTACCTTAATGCTATGTTTCGTCGTCATATAATGAGCTAATTAAAAGAATATTATTGCTGTTTGCTTGGGTCGGACGCTTTCGTAAGTGCCTTTGGAAAAACATGTACTCGTAATATTAAATGAAATGTTCAGATATTTATAAGCTTCCGTAAGTCTCAACTCTTTTTACGAACGAAGGTATGGCATGTCCGTTGTTTTCTCAGTCCGGAGTTAAAGCCGTGTAACTCGTACTAGAGTAGATAGATAGATAGATAGATAATACTTTATTGCACACCACGAAACAAATACATATAAAAAAAACCTCTACATACGCAAGTTGGATGTGAGATTTTTTTTTAATCGCGCTCCTTATCATATGCCGTTGAATAGGTCTTTTAAAACATTTTTAGATTTAACAACACTTTTCGATACATGAGTCAATTTACGAAAGCAAATTAGATCTAATCAATGAACATAGTCACAAGGGTTTTCTGATGCCTTAGCATTTGAGAGTTTATAAGCAGTCACGTTTATTTTTCAAAAAAAAAAAAAAACAAAAATAAAACGTCCAAACGCTCTTAGAAACTTTAAACTTCAACTAGGTACCATGGCATAATGGATGGCGAAGATCGGGTGTTCGGGATTAAATGTGGGTTGCATCTGAAACTTGATGTTCTAGCCTTTCAGGACCTCTAACTTAAGTTTTATTTTGCAATACGGACTGTAGGGTGTTTTATTTAGAAGCCTACTGTACCTGATTAGGTTGCGGATTCGATTCCAGGCAGGGAATGATCTACAAATATTTGTTCATATATATGTATGAAAACCGATTGAAAAGATAAATTTTAAACCTTTTTTTTTTTTTTTAATTGGATAGAACTTCGTTTGACCACAATCTCACCTGATGGTAAGTGATGATGTGGTCTAAGATGAAGCACGAAGATCTAGAAGAAACCTATTTACTCTTACCTTAAAGAGGCCCGGATTGTATTCTTTAGGAAAAACAGACGACGGCAAAGTGTTCCATACCTTAGCTGTACGCATCAAGAACGTAGAACCAAAACAATGTGTGTGCGAATGGGTGGTATATTGACTAGGTACGGGTGATACTGAGCCGTGCGCCTGCTTGTCACTTCAGTAATGCCTTCAATACCGTTAATTTCGACATACACCTTGCAACACTCCGCTCGCTTAACATTTCGTTGGAGGTGACTGACTGGTTTTCCAGTTACTTGTACGGACGCCGGCAGCGGGTTCGTCTTGAGGGGTCTCTCTCCTCATGGTGCAACACGTCAGCCGGTGTACCTCAGGGCGGCGTGCTATCTGCTCTCCTTTTCGCTGTTTTTATAAATTCAATTTCTCAAAATCTTACTTCATCCTATCACCTCTATGCAGACGATCTTCAGATTTACACTCAGGCTCCTCTTAATCATATAGCTGATGCTGTGGAAGAGACAAACGCTAACTTACGTCGAATTACTGATTGGAGCAAGGCATACGGGCTGACAATCAATCCTATCAAAACCCGAACTATTATCGTTGGCAGCTCAAGAATAATGTGCCATTTGGATTGGTCTGTCATTCCTCAAGTTATTTTTGACGGGATGCACATTCCATACAGTGAGTCTGTTATAAATCTGGGGTTAACGATAGATCGTAACTTGTCTTGGGGAAATCAACTTAAAGTCACCTCTCAAAAACTTTTTGCCTCAGCAGGCTCACTGAGACGACTGCGGAACTTTCTCCCAACTACCACCAAAATTGCACTTGCACAATCCCTTCTTCTACCTGTGTTGGATTACGCGGATGCTTGCTACCTAGATCTGACAGAGGAGCAGCTAGATAAGCTTGAGCGTCTCCAGAACTTCTGCATCAGATTTATATTTGGGTTGCGCAAATATGACCATGTTTCCCCTTATCGCATCATTCTCAAGTGGCTCCCTATTCGCCTTCGCCGTGATTCTCATATTCTGTCTCTTCTCTATTTTATTCTATTCAATCCCTTCTCCCCTTGCTATCTTAAAGAGAGGTTTGCTTATCTCCATTCTTCCAATCACTCTCAGGTCATCGGAAAACTTATCCCTCAAAACACCCGTACACTCTAGTTCCTTCTACGGGAAATCATTCACTGTCGAAGCAGTGCGCTTGTGGAATGCTTTGCCTGTGGAAATTAGACGGGCTCCTTCACAGCACTCTTTTAAGCTGAGATTAAAGCAGCATTACCTTAATGCCTAGCTTTCTTGTCATTTGCGTTACCTATTTATTTATTATTTTATTTTATTTTATTGTCCTCATTTTAGAATATCTGTAGGATTTGGGTTATTATTTGGGTCTATCTTTAGGTATTTATTTATGTATTAGGATTATAAGTACCTACAGTTTTTATTTGATATAATTTTTATATAGATTATTTCATTCGTTTGTAAATATACTCTGTGCACCGCTGCCCATTACTGCTCCGTTATTTACTTTCCATCCAAAGGTTGCCTGGAAGATATCGCTCTCAGCGATAAGGCCGCCCATTGTACTTTATTTAGCTTAAATTAGTTTTTTTAAGTATTCCTGGTGTACAATAAAGGATTATTCTATTCTATTCTATTCTTGTCCTTTGATGGAAAGGAGATGGCGGGATCAGATCGTATAGTTCCTGGGCACATTCCCCAAAATGTATCCTTATTTTCCGATAACCGTTAGTTTTCCAAACGGTCGCGGGACTTGTGAAAAATAACTTTAAAATCAAATAAGTATAATTTAGTAATTTTAAAACTCTTGAACTTTTGAATACCTAAAAAACCAGTATTAAATTTCTATTTTACAGCTGAGATCACTTCTCCAAAAAGGAAAAGTGTTAATAATCCTTCGATCGGCTGACCTAATCCTTATCACACATAGCTAAGGTCCATCCGTTTATTTATATATATATATATATATAATTTATTTGACAAAAAGTTACTAATAGTATTATATAAAACCTTAAAGGTTTGTTTCAGTGTTTAGAGACACTCGGGGGAATTATAAGTTTAAAACATTTTTCAAATTTCAAATATTTGGGAACTAAAATGATACAGACAGATCGACACAGACACACAGACAGACGTAGGCATCAAACTTATAATACCCTGACTTCCATCGGGGGTAAAACGAGTATTATGACACCTATTTCATTCAAAACTAGTGAACACAAAATACTGCATTCAGTAATATTTATTCAAACTTACAAATATCGAATTTGACAAAAGAAATATCGACAACATCAGTCGTTATAAATATTGGTAAGTACAATGTCCAGATGAAGTATTGCTTCAGGAGTTTTACATAAAGTAGCCATTATTCAGGCTGTGGCCAGGATATTTTTATATTTACCGTAGATATAGCAGGAGTGAAATTCACTGTCGCAATATTTATTTACCTGCGCCTGTGTAAATTGCTTTAGAAAGATATACCTACAATAATTCAATGCAAAACAACACTATGATTTATTGATTACTAGTTGTTGCCCGCTACTTCGTAGGTACGCGTTATACTAATGTGTGGGTAACCTAGAAATAAAGCTAAACTCGCTGTTGCAACTTCAATGCACATCCCATTTTTATCCTATTTGATCTGATTTATGGGATAAAAAGTAGACCATGTGTTCATCCAGGTTATAATCTACGTACATACTAAATTTCATCGAAATCGATTAAGTCGTTACTACGTGATTGAGTAACAAACAAACAAATAAATAAACAAACAACATCCAAATTTTCACGTTTATAATATTAGAATGTGATGTGTTATGTTTTGTGTGACATAATTTGTTAGCTGGTTGTGAATTTATTTGTGATATTTTACGTTACAATAAATAAAATTTCATATCAATCCTGTTGTTTTTGTTATATGTATATTATCTATTAGGTACAGCATATTGTAAGCGCCAACCCTAGCTTTACGCTCGAGCGTAGGTAATTAAAATCAGGATCGCTCCGAGTTTGCCTATTTATTTGGTGCACGAACCACAGAATATTTTGTGCCTATACAGAGTTGTTTATGTCGTTTACTTACGAATATTTATTTATTTATTTGTTTGTTTGTTAACAAACAAATAAATATTATTATTATTATTTATTTATTTGTTTGTTTGTTAACAAACAAATAAATAAACATCCAAACTTTCGCATTTAAACTAGTGTGATTTTAATCAATCAACATTTGTAGGTAATAACTTAGGCAAGATTCAAGAAGATTACAGATTCATTCATATGTACAAACATGTGCATAAACAAAATGGACCGAGTACAAGTAATTACAACGAAGAAAACGTATAGCGAATAAGCGCTTAAAACATTGGCATCACTCGAGCCGATCGGCTCCATTGTGTGACAGCATCAAAAAAGCACCGTTTACGATTTATCACGCACACAGCAATCATCTTGTAGACAGATAGATACGCAATTCTTTAATATAATACAAAAGCGAACTTAATTAGCAGTTTCTTCCAACTAATCTTTGTTTAGAGTAGATTGAGTGATAGTGCTGTCTATAAAATAAATTTATTGACCGAGCGAGCGAAGCGAGTGAAGCGAGCGAAGTTTCTCAGTTTCGAGATTGGCCAAAAATGCTTTTGTCCGGTTGTCTGTCTAATTTTGACGAAAATTGGCACAAGTTCTGAAGATTTATTACATATTTTTAGTCGATCGCGATTTTTATTGGGGGAAAAGGAGGGAAGTTTGCTGCACCGTTATTTATAGAAGGATTTCAATAAAACTTGAGAGGCTACACAAGATGTTGCGAAAAAAATCCAAAAGCGGGGAGTGTAGGGGGGGGCAAGGGGGGGGAGTTTTCTGTAGCGTTATTTATGGACGTATTTCAATTTTTAAATAATCTAAACCAGGGGAAAGGGGATAGTGTCGGTTATTGCATGGTCATAAGGCCTCGCGAGGCCTACTGTTCTTACAGAACAACTAGTGTAGAGATACTCCAATCTGCAATAACGCAACCCTCTACCTCTTTTACTATACTTTACTAGGATTATAATGTAGTCCATAAGATTGATTGTTTGTATTTGAAATAATGAAGTAGCGAAGCGTGTAATTTAAGACTTGTCATCAGCCTGTAGGCACCCACTGAACTTAGGCCGCTGCTCAAGTTTTTCTCATGGGTGGTGCCCGCATTTTGTAAGTTATCTACCTAACGAAACTAACCAAAGAATCATAGTAATAAAAAGTACTAAAACTATACCACAAAAGTCCCAATTTACCCTCTGTCATGGAGTCCGTATATTCAGAAAATAGTGGTCGTGTTATTTATGATTCGATTGGTGCTCCGCGGTCGACGAACATTCGCCATTGTTCTCGACCAACCGTTTCTAAATCACTCGATACAAGCGATGCACTTATCTCTTTTGTATTCTGCTTTTGTTTTGCATTTTTTGTTATAATATTTTGTAACATGTTGTTTTCTGTTTTATTGAAAACGTTGTCAATTTTTTTTTATTTTTGAAGCCGTGTAGGTACCTGAATGCTAATTATTTAAGCTAACTGTCGATATGTTAAATATCAGAATCGGTATTATAATGATAACACAATGGTATGTTTGAGTTGTCTGACATGTGATTATAGGCTTTAATTATACTAGTGATTCGCCCCGAACTGAGATCTCGCGAGTCTTCCATAAAGACAAAAAAATATTATTCGTAATCTTTGACTATCAAAATAGTGCCACGAAATGGATAACCAACCATGTTGACAGTTTCATCCGAATTACAGGAGTTCATGTTAATGGTTACACTTTTTGGGTTACAAATTTGCAGTTATTCTGGATTTCAGACTTTTGTCTATATTTGTGTCACTAAACCTACACGCATACCAAATTTCAACACTGTGGGGTCACTTGTGTACCCTGTGAATTTTGTCAAAGTTCAGTTTATATTATGGATAATAACTTAAAAACTACATGGTTTAAATTAAAAATAAAACGGAGTCAAAATGTATTCATAAAGACCTTTTATTAGACGTGCCACTTGATCGGATTGTCCCAATTTCATTTTTTTACCCCTTGTGAACCTCAATATCTCAACAACCCCCCCCAACCCCCCCCCCCACATTTTTAGCTTATTGAGTCACACCAAAATTGTATCATCACTGCCTACCTATATACCAAATATCACTATGATCGGATAAACGCTTCGAAAGTTATCCTCGGACAAACAAACATACATATGTACATACATTCATACATACATACAACGCCGATTTGGCCAAATTGATTTAGAGATCGCGCTTCGCTCGATCAATTAAGATGATATTGTATCTAATATTAGTGGAGCAGAATGCTAAAATATATTCAATTCATAATCCAATCTCGTTTGGGTCAACTATTTTACATAACGTTTGGTTATGTTTTTAAAATTGTATTATGTGACTGCGATAGCCTTCTCAATATGTGAATCTAGACAGCCAAGAAATAATAGCTACTAGGGCGTGGTTCAGCTATGAAGGACCAATCAAATATTTACAGTTTGTGTATAAACTTGATTTTTACTTGATTGAGTTACGACAAGCAATACATTTTCTTTACTGTCAGTATTCTAAATCGGAAAACCTCGATTAAACTTCTTGAATTGAACCTATGAAAAATATTCAATTGTGCAGAACGGCTAGGCTGCATTTAAATCTTTTGTGTTGCGTGTTCCAACTGCAGATCTTTCAACCTTTAAAAAGGAAAACTACAAAGGAAGAGTTTTGGCCGAAAAGTGTGTTGTTTCGTCGTTTATGCGGACCGCAAAACTTGCGCTGTGTCGTGTAGTCGCCCGCAAATTGCACGACACAGAGCAAGTGCGTCATACGTCGCAGACTTTACGTGTCTGCAAATAGTTCTAAGTAATATATGTATAAGGTATATATTTTTATACTTTTCTATTGTTGCTTGAAATAAAGATTTATTATTATTATTATTTAGTCGCATCAGTTCGAAGGAAAGTCTGTAAGTTGCACATGGCCATCAAATAGCACGGAATAAAGAATGCTTTTTAACATTTCTGCATGTCTGTATGGACCGGCGCGGCCCGGCGCGGCGTGACAGCTGACAAGTAAGTAATGTTAGTGTACGCCATACTGCCACTCTTGAAATTCGCGTAGGAATTCCTATTATTACATTTATTTCTTTGCGAGATTGCTTGAATTATAAAATAGAAGATGTACCTACGAAAGTTTCTATGTTCATGTTCTAGGAATAATTGTAAACTTACGTACATAAAAAGACCTGTTCTGATAAAGATTGTGGTTGATCCAACAGCAGATGACAAGTACGTTAAAGTATCCGCCTTTCAACCATTAGGTGAGTTAGGTTCTTTAATGGCCGATTTCTATAAAAGTAGTTAACCATTAACGACACATTAACAACACGACACTCATCGTCAAAAATTTGACTTTTCACGGAGAAGCGTGACGATATCGGTAACCAATGTTTATTGACCGAGCTAGCGAAACGAGCGAGGCTTCTCAGTTACGAGATTGGCCAAAAATGCTTTTGTCCGGTTGTCTGTCTGTCTGTTCTCGCCTACAGGTCGCATTTTTGAACCGATTTTGACGAAAATTATCACACTAGTTCTTTGAGTTATTTAATTTATTATTATTTATTTTTTAGTCGATCGCGATTTTTGATTGGGGGAAAAGGGGGAAGATTGCTGTAGCATTAATTATCGACGGATTTCAATTAAATTTGAGAGGCACACTAAGGACTTCATTCTGCACAAGATGTTGCGGAGTTACATCTTATCTTAAGTAAAGACCTTCTAGGACCATGGAAACGCGAATAATCGCTAAAACTTAATACCAATATTTTGCCCAAAATACTACATAGGTAAGCCAAAACTCAAGCACGTGAAATTTAATTTTTACCGTGTTCAAAGCAGAGACAAATAAAACTTAACATTTTTGTCGCTTTTGACTCTCTGATTAAATCTGATTAGAATTTAATTTAGTTATAATTAAAAAATTACGTCATTTTTTGTTTCTGACCTCATTTCCTGAGTGACTTTTACTGAGTGAAACGTAAGTGATACCATTTCCTCGATTTGACACTTGTTTAAGCGTGTCGAATCTTCTGTTAAATGCTACTCTGTCAAACGTCGTTGTCAGTTCCGTTCGTTGGGAGAGCGTTAATCGTCTCATGTCGCCGTCTCGCTGTATGAAAAAATATGCCTGAAGTGTTCTTGAATACAAATTAGGTTCCCGGTGCAATTTCGCGGAGTGATGTGACATTTGAACGGGTTCCAACGTTGAAACCTATCGGAATTTTTCAATTTAAAATGATTATTTGCGAATGTTAGCTTATACTTCGTTGAGTCACATATTTAGTATTCATGCGACTAACTTCACTCCATTCGTTGTATTTTTACTGTTACATTTCCGTATTTTTCTACAGTCCTTTTGCATTTTTCGCCTGCATCCTATAAATAAATGAGTTGGAACTACAAAGAAAATAATAGAAGATTATTTCTTTCATAACCAGTATTTATTTTCTTTCTCACAATGCAACCGATATTCTGGGTATTGAAGATCACTGTACTGGAAATATTATTGACTTTCCAAGTGTTACAGTCGATAGAACCTGCATGCCAGAATACCGCTTAACTATACAATAAGTTATGATAAATTAAGGGCTCGCCGAACTGAAACTAGTTACACGTAAACGTTATAAGTGTCTCTCATTTTGATATATGGCATAGAAAGGCACCTGCGAGCCTCTAGAAATGCAGGCATACGTCAACTAATGATATATTACCTCATATACGAAAGCACACCCGTGTTCGTAAATAATAAGCTTTTATTTATCTCAGAGAAGAATTATTTCCGGACGAGCGACGGGTACTATTTAATTTGAGAAATATGAAATCTTATTTTTCCTTTGTTATAAGACCCCGTGCTAATATTATAAAAGAACGGACATGAAAGATATGAAAGTAAAATGTAAATAAGACATGAGCCATTTCATTATGGAAACATCTAAACGGTTCTATTAAACGCAGCGGACAAGAGACTCTTAACAAGCATGAAAAGAAAAAAAATAAAGGAAAACTCGGGACGGACGTACAATCATTTAATGAATTCGCAATTTGCATACCGACAACGACCCAAGGAAAAACTTCGGACTTATATAGAGTTGAATTTGCATGGATCTAAAGGGGAATCGTTTTGTAACAGATCTTTCTAATCTACTTTTTGTTCGTTTGTTCGTCGTATCAATGGTTTTTGCTGTGTGAGGTCAGTGACCTGCACCCTAATGTTCGTATTTTACCTTTATTTTCGGTTGCATTACGATTTATAGATGCAGTAACACCTCTATACAAACGCTTGATAGCGATTAGAGCAAAACTTCAATATTATCTAGATGTCATTACTTAAAAGTTAAAAGCTTGTAAAAGATAATTTAAGCGTATATTGGTCTCATACCTAGTGATAAACTGTAATATTTTGAAAACTAATGTTTTGGAAATAACAATCCCTCGGAGTCTGAATTTATGGAACTTTTCATTTTGTTTTTGTTCGTAAAACACGAAAGAGTACGAGATGTCTTAAACCGAGCGTCTTCGCTGTCTGAGTTACATCCGCCAACTAACTGCCCCATAAAATCTAAACTTGCAGAAGGAAGTAAGTTCTGTAATTATACTCTTGTCTGCTATTATTGGTGTCCCTTTTGTTCTGGCTTTAAATTAAAGACTATTGACCCTTACCTCTCCCGTTGCCTGTCTCCCAGTAACTTAAATATACTCTCGTAATTAAAGCTCTGAATAAACCTGTCGGAAATGGCTCTTGGCAATGCGATTCTGCATAGAATAGGTTGTTGAAGAGATAATATGTCAAGTCAAGCGACTACGCACTGAAAAGCGCAGCGTAGGACGGCCCCCACTAGACGGAAAGACCTGGTAGCGATTCCTGGGAACAGTTGAGTGCAGGCCGCACAAGATCGGTCGCTCTGGAAATCTATGGGGGAGGCCTATGTTCAGCAGTAGACGTACTTTTACTGATATGATGATGATGATGAAGTAACTACGGGCTAGCTACAATATTTTATTTCACATCAAATAATTACTATCTCCAGTTAATTTCTAAATACTTAATGGCAGTGGCAGTGGCACCGACACTTGTTACAAAAGGACTGTAAATGTGGATGAAGGGTTAGTGAGTTAATAGACAAAATGGTATCGCCAGACTTAAGCCATCATTCAAACCAGCATCGTTAATAACAATTTCATTAGCAAACTTGCATGGTCAACAGCAGTTAATAAGCATAACTAGTATACATAATAAAAATGTTTACCCGTACGAATGGAAAGTAGAAAAAATTCTCGTAACATTAACGACAAAGTGAATTTCGCGAGGTGCATTTCCGGAACGCTGAGGGAGGTAATTCAGATAATTTTTCGACGGCCTTTCTGTCAGTCGAAAAAAATGACTTGAGTAGACGTATTCACGTACTTGTACTGGCCGTATTAATTAAATGGAAGCCCATGAGTCCATTTTACGAGGCCCCACAGAGTGAAACTCGTTTCGTTTATCCGCTTCCACTCATAAGCAATTACTTTGCCCAAACGACTTTCCGAGGGAGTCTGAATGTGCCTGCACTCCGATCGCACCAGCAAAATGGTTATAGTTGTGCCAATGGCGATCATTTTGACATATATCAATGCCCAAAACTTTCCGAAATTGATTAGGGGAAACTTGTAGAAGTTAGCTCCTCCCTTTCAAGTTCCATTAGTTTTAGGGACTTCTAACACCCTTGAAAAGGGGAAACTCTTGACCCAGACTGTCCTCTTTCAATTATTAGACATTTTGGACAGTATATAGATGGGTAGAATAATATTTTATTCTATCCCAGAAAAACAAAACTAGTTATGCCTTATTGTTGAAATCTTTTTATTCTAGGCAATGATTTCTATTGATACTTATGATCTACATAGCCATTTTGCTTTAACAATTGGAGGTCCGGACGGGGAAAGAAATTAAGCTGCGCGGATTTTAGGGTTTACAACTTTAAGAGCGGTTAGTGGTTTTGCTACAAAGTGTCAAGTGTGCGGTAATTGCAAGCCTTATCCACACTACTGCGTTTCTTTGTTAATAACTGTCATGATATGAAAAGTCAATTCAAAGGGTGAACACCAAAACACATTCAGATATTTGTTTTTAACTAATTTATGTAAACACACAAAGTTATATTTTTTTGTCAGTGTTTTTGTTATGTTATGTTACTTATATACAATATATTAATACGCATTATAGTGTTATATATGTATATATGTCAAGAGCATGTATTTGCCGTGTTTTAGCAAATCAATTTATTTCATTCCAAACCCGGGTATAAGGAAACAAGCTTGTTTTCTAAACCACTATTTTTATACCCTTATATGAATCTACTATATTTATAGTCTTTTCATTCTAAGTCTGCACAAAGAGGATTTTTTTTTTAGAATCGTTATTAAAAAGATAGCATTTTGAATATTTTTTCAGTAACTTTTACATTTTTCTTCATTATTATTGTATTTAAATAATATATAGTAGCTTAAGATATATCATGTTTTAAATAAATTAAATGAAGATTAAACAAGATGTAGATCAGCCTCAATTAACAGAAAAGAAGAAAAGACAATCAATACGTGTAGAGCTAAGCTGCAGATTCCCTCAAGATGTGCACGTCTTATAAAAAAAAAACTATTTCGTATAGATAAATGTATGCACGGCCAGAACTCTATTTACCCAGCTTAATGCTACAACATTTCACCAGGTGCTGTAAAACACCTTCAATTGATATCTTATAATCTACCATTCCACCGTTATTCAGTAGAAACTTCAAAAGGTTGGATTTGACACATAAATCCAACACAGTTTCTGTTTCACCTCTCTAATCAACTCTGACCATTCAACCCTTTTCAATGCGATCTCCGTAACCTAAAACCCTAAAATGGTTTGGGGTAAACTACCAAATCCCCGTTTAGCTTTTCAAAATAAAAGCTCTCTGTATTCCCACGTGAGCTAATCATGGTTCGTGCTTATTGCACGTACGTTCAGTAGCTGAAGTTTCCAACAAGTTTAACGCGACGTAAAAGTACATACCAGTTCGTTTGGCCATCTCAGTAGTCCTGAATAAAGAACTCTATCCACTAGACCACCCATAAATAAATAAAATAAATAAATATTGCTGGACATTTCACACAGTGCTATCTAGCCCCAAATTAAGCAGAGCTTGTACTATGGGAACCAGATAACTGATAGAATACTTATATACATTTTTTTTTAAATCATACTTATAATATATACAGACACAACCAGACCCGGAACAAATATCTGTAGATCATGCAAACATTTGTTCCGCAGCGGGGATCGAACCCGCTACCTCCTGCGTCTCAGCCGGCTATTTGCCCACTGCACCAAGGAGGTCGTCACCATGAACACACTATTAAAGTGAAACTTTTATTACATCGTCTCAAACTTTTTCGTCTGTGTGTTGCATGTCGCGTGACGGTCGGCCGCGGAGTAGAGATAAAGTGAAAGGCGCTCGTCAGAGCAGCCGAGGCCAATATGGCGGCGCCTATAGTTCGCATCAGCTGATCGTGTAGTGTATATAGACTATTACTCATTTGTGCCAACGAAAATTTTTAGTTAAATGTCTATAATGTGAAACAAAGTTTCACTTTTACCGTGGTTTCATAAAACCACACAATCCTTTTTTTTACTCGGCAAAGCAAAAGCAGGATTTGTGTTGAGTAGGATATGTATCTGTTCGCTCGTTACTCATAAACTATTAGATCAGATTTTGACATAGGAGGTGCCTAAAGAGGTGTTGCAACATGTTGTACACATAGACATTATTTTTACCCTGATTTATAACACAATTTATTTAATTGTCATAATGAACAAATGTCAAATCCTATGTTACGTGATCAAATAAATTACTTATAATAAATTAAATTCGAACGTAACTTGGTGTCTCTGTCTGTTTGTTACGTTTTCAGAACTAAACGGCTTGACCAATTTCGATGAAATTTGGTATATAGATAGATTATGATTAGGATTGACACATAGACTAATTTAACCCGACTGCGCGGAAAGAAGGTAATGTGTTTACAAACCACGCGTGCGAAGCCGCAGGTTTATTATAAATATTACCCCTTTAAGTTTTCGGATGCAGTCCCTGATTTAAATATAGCTATTTCTCTCTAAAGAAATATAAACTATATGCTCAGTGTTGCGATGCCAGTATTGATTCCACTGGTATAATGCTCAGCGAGCTCACTATGTGGGATATTTATGTACAGATATAGTTAAGCTCATTCCCAGTACATCACAAATTTACAATGTTAGGCCAAGATGTTACTCAGTCTGTCATAATCATATTTCATAAAGGCAAGATAGGGTGGTAAGATAGATGGCTATAGGTAGCTTGTATCTCAAGGCTCTTCGCATCATCAACGTATTATGGACTTCAATTTGTTAACAATTTTAGTGACAAAATCATTTATTATTGTTTCTAAGTAGAGAAATAAGTTAAGGTTTGATTTTTCATAGTTGGTTTGGTATTAATTTACGCCGTAATAAGTTTATCATCGAACGTATCCAATGATATTAGCGCTCATGTCCGCTATATGGTAGAAATACCTCCCATTCGCACAAAGCGGTTCTCTTCGACTTTTACTATGCGCACCGCCAAAGAGTGGAACGCCTTGCCAGAGTCTGTGTTTCCTGATAGCTACAACCTGGGTGTCTTTAAGAGGAAATCTGGGAAGCAAGACATTTGGAAAATAGGTATTTAACAAATCTATTGCTGTCGTGCTGTGCCCTATATGCCCTATGTGCGTGCGATAGAGACAACTGCAGGTCGGACTGATTATACCTATTTAAAATAGACGAAATCACTGTTTCATAGTCCCCCTTTTCCTCCTCCAAAACTGGACTGATTTTAATTTTTTTTTTCAAATATGTAATAAAAATGGCTTTGGCTATGTTTGTACGTTTCGTTTTTTTATTTATATTCGTCAAATTTGTTTGCTGGATGTCTGAAAAGGGGCAGTAAAAATTAACAATTTCTGTGACTTTAGAAGGTTTCTAGTTCTTATACTATTTAATTTATGGAGAAAAACTAAACGTGACCTTACTTACCTGTAGATTGTATGGTAAAAAAATATTTGCTCTAGTATCACTATCCAGAGAGGAAACAGTGGACTACGTTTGTATGCCCGAAACGCAGTCCAGATTTCCTCTTAAGTCGCGAGTGAATAGGTTTCTTCTAGGCAAGCGTGTACCATCGTATACTGCATCATCGCTTACTACCAGGCGAGATCGAGGTCAAACGTAAGCCTATAATATATAAAAAAAATGAATGAATAGCATATGCATGTATAACTTTAGCAGACAGCAGGTTTTACACTCTCCCAGTTCAGGACCCGCATATTCGAAAGCTCTTACATTCGATTCGTGTGGAACTCTTGAAGAGAACTCAATTGCAGTACGCTGAGTTGTCCCTTTACGAGATGCACAAAGTTAGAACTTTACATACAGCGCAGTTTTACTTTTACCTGCAAGTTTACAAAACAAACATCAGACTATCGCAATCTGACCTTTAAGGCCAGGGCGCCGACCACAATCTTTTAGAAATCCATAATATTTCAGGAGCGTTTTATTTCATGCTTGTAGCAACATTACTTCGATTTGAGCCACAAAACTTTTAAACACTACTGTTTTAATTCTAATAATGTTGTATATTTAGTGCTTTCTAGTGATTACACCACGTACTTACAACGTATAAAACATTGCGAAGATAAACACGATTAACTTACTTTTTAGGATAATTTTACGCTTTATTTGAGCTCTAATGTGAATGGTTTTGAGTGAACGATTTATGATGACGTCACCAAAACTGCTTAACTTTTACAATAATAAAGTAAGCTTACTAAATGGTACGAATAGTAATATTTATACTATAAATAAATAAATATTGCTGAACATTTCACAGAGCGCTATCTAGCCCCAAACTAAGCGAAGCTTGTACTATGGGAACCAGATAACTGATAGAATACTTATATACTTTTTTTTTGTAAATATATACTTATAATATATAGAAAAACACCCAGACACAGAACAAATATCTGTAGATAATGCAAACATTTATTCCGTGGCGGGAATCGAACCCGCTACCTCCTGTGTCTCAGCCAGCTATACGCCCACTGCACCACGGAGGTTGTCAATATCTAATTTTATTTATTAATATCTAAAAAAAATAATTTAATTTTTGTATCAGTGTAATATTATTTTATCATTTATATAAGAGATTGAAGTTGGCCCCCAGGCCTCACAGGTCGGTTACTATTATAACTATTGCTGTCATTAGTCAGCAGTATGGTCATACTTCCTTCATACTTGAAGATATGTAACCTTCAAGTTGAAGGTGAAACAACATTACCTGACGATGTCATCCTCCTAGCGTTGTTTACAATTTAAGTATTCTATCTGTTAGTATACTTTGCTATATGTATATACCTATATATGTATATATTAGTCTATTTTATAAATATATTAAGTATTAGAATTCAAACTTTATCATATTTTTTACTTAAGTATAAGTAAATGTATCCTACAAAGTACACCGCAATCCGTATATTCATAAATTTTGATCTGAGGGTTGCCTGGAAAAGATCGCTTTCAGCGATAAGGTCGCCCATTATATTGCCTTATTTGTTTTAGCCTAGTACTTATTTTTGTATTATTTCTGTTTGTGTGATAATTAAATAAAGAATGATCTATGTTCTCGTACCACATGAACAGTAGACATACAAAATACATATCATAAAGCACTGGTTCTTATAGGGCAAGTAACTGTTTGACAGTAACTGTTATATTAGTAGGAGCCCGTAAAACACAGGCATTATAAAAAATGGCAATTTTTTATAGTGGTAAATGGTGGTAGTATAATTTTAACGTTTTGTAATATTATGTTGCAGAATTGTAATAAGTTAAGCTAGTAGCCGCACGTCTTAATTTATATTATCTTATGGTGGAATTTTATATTACGCTCCTGTCAGTCACCTCCTTAAGACTGCATTTTTGTAGAAAGCAGAGGCCAATTCCCAGGTAAATTAAAGATCTAATATCAATAGTACATTTTCCAATTGACGACCTCTGTGGCGCAGTGGGCGAATAGCCAGCTGAGACGCAGCAGGTAGCGGGTTTGATTCCCGCCGCGGAACAAATGTTTGCATGATCTACAGATATTTGTTTCGGGTCTGGATGTTTTTCTATATATTACAAGTATGAATTTACAAAAAAAAAGTATATGAGTATTCTATCAGTTATCTGGTTCCCATAGTACAAGCTCTGCTTAGTTTAGGGCTAGATAGCGCTGTGTGAAATGTCCTGCAATATTTATTCATTTATTTTACGTAATTGAAAGATGATGCTGCTCTATAGATCCTAATGCGACTAAAAGTTAACGAAAGTTAAAAACGAGGGTTGGGTGAGATATTTATCACAGTGCCCCAACCCTCAAACAAGCATTCTTTGTTGGCCGATGGGATGTTGCCATCCACACTACCATCATATTACTAATATTATTAATGTGAACGTGAGGTTTTTTAATTGTTAAGCTTTCACGTCGATACGGCTGAACCGATCGATACAATTTTGATAGATTATGACCTGAATTGATATTTTTTCGAAACCGAGGGCTGTAGCTAGTTGTGGTATGTTTTTAGAAAGTTCGCACACAAGGATAAGAGATAATCAAAAAATCTTCTGCGGTAACTAATAAAAAGCAATGCGTGGTAACTGACTGTCGTGGCCAGAGCGATATAAATGAACTAGTGGTTCGCCCCGAACCGAGATCTCGCGAGTCTCAAATTAAAAAAAAATATATATATTATTTGTAATCTTTGACTATCAAAATAGTGCCACGTAATAAATAACCAACTAACTTGGCCTACAGTTTCATTCAAATTACAGGTAACGGAAGTTCATGTAAAATGGTTACTCTTTTTAGGGGTTCAAATTGCAGTTATTTGGGATTTCAGACTTTTGTCTATATTTGTTTCACTTAACCTACACGAATACCAAATTACAGCAATGTGGGATCCTTGGTTTTTGTCCACCCTGTAAATTTTGTCAAAGTTCAGTTTTTATTATGGCTAATAACACAAACACTTTAAGGAATTTACTAAAAATAAAAACGGAGTCTAAATATACTAATGGTATATTAATACGCTTGATCAAATATATACTGCAGCCAGGCTGCCTAGAGGGTTGCTTAAACCGACGACTGCCTGGCAGAGTCTCCGCCTGATTTCTACGTAAGCGTATCCTAAGGTAAATAGGTAGGTATTGTTGAATAATTCCCCGCTCATTTACTGATCGCGTTTGAATAACCAACCATAAATTCCGTTTCAATAGGCAATTACAAAACACTGAACCGTATAAATTGACTTTATTAACAACCTGTTCGTTATTCATTGTTGGATTTGTTTTGCTCCTAATCTGCCCGTAAAAAGTTTATTTAACTGCTATAGTTTTAGCGTAAAAGAGCTATCGATAGTCGTGACGGTTTGTTTTGATGGATTGTAAACTATTAAATTGGAGTTTAAGAAAGTCCAGTGACGCTTAAATACTTTGTTAATGATGTTCCAGACGGGCAACGTCAAAACAGTAAAAAATAATCGTTACGTAGCCCAGGGATTCTCAAACTTTTTCAGTTTGCGGCGCACTTACAGGTTTAGTATTTTGCCTCGGCGTCCTAGCTAGTTGAAATAAGGTACAATGGTATTTAGTAGATGGGCCAAAAATTAAAATATACACAATATGAAGCTAAGTTTTTATATTTATATACAAGAAAACATTTATTATTTAAGAAAAATAGGAAATAAAATGCAATGGCAACATAGTCAATGTGACGTGTGAGCTTGGTGATCTCCACACATTTTTCAAAGCGTGGCATAAGGCTTGACAGCGTTACTCTCACTTATTGCTCCACATTTATCTTTGATTGTTCGTTTTGTAACCGCGAATGCCTAAGTTCAGTTTCCGGAGAATAGTAAACAGAAGCGCCTCATGGCGCCCCTCTTTACTCTCTACGGCGCACCAGGGTGCCACGGCGCTCACTTTGGGAACCCCATAGCCCATGTTCAGCTAAGTCAGTCTGTAAAACAGGCACAGAGCACAAAATTTTTACTTGCGTGTCGATCGATGCTTTGTAACTTATTGACACATATTTAATTGGTGGCCATCTCAATATCTGTGCCACCGTTTAGATCTTAACTCGTATAAGAATTTGGGCATAAAGAGCATACCAGTAAATACCAGTATTTACACATGTTAAATCTACAGTGACCAACTCGGTTATAATGTAAACAGTGGAAGAAAAACCTCTTATTGTTGAAGTTGAAGTTGAAGTTTGTGATTTGAAGTTACCACTAGTGCCCTTTGATGAATTTACATACACAACAATTATTTAATTTTTGTTAAACTGACAAGCAGTTCATTTTTTTTTATTTAATCAATACACATAAATACAATTAAAAACCGAACACAGATAACACACAATAATTGTAATAGTGGTCGGTTATTTTCCAATGGCTCATGTTTGTAAATACATCGACACAATCGACCTGTTAATGAAACTTGATAATGATATAATGTATATTATTTCTCTGAGATGAAACGTTTTTCATAACTTTTAGAGTGACTCTTGATTGTATATTTTGTAAATTCTGACTTGTACATTAAATTTATAGACAGTTAACGCCGAGGTAGGCTGAAGCAAAGCTGGGAGCGATAACTGGACCGTCTTCCGCAGAGATTAATAATAATAATAAATATTGCTGGACAACACAATCACAAAAAAGCTTCAGTACAATCATTTCACACAATGATAAAAAAATGTCTTTCACACAAAAAAAATTGTCATTTCACACAATGACAAAAAAAACTTCAGTACGATCATCACTGTGATTTTGTTCTCGAGTACTAAAATAATAAATACTAGTAAAATAAATGAAAACAAACGAAATATGCCTTTCATAGTTACGAGTATCAGCATATTCAGAAGTTTCATTTACAAATATTCAAAGTTGTAACTCAATTAATAGCACAGATAACTCTACTAAATATTAGTCTCAGTGGCTTACATTTCAGATATTCCAGCGGCATCGAGGATAATACTTGGCTAAACTTGGTTCAATTCCCAAAACACAGTTTTGGACGGCGATTGCGGGTTCAGTTATCTGAGATACTCAATTCACGACGAGTGGACACGACCACAGACTAGAAACTAAACACTTCGTTTACTGTGTAACCATTGTCCAGTCAATTTAGACATAAAAATACTGATCAAATAAAGAAAAGTCCGACAGAGCCAAATATTGGTGGAGAGCTGGGGTTTACCATTACAAATAAAGTTTTAAAAATCCCCATCGATCCTACGTGTGCCACAAAAGTTATTCGGGGTCAAAGGTCAACATTTGAGGTTTTTTGAATTTTTCTCGAAAACGGTAAGTTTTATCAAAACAAATTGCAAACCAAAGTTGTAGATCTTAAAATGGGTTACCTACCTATTTAGATGGTGCTGCGAAACTAACATAAATATACTGCTTAATTAACCGGTTTATTTTAGTGCATAAACAAGACTTCAAACTTGTTATTTGAATATGAGGAAGTAAGTTTTGGGGCTCGTTATCGTAGTAACTGAGCCAACTATCCTTAACAATCTGTGCCAAAGCTCACAAATAAATCTATTTGATTGTGAGTATTTGCGAGCATGATGGCTGACGGCCGTCACATGGCACCGACAATTTTCCAAACAGCCTCGCGTATATTAGTTAGTTACACCTGCGTGTTGCATAGAAAGATCTACCGTTACGTCTACAAAGTCATTCCGTTGATTGACGGATTTTGTGTGTGAGCTTTTATGTTGATGGATAGTAAAGTGTACATTGTATATTTGTGTGCATTTGTATAAGTGGTGTAAAAGGAAATGTACATTTGGCGAGGTTTATGAGAAAGCTTAGTTTGATTGAGTTGGCCAGTAACATTTTAATTGATTGTTAATAAACAAAAACTCATCTATACTGTACAGAAAACTGCCTCCGTGGCGCAGTGGGCGTATAGCCGGCTGAGATGCAGGAGGTAGCGGGTTCGATTCCCGCCACAGAACAAATGTTTGCATGATCTACAGATATTTGTTCCGTGTCTGGGTGTTTTTCTATATATTATAAGTATGTATTTACAAAAAAAAAGTATATAAGTATTCTATCAGTTACCTGGTTCCCATAGTACAAGCTCTGCTTAGTTTGGGGCTAGCTAGCGCTGTGTGAAATGTCCAGCGATATTTATTATTTATTATTATTATCTGGTGTTCAGTAATTGGTAAGAGTTCATCTATCATCAGCCTATAGCAGTCCACTGCTTGACATAGGTATCTCCCAAGGTGCACCACTGAGCCCTATCTTCGTCTCTTCTCATCCAGTATCTATCACCTACAACGTGCAAATAGTCGCTCCATCTACTTGGTTGGTGTCCTACACTACGCCTGCCTACGGGCTCCACTCCAATGTTTATCAAATCGCTTTACCAGCACTAAAAAAGTATTAAACAATATCTCAACACCATCCAGGTACCACGAAAGGTTCGCTTTAACAGGGCTATTATCGCTATAAACGACCGCAACACAAGTTATTGGCAATAGCCTATATGATACTATCTGGGCACGTTATTGGGGGTTGAGAACAAATCATAGTGCGTGCGATAAGCAGCGATAGCCCACATTGTTAGCCGTGGTCTACAGATTGCTTATGTTGTAAATGTATCTCAAAGACTGATAAATTATATTGTGTAGCCGTTTATTTTACAGAGACCGCTGGGACCAATGAAGCGTTCGTAGAGATTATGTTCTTAACAAGTCAGCTAGCAACTTTCGGGTACAAAAGATTTTCCAATTTAAAATTCCTCCTCCACCGTGTTCATTTAATTTACGCTGACGTTTTAAAATGATCATTGTGCTTGCAAATAATCAATATTATTTGGGTTTGATGCAATGAGGTAGAGTACATTATTTTATTAGACCGATAGATCTCCACTTGGATAATGCATTTTTAAATAAATAAAAACCCCCGCGCAAAAAAAGCCGTTTAAAGTCTATGTTCGTGTTTGATAAGTATCATAGCTTCCACATTATTTAAACGAATAAATCAATTTCAATGAGGTTTCTACGTTTAAAAGCTAATGTTTGTGATTTATTTCTTAAATCAGAATCTTGACAAATACCTGGATAATTTGATCTATTGCCTCAGAATACAAAGAAAAAAACATTTACTAGGAAACATGAAATAAAACAGCTATAAACTGTGTAATAATCTTCATATTTCAATGTTACGGCTCCCAGCGGATGCGGCCTCGGATTGAGGTGTTCTAGGACAAATCCCTTAACTTGAGACGGTATACCTACAAGGCGTGACGTCATTATGAACACAGAAAATAATGAAAACTTCATTGTACCAAAATCTTCTACGATATATCGTAGACGCAGTGATACGTCGTAGACGATGCTACGGCGTAGGCATGCTACGAAAAAACAAATTTATATTAATAAAACGTGTTTAGCTTAAAACATAGGTTATATTGTTAACTAGCTTCTGCAAGAGGCTTCGCACGCATTGTCTGTCAATAAAAAGTAGCCTATATTTGAATCCAGGTCATAATCTTCTGGCCCAATTCTTCTGTAGATTCTTTTCTTGGTTAGGACCCTTCTTATATTCCAAATTAAATAAAATACTGAACTTCTATCCATTGACAGGGCGGGGATGTAAGATGAATATGAAGGTGGCTTCTTGAAAAGGACTATACTGAGACTGAGACAATACTACAGTTTGACAGATAGAACAACTGTAGGATAACCAACCGCACATACATAATATTTATAGCACTCACCATAATAGGCACATTGTATACATAGATATATACCAAAACAAATTTAACACTATAAACACATGATATTCATTTAAGTAGAGACATAATTTTAAATTTAAATTCACTTGCCGAACACTGCACTACCTTGATTATCCTTTCTTGTATTTGATCTCCACAACACAGGGAATCCTAGTGTGAAGGTCAAAGTTAGTGCATAACATTGTTAAAAAATTATTACTTTAAGCTGATTTGTATAATTTCCAAATTATTAAGCATACATAAAAGTTATAATTAGAGCCTTTATGTAAACTAGCACCTATGTTTAAAATTGTTTATGAAATCTTTTCTGGTTCCAATAAAAAGTTTATTTATTTATTTAAAATCTATTAACACACAAAATTTCATCGAAATCAGTTCAGCCATTACGACTGCACATTTATAATATTAGTGTGATGTTAGCCCAAGTTTTAGTCATATAAATTAACCAATTTGAGAACTAAACTATAGTATCCTCATTTGAATTGCACGGTAAAATACAATAAAAACAAAGCCAGCTAAATCAATTTGCACAACGAACAAACCTACGGCAAAGTAAAGACTTCAAAATTGTACTCTAACTGTTACATAATTGAGTTCTTTTTCGAGAAAATTCTGTGTAAAAGTTTCAGTAAAGAGCACATCCGTGTGGTAAGACGACTACGACTTTCCTGCAAAGCTTTAAAAGGATCTAGCGAACCACCATTCGAGATCCTATTCGCTTATACAAAACTATCAATATCGGGCCACTTAACTCAATATGTAAACCAGGTGTTCTTTAAACTAGGGTTTCTAAAATATTTCATTTCTAATACAAAAATTGAGGGTACAGAAAAAAACAACGTTTCTGTACTGACCTGAACTGAGCCGTGGAAATATTCGAACACAATGTCGTTTCTAAAATATTTGGCAAATCTAAATCAGTTAAAAACATTCACTAAAATGTAATTACACTTTGCAAGGTAATTACGAGAATATGGACACCTTGTGCATCACTGTACTGCGCTCATCCTCAAGTCGCGCGTTGAATAAGTTAGATACTCGTAGGTATCATAGAAAAGTAGGTAAACATGTTCATTGAAACTGATTCCAATTTATATTTTTAATAAATAAATCTGGTATAATTTTTGATTCGTGTCATAAAACAATTGCATACGAGTATTCACATCCTTAAAACCTGACACTGTTTACGTCGGAACTTTTTCCAGATGCTATATTCTGTTACAATAAGCCATTGAATGGACAGGATTTGTGTAAATAAAGGACATATAAATAAATAAATATCGCTGGACATTTCATACAGCGCTACCTAGCCCCAAACTAAGCAGTACCCATAGTACAAGCTATGGGAACCAAATAACTGATAGAATACTTATATACTTTTTTTGTAAATACATACTTATAATATATAGAAAAACAACCAGACCCGGAACAAATATCTGTAGATCATACAAACATTTGTTCCGCGGCGGGAATCGAACCCACTACCTCCTGCGTCTCAGCCGGCTGTTCGCCCACTGCGCCACGGAGGTCGTCAAAATAATATAATTATTATAATATAGTGACAAATAATATATATACGGGTATAGTCACTGAAAAAATATACGAGAAATGGTTTTGTATTAACAACAAGACGTAGGCAGTAGATGTCGGTCTAGATAATAATTAAAGCAATAGAACCCAATAAATCCTGCCCTGAGAATAACAACTATTTATCTTCGAGTATATACGTACCTACCTAATACCTCGTAAATAATCACAGGTGCGAGATATATCAGTGACGTTCCAGTTCAATGATTCTTTATTTTTATGCAACAAAATACTATTCTTCTAAAGACCTACGGAATATTTTTGTGAGTGCACACTTACATTGTGTTTTTGTGAACTGAATAACAAAATTGACAGTTCATATAGGCTATCCAGTGGCCAGCCCTAGCATGCTTTTGTTTCCAGACTCGAAAGCTCGAAAGTTATTTTAGAAAAAGCACTGTGACCTTTAATAAAATCAACTGTCACGGTGTTGAAATTTAAACTACAAATAATGACCATACATATTTTTGAGACCATAAATAATAAATAAATAATTTTTAATTAATCTAAAAACTTTATTTTTGACATTTTTGTGCCTAACATGTAGGTACTTACCGCCCTGCCGTACGCACCGTACGCGCTCTGTTGACTGCTTGGGTTCATTGCCGAGCCGGGCTATTGACTAAGCGAGGTCATTGAACGAGCGGGATTGTTGAACGGCTCGGAGTAACTCGTGGTAATCGTGGCATCGTACAATACGCTAGTTTTCTAACATTTCGTCGAGCAGCATTTTATCGATTTACTCGAGATTTTGATAATAAATCAAGGTCATTTTATGAATACATTTATTACTAATGTTTTTTTGTATAAATTCAATATAATAAGTTTAAATTTTAACATATTATATATTTCAGCCCAGTAAGTATTGAAAATTTGTATGAAACTCTCAAGTTTAATCTTCCAAACTTATAAAATATAAACTTTATGTCATAATAAACTTCACCTCACTCTCTGTTACGTCACTCACTGCAGGTGTTAGATACATCAGTAGAATGTAATATTCCTTTGTTCCCTAGATTTTCCGAATAAATCCTCCAAAAGCGAAACGTTCCCAGCAAACGAATGCTGTCCGGACGAGGTTATCTTCAGTGTTTTATGGTAGAATTTGTACGGAACTATGTACCTTCGAAACTTTAACCATCTACTTGAAAACTACTTAGAAGATCTGGTCCACAACCTTTTCAATAGTGCATTCTTGGTTCGGCTTTTCTTGTTAAAGATTTCTGAAAGATAAAACAGAGACTGTTCTTTAAGAACTTACTTATTTAAGGGGATCCGAAGGCCAATTTTTGAAAGCCAATCTGTCAAATTCAGTTCTTATCAAACTGATTTCTGTAATTATACCTGCTAGTACCTAATAGGTCCTGATATATAATTAAAATACTTTATTAATCAATAAATAATATACAAAAAAAAAATTAGACTGTACCACACCGAGCGAACTTGCATTGTACTGCGGGCGACACTCGACCTAATATTTCTTCAGTCGTAAACACTAAACAAACGTAAAACTTTTATGTTAACATCTCATTTTTGAGAATTTTAAACTTTTAAAATCTTGCACTCTTTTGAAGCACTTACATTTCTTAACTTTAAATAAGTTTCTCATTTGAGTAAAATGTAAATTTCTTTTGAGAAAATTTATGAAAATTAAATGGTCCATATTTTTGTTACTAACAATGTAGTAAAGTAAACAAAGTAATGTTAAGTAAACAAGTAATAGTAACGCAGTTGCATGCGCCATGATCACGGGTAAAAATTTACCCGTGATCATGGCGCATGCAACTGTGTCGAAATATCGGGACACTCAAGAACTCACAAATCATGGTAAATATCCCGTTTTCAGTACAAAATTGTTAATGACCATGATAGTTTCAAAAGTTATATCGAAATAAAATTTATTAAATTATGACAGATATCAAATTAACAATCCGAAACAAATTAATATTAGAAACAATCCTAGAAATAATTATCGTTCATATAGATGGTTCCTGATGGGATACCATTAGTATACAAACTAGGTAAACCTGTATTATGGCATACTAATGCCCTCCACCGGGCTTAGTAGTATATAACATAATTAAAATTGAATTAAATAAGTTAACTTAGAATTATTGTTATAAAATAAGTACTAAATACATTCAAAGATAAAATAATAATAATTTACACTTGAAAAGAGATTAGAATAGAAATTTCAAAATTATACATACAAATTACAAAATAATAACATGGTGGTTAATCTAGGAGAGAGCGGCTAGAATAGCTTCTGTAGAAGCAGTCAAGATTCAGTAACCAAAAAAGTGGGTGCATGTTTTTTTTACATTATAAAAACCATTATAATGCCTTTCGCGGTCATACAGAACAAGTTTGTACCATGTCTTTGCTGAGTTCCGTTGTATTTTAATTTAACGATATTTTTTTTGTTTATTGTGGTAATTCGAATAAATATTTATTTTCTATCAATATCTTGCATCTGAAAATTACTAAGGTAAGTTTTTTTTTTTTTTTAATTAGATAGAACTTCGTTTGACCACAATCTCACCTGGTGGTAAGTGATGATGTGCCGGTGATAGTGAGTCTACAACAATTAGATGAAGTAAGTGCCTACCTACCTACACAATACAATATATTTATTGATCACACCAAGTTATAGGTCAACTATCAAGGTAGGTATATGTTTCTTAACAATAATTTATACTAGTGGTTCGCCCCGAACTGAGATCTCTCGAGTCTCCGATTAAAACAATAAAATATTATTTGTAATCTTTTACTATCAAAACAGTGCCACGAAATAAATAACTAAATAACTTGACCTACAGTTTCATTCAAATTACAGGTCACGGGAGTTCATGTTATTTGGTTCCACTTTTTTGGAGTGAAATTGCAGTTATTCTAGATTTCAGACTTCTGCCTATATTTGTGTCAGTAAAGCTAAGCGAATACCAAATTTCAGCGTTGTGGGATCACTGGTGTACCCTGTGAATTTAGTCAAAGTTTTGTTTTTATTATGGCTAATAACTTAAAAACTACAAGGCTTAAACTAAAAATAAAAAGGGGGTTCTAATGCCCTAATAAAGACCTTTCACTTGACGTCCTATTTGACCTAATAGTCTCATTTTCATTTTTTTTACCCCTCTTGAACCACAATATCTCAACAACCCCCCAATATTTTTAGCTTATTTAGTGACACCAAAATTGTGCCATCACTACCTACCTATGTATCAAATTTCACGATGATCGGATCAACGCTTCGAAAGTTATCCTTGGACAAACAAACATACATACATACGTACATACAACGCCGATTTGGAGATCTCACTTCACTCGATCAATTATACTTACCTCATAATCATAATAAATTCAGGATAAAAATTATAGGTAAATTAAGTATAGATATAAATTTAGGCATTATTATTATTAACGAATTGGCAGTTCGTAAAACTAGTTTATAGAGTAAAACGAATTTTCGAGGAGCCACTTTCGTAGCCTAGATTTGAAAGCCGTCCAACTTCCACGAAGTTGCATCCCTTCGGATTCTGTCCGGCAGCCAGTTTCATACAGAGGGACCCATGACGTACACGGACCTCTCCGATTTGCGCAGTTTATGAGTGGGTGCGACTAAAAGGTGGGCTAGTTTATTGCTGCGGAGAGAGCGAGAAGTGTTAGGCCACGTTTGAAGCCATTTATATTTTTCTAGGTAAACGTCGCTACCTGTAGATTAGGACAAAATAGGTACTTGTAGGCTTACGCATGCCCATTTAAAGAACACTGTATTTACAAACGTAGCCACACTACAGGAGATGTAGGTAGGTTTATATTACTACCCTACGTCTTAACAAATCTAATCGAAGTGAACAGACGGACTCTGTAATGAGGTGTCTCTACTGAACCTCCCCTGTGAATTACGGGGCCCAAACCCTAATAAGATTATGTATCGCATAGTTACTATTCTCATTCCGAATCAATATAGAGATAGAGTAAGTATTTATTTCGAGCTGTATAGTAAATGTCAGAGAACAACACATAATAAAAAAATATATCCAGATGTTAATAAAATTCCATATCAACAACCAGCAAGTTAGTTGATCAATCATTTAAATCACATAATGGCTTAAAATGGGGTTACAATTATAAAATACATATTAAATAATATAGTTCACGACTATTAATCACAATAATGGACATCCTCGGATCTAACTTTTCAAACGATCATGTTTATGAACACTATTCCACAAAAAATGGGATATTTACCATGATTTGTGAGTTTTTGTGTACCCCGATATCTCGACGAAGTTACATGTACCCGTGATCATCTGCGTCGAAATATCGGGATACTCAAAAACTCCCAAATCATGGTAAATATCCCGTTTTTAGCGCAAACAATCTTCAGATCTCTTACTCTGCAGGTAAAATTATAAGATTGTTAAAAATATTATCATAGTACCTACCTACATCTTACTACTACATGAAAATAATACTACGTACAATTAATTAGGCGTGAGAACAATATTTGTATTGATAACATAATTTAATCAAGGGAATGCAGGTTGAAATTACGTTTGATTCGTAATTTTTGGGTTAACTTAAAAAATCATAACCCAATGTCAAATAAGTACAAGTCTTACTGAATTATATCAAAAATAATTTTAATCTTCAATTCTAAAAACCAACGTACTTGTGGAGTTGTAGGTATTTTCTGCCATGTTGTAAGTACCTCAACGTGTAAGTATTTCGAATCAACCTCATTAGACTCACGGGAGAATAATATTAGAGCCAGTCATTAATCTCATCGATAACCGGTACTTAATTATGTTTCACGAGAAAATATTGTTTTTCTATCGTTACCTATCCATCACACTAATATTATAAATGCGAAAGTTTGGATGTTTGTTTGTTACTCAATCACGTCGTAACGGCTGAACCGATTTCGATGAAATTTGGTATGTATGTAGATTATAACCTGGATTAACTAATATGCTACTTTTTATTGACATACCACGCCTATGAAGCCGCGGGCGGTAGCTAGTATACTATATTGATTGTTGCTCTGTCATGCTGTATCAGCCTTAGTCCTATTATTTGCACCTTCGAGACAAGAACTCGACGCGAAAAATATTAAAACATTAGGTGTTCCAATGTTTTCAAACATGACACTCGATGTCCAATAAATATTCTCTGAAACAATCACTTGGTAAAATTAGCTTATTTCGGTAAAATAAGTTCTAGGGAAGACCTAATTCTAAGAAGTTAAACACCTCTGAGTTCAAGACACAAAAAAGTTCATAAAAGAGCACTTAGTAATATTTCTCTGTGATAATGGTGACGATTGTTATTTACTGACCAATTAAAATTTCTTAAAATGCGAACTTATGCGAATCTTATTTCGTCCATGGTAGTTTTTAGTCAGCCGCAAAGACGCTAACTTATTTTTAGACATGTCATTTGGCGTAACAAATGAAGAACGTTCGCAACGTTCGAAATTTTAGTTAATTGGTAAGCCCGGCTTGTACAAAGATCCCTAAACGTATTTAGCGCCTAAAAATGTTTAAATTTGGCATATTTTTATGATTTGAGAGCTCCTTAAATCAAATTTAGCCACTAAATACTTTTTGACATCGTTGCGTAAGCCGCCCTAAGTAAGAGAATCGCCACCAATACCTAAGTCAGAGAAGATATAGTTTTTGATAATATACGTTACCAATCAAGAATCAAAAATTACTAGTGGTTCCCCGAACTGAGATCTCGCGGGTCTCCGATTAAAACAAAAAAATATTATTTGTAATCTTTGACTATCAAAATTGTGCCACGAAATAGATACCAACTGACTTGACCTATAGTTTCATTCAAATTACAGGTAACGGGAGTTCATGTTATGTGGTTAACCTTTTTTAGAGTACAAATTGCAGTTATTCTGGATTTCAGACTTTTACCTATATTTGTGTCACTTAAGCTACACGCATACCAAATTACAACACTGGTACCCTGTGAATTTTGTCAAAGTTCAGTTTTTATTAAGGATAACTCAAAAACTGTAAGGACTTTACCAAAAATAAAAACGGAGTCTAAATGTACTAATGAATACCTTTCATTGGACGTCTCATTTGACCTAATAGTCTCATTTTTATTTTATTTTTACCCCTCTTGAACCCCAATATCTCAACAACCCCCCCCCCCCCACATTTTTAGCTTATTTAGTCACAACAAAATTGTGCTATACCTACCCACCTATATACCAAATTTCACGATGATCGGATCAACGCTTTGAAAGTTATCCTCGGACAAACAAACATACTTACATACAACACCGATTTGACCAAGTTGATTTAGAGATTCGCTCGATCAATAATTCTCAACTGTAACTACGCATTTTCGTAAAGTTAAATAAAAGCGTAAAAAACATTGCAAAGACAATACACTACATAGCAATAAAATTGTAAGACAGGAGTGCTCTCAGGCAATTAACGAGAGACCAGGCAATCTAGTAATGGCCAACTTCTTGTTTGGAAACAGTGGGGTGAAAAAAACCACGAAAAGTTCGGTATAGGAATTTTCCTTGTGCTATTGTAATTACTTTGGTTTGGGATAAAATAACAATTGTTTTTTTGATGTTTAGAGCAAACAGGTTCATTTTAGCAGCCCCTTTTGAACTTTATTTGTGTACATAATTAACAAATTACGATTTTCTCCTTAGCAAACCTTAATAAATCTATAACCAGAGGTTTTATGGTCCCTCAATTTTAATAATCGTACATGTTGATTTTCCTATAAAATGTTTCAAAAACACAAGTTATCTGTTATTCTTTTCGAAAATATCATTTTAAAATTACGAAAAGTTGCTGACCGATCTAAATAATAGAATAAATTGGCCGACTACAGAAAAAAGGTTCTGATCTAGATCTAACTACCATTGCCAGACATTAAGGTATTTTAGTTTATGGGTAAGTAATTGAAATGGTCTTATATGAAACTCTCCTCAAATAAGTTGGCCGAGTGGTGTAGGTATCTTTTATCCAATAAATCAAATTGAAGTGTACGATGCCTATTCATAAATTACGTAAAGATTAAATTCGTGTACGTATATTCCATTTCAATATCTTGCAGGGTTCAGAAGTTATAAAAATAAATATTTTAACAAACCACGCGTGCAACGCCGCGGGCGGGTCAACTAGTTAAAGTAAAACGGCAACTTTTAGCGCTTTAAATTATATTCTATAAATTCGAAAGTAACTGTTATATCTCTGTATGTCTGTCGGCTGGACCGATTTTGTCTGAATTTATTTTATATATAAATAGATTCCTATGACCAGGATTGAGACATAGACTACTTTATACTACGCGAAGGAGGGTAATGTTTTATTGACATTTTATTAAGTTTGTAAGGAAATACAACAATAGTTTACATATATTACATGTCTCTTCTTAGGGCAACTTGCCCAATAATGCCTAAACGTATTTAGTGTCTAAATATGTAATAATATTTTAGGAGTTGCCAAATCATACAAATACGACAAATTTAAACATTTTTAGTCCCTAAATACGTTTAGGGATCGAGATCGACCCCTGTAGAACCTACTTACGTAACTAATGAAATAATGTCACCTAGAAAAAAACCTCATCGTAAGTACATCTATATTTTCATTGAACTTGGTCCTAAGTAGATATCAACAACAAACAATAGGCCCTCCAACTTCCAGTTTCTTTGTTTTAATTTCGTTTCCAAAGCATTCCCGGAAAAACACGGTAAGTAGGTACGCAGTTGATAAATCGATGTTTCCGACCGGTCGGGGTATCTTTGGCGCAAATGCCTTTTGTTATTGGACGTTGGATGCAGGACTTTATTTTAAAGTGGAGACACTAGCACAGAGAAAATTGCTTTAGTTTTTATTTGGTTGTGGTAGAGTTGGCAATAGATCTTTTTATTTTACGGCAGATCACATAGTATGTACACGATGGCCTATTTCAAATTAACAATTATGCTTTACAAACCAAGGGACATATTTTGTGAAACAGGCTCTAGCATAGAAAGGTATTTGCAATAGATAAGGATAAGTAGATAATAACTAGTATAGATGCAATTCTGTAGGTAACTGAATCTAAACCGCTTAGGTACTTAGGTAGGTATATAGGTACGCCTACGCGCTCACCCTGAAGAAGGTTCACGAATTGAACCCAAACATTGTCGGTCGAAACACTGATGAAACGGTGCGTGATAAATCCCGTATTTATAATAATGATAGAATAGAATAGAATATATTTATTTGACACACACAAAGAAACACAGAACGGATCACAAACAAAATAGGTACCTATACATAGTTTAAATTTTGAAAAGCCTAAAAAGCTCATCGAAAATGTCACTATATTGAATGAAAACTATATCACTAATGCCGGGTTCCTATATCCGTCGGTAACCAGCTACGCCTCGTTTCTCCTTGAAAACGTGTCAAAAGTTTGACATTTTTTCAAGGGGATACGAGTCGTAGTCGGTTACTGACGGATATAGGAACCCGCTATAAGTATATTTGGTAACTACCTAAGTACTACTTGTACCTACCTACCTATCCAGTATCCACTACAGTCCGACCATTCGATAAAATCAGCCATTTTTTCACATGTAGCTGAGATATACACTGCTTACCTCTTGCTTAATTAATTCCTATTAAACCCTAATGAAACAAAACAACGTTCACGGCTCTCGACATCTGTAATTGCGCTGTAAGCAACCATCCTTCAGTCTGCTTTGTTCGTGCAATAGCCTCCCCCTTATTATTTCCGGAAAGAAAGAGCCAGAGGAGGTAATGCTGCCAGCATTGTTACTTTTGGCGAGATTTAGCTGATTTTAGTGACTTGTGACCAGAGGCTAGTGGCTAATTAAGTTGGTAGATATTGCAACGTGCTGTCATAACTTAAATTGGTGACCACTGTCCACTAGGAGCATTGACAATAACTAACGGATTTCGTGATTCGGACGGCAAAGAAAACGTTGATCCCTCAAGTTACCTAAGCAGAAGGGTGATCTGGACTAGACTTGGTGTCGGATGCAGAGTACAAGATTATCTAGTACAAACTGTATCTGGTTGACCAGTTTGGTCACTAGCCACCAACACTAGCAATCCTAAAATACGTTCCTAGGTTAGTATCTAGGACTGTGGTTAGGCACCTACCTTCCTATTTTATTTTAATAATTTTATGAAAACTTACAGCTAAGTTCCGGCATACGGGCTATAAGTAGATAGATAAGTAGGTACTTAGGTACTATAATTAGGTACTTAATGTGCCAAATGTGGTTAAGATCATGTTAAAATATGTTTTGTTTTACTTAAAAAACTTTCGTTCAAAGTTCAATTTATTAAATAAAGTATAACATTACAGACATTATCTAAATCGGTACACTTATGTATAGGCAAACAAAACACACTAATAGCATTATTTAAGTATATAAAAACAATAAAAAAACGTCGTGGTTGATTTCAATAATTATTATTAATTAATTATATCAATATACGGGGTTTATTTATCACGTGAGTACCGTCTTATCGGTGTTTCGACCGACAATGTTTCGGTTCAATTCGTGAACCTTCATCAAGGTGAGTGCGATCCGCTCCGAATAACATCTCGCCTCGCATAACCTATTTATGTTCTCTAAATCCTATAGCCAGTTGGATAAATTAATAATAAAGAGGATACAGGGCACCTGCAATCCTAGCTCAGTTTATGTGGTTATCTACTAAAACGACTACTTAAGAGCTAAAACCAGCCACAAAACACGATACCAGTTAGCAACCCGAAACCCCAGTGCTCGGAACTGTCCCACGGAAGCTCGCTAACACAATACCGACATATTTTGAAGTGCTCCCATTTGTATTCCAATATTGGTGGGATGTTGTTCTTGTCGTAGACAAGAGCGGATCCAGCTTTAGTGCCAGGGGGAGGTCACATAGTCGATGTAATGTGTTATGTTTAACAATTTTAATTAATGGTCCACCTAGGTCCTGGACCCAGCCCAAGATCCGCGTTTAGTCGTAGAACCTACCTAGATAGTTTATTCAAGAGAAAAATAATATTCTAGTAGGTACTTAGGTACCTACTACGTTCAGGTACTAACATTCTTTATTTTTTTTTTATAGTGTTATCCGAACACATACGGAAAATTCCAAGATTTTTTAAAACCATCTCGTATCAAGAGGAAGGTTGCGGGTTCGAGTCTCGTCTAGGCTTGAAATTTTTGAGATGGTTTTTAAAAATCTTGGAACATTCTTTATGTAAATGTAGGTAGTTACATAAATATTTACGACATATTGATTAAAATCACTCTTATAAAGTAGCTATCAAATCGATAGGTACCTTGAATCGGTACGTACCTAACTATAAATCTACTAACTGTAAATGGCTCACTTAAGACTAAAGGTACTGCATAAATGTAAGTAGGTAGATATACATAAATATCTACATGTAGGCATACATGTTTTTCAGGCGATACATTTCGAATGTCTAGCTAGTCTAATAATAGTGGAATTAAAAATGTCTCGAATTTGATTAAGAGTTTTTGAATAATTGGGTGATTGTAAAACTTTTGATAGGAAAATAAAAATTTCAATGAAAAGAAAAATACCAGCGAGGCTAGCATGACTGCCGTAGAAAAGTTTATTTCTACGGAAGTATAGAGTAAAATGAATTTTTTGCATTTTGTGCAGTTGTATTCTTCGATCAATATTTGAACGAAGGTTGTATGTGTTACTTTGATAAATTTTTTTTTAATAAATATTGCTGGACATTTTACACAGCGCTATCTAGCCCCAAACTAAGCCGAGCTTGTACTATGGGAACCAGACAAACTGATAGAATACTTATATACATTTTTTTTGTAAATACATACTTATAATATATAGAGAAACAACCAGACACAGAACAAATATCTCTAGATCACGCAAACATTTGTTCCGCGGCCTCCTGCGTCTCAGCCGGTTATTCGCCCACTGCACCACGGAGGTCGTCATACGATATGTATTCATTGTTAATAAAATAAAAATCATTATAAGCATTTGACGGACATTTATTTTTACAATATAATCTACTACTAAAAGCTATATACCAAAAATCTATTTTGATTTAGCTTGAACATTTGTCAGCTTTGTGGGATCGTATTTGTATGTTTTTTGTAGAGCTCCTTTACCAGCTTTGGTAAATATCAGCTCATCTACCCTCTGTCTTTCTGCCAAATCTTTGGAGATCTTAATGTTAGTCCAGGAATCTTTTGCTCCCTCTACAAAGCCTTTTTTCTTCATGGGTAAGTTTTCAGCCTGATGTTTTAATAACTTGGGGATTTTGAAGTATTCTCTCACTGCAGGAATTTTCAGCGTGCTCACTTGCAACAATGAAATAAAGTTGCTTGAAGTCCAGTAGACAAGGATAGCTCCCGGGAAGTTGATTGTGAAAGGAATCATCACAAGGGGTATGGCACGGAGGACATATCTCATCACAGTCATGTTTTGAGCATCCAAGCGACCACCATCAACACCAAGTTCAATGGTAGCCCACATTGTAGCACTTGTAACTAAAGGCAGAATGAAAAATTGATCAGGTACAGTCAGGTCTAAGAACCACCATAGACCACCATGTGTAAGGCTTTCTACAGGGCAGTTAGCCATTCCTCTCAATCCCATGAAGAAGGATATGAACAATGGTGCCTGTGCTATAGGTACAATCATATTCTTCAATGGATTAACTTTCTTCTCTTTCATGAACAGCATCATTTCTTGTCCGTACCGGGCAGCTTCTAGCTGATTGCCGGTTTGCCTAGCTTGAGTCATTTTCAATTGGATCGCCTGTATCTCGGGCAGGTTGTTATTCATGATCGCGGTATTTCTTTGTGATATAATAACTAGAGGAAACATCGCGAGACGTACCACTACCGTTCCGATGACTATAGCACCCCACCAAGGGACGTCGAGGGATATGTGGAGGTACTCCATACATTGCTGCACCATGCCTACAGGGCTCCAACCACCGAGACCGATGCTAGCGAACGTAGGTTCTCCATTCGGGGCGAGTGATTGCACGGCTCCCGTCAGATCAACGATCGTTGATGGATCAGGTAGCGGCGGTGGCTCTGGTATAGGATCAACCAAAGTTGCTGTTTTCCCGGCATCGCTAACGCCAGTAGAAGCAAATCTCACGGGCCCAGCTGATGAACAAACATAATAAATCTTGGCTTTTCTAACCTCAAACTTCTCAGAGTGTAGGTTTATTACAACACTACGGCGTCCGTGCCGGCTAAGTAATTTGAACATTTTATGTAATTTGTCTCAATTTATCGTGTTCTAAACGAAAATTTTCTTCACAAAACACAAAATTTCATATATTTGTTACGGCACATTTCTGACAGACATATGAAAATGACTGTAAGTAAAGTAAAACTATGTGACAGTGACATACGAACAAACATTACTTACATAGATCCTTTACTACTTTTAGATGGCTGCATAAGATATCTTGATGAAGATGAAAAATTGAAAAATTTACAAAAATAGTTCATAATTCTGAATATATAAATAAATATTACTGGAGATGCGAAATGAGAGCTTTTCATTCTCAATTTATAAAAAGTAGTTCCAACTAGCGTAATAGATGGCGCCGTCTAAACAAGCTCCCGAGACATGCTCCGCTAAAAAATATATTTTTAAACATGCCAAACTGTCGAAGACAACATCAAAATTTGTAGAGAATAAGCTCACTCCGTTTTTCATGATTTTTCACATGCCACTAGTGAAACGTTCGATCCCTATCTGAATTTATGTTTACGTCCTGCAAAACTTACGTCGTGTGACGTTTATCGACTAGGGCGGCAAGTATCGATAAAAAATGTCGGTAATGGAAACGAGTGCACAATTTTTTGAACCTTCATTTTCATGATAAAATATATACTTATATAGAAAAAACGTGTTTACCGGGTTAAACATTATTAGAAAATAACAAGGTTGGAAACTTTCGTTTTACTTACCTACTTAATCTATGCCAAAAATCTTAAATTAATACAACAACAACATAATGGACATTAAAAATGCACATTATAATATTTTTTAAAACATGTTTACCAACGTGGCTGAATGCAAGCCACGCCTTTGTCTAAAAAAAAAATATCGACACGACCAAAGACACGACCCATCACTAACACGAACTGTCATAGGGATCAAGGTTCGCCGCGCCGTGTATAGTGCTTGATGGAGCAGCGCCATCTATTAGCAGTTCTAAAAACATGGCCGTGAAAAGCCCTCATTACAAAAATTGTGTAGGTATGGCAAGAAAGTTAATAATTACATATTTACTAACTTTATTATCTTTTAATTGTTAAAAAAGGTATTTATCGTGGACAACAAGAACATGCTTAATTTATTACCTGCGGTAAAATGGTTCATTCAATCGTTCAAATGTCAGTTCATCAGATTCATCAGTCAGTCAACTGTCAAAATAAAAATCACGTTGCGTGCGGTGTTTTGGTTGTAAAACCAGCGAGGTTTTCAGTGAATGTTTTCAAGTTTTCAACAAAGTTTTAATTAGAAGTGCACAATTACATAGAGTAATGTGATTTATATAAATACACTATAAAATACTAATTCAACATGTCTCAGCCATCATTCCCTTACAAAAAAAATAGCACTACAATTTTCAAGAAGCCTTCTTCAGTACTTACACAAGATGCTATTTACTGGAATAACTTAGGGGTATGCAAATAAAATTGTTCTTATTTAATGTAAAAACAATATTTCTAGCTGGACACTACAGAATATATCATTTATGAGTTTTAACCAATTTTCAGTCACCAGTGCTAATAAAGGAATTTGGAGCCATTGATTATCTGGACTTCAGCCCAGTGGAGCCTCATTACTTCGCCGCAACATGCTCTGCGAGACTTCAGGTCAGTAGATATCATCTAAAAAGTTTCTTAGAAATATTATTAGACTTTGAAATGTACCTTTAATACCAACATTACTTTTCAGGTATACGACCCCATAACAAAAATAGTCGCTAAAAACATCAACAAGTTTGCTCAAGCAGCATACGGAGGTACTTTCAGAGCAGATGGCAGACTGATTGTGGCAGGAAGTGAAGAAAGTGCTGTCAAACTCTTTGACATTGCTACTAAAAAAGAATTGAGGGTGTTCCGTGGCCACTTTGGACCAGTAAGTAAATTAAGTACCTATAGCGGTTTTCACAATAATATCTAGTATTTTAATAGTAAAAGGAACGCACCTTCTACCATCAAAACACTAGATATTATGATATTAAGTATATAATATTTACAATGTAAATACTTATTAATATTCATATTTGTGCATTTTCAGGTTCACAGAACTTATTTTGCAATGGACCAGATTTCAATTTTAAGCTTCTCAGATGATAAATCTATTGGTGTTTGGGACATAGCCACAGAACACAAAGTAGCAAGTTATGCTGAACATACAGACTACATCAGATCTGGGGCACCCAGTCCCATCTCCGCAAACATATTTGCTTCTGGAAGCTACGATCATACTGTTAAACTTTTTGACTCAAGAACCAATCACTCGGTCCTCACGGTCAATCATGGCAGTCCAGTTGAGGCAACTCTTTTCCTACCATCCGGAGGAATATTCATCAGTGCTGGAGGCACAGAAATTAAGGTCTGGGACATATTGAATGGAGGAAAACTCCTAGCCAATATTTCGCAACACCATAAAACAGTAACATCTCTGTGCTTAGCTAGCAACAATAGCAGACTCATGTCTGGTTCATTAGACAGACATGTGAAGATTTATGATATAGGCACTTTTAAAACACTGCATAATATTGACTACCCAAATGCAGTATTGAGTATGGCTATATCTGCAAAAGATGATATATTGGCAGTGGGTATGATTGATGGGATAATATCAATAAAAAAGAGAGAAACGCCTGCTCATCAGGTTGGGAAGAAACAAGGATTCTATAAATTTGCACCGGATAATCTTGTCAGGCAAAGACAACATCCAAAGCAAATAGACACAGTATTACATGGAGCAACAAATGGTAAGAGGGTGATGCCAGCGCATGAAAATTTTCTTAGAAAAATGGAATTTACAAAGGCTTTGTCTTGTGTCCTGAAACGTCAAGTTATAAAGCGTCAACCAGAATTAGCTGCCTCATTGATGCAGGAGCTGCTCCGGAGGAAAGTACTGCATGTAGCAATGGAAGGCTTGACAGACGGTGAAATAGTTTACTTAATTACCTTCTTCAGAAAGCGTATGGGAGATGCTAGGTTCACTAGATTAATTATTGATGCAGCAAATGTTTTCCTGGATGTGTATGAAGAAGACATTGATTCTTTTAATCGTTACATTGTAAGAATGTATCACAAATTGTTAAGAATGGTGAAAAAAGAGATAATCGTAATTAATAGGGCTTGTGAACTAGAAGGTGCAATTGGAATGCTTTTAGCTAGCGCTCAAATAACCACAGTTGCAGAAACTGATATGGTACCATATAGTGAAATAACTCCATCATCTTCTGCTCAAAAAGATATGGTTATAAATGTATGCTAAATAAATAAAATCATAATAATTGTGTTCTTATTAAATGATGTGCTTGGGACCTGGTAATTTTGATTAAATTACAGGATGTTGGCATATTATTGATCTAGGCACCTCTACATGAAGGAACTAACATAGTCTAGCTGTTAGTGATCAAAAACTATTTTATCTTAAACTATGCTAAAAAAGTAAGTTCGTATTGTTAGGCTAGTGTTGCTAGTGTAAAGAGAGAAAATTTAAATTACTACGGTGGTGTCGAGTTCTTAAGGCGATCGCCCGAAGCCATGGCTTTAGTCATAAAAGTCGTCAAACTACGACTTTTATACAACTAACTGACCTACTATGTCCTAGTACATTGCTTTCTACTACCACGTCCGCTCAACTAAATAAGAATGCCACTAGCGGTCACCCATCCAAGACGTAGGTCGGTTATTGGTTGATCTAAAAGAACGACTATGTTACGTAAAACTTACGAAGTAATCTATCCAATAGCCCGTAGGTACACCTAGAAAAGACATTCTAGAGTTTATGTAGTGTTAGTGGGAAGATGAGACAATACTTAGGTTTTTCCCACATCTTCTCTACTTGTCGGAATACGAATAACCTATGAAGTGGGGAAGATGGTGATGAACGATTTCCCTTTGAAACCGGATTTGACCAGTGTAAATTTCAGCTGCGCGGGAGATGGGCACCAGAAGAGGAAGGAAGAGAGCGCAATCTGCTAAGTACATACTGAAAGTTTGTACACCTTTGTGTAAACACTACAAACTACATGCCCATGGCACACTTGGGTTGGCGACTTTGTATCTCATTCGCCACAGGCAGAACACAAATATTCGTATTTGCCATATGAGCAAGTTCCTTGCTCAAGAGCAGGCGAGTATGAGGTGCTCATAGAGAAATACTAACATTAACTGTGAAGCCAGCTGGCTATAGACTCCCATCATGACTTACTCCTCTAGTATTTGCCCACTCTCCTAAAGTTGGTGCCATTCAGATCATCCAAAATCGCTTCTTGCGAAAAGCCTCAGGCTCGCCCTGGTATTTTAGCAATAACGATCTACATCGCGATATGAAATTAGATTCAATAGTCAAGTTCATGAAGCTCGCTTCCAAGCGGTATTATAAACTTGCCTCCCATCATCCGAACCCTTTGGTACACACCATTCCGGTTTACCCGTTGGATCCGCCCGCCAACAAAATCCTCCGTCGTCCGAGACACGTTCTCGGAGACCCGGATGACGAAATCACCTCCGCTAATGCGGAAGCGACATCTGAGTCATCTATATCAGACATAGCAAACACTTCACAGAAACACCAACCTCGCCGGCGAGGTCGACGAGCCCCTTCAGTCGCCCGCCGCCTATACGAGGTACAGACATGTACCCGGGCGTTTCTCTCCTATCCCCACCCCGGCAACTGCCCAAGCCGAGGCTCGTACCTAAGTGGTGCCCTTGCGCTAGTTGCCTAAATAACTTACTGGGCTGAGCGCCATCTGCGCTCGCCAAAAGTTCGGTTAAGCTGTCACGGCCTCAGAGGCCAACAGCGTGTTTAGTCCATCAGAAAAAAAAAGCTGGCTATAGACAAATCTAGTTTTCTACGTAGACCAGTGTTAGCACCTCCTTTATTTTCTTTTATTTTATTGAGATTGGTCCAAGGAAGATGTACTAAAACAGTCCTTTATCAATCAAGGAATCAAACAAAAATTGACCATGTATGAAGTGTCTGTGTATCTTGTATTTTATCTTTATTATCTTTCTATTTAATGTATTCTTTTCTCTCCTGATCCTTTCCTAATTTAGTGTATCTCCCTGGTTTTGTGTTTAATCTGTTTTCCCAATTGTTTTTATTTGCCACTGGCAAATGTGCGATAACAATACAGTGCGACGCCAAAAAAAAAAAAGTGTGCGAGTGAGGTTGTTCCGTTGTCTATGGATAATTTGTTGTCGAATGTCGGTCGGTCGGGAAAATGACGTACGTTTCGTAAAAATCTCGTCAAAATTTGCTAACAAATCCTGTTTCTACTTTTTGCAAATGAGTGCTGTGGATAATAAACGTGCAATAAATTTCGTGTTGAGGATGTAAAAATGGTTGAATATCCTATGAGCTCAGTTTACAAACTCTATCAATAACTTGTAAGTTCACTTCAAGGGTTTCGTGATAATCTTAATTTAGTTTTTGTTTGTTATCTTTTAGTTTAATTGATTTTTGACCATTTAATTCATATCAAAGGTTGACTATTCTATTTTTTGCTTTTAATAAAACTAGTAAAATAAAAAGTCAGGTTATAACGCCAACTTCTAAAGACATTTAAACTTTTCTCTTTTAGAATCTCTAGCAGTTGTGAAAATGGACGAGAGAAGAGTGGCTGATTATTTTGTGATTGCTGGGTTGCCGGAGGTACCCGATGTGCTTGATGATTCAGATTCTGGACATCTAAAAGGATACAGCACGAAGTCTCCTATAACTGATATTGGTAAGTGTTTAGTATTCAAAGTACCATTCAAAAAAATGTTATCCAGCCATTTCAGTGTCAGTCAGGTGAGGTGATTGTAAAAGAATATTATTTGATTTCTAGTTTGTTTACAGAAACGTCTGTTTCAGAAAAAAAAACTTTTCAGAACTATGATCCCTAGAAAAGCTATCGGGCAAACCATAAATTTTTTGGTGTTTTTTTTATTACAAAGAGAAGAATTTATTTTGATTTAATAACTTCGGTACAGTTATGTTTAATATATGTTTTGTAGCTATCGTTTTGTTTCCCCACATTGCAAACAAGTCATAACAACAAGTAGATACAATGATTTGTTATTTCCACTGCAGTGAACTCTTCTGTATCCTATAAAATTAAGTTAGATCTCAGTTCAAACCATCAACTGCAAATATGTTTAAATTCCACACCATGTAAATTTTAATCTCGATCGAAGAAAAATCACAGAAAGATTGTACATAACATATTACAGATATAAAATGTTACAAAAAGGAGAACTTAACCCTAGTAAGAGTTTTCTTATTGTACACTGAAAAAAGCATAAACACAAGACAACCCAGAGGACATGTACACACATATGCAAGCTTTTCTTCCAGAAAACTTTTGAGGCTAAAAAGAGGTCATAGTAGAGAAGAAGAGTAGTAGAGTTTCTAAGGAAGGGCTAGCCCGGGGAAGTACTACCACCATAGGTACCTGTTTCTGCTGCCAAGCAGCATTGTTGTTTTTTGGTTCGAAGGGTATAGTTGCCAGTTAAATTACAGACGCATGGGGCTTTACACCTGTATGCCTCAAATTGATGGCCGCAGGGCAGTGCATCGTAGGGCACATTGTTAACATGCCTAACCTACGAAGCGATTCTCTGTTGTAGGCGATGGTTACCACTTAACATCAGGTGGGCCATAAGCCTCTCCCATCTCCACGTAATATAAAAAAATAGAAATTTAAATATTTCATAGATCATCCATGTTATAAGCAATGACACTTACACTTTTTGTGAAACTTTATGGTAAATTAATGTTTTGTATGTCTGTTAATCTCTAGGTTGTATGGTTAATATTTTGGTCACATAAGCTGTTGATTTTGCACAATTTATTCTGATGGTTTTTAAATGACTCTGTATTTGCAAATTTATTACTACATAAGGTAGATCAATACAAACAAGTTTGTTGCCTTAGTATCAATGCATCAAACAAGTTTATCATTTTAGTGTAGGTAGGTACTTGATTATTTTTACATGCTGCCAGACAAATGTTTGCATGATCTGCAAATATTTGTCTGTTGTATGTGGTTGTTGTGGTACCATGCCTTGTGGGTGGGTTCCTAGTGTTGGTGGGGTCAGGATGTATTTTTGTCAATGTTGGTTGATTGTTATTTATTTAACTAAATTACCTCACAGTATGTAATAAAGTGTTGCGGTAAATAGGTGTTAAAATGATAAATTATCATAATATCAGCCATAGAATGTCCGCCCAATGTCTCACAGCAACCAGGTTGTCATTCTATCTAGTGCGGGGCTGTCCTACACTGTGCTTTCCAATGTGTCCACTCAAGAACCTTTCTGCCGTCTTCAACCTATGTGCCCCGCCCACTGCCACTTGCTAATCACCTTGGCTATGTAAATGATGAACACAAGCATTTACAAAATACGTAAAAAATAACTTTGTTTTCACGGTTAAACACAGTCAGGTAAAAAAGAGATTCAGGAACACCCTTTACAAGATTTCTACAAACTCAAGAAGTGAACTATAAGTAGAAGGCAGCTAATGCATAATACACCCCTATTCCAGTTAAAACAATAACGGTTATTTAGATATTATTGTCCAAATATCGTCATTTTTATCACTGACTGACCTACATGTAGATCTAACCTTGTTCCAGATGACCTAGAAAGTTCATATTTGGCATACAGACAGGTAGATGGGTCATGGAAGAGCCCTATGTTCAATGGCTAGTTTCTACCAGCAAGCCAAATTTTCGGAAGAATAGACAGAGAAGTTACAGCTTTAGAACTTGTGAAGGCTATATGCATGTATAATTAGTTTATGAGAACTAGCCGAGTCAGACCTTAGGCTTCAATATATTATCCTAAGCTATAAGAAGAAATGATATATTAAGTTGTTATAAAATATTTTATGTTGTTATAAATAAATTTCAGGACTGACCATTGAACTAGGCACCCATTTAGATCTCACTTCTTTTGTCGTTGAAGTCAACAACCAAGGAATATACTATATATTATATTATATATTATATATATATTATAGAATATATTAGATTGAATTCCAGGAAGCCGTTGAGTAATGATTCTTAGAACCAATGTGGTTTGGAATCAGATTACAAGTAATCAATATCAGATGATTTACTTACACAACACATACTGTTACTTGACTCAGTTTGAGCTATAAATACTATACGAAGGGAGTTCAATGTATTCTCGGTATAGGCATGAAAGAATAAGCAGAAAATTCTAAATAAAATTTATTTTTCAATGTAGTCCCCTAGGATCTGAACACACTTATTTGTCCTGGAAAATAACTTAAATTCCCTCAAAAAAATATTTTTCTTCATGGTCTGAAAAATGATCGTTAATTGCTGCCTTTAACTCTTCATCGTCGGAAAAATGCTTGCCTCGAAGTTCTTTTTTGAGATTTGGGAACAAAAAGTAATCACTAGAGGCTAGGTCCGGGCTGTAGGGTGGATGATTGATTTCTTCAAATCCGCAATCTCGCACAGCAGCATTGGCAATGCGCGACAGGCGCGTTGTCGTGCAGAAGCAATACACCTGCGGTCAATTTTTCCCGTCTTTTTTCTTTTATTGCCTCCTTTAAATTGCACAGGGTGTTAGCGTAAGTTGCGCCATTAATACTCTCACCTTTTTTTGCGTACTCAATTAATAAGATTCCCTTGGAATCCCAAAACACTGTGGCCATGAGCTTTCCGGCGGATGGGCTGACTTTGAACTTCTTCGGTGGGGCTGTTCCTTTTTTATGCCACTGCATAGACTCCTGCTTGCTCTCAGGATCATAGTGATGAACCCATGTTTCATCACCAGTAACAATCCGATCATAAATACTTTGCGGCTTTTCACCACAGAGCTCCAAAAACTCCTTGCAACAATCAACTCGCACTTATTTCTGAAGCGCTGTGAGCATTCGCGGCACCCATCTTGCACTGACCTTTGACAAATTCAGATGGTCATGAAGGATTGTGTGAATAGTACCCACGGATAGCTTTGTTCTTTCTGCTAATATTTTCACTGTCACACGGGCATCTTCGAGTACAAGTTTCTCAACAATTTTTACATTTTCTTCAGTAGCGGCACTAACCGGCCCACCAGCACGAGGGTTGTCTTCAATACTCTCTCTACCCCGTTTAAATTCACTTGACCACTTCTGAATTGTAGATAATGAAGGGGCAGAATCTTGGTAAACAGCCATCATTTCTTCGTGAATTACTTTTTGAGTCTTTCCTTGTTTTGTGAGTAATTTTATCACAGCGCGATGCTCGATTTTTTTCAACATTGTCGTATCAGTCATCGTAGTTACCTTTCCGAAATGATATTTTGAATACAAATGGCGACAATCATATGAAATTTTGTATTTATACCCTCAATGAATGTCATAAACTAATGAGATAATTTAATTACCCTCATCATTAGTATATTACCCCGATACCGAGAATACATTGTACGACCCTCGTATCTTGGTGGATTTAGTAAAATAATCATAATACAGAAATAGGCTTGCAACTTTAATCCTCATCAAGTTATCTTTCCTCATATTCCATATTACAAAACCACTTAAAATTCTTTATAAAAGTGTATCCTTTTTAAGATAAAACATGTTTACTAAATGTATTACTACTACTACTCTACTCATAACGCTTAAGACAATTTTACTTAGAAAAATTTCATGATTGTTTTATATACGGGATTTTATCAGGTACCGTTTTATTGGTGCTATGGGCTTAAGTTAAGTCAATTGTCATCGCATCACTGTAATCAATACCTACCGAAATAAAAAACACAGCATAATATTTGATCTACCTAGTTATCCCCTATAAAATCTAACGTTTTAAAACGTATGATACGTTTTAAAAGATAAGTCTGTGAAAGCCGCAACAAGTTTTCAAGCAACAAGTCTAGATCTTGCGTCCCGATTATCGTAATTAGCGGAACTGGTTCAATCTACGCTATCCGCAAGAAGGCTTTACTTTTTATGTAGCCTCTACTCTACACCATGGGCCATGATGGACAATCACAGAATGTGCCATGATTGCCACTATCAATGGCGCACCTATATTTGTTAATTATGGACGTCGAAATAGTAGCAGCTGCCGCAATTTATTTATTTAGTGTATCTATCCATTATATAAATGTTCACTGTAAAAGCGCGTCCGCACCGTACCGTAAACAAATATGAACTGAGTGATCGGCGATCGTTTGGACAAGCTTACAATCATGGCCGCAAACTTCCTTTGATGTTTGTCCAAAAAACCGACATAGCGGCGATTATGCTCGATCGTCACCGATCATGGGCGATTACAGACAATTATGCCCTCTACACGATGGTGATTGTCTATGATCGCCTATCATGGCGAATCATGTAGAGGCTCTAATCCGTTGGCGAAACGCGATTGGCATCCTCATTAGCATCGCTAAAGTACCTTTAGCATAGTTACTAAGGTCTTGAATCGAAGACACGTATCTCTGTATGGTATAAATCATCACCATTCCCGGGTGGTATTAACTGCTGAGTACGTATAGGTCACCTTTCACTTCGTCAATTGCTTTCGATCTTGGACTTCTCTGATCCAGGTTTGCCCAAGACTTTATTTGATAAAGAGTCTAAATATGAACAGAAAACTTAAGATATTAATCAAAATATTTAAGTGGCTGGATAAGATAACTCTTTATTGTAATTACCACACATAAACAATATAATAACACTTAAATGAAACTAAAAAGGCAATACAATAGGTGACCTTATCGCTGAGAGCGATCTCTTCCAGGCAACCTTTGGATGGAAAGAAATTAATGAAGTTATAACAGAGTGCGGTGTACTACAGATTATAACTGTTGAATGAATGTCCTAACTATTTATGTATAACGTTTAGGTAAATAATAAAAAAAAATATAATGGTTAGGTTAGGAATTTAGGACTAGCTTAGTGACTATTCATCATCATCATCATCAACCTATAGCAGTCCACTGCTGGACGTAGGTCTCTCCCAGGGTGCGCCATTGAGCCCGATCCTCAGCTCTTCTCATCCAATCCTTGCCAGCCACAGCGCGCAAATCGTCACTCCATCTAGCCGGAGGGCGTCCTACACTTCGCTTGCCTAGACGTGGGCTCCGGTCCAGAACACGTTTACCCCAACGGTTATCGGTTCTGCGGCAGATATGACCGGCCCACTGCCACTATGTGACTATTGGTGTATCGTAAATATAAAGACTCGAAAAAATGGGATTTGGATTCGGACCACGGATCAAGGACAATTAGCGCACTTCGAGCACGTGAATCCCGGAACCTACATATTCTTCGCGTAGTCGGATCGTCAGTTCGTCATCATTAAAACGAAAAATTCAAAAGTCTTCAGACTATTATCATAACAAAAGCTTGCATGACTTGCTCATGATCTTAGAGGTTCAGGGTTACTAAATATTCAACCAATGGTTTATGTAAATACAGACAGGTGTCTTTCTGAAGTATTCATGCACAAGATTACATAACGGCAAATACTGGTTGTGCAGATGTCAAAACAAAACAACTTTACCCATGAACGGTGGCGATTTAAACAAATCAAATAAGGATCCTTGCAAACGACCGACTAATCTTTTTCATCGATAGGTAGGTGAATACAAAAGAGTACGGGAGCGTACGGTTTCCCTAGAATCCTTGCTATCATACTAATTGTCTGACAAAGGGCGGTCATATTTGACCTCCTTTGACTAACAGGTCAATTGATAAATAATCGAACTACCGATGAGTTCATTGCCACCTGAGCACCTCTAGACGTTCTTAAATCATTGAAGTTTTATCAACAACTTTACTATTCATAATGTCTAGTTTTCACTAAGTATGAAGTCATTGATTGTCCGTACTTCTCTGTGCAGAGGAATTACCTACGTACATTTGACCGGACGCATTTATAAGTTTGTAAGGCTACGCCAACATTGTGAGTGATGTAATAAGCCGCGAATTCTTCTTTTATGAATTGCTAATTAGTCTAGCGGTCAGTTAATGGGCTCATGTTTACAATTCAATCGCTAGTGTTGGCCGTAGTAAGTAAATATCTGTAATCTTTTATTGTGGGGCGATATAGTAGGTCCAACTGTCTACATATTTATGCTAATCTGCTTTTAGTTCTGACGCTTAGACGTCTTCAAACTTCCTATTTTGTCCTATACTATAATTTTACCACCGAACAAAACTGTTCAATACAGGAAAATTTATGTTACTCACGGAGATTTGATATCTCACGGTGAACACACATAAAATAAATTATATACCTACCTACCTTCTACCTTACGGCTTCCGTTTTAGCTTTTTCGGTGCGTAATAATTTAATTAACATATTTATTTTAGGTGTCTATTCAAATACATATATACATATATCTTGTTATCCAAATACAGGTGTTCAACAATCATCAATTGATCGTGTCCAATAACGATGTCGAATTGTTTAGTTTCGTCTAGAGAAACACGAAAATCACATGGGCGCTAACTTAACTAGGCCAAAGTGAATACTCGTATATTAGAAGGTTTTTTAAATTATTTATTACTTGGCTTCCTACTAACTTGCTCTACTGAACTTTAACCCCCTTTTGTAATGTCCCGCGTGGCATGACATTTGAATCGGATCCTCAGCCCTTTGTCCAATTCGTCGCTAACTGGGTCACCCACGGTTTGTCTGATCGCTGTCGCTATTGAAGATAATGGTGGCGATTCTGTTGTTTACGCTGACGAACTAAAATTATGTAACATACGAACGGTCTTATTTTGTACACACTAAAATTAAATTAGAATGAAATTTAAAATGGCATTTCTAAAATTAAGTAATTTTTGTTATGATGGCATGTTTGCGGGCTAGTTTTAGTGATCAATCAAATTGGTGTTGACTAAAGCTAGCCCGCAAAGACGCCTTCTTATTTAAAAATACTTTAATTTAGAAATGTCACTTTAAATGTCATTCTAATGTGATCTTTAGTGTGAACAAAACAAGATGTTCGTATTTTACACAATTTTAGTTAGTCAACGTAAACAACAGAATCGCCACCAATGTTTATCTAGGCTTGCATCGACTCTAATGAATCAGTCACTGTTACTTCTAGTAATAGAAGATTTCAATTTGAAGCAACTTTGTATAATCATTTATGATGTCAATGTAGGTATTATAATGTGAGCTTGTGCTAGTCTATCGTATGGGAATTCTTGACATATTTGTGATCTGATGAAGTGTAGGTAGTAAATTGTTTGTCTGACTAGCTGATTACGAAGTCCGGTCAGTCTGTTAAGCATTTTATTTTATTGATCTCCTTGTGGTATATACAATTTATGAAAAAGTTCTGCGCATTCAAGATCATAACAATTCGTTTGATTGTCGTTTTAAATTTACTCGAATTGTAAATTAAATGATAAAAAATACTAAAATAAGTCTGAGCATTGTCGTACAAAGTCTTGAACTCAACTCCAAGGTGAAACTCTTAATAAATGATACAATGGCACCAGGTTTTTTTATCAGAAGGCCAATGTTACTAGAAATGACTTTGTATAAGGAAGCTCAAGTTTGCTTTTAACGGTCTGTTTTACGAACTACTGTGAAAATATTGATTGATTCTTTTGTGTGATGGAAAATACTCTTACGGTAACCATAGGTAAATATGTAAATAAAGGTAGGTCTTGTAGCCATTTACGATTCGGAATGCTATCCTTGTATAATGACGAGAGGCCTTGATCCTTGTGTACATTATGACGCCGATAATTATTCTATTTTACGGCATAGTTAACAGAGAATATAATTTGCAGAACACTGAATTTGTAACCAGTAAAATCGTGCGGTATAATACCTAGAATAAATGCATTTCTATTTTCCAATTCGAAGGGCAGACTTGAAGGTAAATATGGGTGTGTCCGTTGCATAAAAAACGTAAAATAAACGTTGCCAGACTGATATAACGTCATGATAAGATAATTCACAGGAAACTTATTCATACCCATTTGCTCCAAGTACCCAGTATTTGGCAAGGGATTGTGTTTTCTCTACGACATTCCTTGTTTCGTATGTCAATTCAATATGCGTCTTTTCTACTTTTGTTTAAGGTTTTAAATTCTTTGTCCGCAGGTATAGTTTTTCCTGGCTTAGGAGAAACGGTGCCGAATGATTATGAACTCCTCGAGCTGACCCCGACGGGTTTACCTGCAGATTTGAACCATGGCTCTATGCGATCACCAGAATGCTTCCTGTGTATACGGAGGGGAAAGGATCGACCGCCGCTTGTTGATATCGGTAAGATAAGAACAGTAAATATAAAACCTAACGTAGATAAACTTTTTCTGTGATACTAATCCTGGGGTCACATTATCGGTATTCGACGAAGGTTCAAATTGTATGTCTCTGTACCTATATTTATATCATTCGTCAAATGCACACAGCACGAACATTCGCCGTAATCCGATATATTTAGAGAACTTGACGGATTTGACTTATACATATTATATGTATGTAATGTTGTGCTTAAATTCTTGTTAATAAGTTTATTGCTATTGTAATATTAGGGGAACAATAGAAGTGTTTATGTTATGTTGGCTTTCACAAAAAACTCAGTACATACATTTGCTAGATTTTTTTTTGCTAGGCTATATTTTTCCATTGCTGGGCAAAGAAAGACCTCCCCAAACTCCTTCCACCTATTGCGATCCTTAGCGGATTCCCACCATTCCCTCTCGAATCCACTGATGCCATCACGCCACCGCTTTCGCGGGCGACCCCGACGACGTCGCTGTCCATCCTCGGTACCCACCCAGGGTGTTACGTTGTGGCCCATTTCTCCGGAAGCTTTCGATTTACGTGCTCCACCCAATCACATCCATTTGTTTAATTTATGTATTAAAATAGAATTATTATTAACTAGCTGTTGCCCGCGACTTCATACGCGTTACACTACTAAATGTGTAGGTAACCTAGAAATAAAGTTAAACTCGCTGTTGCAACTTGATTTGACACCCCATTTTTATCCTATGGGATCTGAAGTGTGGGATAAAAAGTAGCCTATGTGGTTAATCCAGGTTATCTACGTACATACTATATTTCATCGAAATCGGTTCAGCCGTTACGACGTGATTGAGTAACAAACAAACAAACATCCAAACATTGGCATTTATAATATTAGTGTGATTACCTACTAATCGACGTTAATTAGGTCCATGAATCAGCGGATGTTATTAATTTTTGTATTTTTGTCATTAATTAGTCATGTTTTATCCCAATAATAACCCAATTCACTAAATTATAATTTTGTTAGTCAACTTTTTTTACTCAAGACGCAGAATGATTTATAAATTTGAATAATTTGTATGTCTGTGTTTGTGTCATGGCACCGTAGCTCCCAAATAGAAGGACCGATTTAAATGCGGATTTTTTTTTTATCTCAGTGCTGGTGTTTGGGCGATGGTTTTTTCAAAGATCGGGATTTTCCTTTAATTTATTTTGCTTTTATAGGAGAACATAATTATATAACTTTTATAAGTGTTGGCGCGACGATCTTGTGGCTTTCGAGGAGTTGCGGGTGACCGCCAAAGTCAAGGGACAAGTGGAAGTAACTGGGGCAATGGCACAGAATAGGTTAAGGAAAAAATTAAATAAAAAAGAATATATATATATACATATATATATATATATATGTATATATTATCTTTGGCTTCTAGATGTAGCTAAAGAAACAGAACAGCCCAAACTTAATATACCAAAACTAAAACAATTTGTAAAAATTATGTTTTATATTTTACTTTGGTTTACAATAAAGAGTTATCTTATCTTATATTTAAGCTCATTTTAAGTGAACTGTAATTTGTTCTCATGAGAATAAACTCTTAAAACCGAACTCCAAGTTATGAGTTACATAAAATACTAACTTCCGATAGCGGCTTTGCATGCGTGGTTTCTCAATAAAAAATAACCTAAGCTTTTAGCGATAAGACCGCCCATTGTACTTACCTTTATTTTTGTGTATTTCTTTGTATATTTAATTTTGTTTGGTCTGCAATAAAGAGTACCTATAACTATCTATCTTTGTATCAATCCAGGTACATAATTTACAAATACCTATACCAAACTTTTTTTAAATCGGTCCAGCCGTTTAGTTGTGAAAACGTAACAGACATACATATAGAGACAGAATTAATTTAGAATTGACATTATTGGTATGGCCTATGGATGACGCGCTCAATATTGTGTAGCAATATTCCATACGATGTATATGTATACTACTAGCTACGCGCCCGCGGCTTCGCATGCGTGGTTTATCAATCAAAATATTACCCTCCTATTGCGCAGTCGGGTAAAAAAGCCCGGTCACAATCTATCTACATATATACCAACTGTACATAGGGAGCGCATCTAAAGGATACCTCACAATTTTAACCCCTTACTTTACCCACCCCTGCCCCTTTAGGGATGATTTTGCAAAAAAGTGGAAACACGTATTTCTTTATTTCTTACCAAAAGCCTAAATATGAATTTTCAGATCCCTAACTTGAAGAATTATTATGATATAAAAACAACCCCTATTTCACCTCCTTTAAGATTATTTTATGAGACAAAATATAGCTTATGTCCTTCCCCAGGATATAATCTTTGTCCTTGCCAAATTTCATTATGATCCGTTTAGCCGTTTAGTCGTGAAAAGGTAATAAACAAACAGAGTTATTTACGCATTTATAATATTAGTACTTACACATGGCAATATTGTATACTACAAAGAAATAGATTACTTATTCGATTAAAGACTACAGTGATGCTGTAATAGTTACCTACTTACTAGCGCTAGCGTAGGAAACGTTTTTATCACGGAATTAGAGGCACTTGCTTTACTATATTTTTTCAATGCATTTTTTTGACCGCTTTTTGTATCTTTTAATTTTATTCTACCAAGAAGTCGCCTCAAACGAGAATTCCCGTTAGGTCGTATTCGATCCATTTTATGTGTATGTGTAATGGTTCTTTTCAAGGCAAATGCGGAGCTTCAAATTAAATAATTTAAACCGTATCTCTACTGTCAATTTTAAACCTTATCTTCTACGTCTTATGATTGATGAGTTTACATAGGATAATGGCCGTAATACCTTATTACATCATTATGGGGCCTTACAATCTCACATTGTTAGCGTTTATAAAGATGTTCATAGATTTTATTTAAATTTATTCGAAACGGTTCAGCCTTCAGAAACCTAGAATTGACTATTCCATACATTTTCAATGAGTCCATATTAAAATGGATTACGTTACTGGGAAAGCAGAGCTCAATAATAAGTAGGTATATAACTCGTACCTAACCAAATGAATTAATGAAAACACTTTATCATCATAAAAAAATAAAATTTACCAAACAAAGGTGTGAAAAGAATGATATATTGATTTATACTTTCTGACCGATCCAAATATGTATTATTTCTTTCATTGTTCAGATTAATCCATACTAATGTTATAAATTTGAAAGTAACTCTGTCTGTCTCACTGCCTGTCTGTCTGTTATATTTTCACGACTAAACGGCTGGACCGATTTCGATGTAATTTGGTATACAGGGTGTCCCAGAACTCAACGTCAAGCCGAAACGGGGTGACAGGATTGATCATAACCATCACGAGAAAAATCTGAAAAAAGATCTATCCCATGCAGTTTGAAAATTATGGGCATTTTACGAAAAACCATCTTTTTTAAATGTCGATTCATCTGACCAGATAATTTTTTGGATGAATTGGGGATTCTCATTATGCCTCTGTAGCATTGTTCTACAAAAAGAAATCCTTTCCTGATAATCTCGAGGTAGAAGACTTTGAACTTGTTGTACGTGAAACGGATGCATTTCGGCTCTTTGCAAAATACGATGAGCCTTTGTAAATCATCATTTTTCCTTAAAATTAAGAACCTACCTAGAGCTTGTGCGAATCAAAAACATTTTAACTGAGATAGCAAAAATCGGGTTACTTGAGGTTTTAATTTTTTTACTCTTTTTTATTGTATGGAACTAACAAGTATTGTATCATTTTATAATTCTGATTAAATGCGCCAACTTTTAATGCTACTTGCCAAAGCACTCTTGTACATATTTTTTAAAGGAGGGCCTGTCAAAGTCGACGAATCTTGAAAATTTTAAATTCGTAGTTTAACAAATAGTTTCAATTCTCGGAAACTTGAGGCAATTGTGTCATTATTTTTTATTGGGATTCTAGAAATGTTATTTAGAATTATGTTTCCAAAGTTCAAATGAACAAAAATAAAAAAGAATAACCACAATAACCGAAAAATGATACAGTTTGATCAAATTTCTAGGTTTTTCTTAAAATGCCCATAATTTTCAAACTGCATGGGATAATTTTTTTTTTCAGATTTTTCTCGTGATCGTTATGATCAATCCTGTCACCCCGTTTCGGCTTGACGTTGAGTTCTGGGACACCCTGTATAGATAGATTATGCCCGGGAGTGTGACCTAGGCTACTTTTTACGCGACTGCGCAGAAGGAGGGTAACGTTTTTATTTACAAGCCACGCGTGCGAAGCAGCGGGCGGGAAGCTGGTCAGAATACAAAATTATCTGATAAAGTGACTATTGATGGGAATGTAATCATGAACAAACTACTTTACTAATTAGTAGTAATTTACGTAATTATAGATAATCCATGGTGTAATAGATATACGAATTTGCCGATTTCTCCAATGAAGGTCTTCTGACACAAGTATATACATATACTTAAAAGAAGATCCCAACAACCTTGTTATAGTTCTATATTTTACAGAAATAAAAACATTTTGATTAAAAAAAAAAATGTAAAGTTCATCATCATCATATCAGCCATAGGCCTTCCTATAGATTTTATGAGCGCCCGATCTTGTGCGGCTTGCACCCAGCGGCTTTATCAGGTCTTTCCATCTAGTGCAGGTGCCCTAACGCTACGCTTTCCAGTGCATGGTCTCTACTCGAAAATCATTCTGCCCCAACAGCAGGCAGTTCTTCGAGCTTAGTGTCCTGCCCACTGTCATTTCAGCTTGCTAATCCTTTGGGCTATGTTGTAGGTTAGTCTACGAATGTCCTCATTTCTCTCTCATAGAGAAACACAAAGCATAACCCTCTTCATAAATGTGTCGCCCATAGTGAGAGACCACGTTTCTGCGCCATACATATCTCACTTTAAGTTAACTTTATGTAATTTGAAGAGTTCATTTATTTTGATGGCTATTGTTAAATGGTTTTAGGTCATCTTTCTATATAAATCTATATAGGGTAGTACTACGCTGCGTTTTTCAGTCACCATCATTATATCTGCCAAAATACGTCCACTGCTGAACATAGGCCTCCCCCATACATTTCCAGAGCAACCGATCTTGTCCGGCCTCCATCCTACGGCTGTCAGCAACATTTATCAGGTCTTCTTTCAATCTAGTGATTATGCATACTGGAAATGTAAGGCGTATATTCCCATCTGAATATACCTGATATCGATAATGAACTATTTTGATCTGCTATTTTTTTTCTCTAGGTGTCATGTACGACGGCAAGGAACGCCTCATGGCGGACGCTGAAATGGTCCTCGTCTCAACTGGCGGTCGAGTTGCGAACGTGAACAATTCCACTGCGAAGACGTTCATCACATACAGGCGTGCGCACTCCGGCGCACCCTGCAATGCGTTGGTTGTAGTCGATGTGTGTGTCATTGTGGCTAGCAAGGGCGAGGTGCCGCCACACGCTTTTTGCATGATCTCGAAGAATTTGAATAAAGGTGAGATTTTTATTCAATCGTTCTTTAACTTGGCAAAACCTAGAGTTAAATAACAATAGATTTTCAATTGTTTGGGTTCGAGTCAGCTGGGATTAAAAGCCGCGACGCTTGTTAGGGCCCTAAAACAGACTTATAATAATAATTGACCGAGCGAGCGAAGCGATCAGTTTCGAGGTTGGCCAAAAAATGCTTTTGTCTGTTCTCGCCTACAGATCGCATTTTTCAATCGATTTTGACAAAAATTGGCACACAAGTTCCTTGATTTACTCAATATTTTTATTCGATTGCGATTTTTGATTGGGGGAAAAATAGGGGAGGAGTTTGCTGTAGCGTTATGTATCGACGGATTTCAATCAAATTTGAGAGGCACACTAAGGACTACATTCTACACAAGATGTTGCAAAAAAAATCTAAAAGGGGAGTGGAGGGGGGAATAGAGGAGGGGAGTTTGCTGTAGTGATATCAATTTTTGAATTTTTTTCGGGAAATTTGTATCTACCTATACGAATCAGACTACGCAGTCCTCTCCGCCTTCACGAGACGAACCCGTAGACACCAGATTCGACCTCCGAGGACCTAGGGAACGCGAGTAATCGCTAAACCAAAGGAAAGGGGAAAGTGTCGGTTATTGCATAGTTATAAGGGCTCGCGATGTCTACTGTTCTCACAGAACCATTATTTCAGGCAACAATGTGAACATACAAAATATGATAACAAGGCCCATATCTACAAATACCTTAAACACTAACATATGTACATACATAAAACAGTAAACTTAAAAACTAACACTTTTATTTATTTTGGAGATTTCGCTTGGTATGATTGTAGAAGAAATAATTCAGTAAATTCATAGATCTTTTTTGGTATATTTTAGAGATCTGCAATGTTTTGTTTAATATTTATATGCCTTCCTGTCCACGTGATGTTATCAATGCTTTAAGTTACAATTTTACCTTAGCAATGGCTTGCGTCCTTCGAGATGATCCTTCATACTGGATGCCATTTATTGTACTCGTTACAAAATACAAATTAAATTAGATTTTCGTACAAATTGCAGGTCTAATGGGCAGCGATGTGTTTCTCTGCTACAAAAAGTCAATGAACCGTCCACCTCTGATCGCCTATAAGCCAGAAGTTTTGTTTCGGTAAGTTTATTTTTAATATAACATTCGTGTTGCCATCTATCGAGCTATGTGCCCTGTCCACTATCACTACGGCTTGCAAATCTATACTATATGTGTAACTCTATACTATATATGTAACTAGATCTATCTATACTTCAACCAAATTCGATGTATATCCAGCAGTGGACGTACTACGGCTGATAATTGTGATGATGAAAAAAAAATGTTTCTAGTTAAGTTCAGAAATAATAAAAGGTTGGCAATAATATTTAAAAATAAATTAAAATAATAAAATTCGTTTCAAAGGACAACATATAAATATACTACGTGTTTTATTATGTACGACATTACATTAAAACACGGGTAGGGCTAACTACATTTAGATTAGATTAGTTGGACTCAAATTCGGTGGCAGCTGTTATTGTGACGTTATTTGTTCAACAGACTGGCTAGACTAAAAGTACTGAGGATTCTCAACTTTACCGAACCGCATTCCTACCTAGTCTAAAAATCCAAAAAGTCGAAATTCAATCATTATTAATACGGTATTTATCACGTACCGTCTTATCGGTGTTTCGACTGTATTTATAATAATGATTGAAATAAATCACGAAAGTTTTCTAAGTAAAAAGTCGAAATTCAATCTAATTTATTCATTAAAATTACAAGGATCATTTTGAAATGTCAAATTTACTGCCTGTTCCTCCGCGACCAAGCCAGAAAAGAAAGGCAACAAACAAGGCTGGTTGTTCTTTTTAAATTTATGTAGTTTGTTTTTTATTCGTTTTCTTTTCATATTTTATTCAAAACAATAGGGTCCATTAAAGTAAAATAAGTGACGTCTAAATTTGTAACACTTTTGATCGAGTTGCAGTTTTGTGTTTTGGAAAAATGGGAATAAGAAATTAGTATTGAGTCAAGTTTTTTCAAAGCAAAGTTATAAATTCAATCTACATTACGTTTAATATAATAGTCCATATATGGTCATAGTCAGGGGGCCAATTCCCGTAATATAAAATAGTAAAATTCGAGTATCGATCTAGTCTCGTTATGTTAAACGTCCTAAACGGTATTCACGTAACTGACAATACAATGGTATGAGTTGAATGACACGGTATTATATACTTTATTTATATCAAGCTAATATTGTTATATCAATGGAGCAGTCCAATCTCATTTGGGACAACTTCCGTTATGTTTTTAAAATTGTATTACGTGAATTGGCCCCCTGGACAAAAGAAGTAAGAATCTAAATTTTATTTGTACTAAAAACGGGATATTTACCATGATTTGTGAGTTCTTGAGTGTCCCGATATTTCGACGCAGTTGCATGCACCATGATCACGGGTAAACTGAAGTCTTTGCGAGTGGATAGTTATTGGCAGATATAACGATCTACCCTCTTTCTTAGTCTCTTGCTAGGAATGAATTCAGTAATACTATCACTACTACCGGTTTCATTCTCGAACATAACTCTATTCCGACACACAACACTCACGGTATCAGGGCGCGTAATTGACACTACACTTCTTCGGTTCTTACACATTCTCACCACAGGATTCCAGGCTCCAGATAGTTGAAAACCATCTTCACGATTGAAATTCTTGTGTTTGGTAATCTCAATTGCCTCTTGAACCAGTCTTGGGATGTAATGTCGCTCAGTTGAGATTACTTGTGGGTTGTGTAGCTCGATCCAGTGGTTTGAGCCTGAGTCCAGCAGATGTTCCGCTATGGCAGACTTTTGTCTGTCAACATTCTTCACCGCCCTGATATGTTCCTTCACCCGACAAGCTATTGTGCATTTGGTTTGACCAATATAAGAACTCCCACAGCTACAGTCTATCTTATACACTCCTGGTTTTTCTAGTGGAAAGCAATCTTTTGGTGAGCGCAGGTAGTGTGTAATTTTCTTTAAAGGAGTAAAGATGGTCTTCAGTGAAAATTTTTGTAGAATGTTTGCGATTTTATCTGTCACTCCTTTAATATATGGTAGAAAAGCAGGTTTTCGTTCCACCCTGCAACTGTGGGGTTTAGGTCTTGGTCGAAATGGTAAGGACCGCAATTTATAACCATTCCTAACTAGAACATTACGGACATGTGCCAATTCACCCCGAATGTGGTCCTCATCGCACAGGTCGAATGCACGATTGGTAAGTGATGTTACCACCGAATTAAGATGTCGAGGGTGATGGTGTGAATCAGCATGTAGGTATCGGTCCGTATGTGTAGGTTTTCTGTAAACTGAATGGCCCAAACTACCATTATCTCGAACCTGAACCAAAACGTCCAAGAATGCCAAACGACGATCACATTCTTTCTCGTACGTAAACCTAATTTTACTATGTTCGAGAATGAAACCGGTAGTAGTGATAGTATTACTGAATTCATTCCTAGCAAGAGACTAAGAAAGAGGGTAGATCGTTATATCTGCCAATAACTATCCACTCGCAAAGACTTCAGTTTACCCGTGATCATGGTGCATGCAACTGCGTCGAAATATCGGGACACTCAAGAACTCACAAATCATGGTAAATATCCCGTTTTTAGTACAAATAGTGTTAATAACCATGATAGTTTCAAAAGTTATAATCTAAATTTTGTTAGCTTTATCTTAATCAAATAAAAATAACTCATATTTGAACTAAACTCTATACGCACTGAGTAAGACCGAATAATTTACTGAATTCAGATAAATAAAGAAAAGTTGAAAGCTGGCGTATTTGAAGAGCTATTTCCAAATGAGAAACTCGACCTTTGAATGCGCTAATTGGAGCTAGGTACTTTCACGTGAATCATGCACTCATAGGGTAATTAGCGGTCGCTACAATGAACAGTTACCGTTAGGTATGTGCTTGAAGAGCCTTTATTTTGAGAAATTTGGGTGCAACCATGCGTTATTCTGCTTGCATCCATCGGTTATAGATATATATCATCCTCAGCATCATCGTAAACAGCCTAATTTTACCCACTTTTGACTATATTATACCCACATGACTGATGATAACTGATGATGACAGATATTATATAGATATACTTACCCTTTATTCCAATTATTATCACATCACACTAATATTATAAATGTGAAAGTTTGGATGTTAGTTACTCAATCACGTCGTAACGGCTGAACCGATTGCGATGAAATTTGGTATATACATAAATTATGAACTGGAATAAAACTGCACAAACCACAGGTGCGAAGCTGCGGGCGGAAGCTAGTTATTATTATAAAAACACTACCCTCCTTCTGCGCAGTCAGATTAAAAGAAGCCTATGTCTCAATCTACATACCAAATTTTATCGAAATCGGTCCAGCCGTTTAGTCGTGAAGGTGTAACAAACAGACAGGCAGATGGAGTTACTTTTGAATTTAAAAATTATTAAGGAAGTATGGATTAAGAGCCTGTGTTTAAGGGCAGAAACCTCCCTTAGTCCACTTTAGTCTTATATCTTTTCAGTCTTTATTCAGGCTATCGTGGACTAATTGAACCGCCACAGCTGAATACATTAATTACAAAGTGTCTGTTAACACTCTCTTATAGAAAATCTTCTAGTTTCCTTTTTGTAACGTTAACTCTTACACATATTATATTTGATTATACATGTATTATATTATCTTTGTATCTATTTATAATTTTGAATATCTATCTATGAATTGTATAATTGAAAATGTTAATTAGCTTACCGAGGCCTATAGCTTAATATGTAAATCGTACAGATAGATACCCACGATACATATTACTATCTAGTGTGGGTATCAAAGGTAACTGGATGATGGGTTCTCAGCAACAAATTAAAAAAACGTGTGTCTGTAGTTATGTACGCACGTAAGAAGTTATACTTCTTTGGCGTAACAGAACCAAAATAGCCAAAGATTTCATCCCGTATGCCACAACTCTTTGTTTGTAAAAGGAATGATAAATTAATAAATATAGTTATGAGTCACGGAAACTTGAGAGACAGTTATCAGCTAACTTCATCACGTCGCTTTTTGGCTGTCGGTATGCGCGCGCATGAGATAGTTATCAGGTAATTTCATCATGTCGCAACTGTCGGTGTGCCCGCGCATGAGACAGTTATGAGCTAACTTCATCATGTCGCTTCTTAACTGTCGGTGTGCGCGCGCATCGTCAAAATTTTACTCTCATAATTTTTTATAAACGAGCCAATAGAAGTATAAATTCAAAAATGGCATTCAAGTATAAGTACAGAGGTCATCTATTAGTTATGTCGGTGTCTTCTTTATTTTTTTTTATTTTCAGGTATCCCACAATAGATCGTAGGAGTTTATCGTACCCGTCATCAGTACCATTATTCTGTCTGCCAATGGGAGCAACACTTGAGTTATGGCCTAACAACGCAGCGACACCCAAGCCTGTCTTTTCTACGTTTGTTTTGACTGTTTCTGATGCTACAGATAAGGTACAGCCTTTACTACTACTAAGAAACAACCTTGTGCCCGCGGTTTGTCTGTAAAAAATAGTCTATATCTTAATCTAAGTCATATATCTATGTGGTAAATTTCATCGAAATCGGTCCAGGCATTTAGTCGTGAAAACGTAACAGACAGAAGGACAAAGTCACTTTCGAGTTTATATTATTAGTATGGATAAAGACTTTACCTCTTTGTAATATTTTTTTTATTCGTCTACGATCAGCCTTTGGCTATAAGCAGATATTTGGAGAGCATAATTTTATTAGCGTGCTGTGCTGGACTCCATTGAGTATTTCACATTTGTAGAAAATAGTTTCTGTCACTCAGTTCTGGTATGTTGTGGCGCTTAAGGCGGTTTTGGTGATTTGGTTCGAGGAGCTTCACAGCTAGTTGATTAGGATGCTTCGATAGTCTGACTTTGTAATGTTATTGTTACGCCGAGGCTGTTAAACAATGAGTAATAATCGAAACTTCTCGAACGCTTTTGTCTTGCTGTGTTATTGTTGTTATTGTCTGCGGTTGCGCACAATGGGGATTGGTCGTTCTGTCTAAACACCGACCCCTTTCCTGGAACGATCGAGATCGTTCTCGAACAATCGAAATGTGCGCGATATAAATAGGCCGGAGAGATGGCCGGACAGTCAGTCTCAGCGAGGCCCTGGAGGACTGACGTGGAGAAGGGTCTCGCGTGAACAGTAGTTGCTCGCGAGTCAGTCTGGATTAAGCTATACGTGCGAACATTTCGGTGACTTTAAGTGGTGGTGTGAATTAGTGTGTTGTGATGACGTGTGACCAAGTTCGTGTATTCATCGTTTAGTGCTGAATAAAAGTGTTATTTTGGTTAGATCGATTCCCATTATTTTATCCCGAACCCTCAGCTCGTAACAATTTGGTGTCAGAAGTGGGATAAAATAATGCCGGTTCTACCAAAGGATAACGTGGACGGTGTCAGGACGAGAGGTCAACGACAACAGGAAATGGATGAAAGGCGGTTTGGGGAGTCTCCGGTTGGGAGTCTCCGGTTCAAGAAGCTCGCCAGAGTCGTCAGCCGATGGAGATGGAATCAGCCGCCACTGAACCATTTGGAGCTTCATCATCATCACCCGTGGGCCAAGCTCCTGTGACAGGCGATCTTGCTGCTATTATGGCCATGCTTTGTCGTCAACAAGAAGAGCAGTGACGTTGGCAGGAAGAATAGCGACGTCAGGATAAGGAAGAGCAGCGTCGTCAGCAAGAAGAGCAGGCTCGGTTGCAGTAAGAACAGCGACGTCAGGATAAGGAAGAGCAGCGTCGTCAGCAAGAAGAGCAGGCTCGGTTGCAGGCAGAACAGCGACGTCAGGATGAGGAAGAGCAGCGTCGTCAGCAAGAAGAGCAGGCTCGGTTGCAGGAGGAAGAGCGTCGTCAGGATAAAGAAGAGCAGCGTCGCCAACAGGAAAAGCAGGCTCAGTTGCAGGAGGAACAACGCCGTCAGCATAAAGAAGAGAAGCGTCGTCAACAGGATGAGCAGGCTCGGTTGCAGGAGGAACAACGCCATCAGCATTAAGAAGATAAGCGTCGTCAGCAGGAAGAGCAGGCTCGGTTGCAGAAGGAACAGCGACGTGAACAGGTGGATCAGACTCGGTTGCAAGAGGAACAGCGACGTCAGGATAAAGAAGAGCAGCGTCATCAACAGGAACATCAGCGACGTTGGCAACAAGAGCGGGCTCGACTGATGAGGGAATTGTTCGGTTCATCTGGAAAGGAGTTCCAGGAACTGAAAGAAGAGATAGAAATCATGAGAGCCGTGTTTTGGAGGCTGGAATTGGGATCGCTGATGAGAAAGGGACTCTGGGTGTCCTGAAGTACTGGAGACGGCAATGTGGCTCCTCTAGTTGCTATATCTTCAGCGCGAGGTGCTCCTAAAATTGTTCATGTTGATCGGCTGCCGCGATATGAGGCTAAGAATGCTCGGGACGAGTATGTTTTAGGAGGGGGCAGTGTTACGCCGAGGCTGTTAAACAATGAGTAATAATCGAAACTTCTCGAACGCTTTTGTCTTGCGGTGTTATTGTTGTTATTGCCTGCGGTTGCGCACAATGGGGATTGGTCGTTCTGTCGAAACACCGACCCCTTTCCTGGAACGATCGAGATCGTTCTCGAACAATCGAAATGTGCGCGATATAAATAGGCCGGAGAGATGGCCGGACAGTCAGTCTCAGCGAGGCCCTGGAGGACTTACGTGGAGAAGGGTCTCGCGTGAACAGTAGTTGCTCGCGAGTCAGTCTGGATTAAGCTATACGTGCGAACATTTCGGTGACTTTAAGTGGTGGTGTGAATTAGTGTGTTGTGATGACGTGTGGCCAAGTTCGTGTATTCATCGTTTAGTGCTGAATAAAAGTGTTATTTTGGTTAGATCGATTCCCATTATTTTATCCCGAACCCTCAGCTCGTAACATTATGTATGGATTTTGCGTTTAGCGCCTCTGGCAAATGTGTGCATGATCTGCCTCACAGAATTGATAAAACACCAGAACAGGCATTCAGCTGTGATTGCAATTGCACTGTGTCCATAAAACGAAACCCGCGCCCCGCGCCCACCGCACCCCCACCCACGTAATGTTGCTAGCTTAGTCATTATATACCCATTTTGGGGTAAATGTTTTTGGTAAGATACAACTAATGTAACTATGGCACAATTTATTAATCAAATATCAAGGCCGGTTTGCAAAACAAACCCTAAACGTATTTAGCGACTTAACATGTTTAAATTTGACATATTTGTATAATTTGAGAACTCAACATCATATTTAGCCACTAAATACGTTTAGATATCGTTGCGCAAATCGTCTTAATTTTTTTTTTGGGGTGATATGCGAGAAACTACAACTAATAAAAGTTTTTAATCTCAGAATTCTAGAGCCGGGAAAATAATAACACTCGATATTTGGCAACACTAGCAAAATGGAGGATCATTATTTACGACAATTACAAACCGAACAATTTATTCAATAAACAAATAACACAAAATCTAAATGCGCTACTTACGTATGAAATGTGATTCCCATGTTGTTTTTTTGAGCCCAGCTGAATTTTTACACTTTGGGATGGCACAAGAAGGCATAATCCAATTAAATTGAACACTGTATAACACGTCATACGTGACGACGGTCACAGACTGACTTATGTCGTAGTACTGTACTTGTAGTAGATGTTGACGTTTCAGTATTTCTGCGTTTCAGCGTTCACTTTTTCTAATTTTTTAACTATTCCGGGATTTACCCATATATTTTGTTTTATCGTGTTGTATAAATAAATAAATAATAATGATACTGTGTTTTTGATATCCACAATAGGGACTACATTAGAGTTTTATGTTATATTAACTATGGATACTGTTAGATGTTATTTATGTATTGTATAATGCAAAATAATTGTTATTTGTTCAGGTATACGGTTCAGCAGTGACATTTTACGAGAGGTACCCGCACACACAACTGAACGAGTATCAAATCGACCAATTAGGATGGCGGGTGGATGTCACACACAACACACATTCTCTACACGCGAACAAAAGCATTTGTTTGCTATCGAGGTGGCCCTTCAGTGACACCTTTGAACGGTGGCTGCTCTACATACTTGTAAGTTCATTGACAAGTTTCAAATTACTTATACTTATGGCAGTTAGTAGTAAACATGTTTCTTAGTGTGTAGGGAAATGTACATTATTATAAACACGGGATTTTTCACGTACCGTTTTATCGGTGTTACGACGGTGATTTGGTTAAATTCGTGAATCATGTACCGCCTTGTGCGAGGTGAGACGGTCGTAACACCGATAAAACGGTTCCTGAAAAATCCCGTCTTCATAATAATCACACTAATATTATAAATGCGAAAGTTTGGATGTTTGCCTATTTGTTTGTTACTCAATCACGTCGTAACGGCTGAACCGATTTCGATGAAATTTGGTATGTACGTAGATTATAACCTGGATTAACACATAAGCTACTTTTTGTTGACGAACAACGCGTGCAAAGCCGCTGACGGAAGCTAGTGATTGAAATAAATTACGAAAGTTTTCTAAGTAAAAGTAATTAACATACGTTCGTATGTTTTGTATATAAAAAATCCAGTCAATCTCCGCCATTTTGTTAAACACACATTTTGTATTGTTTATTTTAGTATGTTATAAACATTTTCAGGAAATGTCATGGACTAAAGAACCGCTAAACGTCCCTATTGAAAGGTACATCACACATTTATTAGAAGAAGTACCTTTTCCAGAGCCCAGTATATTATTACAGGTAAGCATATTAATTACTACCGATCTCGGTATTTATAGGCATTTTAATTAAAACCATGAAATTACTTATATTTTTAGGCCCCAACAGAGACCATACAATTATTATGAAACCTACTTCAAAAAGGCATAATTGAATGGTGGCGACTGTTGTCTGTTGTTTACAGGCTAACAAACATTTCTTAAAATACGAATGTTCTTATTTCGTTCACGTTAAATACCAAATTACCATGACTAAAACTAGAGTCACTAAACAACAGAATCGCCACAATTATTCGAACATTTTTGTTCCTGCACTATGAGCCATTTGTTTCGCACACATTTTTCGCTAAATAAAACATAATATAAATGATAGAGGACATTTAAACATATAAAAAATTATCTGCAGTACCATGTATTGTCCTAAAACGTCACGTTACTGAGTTATAAGCATTTAAAAACCTACAATAGTGCTGCTTATCTTTAGGTATAATTTTTAAATCCAGACAACCTTTGTATGACGAGGAGTATTTGGAAATGGATTGGGCAATCTGTTTTTTTATTTAATAAAAAATTTGGCCGTCACGGGACGCCCGGCAGATGTGAAACATTTGATTGTTATTAAAAGAATTTATAATTAAAGAAATCCGTTTATAATTATTTCATCTTATGTTATCATACGCGTGACGGCGGCGCAACTGCTTTGGGGCTTGGCTTGCTTATTTTATCATACGCAATATACACTTGATGATATGCCGTCATGTTGTGACGGCATGTCTGCATACGAGTCGGTCTTACCCCCAATACGCGCTAATAGATGTTTCACATCAAAAATATTTTTAATTGTGTTCCTTGTTTCCGAGGTAAGCTCTCTCCAACAAACCCGCACGACCGAGTGATAGTGACGAGAGGCGACGACCAGCCGTTGGTTCGGAGCGGGGCCTCTTTCCGGCAGTTACTGCTTAATCTTGGACCCGACAACTGCCTTCTACTGTTAGCACTGGCCATCACTGAGCAGAAGATACTTATACACTCTCTAAGGTGAGTTTATGAATTAATGATAATACTTTATTATACTTTACAAGCTAGACACAAAAAAAAATAAACAAGTACATACATAATTACTGATTTAAAGTTAAACGGGTATTTATCGCGTGTATACCTTTTTTATTTGTTATACCGACGTTTCCCGACGATAAATACCTGTTTAAATTAGAATAAAATAAAATAATGAATTAAATACTAAAATCACGAATACTCGACTATTCACACTACTGTTGCACAATAAAACACTTTAAACCGCTTAAAAGTTGCTTTAAGTATTCGCAATTGTAGCAAGATTGACCCACAGGGGCTCCCAACGCCTTATTTATACCTCACGAGTTCACATCTATATCATTCTAGAACATTCGGGATCAGTCCGGTAAATGCTCGACGCGATTGCCTATTATTGATTATTCTGTGAAGTAGTAGGTATACGATACAGCCTACTATTGTATATTCTGTGACAGGCTTCAGTGTTACAATACATACCAGCTCACCTTAGACTGGTTATTAACCACACAAACAAATATTTCTCCTATTGCAGGCCTGACACGTTAACAGCTGTGACGGAAGCGGTTTCATGTTTATTATTTCCATTCAAATGGCAGTGCCCTTACATACCACTTTGTCCATTAGGTAAGTTCATGTCTTTTTTATACAAATACTAGTAGCAGTCATTTTACCCAACCTAAAAAAAAATAAAACGCCCTTTTTCAAACACCCCATACTTCTACATACATACGTCTTTGGGGAAAACCTCGGAAGGTAATATGCAAATTTTACGAATAAAACATTTTTGAGAAAAAAACGTTATTCACTGATTGAATTTCTATATTATAACCACATACTGTTAATTAAATGTTATTTGAAACGTTCTCATAAAAACAGTACATGCAAAAATGAAACCGTGTAGACTATTTTGTGTTATTATTAAGATTTATTTTCGTTTCCAGGTTTAGCAGAAGTACTTCACGCGCCTTTGCCATACTTAATAGGCGTCGACTCAAGGTTTTTCGACCTTTACGAACCCCCGCCTGACGTCACATGCGTGGATTTAGATACGAACAATATAACAGTAAGTATTAAAATAGTTCTAAGTACATATAAACATTTTATGTACCAAAAATGGGATATTTCATTATCGTTCATTTTATATATTACATATTGCCCATTGTATCACATAGGTTTACGTTGTTCTTTTTAATTGAATTATGATCAGAATTACTGTTAAAGAATAAAGAATTATCTATCTATCTATCTATCTATCTTCTTCTTCTTCTTTTTGCCCTTTTCCCACACTACGCGGGGTCGGCACAACATGTATTCCTCCTCCACATCCCTCTATCAGCCGTCATCACCGTTGTCACTTCCTTTCTACCCATATTGTTCTTCACACAGTCCATCCGTCTCTTCTTCCTCTACTTCTATATCCATCCACACTCATATCTATACCGTCTCACAAGAGTATGTTTAGTATAGGGTTTAGTACCTGCGCTATGAGGCAATTCAATTAAGCAACGATTGTGTTTCTTGTGCATCGGCAGACTTGCCATTATGCTCAGCTCAAAACATTATTGCAAATTTAGTAAATACCGCTTATTGTTCTCTCAAAACTTGTTCAAAATTGCATTGATTGTCTATTCTTCATTTGTTTTGTTTAACTCTCTTTTAGTTAGTTCCATGATTTTCTTCCCTCCGCATGACATGCCCATATCACGCTAGCCTCTTACTCCTCAACTTTTCTATCACTGGCGCTACTTTCAAACTCCTCCAATATACTAATTCCTTATCTTATCCGTTCTCACACATTCCCACACATCCATCTCAGCATTCGCATTTCCGCCGCGTGCACTCTTCTTTCATCCGTCCCTTTCGTGACTCAACGCTCAGAATCATACATTACGACAGGTCTTATGATCTTCTTGTAAATTTTCCCCTTAAGTTTAAGGGGCATTCGAAGGATCGCACGTTGTTCCTGTAACTTGTTGCCATTTCATCCATCCCGCATTTATTCTCATTTTAATAGAATTTTTATCAATCTATCCATCTATTTCCCACTATAAATTAAGAGTATTAGGTTAAGTTCATATGACCGCGCGGTAATGTAGACGACAAACACTATTTAGTTTGATCTTGTACCGCGCGGTACCGCGCGTTCATATGAACTTAGCCTTAGAGTTCCTTGTGAAACGGTTCGCCCTAGAAAGTACTTAAGTAATTGCTTAAGTAGTTGCTGTGTTCCAGTTTGAATTGTATGGTAAAATCGGTAAAATTGCAGACACATGATGCTTTACACCTATATGTCTCAAGTTAATGGACACAGGGCAGTGCATCGTAGGACACGTTTCTAAGGTGCGTGACCTACGAGGCAATAATTTGTTATAAACGGTTGGTTACCACTTAGCATAGGTGAGCCAAATGCTTATCCCATCTCCAAGTATTAAAAACAAACTCTTCAAGTCCAAAGTGAACAGGTTCTTTTTAACGTCCTCCAACTTCTACCACACAATCACTTACCATCAAGTTAATGAGTGGGCAAGCGTTTGGTAATTCTCAAAAGAAAATTGTAAGGTTTTGAGTGTCCCGATAGGCACAGTTGCATGCACCATGATCACGGGGTAACTGAAGTCTGCGAGTGGGATGGTTGTTATGGACAGAAAAATCTTCCTTTTCTCTCAGTTCAGTTCAGTCCAAGCGAAGCAAGACGAATGTCGACTTCAGTTTATCCATAAAATAATATAGGCACATAGTTCATTTTAGTAACCATTGGTTTTGTTTTCAGATTTGCGAATCACAACGGCATATATCATTGAAATTGTTACCGAAACGGCAAGCGAGGGCGCTGAGACAGACTTTGGACCAACTACACGGGAACATTAGGCCATGTATGAAATATTTGACTATTATCTGGTTTCCATAGAACAAGTTTTGCTTAGTTTGAGGCTAGGTAGTGTTGTGTGAAATGTCCAGAATTATTTATTTCACTACTATTTTTGAGGCCTTTGCATCAATCCTTGAAGATGATTTATACAGTGCCCGGTGGCAAGTTGCAGCATTGTGAAAAAATGCAGATTCTGGACATTTCACACAGCGTTATCTAGCTACAAACTAAAGCAAAGCTTGTACTATGGAAACCAGATACTTGATACACTACTTAAATACATTTATTTTCGTAAATACCGATTTATAATATACTGATAAACACCCAGACCCGGAATATAGAAATATCTATAGATCACGCAAACATTTGTTCCGCGGCGGGAAACGTCAGCCAGTTTACGACTAAAATGAGTTTTTATATCTAGACTAGCTGAACCGCCCCGGATTTGCACGGAATTCTAAATAAAATATAGTCTATATGATGTAGAGTTCATACTAAAATCCCAAAGAAAAAAGCACTATAAGTTTATCCCAAATTTTCGAAATTTCCAGGCAACTTTTTAAATTTTTTCCCCTTAAAACCTTATTCGATCGAGTCTCAAGCGCTTACCAACGAACACCATGACATTTTTATTTATATAGATAATTTTATTTTGTTTCAGCATCTCCAATACATCACACACACGAAAGCAAATACAACGGCGAAACAACGACTAGTTTAGATAGAGACTTTCAAAAAAGAAAAAAAGAGGTAAACTCTTTTTATATTTGTTATACGTTAAGTAGATAATAGATACTTCTTACTTTTACACACAACACACGCACTCGCAAAAACAACAATTTGATGATTGAAAAGATTATTAATTGTAAATGTATTAGAATGAAATGTTTGTTTAAAAATTTGTTAAATGTGGCAACACGGGAAATTTAAAAATACACTAATAATAATTGAATCAGGTTAAAACATGGCAAACTACAATAAAAAAACTGACCGTAAGATTGAGATTGGCATCAAATGTGGTTCAAAGTTGTTTGTGGTTGTCAGAATCAAAGACGACTATCTGTCTTGCACGACCAATTATAAGCGTTTATTCCATCATAACCTACAACAGATTTCAGTTGGACGTTTCAATGGAGTAGTTTATTACGATTTATCAACATTCTGAGAAATGACAGATTGCCACCTTTGATTCTATACGACTCATTTAGCTGTTTGGAAGTCCATTGGTGTAAAGGATGGCGTTGGTGTTTTATTCTCGTCTTAGCATTTTGTCCTTTATTCCAGTACGCACTAGAGTTGAAAATTCAAGAGGCGTTTCTACGGTTTATGGCGATCACACTACAAGGCTTCAAAAGCTATCTTATCCCTATAACGAAAGCTCCGACAGTCGGCACAACCGATCCACATGCGCTCTTTCATATGGACGCTTTTCTGAGATCGAGAGATAAGGTATGTATAGTTTTTTAAATTTGTGTTCTAATTAAACCTCATTTTGGCGCACTAAAACCTTTTAACACAATGGTTCTTACATTAAAGGGTATCTGACCTATAAAAACTTCTATCATTACTTCAAGTCACCATGTTTAAGGTCACCACACCTCGAATTTGTGGCCAATTCTCGTAACGTAAAATAGTAAAATTCTAGTATCGATCTAGTCTCTTTATGTTGTCCTAAACGGTATTCACGCAACTGACGATACAATGGTATGAATTGACTGACATGCGATTATACTCTTTATTTATATCAAGCTAATATTGTATTATTAGAGCAGCAGAATACTAAAATATATTCAATTCGTAATCCAATCTCATTTGGATCAACTGTCGCTATGTTTTAAAATTTTATTGCGTAAATTGGCCCTCTGGTCACTGACCTAACGTAAGGTAAACAAGAACTAACAAAATGGCTAGTAATATACTATCGGACGCGACTTACTCATCTGCACACCGTTTCGCTCTGTCCCCCCTCTAACGCCGTGCACACGCGTTGATGCGTCTTCTTTATTCTTTATTGCACACAAGAAAATACTTTTAAAAATATAGAAATAGAGGTCATGTACAAAGGCGAGCTTAACCCTAAGAGGAGTTTTCTTCCAGCAAACCTTTGAGGCTAGAGAGATGATTTTAAAGGTAGGTGAGTGTACAAAAACATAAATAAATATATATACCCAAAACTAATATGAACTATACTCAAGGTATGTTATAATATTATAATAAATAAATTATATGGAATAATGATATATATCTACCTAATATAAATATATACCTATATATAATAATATAAAATTACAGAGAAAGATAGTGCTCTTTAACTTTCCGTTTGAAAATGTTGAGAGATGGGCTAGCGCGAACTTCATGAGGAAGGGCATTCTAAATTTTTACCGCATAAACGGTGAAGGAGCCACCATAGCGGCTAGAAGTATGTTGAGGTGTTTTGAGGAGAAGAGACTCGGAGGACCGGCATGTCACACTGCGAGGGACAAACACAATGCGTCCGCGACTTATAAATAAATATGATAATAAATAAAAACGTTTTTATTTCAGACCAGATAGGGATCCATAATTTTTGTTAGTAAACACAAAAAAAAACAAAACATTCGAACAGCCAGATTCTCGTCGGACGCCCGAAAGCTTATAGTCACGTCCGCGACTTATTGCTGATAGTTTGCACATATCTACATAATTTTATAAGTTGTTTCCCTCAGTCGCGACTGTAAGTCGCGTCCGATCGTATGTTTCTAGCTTTAAATTCATTCGGTTATTTAGCACTTGAAGGTTTTTCAGTCTCTACATTACTATGCCCTCGTTTGCTCCGTTTGAGACATCTAGAAAGTTGCCGAACAGATGTCTAAAAATTTGACTTGCTTTCAGACACACCACCGCTTCTTCAGCCTTATGATGCGAACGCAAATGTTCACGCGTTTCATCGAAGAGCGTTCGTTCGTATGCGACGTCGACCAAGGCCTGTCGTTCTTCGACGAATGCATAGATAAGGTGGCGCAAGGAGACGAACAGCTGTTAGGTGTCAATACTGGGAACACTTCGGAGAGGACTGTGTTTGTGTTGCCGCCGGATCCACCTGACCCTGGTAAGGAATAAATGGTAATCTACTATAATACAAATCGATACCATTCAAACTAGATTCTCAGTTGTCGCGATAATATTCATTACACATTAAATACCAATTCAATCAATTATTTCGTGATAAGGGAGAGGACCCAGGGACTTTGACTTTGACTTTCCGGTTTTCTGGCCAGTAGGCATCGTTTACAGGGGCTACAGGGAAGCGGCTATGATACAAAATCCCTTAAATAAATCAAAGTGTTAGTTTTAAGTTCACCGTTTTATGTATGTTAGTCTATAAGGTATTTATAGATATGGGCCTTGTTATCATATTTTTGTATGTGTACATTGTTGCCCGAAATAAATGTTATATTATTATTTACATAAATTTATTTTAAAACTTGTTTATAAAAAATAGATTATTATTATTATTAATACAAGTATCAATCAGAATTGTTCCAATGTGTCTTTATTTTTGTCGTACAGAAGGCTTAATCAACGTAGCTTTAAACTCGATAAACTTGAATCTCTGCATACTGTAGTCAGATAAAAATATAATGTAACCGCGTGTCAGCTCATTATTCATTTGATCATCTAACTAAAAGATACATCAAAACTCCGATAAAACTATAATTATTTTTTATGAGCATTATAGGAAATGCGATGTCTTGCCTTTTACCTGAAATCACGGATTGTTCTCTGACTGTTGAGGTCACTAATGATCTGATATATAATGTGTTGCAATTTAAACTACTTATATTTAAGGGACGGTACACAAAAAAAAAGTATATAAAATTTCGAGAAAATCGATAAAATGCATCTCGACAAAATGTAAGAGAACTAGCGTATTGTACGATACCACGGTTTACTAAAAAGTTACTACGAGCCATTCAACCACCCCGCGCGGTCAATGACCCAACCAGCCAACAGAGCATGTACGGGTGCGTCCGGCAGGGCGGTATTTTAGGCAAAAAACTCAACAATATTTTTTTTGGATTAAAAAAAACATTTAAGTATTTATTATTTACGGTCTCAAAAAATATACTCCGTCATTATTTGTAGCTTAAATTAGAACACTTCATATGTAGTAAATCAATATTTTATTTATTTTGCAGACGCAACTTACACGTATAAAACCTTCGAGCTAGACGAGAATCTAATAGGAGTTTGCGGCGGGCGCGGCACATGCGGCGTCCAGAGACTGCCGGCCGCGGCGCTCGCGTCCGCCGAGTCGCTCGCCGACGCGGAACCTATGGCGCGCCGGACTAAGCACGAGATAGCGGCCGCACAGAGGTATACCATCATAACTGCAAACTTAACTTACACTAAGAAACATTTATCTATATAGCTTAAGCTTGGATTTTAAGTTTGTAAACTTACTTTTTTGAAATAAATTTACTTTACTAATAACAACATCGAATCCAATCAGAAATGAGGAAATTCGTAGACGAACCAAAGTCACCGACATATCACAAAAGATTAGCAAGCTGCATAGCTTGAAGACATAAAGATATACCAAAATATCTCGGGTGCGATTGATCACTTACGGCCCTTGTATAACAATATAGTATTGTTCCAGGCTGGCCCGTAAAGCGTCTCTATCAGCCGAGGCGTGGGCGAAGTGTCTACTAGGCGCGTGCTACTCCCTCTACTTCTTATCACTACCTTGTCGGCTGATACTGAACAGAGGAAAGGAACACGCGACGTTGAGATCGGCGTATGAACTGCTAGAGCGGGCAACAAAACTGCGCGTTCCTTGTGATGAGGTAACCCTTGAGTACTTCATGAATTAATGATTGAACACAACATGACATAGCTACATCTTCTTATTGCCCTTTTCCCACATTACGTGGGGGTTTCCCAACATGTATTTTTCTTCCTTACCTCTATCGGCCGTCATCTCCGTTGTCACTTCTTTCCTACCCATATCGTTCTTCACACAGTCCATTCATCTCTTCTTCGGCCTTCCTCTACTTCTATATCCATCCAGACTCATATCTAACACTCTTTTAGTCACATCATTTTCTTGCCTCCGCATAACATGCCCATACCACGCTAGCCTCTTACTCCTCAACTTTTTTATCACTGGCGCTACTTTCAAACTTCCTCTAATATAATAATTCCTTGTCTTATCCATTTTCGTTACCCCACACATCCATCTCAACATTCGCATTTCCGCCGCGTGCACTCTTTCATCCGTCCCTTTCGTGGCTCAACACTCAAAACCATACATTACGACAGGTCTTATGATCGTCTTGTAAATTTTCCCCTTAAGTTTAAGGGGCATTCGAGGATCGCACGTAACGTCAACGTAAACGTTGAAGTTGCCTTTATTCCGGTTTGTACCAACAATGGATTATTAACCTTATCCCAATAGATATAAAATGATCTTTGTTACAGGTCTGCTACAGGGTAATGATGCAGTTATGCGGTATCCACTCTTTGCCTGTTTTAGCAGTTCAACTGCTGTTTCTAATGAAACGTGCTGGTATACAACCTAATGCGTTGACTTATGGATACTACAATCGATGTGTGTTAGAAGCTACGTGGCCTCAGGATATGCCCAGGTATGATAATAATCCAAATATTACAAGTATTAATAAAAAAAAATCCCTACCTACTCATATACATACTATTAAAATAAAATACTTATAAAGACATTAATAATAAAGTTCCCTTTTACAGCTGAGATCTTTTCACCAAAAAATCTTGTTTGGGCAGTATTCGAGAAACTGCGTAACGTCTACTCGCCCAAAGTAAATAAATAAAATAAATAAATATTGCTGGAAATTTCACACAGCGCCATCTAGCCCCAAACTAAACAGCTTGTACTATGGGAACCAGATAACTAATAGAATACTTATATACTTTTTACTTGCAAATACATACTTATAGTATGTAGAAAAACATCCAAACCCGGTACAAATATCTGTAGATCATGCAAACATTTGTTCCGCGGCGGAAATAGAACCCGCTACCTCCTGCATCTCAGCCGGCTATTCGCCCACTGCGCCACGAAGGTCGAGATAAAACATAAAACAATACAATCAAAAAGAACAACGTAAATCTGTGTGATACCATTGGCGGTCTTATCGCTAAATAATACATAATAACTATATTAATCCACATTATGTTCATTCTTCGGATCTCTTACTCAGTACGCAGACCCGTGAAGATATCCCAGGGGGTAGTCAGAGGCAAGTCCAAACATTACGTTATATGCCCATTGCCCACTTTTTGCATAGAAGTAAAGCATTCACGTGACAGGTTGCAAGCTCATCGGAAATTATAGAATGATTTAATAATATTGGATCCCTCATTAGGTCTTTGTATTTCAGTGGTGCACAACTTCTATGGAACAAACTCCGTATAGCCGTTGTGGGTGCGGCGCTGTTCCGGAATGCGGGCGCACAACGCGCCAACCGCGCAGCGGGAGCGGCTCTCAACACTATTCCCTCAGGCAGTAAGAACATTTTGCATTATCATACTCATACCCATCAACACTAATATTCAAATTTCGAAAGTAGCTGTCTCTGTTTATCAGTTTGTGACGTTTTCACGTCTAAACTGATGAAACGATTTCGATGATATTTGGTATATAGATAGATTAAAAAACGGATCGACACATAGGCTTCATATTATTTACAAACCACGTGTTCGAAACCGCGGCTAGAAGCTAGTGTCATATGGAACCAACTTCGCAAAGTAAAAAGTAGAAACATCACAAGGGCAAAAAAGTGTTCTCTTTTTAAAAATCGTTTAGAATACATCCAAATTAATTTCCATTTGCATTCCAATTTCCATTTATCATACAAAATCTATTTACTTGTTTCACAAATTACTTAAAATGTATTAGTTACACTTTGGTTCAACATTCTTCCCGGTGTACAAAAATATTTAAAATCGAATACACTTTTCCATTATGTTAAATGTTAAACCACTAAATAAAATGAATCAAAAGCAAATAACTGACATACAATTTGTAAATACCAGTTTATTCTTTCGATTAATTAAAAATAATAATCATAAATACTAAGTGATAACCTTATCAATTTTGGTTTTGATAATATCATCATCATCCACAGCCTGACTTCACCCATTGTTGGGTATAGGCCACCTCAAAATTATGCCATCCACCACGATCCTGCGCTAGTCTCACCCACTGACGGGCCGCGACCTTTACGATGTCGTCCACCCACCTCGCAGCCCTACCCTTCTATACCCGCTCCTCGGCCACCATTCAGTCGCTGCCCTACTCCATCTGTCATCAACACGTCTAGCCAAGTGCCCAAGACCATCTGAGTTCCATAACTTGATTCCCAACGTCATGAATATTATATTAATTTCCAGATAGTGGAACATTACCCCGGGTGCGATCAGCGGCTGCCGTAATAGAAGGAGGGGAGCTAACGAGCTTAGCTGGCATGGCGGCGTACGAGCCCGCTAACAGCAGAACTAGTCTCGATTCAGGTTTTTTTTGTCTTTATATGTCAGAACATGGGTTATACAGATGTTACAAAAATAAATAGTTTCACCATATTCAGCCATAAACACAATAATACTAATTAAACTCTTATTAGTGTTAAGCTCGCCTTTGTATATGCCCATTTTATAAGCTGTCTTTGTCTGCGATCTATTTATGTACAATAAAGAAATCACATCACACTAATATTATAAATGCGAAAGTTTGAATGTTTGTTTTGTTACTCAATCACGACGCAACAGTTGAACCGATTTCGATGAAATTTGGTATGTACGTAGATTAACACATAGACTACTTTTTGCGGACGAACAACGCGTGCGAAGCCGCTGGCGGAAGCTAGTAAAGAAATAACAGAGTGTCTTATGGCGTGTTCCTATATCCGTCGGTAGCCAGCTACGACTCGTTTCTCCTTGAAAACGTGTCAAAAGTTTGAAACTAGTTTGACTTTTTAAGGAGATACGAGTTGTATAGGAACCCGCCATTAGACGTTATTGCTCGAAGGTGTCTCAAAGTATGGAAAAGCCCTCCCTCACTTTTTTCCGATTCTGAGACGCAGGAGGTTGCGGGTTCGATTCCCACCGCGGAACAAATGTTTGCATCATCTAAAGATATTTGTTCCGGGTCTGGTTGTTTCTCCATACCAGAGTAAGAAAGAAAGAAAAAACATTCATTCAGACCACCACATATGGACACAGAAACAAATGACACAAAAAAACACTATTATTAAACTAACTAAAAATTATAAGTAAGTATGAAATTACAAGTATTCCATTAGTTAATTGGTTCCTATAGTACAAGCTTTACTTTTGAAATATCCAGCATTATTTATTTATTATTATTATATCTTGGGCCAGTTATTGAAACATTGTCTTTCCAGTGAACTACGTACTGAGTACATTTTGTTTGTTTAGGCGGTCGGGAACACGAGGCTCGTTCAAACGCGTTCGAAGCGTTATGTCGCAGAGGAAATATAGTCCGCGAGCATCCACAGCGTGCCCAAGCCCATGCCATGTCTACTGCCGCTGGAATACTAATATCAGGTAAATAAAGAAACTGGACAAATGCAGGAACATTGACACAGAATAAAAATAAAAAGTATCTACCCAACCACTTTACCTCCTACTTGTGTTAGCATCCTAGTAGTTTGTGCCTCCTACTGGCACCTAGAGGACTGACGTGACTCGCCTTCCTTCTTACCATCTTTAGCTGTTTTCCAATGTTTTGTGGTCTGTTTCATAATTTTTCTGGTTTTATGTGATATACAATAAATTGTAATACAGATATACTATGTATATTATACTCACCTACCTTTTATTATTTTATTTTTTGCAATTCCTATGTACTTGTGTGTGTTTAATTTTGCTTTGTTAATTATCTGTTGTTTTATGTTATCTGTGCTGTTATTGATTGTCTAATAAATCTTTTACCGAGGGTTTTGAACTTTTTTGATGTGTTATAACTAAATATTAACGGATTTTTCCCTTTACTTGTGCCGTGAAACCTTGCTTTTTGCCATATTTCATAATTCTCGGATGGGAAGTTCCCGACAATCTATAAAAGTTCCTAGACCGATTACGGAATCCTAAAAATTGGCTCATGACTTTATTATTCCACATGATGGGCAGCTTCTGATCTCTTCATAATATAAGTTTAATTACAGGTGTGCCATCGCATCCTGACTTGAGTACAAGCCCGCGACCAAGAAGTAATTCACTAGGCAACGAAGATGCGACCACCGCGGCTTCAAGTGCGCCGCTTACTATTGTCGAAAAGAGACAGGTAATTTATTTTGTAGTTAAATAATAATCTACGACCCATATAAATATAAATATAAATATGTTTACCTTAGTGGCTCACATTTAATACTTAAAACTATTTGCTGACACGTAAAGTCTGCGACTTGTGACGCAATTGCGCTGTGTCGTGTAGTCACACGCGAAAATGACGATATTAATTCTAAAATTATAGATATTTATTCTCAAAGAACAGGGTTCACTTACAGAGAACATCTTATTACATTATTGTATGTACACAATGTACTGGATTAAGTCCAGTGATATAACAGTAACTACAATTATTACTATATTATATTATTATTTCTTACGTTGTGTATTTCTGCTTATCGTATATCTAATAAAAAAGAATATGGGACCTAATGTGATACCCCATAGTAACTTCAATTTTGAAACTCGATTGTTAATCCTTAACTTGACGTTACGAGAACGTGCCGTTTTGCATTTATCATTGCCCTAATTTAAATACATTTTTGTTAATTTAGTAAGTTATCAGCAAATGTTTTGCATATTTTCTACATAATCGTTAGTGTGATACAGTACCAAAAGCTTTTGAAAGGTCCAATATAATCAGCTACACGTTTTTTCTCAGACAATCCACGTGAGTCCGGACAGTCCTTCGGATTTGCGTATCCTCACCAGATCAGAGAGCTTCGCGGGTGACGCGCAAATATTGCAAAACCTGCAGAGGCTATCGTTTTCTAGTGGTAAGATACAACCTACAGGTGGGTGATGTCATACATAACCCACATTAAATAGTGTACTACTTAATAATCAATAATGTGGGTTGTGACATCACACTGACATACAAAGATGTGACAACATTTGTGCAACAATACTGTTTTTAATCAGCCTGGCCGATATAAATAAGCGGAATCTCATTATCTGCGACACAAAATATAGTGCGGTAGGTACATAATCCACTACTGTCCTAATTAAGATAGGTCTGGGCACGTGTGTCGTATGCCGTTAAACTGCTGGGTGGGCTTAATAGGGACCCCGGCCGCGCGGTCGGCGCAAGGGGAGATGGTGCACTTGACGTCTTTTCGGTAACCGGGCGAGCGAAATCTTAAGATCATAAAAAAGTGGAAAAGGGGAGAGACGCTTTAGCTCTGCAGTAGGATCAAATGATAGTTAGATGAGTTTAAATTATCTTCAGCACTGTCAAACAATGCGACATAATTTTGTCGTCAGAGTGTAATTTAAATTATTATTGAGATTTGATAAGCTCCATAACTCGAATACCCACGTCATGAACCTTCGTTCGTCTTCGGAACTTAAATGGTCTTGGGCACTTGGCAAGACGTGTTGATGACAGATGGAGTAGGGCAGCGACCGAATGGTGGCCGAGGAGCGCGTATAGAAGGGTAGGGCTGCGAGGTGGGTGGACGACTCGTAAAGGTCGCGGGGCGTCAGTGGGTGAGACTAGCGCAGGATCGTGGTGGATGGCATAAACTTGAGGTGGCCTATACCCAACAATAGGTGAAGTCAGGCTGTGGACGATGATGATGAGATTTGATGTGATATTTGTCGATAAAATCACCTGTAATCAAGTTGAACCGGGTTTCTTTTGCAAGGTACGCCAAATCCGAAGTTGCGGTGTTCTAGAACGCTAAGTTTTCCCGAAGAACCTGAAAAAGAGGCAGCTGCGATGGACTTACTGGACGCCAAAACGTCACCTCTCAAGTTAGTATAGTCTCAAGTTTCGGAATAGATGTATATCCTATTTTGTTTGTGATTGATATACAGAGATAGGAAAACATAGATGAATGAATACTGCTTTCTTGATGAAATATTCGCCAATTCCAATTTTAATTTACAATGTCCCTTTTCTAGGCACATACCCTACAAAAATATTCATCTATCTGTATCCTCAGAGATCTTCATTCTTGCTAGGGTCGTTGTATACAATATCCTTTATGTAAGCTTATTTGTCTGTTATCTACTTGTGTAAAGAATGATGAATATTAACGCCTATACATTTTTTGTATGAGAAGTGTAATATTTTACTGAACAATATTTTTCAGACTATCCCCCCGAACGCCAGTACTGGCCGACGACCCACTCGGCGCGCTGTGCATGCCAGACACGGAATCCACGCCCCCGCCGCCGACAGAGGAACCCCCGCCCCCGAAGCACGAGCTCAGCGTCAGTCCCAAGCTGTTCCACCGCCGCTCCAATTCCTTCAACGACGAGCCTGTACAGAACCAAGGGTATACACCTTCCTGTACTGTTCTATACATTGTGACGTTCCTTATACCCCAATGTGGAAATCACGCCCCCGCCGCCGGCCGAGGAACCCCCGCCCCTGACACTGGTTCGCTCTCAACGAAGCAACGATGTTTTTAACATTATTGAATATGTCGCTATTTATTGTTCATTACATGTATGCACATAATTTAATTCCTTGTTCGGATTGAGCTCTTAATAATAAGCGAAATTCGCATACGTAATCCGTTTGAAAGGTTAATCCCGTTTACTCAAAACTACAAAATACAAATATAATACTTCTCCAAATACGAAAAGGTTCGAGCACATATTTTATTGAAATGGTGCTTTCAATTGTGCTGAATACGTTTAAAATGTAACTCATCGGTGAATTGTTATACCCTAAACATTATTCCAATTCAATTCGTTATCCTTCAACATCAAAGCTCATTTTTGTTTGTACTTCCAAACCTCCGCATCACTTCTCACGGTACCTCCTACTAACCAGTATCGCTAGCTACTCGCTATATAAACACGATAACCTCGATAGTTTCCTCCCGACAGGAAACTGCATAGGAGCGAGACGGTTCCCGCAGGCACCGTGTCTTCCAGTCTCGTCAGTCTGGGCAACACTTTGAAGATTAGCTTTGGGTAAGTGAACTTAGTCTCTGAATTGTATTAATTCATTACAGAATCAACAGCACTTGATATCAATATAAACAAATTCTTATAGCTAATGCTATGCCAATAACAGATTCTCATTTTATAGATCTAATTTTTTAGAAATTAGTATTAGAGAGAACGATTTAAAAACGCATTTGTTTTAAGGACGTAATTGTATGTAATTGTATTTTAGTATGTAATTTAGTACATTCTGTACATAAACGTGGTCTCTCACTATGGGCCTCAAAAGAACGCTCATTATGGAGAGGGCTATGCTTGGTGTTTCTCTACGAGATCGAATCAGAAATGAGGAGATCCGTAAACAAACCAAAGTCATAGATATAGCTAAGAGGATTAGCAAGCCCAAGTATCAGTTTCCGGGACTCATTGCTCGAAGAAGGGCCATTAGGGCAGACAGGTTCTTGAGTGGATACCACGCTAATCCGCGCCGATAACAAATAAAATAAAAGTGCATTTGTTAATTACTTATTACAAACACAAAGCAATTACAGAATATTACAGTTAAGTTTAACGTAAGCAAACGAAAAGGTTCAGCCACGTTGCTTTTCAGGCTTGCCCATTAATGTTTAATAGCGGCGCCAATCCATAGTATTTCATCTCACATTCAACCAATCTATAATGTGAGAGTCTTCTCTTTTTTCGATCGAATAAAATTTGAGTAATTTTAATTGGAGTAGAATAAATAAATCTTTACACGGTCTCTTTTATTCAGTTTGCATTCGGCACCTGTGTAATAAACTTAGCTGAAAAATTTAGAAAACATAGTTAAAATAACAGTTTTTGATTTTTACAATTAGCACAAACTGACTAAAAAAAGAACGCGTAGAAAAGAAAGCATTCGAATACTAGTTCCAACAAACAAATAAGCATGTTTTCATAGTTCATTCATAATCTTGAATCAAATCACCGGATTATTGCTCATACGGCGTTTACGGCGTACAAATTACGAGCGCGCTCAATACGTCCCGTCCTCGTTGCTTGCGCGGATGTTTAAACGCGGTATCAGGCGGTGTTCTTATAAAACGCGATTGTGCGATCATCGCTAGTTCACGCAAACTTTGTTCATACGAACTCGCGATCAAACATACTGATGTCGATTTGGTGTCCTAACTACCTCGGATGGTTGGCACAGACCACTTAAATGTACGATGGTTGGCAGCAATACGCTGAGACGGGAACTGTTTGTCCCACACAGTACGGAAGACTGTTCTTACTACTTGCCTATCAATGTAGTTTTTCTTTCTTTTGGTGTGTTATCTGTGTTTTTCTGTTATCTACGTACTTTGTGGAATTTCCTGTGTGTGTTTCTTTCTTTCTTTCTCTTTTCTTTCTTAACTGACGATTTTGCGTTACACGCGGGTCGCGTTCTATATATTAGGGCATCCGGATTCTTGTCATACATAACATGAAAGTGAGAAGATCGCATCGCGTTCTATTAGGATACCGCCTTATACTTTGGATTCATCATAACACTGTGCGTTGCTATGATTCGAAAGCATTCAAACTTATGTGTGTCATGGAGATTTTGTTGTAAATAATGTGTCATGTGAAGTGCAGTTGTCACGGCTATGATATTTAGTTTTTAAGCATGCTGTTTCAATTTACAAAATAGTTTTCTTGTTTTCTGAGTTAGTTGACTTTATGACATCTTCAGTCTTCAAAAGTATAATTTCACTATCTCTGTCTCAGATATTGATAAGATATAATTTTTAAACAAATAATAAATAATGCTGGACATTTCACACAGCGTGGCCCCAAACTAAGCAAAGCATGTACACACGGGTCATTTCCAGTAAAAGCTGGCCTCTCTCATGGTACAGGTAGCCTACACAATGCGAGGTCAGCTTATACTGGATATGTATGGCTTAAACAATGTTGAAATTAATTTAGGTTCAGCCATGTGAATATAAATAATGCGAAATATAACCAGTATTTTATGGTACCTTTAGATGTCAATCATAGGGATCAGAACTGAATATTTCCATTCATTATAACATTTTATTTGTGTCTCAAAAAACTCTGAAATCATAGGAAATATTCAGTTTTAGAGAAAACTAAAAAAGTTTCAAGTTAGAAGATGTCAAAAGTATTTTTTCGTTTTATTCTAATGCATTAGCCATGTTTCATTAACTGCACCACACCAAGTACGCTAGCCCGTTTGTTTTCTTAGACGCTATTCACCCGGCCGACTGTCGTTGAGAAAAGAAAACATGAAAATCGGCAAAGCTATGATCGAGAATTACTTCAGGTGAGCATGCGTATCATCCACACTAAATTTTTGTAAAAGTCAAACAACTTATAAACCTATGAAGAATTAGTACATAGAAAGTAATTTTTTTAAAGCATAATCATGTCCTGTTTATTTTGAGCACGTTGTTGCAAAAGCAGATGAATATTGTTCATTATTTGGTTTTGTTAACTTTTGTAGACCTATCCATATCATAACATTGCCCATATATTTGTCGGTTTTATTTCAATGTATATCGAGCATGTTTGTATTGATGTTTGATGTTAGAATTAGAATGCATGTTAGCAAGTGTTGTTATATTATCCCATACATAAAATCTAACATTAAAGGGGCCATATTTGGGAATCACAATTTGAACCGTATATTCACCTCAATAGTGTCTGATTTCAGTCCAACTAGCATGGCCGGGAAGAAATCAAACGAGCTTCTACAAAGCGGATTGAGTAGTCTCAAATCCGCAGCCACGAGTATGGCGAAGAAGTTCGATGAAATGAAAGAGGTTATATCGACGAACTCCACGCCTGTCAAAGCGGCTGTCAACAACGCGACCAGTGCCATCAGCAGCTTTATTACTGAAGAGGATTCTGAAGGGTCTTCAGAGATCAATCCAGATGGTAAGTACTACCTCCCCGCACACGAGCCTCACACCACAAAATATAACCACAAGCGGACACTTAGTAGTGAAAGCGCGCGATACCAATTTTTTTACTTTATCTTTAAATTTCGGTCGGTGCAAAATTTCACACGAAGCGAGATGTGGCGTCTCGTGGCGTGTAGCGACCACTGACGTCAACCGTGTTCGGCGAGTTTATATAAAATATGTGAAAAATGCAGTCCGCAGCAGCTCGGTGGCGATGTGTGGTGGCTTTTGCGCTTGGCTCGTGTACGGTGACGCTAATAATTGGGTCATAATGATAATCGTTTATTGCCAGAATATAGGTTATACAGACAGATGTTAGATTTAATTTAAATTAGTTTCAGTACCCCAATCAGGGTGGAGTTCTATGTTAGAAATGAAGTTGAAAAAAGTATTAACGAGTCCATACCACATTGTGCAACTGTCATTCGTGGTACGATGATAGGTTTTAAGACGATAAACAATTTAATTTCGGTGACGATTGGGCGGAGCATATAGATATGTGTCCCGCGCGCAAAAAAGTGACAGTGTTAATGACGCCTGGTAAGTTATAAAATAAAAACTAAAGTAAAATGTTTTTGGTGTACTTCCCCTACAAAGAAATATGGGTGTGATTTTTTACTCTTACGCACTCCGACGTGTGTGGAATCGTTGAATAGATCTTCCAAAAACACTTAAGGTTTCCTTAACACATCTTTTAACAAGAGTCCGTTTACGAAATATAAATCTTTAAAGTGTATATTTTCGTAATAATCATACTGACTACGGAATTATTCACTGTGGGTGGTTTGACACGCGCTTGACCTATTTGTTAATAGTGAACTTAAAAAGAAGCAAGAATAATAATTGAATGTTTTTCATTCGATGTTCTATTTCAGAATGGATTGGCGGTATGAACTTCAGACGAGCATCGAGCGACGCGGATCTCGCGTGTTCTATGGAGCGTGGTTCGCTCGCTACTTTAATATCACATCTACCGGATAACCTTTACCCACCGACGACGGTACGCTTTCTCACTCCTTTATTGATATTAGGGCCTATGCACACGGCGTATTTTAAACACGCACATGACGCGTGCTAACGCGCTACAACCGCGATTCTTAAACTTATGACGTATGTTTTTTAGGAATCTAGGGCGCGTTTTCGTAAAATGCGCGTCGACTGCGCGGATAAAACGCGCCGTGTGCAAAGGCCCTTAGATAAATCGTCACTCAGGTGATGGTTGTTGTGACGTCGACGTGTTTAATGGTCACATAAAATCACGCCTTATCCGCCTTATTGATTTTCAATGGATTTTTCTACTCGAAATATTTATATGCGTCCTCAAAACGGTTAACCTAGAATCAAAAAAATTCGTAGGCTGTGCCATCGGACAGTCGGTAGCGTCGTTCAGAATAGTATTATTAACGGCGATGGGCTTACAACCTATCACTTGCTTAACTTCTATGCAAAAAGTGGGCATGCATGGGGTAAGTGGGTAAAGGTCTTGGTCTTGCCTTTGATTACCCCCATGTGAGGTGGGATATCTTCTCGGGTCTGTGCACTGAGTAAGAAATCCAAAGATGTCTATCATGGAGATTACTATAGCCGCGAAGAGGTTTATTTAAATAGAAAGCTAGTTTATCTAGGGTAGTTGTCAGGTATCTGTGATCAGCGGGGCTATTTAAAAACGTCTTTATGCTATCAGATCGGTCCGGCAGTTTTTGTCGGATTCGATTTCGAGTCTAAGAACTCTATTTTGTAAGCTTCAACATTTGAGTCCATGTCGGATACCTTTATCCGAGCTTTATGGTCCATCTGAAATAGTTTTACAATTGCGTTTTGAATTTGAAATTGTATCCTATAAAAACTGTCGGACCAACCCTACATTTCTACGTTTTAAAATAGCAAGTCAGCTGATCCGAAGATATCAGTACTTTTCCTTTCTGGTGAAGGGATCTCAGTTGTGAAATGGAAATTTATTAAATGTTTTTAAGGTGTCGCGAGGATTTAAAAAATTTCGTTTATACATTTTTTTTATGCTACATGGAGATAAAACAAGCCTAAGGCCCACCTGATGTTAAGTGGTAACTATCGCCTATAACAGAGAATTGCCTCGTAGGTCACGCACCTTGTTATAATTTATCTTTACATAGTATAAAATGAAGTTGGTTCCGCTGTCTGTTACCTTAGATTTTTTAAACTACTCAACGGATTTTAATACAGTTTTCAGCAATAGATAGAGTGATTCAAGAGGAAGGTTAATTGTATAACTAGCTTCCGCCAGCGGCTTTGCACGCGTTGGTTGTCAACAAAAAGTAGCCTATGTGTTAATCCAGGTTATAATCTACGTACATACCGATTTGAAAGTAACTCTGTATCTCTGTCTGTTTGTTACTTTTTCACGACTTAAAGGCTCGACCGATTTCGATGGAATTTGGTACCTATATACCTAGGCATAGAAGGAGGGTAATATTTTATTGACAAACCACGCATACAACGCCGCGGGCGGTTCAGCTAGTTTGTTATAAAACGTATATACATCTTAGTGTTAATTGCGAATAAGATTTGATTTCTAATTGATTCTTAGGATAACAAACACGATAATCCATCGGTAACAGTCCACATGTCATCGTGTTCTCAATGTCACCAATGCCTCTGTCTGCTGTACGATGAAGATATAATGGCGGGGTGGGCGGCCGATGACTCCAACCTCAACACCCGCTGCACTGCTTGTGGACGTCATACAGTTCCGTTATTATCTGTTCAGGTACCCTGGATAAAACTTTTATTGTAATCCTTTTATTATAAGGAAAACCAGTGATGATGAACGACCCATTTCTGCTAATTTATAAGAAAAACTATTATTGAGCCATAACCATACATTATTTAACGATTATGATTGTTGTTTCTGTCATAATCTGACAAATTTTCAATGGTGTTTTCATAGCAATGGCGGTCATTCAAAAAAGATTGCGTAGGTAGGTCTATATATTCACAATTTTGTGATGATACCATTGTCATAGTGAAGCGATTAGTTTAGTAGAATTGGGCCCCAGTAGTGATGGTATATGGTACAGAGACGTGGTCTCTCACTATGGACATCATACGAAGGCTCAAGGCCGCTCAGTGTGCTATGGAGAGGGCTACACATACCCCAGAGGATTAGTCCCGCCCACTGGGGCGGGGCATATAACTCGAAGAAATGACGGCCGTTGGGGCACAAAATGTCCTCGAGTGGAGACCACGTGCTAGAAGGTTTAGAAGGTAATGACCTGATATAGAGGTTGCTGGAAGCCGTTGGGTGCAGGTCTCACAAGATCGGTCGCTCTGGAAATCTGGGGGAGGCCTATGTTTATCAGGGACGTCCTATGACTGATATGATGATGCTGATGCGTCTTCATTTTTCTATAGATCTTGAAATATCTATAAATGTGATTAAAACATCGAGTGCCTTGCAAAAGTTTATTTCGTGTACAATTCTTATTGAATAAATTGTTCCAGATACTGCGCACAGGCCAAACGAAAGTAGAATTATTGAGCGTGCCTTATCTAAATCCACTAGTTCTCAGAAAAGAATTCGAATCTATTTTAGGTAAGTAAATATATATTACTTGAAAAAAATCGGAGTGGGTAGTATCACTACACCTTTCCGTTGCGTAAGTTATGACTAATTCTTTGGTCACACACGAGTGAATCTCGAGGCTTTTTCAACCCCTCTTCTCGCTCTATGGAGTAGGCGCACAATGATGGTGTAAGTGTGCTAACAAACAACTTCCAGTAGTCTATTTTCAGAATATATACTACACTTGGCGATATAAGTCACGAGATATATTACATTTTTAGGCGACAACAAAACCATTTCATAAAAAAGGATTCACCAAAAAACACGTTCTCAGTGGGATAGCAGTGGATCAAGACTGAACGAATTGACGTAATAGAGAGAAGACTAAATACCCAGTGGGTGCTGGAGGCCGTAAAGATAAAAAAAATCTGCATAGATCTGCCCCCAATTCTTGATATTATACAATACTCATAAAAAGTAAAACATAATTAAGAACACTATATGTCCACCCGTGACCACGACTGTTGCAACACAGCCGAATCGTCGAGATAACAAATAAAAAAGAGACATACGCGATAAATACCCGTTTTAATCAATACTTAAAAACTATATGGCTTACCTGTTGTTAGAAAGAGATGAAAACCTTTTTTCCGGCAAATAAAGGCTATCACACACGGAAGCTATAATGTAAAGATGTATAAAATAGCTCGATATATTTCAATACATCATGCCATAAGAACCTTCTGGAGACCACACATGACATTTATGATGTTTATTATTACATCTTCGCATCATATGATACCAAGCGATACGAAAATATACATTAAAGTGCGTTTTTTGAGACGTACACCAGTCAAATGATACTTAAAAATAATGTAAAGCTGCCGTGTGTGATGGGCTTAATTGTGTTTGACAGTGCTCAGCCGCTACCAGTTGCGATGCAGCGTGACAAAGCGAATTCCGGGCCTTACTATGTGTTACTACAATTATTATTAACAACTTCAACTATATACAAATCTTACTTAGCTCGTGATAATGTCCTTTTAGGTAGAGAAGGCGACGTCTGCCTAGCTGAATCTGAATTCGTCGAGTCCCACCCCATCGTGTACTGGAACCTCGTGTGGTTCCTCGAACGGGCGAACATCGAGAATCATCTACCAGAACTGCTGTGCCAGGACTTCCAAGCGAGGTATAGGAGTTTGGACATCATACCCGACACGGAGAAAGCTGGTGAGCATTATTATTTTATTGTTGTAATACATTTTTAACCTTTGACACAAAAAGAGGAGTGCTTTGGGCGCATATCCAAATCACGTCTGTCTGTGGCATCGAAGTTCCCAAACGGATGGACCCATTCGGACGCGGTTTCTTTAACATAAAGCTAGTTTGACTGGAATGAATCTTAGCTATGTCAGTTTTACGGGTTTTTTTTTAATTTTACTTATTTAGTTGTTTCTGTAAAAAATGACAATTATTTACGCTTGAAATATAAGTTATTCGTATATCGAGTTACAATTTATATATAAAAAGTATGATGTTCGGCAAGCAAATAATTTATGTCTGGAAAGTTATATTATTTAATTTAGTTTTAAACGGACGCTAATATATCATTAACTTGTCATTCAATGCGAAAATATTGGTATCTTATTTACCGGTAGCTCCACCTACATAGTGAACTATACAGTTTCCGATGGGTATTTATTTGTAACTATCTTCCGCCGGAGGCTTCGCACACGTGGTTTGTCAACAAAAATTAGCCTTTGTGTTAATCCAGGTTATAATCTACGTACATAGCAAATTTCATCGAAATCGGTTCAACCGTTACTACGTGAAAGAGTAACAAACATACATCCATACAAACTTTCGCGTTTATAATATTAGTGGGATGGGATTTGTTATCAGGTTGCAAAGTAATCTGCGGTTGGGAATGGGCGCACGGAGAAGCGACTGATTCAGGAGTAGCGCTGCATCGCGCGTGGCGGCAGCGGAGACAGCGCAACCAGCGCTCGAGAACGCTTGAAGCGCTGCAGCTGACTGAAGCGGCTCACGCACCGCCACATACGTAAGTCTCGAGAACCGTTTTTTTTATATATTAGGCTATCATTTGACCACGATTTCGCCTTAAAGGGCGAGATGATGTAGTCTATGATTTTACACGCTTGCCTAGAAGAAACTTATTCACTCGCGACTTGAAAGTCTTTCTAATAGTGGGCGATAGCATCACTTAGACTCTTAGCGGGGAGTTCCTTGTGGACATAACCGGTCTTTAGGGGGGCGGTAGAAACCCCAGTTAAAAATTTGATGTATGGAGGTCTATGGGAGCGATTACTAACGCAAAATAATTGGTCAAACGCGTTTCGGACCACGCACAGTGAAGGAATCCGGAATCAGTACGGCTGTATCATAAACATTTTTTTTAATGTGACATAAGTTAAATTAACGACTTTTGGGCCTTTTTTCTTTACTTGTGCTGTGGGTCTTTGCTTCTTGCCAAATTTCATGATTCTAGGTCCACAAGTATATTTTTAGGTTGTGATCTATTTGCGTATGTCAAAATATGCGGAATAAATGGCCTTATTTTTTTATTGCATTTACTTAGAATAATAGAATAGAATCATTTAATTCAGACAACGTCCATAGGAGGATATACGAAACATAAAAGTAATAATTAGAAATATAAATTATAAATACAAATTAGGCCCATGTCAAATCAAAAATATACAAATTCAGTAAAATTTAAAATTCAAAGGACTTAAATAAGTTTGATTTTTTTACCAAGGGAATGTTGACCTCAGTAATTGATATTAATTTCAACTTGATATCTCCACGCATTCCGGAGAAAAAGAGTCTTGCTTGAGAGACGGACGGACAATGAAGTGATGATAAGGGTTCCTTTTTTTCTTTTGGAGGTGGAACCCTAAAAAGGTGTAATATTATGTTTTCCTGATTTTTTAATTTTTGGAAGTCCACAAATAAGTTGAACAGTAAGCCTGGCCTGCCTGTGAGTGTGGATGGTATTAATGACTGTAAGGGAATAGCGAACATGTTTAGAGATCACTTTACTGTTAAATCGCCATTGGGACCATCACAGTCGGTGAACGGGACTGAGCCGTGTGGGCGGGAGCTAGGTACTAGATTTACAGCTAAAGATGTTAAGTTGGCAGTAAAGGCTATGTCGCGCGGTAAGTCTCCAGGCCATGACGGCCTCAGCATCGAACATTTGAGGAATGCGGACCCGCACCTAACCGGGGTGCTGGCGATGTTTTACACCCTATGTGTAGGACACTCATACTTACCTGCGGATATGATGAAAACTGTGGTGGTGCCAATCGTGAAAAACAAAACGGGTGACACAAGTGACAAGTCCAACTATAGACCGATCTCACTCGCCACCGTAGTTGCGAAAGTATTTGACAGTTTGCTTAGTGCTCAATTAGAGCAACATATACAATTACATGATAACCAATTCGGTTTCAGATCAGGCCTTTCAACAGAAGCTGCTATATTGAGTCTAAAGCAAACTGTTAAATACTACATTAAGAGACGAACACCCATCTATGCATGTTTCCTCGACCTCTCGAAGGCATTTGACCTGGTGAATTACGACATCTTGTGGCAGAAATTGGAAGACATAAAGCTACCTGATGACGTACAAAGTATTTTCAAGTTTTGGTACCAACATCAGGTCAATGTTGTGAGGTGGTCGGGCGCCTACTCGGAGCCGTATAGTTTGGAGTGCGGGGTGAGGCAGGGGGGGGCTCACCTCACCCAAGCTCTTCAACCTGTATGTGAACGCACTGATAGAGGAGCTTAGCAGGGCGCATGTCGGATGCCATATTGACGGAGTAGCGGTCAATAATATTAGCTACGCTGATGACATGGCGCTGCTGAGCGTCTCGGTCTGTGGCTTAACGAGAATGTTAGGCATTTGTGAAAAATATGCGCAACTTCATGGTCTACAATACAATGTAAAAAAGAGTGAATGCATGGTCTTTCAGGCCAGGGGTCGCCAATGTCCGTCGCTAATACCTACCATCAAATTGTATGGTACGCCGCTGAAGCGAGTTGATCAATTTAAATACCTTGGACATTGGATAACCTCTGACCTGAAAGACGATGTAGACATTGAGAGGGAGAGGAAGGCGTTATCTGTAAGAGCAAACATGATTGCCCGCAGGTTTGCTCGTTGCTCCACTGATGTAAAAATCTGCCTATTCCGAGCCTACTGTACTAGCTTATACACGAGCAGCCTGTGGGTTAATTATACGCAAAAACAGTACAGCGCCCTACGCGTACAATACAACAACGCGTTCAGGGTGCTGGTTGGGCTGCCCCGGTTCTGCAGCGCGTCGGGGATGTTCGCCGAGGCGCGAGTGGACTGCTTCTACAGTACCATGCGCAAGCGGTGCACATCCCTGGGGCGCAGAATTCGGGCCAGCTCCAACGGTATACTGAGTACGTTCGCAAACAGGTTCGACTGTGAGCATCTAAACCATTGTTGTATGGTACATGCGCAGTACCTACACTAGATGCTCACATACCACATCTTTTTTTTTTCTGGCATATATTGTTATTCAACTGTTGTTATGTCACACTTGTACTAACCATTTGTCATGTATAATTAAGTTTTTACTAACAAATATGGATTTTTGACATCTGAAATAAATTAATTGATTGATTGATTGATATTTCAAACTAAAATTAAATTCCTTAGGTGGGAATCCTGGATCCGTCGATACGTGGTTGTGCATTAACTTTTAAAATTAATTGTATACTAACAAAATATGGACATACTTTTAGTCAGAAAAAAATATTTTTGTATTGTATTAACTAAGATGATTTTGTTTTACAGTGTGGCGTTAGCAGTTCTCAACGGTCTGTTGAGCAATGACTTGACGGATTCCCTGAGAAAACTTGCTGCCTGGAGAGAGAATACATCGAATAACAAGAGATACTACTCGTATTATAGGTATGTTAAGCATTATCCAGCTTCGACCACACCATCACTTGAATATTCTTATTAAAAAACCATTTTGACATATTTTAATAACTAAACTTTTGCAATTGACTAATATGAATAAGCAATGCAGCAATGGGGCCATTCTGTTGAAATAAAACAAATTGTGTAATATAATTTTTTCTCAATCGTAACAGTTTTTTGTTTCATAATCATATTGGTAAAAAGTGGTTGTTATCATTTTAGTGCTTTTAAACCTATATTTTGTATTTTATGTCAATAAATTGTCCCGAGGATGAGCTGAGGATCGGGCTCAATGACGCACCCTGGGAGAGACCTACGCCCAGCAGTGGACTGTTATAGGTTGATGATGATGAAATTGTCCCAGATTCAAAATATTGTCTGTGTTTTCGTGGTGTCAGTGGCTTTGTTTTAGTTGGACGCCCTATAACTCCTAACACCATTTCTTGTGAAGCTCATATGAACTTAACTATTCCAAACAACCATTTCATCATCACTATCATCATCATCCAAAGCCCAATTCACCCACTGCTGGGTAAGGCCTCCCCAAGTGTGTGCCATAAATAACCACTTATCCTCTAAAAATGAACTGTCACCTTTCTTCCAGGGACATCTTATTCCTCGCGATGGCAGCATTAGGCGAACAGAACATAGACCTAATCGCACTACAGCGCGAGTATTCACGCGCATTGGAACAACTCGGTGGGGAAGCGAGACCACAAGACCTCTCTCCATCGCCCACAGCCGTGTGTTGCAGGCATTACTTCAAACGACTACGACTAATTATCGACTAGCTTGCAGAGATTACTCTCCGTAGAACATAGAGCAGATACACACGCGCGTTGAACCCCAAGACTCCATCGCCCACAGCCGTGTTTTACTTCAAACGACTGCGACTAATTATCGACTAGCTTGCAGAGACTACTCTCCGTACAACATAGAGTTGATACACACTCGCGTGGAACCCCAAGACTCCATCGCCCACAGCCGTGTGTTTTACTTCAAACGACTGCGACTAATTATCGACTAGCTTGCAGAGACTACTCTCCGTACAACATAGAGTTGATACACATTCGCGTGGAACCCCAAGACTCCATCGCCCACAGCTGTGTGTTTTACTTCAAACGACTGCGACTAATTATCGACTAGCTTGCAGAGACTACTCTCCGTACAACATAGAGTTGATACACACTCGCGTGGAACCCCAAGACTCCATCGCCCACAGCCGTGTGTTTTACTTCAAACGACTGCAACTAATTATCGACTAGCTTGCAGAGTCTACTCTCCATAGAACATAGAGTTGATACACACTCTCGTGGAACGCCAAGAATCCATCGCCCACAGCAGTGTGTTGCAGGCATTACTTCAAACGACTGCCTCTAATTGTCGACTAGCTTGCGTATTTTGTAGACTATTTTCTATTAAAATACACTACGTTCTTACAAAATATAGAAAAATAAACTGGACAATGAAAGATACATGGCTTATCAATGTCTATGTCACGACCACGCCGTATATTGGCAGACTATTCATTTTGTTTCTGCTTTTGCCATCAAGAAATAGAGTACTAAGTTATGACAAACATTGATCGTGTGTATAACATTAAATTGCTGTGGAGTTTGCGGCAGTGTTGATTTATTAGCAGTAGTTCTTTCACGGAACTAATCTGTAAAAAAGTACTAGTACTTTTGAAAGCAAAATAATCGGCCGAGGGGGCGTTCAAGTATTACGTATTACGTCAAGTATAACGATGCGTTACAGGGCCGGGAGGGGGTTTGAACAACGCGTTACGTAACATTGTTCTTTTTTAATAAAAAAACTAGGGAATTTGAATCTCCCAAGTTGGCAACCCTTTTCCTTTATGTTTACGGGGAATCTCTCGATGGTCGTCATTTTTCTTTTGCTGTCATAAGTTGCAACATAATTGTGACTTTTATGTAAAAATGGTCGCATGGATGTTACTAAACGTTTAGGAAGTGGGGGGGGGACACGTTACGGCACGTTACATGGGGGGAGGGAGGGTCAAAAATGTATAAACGTAGAATAGAATTATAGAATAGAAATACTCTTTATTGCACACCAGGCAAGTACAATTTGCGGTCTTATCGTAACCTTTGGATGGATATGACAAAACAAAATCAAAAAGACGTAATAGGTACTTGATAAAACGTAATATTTGAACGCGCCCCGAGGACTAAATTGCAATTTATGGGACGTACAATGTGAATAAACTTAACGTACTTACTGTTTAGTATGATTTATACCGTCCATTTATTTGCAATACTGGAACAAAGCGAACTTTGGCCCGTCCAACTAAACGAGACAATAGTTAATGTCGTTGACTATCTCATGGCTAGGATTTAGAACACTAAAATAAATTAGGGTCATACCACAAAAAAAAACACTGTTTATCGCGTCTTTAATATACAAAAATTATTATGGAATTTTATAAACACGCGCTAAACAGCTATTTATCTAGTTTGTGATTATCAAGGTTAAGGTACTATTGCGATACAGTACAAGAACTATTCAGTACACAACTTGTTTTTTCTCACTGAGAATTCCTTTAAAATACTATTCCAAAAAAAAATTGCGGTCGTATTTCGATCACAGTGCATCGCCAACTAATACAAATAAATAACTTGTACACTACTAACTAATAATAAATAACAAATAGTCTAACATACATGATAATTAACTTTAACTGTTTATGTTTTGTTATTTGCGAATAAAACAAGTTTTGTACTTTGGAGTAGTTCTTGTTTTAGACTACGTTTGGGTTAATATATGATGCATTAAAGATTTTCTAATACCTACCGTTCATTCACAAACACAAACTGTTGCATAAAAAACCTTATTGGGTATTTAATTTGAATGACTCGATGTTCTTAGGCTGAGATAAATGCGCGTTACTAAGTAGTACCACTGATCTGTTTCTATCATACTAATGAATGTCTAATAAAAACGCGTCTTGATCGCAGAGGCAGGGCGAGTGGCTACGTAACAACAATTATCTCGTTCTTAATTTTTTATATTATCTATGGTAATGCATAAAGGCTTAAGAGCCTAGCTTCACTTAAAGTACCATTGACATTCACATTATTTCTTTAATTAAGAGATAATCATTATTTTCACGAAAAAGAGATATTCTAATCTTAAATCGTCAACCCACCGCTAAGTTACACCTTATTCATTGCTTATCATAAAGGTTATTTTAGAATTTCTTACTGTGAGTAAGCTTTCAGAAGACACGGTGTAACGGCGCGCAATCTTAACTTTGAATATCTCTACCCAGTGTCGGATTAAGCAAGCCCGTAGCAAATTGTATCGAGGGGCCCTTGATCTGCTATGGGGTTTTAAGTATAAAGTGGCGGTGTTCGGGTTTGGGGGCCCCATTTTGCGCGGGGCCCGTAGCTTATTCTTTTGAGAGGCCCTTGATCTGCTATGGGTTTTAAGTATAAAGTGGCGGTTTTCGGGTTTGGGGGCCCCATTTTGCGTGGGGCCCGTAGCTTATTCTTTTGAGAGGCCCTTGATCTGCTATGGGTTTATAACTACATATAAAGTGGCGGAGGTGGGCGGGTTTGGATACGCGGGGCCCGTAGCGATTGCTACACTTGCTACGTGGTTAATCCGGCACTGTCTCTACCCAGCTGTATGTAAATCTTTGTACATTATGTATTTAACTTGTTTTGGAACTGTGGCCTAAATAATGCCCCAAATAATAAATATTATCAATTCATAAGCAATTATAATTTCGGCATATCCACTAAATTATTACATGGGTGCTAATTATAAGTACCTATATGTAGGTATTTGATTCGTAAATGTTACGAAAACGCGTGTACATAGATTGTTGTATAGTAGGTTATGGGCCACGGTATATCAGTTTGCGCTCTGAATTTTTGTGGACTGAAGGGTTAGTTGCAATAGATTTTTTTTATAAAGAACTAACATACGATACCTATCGGCGGTCAAGATTCAGTGCGCTTACCTGGTGTAGAATGCTTGTGATTTTAACACAGAATACGTTAACGAAGTGTGTGAATGTATTTTAGTCACATTATTTACGATGCACCTTTTATATTATTTTTTTACGTGTTGGTTTGATATAAATTCAAATTTGCATTACTTTTCAGTTTCTATGAATTTTGGTTTATTACATAGTTAAATACTAAGATATCGGTTGTTTGCGCTAATATATGTAATTTTTTTGTTTCTAGTAGGTAAATAATGTGACTGCCAAATCGAAAAGTATTCATAAAGTGTCAAGGGTGAGTTATCTATAAAATGATTATAAATCTAGTGTAATGAAGTTAACACCAATGTTTAAATATAACATGTTTTGTCACTTTTTTGATTAGAATTTATCATCGAAATTGCACTTTTTGCAAATTAGAGGTTTTTTGTTGTAATTATTATGTAGCTTTACCTATTCAAAATGAAATTTTTCAAAAAGTATTTCCTTAATATTTATTGTTTTAATTAAGTAACAACGTTCATAAATAGGAGCAATAAATACTCAGTTTACTAACATAGGTTATTACTGCTGTATTTTAAAAGAATGTTGATTACCAGTTTCAAAAATGCACACAAGGTTTGTGTATCAATTTTAATCTGATTGCTAATTACTGCTTTCACACACTGTTTAGTTGAATAGGGTAATGTCATGAAAAACTGAAGCCATATTTTAGTTCCGTACAAAATGTACATTTTATCGTATAACCACATAAATGCTATAACTAATGTTGTATTTAGAATTGTGATGTATTAATACATGGTGAAAGAAATAAGATCCATGTTTCTTATTTTGACCAAGGTTTAATAAATGCATTGATTTTTATATAAAAAAAATATATATTAAAATATAAAGCTTAATATTGTAGTAACTGTTTTATTTACATATACAATTATCATTCATTATCACCATCATCCATCTGATTTCATTCACTGCCCTAACTTTAAGGGTGGACCCCTTCAAGTTGCAAGCTGTTCCTAGATGAGACTAGCTCAGGGTCTTGATGGATGTCACAAACTAAGGAAGGCCTAAACACTAATGAATACTAATTATTAGACATTCCTAATACCCTATACATAAATTTACCATCATGGTCATAGTAGCAGTCATTTACTTTGTAAGTAGCACCTCTTTTGTAAGCACTTTTTGGTATTCTTATTCTTTCTGGATACTCCATTATACTCTTTTTATCTTCTGTGTCCTCCTTAAATTTAGAAACTTGTTTTGTTTCTTGAGCTTCATTAAATAAGTCTATATCTGTGTTTATTTGTGCTATTGTACTGTTTTTTGTATTAACTGCACTGAGAATGATTTTATCAGGCATATTCACATCTTTTCCTTCTTCTATACGATTTTTAATCTTTGTGGTCAACTCATCTAATGTGACTCGCTTTTTATCTTTTTTCACATGTACCATTTCGTGTGTATTTTCAGCAGGACCATGTTCTATGTTATTCTTTGAAGTTTTTCTTGCTTCTGTTTGAGCAGCACATCTTTTGACTATGCTTTCAAATTCCCCAATCTTCTCTTCTTGTGTAAGGTCAATTTTGATAGATTTTTTCTTCAAAGGTGGTATGATTCTATCAGAAAACTTGAGGAAATGATCCTGAATATCCTGAGATATATTTAGTGAGCCTTCTTTAAGTTCCTTCCAGTTTCTCATGACTGTTGCATCGTGACGGGCAATTCGCTCTTCAGTTGCAGGTTTCCATGGATACTTTAATAATTTCTGAAAAATTTACAAATTAACTGAAGTATACTATTTATAAGTACTTTCAGATTAGAATGACATGGAATATTGTCATTAGAATAGGAATGCAACCAGTGCCCCCCCTAAAGAAGATTAATGCCGAAGAGCTGAAGCTGAAGAGGATTAATGATAGTTTTACCTTGACAACTGGTACAGTGACAGGAAAACTTTCAGCAAGCTTCTCTGGAGTCCACTCATCTGGATGTTCATTGTTCAAATACCGTATCTGCTCCTTCTCACTCCATGTTAGCAAGTTGGGCATGTTCTCTTTGAAGTATTTGTCCCTAACAATCTGATGTTTGACTTCGTATTTGCCCATAAGTGTCTCATTCAAGTGTTCATTGTATGCCTCTCCAACCTGCAAAGGCAAAAGTAATAAGTACTCATAAGAATGGCCTGAACACAAACAGTTAGAAGGGGGTAATACACAAAATACCCCAATGTGGGACATCAATGCTGTTCTTATTGCCCCTTAGAAATAGAATCACAGATGATAAGATTACTAACCTAACTTTTCTGTTATAGAAGCAAGCAAATTTCGAATACTGCGTACTCAAGGAATGTTTTTATTGTTGGTTGGACCAACACCAGATAGGTACTACAAGATGTAATAATGCATAAAATAAGTAAGTACAATTAGGTATTCTCAGGTAGGTAACCCCCGCTAGTCTCTACGTACCTTATAGAAGTCACTCGCCGATTGTTCCACAAATTCTTCGGCATCATTATCAGTAATTTGAAGCCCTTCTTTCTGAAATGCACGAATCCTACTGTCCAAGCCTGGGTTAGGTCCTTTGGAGATGAAACTGTTGCCCCGACCTCGTATAGTCCTGACGATTAATTTATCGCACGTACGATACGCACGGCGTAAATGTGCCGCAAACATTTTATTTATTTATAATAACTTTTACATAGAAACTAACGTTTCAGTATTCAGGGCAAACAAACAAAACATTAAATATAACCTCAATTTTTTTTGACAGTTACTTTATTTTCACCCTTCAGTTTGACAATGACAGCAAAACATGACAAATGAATTGTCTCTGAAATAACAAGTTTGATTTTAAGCTGAAAATAATCGTGGCGGTTTACTGAGTGTGGAAGGAAGGATTCGCTTTTTTATTAGTCAATGGCTACTGATGATAATCATTCTGATTTAATTACAGTTTCTGAGAGTCGATATCCACCAAAGCGGTATCTAGCAAAAAGCGCGGAAAATTTAAATAATATTAGGCAATATGCAAAAAAATATGGCTGCCCCTTCAAATTAGAATGAAAAAAGCATGGTTCCTGTAGAATAACCAAATTTGAAATGTAGAATTATCTAGCACAGTTTCTAGTGACCATCTAGTGACGCAATAAATGATGGAATACCACAGATAATGAAATTGAATGATCATCCCACTTATATAACTTGAAATGAACTAGAAGGTTTGCTTGCTTCCAATACCCAGTAAGTACCTAGTCAAGTAGGTAGTGACGAACCCTGGAGCTATCATCTTGCAAAGGGTGTACGAGTATCTATGTTTTATGGCAAAACGGATAAAACACTCTGAATACGGTAGACGCACGAAATGTGTTTAATCCGTGCTTTTCAGCCTACCTACCTACCGAAGTTTTGAAGGGAGGGTTATTCTGTTCATGACTAGGTACCTACACCATGTTTAAGAGTAGTAAAGTTCCTTGTGAAGGGGCTCGCCCGGGGAAGTACTACCACCATACCTATTTCTGGTGCCAAGCAGCATTGCTGTGTATCGGTTGGAAGAGTATAGTACCTGTATGCCTCAAGTTGATGGATGCAGGGCACTGCAACGTAGGACACATTTCTAGGGTGCGTGACCTACGAGGCAGTTCTCTGTTATAGACGATGGGTGGGCCATAAGCTTGTTCCACCTCCATAGAACATAAAAAAATGTCTTACAAAAGTACATTCATAAAAAAATTGAATTCGGGTGTATAGGTAGGTACAGCTTCGCTGAAAAGTGTATCAGTTTTCAGTCAATGTCTCGTCTTATACCCATTTTGACCAGTACGACGCTACCTCTATGGTGAGAAACTGTGATGAAGAAGTGTATAGATAGATAGATATCACTTTAATGACACAAACAGAAATAATACAAAAATAAGTACTAGGCTAGAATAAATAAGGCGATACAATGAGCGGCCTTATCTCTTCCAGGCAACCTTTGGGTGGAGCGAAATTTACGAAGATACGGTGCGGTTTACTTTGGAGGATACATTTATATATTCTTAGGTATAATTAAAAATAAGATAAAGTTTTAATCCTAAAACTTAAAATACTTATAAAATAGCGCATTCAACGGTTTTTCTATAACAAACTTAATAGACCCTCGGTTAGCCAGTCAGCGTAGAATACGATTGCCCTCCACATAGCACTATACTTTCTATCGAGAGGCCCAGTCTTGCATCTCTAGAGCAACGTAAAGATTGTACGATCGCTGAGCGTAGCGTCAGGTGGGTAGTCCAATCAGTTCGCCGCGGATATCGACCGCTCACACGCGCATCTGAAAGTTTGGGTCGTTACAGTTTACTTGTCGCACTTCCCAAATCAAATGTGAGTACATTGTTTCATAAAACTTTAAAATTATTAAAAAAAAAACATCTTTTAAGTAATATTATTATTACGTACATACCTATATATCATATTTATTATTTTAAAAAAATTGTGTCCCTTGACAAATTAAAGTATATAGGTATATCTATTAGTTATTCATCATTAAGGATCATTAAAAATTACAACCAGTTTTGTTTCTTGCCTTTCTGTCCTGACTTGGTCGCGAAGGAACAGAAAGTAAAATTGACGTTTCAAAGTGATCCGTGTGATTTTAATGATTTAAAAAATTTCTATTTTGACCTTTCTGCCTAGGTTATCTTATTTTAGCCACTATTTAATTGGTAAGACTTTAAACTAGGTAGAACCTTATGTTCTTTTTTACCTACTTTAATTCGTCATAATCATGACCATGGTTTACGTCCCAACTTGAGCCACATCTAACAATAAGAGGCCTGTCTAACATAAGATAAGTCTCCATCTAAAAAGAGTTATGTTTCCAAACACAAAACTTACACAAGTCCTCGTTACTCCAAAAAATAACAAAGATTCTATTTAAGGTGACTTCATTAATATTCTGTACTTCAATCCGTTTATGCACAGTGGAGGCGCATTACAGTAACTTCTCTGTAGGCTATTGTTATTCTATTGTTACCTACTTGCGAACAAGTATTATTTAACAAAACCTCCCGTCCGTTTTTAAAACGCGACGCAAAGCGGGCACGGTTTCAACTTTTTATTAAAAGCTAAGAACTACCCCAGTTAAATAAGTAATAAAATTAAAAAAAATCTAAAATTATAAAAAAATCCGCGTCCGATTCAGTCCATGCGTTTGGGAACTATGATGCCATAGACACAGACAGCCATCCAACTAATAACACCTCTCTTTTTGCGTCGAGGTTTAAAAATGAGGGCTTGACCTCATAAAGTACGTTTGAAGGTAATACCTACAAATAATATGTTTTGGATATTATCCTAATAATACATAAGCTATATTGTAATAACTTAAGGCATAATCAGGACCTGCAGCACAAGTCTACTCGACTTAGTTGTAGGTCCTGTTTGAAATTATGATTTAAAAAAATTATAAATATTTGTAAATTATATTATTTAAAATTGTTAATATGTGCTTGAAATGAATAAATGAAATGAAACCTCCGTGGCGCAGTGGGCGGAAAGCCTACTGAGATGCAGGAGGTAGCGGGTTCAATTCCCGCCACGAAACAAATGTTTGCATGATCAACAGATATTTGTTCCGTGCCTGGGTTTTTTTCTATATATTATTAGTATGTATTTACAAAAAAAAAGTATATAAGTATTCTATCAGTTATCTGGTCCCCATCGTACAAGCTCTGCTTAGTTTGGGGCTAGATAGCGCTGTGTGAAATGTCCAGCAATATTATTATATTATTATTATTATTAAATTGAATTAAATGAAATTATAATACTATTTTGTATATACCTATGCCTCAACGTGATGGACGGAGGACAGCGAATCGTAGGTCTTATCTATAAGAAACTATTTCTACAAGATAACTTTTATTATTAAGATATTATATTATATAAAGCTCGATTACCACTGACTCACTGACTGATTGACATCATTGTTCTCCCAGATGCCACCTCGTAGGGGGGAAATGTTTGGTGGGATCGTATAGAGGGAGTTCCGGTGAGTTGGGAATAAATCCTAAAGTACCCCTTTTGTCCCCCATTCGCTCCCATCGACATCGTATCTCGGAAAGTATAGGTCTTACAGCGTTGGTGCAAAAACTAATGTTGCAGAGGACATTTTTTTATATCCAGTTCCATGAAAAAAAAAATGACTTTCATACAAAAAAAAAATTGTCCCATACAAAATATTTCTGTATGAATACCGTAAACCGTATATTTCGTTTGCCGTAATTTCTATACTGTTTTGTAGGGAGCCCATGGCTTGTGTGTACTATAAAATTACTGTAAATTTGCTTGATTCTAATAATGGTGGTGGAGGGACATGAGATAACTTTCATAGTTTTTGCAAAGGTCATCATCATCATTTTGGAACATCCATTTTTTTTTTTTTTTTTTAGTATGCAAAGTTCATCATGTTTATTTTGGAACATCCACATTTTTTTAATTACGCCTCATCCACAATGATCACTTTGGAACGTCAATTATTTTTTTTTTATTATGCAACATCCACTGTGTTCATTTTGGTACATCATTTTTTTTAATTATGCCTCATCCATAATGATCACTTTGGAACGTCAATTTTTTTTTTTTAATTATGCATCATCTACTGTGATCATTTTAGAACATCATTTTTTTTCAATTATGCCTCATCCACTATGATCACTTTGGAACGTCAATTTTTTTTTTTTTATTATGCAACATCCACTGTGATATTTTGGTACATCATTTTTTTAAGTATGCCTCATCCACAATGATCACTTTGGAACGTCAATTATTTTTTTTTATTATGCAACATCCACTGTGTTCATTTTGGTACATCATTTTTTTTAATTATGCCTCATCCACAATGATCACTTTGGAACGTCAATTATTTTTTTTATTATGCAACATCCACTATGATCATTTTGGTACATAATTTTTTTAATTACGCCTCATCCACAATGATCACTTTGGAACGTCAATTATTTTTTATTTTTTTATTATGCATCATCCACTGTGATCATTTTGGAACATCATTTTTTTTTCAATTATGCCTCATCCACTATGATCACTTTGAAACGTCATTTTTTTTTTTATTATGCAACATCCACTGTGATATTTTGGTACATCATTTTTTTTAATTATGCCTCATCCAAATGATCACTTTGGAACGTCAATTTTTTTTTTATTATGCAACATCCACTGTGATCATTTTGGTACATCATTTTTTTAATTATGCCTCATCCGCAATGATCATTTTGGAACGTCAATTTTTTTTTAAATTATGCCTCATCCACAATGATCACTTTTGGAACGTCAATTTTTTTTTATTATGCAACATCCACTGTGATCATTTTGGAACATCAATTTTTTTTTATTTATGCCTCATCCACTATGATCATTTTGGAACGTCATTTTTTTTTTATTATGCGACATCCACTATTCGAATATTCTCTTTGATTGCTTGTTACACTTCGTCATCCTCTTTTATTGTTTCTTCCGCCTCCACATCTTCTATTTTTGCATGTTCCACTTCGTTATCCTTTTAAAATGCTTCTTCTACTTCATATCCTCTTTAATTGCTTCAGTTACTTCATTATGCGCTCTACAAAATTGTGGTGTTTCATACAAAACTTCAATCGCTCATATCTTCTAAACGGGAAGAGATAGCCCTAGCAAACTTGTACAAAATATTGGTATAAATTTTTGGTGGAACTGTTTTTTTATTGTCATCCTTGACATCCTTTTTGAATGCTTCTCTCACTTCGTCATCTTCTTTGAATGTTTTTTCCACTTCGACATCATCTTTGACTGCTTCTTTAACTTCGATATCCTCTTTGATTGCTTCTCCCACTTCGATATCGTCTTTGACTGCTTCTTCCATTTCGATATCGTCTTTGATTGCTTTTTCACTTCGTCATCTTCTTTGAATGCTTCTACCACCTTGGTATCCTCTTTGATTGCTTACTCAACTTCAATTTCCTCTTTGATTGCTTCTTCCACTTCAACATTCTCTTTGATAGTTTCTTCCACTTCGATATCCAATCAACAAATTTATGATTTTTCTTACAAAACTTTAATCGCTCGTATCTTCTAAACGGGAAGAGATAGCACTAGCAAACTTTGACAAAATATTAGTACAAATTTTTGATCATTATCATTTTACACCATACATTTATATTATGCAACGTCAATCCTGATCATTTTGGAACGTCCAGATTTTTTTTATGCAACGTTCATCATGATCTTTTTTGCAACGTTCAATTTTTTTTATACAACTATTATCATGATCATTTTGGAACATCCAATTTTTTTCTCTTTGATTGCTTGTTCCACTTCGATATCCTCTTTGATTGCTTCTTCCACATTGATATCCTATTTGATTGCTTCTTTAACTTTGATATCCTCTACGATTGCTTGTTCCACTTCGATATCCTCTTTTATTCCTTCTTCATCTTCAATATCCATTGGATTGCTTCTTCATCTTTGATATCCTCTTTGATGGCATTTTCACTTCGGTATCCTCTGTAAGGGCTCCTTCCTCTTTGATTTCCGTTTGATTGCTTCTTGCACTGCAATATTTTCTTTGATTGCGTCTTCATATTCGATATCGTTTTTGATTGCATTTTTACTTCGATATCCTGTGATGGCTTCTTCCACTTTGATATCCTCTTTGATTGCTTCTTCCACTTCGATATCCGCTTTGATTGCTTGTTCCATTTTGATATCGTCTTTGACTATTTCTTTCACTTCGATATCGTCTTTGATTGCTTTTTTCACTTCGTCATCCTCTTTGAATACTTCTACCAACTCGGTATCCTCTTTGATTCCTTAGTCAACTTCAATTTCCTCTTTGATTGTTTTTGCTACTTCGATATCCTATTTGATTGCTTCTCCCACTTCAATATCCTCTTTGTTTACTCCTTCCACTTCGATATCATCTTCGATTTCCTTTTGATTGCTTCTTGCACTGCATTATTCTCTTTGATTGCGTCTTCATCTTCGATATCGTCTTTGATAGCATTTTCACTTCGATATCCTTTGTGATGGCTTCTTCCACTTCGATACCCTCTTTGATTGCTTCTTCCACTTCGATATCCTCTTTGATTGTTTCTTCCGCCTCGACATCTTCTATTTTTGCATGTTCCACTTCGTTATCCCTTTAAAATGCTTCTTCTACTTTCATATCCTCTTTAATTGCTTCAGTTACTTCATTATGCTCTCTACAAAATTGTGGTCTTTCATACAAAACTTCAATCGCTCGTATCTTCTAAACGGGAAGAGATAGCCCTAGCAAACTTGTACAAAATATTGGTATAAATTTTTGGTGCAACTGTTTTTTTATTGTCATCCTTGACATCCTTTTTGAATGCTTCTCTCACTTCGTCATCTTCTTTGAATGTTTTTTCCACTTCGACATCATCTTTGACTGCTTCTTTAACTTCGATATCCTCTTTGATTGCTTCTCCCACTTCGATATCGTCTTTGACTGCTTCTTCCATTTCGATATCGTCTTTGATTGCTTTTTTCACTTCGTCATCTTCTTTGAATGCTTCTACCACCTCGGTATCCTCTTTGATTGCTTACTCAACTTCAATTTCCTCTTTGATTGTTTCTCCCTCTTCGATATCGTCTTTGACTGCTTCTTCCATTTCGATATCGTCTTTGATTGCTTTTTTCACTTCGTCATCTTCTTTGAATGCTTCTACCGCCTCGGTATCCTCTTTGATTGTTTCTGCCACTTCGATATCCTATTTGATTGCTTCTTCCACTTCAACATTCTCTTTGATAGTTTCTTCCACTTCGATATCCAATCAACAAATTTATGATTTTTCTTACAAAACTTTAATCGCTCGTATCTTCTAAACGGGAAGAGATAGCACTAGCAAACTTTGACGAAATATTAGTACAAATTTTTGATCATTATCATTTTGCAACATACATTTATATTATGCAACGTCAATCCTGATCATTTTGGAACGTCCAGATTTTTTTTATGCAACGTTCATCATGATCTTTTTTGCAACGTTCAATTTTTTTTTATACAACCATTATCATGATCATTTTGGAACATCCAATTTTTTTCTCTTTGATTGCTTGTTCCACTTCGATATCCTCTTTGATTGCTTCTTCCACATTGGTATCCTCTTTGATTGCTTCTTTAACTTTGATATCCTCTATGATTGCTTGTTCCGCTTCGATATCCTCTTTTATTCCTTCTTCATCTTCAATATACATTGGATTGCTTCTTCCACTTCGATATCGTCTTTGATTGCTTTTTTTACTTCGTCATCCTCTTAGAATGCTTCTACCACCTTGGTATCCTCTTTGATTTCTTCCTCAACTTTAATTTCCTCTTTGATTGTTTCTGCTACTTCGATATCCTATTTGATTGCTTCTTTCACTTCAATATCCTCTTTGATTGCTTCTTCCACTTCGATATCATCTTTGATTGCTGCTTCCACTTGGAAATCCTCTTTGATTTGATTGCTTCTTCCATTTCGATATCGTCTTTGACTGCTTCTTACACATGGATATCCTCTTTGATGGCTTTTAACAGCTCGATATCCTCTTTAATTACTTCTTCGACTAAAAGAAAAACACGCGAGCTGCGAGCAGCTCGCGCACAACGCAACCTCTAGTTATATTATATAAAGCTCGATTACCACTGACTCACTGACTGATTGACATCATTGTTCTCCCAGATGCCACCTCGTAGGGGGGAAATGTTTGGTGGGATCGTATAGAGGGAGTTCCGGTGAGTTGGGAATAAATCCTAAAGTACCCCTTTTGTCCCCCATTCGCTCCCATCGACATCGTATCTCGGAAAGTATAGGTCTTAGAGCGTTGGTGCAAAAACTAATGTTGCAGAGGACATTTCTTTATATCCGGTTCCATGAAAAAAAAATTGTCTTTCATACAAAAAAAAAATTGTCCCATACAAAATATTTCTGTATGAATACCGTAAACCGTATATTTCGTTTGCCGTAATTTTCATACTGTTTTTGTAGGGAGCCCACGGCTTGTGTGTACTATAAAATTACTGTAAATTTGCTTGATTCTATATAATGGTGGTGGAGGGACATGAGATAACTTTCATAGTTTTTGCAAAGGTCATCATCATCATTTTGGAACATCCAATTTTTTTTTTTTTTTTAGTATGCAACGTTCATCATGTTTATTTTGGAACATCCACATTTTTTTAATTATGCCTCATCCACAATGATCACTTTGGAACGTCAATTATTTTTTTTTTATTATGCAACATCCACTGTGTTCATTTTGGTACATCATTTTTTTTAATTATGCCTCACCCACAATAATCACTTTGGAACGTCAATTATTTTTTTTATTATGCATCATCCACTGTGATCATTTTGGAACATCATTTTTTTTTCAGTTATGCCTCATCCACTATGATCACTTTGGAACGTCAATTTTTTTTTTTTTATTATGCAACATCCACTGTGATATTTTGGTACATCATTTTTTTTAATTATGCCTCATCCACAATGATCACTTTGGAACGTCAATTTTTTTTTTATTATGCATCATCCACTGTGATCATTTTTGAACATCATTTTTTTTTCAATTATGCTTCATCCACTATGATCACTTTGGAACGTCAATTTTTTATTTTATTTTTATTATGCAACATCCACTGTGATATTTTGGTACATCATTTTTTTTAATTATGCCTCATCCACAATGATCACTTTGGAACGTCAATTATTATTATTTTTTTAATTATGCCTCATCCACAATGATCACTTTGAAACGTCAATTATTATTATTTTTTTTGTATTATGCAACATCCACTGTGATCATTTTGGTACATCATTTTTTTTAATTATGCATCATCCACAATGATCACTTTGGAACGTCAATTATTTTTTTTTATTATGCAACATCCACTGTGATCATTTGGGAACATCATTTTTTTTAATTATGCCTCATCCACAATGATCACTTTGGAACGTCAATTATTTTTTTTTATTATGCAACATCCACTGTGATAATTTTGGAACATAGTTTTTTTAATTATGCCTCATCCACAATGATCACTTTGGAACGTCAATTATTATTATTTTTTTGTATTATGCAACATCCACTGTGATCATTTTGGTACATAATTTTTTTAATTACGCCTCATCCACAATGATCACTTTGGAACGTCAATTATTTTTGTTTTTATTATGCATCATCCACTGTGATCATTTTGGAACATCATTTTTTTTTTAATTATGCAACATCCACTGTGATCATTTTGGAAAATCAATTTTTTTTTGTAGCACAAATTTTTGGTGAAATCGTTATTTTACGGTCATCATCGCCCTTGCCATCATTTTGAATTCTTCTCTCACTTCCTTTTCGTTTTCGAATGTTTCTTCCACATTGATATCCTCTTTAATTGTTTCTATAACTTCGAAGTCCTCTTTGATGGCATTTTTACTTCAATATACTTTTGAATTGTTTTTTCTATTTTTCTATTTTCTTCAATTACTTCTCTTACTTCAATATCGACTTTACAAAATTATGGGTTTTAATACAAATCTTAAATCGCTCGTATCTTCTAAACGGGAAGAGTTACCCCCAGCAAACTTTTACAAAATATTGGTACTAATTTTTGGTGGAATAGTTTTTTTAATACCATCATTGCCCTTGAGATCCTTTTTGAATGCTTCTCTTACTTCGTCTTCCGCTTTGAATGCTTCTTTCACCTCGATATCCTCTATTTTTGCTTCTTCCACTTTGATATCTTTTTAATTGCTTTTTCTACTTATATATTTTCTTCAATTGCTTCTTTTACTACAATTTCCACTCTACAAAATTATGGGTTTTAATACAAATCTTAAATCGCTCGTATCTTCTAAACGGGAACAGTTACGCCTAGCAAACTTTTACAAAATATTGGTACAAATTTTTGGTGGAATAGTTTTTTTAATACCATCATTGCCCTTGACATCCATTTTGAATGCTTCTCTTACTTCTTCTTCCACGTTAAATGCTTCTTTCACCTCGATACCCTCTATTTTTGCTTCTTCCATTTTGATATCCTTTTTAATTGCTTTATCTACTTATATATTTTCTTCAATTGCTTCTTTTACTTCAATTCCCACTCTACAAAATTATGGGTTTTAATACAAATCTTAAATCGCTCGTATCTTCTAAACGGGAACAGTTACGCCTAGCAAACTTTTACAAAATATTGGTACAAATTTTAGGTCGAATAGTTTTTTTATTACCATCATTGCTCTTGACATCCTTTTTGAATGCTTCTTTCACCTCGATATCCTCTATTTTTGCTTTTTCCACTTTGATATCCTTTTTAATTGCTTTTTCTACTTATATATTTTCTTCAATTGCTTCTTTTACTACAATTTCCACTCTACAGAATTATGGGTTTTAATACAAACCTTAAATCGCTCGTATCTTCTAAACGGGAACAGTTACGCCTAGCAAACTTTTACAAAATATTGGTACAAATTTTAGGTCGAATAGTTTTTTTATTACCATCATTGCTCTTGACATCCTTTTTGAATGATTCTCTCACTTGGTCTTCCTCCTTGAATGCTTCTTTCACCTCGATATCCTCTATTTTTGCTTCTTCCACTTTGATATCCTTTTTAATGTCTTTTTCTACTTATATGTCTTCTTCAATTGCTTCTTTTACTTCAATTTCCACTCCACAAAATTATGGGTTTTCATACAAAACTTAAATCGCTCGTATCTTTTAAACGGGAAGAGATAGCTCGAGGAAACTTTTACAAAATATTAGTATAAGTTTTTGATGAAACTGTTTTTTATTTTTATCATTGCCCTCGACGTCTTTTACTCAATTTCAATTTCCTCTTTAATTGTTTCTGCTACTTCGATATCCTATTTGATTGCTTCTTTCACTTCAATATCCTCTTTGATTGCTTCTTCCACTTCGATATCATCTTTGATTGCTGCTTCCACTTGGATATCCTCTTTGATTTGATTGCTTCTTCCATTTCGATCGTCTTTGACTGCTTCTTACACATGGATATCCTCTTCGATAACTTTAAACAGCTCGATATCCTCTTTGATTGCTTCTTCCACTTTGATATCCTCTTTTATTGTTTCTACCAATTCGATATCATCTTCGATTTCCTTTTGATTGCTTCTTGCACTGCAATATTCTCTTTGATTGCGTCTTCATCTTCGATATCATTTTTGATAGCATTTTCACTTCGATATCCTCTGTGATGGCTTCTTCCACTTCGATACCCTCTTTGATTGCTTCTTCCACTTCGATATCCTCTTTGATTGCTTCTTCCACTTCGATATCCTCTTTGATTGCTTCTTCCACTTCGATATCGTCTTTGACTGTTTCTTCCACTTCGATATCATCTTTGATTGCTTTTTTCACTTCGTCATCCTCTTAGAACGCTTCTACCACCTCGGTATCCTCTTTGATTGCTTACTCAACTTTAATTTCCTCTTTGATTGTTTCTGCTACTTCGATATCCTATTTGATTGCTTCTTTCACTTCAATATCCTCTTTGATTGCTTCTTCCACTTCGATATCGTTTTTGACTGTTTCTTCCACTTCGATATCGTCTTTGATTGCTTTATTCACTTCGTCATCCTCTTAGAACGCTTCTACCACCTCGGTATCCTCTTTGATTGCTTACTCAACTTTAATTTCCTCTTTGATTGTTTCTGCTACTTCGATATCCTATTTGATTGCTTCTTTCACTTCAATATCCTCTTTGATTGCTTCTTCCACTTCGATATCGTTTTTGACTGTTTCTTCCACTTCGATATCATCTTTGATTGCTTTTTTTACTTCGTCATCCTCTTTGATTGCTTACACAACTTTCATTTCCTCATTGATTGTTTCTGCTGCTTCGATATCCTATTTGATTGCTTCTTCCATTTCGATATCGTCTTTGACTGCTTCTTACACATGGATATCCTGTTTGATGGCTTTTAACAGCTCGATATCTTCTTTAATTACTTTTTCGACTAAAAGAAAAACACGCGAGCTGCGAGCAGCTCGCGCACAACGCAACCTCTAGTTATATTATATAAAGCTCGATTACCACTGACTCACTGACTGATTGACATCATTGTTCTCCCAGATGCCACCTCGTAGGGGGGAAATGTTTGGTGGGATCGTATAGAGGGAGTTCCGGTGAGTTGGGAATAAATCCTAAAGTACCCCTTTTGTCCCCCATTCGCTCCCATCCACCTCGTATCTCGGAAAGTATAGGTCTTACAGCGTTGGCGCAAAAACTAATGTTGCAGAGGACATTTTTTTATATCCGGTTCCATGAAAAAAAAATGGTCTTTCATACAAAAAAAAAATTGTCCCATACAAAATATTTCTGTATGAATACCGTAAACCGTATATTTCGTTTGCCGTAATTTTCATACTGTTTTTGTAGGGAGCCCACGGCTTGTGTGTACTATAAAATTACTGTAAATTTGCTTGATTCTATATAATGGTGGTGGAGGGACATGAGATAACTTTCATAGTTTTTGCAAAGGTCATCATCATCATTTTGGAACATCCAATTTTTTTTTTTTTTTTAGTATGCAACGTTCATCATGTTTATTTTGGAACATCCACATTTTTTTAATTATGCCTCATCCACAATGATCACTTTGGAACGTCAATTATTTTTTTTTTATTATGCAACATCCACTGTGTTCATTTTGGTACATCATTTTTTTTAATTATGCCTCACCCACAATAATCACTTTGGAACGTCAATTATTTTTTTTATTATGCATCATCCACTGTGATCATTTTGGAACATCATTTTTTTTTCAGTTATGCCTCATCCACTATGATCACTTTGGAACGTCAATTTTTTTTTTTTTATTATGCAACATCCACTGTGATATTTTGGTACATCATTTTTTTTAATTATGCCTCATCCACAATGATCACTTTGGAACGTCAATTTTTTTTTTATTATGCATCATCCACTGTGATCATTTTTGAACATCATTTTTTTTTCAATTATGCTTCATCCACTATGATCACTTTGGAACGTCAATTTTTTATTTTATTTTTATTATGCAACATCCACTGTGATATTTTGGTACATCATTTTTTTTAATTATGCCTCATCCACAATGATCACTTTGGAACGTCAATTATTATTATTTTTTTAATTATGCCTCATCCACAATGATCACTTTGAAACGTCAATTATTATTATTTTTTTTGTATTATGCAACATCCACTGTGATCATTTTGGTACATCATTTTTTTTAATTATGCATCATCCACAATGATCACTTTGGAACGTCAATTATTTTTTTTTATTATGCAACATCCACTGTGATCATTTGGGAACATCATTTTTTTTAATTATGCCTCATCCACAATGATCACTTTGGAACGTCAATTATTTTTTTTTATTATGCAACATCCACTGTGATAATTTTGGAACATAGTTTTTTTAATTATGCCTCATCCACAATGATCACTTTGGAACGTCAATTATTATTATTTTTTTGTATTATGCAACATCCACTGTGATCATTTTGGTACATAATTTTTTTAATTACGCCTCATCCACAATGATCACTTTGGAACGTCAATTATTTTTGTTTTTATTATGCATCATCCACTGTGATCATTTTGGAACATCATTTTTTTTTTAATTATGCAACATCCACTGTGATCATTTTGGAAAATCAATTTTTTTTTGTAGCACAAATTTTTGGTGAAATCGTTATTTTACGGTCATCATCGCCCTTGCCATCATTTTGAATTCTTCTCTCACTTCCTTTTCGTTTTCGAATGTTTCTTCCACATTGATATCCTCTTTAATTGTTTCTATAACTTCGAAGTCCTCTTTGATGGCATTTTTACTTCAATATACTTTTGAATTGTTTTTTCTATTTTTCTATTTTCTTCAATTACTTCTCTTACTTCAATATCGACTCTACAAAATTATGGGTTTTAATACAAATCTTAAATCGCTCGTATCTTCTAAACGGGAAGAGTTACCCCCAGCAAACTTTTACAAAATATTGGTACTAATTTTTGGTGGAATAGTTTTTTTAATACCATCATTGCCCTTGAGATCCTTTTTGAATGCTTCTCTTACTTCGTCTTCCGCTTTGAATGCTTCTTTCACCTCGATATCCTCTATTTTTGCTTCTTCCACTTTGATATCTTTTTAATTGCTTTTTCTACTTATATATTTTCTTCAATTGCTTCTTTTACTTCAATTTCCACTCCACAAAATTATGGGTTTTCATACAAAACTTAAATCGCTCGTATCTTTTAAACGGGAAGAGATAGCTCGAGGAAACTTTTACAAAATATTAGTATAAGTTTTTGATGAAACTGTTTTTTATTTTTATCATTGCCCTCGACGTCTTTTACTCAATTTCAATTTCCTCTTTAATTGTTTCTGCTACTTCGATATCCTATTTGATTGCTTCTTTCACTTCAATATCCTCTTTGATTGCTTCTTCCACTTCGATATCATCTTTGATTGCTGCTTCCACTTGGATATCCTCTTTGATTTGATTGCTTCTTCCATTTCGATCGTCTTTGACTGCTTCTTACACATGGATATCCTCTTCGATAACTTTAAACAGCTCGATATCCTCTTTGATTGCTTCTTCCACTTTGATATCCTCTTTTATTGTTTCTACCAATTCGATATCATCTTCGATTTCCTTTTGATTGCTTCTTGCACTGCAATATTCTCTTTGATTGCGTCTTCATCTTCGATATCATTTTTGATAGCATTTTCACTTCGATATCCTCTGTGATGGCTTCTTCCACTTCGATACCCTCTTTGATTGCTTCTTCCACTTCGATATCCTCTTTGATTGCTTCTTCCACTTCGATATCCTCTTTGATTGCTTCTTCCACTTCGATATCGTCTTTGACTGTTTCTTCCACTTCGATATCATCTTTGATTGCTTTTTTCACTTCGTCATCCTCTTAGAACGCTTCTACCACCTCGGTATCCTCTTTGATTGCTTACTCAACTTTAATTTCCTCTTTGATTGTTTCTGCTACTTCGATATCCTATTTGATTGCTTCTTTCACTTCAATATCCTCTTTGATTGCTTCTTCCACTTCGATATCGTTTTTGACTGTTTCTTCCACTTCGATATCGTCTTTGATTGCTTTATTCACTTCGTCATCCTCTTAGAACGCTTCTACCACCTCGGTATCCTCTTTGATTGCTTACTCAACTTTAATTTCCTCTTTGATTGTTTCTGCTACTTCGATATCCTATTTGATTGCTTCTTTCACTTCAATATCCTCTTTGATTGCTTCTTCCACTTCGATATCGTTTTTGACTGTTTCTTCCACTTCGATATCATCTTTGATTGCTTTTTTTACTTCGTCATCCTCTTTGATTGCTTACACAACTTTCATTTCCTCATTGATTGTTTCTGCTGCTTCGATATCCTATTTGATTGCTTCTTCCATTTCGATATCGTCTTTGACTGCTTCTTACACATGGATATCCTGTTTGATGGCTTTTAACAGCTCGATATCTTCTTTAATTACTTTTTCGACTAAAAGAAAAACACGCGAGCTGCGAGCAGCTCGCGCACAACGCAACCTCTAGTATTATATAAAGCTCGATTACCACTCACTGACTGACTGACTCATTGACATGTTTGTTCTCCCAGATGCCACCTCGTAGGGTGAAAATGTTTGGTGGGATCGTATAGAGGGAGTTCCGATGAGTTGGGAATAAATCCTAAAGTACCCCTTTTGTCCCCCATTCGCTCCCATCCACCTCGTATCTCGGAAAGTATAGGTCTTACAGCGTTGGCGCAAAAACTAATGTTGCAGAGGACATTTTTTTATATCCGGTTCCATGAAAAAAAAATGGTCTTTCATACAAAAAAAAAATTGTCCCATACAAAATATTTCTGTATGAATACCGTAAACCGTAAATTTCGTTTGCCGTAATTTTCATACTGTTTTTGTAGGGAGCCCACGGCTTGTGTGTACTATAAAATTACTGTAAATTTGCTTGATTCTATATAATGGTGGTGGAGGGACATGAGATAACTTCATAGTTTTGCAAAGGTCATCATCATCATTTTGGAACATCCAATTTTTTTTTTTTTTTTTAGTATGCAACGTTCATCATGTTTATTTTGGAACATCCACATTTTTTTAATTATGCCTCATCCACAATGATCACTTTGAAACGTCATTTTTTTTTTTTTTATTATGCAACATCCACTGTGATCATTTTGGTACATCATTTTTTTAATTATGCCTCATCCACAATGATCACTTTGGAACGTCAATTTTTTTTTTTTATTATGCATCATCCACTGTGATCATTTTGTAACATCATTTTTTTTCAATTATGCCTCATCCACAATGATCACTTTGAAACGTCATTTTTTTTTTTTATTATGCAACATCCACTGTGATCATTTTGGTACATCATTTTTTTAATTATGCCTCATCCACAATGATCACTTTGGAACGTCAATTATTATTTTTTTTTATTATGCATCATCCACTGTGATCATTTTGTAACATCAGTTTTTTTTCAATTATGCCTCATCCACTATGATTACTTTGGAACGTCAATTTTTTTTTTTATTATGCAACATCCACTGTGATATTTTGGTACATCAATTTTTTTAATTATGCCTCATCCACAATGATCACTTTGGAACGTCAATTATTATTTTTTTTATTATGCAACATCCACTGTGATCATTTTGGTACATCATTTTTTTAATTACGCCTCATCCACAATGATCACTTTGGAACGTCAATTATTTTTTATTATGCAACATCCACTGTGATCATTTTGGAACATCAATTTTTTTTTATTTATGCCTCATCCACTATGATCATTTTGGAACGTCAATTTTTTTTTATTATGCGACATCCACTATTCGAATATTCTCTTTGATTGCTTGTTACACTTCGTCATCCTCTTTTATTGTTTCTTCCGCCTCCACATCTTCTATTTTTGCATGTTCCACTTCGTTATCCTTTTAAAATGCTTCTTCTACTTCATATCCTCTTTAATTGCTTCAGTTACTTCATTATGCGCTCTACAAAATTGTGGTGTTTCATACAAAACTTCAATCGCTCATATCTTCTAAGCGGGAAGAGATAGCCCTAGCAAACTTGTACAAAATATTGGTATAAACTTTTGGTGGAACTGTTTTTTTATTGTCATCCTTGACATCCTTTTTGAATGCTTCTCTCACTTCGTCATCTTCTTTGAATGTTTTTTCCACTTCGACATCATCTTTGACTGCTTCTTTAACTTCGATATCCTCTTTGATTGCTTCTCCCACTTCGATATCGTCTTTGACTGCTTCTTCCATTTCGATATCGTCTTTGATTGCTTTTTCACTTCGTCATCTTCTTTGAATGCTTCTACCACCTTGGTATCCTCTTTGATTGCTTACTCAACTTCAATTTCCTCTTTGATTGTTTCTGCCACTTCGATATCCTATTTGATTGCTTCTTCCACTTCAACATTCTCTTTGATAGTTTCTTCCACTTCGATATCCAATCAACAAATTTATGATTTTTCTTACAAAACTTTAATCGCTCGTATCTTCTAAACGGGAAGAGATAGCACTAGCAAACTTTGACAAAATATTAGTACAAATTTTTGATCATTATCATTTTACAACATACATTTATATTATGCAACGTCAATCCTGATCATTTTGGAACGTCCAGATTTTTTTTATGCAACGTTCATCATGATCTTTTTTGCAACGTTAAATTTTTTTTATACAACTATTATCATGATCATTTTGGAACATCCAATTTTTTTCTCTTTGATTGCTTGTTCCACTTCGATATCCTCTTTGATTGCTTCTTCCACATTGATATCCTATTTGATTGCTTCTTTAACTTTGATATCCTCTACGATTGCTTGTTCCACTTCGATATCCTCTTTTATTCCTTCTTCATCTTCAATATCCATTGGATTGCTTCTTCATCTTTGATATCCTCTTTGATGGCATTTTCACTTCGGTATCCTCTGTAAGGGCTCCTTCCTCTTTGATTTCCGTTTGATTGCTTCTTGCACTGCAATATTTTCTTTGATTGCGTCTTCATATTCGATATCGTTTTTGATTGCATTTTTACTTCGATATCCTGTGATGGCTTCTTCCACTTTGATATCCTCTTTGATTACTTCTTCCACTTCGATATCCGCTTTGATTGCTTGTTCCATTTTGATATCGTCGTTGACTATTTCTTTCACTTCGATATCGTCTTTGATTGCTTTTTTCACTTCGTCATCCTCTTTGAATACTTCTACCAACTCGGTATCCTCTTTGATTCCTTAGTCAACTTCAATTTTCTCTTTGATTGTTTTTGCTACTTCGATATCCTATTTGATTGCTTCTCCCACTTCAATATCCTCTTTGTTTACTCCTTCCACTTCGATATCATCTTCGATTTCCTTTTGATTGCTTCTTGCACTGCATTATTCTCTTTGATTGCGTCTTCATCTTCGATATCGTCTTTGATAGCATTTTCACTTCGATATCCTCTGTGATGGCTTCTTCCACTTCGATACCCTCTTTGATTGCTTCTTCCACTTCGATATCCTCTTTGATTGTTTCTTCCGCCTCGACATCTTCTATTTTTGCATGTTCCACTTCGTTATCCCTTTAAAATGCTTCTTCTACTTTCATATCCTCTTTAATTGCTTCAGTTACTTCATTATGCTCTCTACAAAATTGTGGTCTTTCATACAAAACTTCAACCGCTCGTATCTTCTAAACGGGAAGAGATAGCCCTAGCAAACTTGTACAAAATATTGGTATAAACTTTTGGTGCAACTGTTTTTTTATTGTCATCCTTGACATCCTTTTTGAATGCTTCTCTCACTTCGTCATCTTCTTTGAATGTTTTTTCCACTTCGACATCATCTTTGACTGCTTCTTTATCTTCGATATCCTCTTTGATTGCTTCTCCCACTTCGATATCCTCTTTGACTGCTTCTTCCATTTCGATATCGTCTTTGATTGCTTTTTCACTTCGTCATCTTCTTTGAATGCTTCTACCACCTTGGTATCCTCTTTGATTGCTTACTCAACTTCAATTTCCGCTTTGATTGTTTCTGCCACTTTGATATCCTATTTGATTGCTTCTTCCACTTCAACATTCTCTTTGATAGTTTCTTCCACTTCGATATCCAATCAACAAATTTATGATTTTTCTTACAAAACTTTAATCGCTCGTATCTTCTAAACGGGAAGAGATAGCACTAGCAAACTTTGACAAAATATTAGTACAAATTTTTGATCATTATCATTTTACAACATACATTTATATTATGCAACGTCAATCCTGATCATTTTGGAACGTCCAGATTTTTTTATGCAACGTTCATCATGATCTTTTTTGCAACGTTCAATTTTTTTTATACAACTATTATCATGATCATTTTCGAACATCCAATTTTTTTCTCTTTGATTGCTTGTTCCACTTCGATATCCTCTTTGATTGCTTCTTCCACATTGGTATCCTCTTTGATTGCTTCTTTAACTTTGATATCCTCTACGATTGCTTGTTCCGCTTCGATATCCTCTTTTATTCCTTCTTCATCTTCAATATCCATTGGATTGCTTCTTCCACTTCGATATCGTCTTTGATTGCTTTTTTTACTTCGTCATCCTCTTAGAATGCTTCTACCACCTTGGTATCCTCTTTGATTTCTTCCTCAACTTTAATTTCCTCTTTGATTGTTTCTGCTACTTCGATATCCTATTTGATTGCTTCTTTCACTTCAATATCCTTTTTGATTGCTTCTTCCACTTCGATATCATCTTTGATTGCTGCTTCCACTTGGAAATCCTCTTTGATTTGATTGCTTCTTCCATTTCGATATCGTCTTTGACTGCTTCTTACACATGGATATCCTCTTTGATGGCTTTTAACAGCTCGATATCCTCTTTAATTACTTCTTCGACTAAAAGAAAAACACGCGAGCTGCGAGCAGCTCGCGCACAACGCAACCTCTAGTTATATTATATAAAGCTCGATTACCACTCACTGACTGACTGACTCATTGACATGTTTGTTCTCCCAGATGCCACCTCGTAGGGTGAAAATGTTTGGTGGGATCGTATAGAGGGAGTTCCGATGAGTTGGGAATAAATCCTAAAGTACCCCTTTTGTCCCCCATTCGCTCCCATCCACCTCGTATCTCGGAAAGTATAGGTCTTACAGCGTTGGCGCAAAAACTAATGTTGCAGAGGACATTTTTTTATATCCGGTTCCATGAAAAAAAAATGGTCTTTCATACAAAAAAAAAATTGTCCCATACAAAATATTTCTGTATGAATACCGTAAACCGTATATTTCGTTTGCCGTAATTTTCATACTGTTTTTGTAGGGAGCCCACGGCTTGTGTGTACTATAAAATTACTGTAAATTTGCTTGATTCTATATAATGGTGGTGGAGGGACATGAGATAACTTTCATAGTTTTTGCAAAGGTCATCATCATCATTTTGGAACATCCAATTTTTTTTTTTTTTTTTTAGTATGCAACGTTCATCATGTTTATTTTGGAACATCCACATTTTTTTAATTATGCCTCATCCACAATGATCACTTTGGAACGTCAATTATTTTTTTTTTTATTATGCTTCATCCACTGTGATCATTTTGTAACATCATTTTTTTTTCAATTATGCCTCATCCACAATGATCACTTTGAAACGTCATTTTTTTTTTTTTATTATGCAACATCCACTGTGATCATTTTGGTACATCATTTTTTTAATTACGCCTCATCCACAATGATCACTTTGAAACGTCAATTATTTTTTATTTTTTTATTATGCATCATCCACTGTGATCATTTTGGTACATCATTTTTTTTAATTATGCCTCATCCACAATGATCACTTTGGAACGTCAATTATTTTTTATTTTTTTTATTATGCAACATCCACTGTGATTATTTTGGTACATAATTTTTTTAATTACGCCTCATCCACAATGATCACTTTGGAACGTCAATTATTTTTTATTTTTTTATAATGCATCATCCACTGTGATCATTTTGGAAAATCAATTTTTTTAAATTATGCCTCATCCACAATGATCACTTTTGGAACGTAAATTTTTTTTTTTACTATGCAAAATCCTTTGTGATCATTTTGGAACATCATTTTGTTTTAAATTATGCCTCATCCACAATGATCACTTTTGGAACGTCATTTTTTTTATTATGCAAAATCCTTTGTGATCATTTTGGAAAATCATTTTTTTTTAATTATGCCTCATCCACAATGATCATTTTGGAACGTCAATTTCTTTTTTTTTATTATGCAACATCCACTGTGATAATTTTGGAACATCAAATTTTTTTAATTATGCCTCATCCGCAATGATCATTTTGGAACGTCAATTTTTTTTTAAATTATGCCTCATCCACAATGATCACTTTTGGAACGTCAATTTTTTTTATTATGCAACATCCACTGTGATCATTTTGGAACATCAATTTTTTTTTATTTATGCCTCATCCACTATGATAATTTTGGAACGTCAATTTTTTTTTATTATGCGACATCCACTATTCGAATATTCTCTTTGATTGCTTGTTACACTTCGTCATCCTCTTTTATTGTTTCTTCCGCCTCCACATCTTCTATTTTTGCATGTTCCACTTCGTTATCCTTTTAAAATGCTTCTTCTACTTCATATCCTCTTTAATTGCTTCAGTTACTTCATTATGCGCTCTACAAAATTGTGGTGTTTCATACAAAACTTCAATCGCTCATATCTTCTAAACGCGAAGAGCCCTAGCAAACTTGTACAAAATATTGGTATAAATTTTTGGTGGAACTGTTTTTTTATTGTCATCCTTGACATCCTTTTTGAATGCTTCTCTCACTTCGTCATCTTCTTTGAATGTTTTTTCCACTTCGACATCATCTTTGACTGCTTCTTTAACTTCGATATCCTCTTTGATTGCTTCTCCCACTTCGATATCGTCTTTGATTGCTTTTTTCACTTCGTCATCTTCTTTGAATGCTTCTACCGCCTCGGTATCCTCTTTGATTGCTTACTCAACTTCAATTTCCTCTTTGATTGTTTCTGCCACTTCGATATCCTATTTGATTGCTTCTTCCACTTCAACATTCTCTTTGATAGTTTCTTCCACTTCGATATCCAATCAACAAATTTATGATTTTTCTTACAAAACTTTAATCGCTCGTATCTTCTAAACGGGAAGAGATAGCACTAGCAAACTTTGACAAAATATTAGTTCAAATTTTTGATCATTATCATTTTACAACATACATTTATATTATGCAACGTCAATCCTGATCATTTTGGAACGTCCAGATTTTTTTTTATGCAACGTTCATCATGATCTTTTTTGCAACGTTCAATTTTTTTTATACAACTATTATCATGATCATTTTGGAACATCCAATTTTTTTCTCTTTGATTGCTTGTTCCACTTCGATATCCTCTTTGATTGCTTCTTCCACATTGATATCCTATTTGATTGCTTCTTTAACTTTGATATCCTCTACGATTGCTTGTTCCACTTCGATATCCTCTTTTATTCCTTCTTCATCTTCAATATCCATTGGATTGCTTCTTCATCTTTGATATCCTCTTTGATGGCATTTTCACTTCGGTATCCTCTGTAAGGGCTCCTTCCTCTTTGATTTCCGTTTGATTGCTTCTTGCACTGCAATATTTTCTTTGATTGCGTCTTCATATTCGATATCGTTTTTGATTGCATTTTTACTTCGATATCCTGTGATGGCTTCTTCCACTTTGATATCCTCTTTGATTGCTTCTTCCACTTCGATATCCGCTTTGATTGCTTGTTCCATTTTGATATCGTCTTTGACTATTTCTTTCACTTCGATATCGTCTTTGATTGCTTTTTTCACTTCGTCATCCTCTTTGAATACTTCTACCAACTCGGTATCCTCTTTGATTCCTTAGTCAACTTCAATTTCCTCTTTGATTGTTTTTGCTACTTCGATATCCTATTTGATTGCTTCTCCCACTTCAATATCCTCTTTGTTTACTCCTTCCACTTCAATATCATCTTCGATTTCCTTTTGATTGCTTCTTGCACTGCATTATTCTCTTTGATTGCGTCTTCATCTTCGATATCGTCTTTGATAGCATTTTCACTTCGATATCCTCTGTGATGGCTTCTTCCACTTCGATACCCTCTTTGATTGCTTCTTCCACTTCGATATCCTCTTTGATTGTTTCTTCCGCCTCGACATCTTCTATTTTTGCATGTTCCACTTCGTTATCCCTTTAAAATGCTTCTTCTACTTTCATATCCTCTTTAATTGCTTCAGTTACTTCATTATGCTCTCTACAAAATTGTGGTCTTTCATACAAAACTTCAATCGCTCGTATCTTCTAAACGGGAAGAGATAGCACTAGCAAACTTTGACAAAATATTAGTTCAAATTTTGATCATTATCATTTTACAACATACATTTATATTATGCAACGTCAATCCTGATCATTTTGGAACGTCCAGATTTTTTTTTATGCATCGTTCATCATGATCTTTTTTGCAACGTTCAATTTTTTTTATACAACTATTATCATGATTATTTTGGAACATCCAATTTTTTTCTCTTTGATTGCTTGTTCCACTTCGATATCCTCTTTGATTGCTTCTTCCACATTAATATCCTATTTGATTGCTTCTTTAACTTTGATATCCTCTACGATTGCTTGTTCCACTTCGATATCCTCTTTTATTCCTTCTTCATCTTCAATATCCATTGGATTGCTTCTTCATCTTTGATATCCTCTTTGATGGCATTTTCACTTCGGTATCCTCTGTAAGGGCTCCTTCCTCTTTGATTTCCGTTTGATTGCTTCTTGCACTGCAATATTTTCTTTGATTGCGTCTTCATATTCGATATCGTTTTTGATTGCATTTTTACTTCGATATCCTGTGATGGCTTCTTCCACTTTGATATCCTCTTTGATTGCTTCTTCCACTTCGATATCCGCTTTGATTGCTTGTTCCATTTTGATATCGTCTTTGACTATTTCTTTCACTTCGATATCGTCTTTGATTGCTTTTTTCACTTCGTCATCCTCTTTGAATACTTCTACCAACTCGGTATCCTCTTTGATTCCTTAGTCAACTTCAATTTCCTCTTTGATTGTTTTTGCTACTTCGATATCCTATTTGATTGCTTCTCCCACTTCAATATCCTCTTTGTTTACTCCTTCCACTTCAATATCATATTCGATTTCCTTTTGATTGCTTCTTGCACTGCATTATTCTCTTTGATTGCGTCTTCATCTTCGATATCGTCTTTGATAGCATTTTCACTTCGATATCCTCTGTGATGGCTTCTTCCACTTCGATACCCTCTTTGATTGCTTCTTCCACTTCGATATCCTCTTTGATTGTTTCTTCCGCCTCGACATCTTCTATTTTTGCATGTTCCACTTCGTTATCCCTTTAAAATGCTTCTTCTACTTTCATATCCTCTTTAATTGCTTCAGTTACTTCATTATGCTCTCTACAAAATTGTGGTCTTTCATACAAAACTTCAATCGCTCGTATCTTCTAAACGGGAAGAGATAGCACTAGCAAACTTTGACAAAATATTAGTTCAAATTTTGATCATTATCATTTTACAACATACATTTATATTATGCAACGTCAATCCTGATCATTTTGGAACGTCCAGATTTTTTTTATGCATCGTTCATCATGATCTTTTTTGCAACGTTCAATTTTTTTTATACAACTATTATCATGATTATTTTGGAACATCCAATTTTTTTCTCTTTGATTGCTTGTTCCACTTCGATATCCTCTTTGATTGCTTCTTCCACATTAATATCCTATTTGATTGCTTCTTTAACTTTGATATCCTCTACGATTGCTTGTTCCACTTCGATATCCTCTTTTATTCCTTCTTCATCTTCAATATCCATTGGATTGCTTCTTCATCTTTGATATCCTCTTTGATGGCATTTTCACTTCGGTATCCTCTGTAAGGGCTCCTTCCTCTTTGATTTCCGTTTGATTGCTTCTTGCACTGCAATATTTTCTTTGATTGCGTCTTCATATTCGATATCGTTTTTGATTGCATTTTTACTTCGATATCCTGTGATGGCTTCTTCCACTTTGATATCCTCTTTGATTGCTTCTTCCACTTCGATATCCGCTTTGATTGCTTGTTCCATTTTGATATCGTCTTTGACTATTTCTTTCACTTCGATATCGTCTTTGATTGCTTTTTTCACTTCGTCATCCTCTTTGAATACTTCTACCAACTCGGTATCCTCTTTGATTCCTTAGTCAACTTCAATTTCCTCTTTGATTGTTTTTGCTACTTCGATATCCTATTTGATTGCTTCTCCCACTTCAATATCCTCTTTGTTTACTCCTTCCACTTCAATATCATCTTCGATTTCCTTTTGATTGCTTCTTGCACTGCATTATTCTCTTTGATTGCGTCTTCATCTTCGATATCGTCTTTGATAGCATTTTCACTTCGATATCCTCTGTGATGGCTTCTTCCACTTCGATACCCTCTTTGATTGCTTCTTCCACTTCGATATCCTCTTTGATTGTTTCTTCCGCCTCGACATCTTCTATTTTTGCATGTTCCACTTCGTTATCCCTTTAAAATGCTTCTTCTACTTTCATATCCTCTTTAATTGCTTCAGTTACTTCATTATGCTCTCTACAAAATTGTGGTCTTTCATACAAAACTTCAATCGCTCGTATCTTCTAAACGGGAAGAGATAGCCCTAGCAAACTTGTACAAAATATTGGTATAAATTTTTGGTGCAACTGTTTTTTTATTGTCATCCTTGACATTCTTTTTGAATGCTTCTCTCACTTCGTCATCTTCTTTGAATGTTTTTTCCACTTCGACATCATCTTTGACTGCTTCTTTAACTTCGATATCCTCTTTGATTGCTTCTCCCACTTTGATATCGTCTTTGATTGCTTTTTTCACTTCGTCATCTTCTTTGAATGCTTCTACCGCCTCGGTATCCTCTTTGATTGCTTACTCAACTTCAATTTCCTCTTTGATTGTTTCTGCCACTTCGATATCCTATTTGATTGCTTCTTCCACTTCAACATTCTCTTTGATAGTTTCTTCCACTTCGATATCCAATCAAAAAATTTATGATTTTTCTTACAAAACTTTAATCGCTCGTATCTTCTAAACGGGAAGAGATAGCACTAGCAAACTTTGAAAAAATATTAGTACAAGTTTTTGATCATTATTATTTTGCAACATACATTTATATTATGCAACGTCAATCATGATCATTTTGGAACGTCCAGATTTTTTTTTATGCAACGTTCATCATGATCTTTTTTGCAACGTTCAATTTTTTTTATACAACCATTATCATGATCATTTTGGAACATCCAATTTTTTTCTCTTTGATTGCTTGTTCCACTTCGATATCCTCTTTGATTGCTTCTTCCACATTGGTATCCTCTTCGATTGCTTCTTTAACTTTGATATCCTCTACGATTGCTTGTTCCACTTCGATATCCTCTTTTATTCCTTCTTCATCTTCAATATCCATTGGATTGCTTCTTCCACTTCGATATCGTCTTTGATTGCTTTTTTTACTTCGTCATCCTCTTAGAATGCTTCTACCACCTTGGTATCCTCTTTGATTTCTTCCTCAACTTTAATTTCCTCTTTGATTGTTTCTGCTACTTCGATATCCTATTTGATTGCTTCTTTCACATTGGTATCCTCTTCGATTGCTTCTTTAACTTTGATATCCTCTACGATTGCTTGTTCCGCTTCGATATTCTCTTTTATTCCTTCTTCATCTTCAATATCCATTGGATTGCTTCTTCCACTTCGATATCGTCTTTGATTGCTTTTTTTACTTCGTCATCCTCTTAGAATGCTTCTACCACCTTGGTATCCTCTTTGATTTCTTCCTCAACTTTAATTTCCTCTTTGATTGTTTCTGCTACTTCGATATCCTCTTTGATTGCTTCTTCCACATTGGTATCCTCTTCGATTGCTTCTTTAACTTTGATATCCTCTACCATTGCTTGTTCCGCTTCGATATCCTCTTTTATTCCTTCTTCATCTTCAATATCCATTGGATTGCTTCTTCCACTTCGATATCGTCTTTGATTGCTTTTTTTACTTCGTCATCCTCTTAGAATGCTTCTACCACCTTGGTATCCTCTTTGATTTCTTCCTCAACTTTAATTTCCTCTTTGATTGTTTCTGCTACTTCGATATCCTATTTGATTGCTTCTTTCACTTCAATATCCTCTTTGATTGCTTCTTCCACTTTGATATCATCTTTGATTGCTGCTTCCACTTGGAAATCCTCTTTGATTTGATTGCTTCTTCCATTTCGATATCGTCTTTGACTGCTTCTTACACATGGATATCCTCTTTGATGGCTTTTAACAGCTCGATATCCTCTTTAATTACTTCTTCGACTAAAAGAAAAACACGCGAGCTGCGAGCAGCTCGCGCACAACGCAACCTCTAGTTATATTATATAAAGCTCGATTACCACTGACTGACTGACTGACTGACTCATTGACATGTTTGTTCTCCAAGATGCCACCTCGTAGGGTGAAAATGTTTGGTGGGATCGTATAGAGGGAGTTCCGATGAGTTGGGAATAAATCCTAAAGTACCCCTTTTGTCCCCCATTCGCTCCCATCCACCTCGTATCTCGGAAAGTATAGGTCTTACAGCGTTGGCGCAAAAACTAATGTTGCAGAGGAAATTTTTTTATATCCGGTTCCATGAAAAAAAAATGGTCTTTCATACAAAAAAAAAATTGTCCCATACAAAATATTTCTGTATGAATACCGTAAACCGTAAATTTCGTTTGCCGTAATTTTCATACTGTTTTTGTAGGGAGCCCACGGCTTGTGTGTACTATAAAATTACTGTAAATTTGCTTGATTCTATATGATGGTGGTGGAGGGACATGAGATAACTTTCATAGTTTTTGCAAAGGTCATCATCATCATTTTGGAACATCCAATTTTTTTTTTTTTTTTAGTATGCAACGTTCATCATGTTTATTTTGGAACATCCACATTTTTTTAATTATGCCTCATCCACAATGATCACTTTGGAACGTCAATTTTTTTTTTTTTATTATGCAATATCCACTGTGATCATTTTGGTACATCATTTTTTTTAATTATGCCTCATCCACAATGATCACTTTGGAACGTCAATTTTTTTTTTTTTATTATGCATCATCCACTGTGATCATTTTTGAACATCATTTTTTTTTCAATAATGCCTCATCCACTATGATCACTTTGGAACGTCAATTTTTTTTTATTAGGCAACATCCACTGTGATCATTTTGGTACATATTTTTTTTTAATTATGCCTCATCCACAATGATCACTTTGGAACGTCAATTATTTTTTTTATTATGCATCATCCACTGTGATCATTTTGGAACATCATTTTTTTTAATTATGCCTCATCCACAATGATCACTTTGGAACGTCAATTATTTTTTTTTATTATGCAACATCCACTGTGATCATTTTGGCACATCATTTTTTTTAATTATGCCTCATCCACAATAATCACTTTGGAACGTCAATTATTTTTTTTTATTATGCATCATCCACTGTGATCATTTTGGAACATCATTTTGTTTTAAATTATGCCTCATCCACAATGATCACTTTGGAACGTCAATTTTTTTTTTTTTGTATTATGCAACATCCACTGTGATCATTTTGGTACATCATTTTTTTAATTACGCCTCATCCACAATGATCCCTTTGGAACGTCAATTATTTTTTTTTTTATTATGCATCATCCACTGTGATCATTTTGGAACATCATTTTTTTTTAATTATGCCTCATCCACATGATCATTCTGGAACGTCAATTTTTTTTTATTATGCAACATCCACTGTGAACATTTTGGAAAATCAATTTTTTTTGTTACACAAATTTTTGGTGGAATCGTTATTTTACGGTCATCATCGCCCTCGCCATCATTTTGAATTCTTTTCTCACTTCCTTTTCGTTTTCGAATGTTTCTTCCACATTGATATCTTCTTTAATTGTTTCTATAACTTCGAAATCCTCTTTGATGGCATTTTTACTTCAATATACTTTTGAATTGTTTTTTCTATTTCTCTATTTTCTTCAATTACTTCTCTTACTTCAATATCGACTCTACAAAATTATGGGTTTTAATACAAATCTTAAATCGCTCGTATATTCTAAACGGGAAGAGTTACCCCCAGCAAACTTTTACAAAATATTGGTACTAATTTTTGGTGGAATAGTTTTTTTAATACCATCATTGCCCTTGAGATCCTTTTTGAATGCTTCTCTTACTTCGTCTTCCGCTTTGAATGCTTCTTTCACCTCGATATCCTCTATTTTTGCTTCTTCCACTTTGATATCCTTTTTAATTGCTTTTTCTAATTATATATTTTCTTCAATTGCTTCTTTTACTACAATTTCCACTCTATAAAATTATGGGTTTTAATACAAATCTTAAATCGCTCGTATCTTCTAAACGGGAACAGTTACGCCTAGCAAACTTTTACAAAATATTGGTACAAATTTTTGGTCGAATAGGTTTTTTTTACCATCATTGCTCTTGACATCCTTTTTGAATGCTTCTCTCACTTGGTCTTCCTCCTTGAATGCTTCTTTCACCTCGATATCCTCTATTTTTGCTTCTTCCACTTTGATATCCTTTTTAATTGCTTTTTCTACTTATATATTTTCTTCCATTGCTTCTTTTACTTCAATTCCCACTCTACAAAATTATGGGTTTTAATACAAATCTTAAATCACTCGTATCTTCTAAACGGGAACAGTTACGCCTAGCAAACTTTTACAAAATATTGGTACAAATTTTTGGTGGAATAGTTTTCTTAATACCATCATTGCCCTTGACATCCGTTTTGAATGCTTCTCTTACTTCGTCTTCCACTTTAAATGCTTCTTTCACCTCGATATCCTCTATTTTTGCTTCTTACAATTTGATATCCTTTTTAATTGCTTTATCTATTTATATATTTTCTTCAATTGCTTCTTTTACTTCAATTCCCACTCTACAAAATTATGGGTTTTAATACAAATCTTAAATCGCTCGTATCTTCTAAACGGGAACAGTTACGCCTAGCAAACTTTTACAAAATATTGGTACAAATTTTTGGTCGAATATTTTTTTTATTACCATCATTGACCTTGAAATCCTTTTTGAATGCTTCTTTCACCTCGATATCCTCTATTTTTGCTTCTTCCACTTTGATATCCTTTTTAATTGCTTTTTCTACTTATATATTTTCTTCCATTGCTTCTTTTACTTCAATTCCCACTCTACAAAATTATGGGTTTTAATACAAATCTTAAATCACTCGTATCTTCTAAACGGGAACAGTTACGCCTAGCAAACTTTTACAAAATATTGGTACAAATTTTTGGTGGAATAGTTTTCTTAATACCATCATTGCCCTTGACATCCGTTTTGAATGCTTCTCTTACTTCGTCTTCCACTTTAAATGCTTCTTTCACCTCGATATCCTCTATTTTTGCTTCTTACAATTTGATATCCTTTTTAATTGCTTTATCTATTTATATATTTTCTTCAATTGCTTCTTTTACTTCAATTCCCACTCTACAAAATTATGGGTTTTAATACAAATCTTAAATCGCTCGTATCTTCTAAACGGGAACAGTTACGCCTAGCAAACTTTTACAAAATATTGGTACAAATTTTTGGTCGAATATTTTTTTTATTACCATCATTGATCTTGAAATCCTTTTTGAATGCTTCTTTCACCTCGATATCCTCTATTTTTGCTTCTTCCACTTTGATATCCTTTTTAATTGCTTTTTCTACTTATGTATTTTCTTCAATTGCTTCTTTTACTACAATTTCCACTCTACAAAATTATGGGTTTTAATACAAATCTTAAATCGCTCGTATCTTCTAAACGGGAAGAGTTACGCCTACCAAACTTTTACAAAATATTGGTACAAATTTTTGGTGGAATAGTTTTTTTAATACCATCATTGCTCTTGACATCCTTTTTGAATGCTTCTCTCACTTGGTCTTCCTCCTTGAATGCTTCTTTCACCTCGATATCCTCTATTTTTGCTTCTTCCACTTTGATATCCTTTTTAATGTCTTTTTCTACTTATATGTCTTCTTCAATTGCTTCTTTTACTTCAATTTCCACTCCACAAAATTATGGGTTTTCATACTAAACTTAAATCGCTCGTATCTTTTAAACGGGAAGAGATAGCTCGAGGAAACTTTTACAAAATATTAGTATAAGTTTTTGGTGAAACCGTTTTTTATTTTTATCATTGTCCTCGACGTCTTTTACTCAATTTCAATTTCCTCTTTAATTGTTTCTGCTACTTCGATATCCTATTTGATTGCTTCTTTCACTTCAATATCCTCTTTGATTGCTTCTTCCACTTCGATATCATCTTTGATTGCTGCTTCCACTTGGATATCCTCTTTGATTTGATTGCTTCTTCCATTTCGATCGCCTTTGACTGCTTCTTACACATGGATATCCTCTTTGATAGCTTTTAACAGCTTGATATCCTCTTTGATTGCTTCTTCGACTTCGATATCATCTTTGATTTCTGCTTCCACTTGGATGTCCTCATTGATTTGATTGCTTCTTCGATTTCGATATCGTCTTTGACTGCTTCTTACACATATATATCCTCTTCGATAGCTTTTAACAGCTCGATATCTTCTTTGATTGCTTCTTCCACTTTGATATCCTCTTTTGTTGCTTCTACCATTTCGATATCATCTTCGATTTCCTTTTGATTCCTTCTTGAACTGCATTATTCTCTTTGATTGCGTCTTCATCTTCGATATCGTCTTTGATAGCATTTTCACTGCGATATCCTCTGTGATGGCTTCTTCCACTTCGATATCCTCTTTGATTGCTTCTTCCACTTCGATATCGTCTTTGATTGCTTTTTTTACTTCGTCATTCCCTTAGAATGCTTCTACCACCTTGGTATCCTCTTTGATTGCTTACTCAACTTCAATTTCCTCTTAGATTGTTTTTCCTACTTCGATATCCTATTTGATTGCTTCTTCCACTTCAATATCCTCTTTGATTACTCCTTCCACTTCGATATCATCTTCAATTTCCTTTTGATTGCTTCTTGCACTGCAATATTCTTTTTGATTGCGTTTTGGTCTTCGATATCGTCTTTGACAGCATTTTCACTTCGATATCCTCTGTGATGGCTTCTTCCACTTCGATACCCTCTTTGATTGCTTCTTCCACTTCGATATCCTCTTTGAATGCTTCTTACACTTCGATATCGTCTTTGACTGTTTCTTCCACTTCGATATCGTCTTTGATTGCTTTTTTCACTTCGTCATCCTCTTAGAATGCTTCTACCACCTCGGTATCCTCTTTGACTGCTTACTCAACTTTAATTTCCTCTTTGATTGTTTCTGCTACTTCGATATCCTATTTGATTGCTTCTTTCACTTCAATATCCTCTTTTATTGCTTCTTCCACTTCGATATCATCTTTGATTTCTGCTTCCCTTTGGAAATGCTCTTTGATTTGATTGCTTCTTCCATTTCGATATCGTCTTTGACTGCTTCTTACACATGGATATCCTCTTTGATGGCTTTTAACAGCTCGATATCCTCTTTAATTACTTCGACGACTAAAAGAAAAACACGCGAGCTGCGAGCAGCTCGCGCACAACGCAACCTCTAGTTATATTATATAAAGCTCGATTACCACTGACTGACTGACTGACTGACTCATTGACATGTTTGTTCTCCCAGATGCCACCTCGTAGGGTGAAAATGTTTGGTGGGATCGTATAGAGGGAGTTCCGATGAGTTGGGAATAAATCCTAAAGTACCCCTTTTGTCCCCCATTCGCTCCCATCGACATCGTATCTCGGAAAGTATAGGTCTTACAGCGTTGGAGCAAAAACTAATGTTGCTGAGGACATTTTTTTACATCCGGATCCATGAAAAAAAAATTGTCTTTCATACAAAAAAAAATTGTCCCATACAAAATATTTCTGTATGAATACCGTAAACCGTATATTTCGTTTGCCGTAATTTTCATACTGTTTTTGTAGGGAGCCCACGGCTTGTGTGTACTATAAAATTACTGTAAATTTGCTTGATTCTATATAATGGTGGTGGAGGGACATGAGATAACTTTCATAGTTTTTGCAAAGGTCATCATCATCATTTTGGAACATCCAATTTTTTTTTTTTTTTAGTATGCAACGTTCATAATGTTTATTTTGGAACATCCACATTTTTTTAATTATGCCTCATCCACAATGATCACTTTGGAACGTCAATTTTTTTTTTATATGCAACATCCGCTGTGATATTTTGGTACATCATTTTTTTAAATTATGCCTCATCCACAATGATCATTTTGGAACGTCAATTATTATTATTTTTTTTTATTATGCAACATCCACTATGATCATTTTGGTACATCATTTTTTTAATTACGCCTCATCCACAATGATCACTTTGGAACGTCAATTATTTTTTATTTTTTTATTATGAATCATCCACTGTGATCATTTTGGAACATCATTTTTTTTACAATTATGCTTCATCCACTATGATCACTTTGGAACGTCACTGTTTTTTTTTTTATTATTATGCCACATCCACTGTGATATTTTGGTACATCATTTTTTTTTAATTATGCCTCATCCACAATGATCACTTTGGAACGTCAATTTTTTTTTATTATGCAACATCCACTACGATCATTTTGGTACATCATTTTTTTAATTACGCTTCATCCACTATGATCACTTTGAAACGTCATTTTTTTTTTATTATGCAACATCCACCGTGATATTTTGGTACATCATTTTTTTTAATTATGCCTCATCCAAATGATCACTTTGGAACGTCAATTATTATTTTTTTTTTATTATGCAACATCCATTATGATCATTTTGGTACATCATTTTTTTAATTACGCCTCATCCACAATGATCACTTTGGAACGTCAATTATTTTTTATTTTTTTATTATGCATCATCCACTGTGATCATTTTGGAACATCATTTTTTTTTCAATTATGCCTCATCCACATGATCATTTTGGAACGTCAATTTTTTTTTATCCTATCCTCTTTTTATATATCCTCTTTAATTGTTTCTATAACATCAAAATCCTCTTTGATGGCATTTTTACTTCAATATACTTTTGAATTGCTTTTTTCTATTTTTATATTTTCTTCAATTACTTCTCTTACTTCAATATCGACTCTACAAAATTATGGGTTTTAATACAAATCTTAAATCGCTCGTATCTTCTAAACGGGAAGAGTTACCCCCAGCAAACTTTTACAAAATATTGGTACTAATTTTTGGTGGAATAGTTTTTTTAATACCATCATTGCCCTTGAGATCCTTTTTGAATGCTTCTCTTACTTCGTCTTCCGCTTTGAATGCTTCTTTCACCTCGATATCCTCTATTTTTGCTTCTTCCACTTTGATATCCTTTTTAATTGCTTTTTCTACTTATATATTTTCTTAATTGCTTCTTTTACTACAATTCCCACTCTATAAAATTATGGGTTTTAATACAAATCTTAAATCGCTCGTATCTTCTAAACGGGAAGAGTTACGCCTAGCAAACTTTTACAAAATATTGGTACAAATTTTTGGTGGAATAGTTTTTTTAATACCATCATTGCCCTTGACATCCGTTTTGAATGCTTCTCTTACTTCGTCTTCCACTTTAAATGCTTCTTTCACCTCGATATCCTCTATTTTTGCTTCTTCCACGTTGATATCCTTTTTAATTGCTTTATCTACTTATATATTTTCTTCAATTGCTTCTCTTACTTCAATTCCCACTCTACAAAATTATGGGTTTTAATACGAATCTTAAATCGCTCGTATCTTCTAAACGGGAACAGTTACGCCTAGCAAACTTTTACAAAATATTGGTACAAATTTTTGGTCGAATATTTTTTTTATTACCATCATTGATCTTGACATCCTTTTTGAATGCTTCTTTCACTTCGATATCCTCTATTTTTGCTTCTTCCACTTTGATATCCTTTTTAATTGCTTTTTCTACTTATATATTTTCTTAATTGCTTCTTTTACTACAATTTCCGCTCTACAAAATTATGGGTTTTAATACAAATCTTAAATCGCTCGTATCTTCTAAACAGGAACAGTTACGCCTAGCAAACTTTTACAAAATATTGGTTCAAATTTTTGGTCGAATAGTTTTTTTATTACTATCATTGCTCTTGACATCCTTTTTGAATGCTTCTTTCACCTCGATATCCTCTATTTTTGCTTCTTCCACTTTGATATCCTTTTTAATGTCTTTTTCTACTTATATGTCTTCTTCAATTGCTTCTTTTACTTCAATTTCCACTCCACAAAATTATGGGGTTTCATACAAAACTTAAATCGCTCGTATCTTTTAAACGGGAAGAGATAGCTCGAGGAAACTTTTACAAAATATTAGTATAAGTTTTTGGTGAAACCGTTTTTTATTTTTATCCTTGTCCTCGACGTCTTTTACTCAATTTCAATTTCCTCTTTAATTGTTTCTGCTACTTCGATATCCTATTTGATTGCTTCTTTCACTTCAATATCCTCTTTGATTGCTTCTTCCACTTCGATATCATCTTTGATTGCTGCTTCCACTTGGATATCTTCTTTGATTTGATTGCTTCTTCCATTTCGGTCGTCTTTGACTGCTTTCTTACACATGGATATCCTCTTCGATAACTTTAAACAGCTCGATATCCTCTTTGATTGCTTCTTCCACTTTGATATCCTCTTTTATTGCTTCTACCAATTTGATATCATCTTCGATTTCCTTTTGATTGCTTCTTGCACAGCAATATTCTCTTTGATTGCGTCTTCATCTTGGATATCGTTTTTGATAGCATTTTCACTTCGATATCCTCTGTGATGGCTTCTTCCACTTCGATACCCTCTTTGATTGCTTCTTCCACTTCGATATCCTCTTTGATTGCTTCTTCCACTTCGATATCGTCTTTGACTGTTTCTTCCACTTCGATATCGTCTTTGATTGCTTTTTTCACTTCGTCATCCTCTTAGAACGCTTCTACCACCTCGGTATCCTCTTTGATTGCGCACTCAACTCTATTTTCCTCTTTGATTGTTTCTGCTACTTCGATATCCTATTTGATTGCTTCTTTCACTTCAATATCCTCTTTGATTGCTCCTTCCTCTTCGATATCGTTTTTGACTGTATCTTCCACTTCGATATCGTCTTTGATTGCTTTTTTTACTACGTCATCCTCTTAGAATGCTCTTACCACCTCGGTATCCTCTTTCATTGCTTACTCAACTTTAATTTCCTCTTTGATTGTTTCTGCTGCTTCGATATCCTATTTGATTGCTTCTTTCACTTCAATATCCTCTTTAATTGCTGCTTCCACTTGGAAATCCTCTTTGATTTGATTACTTCTTCCATTTCGATATCGTCTTTGACTGCTTCTTACACATGGATATCCTCTTTGATGGCTTTTAACAGCTCGATATACTCTTTAATTACTTCTTCGACTAAAAGAAAAACACGCGAGCTGCGAGCAGCTCGCGCACAACGCAACCTCTAGTTTATTTATACATTTTATACATGCCATCATACTTCTATTCATCACCATATCTCCTAAATCCCTCCGCTAACCCAGATTTCTATATTTTTACCTTATATCCCTTAAATTAAATTAATAAATACCCTACGTTTAAAATAAAATAAATAATATGATAACTACCTGCCCGCACACTCACAATCACACACTCACAATCACACACTCCTTACTTTCATTATTGTTACCGGTGGTTAATGGTTAAAGGTTGGTGGAATTTATGTGTGAATTTACTTGTAAATTAATTCACAAGTAAACAAAAAAACGAATAAAATGACGATATGGATTACCACATCGTCATTTATTCATTTTTTTACAATGCATATAAATTTTTGAACATAAAAAAATTTGTTAAATTGGCCGTAACCATGGTCTCTTATACAAATATGATTGTTTGAAAGAAATTGGACTTGGCGGAAGCCTTTGCCCAGCCGTACCAGAGTGGGAAGAATTAAGCTTTTTTATTAAAGTAAACACTTTCTACAGTCACCTTCGTCTCTCACAAGAAGATTCGAAGGTCTTTATTATGCGCACCGCCAAGGAGTAGACCGCCTTGCCTGAGTCTGTGTTTCCTGATAACTATAACCTAGGGGTCTGCAAGTCGCGATTGAATATGTTTCTTTTAGGCAAACGTGTACCATCGTAGACTGCATTATCGCTTACCATCAGGCGAGATCGTGGTCAAACGCTAGCCTTTAATTAACAAAAAAAAAGTTTTATGCCGGTCACGTTTTCGTCTCGACCTAAATACAGCTAACTACAAAAACCGTTCGATATGAGGGTCAAAACTGCTAGACATTCCGTAAGTTATTAAAATATGCTTGTAAGTAATAATAATTAGAAATGACATTCGCAAGAATAGACTGTGTAGTTATCTTAGCATACAGAGTGCTCCGGAACACATGGAACACATTACCACAGAATACTTATTAGTACAGGCATTACACATTAAAAAAACGAAGTTGTTTATTTTCATGTTTTCAAAATAAAGTCAAATAAAAATAGGTGAGTTTAGGTTGAAACTGAATTTAAAAAGAGTCAAGCAAATATGACTTCAAAAGATGTTCACATGTTGGGCTTTAATAAATCGCATTTAATTGCGTAGATTAAAAATTTATTTATTTGCCAAATTTACAAATTTTACAAAATTTACAAAAATAAATATTTTCAGCATATTCCGCCATAGTGGCGTGCAAATTACATGTCACATAAAGAAATTAACTTATGTATGCATAACAAAGAAATAACAATAATTAATATAATGTTAGTACAATATTAATCAAAATTTAAACTAGTCTCAAATATCATTTTTAGCTCACCAACTCACTTGACCTACAGTTTCATTCAAATTACAGCTAACCGGAGTTCATGTATTTGGTTATTATTTTTTGGGGTAGAAATCGCAGTTATTCGGGATTTCACACTTTTCCCTATATTGGTGTCGCTAAAGCTACACGCATACCAAATTTCAGCACTGTGGAGTCACTGGTGTATCCTGTGAATTTCGTCAAAGTTCAGTAACTTAAAAACTACAAGGTTTAAACTGAAAATAAAAACGGAATCGAAATGTATTTATGTAGACCTTTCACAGGATAAATTGTGATCGTAGGTTCACCTTCTGCCTCAAACTTTGTTAATTCATGTTAACTCTATCAGATCTAATACAAGTTACTTTTTAACAAAAATATAACCGATGACATCTGAAAACAGGAAATCGAAAAAAAATCGGATACGAAACTTTCAAATTAAAAGTGGTTTATAAAACTTCAGTTATAAAAACTTTCCAACAATACCATACACACTGGGATGCAAGCTAAATATTTATTCATCTCTACCTCAATGTACCATCAAAATTAGCCTCAATGAGCCTTAAATATGATCACCTTGGAGCTATAGATACATTTCAACGCAAAGTTCATAAACAAATAAGTTATCAGAAACATACATAAAACAAATGAAGACATTGAAAGAACCTGCTCCGTTTTTGAAGTTCGTTAAAAATACTTCTTTAGTTTGTATGACTAAGTGGTTGTCATAATAAAATAGGTAAATAAATAAAACGTTTATTTTCGCATCATTAATAGGTTTTACAAAAAAATAAAAGTATGTATAGTAGGTAAGAAGGAAGTTAACTTATTAATTACTTATATTCCTATGTATGTATTGAGTAAGCCTAATTAGAAAACCTGTTTCGTGAGAGACGTGTGCCTGAGATAGGTTAAGAAAACCTGTATTACAGGTCACCAGTTATAAAACAATATTGTGCATTTAAATCCTATAGTTACAAAGCAATTGAAAACCAGCAGACAACAATACACATTGAATTCATTGTGTTATGATTATGATAAGCATTTGGTACCTAGGTACTTCGTTAAGATTGTGAGTAACGAAGATAAAAGCCTTCATACGATGCCAGTAACATCATTATCAATCAACCATTTTATTACTAAGAAAGTTTATACCTACCATTTTATTATTTCTCGCACTGCTAATCATAAGCTTCCCACCATTTTATGTAGACACCCTTTGTGCCAAAAATTCCCATCTGCCCGGAACTTAGCCTTCATCTCAGTTGGTTTGCAGCGATTTACTTTAAGTGTTCAAGTACTAATAGGTAAAATATTGACAAAAACCTTCATTTATTTAATACGTTTTTGCACAAAAATACACATTAAATTAACAAAATGTAGGCTTAATGCTAATAGCATTTTCTACCTGCCAACCTCAGAGGTAACAAAAAAGGTTGGTTGACCTTTGAAAACATTTGCGTCTTCTATTTTGGAGCATTGCTTGTTTGTCCGGACAAAAGATCTTAAATGTGTTATGTAATTACTTATCTTAAATCAACCGCAAACAATAAGTAAGGTCATCCTTTTGGTAGATACCCAGAAAATACCTACGTACACGTCAATATAACAAGTATGTAAAAATATCTCTAGCTTCTCTGTTATGCTTTTCAATCTTCTGCTAATCAATTATACCTCAAACGGGTTTATAAATGCTAAAAGGCTGCTGCAGTACCTACCTATCTATGTATTTTAAAGTCACACTTGTATTAGCCCTATTTTTTTTTAACTGGATAGATCTTCGTTTGACCACAATCTCACCGGATGATTAGCTATTATGGGGTCTAAGATGAAGCACGAAGATACCTTAAAGAGGCCACATCACATAAATAGACATAATAGTAAGTAGTTTAAAACAAGAACTGACCAAGAATTCCCTAAGTTTTTTGCATTTAAGAGGTTTGTTATTGTTCTCAACATCATGATCTCATCGTTTCAAGAGGTGTGCCAATAACGATCTATCATTACCATCAAGCAAGGATCTTCCTGCGTTATTGCTATCTATACTAATCTACTTGTATTTATTGATCATCACTAGTCTAAATTTTTGACGACTCTAATTAGGACTGTAATTAGTGCCTTCTTGATAGATTTTTTATTTTATTTTTTAAATTGGATAGAACTTCGTTTGACCACAATCTCACCTGATGGTAAGTGATGATGTGGTCTAAGATGAAGCACGAGGATCTAGAAGAAACCTATTTACTCTCACCTTAAAGAGGCCCGGATTGTATTCTTTAGGAAAAACAGACGACGGCAAAGTGTTCCATACCTTAGCTGTACGCATCAAGAACGTAGAACCAAAACGGTGTGTGCGAATGGGTGGTATATTGACTAGGTACGGGTGGTACTGAGCCGTGCGTCTGCTTGTCCTTTGATGGAAAGGAGATGGCGGGATCAGATCGTATAGTTCCTGGGGACATTCCCCAAAATGTATTCTGTAAAAGATCGATATGCTTGCAACTTTACGGCGGTGTTCGAGACTTTGGATCTTAGTCACCGCCATATATTGCTCACCTATCGAGTCTAAGGTAGCGAGCTGGTATTTGGCCGAACCATCCCAAAGGTGGCAGCAGTACTCCATACCAGACCGGACTTGAGCTTTATAAAGACTAAGAAGCTGTCCTGGTGTGAAGTATCTCCTGACCTTGTTGAGGATGCCCAGCTTCATGGCAGCTGTTTTAGCCTTAGACTCGATGTATGAGCTAAAGTTAAGAGTAGGCGTGAGCGAGACTCCTAGGAGCTCGAGGTGATCTTTTACAGATAACGGTATATTTTGGAAAATTGGAACTTGGGTAAACTGACTCTTTTTCGCCGAGAAGAGACATGCTTGCGTTTTTGAAGCATTGAATTTGACAAGATTAAGAAGAAGATTAAGATTGAATTTGAGAAGATTTATCTCATGTACCGCTTTAAATATACGAGTTTTTAGTGTTGATCCAAAACTTTTTCTAAAAATTACGAACCAGACGGGATTATCGGGAACGGGGACAGGAAACTAAAATAATTTTCATACAAAATGCTAAAATATCGCATACAAACTGCTTACCATCATTCCTTTACGATACCCATGAGTACTTACAGAACTAGCTTCTCACGAGAACTGCATTCCAGTCATGTGCGACCTCACGTACTCGTATGATACCTCACGCAACTCATTTGAACTTGATCCCACTTCGTGAGCCCAAATCAAAGGGCAGGCTGTGTCGCAACATGTTGATGACTCTCGTCTACACTTTGAACTCATGGAATTTTACAACGTATATCTAAAGATGAAATGGAACTGTACACGGTAGATATAGAAACAGAGATACTTAAGGCCGAATTTACAGATTATTCCGTCCTATTTTGCTTAAAAAGTCCGCAACTAATAAAATGGTCATAACGGAAGACCAGTGCTGGTTGTTGCAACCACATGCTGAGTAAGGACCTTTTTGCAACCACTAATACTTAGTGTTTATATTTAGATTTGTTTTAACAACCTCATCAACGCAACCTCCTGCGTCTCAGCCGGCTATTGCCGGCTGTACCCGGCCACCAGATGGGACTAATGTGGCCACTGCGCCTCCGTGGCGCCCAATAAAATAATTTTAATAATAACAAAAGGTGTTTTTTCTTGCCTTTATTTTATTTGGATACTAATTATGAATTATAAATAAGTATTGTGTATGATATTCAAGTACAATAGTAATAATATTAATATAATAAAATGAAATACTACAACAAAGACATAAAAAGATATAAGTCATAAAAAAATTAAGAATAAAATAAATAACTAATAACAAAACTAACATTATGTACAACTTTAGATCACAAAACTATTTTACTTAATTATTATCTCAATCTAATGCGCAAAAATAAGATGTTATTTTTTTCTTTTAATCAGTTACTTTTTCTTTTTATATTCTATTTTTAATAATAGATGATTTTTTGTTAGGTAATGTAGAGGCACGTTTGTGCGGGAACGCGTTGAAGTCTTTAGTAGGAAAATCTTGCACAATATGTTTTAATAAGACGACCAGCAAAATTGATCATGACAAATGACGAATTTCCATTGTTCAGGGACCACTAAATATTTGGATAACTTTAATTCATAGATCAACAACATTTATTCTCACTTATGTTCGTAAAAAAAGCAAAATTTTTTTTGCTAAGAAATAGCGGTATCCAAACAATGAAACAGGTATAGAAATCAATGATGTTGTTTCATACATACCTCATTGATAGAAATACTTAAAATAAGCTTCAGATACTGTATGAGCGTTATAACGAATTAAAAAATACATACCTTTTAATCGATCAGGCCCCTCAAAAATATTTATTTTACTTAGAAAACTTTCGTAATTATTTCAATCATTATTATAAATATGAATGTATGAATGAACGAATGAATTAATTAATGAAAATACCTTATTGTACACCACACAAGAAACAAACATAAAACTAAAAATTCACAAAGCAACAAGTACAATGGGCGGTCTTATCGCTTAGAAGCGACTTCATCCAGACAACCTTATGGATGACCTTACCTTACCTTCCTACCTTCTCCGCATGTATTACGTTATGTAATCTTTGTCGGTTGCAACACTGATAAAACGGTACGTGATAAATCCCGTATTTATAATAATTATTAAAACTATATTGGGGTAATACCATTATTAATAACTTTCCGGCAGTGTTTGTAAACGGCTAGATTTTATAATCATGTTTATTGTACCTGACCTATGCAAATGTGGATAACCTGCTAATATTAAGATGTTTGACCTCAAATGTTTACAGTCAGACGGATTTGTGATTTACGATGATACTTTAACATTTAGGTATATGGATTTACTGCGGAAAGTAGCAAGGTTGATGTCAAACAAAGTGCACAGAGGCTTAATAAGCACATGTTTAAGCTGTGGCTATGTGACACACAAACCTGCAGATTCTGTAATGAGAACCGCCCTTACATCTGTTATGCAAGTGTGGTCCACTAATGCATAAACTCATTCTTAGCCCGGAGGAGCTAACAGTTATCACCCCTAACAATATTCTACAGTTTTTAGCAACTTTAGGACTTAGTGGTGAACTTTTAACGCCCCCATAACCTAGGGGCGACACAAAAACAAGTGGCGATCACAATAGGTAAAAAAGTGCATAGTGAAATCACATGTATAAACATGATATCTTTATGGTTACCGGGTGGAAAAATAGAAAAGGAGGGTTTACCAAAATCTCGAGGGCGAGCGTAAATTAAACGATATATTTTTATTTTTACCTTACTTCTTTTTTTACTTACTTATTTATTTATTTAATACTTTCACACAAAACAGAATAGTGCTAGGAGGGCTTAATGCTAATAGCATTATCTACCAGTCATCCTGGTCCTCATCCTTATCATTAAGAACTAGCTAATTCAGCTAAAAAAATCATCATCTCTTACGAGCTATTTACACAAGCTTCCAGGCACGTGTTGTTTGTTATAAAAAAGTAGCCTTTGTCTTTGGTCATAATCTATCACTCTACCAATTTTAATTGAAATCGGTCCAGCCGTTTATTCGTGAAAACGTAACTAACAGACAGAGAGACGGAGTTACTTTCGAATTTATAAATTTAGTATGGATTGCGCAAAAAATTAAAAAGAAGGGAATAAAGTATGTGAGGGAGGAAGGGAGGACCATATGTGAAAAAGGAAGGTATGTCCTCTTTCAGGATACCATCTGTCATCCTAGGGAGTAGGCAAAACAACTTTAAAACATTTTATTGTAAGGCGAGGCATATTCAAGAGGGAATGCTTCATTATATTTAATTTAAATTTAGTATATATAATTTTATATATGTATATATACTTAAATTATATACATACATAGGTACTTATTATATAAGTACCTAACTATGTAAATTGAGGTTGAATCTTATTTGTTGTGCAAACAGGGCTTTGTTTTCTTAATTGGAGAAACACATACATATTATATGTGTAACACGAAAGTCTAGGGATTTCTTTATTGAGAGTTCAAAACAATAAACTTTAAAAATAAACTTGTAGTGTCTATTCAGCTTTGATAAACACATCTTTCATATAAGGTAGGTACGAAAACCGATCGAATCGTGAAAGTAAAGTCATTGCGCATGCGCATACCACTGACCTTTACACAGAAAATAAATACTTTTAAGTTTATTCTATATGTTTGCCTTTTATTGATTACAGCAAAAATGCCTGACCAAGACTCTGAGAACACTGACCTGGTTTCCATTAAGGATTGGCTGTCCAAGCAGCCGCATTTACCTCATGAAGTTGGTAAGTTCATTTGTTTGTTGCCAGCGCACAATGGTCGAAATTCGACCGTTATTTTTTTTTAATCTGTCCCCCTTCTCCTTATAAACTAATCTTACTCCTCCGTGCGCGTAATAAGCTTAAAAAGGGGTACAATATTTATTCTTTCCGTACTTCATAGAAGATTTACGATAAAGATTCATAGAATAGAATAGAATAAAAAACTTCAATGACATAAATAAAAACAAACATATTAACAATTAAATAAATAATTATATTGTGAAGTATAATCGGCAGTCATATCGCTGCTATGAGCGATCTCTTTCAGACAACCTTAGGATGGACAGGATTTACTGTAGGAGTAGAAAATTATATATTTTCAGTAAGCAAAGCATAAGTACTGCATAGGTATTTGGTAGGTACTCCCTATAGGCGATGTCACTCATCAACTTATTTAAAATTGCCTTTTCAGCAGCATCGTTTCAGCCCGTCACAGCTGTTTATAAATAGCACATATTAAAATCAAATAAATAGGCAAAATCTTGTTAAGTATTCTCCCATGACGAATGTTAGAGAGTTTAGGAACAGAAACTTGAAATGCAAGAATTTACAAAGATATTGATAATTCTTTACTGACCCCAGAAAATTAATGAATTCGAAATTGAAGATCTATTAAATTATTGAAATATTTGAAAATCTGAAATACTTTCAATATTCTTGTAATATTAGATTGCCAAAATTATGCATAGATTAGCCTCAATTTAGATCGATTGCGTAGCTGTCTAGACAGACCAATTATTATTAGGAAATGCACGAATTCTGTGCAATATCGAATCTATCAACCTGTACGTACGGGGAACTAGCGTTCTGCAATATTGATCAGAGTTCCTCTGAAAGGGTCAGCAATCAAACCATACAAAGTAATAAAATATAACCCCTTTTATCATGGCCGATGCATGACCTGTATGTACTGTGGACATACCGCCGATGTAGAGTACTGAAAAACTACATGGAGGTGATTATGGTGATTAATTCACAAAATTAATTCGCCTATTTTATTTATCAAGGATCATTAACAAAAGAAACAGCTTACAAAATCTATAGATTTTTTTGATAACTAGTCCGAACTTACTGACTGGCTTTTTAAAGTTTATCTCTTCGGAAGAGAGAGAAATTATTTCACTCCATTCAGTTTCCGTCACAATTAAAATGCTTATGGCCCCCACACACACAAACGACAACGATTTCTTTGCACAAGCCTCTATGGGATGAATTCGTTCAAATTTCTAACTTGTGCAAGGCTCCCGCTAGCTTCTGTGATTTTGGTATTAATTTGAGCTTTTGTTTGTTTTGTACAATTCGAAAGAATGTTACTTACATGAAAATGCTTTAATGTATACTTACCTTACATTGGCTGGCTACCATCTGTCGTGTACCAGTTCCAGTCCTCAAGGTAGGCTTCTAAAGGCTTTTAGGATCAAAGCAACTAGGTTAAAGGCTCATAATTGGCACATGTAGTTGCAATAATTGCCATACCGGTTTTAAAGTTGCTTTAGAAATTGGATTAAAAGTAACGGGCGCATAAATAAATAAAAGCCAAAGATCCTTTGATTAATAAAATTGCTATAATAAATTAATAAATATATAATTAATAAATTTGCTATATAAATTGAAGAACTGTATACAAATATAGCCAACTAGCTGCCGTTTACGGCTTCACACGCGTGGTTAATTGTCATTAAACACATTACCCTCCTTTTACGCAGTCTGGTAAAAAGTAGTTAAATCTCGGTGGCAATATAGCTATATACCAAATTTTATCGAAATTTGTCCAACCGTTAAGTCGTGAAAACGTAACAAATAGACTGACAGAGGTTTTTACCTAAAGGTTAACTTGATGCATAATAACGTAGTACTAAGTACAAAATGTGCATCAAGTTATCCTCTTTCGTGATCTTGCATTTGAATCAGGATAATTTGCATTCATATTAAAATAGCATGCCAAAGGTCTTTGTTTATTTATAAACGCAGAACCAAAGGCTCTTACTACTTTGCCTATTATTTCTTAATTCGTTGATATTCATATATTTTCATAGATTTTTAAAGTTTTATTTAGATTCTTTAGATTACCTCGTCAACGTAATTCAATTTGATCCTTATTGAATATAATAGAAAATACTACTTATATCTATGTCAGGTATCCATTGTAATATCTTCGCTTAGGTAAGATACACGCAGGCAGGTATGATCATCTACTATCGATTCACGGTCTCCGATCTGTTTAATTAGGTGTAGTTAGCACGAATGGTTCTAAACACGATTCTGTATTTAAAGGCACGATTCATAATTGTTGCAATAAACAATCTTAGGCTCATCTCGAGCTGAGCTGATTTTATTCTCTTTAGACTGATAAATTTCAAAGTAGTTGCGCCCAATGTGAGTCACCGATAAATGTAACTTAGTTCATCAGTTTTTCATATAAAAACTATGGACGGAGTGCATGTTATTTAAAAATTATACGATTACAAAACTCGCGCTGATTAGCACCATTGCGTGGCGTGACGGCATCAGAGGCACCATTTATAGTAAAGTACCCAACAATCGACATTCTATAAGCGCATATACATACAACGAAAAATTATCCCAATGATGGTGAGAAACTTGCCTCATCATAATTCATAACTTTAATCTAGCTCTAAATTCAATTCTTTAGGGAGGCAGTTAATGAAGCAATTTTCGTCCTGTGTGTGTAGGTCGTATGTGTAAGTAGTAGGTTCTTAGTTTTGCGGCTGGTAGGTATAATGCGGCTGGTAGGTGATTGGATAATATTTTTCGCAACATTAAAAGTAAAAGTGTTGAAGAATTGGAGTCATTGAATTCAAAGTTGTTGGTTGAATTTTTAACGAATGTCCAACATTAATGTTGGGCAATGGTAGGTAAGAAAACTTGAAAGGTTGAACAGTTGCAAATTCAGATTGTGGGTCAAATGTATATTATAAAATTATTTATTATTAACGACTAAGAAACTAAAGTCACTGACGTAGCCCAGAGGAGCAGTGGGCAGGGCACATAGATCGAATAACTGAGGACCCTTTGGGTAGAAAGGTTCTCGACTGGAGGATCGGCCGGTAGGATGATCTGATAAAGTTGCCTTTGAATTCAGGCTGTACAATATCTGGGAATCTATAGAGGAGCCTTAAATGTTCAAAAGTGGCCGTCCAATTTCTGATATGATGATGATGGTGACTGTCAAAAAGCGCGTAGAAAGATAAGTTTTATTTAAATGTTATATTATTTTGACGACCTCCGTGGTGCAGTGGGTGAGACGCAGGAGGTAGCGGGTTCGATTCCCGCCGCGGAACAAATGTTTGCATGATCTACAGATATTTGTTCCGGGTCTGGTTGTTTCTCTCTATATTATAATTATCTATTTACAAAAAAAATGTAGATATATAAGTATTCTATCAGTTATCTGGTTCCCATAGTGCTTAATTACTTAATTTGGGGCTAGATAGCGCTGTGTGAAATGTCCAGCAATATTTATTTATTTTATTTATTATTGCCAATTATGTATATGTAGTTTGCGTTAATTGTAGCATAAATGGAGCTAGTAATTGTAGTTCACTCGCACTAAGACATTTCAACAGACTAGATGGAAAGACGACCTGTTAAAGGTTGCTGGGAGCCGTTGGGTGCAGGCCGCACAAAATCGGTCGCTCTGGAAATTTATGGGGAAGGCCTATGTTCAGCAGTGGACGTCTTGTGGGTGTTAATTATCAAGCTCTAGGTATATGGGAAGACATTTCGAAATAATCTTTTATAGATTGTCTGACTTTAACGTAATGTGGGGCGTGCAATTTAATTAAGGGTGGAAGATTTTTTTTTATATCACTAAGGTAGCAAACAAGCATACGGCCCACCTGATGGTAAGCGGTTACCGTAGCCTATGGACGTCTGTAACACCAAAGGTATTACTCGCGCGTTGCCGACCCTTTAATATTTTCATAACGCCCTTTTTGAAGAACCCCATACTGTAGTCCCTAGGGAAAACCTCGGCAGGGAGACGATTCCACAAGCAAAGTGTTCGCGGGAGGAAATTCCTCTGGAACCTCACGGTGCGTGACCAGATCGTATCCAAGGTGTGTGGATGGATTCCCTGGCGATGACGAGCGGTGCGATGATAAAACGTACTTGCAGGCACCATACTCGTATCCAACAACTGCTCAGAACACAACCCATTATACAAGCGGTAGAACACACACAGGGAGGCAAAATCTCTCTTGAGACTTAAGGGTTCAATACCGCTTGTGAGAATGGGATCGTCAACAATTCTCACAGCTCGTCTGTGAACAGAGTCAAGTGGCCCTAGTTGATATCCAGGTGCTCCTGCTCATAAATGACGGCAATCTTCATGTGTGTCCGGATTTGTGCCTTATATAGAAGCAGTCTTTGCCCCGCACTGAAGCCTTGCCCTGTTGAGCACACCGAGCTTTTTGGATGCCAACTTTGCCTTGTCTTCTAAGTGACTCCGAAACTGCACGTCACTGGAGATGTCGACAGCCAGGATCCCAATGCTCTTAGAGATAGTTAAGGGTGTGTTCTGGAATTGCGGACCTACAGTAAATGGGGTTTTTTAGCGGTGAACGCACAAATCTGTGTCGTAGTGGTTGAACTGAACCACGTTTAATTCTCCCCAATCGGAAACTCTGGTTAATATGCCCTCGATATCAGATACATGTTGTCTTCGGCTTTCCTCCACAACAGAACGAGGGATGTTGGCACGGCCCGTATAAAAAGCGTCCCCAGTACTATCATCCATAATTATGTAGGCCGCTTGTGCGCAAGTTTCCAGGACTCTATATTTATAAGACGTGAACTTTCAATAGCTGTTCTGGCCGGTTATAGAAACATACCAGTTCAAAGGAGCCGCAAATGTGGTTCTACATAATTCAATTTTTTATTATTTTTACCTGTTACCAGTACCTATATTCGCACTGATAATTCAAGAGTACTTTGAAATAACTGTGCACTTGTGCAGATAAAAATTGCTCTATAATTTTTTTAACATTATAACTTCTTGTAGACCCTTTAAAGTGCAACCGATCATCATAAGTGTCTCTCATCTCCATCCAAAGGTTGCCTGGAAGATACCGCTTTCTTTAGCGATAAGAACGCCAGATCCAAAGATCCATTTACCTATTTCTCATTTCTTTGTACCAAGTTCGTATGAAAGAATTTCATTCATTCATCTCCGAATACGTGCCACCGAGCCCGTTCTTCGACTCTTCTCATCCACTTTCTGCAAACCAGGCGCAGATACAGACAAATATTAAGTACCAAAAAATTTAAGCCACTGCCGAAACACAAAGATCTTCGAGTCCTACTTATTCGGAATTTTAGGGTCACTACTTGGAATAACTACACACAGAAACAAAGAACACGCGCGAGAAATAGGCCATTAAATTGGAGCCATATAAGGCTCCAAGCTACGTCTGCGCTGCGAGTTTTATATGCAAGATTGCAGTGAGTGTGGTTCTCGGAAAAACAAAAAATATGTCTGTTTGTGCGGTGAAAATGTCCATCCGTTTGCTGCATTACTCGAGCGTTTGTGTGCGTAAAACATGGTATTCACGCACACATTCGTTGCTGCCTACGATTCGGACGGAAATTTGGTTCGAAATTTCTGTTCTATGTGTAGTTATTCTAAGGCTCACTATTCTTGATAGAAAGTGATGATATTATTAAAGATACAGCCTTGATAAACCAATTTAACTTGTTTGGAACAGAAAAAACTAGCATCGAACGTGAACTTCGTTCCTTATAAGTGGGATGGTGGGTTGAAAGTGGTTTTCAAGTGCTGCTTAGCTCAAAGTTTCCTAAAGCTACGGCCTCACTATCTTTACTAGGGTTTTTGGTTTGGAACACAAAATCTTTTACAGTAATTCACACTAGGTAATTTATATTCAAAAGTAACTCTGTCTCTCTGTCTGTTTTTTTACGTTTTCACGGCAAAACGGCTGGTCTGGACCGATATAATACCTACCGATGAAATTTAGTAAATAAATAATATAAATATTGCTGGACATTACACACAGCGTTATCTAGCCCTAAACTAATCAGAGCTTGTACTATGGGAACCAGATAACTGATAGAATACTTTTTTTTTGTACGTGTAATATATGTAGGTATAGAAAAACATCCAGACCCGGAACATATATCTGTAGATCATGCAAACACTTTTCTACGGCGGGAATCAAACTCGCTACCTCCTGCGTCTGAGCCGGCTATTCTCCCACTGCGCCACGGAAGTCGTCAATATAGATAGAACATAATATGACTTGGATTGAGGCAAGAACTTAATTTACTTTTTTTGACAAACCAGGCATGTGAAGCCGCGTACTGAAGCTAGTAATTCATATAGGAAGCTTCATAGGATCATCACAGCAATAAGGAGTTCTGCCCTACCAACCGCAACCCCCTGATGGATGGAATAACTCTATCTTCCAACATTGTACCAGTTTAAGTGTGAACTTAAGTACTGTTTTAGACAAGAGGCAAGCTATGTGGCAGTGGGTGGGGCACATAACTCGAATAACTGTTGGGGCAGAAAGGTCCTAGAGTGGAGACCACTCACTGATGTAAAGACGACCTGATCAAAGTTGCTAGGAGCCGTTGGGTGCAGGTCGAACAAGATCAGTCACTCTGGAAATGTATGGGAAAGGCATTAGTCCAGTAATGGACATCAGTTACAGCTCATCTGATGATGATGATGACCTTTTAAGTAATTTTTGCCTTTGTGGCATAAGTTACAGATTACACAAAATTATTATCAGGTATCTGTAATGATAGGGTACATGCTCTTGGTAAGCTTTTGAAATAGATGTTTTTACATACACTTTCAATCAGACCTATCAAGGTTAACTGCAATCGGAGATCGGTGAAATGATCAGTAAAGACAACCGGTTTCATCTGCATGCCCTGCGTCATGCAAGTACTCGTAACAAGGCAGTCACAACAGTCGCAATAACACAAACATGGGTACACAAAACAAATTGATTTTCAAAAAGATACGAGATCGAAATGGGAAAATAACAATAAAATAGCAATGGAACTAAAAATGGGAGATTAACATTCAATTATTAAAATGTTCCAAAACCCCTTGAATGAAAACGAAAAAATACTGTGCCCTGTATCTCCGAAGTTACCAAAGCGAAAAATCTGATCTAATATGATTAATACAAATTAATGAGAGAATGAATGAAAATATTTACTTTAACACCACAAAAGAAACAAACATGAAAATAAAAATTCTAGATACCGATTCACATAACTAGATACCGCTACTAAATTAAAATCCCGACAAAAATATTGTGCGAAACATGCCATCCAATTAAAATTACTTGGTCGGTCAACTAGATTTTTATATTTTTATTCGTCAATAGAAAATGCCCATCATACTAAACAACTTTTGTAAGACAGCATTTCTTTATCTCCAATAGTTTAGCTGTTCCCGTTCCCCCTATGGTTCCTCATCAGGTGAAAGAGGGGTGAAATGGGGGCTAATCCTCATTTTGAAAATTTTCCCTTTGGGTGGTAGTAAAACACATTCCAAATTTCAGTTCTCTACGGAAGTACTAGTGCTATCTTGATGATCTTTAAGTGAGTGAGTGAGTGATAAATAATGGTAGATGCGGAACCTTTCAGGACTTCATATCCTTTCTTAATCAATCTGTGTTATATCACATCACGGACAAAGTTAAGGTAGACTTTTGAAAGGGCATTACGATCAGTGGATTGTGTGCGCTCAACCTTTTATGAAATATTTACTTAGTTACTGTTTGTCAAGTCCTTTCGTAACATTGTGGGCTACTCTACTATCCTTGATAAACGAGACGTGACAGTCAATCTCATATACTTTCGGACTTTTCCACCGTCATCGCTTATACCACGGCCACATTATTGGGGTTTGGTTAAGTTTTATGTTGTGTGTCTCGTAATGTTAAATATGCGTTTTACACCTAAACCTCCTTCAAAGAGTTCTTAATGATGATTGGAACCGCATTAAAATCCATTAAGTGGTTCAGAAGTAGCTACTTACCTACCAAACTTTATTGACAAATGCGGTTAAGTTTTTTTTTTTTTTTTTCGAATGGACTAATCTGTTAATGCTGTTAATGGACTAATGCTGTTGGCCTCTGAGGCCGTGACAGCTTAACCGAACTTTTGGCGAGCGCAGATGGCGCTCAGCCCAGTAAGTTTTTTAGGCAACTAGCGCAAGGGCACCACTTAGGTACGAGCCTCGGCTTGGGCTGTTGCCGGGGTGGGGATAGGAGGGAAACGCCCGGGTACATGTCTGTACCTCGTATAGGCGGCGACTGAAGGGACTCGTCGACCTCGCCGGCGAGGTCGGTGTTTCTGTGAAGTGTTTGCTCTGTCTGATATAGATGACTCACCTTCCGCATTAGCGGAGGTGATTTCGTCATCCGGGTCTCCGAGAACGTGTCTCGGACGACGGAGGATTTTGTTGGCGGGCGGATCCAACGGGTAGACCGGAATGGTGTGTACCAAAGGGTTCGGATGATTAGAGGCAAGTTCATAAAACCGCTTGGAAGCGAGCTTCATGAACCTGGCTATTGATTCTAATTTCATATCGCGATGTAGATCGTTATTGCGAAAGTACCAGGGCGAGCCTGAGGCTTTTCGCAAGAAGCGATTTTGAATAACCTGATTGGCACCAACTTTAGGAGAGTGGGCAAATACTACAGATGAGTATGTCATAATGGGACGAATGCACGCTTTGTAAAGGGTCACCTTATTTTTAAGGGACATTTTACTTTTCGCGCCTAGAAGTGAGGACAATCGTCCTAGGGTGAACTTTGCTTGGTTGCACCTCTTAGTGATGTGCAACCTAAAGGAAAGACGCGTATCGAGGATGACACCCAGATATTTGGCTGATGGGGCCCAGCGAATGGGCTGGCCAAATAGAGAGATCGGTTTTGGAGTGAGGTTTCTCCGTGAGAAGTACACCGCTGTACTTTTCAATGCGGTTAAGCAACTGTGTACTACACTTTTATACGAGGAAAATGATATAACTATCTCGCTCGCTCTTACAGCCCTTACGGGAGCCGTTAGTGATGCGCCGGGTATCTATTATACTACCCATCGATAACACTAATAACCTAACCAGTAATTGTGTCCAAAATGAAAGAAACATTATTTGGCTGAGACACAGAAAGTTGCGGGCCAAATGTTTGCATGGTCTACATATTTGTTTCTGGTTTGGGAACATTTCTATATAATATAAATATGTATTTAAAAAAATATATATATAAGTATTCTATCAGTTATCTATTTCCCATAGTACAAACTTTGTTTAGTTTGGGGTTAGGTAGCGCTATGTGAAATGTCCAGTGTTATCTATTTATCTATAGGTTGGCCCCGTTTGTGAGGAGTCTTGGTGTATACTATAACTAAACCGCGGATTTATTTTGGTTGTTCAGCGAACAATTTATTTTATCAGATGTTTGTCTCTACAGATGAGCTTCTCCTACGCCGCTTCCTGTCCAGCTGTCACTACAGCATGGAGCGGACCAAGCGCACCATCGACCTGTTCTTCACAGTCAGATCCACGGCTCCTGAACTCTTCACAAAACGTGATCCTTGGTCCCCGGAAATTAGACGTATTTTTGAAATTACGTAAGTATTGCATAGTAAACTATACAAGCATAACTTTTACGTACATTCACTAACATCTTGTGAGTTCTACACCTCTGAACAGTTACGAAATATTTCAACAAACATTTTCGTTTTCACACAAACTTTCATCTATATTTTTATATATACCTATATAACAAAGTCGGGTTGGTTACACCATTTATAACTCAGGAACGGCTGGACCGATTTTGATGATGTTTGATTTGTTGGATTTGTTTCGGCCCGAATAGTAGAATTACTATTAATATATCGAATAAATTCACGCAAAAAATATGAAGAAAATTCATTTTCTCATACATAGAAGCAGCTAATGATGGCCGATTGACAATTCTACCAGCGACGTACATTGGCAGCCCGCGTGATATGCATGTCAAGGCGTTACGAAGTTCGGCGGGTCAGCTAGTAATACATAATACGTAATAAATCTTTCATAAACATTTATTTATTCGATATAATTATTTATTTGATGAGTTTAATAAATCCTGATGCTTAGAAGTAGGAAAAAGAAATCTTCCGATAAAAGGGATTCTCAATTTTTCAACCATCCTGAGGCGTCAATCGAGTGTCCATATAAAATGTACGAAAAATGCATAAATGCGTTTTGTAGCTGTAGTATATGTATGGCTCGTGTGCTTCGAGGCTTTGATGATACAATTTGTCAACCAATATTTTCAAAAACCGTTACGTGTTTTATATTGATAATTGTAAAACTCGTTGACCTCCATCACAGATTTCTTTGCACGTTCGGGGTCTCCTGTTGTCGAAATCATACCTTAAAGGAACAAATTGCAAAACAGTGATTCGGATTAAATGTATAATACATACATATGTATAATGTGAAATGTAATTCATACTAATAATATAAATTCGAAAGTAACTCTGTACCTCTGTCTCTGTCTGTTTGTAACGTTTTTGCGACTAAACGGCTTGACTGAATTCGATGAAATTTGGTATATAAATAGATTATCACCGGGATTGGGACATAGGCTGCTGTTTACCTGACTGCGCTGAAGGAGGGTAATGTTTTTATTGACAAACCACGCGTGCGAAGCCGCGGGCGCAGTAATAAATTAATAATGCTGGACATTTCACACAACGCTATCTAGCCCCTAAATAAGCTAAGCTAGTACTATGGGAACCGGGTCTGGGTGCTTTTCTATATAATAAAATAATGTATTTAAAAACAAATATATTAGAAAAGCGGCTAAAAGGGGCTAGATAGGGATGTATGAAACGTTCAGCATTAATTATAAATAATAATAATAAATTAATCATTGTTTCGATCTTCTTTTGTGTCAACATAAATATTCTGAAGCACCGTGTGTATTAAGTATGATAAGATCATTGATACCGTTACACCGTATCGATGATTCTTGTTATACGACTTGATCGCCTTGACTTGCTTCCGATTCCAACTCAAATCATTTATTAGGTAGTAGCTAAGTATCTAAAACCCGCATTCACGTGGTGTTTTTTATAAACCGATTTATAAAAATTAAATCAAAAAATAAAATTTTGTCAAACACTCAAAAGATGACAATGTTTTAATATTATTTTTGTTAATAACTTTAGAGCCGTTTTTTCGGCCAAAACAGGGTTAGATGCACTTAATTGCTCATTTTACGAAAACGCGAGTTACAAATTAATTTATTTGACGAATGTTATTTGTTAAAAATTTTTTTCAATGCACTAAATTTTTGATGAATCGTACTTTGGGTGTATTTATTTTTGTTTATCTTTCTTTAACACCTGAGCCACAGTCTTGTTTGAAATATTCGCATAGAACGGGTAACCGCAGACAGGACCCTAAATGTCTCGTCTAAGTAAATAACTAAGATCAAAACATTAAAAAGAGCAATCAATAATCATACTTATTATTATTATAAATTCATATTATTATGAAAAAAAATAACTATGACTCTTGATCTGTTTGTTACTTACGTTTTCACGACTAATGGCTGGACTGATTTCGATGAAATTTGGTATATATGTAGATAGATTATGACCTGGATTAAGACAAATAATAAAAATATCTAAATCCAGGTCATAAGATATCTAGGTACAGCATATACTATTATAGGTATTTATATTTTTGCCAGGCTGCCGAAAGAGGAATAAACTACCTACTTAAAATCATCAGATTAAGTATTTTGTGTTCTAAATACATATATACATATGTATTATAATTGCCATGATAATATAATTTGAATTTTTTACCGTAATAATTACTTTTAACGCTTCCTCGAATGAGCACCATCCGGTAGATATAATTCCTCAAACAATTATAGTCATAAACCGCTCAAAATATTATTTATTTCCTTTTCAGTGACATGTTGCCTCTCCCAAACAAAACGAAAGAGAACTACAAAGTGTTCATCTATCGTCTCAACAATCCAGACATGGACCTATTCAGCTTCGTAGACGCAGTGAAGACATTCTTCATGCTGGCTGACACGAGGCTAACGGAAGACGAAGACATCCCTTCTGGAGAAATACCTATCTTCGATTCAGCTAATGTCTCGTTGAAATTCATTTCTAAGATCAATCTGTCCGTGCTGAGAAAATATATGATTTATACACAGGTTAGTAGATCAGTATTACACGATCACTGTACGTGTACATACGAGTAACTAATGGTTCGCCCCGAACTGAAATCTCGCGAGACTACCATAAAAACAAAATAAAACATTATTCGTCATCTTTGACGATCAAAATAGTGCCACAAAAAACCAATTACTTGACCTACAGTTTCATTCAAATTACAGGTAACGGGCGTTCATGTTAATTGGTTACTCTTTTTGGGATACAAATTGCAGTTATTCTAGATTTCAGACTTTTGCCTATATTTGTGATATATAAACTACACGCATACCAAATTACAGCACTGTGGTGCCACTGGTGTACCCTGTGAATTTTGTCAAAGTTTAGTTTTTATTATGGCTATTAACTCAAAAACTACAAAAACTTTGTCAAAAGTAAAAACAGGGTCAAAATGTACTAATGAAGACCTTTCATTTGACGTCTCATTTGACCTAATAGTCTCATTTTCTCTTTTTTTTACCCCTCTTGAACCCCAATATCTCAACAACCCCCCTACATTTTTAGCTCCTTGAGTCACACCAAAATTGTGCCATTATTACTTACCTATGTACCAAATTTCACGATGATCGGATAAACGTTTCGAAAGTTATCGTCGGACAAACAAACATACATTCATACATACTTACATACATACAACGCTGATTTGCCCAAGTTGATTTGGAGATCTCGCTTCGCTCGATCAATTACTGACTAAAACGGGTAAAGTTTGCAACAGTCGTGGTCGCGGGCGGGACTGGAGTACAAATAAAAAAGGTACATACGCGATAAATACCCGTTTTAATCAGCTTACTTTTAATTCTTAAGATCAATATGCGAAGATAGATAAAGTTATTTTAATCTCTTCTGTCAATATACTTAATAAAAGCTTTTGGGCCATTCAACTTATTATGTAAACTAGGTACTGAATATATGCAGGGTACCAAATATTATTTGTAGTGGCCTGTGGTACAAAACAGTTCCCCATAAACAAACATTATCTTGTTTCTACCCTTTTAGTTACCGTAGTTGTTTTATGCAACAAAAAAAATGAAAATATTCCAAAACGATTAGCTTCATTTTCGGAATTTTTTCACATAATAAAATAACTAGTAGATTTTTTTCCTACCATGAATTTGGAGATATAAAGTCAATAAATTAAATATTTTTATTCATAATATTCCATTCACTCATCAAAGAGGAGATCTCTTCCAAATATGAGCGTCTAGATACCTATTATATAGGTTGTTTGGTAATATACTGACGACATTCAAGTGTCGGTTTCTCGAAACATAAAATAAAACTACTGGTTATATTATCAAATTTTAAAGAAAATCGACTAAGTTCAGGTGATTAATTCGATACAAAAATACTCTTGCCTACTCTTGCAATCGACTTCCAAAAATAAAGGCCGTAATCCACAAAATCGTAGATTTGCTACGTATGACCTCTCTCTACGCGCTCTCTGCTTACAACTTAGACAAGACATAGGCTATCTTTTGTCACAAAAAATAATCTTGAAGGGGGTGAAATAGGGGTTGAAAGTTTGTGTGGGCAATCCATAATTCCTCAAGTTAGGGATCTGAAAATTTGTACTTAGGCTTTTGATAAGAAATAAATTATTTACAAACCACGCGTGTGAAGCCGCGGGCGGATCAGATATATTTTTATGAGAAAACATTTTACTTTACTCTACTCTACACTTACTCTATACGGCGTAAAAAGACTATTCTTAAAATTTTCAGGGGGGGGGAGTGACACATTATAATGTATAATGTGTATCTAGGTGGGTCATGTCATGACTTATGAATTATGACCCAGGTCATAAACGGTTACCATTGTATATCACGAATAATCACAATTGCATTAACACACAGGTTCCGTTCAATTTAGACTTGGTCTACATGTACATTACGCTACTATATGACGTAAATAGACATTTTCTTGAAAATTTCAGGGGGTGAAAAGTGACACACATATAATAGAATAGAATGCTCTTTATTGCACACCAAACAAAATTAACAATACTAAGACATACACAAAAAAAAGGTAAGTACAATAGGCGGTCTTATCGCTAAAAGCGATCTCTTCCAGACAACATTTGTATGGATAGGACAAAACAAAATCAAAAAGACGGTGGTGTAGGTATCTATGTTCATAAACTTACATAAACTACCTATACTTACTAATAAACTAAATATAAACAAATATCGTAAAAACTACAGTAAAGGAGATAAACATAACGATAAACTAGCAGTGCGTAGACAAAGATAGGAAATGGTGGTATACCTTAGCTTTAAATATGTAATGCGTATCTAATGTGGTGGGTCATTGGAGTAATGAGTAACTTACCCACCTGATGTTAAACGGTTACAATTGCATTAATACACAGGTTACGTCTAACTTACTCGTAGACTTGGCCTACATCGGACTACATTGCACCTGTCACCCTGAGACATAATCTGTGCCTGATTATGCAACGAACCAAAACATAAAATTAATGTTGTTCTGACACACATTTTGTCATATGAATTGAATTGTTTTTAGCAATGCTTAATTGGACATTAGACCATGAACAATTGAAAATGTATACCAAAAGTATTGGTACACAAATTAACGCTGACCGAAAATGAATTAGCGAAACCAAAGTCTGCATACAAGACACAATTACCGCTTTCGTTTATTTATGTCTCCCACTGCTGGGCAAAGGCCCATCCTTCAATTCGTCTCTGTAGTAAGCTATTTGCGACCAATCCACAAGTGTCTTCGTTCCTGGCTCGTCATATAATTACTAATGCTATATATTCGTTGTAATATATTATTACTCTTTGGTATTGGTTAAGAATGACCGAGATTAAAATTATAGACACAAAGCTAGCTGCTCAAAATGTTCCAACCGCATGCCGCGCGTATTTGTAACCTTTGCTTCCGGGACTCTTTCAACTATTGTGGACCTGACTGAACACTACCATCCAGGCAGCGTGAAGTCATAATTATATGTTGTTGTAATTCTTATTTTTGTTCATTTCTGTTTTTAGGAAGCCATGCCGATCCGGTTGAAGCAAGTGCACGTCATCAATGCTCCGTCGTATATCGGCAAGCTGCATGCATTGTGCAAACCCTTTCTCAAGACTGAAGTCGCTAAATTGGTAAGAACCCGAAATATTTAGTAAGCAGAACGAAACGAAAATACAGCATTCAATTATTTTTAAACTTTCGTGACCAGTATTCATAGTATCAGAGTGTTAAAAGACTAACGTTGTATTGGTTCCATAGCAAAGTTGTTCATGGTGATGAGTACTTTTCCTACCGTAAGTTTCCGGGAGCAGTTACATCAGTCAAATGAAAAATCTTTTATGATAAGTAATTATTGCGCTGAGGATCACAGTAAGAGCACATAGTAGTAGAGCATTGCTGTGTTTCGGTTTGAAGGGTATGTTTCCTGGCAAAATTACAGGCACATGAGCCTTCACACCTGTATGCCTCAAGTTTATAAACGCAGGAAAGGGAATCGTAGGGCACGTTTCTAAGGTGCGTGATCTACGAGGCAATACCTTGTTACTTTGTTTACCACTTAAAATGATGATGATGATTAGCTTGTTCCATCTCCAGGTGGTAATAAAAAATAGAGTACCTAACATAACTTAAAATCATTGACACCAATCAATGCCGTTAGCTAGCCTACCTAGTCATCTAGCCTGCAGCGCCTGCATCTAAAATAGAAAGTTTGTCTCACATGGCACACCAATTAACATACGTTTGAGCACACACAATGTAATATCATGTGGCATTTATCTTACGGCAGTCAAAAAGTGTGCCATGCCGTCTATAAGTTCATCAACGCAATTCAATCATTATACACATATGTATGTGCACGCCACTTGATGTGGGTACCTTTGGCAATTAAATATTGATTTAATTGCCAAGTGGTACTTGATGTGGGTACCACTTGGCAATTAAATCAATATTTCATTGCCAAGTGGTACCCACATCAAGTGACGTCCAATGTCCAGCAATCTGGACATTTCACACAGTGCTATCTAGCTCCAAACTAAGCATACTAAACTGATAGAATACTTATGTACATTTGTTTTTTGTAAATACATACTTATAATATATAGAGAAACAATCAGATCCGGAACAGATATCTGTAGATCATGCAAACATTTGTTCCGCGGTGGGAATCGAATCCGCTACCTCCTGCGTCTCAGCCGGCTATTCGCCCACTAAACCACGTAGGTCATCAATTAAATTCATATACCGACGACTGACAAAATTTTGTTTCCATGAACAATTGCAACAAAGTTGACATTGGTAGATACAATTTTTATTTTATTTTTTTATTTAGGCAAAGCACACATAGTAAAGTATAGTTTAATATAGAGTATTATTAAAATAATTTTCTATAAAATGTGTGCCAATAACAGGCATGTACAGCATTTACAATAGAATATATACGCATTTATTGCACGTATCGCACGGTTAAATATCTATTATCGTTCTTTGACGTGCAATTGAAATGCGAAAACTAGATTAATTTCGCTCATAGTATTGTCCGCAAACATCTGAAAAGATATCGTTTCACAAACTTGATTTACGGTTGTGGCGATCTACATCACTAGCACGAGGGGCATCCCCAGGTGAGATGGTTGATATGTCACTGTCAGGGGACGCGCTTTTGAACTTTGGGTAAAAGATTTAAATTTACATGCACTTTATGTTGCTCATCCAAGATTTATCTTCCCTAGCGCTGGTTCATTCATGTATCTTGTTTAGAACATTCATAATACAATGTTGTTAACGTTTACACAGTCGTTTTAATTCTTCGACTTGGGACGTCGCAAAACTCCCACACGGTCACCATGATCATCGCAGAGCATGATCTTTATAGTTACATGTGCCGCGGTCGAAAAGAACGAAAGCAGAGGGTATAAGGAGTTCTAATACCATGATTGTCTATTAAACTGTTCCATGATCTCGTATTTATAGTAATGATACGAACACAGGAAATCTTATATACCTTACATCCAAGACACTTTAGGGCCGTATTAGTGTTTTATATTGCAGTTTAATTCTGATAGACTAAAAGTCAAAAGTCAAGTCAAATATTTTTATTCATTAAAATCACAAGGATCACTTCGAAACGTCAATTTTACTGCCTGTTCCTTCGCGACCAAGCCAGGAAAGAAAGGCAAGAAACAAGGCTGGTTGTTTTTTTTAATGATCCTTTTACAATACATAATAGAAAATAAATTACGTCTAAATTGTAACATTTTGACGAGTTGGAGCAATTTCAATCCCAAGCTTCTCTATCATCTAAATAATCCGATATTTTATAGTAGGCTCTTTTATAAAGATTTTTTTAATTACGTTTTTAAATTTGTTAATTGTCAATTTTTGTACATATCTTGGGAGTTTGTTATAAAAGCGTACACCTTGCCCTTTAAACGATTTACTAACTTTATGGAGTCTACAAGTGGCATCTCATCTGACTACATCTCTATGTCCTAGCAATAAACATAACGTTCTGATATGAATCGTTTTCTATACATCAAAATTGTGTGTTAATTTGTCTTTTCAGCCTCTAATAATAGATGAACACAATATATTCTGCTTACAAATCAGCTGAATTCTAAAGCATGATCTATTATATCTATATTTTATTCATATATAATCTTAATTCAATAATATACTTTAAATGACATAATTTTACTCATATAAATACAAACTAATTGTAATGAAATTTGAATTTATTAATTGATTTTGATTTTACTTTATTGAAGAATTTTAATATTAACAATTCTAATTTGTGTGAGATAAAAGGCTATTTTATTTTATTTAGACCCCGTATACCATGATCGTACTAACCACGATACAGGAAATCCTAGAGTACGAGGAGATACATAGTTTTGGGTGTAATTTATATTATTTCCTTTTCAGATTAAATTCCACGAGCCCAACTCAGATACCCTTTACAATGACATTCCACTAGAGATTCTGCCTGATGAGTACGGTGGTAAGGCTGGAGACTTGGGCCAGATCAAACGGGAGTGGATCAAGAAGATGGAATCCAAAAGGTAATATAAATAACTAATGCTGTATATTTCACACAGCGCTATCAAGTCCCAAGCAAAGGCCCCGGCAGAACTGATATAATACTTATAGGTAAAGATAGATAGAAAATAGTGCACACTATAAAAGAAAAATTAAATAAGAACAATGTTCAATGAACTAAATCTGTGGAATACAGTTTGTGGTCTTATCGCTAAATACCACCCACCTCTATCTTTAGACACCCTTTGGTGGGAAATAAATAAATGAATAATAAAATAAATATGGCTGGACATTTCACACAGCGCTATCTAGCCCCAAACTAAGCAGAGTAAGTGGGCTATGGGAACCAGATAACTAATAGAATACTTATATAATTTTTTTTTGTAAATACATACTTATAATATATAGAGAAACAACCAGACCCGGAACAAATATCTGTAGATCATGCAAACATTTGTTCCGCGGTGGGAATCAAACCCTGCGTCTCAGCTGGCTATTCGCCCATTGCACCACGGAGGTCGTCAAAATGAGAGAATAGATTGTGTTATACATTTATAAAATAAAGAAACACCCAGACCCGGAACAAATATTTATAGATGAAGCGACAAGCGTTAACTTTTTTGCAGCGGGAATCGAACCCACCATCTGTGCGAGGTGGTCATAAAGTATCAACTTCGCTCGTACATTTGCCTACTAGAAAACAAATGGCAAACTTTAAGAGGAGATGGATATTTTTTATAAGTATCTATATGTGATCGTTTTGAACAAAATATAGAAAAAAATATCAGGTTACAATTAGGCTTAGCTGTGTAAGAAATTACTCCCTGCGCTTATGTATTCCATCATTTACATACAAAATTTACAATACATTATTTACAAGTTGGCAACTATCACAAACGAACTTCATCATCGTCGTCAGCCCTTCTCATTCCACTGCTGGGCATCGTTGTCGTGATTCGCTATGTCTAACGACATAGTATATTTACTATGTCGTCAACCCATCTTGCCGGTGTTCCTGGTTCCATCTCGGAGCCACCACTCAGTCAGCACCTTGCTTCACCTGTCATCGACGCGCCTTGCCACATATACTGTCTAACTCCATTTGAGCCCCAATATACGCTTGCTAACGTCTTGAACTTTAGTTTGCTTGCGAATATCGCTCGGTCTGGAAGTGTGATGCATGGCGAGCTCTATGGCTCTTTATGCAACTCTAATTTTACGCACAGTCTCCTTCATAAGCGTCCATGTCTTGGTAGGGTATGTCAATCTTGGCAGTAACAGGTGCTGAATTCTCCTAAATATCTCCTTGGCCTTGTAACTCTTTTCAAAAGATAGAATATAAGCAAAGTACACATAAGATTCTACCAACTCCAGGTTCTCGTTTCCAATGTTTGGAAAAAGCCACTGGAGACATTCGACATCACTTTTGTTTTGGTCATTTTCATCTTTATGGCAACTCTTAGTGATGCTTCGTGGAGATATGTTAGCATCAGTTAGAAATCGTCTAGGTCCTCAGCAAAAATACTATACTCTGTATATCTCAGATGAGAGAGGAAGACACCGTTGATTTTTATACCAGAGTTTTCCCATTCAAGCGCTTTAACGACGTCTTCTAGGACAGCCGATAAAAGCTTGGGTGAAATAGTGTCTTCTTGTTAACTCCCCTTTTAATGATTGTTTAGACTATGCAAACGTATACCTGCATGGTGGCTAAGGTGTAGAGCTCCCGGAGTATATCCATATTATAATGGTTTTATTTTTTATTTTTCAGAGATTGGTTCCTGACAAATGATAAGCGCTGGGCGGTGGACGAGTCCTCAAGACCCTCAAACTGCAAGGACGACCGCGTCGACAAGGCAAGGGACCTACCCGGGACTTTTAGGACTTTGGCTCTTGATTAGTTTAGTTTTAAAGTATCTTGTAACTCTAGGATGTAAGAAGACTATTTCCTAAAACTTCGTAGGGCTAAAGTATGTACCTCCTGCATACATTATTATGAACTATGGAATCAACGTTGTAATCCTGCTATTCTATATAAATGCTGTTTTATGCTGACCAATACCTACTCGGCTAATATATTATGAAAAACTGACTATTTCAAGCTTACCTCCAATGTTGGTTCCTTAATGGAAGTTAATTATTATTGACAGTCATTTACACAGCCCAAACGTAATATGTAGATACATTTCAGTTCATTTATTATCAATGTACAAAATATTACCCGGTTTATTAGTTTTAAGTTAGAATAATCGTCGTATTTTATGACAGTGTAATTTTATACTGGGGTAACATTCAAATTTTAAAATAAAAGATATTAAATATAAATTATATGTCTTTATTAAATAAATAAACTACAAAAGTTTTCTTCCACAGTATTACCATTCCCATTGATTTTTTTTTGTAATAAAAACTATCAGAAAAAAATAGGTAGGTTCAGTTAGTCTATAGAGAGTGTTCTAAATGATCCGTTCAATACATCTTCGCCGTTCTTCTTGTTTTTCTTCTTCATGTCTGCCTTCCACAAGTTGTCTTGTATAAATAGTTCTCTGGAAAAAAACAGGATTTTAACTATATTCAGGTTTATCACACTGATAAAATATTAAAGTTGCTGCTGCCAACGATGCACGTATAGGGATGGTAGATTGAATAATTATTAATTAGTCAAGCTCTTTTCGGAATGCCCACGGTGAAGGCTTCCTTAGTCAGTACGGCTGTATCTCTTACGATGTTCTTCCATATCAGGCTCGATATGAATTTTCGTATAAGTTTGTAAGTACAAAACAAGAATTAATCATCTTCTGTACAAGTCTAACCCCGGCGATGGCATGCCATCTCACAAATCTTTCTAGTTTGGGTGCCTATGTTTCTTTCCGAAATAAATTTATATTTATCTTAAATTTATCTACATATTATCTCTCTCCCCACCGTGCTACAAAGGTCGTGAAACTTCATCAACACAACAAACTATAGAAGTCTACTGTTGGACGAAGGTCTCCCCTAAGTTGCGCCACTGAGCCTTATTCTTGGCTCTTCACATCCAGTCTCTAGCCTAGCCAGCGAGCATCCCATACTACGATTACCTAGATAAGGTCTCCACTTAGAACACTATATATACTTAATTACCGATTTTAATGGGTATTTGACGATGGCTATAGACTGTCAGTATTTCTATAGATGAAGACTTCTTTTCGACAAAGACATATATGAAATAATTACCTTTCATCTTCAATAGCTTTCACCCATTCCTTTTGTTGGGTTATCATGCTGAGCGCTTCACCGCCGTATTCAACTGGAAGAAACTTCTTGTCTATGCTCGAGTATAGACCTTCGTGTCTGTCGTGGAATTTGATCTGTTACCAAAAATCGGTATTCAGTGTAATATAAGTTAATATTGTGATTAAAAAAATTTAGATAGAGAGTTGACTTATACTAGGTATACCGCAAGTATGGGGAAAGTCCAAATGCGCCCTAGAAAAATGTAGGTAGATACTCAGCAAATTTTACTCAAAACTTAAATCATTCGACTTGAAGTCGAAGTCATCTAACCGAAGGTAAGTTATCGATATAAACACGCAAATAATGGTAAATTACCTTTTTGACTCTCTATAATTCAGAGAGTCGCATGGATAATAATTCACATATAGATATGGTTTTTCTGTGTAAACTAGATAAGCTAATTGTCCAAAAGTCCGTTCGCTGTATTTCGCTGTGGTTCTTCGTATTACGATTTGTGACCAGCACCCCTATTTTATGTAGGTATTATGGTCCTCAAAAGAATCAGATGACAAGAAAGGATTCGGTACGCCCCGAAAAGGTTCATTTAATTCCTATTATCTTAATACCCTCGCTCATCATCATATCAATCATAGGACACTGCTGAATGCTGAACGATGAAATCGATGGAAATTGTGATGTAAAGCGGTCGATCTTGTGTGGCCTGCAGTTGAATGCTCGTTATAAGGTCCTCGTTCCTAAGCTAAGGTATACAACCATTTTCTTTCTTTGTCTACGCACTGCTAGTTTATCGTTATGTTTAGATTAGATTAGTTAATTCTTTATTGCACACCATGAAACAAATACAAATAAAAAATAACAACGTAAGTCTATTTATACAATTGGCGGTCATATCGCTAAATAGTGATCTCTACCAGACAACCTTTGGATGGAATGGACTATGCGGACATTAGCTGGGGTGTAATGGTGTACCTAACATACACAAAAATAAATACATGAATGAATCTACTATGTAGGTAAATGGTACACCGCCGTCTTTTTGTATTTGTTTCGTCCTGTCCACCCAAAGATTGTCTGGAAGAGATCGCTTTTAGCGATAAGACCGCCCATTGTACTTATCTTTATTTTTGTGTATTTCTTTGTAAATTTGAGTTTGTTTGGTGTGCAATAAAGAGTATATCTATCTATCTATCCATAGCGGGGAGTAGGAACTTACCAATTCACAAACTTCCTGAGGCAATACGCTTTTGACTAGGCCATATAGTTTCTCATAATAAGACGGGCAGTTAATAACATGGACTTGTTTTAAACGCACGGGCATCGCTTCCTAAAACAAAATTAATTGAGTTAAAGCGTGTTGGACCTCGCACAGTAAAGGAAAAATAACAAATTAAAATTTGCCGTTGATTTTTGGCATTTTGTATGAACATCATTTAAACTGTTTATAAAACTATCAACAACCATAAGTTTGTTGGCTACTGCTCGTAAACTAATGCCTCAAGTCGACTTAGCTTTGATAATTCTTCTTACATCTTTCGTAATTTGCTAATGATTTTTAAAACCATCTTAAAAACGTTCGATGACGGAACTTCAACCCGCCACCTTCCTCTTGTTACGAGGATGCACTGCCGATTGTGCTACAGGCCCTTGTCACGGGTCGAAATTAGCTAGATGATTGTTAGGATTATAATGATATTATGATTATGTAATGTGCTATTACTATTGTGTACTTTTCAAGTACATAAGGGTTTTCAAATATCAATGTTACTTTTGCAAATCTTCTCGCAAATTTGATTTGAGTATCAAACCTGGAATAGCATTATATCGCGTTTTTTAAATTTTTTTATACGAACTGGGAATGGAACAAGTATATGGCCCACCTGATGTTAAGTGATAACTATCGCTTATAACAAAGTATTGCCTCGTGGGTCACGCATCTTAGAAACGTGCTCTACGATGCACTGCCCTGCGTCCAACTTGAGGCATTGGTGTAAAGTCTTATGTGCCTGCAATTTCACTGGCCACCATACCCTTCAAAAAATATAGCAATGCTGCTTAGCAGCAGAAATGAGTATGGAGGTAGTACTTCCCCGGTTAAGCCCAGGGAACTAGTAGATTCCTCTTTTCTTTGTTTCTTGCGTTAACCACTCCTCTTTTACTTACCAGTAAAAAAATAAGAAACTTCTGAAAGAAGAATACATTGACTTTCGAAATCAGCCGCAATGTATAATACTTTATGTCAAAAATAACGATGTGTCCTTCGGCTATGAACTCGTAATGTTTAATCCAATAGTCGCATTGAATGGAGAACGTTTTCATAGTGTCATTATGTACGAATTTTTCCAAAGTTGGTACGTCAAGGAAGTAAATGAGTATCTCGTTTTCTTCAGCTTGATATGTTGAGACGGAGCTGGAAAAATAAAATTGGTAATTGATATTTGTTCTTAAATTCCACCACAACTCAAGCGCCTAACAGAAAAGAGTGGAAAAATGTAAGGGAGGCCTTTGCCCAGCAGTGGGTTATCATATCACGGGATCTTAACGATAATAACGTGATTATATGTCACTCATATAATATGTTTTCATAAAGGCAAAGTCATGGTCAAATATTTTTTATTCATTAAAATCATAAGGATCACTTTGAAACGTCAATTTTACTGCCTGTTCCTTGACGACCAAGCCAGGAAAGAAAGGCAAGAAACTAGGCTGGTTGTTTTTTTTTAATGATCCTTTTAGAATATATAACAATACAGAAAATAAGTTACGTCTAAATTGTAACATTTTGAACGAGTTGGAGCAATTTCAATCCCAACTTTTTTTATCATCTAAATAATCCGATATATTATAGTAGGCTTTTTTATAAAGATTTTGTTTAATTACGTTTTTAAATTTGTTAAATGTCAATTTTTGTGGGATGTACAAAAATTGACAATTGAACGAAAATCAAATCAAAGTCAAAAATTCAAATTAGGATTACTACACTAGACCAGTGGGGCATCATTAACAAAGAGCTTGATTAACATTCCAAATGTATTTTTCATAATTTGAATATACAGGGTTACAAAAAAAATCGTGCTAGATCCGTTAAGGGCGTGGAGTACCCATCATTTCTGACTTATTTCACTATGAAACACCCTACCCTAAACTTAACCCTTTTCGAGATATTCGACTTTTAATTTTTTTATTGAAAATTGCCGATTTTTAGGCTACTAAATTTATTTTTGTTTATTTTGTGTATCTTATTATTATTATTATTGCATTTTTACATGTGTAATAAGATGCTTTAGGACGTCTATCATTAAAATAGTGCATAAGTTAATTGAATAGACCGTAGTAGACAAGTGAAAGTTAAGAAATAAAAAAAAATATTAGAAAGTTTATTTTTCTCTAAGGGATATCTAAAAAAAATATTATGGCAATTGTTCGGCAGATGTTTTTTAAAATATCTACGTTTCATCAGCTATCTAACGAGGTATAACAATCTAGGGTTTGTATTACATTTTCTAAGAATTTAGGTATATATTAGGTTGGGGAAAAAGTTTCTTCGCATTTTTTAAGAAAATACAAAACATTTTTTAATATAGTTTATTTACATTTAACTAAAGTATGTAGATACCATTTTGTTCGATAACTTTTTGCCATCTTGTAGGTAAGGGCATGATTCCATTGCTATATAAATTTTGGGGCTTCTGATCAAAATACCGCGACAAGTGGTTTTGGCAGTCCTCTCGTGATGTTAACCTGACACTGCCTAAAGAATTCTGAAGAGACCGAAACAGGTAGAAATCTGAAGGTGCAAGGTCAGGACTATACAGCGGATGCATTAACACCTCCCAGCCAAACCCTCTTAATTTTTGCTGAGTGGCTAAAGATGTGTGAGGTCTAGCGCTATCATGATGAAAAACCACACACCTTCTGTTGATTAATTCCGGCCGCTTTCTCTCAACTTCTTGTTTTAATCTCATCAGTTGTTCGCAGTAGAGTTCAGAATCGATGGTCCTGGCTGGTGGTAACAGCTCATAATGAATAATGCCCTTCCAGTCCCACCACACACACAGCATCACCTTGTTGCGAGTTAACTCGGGTTTCGCCACAGTCTGTGAAGCCTGACCGGCCTTTGACCACGACCTTTTCCGCACGTTCTTGTCGTACGTGATGCACTTTTCATCACCAGTGATCAGCTTCTTCAAAAATGGTTCGGTTTCATTACGTCGTAATAAAGAATCACAAATGAGTACACGGTTCATTAGGTATCTTTCAGTGAGCTCGTGGGGTACTCAAATATCGAGCTTTTTTGTGTACCCAGTTTTTTTCAAATGCGTCAAAACGATTTTGTGGTCAATTCTCAGTTCTTCAGCTACGTCGTAACTACTGATATGCCGATCTTGCTCCACTTTTTCAAAAATGGCATCAATTTTATCCGTAATAGGGCGACCAGAGCGACGTGCATCTTTGACATCAAAATTTCCGGATTGAAAACGCTTAAACCAAATTTGTGCTACTCTCACAGACACTGCACTAGGTCCATAAACATTTTTTTCGCGGCTTGCGTTGCATTTTTACCTTTTTTGTAGTAAAATTTTAAAATGTATCGAATTTCTTCATTAGATTCACTCATCTTTACAGTACGAAAAACAAATAAAAATCACACATTTTCCTAATTTGAATTTGGAATTATCGTCTTTAAAATTTAAACCTTGAATGGTACCAAAACCAGCCAGATACAAATTGTATAGCCAAAGATATTTAATTACAAGTTCAACATACTATAATGCGAAAATACTTTTTCCCCAACCTATTATATTAGCAATAATACATAGTTTTGGAGCTCTGATGAAAAATTACGAAAAATATTATAAAACGATGTCTTAGTCTTTATAATTTGGGTGAAATTTCTCATTCTAAATCTCGGTACACGATTAAAGGTTGATTGATTTGAAATCAAACCAAATATTAGAATATCTTATTGATAAATAAGCTGTTGACGTCGCTATTATAAATAAATAAAATAAAATTTCCAGTTTCAACAACATTTGAATAAAATAACTTGTTTGGCTTTGTATGCTTAGTTCCTAATAACGATAGAATTAACGAAATAAAGTTGTTTGTAAGTTTGTATGTTTGTAGGGGGTAATCTCAGAAACACTGCACCGATTCTGAAAAATTTTTCGCCGATAGAAAGCTTATCTATTCCAGAATTTACTGAGTGCTAGAGCTGTATTTTTATCAATAAAAATCCGTGCGAAGCCAGTGCGGTTAACTAGTATTTTATGCTATAGAAATCTGACTAATTACTTATAATACAATGTGAATTAAGTGCAAATGTTTGTCTCACGACTAAAACGTGACTTCCATGCTATAATTTCGAGATAATCACGTATATACCTACCCGAACTGGTTAATAGTTGTGTGGCAAATCCCACTTGTTATTAATATATCTATTTACTTACCGACATAGATATGTCGAGGATATTACGAAAAAAAAACATTACTTTACCTAATACTTAAAAAAAGCTATGTCGGGGTCAAGGAGGACACTCATTCAAATTTATTTCCGGCGATAAAAATTGTTTGTGTTATAAAAGAAAATAAAAATGCTACGAAATCTTATAGGTACCTACTATGATCCGACACGTGGCCAGTTTATTACTGAATTGTGGATACCAATGAAGCTACTATAATTCGATTAGATCATCTGTTTGTGTTAGTGCAATAAGGAAGGGTGTGCTATCTTTAATGACTTTTAAACTATCCATACAGTCGTTAAAATAAAGCCGTAACGATGGTGATAAAACGTAAAGGACTGACAATGTAACAATTTAAAAAACTCTATAAGATTGCCAATTGTTTGATAGTTTGGCGTCGTCGATCAATTAATTTTCGCCGGTCCATTTTGTCCCTAAGCCCTTATCAGGTAATCGATGACATAATCGATACCACTGATATTTGATCGACTAGGGTCATCGTATCGATACCATAAAAAGATCATTCAAATCTATGGAAGGGAAGGTAGGAACTTTTTTGATTTTAAGATCTGTTACACAAATTATAAGACTATTTTGATTATATACCAAGGCCTAGTCTATTAGAAACTATGCAGTGAAACCTAATCACTAGGCAAATAAATGTTTCTACTGACTATTTAATTTAAATTAAGATTGTTTTAAGACCTTTCTATTATTTTAATAGTTCCTTCTGAAAGGGCTCATCTGGGGAAGTACTACCGCCATACCTATCTCTGCCGCCAAGCAGCATTGCTGTTTCGGTTGAAGGGTATGATTGTCGGTGAAATTACAGGCACATGAGGCTTTACACCTGGGTGCCTCAAGTTGATATACGCAGGGCAGTGCATTGTAAAGCATTTTACGCATGTTTCTAACGTGCGTGAAAAAGCAATACTTTGTTATAGGCGATGGTTACCACTTTTGGTTTATTTCACAATGTAATAATATGTAGGTGGCAATTGATAGGGAGAAGCATCTTAAATCTAAAACATAAAGATAAAATAAAGAGTGACATACGGGAAAAAACATAGGCTATAGACGCTCTTCAACACGCGCAGAAGCTAAAGTGGAAATGGGCAGGCTACCTGACACGCACTACCGATCACAGATGGACAAAAACTGTTATGTAGGGGAAGGGACCCAGCGGAACCCGTGCCAAGGGGAGACCACATGAGAGATGAAAGAACGAAATAACAACGACAGCAAGAAACAAATGGATATAGCACAAGACCGGAAAGAATGGCAAGCTCTGGGGCCCAATTCTGCTAATTTATAAGAAAAACTATTATGGAACCATACCATTATTAAACGATTATGATTGTTATTCCTGACATATGCTACCAAATGTTCAATGGGGGTTTTTTTTTTTTAATTGGTTAGAACTTCGTTTGACCACAATCTCACCTGATGGTAAGTGATGATGTGGTCTAAGATGAAGCACGAAGATCTAGAAGAAACCTATTTACCTTAAAGAGGGCCGGATTGTATTCTTTAGGAAAAACAGACGACGGCAAAGTGTTCTATACCTTAGCTGTACGCATCAAGAACGTAGAACCAAAACGGTGTGTGCGAATGGGTGGTATATTGACCAGGTATGGGTGGTACTGAGCCGTGTGCCTGCTTGTCCTTTGATGGAAAGGAGATGGCGGGATCAGATCGTATAGTTCCTGGGCACATTCCCCAAAATGTATTCTGTAAAAGATCGATAGGCTTGCAGCTTTACGGCGGTGTTCGAGACTTTGGGTCTTAGTCTCCGCCATATATTGCTCACCTATAAGCCTAAAAGCCCTACGTTCTATCGAGTCTAAGGTAGCGAGCTGGTATTTGGCTGAACCATCCCAAAGCTGGCAGCAGTACTCCATAACAGACCGGACTTGAGCTTTGTAAAAACTAAGAAGCTGTCCTGGTGTGATGTTTCTCCTGACCTTGTTGAGGATGCCCAGCTTCATGGCAGCTGTTTTAGCCTTAGACTCGATGTATGAGCTAAAGTTGAGAGTAGGCGTGAGCGAGACCCCTAGGAGCTCGAGGTGATCTTTTACAGATAACGGTACATTTTGGAAAATTGGAACTTGGGTAAACTGACTCTTTTTCGCCGAGAAGAGACATGCTTGCGTTTTTGAAGCATTGAATTTGACAAGATTGGCATCGCCCCAGTCAGAGACGGCCTTGAGTGTCAAATTGAAACGCTGCAACATCTCGTCTCTCTGCCTCTGAATTTCAGCTCTGCTGGCTCGAGCATTAGAAGTGTACCTCTCCACAACTGTACTGTCGTCTGCGTACCCAATGATACCGGGCATGAGCAGATCATTGATATGCAGCAGAAACAGCGTGGCAGAAAGTACTGACCCCTGAGGTACCCCGGCGTTAATAGCCAATTGATCAGACGAGCGGCCATCAATGACTACCTGCAATATGTTGGAGAGAGGAGGGCATTGTTCTTGTTAAGTTATATTCATTTTTTATAGAAAACATTCAAATCTAACTGTCAAAGTAGGTAAATATCTAAAATTTGTCATTAAAATATTCGTCAATTGTATTGTAGGTTTTAGAACTTAGTAGGTGTTTTAGTTGTTTTATAAATTTTACGTTATTAGTCTCATTTTTAACACGTGAGGGGCCCAATTCTGCTAATTTATAAGAAAAACGATTATAGAATCATGCCATTATCAAGATTGTTGTTCCTGTCATAAGCTGCCAAATTCTCAATGGTGTTATCATAGCAACGGCGCTCATTGAAAAAATATTGTGTTATTAGATTATCAAAAGGACATGGACAATTTTAGGTCAATAGGTATATTATAGCACATTAGTATTTAAGAAAATAGAAATGAATTTGGGATCCGATAGACTCCAAATTAATAAAACACAGATAAATTTGTTACAACATTTTTTGTTGTAAACAAAATGTCAGCTTGATAAAGTCTCCGATCTTCATGTTGGAGGGAAAAAAGAGGAACATACAAAAATAAACATGGCCAATATACGGCGATGACGTCATAGTAAAGCGATTGATTTAATAGAATTGGGCTCCTGGGGCCCAATTCTGCTAATTTATAAGAAAAACTACTATGGAGCCATACAATTATTAAACGATTATGATTGTTATTCCTGTCATATGCTACCAAATGTTCAATGGGGTTGTCATAGCAACGGCGGTCATTGAAAAAAGATTGTGTTAGTAGAATACCAAAAGGTATCTATAGTGGCGATTTTTCGACGATACCATAGTCATAGTGAAGCGATTGGTTTAGTAGAATTGGGGCCCTGGTAGTTTGTTACGAGTAAATATTTTGATTGACATTTCGTAAGGGCTTGAAGACTGTATATGATGATGATAATGATGATCCTATTGTATTACAGGTGCGTGACAGTATTACAAAGTTTATGTTGACATTATAACATCATTCAAATACGTATTGTTGGTTAATGTAGCTACCCAGTGTTTATAGCATTTTAATTCTAGACATGAGTACAAGACACCATGCTTTGTTGCAAGACACGTTTTTAATTGAATTTAATAACTCTGTCAAGGCATATTAAATCCCTATTTAAGGTTTCGAGATCAAGGTTTATATCCTTACTTATAAATGATTTAAGTAATCAAGAACCTTCCTTTCTATTTCTTAAAATATCCCGCCGGTTAACCTTTACTTGGAGTACCGTTTTTAACTTTCCTTTAGAATCATAAGTTTTAAAATTACCCCTGAAATAACGGAGAATATGAAATATGAATCCGCAATATTCCTCTGTTCCGTATCAAATACGAATGAAGTAGGAAGTGAACAGATGTCTTCAAGCGTTTCCATCGTAGACTGCATCATCACTTACCCTCAGGCGAGATTGTCATCAAACGCGAGCCTAACATTTGTAAAAACTATGCTCTTTTTTGGATTGGTTTAGGGTTTTCCGTAGGCAATTTTAAAACAAATAATTTTTTATGCTGACTTGCGCGACGATATCTAAAACTATTTAGTGGCTAAATATGATTTAGATGAGATAATACTTTATTGCACACCAGACAACAAAACAATTAAAAGTAACATTATTCAAATGAATGTATACAATTGGCGGTCTTATCGCTAAGTAGCGATCTCTACCGATAAGTATGATTTAGAGAGTTGTCACATCACAAATACGTCAAATTTAAACATGTTTAGTCGCTAAGTACGTTTAGGGATCGTTGTGCAAGGACGTTTAGGGCTTGGAATCATTCGCCCTCTTCTAGCATACACATTGTTTATAAAAAACTTACGTTATAGAGAAAGCAGTCTGAAGGTTTTTGGAGAGTGGATCCCTAGAAGTGTAGATTTCAGGCATATTGTATCTTCCACAGGCGAATTTCTCTATGCATTTCTTCGTTTTCTCCAAGCTACCATAACAACTATGTAAAAACTTCTGGATCATTCTGTTATCTGAAAAATTAGGCGAACTTGTTTTTTTAAAGGGACTTACTGGCTCATTGAGTTAGTGCGGAGACTTAATTTAAAGAAAATGTAACTGTAAATTGAACTGGATATACCTAATAACTCTTTTATTAAAAATATTCCTGTACCAACACTAGCTTTTGGGATCTGGTAACATTATTAATCATTTTAACATTTCCTAAACGTCAGAATATGAATTGAATTCGTTGTCAGGGTATAATTTCGGTAATAATTGTTAAAATAAGGTTTGCTATTTTGTTATTGAACGCTACCATGGAGGGGGTATGAAAGCACTGTTGCGTTAAACGTTCAACGCTCGTGGGGAGGGGGAATAGAAAGAGACAGAGCGAGATTGAATGCGTGGCACTCGAACGCATGCGCGTAGTATACCTGTTACAGGCCAGCGCGAGCGTTAGCAACGAGTAGCGTCCAATATTCCAACGCAAGAGGGAGAGAGAAAGAAAGATACACAAAAGTAGGAGAGAGAAAGAGAGTGAGTCGGTAGATCCCAAGCACATGCGCGTGGTATTTGAAGGTTTCACTTCTACCACGTGTGAATTGCACACATGTTTTTTTGATCTCTATGGTAACATTAAATAAATAAATATTGCTGGATATTTCACACAGCGCTATCTAGCCCCAAACTAAGCAGAGCTTGTATTATGGAAACCAGATAACTGATAGAATACTTATATTTTTTTTCTGTAAATACATTCTTATAATACTCGTATATAGAAAAACATTAATTTCTTAATCTCTCAATATCTGTGTGTGTTCAATATAGTGAATAGGTTTCTTCTAGGCAAGCGTGTACCATCGTAGACTGCATCATCGCTTACCATCAGGCGAGATAGTGGTCAAACGCTAGCCTATAATTTATAAAAAAAAAAAAAAAAAAATATCTTTATTTATTAAATATTTATTTCTCATATCATCAGCATTTTGCTAGCGTTCATATTGCGTTCCTTAATAATTATACTTAGAATAATTATTCGTAAAGTGGAATACAAATATTAGATGAATTTGAAGCAAAACATTTGTTATTGGAAAACTTCTATTACTAAGACTAAAAATAAAGATGTTCTTTCTATTACAAGAGCATTTTGTTTTCTTTCTTTGTCAACATAGTTTTGCATGTTACTGCAATTAAATCTTTTACCTAAATGAATATGATACCTTTGCTAAATTGTAACACGAATCGATTCGATTCAGTCTGAATCTAGTTTTATTTTGTGCAATATTGCAATTTAAAATACCTAGTACCATTTCTGCTTACCAAGGTCTTGAGGTAGATAACTCTCTTTCGAAATCCATTCTCTGATCGCGATTACGTCTCTTTCGTTGTCTAGGGTCATCTAAAACATAGCATTTATACATATAACATCAACTTAGAACCCGTATTCAAAACTATACTCAAATAATAATTAAACTAGCAGATTTTGACAGTATTTTACCTTTATATCTCAGAAAACATTTTTATATTTCAGAAAACTGTCAAAAATCTTTATTCAAGTCTCGTTTAGGATGATATGCTTATGGGTCCATAGTCCATCCAAGATAATATATCTTAGATAGCTTCATAAGGTCCTCTATATTTTTATCAGTAATATGCCATAATAGAGGTTTTTTTATAACTAGTGATTCGCCCCGAACTGAGATCTCGCGAGTCTACCATAAAATAAAAAAAATATTATTCGTAATCTTTGACTATCAAAATAGTGCCACAAAATAAAACCAACATACTTGACCTACAGTTTCATTCAAATTACAGGTAACGGGAGTTCATGTTAATTGGTTACCTTTTTTGGGGTACAAATTGCAGTTATTCTAGATTTCAGACTTTTGCCTATATTTGTGATATATAAGCTACACGCATACTAAATTACAGCATTGTGGGGTTACTGGTGTACCCTGTGAATTTTGTCAAAGTTTAGTTTTTATTATGGCTAATAACTCAAAAACTACAAAAACTGCACTAAAAGTAAAAACGGGGTCAAAATGTACTAATGAAGACCTTTCATTTGACGTCTCGCTTGACCGAATAGTCTCATTTTCATGTTTTTTTTCCCCTCTTGAACCCCCATATCTCAACATCCCCCCCAACATTTTTAGCTCATTAAGTCACACCAAAATTGTGCCATCACCTAGCTAAGTACCTTCCTAATACCCACCATGTGAAACGTAAACATGGTTTCTTATAATTTGCCTGATAGGAAATAGTTCCAAAGTCATGATCCCGTAGTCTTCAATAAATATTATAAATGAGATAGTGCAACTTGACACAAGTGCTATGTGCTTCGATTGTTCGTCATCAGTAAATAATTATTCTTTACAATTTTATTTGGTTTACATTCTCGCGCCTCGAATTAACTCTTCTCGCACTGCTCGTATTTTCGTATGGAGGAGTTACTTTGCCTAACTTTACTTAGTATGTAACTTAAATATATAAAAAAAATACTTCATATTACTTGACAATACCGACTCCAACAAATAAATAAATAAATATTGCTGGACATTTCACACAGCGCTATCTAGCCCCAAACTAAGCTGAGCTTGTACTATGGGAACCAGATAACTGATAGAATACTTATATACTTTTTTTTGTAAATACATACATATAATATATAGATAAACACCCAGGCACGGAACAAATATCTGTAGATCATGCAAACATTTGTTCCGCGGCGGGAATCGAACCCGCTACCTCCTGAGTCTCAGCCGGCTATACACCCACTGCGCCACGAAGGCAGTCAATAAATAATAATATATTTGAAATAACCGTGACAATAAACGACCTCATAATAAGAGGTCGTCGTCATAGCTACTAAGAGTGAGTAAATTCGCCCGCGGCCCCTTTGTTTAGTGTAAATTAATAACAAATAACTTGGAATTTTATTATGATATTAAAATATCGACATAAAATCATTTAACAAATATGCAACCACTTCCTTTCTTTGTCTACGCACTGCTAATTTATCGTTATGTTTATCTCCTTTATTGTAGTTTATATATACCTATATAAGTAAAGTATATATTATTATATTTGTATATATATTTAGTTTATTTGTAAGTATTGGTAGTTTATGTAAGTTTATGAACATAGATACACCGCCGTCTTTTTGATTTTGTTTTATCCTGTCCATCCAAAGGTTGTCTGGAAGAGATCGCTTTTAGCGACAAGACCTCCCGTTGTACTGATCTTAATTTTTATGTACTTTTATTGTATTTTTAATTTTTTTGGTGTGCAATAAAGAGTATTTTATTCTCCATTCTATTCTAAATAGTTTTGTATCTTACTTAATGTAGGTTAGGTATGTATCTACAAAATATAATTAAGTAGGTACGTATCTACCTGTTGAAAAACAGTTCAAAGTTAAAAAAAGAAAAGCCCTATTTAATTACATGAAAATCTAAATATAATTAGGGCGCCACAAATTACAATAATATATATGCTACTAATTATTCCTGGAATAAATAAAAGCAACCTAACAATAGTGAAAAGTTTAGGTACTTACGTTGAAGTAAAGTGGTAAAACAGCAAAAATTCAATCCCTATTTTCCACGCGCACCGCTAGTCGAACTCAGCAAGCCGTTCGCACTATTCGACCTTACCGCATCACCTCTGCAGACTGACTAACTTGATCCTTCCTTTCATGAGTTTTTGCCACCACCTACTTGCATTGTAGGTACTGTCGTTCCTAATAGCTTCTCATAAACTTTAAAAACTACATATTTAAAAATAAGTTAATCCGTGGCTACCTGCTAGGAAACGTTTTTAAGAGTCTACGAACGATTATTAAAGTTAATTAAATATAAAAAAAACCTGGTTGGCCTTTTCTTTTTTATTATTTATGACTTGTAGATGGATCAAGTATAACCTTGACATAACTAACCTTATTACTTACACAGGTATACCTTAATACTAGGTCTACTTTGTATAGTTAACCAGGAAATACAACTGCCGGAACAGTTTTTTTTATTAATTACCTTTAAAACAACTTTCTTAATTGAAAATTCTTTTTATGTACAAAATTAGGTATCTTACTATTTTTATGTTATTTTTAGTGATCTATCTATTTCTATTTCGAAGAACTGACGGCCGTTGGGGCAGAGGGGTTCTCGAGTGGAGACCACGCACTGGAAAGCGCAGCGTATACGCTCATAGTCATAGGACAGCTCCCTACTAGATGGAAAGAATACCGGATAAAGGTTGCTAGGAGCCGTTGGGTGCAGGTCACACAAGATCGGTTGCTCTATAAGTCTCAGAGGAGGCCTATCTTCAGCAGTGGACGTACTTTGGTTGGTATGGTGATGATATTTTCCAAAAAAACCTACTCAAATTTAGCTGTATTATAAACTAGCTTCCTCCAGCGGCATCGCACGAGTTGTTTGTCAACAAAAAGTAGCCTATGCGTTAATCCAGGTTATAATCTGCGTACATACCAAAATTCATCGAAATTGGTTCAGCCGTTACGACGTGATTGAGTAACAAACAAACATCCAAACTTTCGCATTTATAATATTAGTGTGATTGGCAAAATATATTTTTCTCCATGATTGATCCATGAATATCGAGCGATTTGATTGATATTTATAATAAATTACATTTACTCACAGATATAATGAAAAATAAATGGCGTTAGAGTATGGTAGAACTGAAGTATGGTAGAAAATTTATTGTTTTATAATATAATTTTATTCGTGCACATTTTACGACTTCAAACATTTGGAGGTAAAATTATTGATATTCATACCTTCATTTGGACATAAATTAATTTAATTTAATATTGCATACCTATTCAGTAAAATATGAGACCTCTCGGAAACTTAATATGTAAATTAATTCGGTACTTAATCACATACGTAAGGTTAAAAAACCTTTTTAGTGATGCTCCATCCAAATCCATCCCTTACATAATTAATTAATAAATAAATATATATCGCTGGACATTTCACACAGCGCTATCTAGCCCCAAACTAAGCAGAGCTTGTACTATGGGAACCAGATAACTGATAGCACACTTATATACTTTTTTTTTGTAAATACATACTTATAATATATAGAAAAACACCCAGACACGGAACAAATATCTGTAGATCATGCAAACATTTGTTCCACGGCGGGAATCGAACCCGCTACCTCCTGCGTCTCAGCCGGCTATACGTCCACTGAGCCACGGAGGCAGTCAACAATACAAAATAAATAAAATAAGTAGGTATGTTCTACGCATTTTGATGATTTAGAAACATTTAATTTAGTGTAAACCGTTTAATTATATTTACCATAGGAACAGGAATTACGTATAATTTAGATTAATTAAATTTCAGTGTAAATAGTCCCATAAAAAGCTGATAAAAAATATCTATATTTTAAATTAGTGCGCTTGCATTCGCTGTTATGAATCACATAAAAGTATATAATCTCAAAAACCCACGCATTTGTACCTACCTAAAATAGGGAGCAAATAGGTAATTTGAAAAAATAAAAAACCTGCATACTTTTTAAATCAGATCTTTGTTACTACTGCAAAATAAATAGGTAACTACCTAGGTACCTTATTATAAACATTCATTATATTAACTATGGAAGGTGAATACATCATATATACTCACCATTTTTGTGCACAATGGAATGTTAACAATTTTTAAATATCCTACTTATTTTCGGCCTAAATAACAAATCAATACGTAACATCAAAGATGTTCTACGTATTTATCCTAGGTTAGATAACATAATGAATATGTGACATCATATAGATTTTTCAGTTCTAATCGATAAAGAGAAAAATTTAGATACTCAAATTCTAAATATGATTTATTTAATCTATGTACAGACATCGCTAACAAGATTGAAATAAAACTTATAGAAGGATAAATTCCTAAAAGTTTTTATAACACGTCGTGTGCGTATATACTTTAACAAACAAATTTTTTTTAATCATTCTTCTTCATGTTTTTAGTTAAATCTGAAATTCCCAGTTAGCGATGCAGTCTGTACATAAAGTTCATACTTTATATCATTATACCGACCGCAATACGAGTTCTTGATCATGTAATTTGGACGCACCTAATTCAGTAATGATCCTCTCCATCCGAAGATTGTCTGGAAGAGACCGCTTTGTTAAGCGGTAAGAGCGCCCATTATGCTTACATTTATTTCTTTTTAACTATCTAGCTTGTAAGGTATAATAAAGAATTTTCATTCATTCAGTCTGCCTCACTAGCATTTATGTATTGCTTTTATAAATGGTAGACATTATTGTTACGATACTGACTACGACTCGTATCTCCTTGAAAAAGTGTCAAACTAGTTTCAAACTTTTGACGCGTTTTCAAGGAGAAATAAGTCGCGGCTGGTTACCGACAGACATAGGAACCCACCATAATACTGGCATAGCTAGTTAATTAAGGTAGAGAAGGTAACTACTTCGCATTTTAAGATAGAGTTTACTACAATATTTGATTAATTATAACCTGAAAAAACCTACAAAAGTTTAACAATTAACAAAATTAATATTTATATCTAAAATACATTATGAAAACACAAATAAAATATACAAACAACCATATTACTTAGTATCAAAAGTAACATTTTCTACTATTATTTAAAATTGTTTAGTCAATGGCTAGAGTTCTGAAGGAACCAGTTCCTATAGATTCAGTTTTGTTTGTGCTTTGTTTGTCCTTTTTGGTGCTCTTCCAGTTTGTGTCATCCAGAAAGAAGTCCCTGAAAATCAAAATCCTTCTTAAAACTTTACCAATACAAAATTTAATCAAGCTTAACTTGTATAGGTAAACAAGATCACTGATGACGGTCAAACACTTAAGTAAAAAAGGCTACCTTCTAATACTTATCCTTAAAGTTAGGTACTTGGGTAATTAAGGCAAAACAACATGCGATGACCTAATATCATTTTAGAGTTCATAAGTATTTTTAGAGGTTAGGCAGATCAAAAACCCTAATGACTTTTGGTGATAATTGATAAAACGATTATATCACATTTTAAACCCGTTTCGGTTAGGTGGTTATTACCATTTACCTATACAGGGTGTTTGGTAAAATACTGACGATATTCAAGTGACGGTTTCTCAAAACATAAAAAAATTCTTCTCAAAAAAAAACTACTAGTTATACGAAAGCGTAGATTTGCAGAGATGAGAATACCATGCGAAAATAACTAATAGCTTATCGATATTCCGACATCTCTCCGCCCAGCTTTAGTGGAAACGGTCAAGCGGCAATATCTTATTTTCTACAGCGCATTCGCAAGCGAAGTTCTAAGCAGAGAGCGCATAGAGAGGACATACGAGTAAGTAGCAGTAGTTTAGTTGATTAATTCGATATAAAACTTATAAAACTATTAAGTTTTATATCGAATTAATCACCTAAACTTATTCGATTTGCTTTAAAATTTGATAATATAACTAGTGGTTTTTTTTATCGAGATGCCTTTTTTATGTTTTGAGGAACCATCACTTGAATATCGTCCGTATATTACCAAACACCTTATATATTTGACGACCTCTGTGCCGAGGTGGGCGAGTAGACGATCGCGATGCAAGGTTGTAGATTTGCTGCGGGACAATGTCTACGTGTACCTTTATGTACCTACAACTTTTTTTGGGTCTTTGTGTTGTGGTTGTGGTAATGACCTAAGAATCCGAAATGGCGGATTACTATGGATAGTGTATGTTGACATACACAGTGCATGTCAATACATTAGAATTCCTACTTGCAGTAACATTTATTTGTTTTTTTATTTCTTTATATCTGTTGTGTCTAGCTTGTAAGGTATATAAAGAATTTTCATTTATTCATTTATTAAAAATATTATTTAAAAAATCAGCTATTTCCCATAACAGTTACATACCCACTCGACCAAAATATATAAAAATACTGATTTTAGTCGATTCTTCGAAGTTGGTTCCATTGTAAAAGAGGTTGTCAAGGATGATATGGTGGCGCGCGAATTAAAAACTCGACACCTTCATACAGAAATTAAAAATAAAATTAAATAGTCTTGCCATATGTTACAGGAAAGGGTGTTGACATACTCAATTCCCCAGTAATATTTACTACTTTTTACTCATGAAAAGTTTGCCCCTGTTACAAATAGGTAGGTTCCGAGAATAAAGCGAGTTTATTAGTAACAAGCTTCCGCCCGCGGCTTCGAACGCGTGGTATGTCAATTAAAAGTAGCTCTATCTGTCTCTTTGTATGTCTGTCGTAGAGACAGAGTAACTTTCGAATTTATAATATTAGTATAGCAGCCTTATTGGCAAGCTTCTTTCATACGGACTTCCAGCTCGATTCTGCTCTTGGCTTGTAGACTTTCTAAGGGAAAGATCCATTCGGGTAGTCATTGATGGCCGCTCGTCTGATCAATTGGCTATTAACGCCGGGGTACCTCAGGGGTCAGTACTCTCTGCCACGCTGTTTCTGTTGCATATCAATGATCTGCTCATGACCGGTATCATTGGGTACGCAGGCGACAGTACAGTTGTGGAGAGGTAGGTACATTTCTAATGCTCGAGCCAGCAGAACTGAAATCTACAAGCAGAGAGACGAGATCCTGCAGCGTTTGAATTTGACACTTAAGGCCGTCTCTGACTGGGGCGATGCTAATCTCGTCAAATTCAATGCCTCTAAAACGCAATCATGTCTCTTCTCGGCGAAAAGGAGTCCGTTTCTCCAAGTTCCCATTTTCGGAGATGTACCGGTATCTGTAAAATGTCATCTCGTGCTCCTAGGGATTTCGCTCACGCCTACTCTCAACTTTAGCTCATACATCGAGTCTAAGGCTAAAACAGCTGCCATGAAGCTGGGCATCCTCAACAAGGTCAGGAGATACTTCACACCAGGACAGCTTCTTAGTATTTACAAAGCACAAGTCCGGTCTGAGTACTGCTGCCACCTTTGGGATTGTTCGGCCAAATACCAGCTCGCCAACTTAGACTCAATAGAACGAAGAGCTTTTAGGCTTAAAGGTGAGCAATATATGGCGGAGACTAAGACCCAAAGTCTCGAACACCGCCGTAAAGTTGCAAGCCTATCGATCTTTTACAGAATATATTTTGGAGAGAATGTGCCCAAGAACTATACGATCTGAATCCGCCCTCTCCCTTCCATCAAAGGGCAAGCAGGCGCACGGCTCAGTACCATCCGTACCTTATTGATATACCACCCATTCATGCACACCGTTTTGGTTCTACGTTTTAGATGCGTACAGCATTTGTTATGTATGGAACCCTTTACCGTCGTCTGTTTTTCCTAAAGAATACAACCCGGGCCTCTTTAAGGTAAATAGTAAATAGGTTTCTTCTAGATCTTCGTGTTTCATCTTAAACCACATCATCGCTTACCATCAGGTGAGATTGTGGTCAAACGAAGATATATCCAGTTTAAAAAAAAACATATGAATAATCGAAACACAGGTGCCATATAATGCGTCATATAGGTATATCGATAAGTATATAAAGTTTTTACTTACGCGTTTATTGTAAGCTTTGGACATGACTTTGAAATTATTTTCTATGGAGAAAATTTTAAGGAATCGTGTTTTCGCTACACATACTCTTTAGGTTATATCTTCAATTTTTACATATATTAATTACAAAGTAGGTAAATAATGCAGTTTATCTGGTAAAAATATAGGATCATATACTACGGGTTTTGCTATGTACGACATTAAATTAAAACACAGGTAGGGCTAATGGCTAGTATTGTTGTAAAATAGGTTTTTTTCAAGTTCCTTATCATAGAAAATTATACATTTTCAAGTCCTAAAATATCAATGTATAAAATGAAACAGCCTGTATAAAATAGGTAAACAAATCAAATTCATTCATCATGTAAGTAGGCTGTTAAACGAACTAAGCGGCATCGTCGCAAAGGCGCCGCGCATTTACGTTATAACTGTTTATTGGAAATGTATTGATTACTGGATAAATATTCAAGTTACCGGTAATAAATCAATCTCCAAAATCAGTTAATACGATTCTGCAAATGTGTTTTAAATTAATGTCGTGAATGCGGTGACATGCTGTATAACAATACATAGTAATAATTGCATGATAATATTGTATTGTAGTGCCCCAACGTGGCTCATCTTTTGGAACAAACATTTTTGTACTAAAACATCTTTTGTAAAAACAAACATGAAACGATAAATATCTATGACTATGACAGAGTCCTATTTCCCAGCAGTGGCTGAAACTCGGAGGCATTCCATGAAGAGCAATGATTTTTAGAACACCTATTTTAAGAGCACCAATTGTATTCCATGAAGAGCAACGATTAATATTTTGATTTGGTGCTCTTCGTAGAATACTAAAAAAATATTTCAAATGTTTCCACGTAGGTCACCTACAATTCTCTTCTAGTGATGGGGTATTTTATATTTTTTTATCAATAATTATGATGGATTGGATCAATTATAAAACAAGGGCTGAAAATGAACATGAATTACCTTTTGCTCATCAATAGTTTGGTAGTCTCGGTCATGTATTGAGCCATCGAGTCGCGGTTGCCTCCGAAGTCGGAAGGAAGATCATCTTTACTGATGTAGTCGAATAAAGTTGTGGACTTTGGCGAGTGGAAATGGATCTGTGAATTTATACATATAATTATTACTAGTTGACATTGCAGTGGATTTTGTAGTATATGTAGTTATACTATTTGTACCATTACTAGCTGTTGCCCGTGACTTCGTATGCGTTACACTACTAAATGTGTAGGTAGATTAGATTAGATAATACTTTATTGCACACCACGAAACAAATACATATAAAAAACAACTACGTAAATGGATGGATACAATTGGCGGTTTTATCGCTAAATAGCGTTTTCTACCAGACAACCTGTAGATGGAATGGACTGTGTGGACATTACCTGGTGTACCTAACATGTAACTAATGATTTATAAATAAAAAATATAAAAATTACATAAATGAAAATTACGTGAATGAACCTAAATAATAACTCGGCATTCGGGCATACGGTTATACTTCCTAGAATATAGTATATAGGGGAGTGGGGGGCATAGTGGAAGGGAGGGGCAAAGCGAAAAGTATGATTTTACCAACACTCTTTCACCCAACGGCAATCGCGACTCACGCAATCCTAGCGCACGGCCGACAGAGGTCATTGACCAAAATCAGTCCGGCTAGCGCCACCGAGCGGGCTACACAGCTGCGCGATATGTATAGAGTGAGATTTTTACGAAATTCAAGGATTTTGGAGGCTGGATCTTATTGTGAAAAGTGAGTAGTGAAGGTGTATTTATTATTTAAATCCAACATCTTTTTATCCTAGTTCACTTTGACATTTTGCAGATTAAATAAATTTAAATACTTTTTAAGATATCAATTGAAAACTATATTAGTATCAAAAAGGCAAAGTGGAAAAAATTACAAGGGGGCAAATTGGAATGATTTCCACTTTGCCCGGCACTTTGCCCGATTTGATACGTCATATTAAAGCGGCATTTAATTTTTATTTACAGATGGTTCATAATTACAAAAGAAAAACAAACCAAGGCTCATGGACGGAAGATCAGATGAGGAGAGCGATGGAGGATGCGAGACTTGCTACGATTAGTTCGGCATCAAAAAATATGGTATTCCAATTGGAACTCTTCATCGTCAATTAAAGTCTGGTGATGCATCGAAGAAGCTTGGAAGGTTTCGTCCGGTATTTTCCAAAGAATTGGAGGAAAAAATATACGCTCTTGCAGTAGAAAGGGACAAGGTCTTTTATGGCCTAACGAAAGAGACTTTGCAGGATTTGGCTTATCAATTGGCAGTACAAAATAATATTCCTAATCCTTTTAAAGGAGAGAAAGCAGGAAAAGCTTGGGTAGAAGGTTTTATGAAAAGATTTCCCCAACTAGCATACAGGTCTCCCGAACCTACAGCTCTTGCTCGCTGTTCAGCTTTTAATGAAACTCAAGTCAACCGCTTTTATAACAATTTATGGGAAATCATCTCAAAACATGGCTTCATAAATAGACCTGATGACATCTACAATGTGGACGAAACCGGAGTTAAGACAAGTGCTAGCCACCAAAAGTGATCTCTGTAAAAGGTAAGAAACAGGTAGGAGTAATAGCATCCGCTGAAAAAGGGCAACTTACCACAATAATAAGCGCTTGCAGTGCTACAGGAAGATATTCAGGAGCATCTTCATCGGTATTCATCTCTCCTAATAAAATAATGCCTACTCCAAAAGTTACACCAACGTTAAAAAAGCGTAGAAGGAACTGTAAAAAGTCAGATATTTAACAAGTTCCCCGTTTAAATGTGCACTGGAACAAAAGACAGAGAATAAAAAGAAAACCAAGAAGAAACAAGATACACCAAAGTTTAATCTAACGAGAAACGAAAGTAAGAACAGCAAGACAGAAAAGAATACCGTGAAAAAGAATGCGAAGAAAAGTAAACCTGCAAAAGAAGAAAAGGTATTTTGTTTGTTTTCGGGGAACCTTATCATGATACTCCTACGGAGGACTGGGTCATGTGTGAAGAGTGTGGAGGATGGGCACATGAACTTTGTGGAGAGATTGAAGACGGTCGTTTTTTTTGTATTAAATGTAGAAACTAAAGCATTTTCTATGTGAATGGAAATATGTGCCTTTTTATACTTTGTTTAAAATTTTATTTCACTTTACCTCATTTTTTCTAATGATGTGGGCGAAGTGCTAAATATGTGATTTCAAAAATAGTTTTTTAATACAAATAAGTTGATTATCTTACTTAATTTAATTGATCTCATTAGAATAATACTAAAATAGAGGAGAAATACCCCAAATAAATGCCCTTTTCGCTTTGCCCAAAGTGCAATTCCACTTTACCCTTGTGATAAGGGCAAAGCGGAAAATTATTGATTATAAAAAAAGTGGTTTAATACCTAAATAGTTAATAATTCGTTGAAAATATTTAGAGCTATCTGTAATACAAAACTTGTAGTACCATTACGATTAAACCTAGTCTTCATAACTAATCTAGTTCTTTTTATTTTTTCGATTGAAGTTAAGTATTCCACTATGCCCCCCTCTCCCCTAGGTAACCTAGAAATAAAGCTGAACTCGCTCTTGCAACTTGAGTTGACATCCCATTTTTATCCCATGGGACCTGATTTATGGGATTAAAATTAGCCTATGTGTTAACCCAGGTTATAATCTACGTACATATTAAATTTAATCGAAATCGGTTAAGCCGTTACGACGTGATTGAGAAACAAACAAATAAACAAACATCCAAACTTTCGCATTTATAATATTAGTGTGATTTCATGTTGTGTAGTAGGTATATATTATCGGAATACCAGTAGATATACTACGCGAAAATACCATCATTTTATCTTCAGGTCGACTGACTTATATTATTGGGTATTATAGGCATGTGCTTTGTTTTATAATTCAAAAACTAATTTAGAAATCTTGCGGAGCCGCGTCGCGTTTCGCAGTAGGTTCGCGACAACAACTACCCTATATGAAAAAAAAGAATCAAGCCGATCTGCATCCGCCCTCTCTCTCTCATCCTCCAAAACTCTCTTATCCAAACGTAAAGTCGCCAATAGATGGCGCAACATGTATCGGAATGCAACAAAACAAAATACTTATACAGAGTGTGTCGTCTACAAGTATTATTGGTTGTTGTATAACCTCGTACGAGATATACGTTATATACGAGATTTTATACACATAAAATTAAAGAAACCGTGATGGAAAACCGTAGTACCGTAACCTTTTTTTAAACTCATTCATTAAAATAAAAAATAAGTCCTCTTAGCATTACAAAAACGACGAAAACTGGAATATAGAATTTTAGACAAGAAAGTATAAATTTAATTTCGATGCACAATAATTTTCGGAGGCTCTGTATCCAACCCTGATCAACTGGTCAAAATTTATTAATATTTTTTCAGCTTCATTTTCGCTTTTACCCTCTTTCTCCATATAAACTTTAACTATGCCAAATCTTACACTCCTCCGTGCGCGTGCGCGTTTTTTTTCACGTAAAATTCCATTATTTGAAGTCTTTACCCTGTTGCAACTGTTTCATATATTTTCATACAAAAGATACAAAGACTGCTCCGAAATAATAAATAATGCTGGCCATTTCACACAGTGAGCCTCAAACTAAGCAAAGCTGGAACCGGATAACTTATCCACACTAATATTATAAATTCGAAAGTAACTCTGTCCCTCTATCTGTTTCTGACGTTTTCACGACTAAACGGTGGGACCTATTTCGACGAAATTTGGTTCACACAGAGCTGGGCAAAACACATGCTTGAAATGAATATTAATATTGACGTAATGTATATTTAATATTGCCTGACATCTGAATTTGATCAATTGATTTTGTTTGACATTTATTTTATTTTGGTTTGTTTGTGTTCCTGGCTTAGTTTTATTAGTTCTTATTTTGTTTTATTTATGTTTTAATAATTTGCATGCCTCTGTGGTAGAAATAAGTTGGATCTATAATAATTTTAAGAACTTTGATTAAAACCTTATTTGATGCAAATAAATGATTTGATTTGATTTGATTCGATGCTTTGCGTTAATTAAAATACAAATTACAAAATACTATCTCGCACGTATTTAAAATACGAAATACAAAATATTAATTCGTGTATTTTAAACATAAACTACAAAATACAGTATTTTAACTGTTTTAATTTAAAATACAAATTACAAAATACTATCTCGCACGTATTTAAAATACGAAATACAAAATATTAAGTCGTGTATTTTAAACATAAACTACAAAATACAGTATTTTAACTGTTTTAATTTAAAATACAAATTACAAAATATAGCCAGGTATTAGGTACTTGACAATTTGACGTACAGTACAGGTGCAGTGTTGCCAACTTTGAAGATTGACATATTTAGCGGTCTCCATTTTGCTTATGAATAGTTACGTTAACTATCGAGCGCTATTTCCTGTAGAACGCACCATTATCAAGATCTTTAAATGTATTTATGTTCAGATGTATTTTGAAGCCATAAGCATTAGAAAAACTAACTACAAAATACTTCAGTATCAGATATTTGAAATACTAATTACAAATTACATTTTTACGAAGGTATTGAATTACAAATACAAAATACGTATTTGTATTTCAATTACGTATTTTAATTACAAGTAATGCAAATACTGCCTATTCCTGGGTATACAGATAGATTATAACCGGGATTGGGACATAGGATACTTTTTACCCGACTGCGCAAAATGAGGGTAATGTTCCTATTGATAAACCACGCGTACGAAGCCGCGGGCGGGTCAGCTAGTTGAACTTACCATGTTTGTCATATCCTGTTTCAAAAAAGGCTTTATTACAGCAAACAGCTTGTCCATAATTGGTGGGGAGTTAATGATGTGCACCGCCTTTAGTCTGATCGGCATCGCGTCCTGAAATTATACATTTAGAGTTATTAATAAATTTTTTTTTCATCGCTCATGCTCGCTCTAAAAGTTGGGCATTGTAAAAGTAAACTCGATAATCGCTCCGTGAATGCGATTTACGGCCCCAGGGCCGTAAGTAAATTTAAAATAGAATAAGGCTTATTGCATTCATAATTAGCTAAACTGAAATACAATCTCCATGACAAATCCTTATTGCTATTTAAAAATGGTAGAAGCCATAGGTATTCGTCGAAAATGGGAATCAGGATGGCAAAGTGCAAATGTTTGTTCAATGTTTGCGCACAAGTGTGCCGCCCGCTTTAGCTGTGTTAGAAGGAATTGAAAAACCGATCCACAGAAAGAGCTTTCATATTAGTTAAAAGCTATATTTAAAAACTTCTGTTTGTATGATTAAATTTGCTAAGCTTCGTGGCACACTGGGCGGATGTGGCACAGGATCGAGATGTCTGGAAAAGATGGGCTTTTTCCCAGCCACTGCTGGGACGATGTCCCACAGGACATCATCATTATATTAGCTTTGGACGTCCACTGCTGAACAAAGGCATCCCCCACAGATTTCCAGAGCGACCGATCTTGTCCGGCCTGAACCCCACGGCTCCCAGCAACCTTTATCAGGTCGTTTTTCCATCTAATGGGAACACTTTCGAGTGCGTAGTCTCCACTATAGAAACTTTTAACCCAACGGCAGTCAGGTCTCCGAGCTATGTGCCCCGGCCACTGCCACTTCAGCTTGCTAATCCTGTTGACTATGTCTGTGATCCTGGTTTGTCTATGTATCCTCATTTCTGATTCGATCTTGTAGACACCAAGCATAGGTCACACCAGTGGGACATTATTCGATGAATTAGAAAAATAACGTTAAAGAAACGTGCTCCCTCATCATGGACCTCATAAGGCGCAAGGTCGCTCAGCGTGCTGATTGACGGCCGTTGGGGCAAAAGGTTCTAAAGAGAAGACAACGCCCTGGAAAGCGCAGCGTAGGACGTCCCCCACTAAATGGAAAGACGGCCTGATAAAGGTTCCTGTAATTACCTCTTGGTATCTAGCGAGCTTCTTCGCAATCGACATATTGATCTTCGTAAGAAATCTGATGGAGATATCTTTGACGTCCAAGACCGCGATATCCTCCTCCTGCAAGATATCGTTGTCCAGCAGCCAGGCGTCAGTGCTCAGGAAGAACAGTTTCGCATCTTCTACATAATCATATAATTCTAATCCTGGGTCGTTCAGTTGCCATATCCATAGGTTCTTGTTTCCCGGTATTGGATATTGAGCCAAATTTCTGAAAGTAATGGTTATCCTTATAAAGGATTTGAATTTTTTCGTATGGAGGTAGCACCTGAATCGCCATTTTTTTAATTCGCTTCTCTTTATGTTACATAACATTTGGATTGGGAACATTAGACGAACAAACAATTTATATTGCTTAATGTCCTAATCCTATAGTGTCATGTTATGGAAATAATGTGACACAAAGATTGCAAAGTGTTTGACAAAATACAACAAAAAAATATACATAATGGCGGATCGGGGACTATGCCTAAAGTTTTTAACTTATTACCTACCTTCCTACAATCTTTAATACAGATTAGTAGACGACTTTGTAAAATAACTAGCTCATTACATTTAAATGCCGTGACTGCGGTTATGTTATTACGACTAATTAGCAAACAGAGTAGACTAGTAATCAAAATTAATTTATCTACACGAGGCACCTTGAATACGAGTTATGTACTCAATCAAAACCATACATCAATCCCTACTAATATTATAAATACGAAGGTAACTCTGTCTCTCTGTCTGTTTGTTACATTTTCACCACTAAACGGCTTGCCCGATTTTGACGTAATTTAGTATACAGGTAGATTATGACCAGGGTTGAGTCATAAGCTGCTCAACAGTGCAAAAGGAGGGTAATGTTTTTATTGAAAAACCACACGTTCGAAACCGCGGGCGGGTCTGCTAGTAATATAGATGCAAAAGAAACCTCTCTCTCTGTCTGTTTGTTACGTTTTCACGACTAAACGGTCGGATCGATTTCGATGAAATATGGTAGGTACGAGGCATGCCTTTTAAGTTCTGTCGTTTCCATATTTTCGGGCAATTTTGAATTTGGAACTGTTCTATATTCGAATGTGTTTACATTTTGAATCTCAAAACAGTTGAAAGTATTAGGATTAATGCTATTGTTTAGTCACAGTTTCGATTTGAATCTGTCAGGTCACGTACGAAAATGAATCTTTCTAAGGAAAATGTTCGTGCAATAATTTTCTACAACTTTAGAAGAGGCCTGACACGGCTTCAGTGTTTAGAAGAGCTAACATCTGTGTTCAGTGATGTAGCCCCATGTCTGCGGACTGTCGAACGCTGGTATTTAGAATTCCAGCGTGGACATACTAGTGTTAGTGACAGATTTCGCGAAGGACGCCCAAAATCCGCCTTCACTGAAGATAACATCATTGCTGTGAGACAACTAATTCTCGAAGATCGTCATGTGACGTATCGAGAGATAGAGGCTCTATTAGGCATCTCAGGGACAACCATTCAGAAGATCTTGCATGAAGCGCTTGGTGTGAGAAAGCTAGTTTGCCGTTGGATACCGCATCTGCTTTCCGACGATCACAAGGCGGCCCGCGTCAGATGGTGTAAGAAAACTCTGCAAAGGTTCAACCGAGGGGAGTCAAATCACGTCTACGACATCATAAGTGGTGACGAATCTTGGATCTATGCCTACGATCCTGATACCAAACAACAATCTACAATCTGGGTCTTTCAAGACGAGCCAAAGCCGACTAAAGTTGTTCGTTCTCGAAGCACTTCAAAGAAGATGGTGGCCACGTTCGTTGGAAAAACCGGCCATGTTGCGACTATTGCACTTGAAGATCGTAGAACGGTTAACGCAGAGTGGTATACTACAGTTTGTTTACCACAAGTCATCGCCGAACTTCGAAAATCTAACTCAAAGCGACGCATCATCCTGCACCACGACAACGCAAGCTCACACAGCGCTCGTCAAACGATTGAGTATTTGAAGCAGGAAAAAGTAGAAATTCTTGACCATCCTCCATACAGTCCTGACCTAAGCCCTAACGATTTCTTTACATTTCCTAAAATTAAGAAAAGTCTTCGTGGTCAAAGGTTCCAGTCCGGTGAAGAAGCAGTCGACGCTTTCAAGACAGCCATTTTGAACACCCCACTTTAGAGTGGAATAAATGTTATAATAACTGGTTTGAGCGAATGGAAAAGTGTTTTAAGCTACGTTGTGAATACTTTGAAAAACAATAAAAAGTACTATAAGGTTCTAGATGTGTTTTTTTCTTCAAACGACAAAACTTAAAAGGCATGCCTCGTATATAGAAAGATTAAGACCTTATCACTGCAGAACATAGGCTTCCCACAAAGAAAATCTGAAGCTTGCACCCAACGGCTCCCAGCAACATTTATCAGGTCGTCTTTCCATCTAGTGGGGGTGAGGGATTATGGGATTATGACCTGGGTGTATAACAACCATGCGTGCGAAGCCACGGGCGTAAGCTTGTATTAACATACGTGGTTCGATTTCTTGGTCCACTCTATTTTCAAAAGCTAGTTTTTATACAATTGCCACGAGATATTTGTGCGTCGTCGTGTGGATAATGAGGCGTATCTATAGATAGCTAAGCAAAAAAAGTTTTGATTGAAAAGTTGTGGTGGCAGTCCATGAAAGATATTTTCTCGCAAAAAAAATTACGGCAGTGTAGTGCAATTCTACCCACCTCGTTTTATTTTTTATTTCGCGTGGAATAAATGGCGTCAAATCGAAGAGTTACTTACGTGATCTTGATTGATTTCTGAACGTTAGCTGACAATGGATCCCTATTGGTCAGTACATCGGAAGCCGATGCTCTAAGGTTGAAGAAGAACTCTGCAGTGCTCTTTGCTTTCTCCAAATTGTAGTAGTTACTATGCAGGAACCTCAAGACTAGTTTGTCATCTGAAAAGTAATAATAGCACAAGTTATTGAATGGAAGAAGTTTTGTAGTTGGCAGGTAAGTCGGAATGTGTTTCGATCCAGAAATCGTTAGATTAAAATCCCTCCCTATGATCCACAGCTAGGGTTACTAGATGTCACGATTTGTCGTGACTTCTCAGGATTTTTAGGCACTTGTCATGATTTCGGGGGTTTTATGAAAATGTAGACGCGGGCGACCGGCACACAACACATTTATTTTATTTATTTATTTTCATATTTTTGCGACCCGAAATTAGTTAGATACATCTTATGATTAAGTAATCTAAATGACATGCACCCTGTTAGGACATGGCAAAATTAATATTGTACTTATATAAACTTATATAAATCTACCTATCCCTGTACGCCATACGTACCTTAAAGGTAAAAATTTAATTACATTTCTAAAATTAGTTACTTAATATTACCTAAGAATATTATATGCATAGCGCGTGCTAGCGGCCAAAACGTTTTTTAAAACGAATTTTTAGAAATTGGACTTTTTTCAGGACTTTTCAGTTTTACATCCTGTAAAACGCACAGTCCTACTTCGCCCACTGCTGTTAGTATGGGCGTATCTTTACCAGTGCCATTCAACACAGTCCTGTGCCAGTCTTATTAAGATTCGACTCTCGATTGCTGCATCATCTGCCCATCTAGTTGCTGGACGACCGACGTTTCGATATCCTGTTCGTGGACTAATTCACCTAATTGAAAATCTCGAGAGTTCTCTAAGTTTATTTGTGCTTACCTATATTTTTAGGAAAATGTGGCTGGCTAGAAACCCACTGCTGCAACTCAGCGTATTGCTGTTGGGCTTCCTTTGGCAAGTTTTTGTCCATCTTGGAGGGAAAAAGGTCTGGAAGAAAAAAAATAATCCTTTGTTCATTGGTAAACATTAAAGGTAATAAAAAAGAATCGCACGGTAATACATTTCCAGCAAAAGCTGACCTCATATTGTGTAGGTAAATCTATACCTAGCTTGATGTGTAGGTAGCCGTATGTATCTCTACGTCCGAAAAGGACATTTTAAAGTGAAACTTTTATTACATCGTCTCAAACTTTTTCGTCTGTGTGTTGCATGTCGCGTGACGGTCGGCCGCGGAGTAGGGATAAAGTGAAAGGCGCTCGTCAGCAGCCGAGGCCAATATGGCGGCGCCTATAGTTCGCATCAGCTGACCGTGTAGTGTATAGACTATTACTCATTTGTGCCAACGAAAATTTTTAGTTAAATGTCTATAATGTGAAACAAAGTTTCACTTTTACCGTGGTTTCATAAAACCACACAATCCTTTTTCTCAATTTTTTTCTGTTGTCTTATATTTGTCACACCTAACAGATAGTTACCACTTCCATATAGAGGAGGTGCCTAAAAAAATATGTTTTTTTAGTTTTTATATTTTCATAACTTACAAGGCGTTACTAAATGTAGGTACTGGTCAGACGGACAGACAGACTAACATTGCGAAACTTTAAGAGTTCCGAGTTCGACTACGGAACCCTAAAAAGCAGACAGTTTTTCTTGATAATATTAAACCCCTTGCTACATTCATGGTTCAATAACCCACTCTCTACATTTATTACCTAATTAATACCTAGCTAAATATTCTTCAGCGAATACACAGCCTTGTCTTGCTCTTGATTCATAATAACAGGTTTTAGTTACGTTCGTATAATTTTCCTACAACAAAGGTCATTATGAATCATGATTGTATCCAAATAGACTAACAATAAAAACAGCTGTAACTACTACCTACCCTTCTTAAAAGAAAGTTACTTATACTGTGCTTAAAGGTACTGTTAGGTACTTCACTTTTATCGGAGAATTGATTTACAAACAAGCCCATACTGTTGAATATAATGAACAGAGTGTTTTCGACTTGTCGTCGCTGATAAATATAGGTAGGGACTCGCTCAACATGTTCATGACGAAGTAGGTATGAAATGAATTGATAGTTTTCTTCCTGCTATTACCAAACTGCCAATACAAGCGACACTGTCTAATCTAACAACTCCGCAATTTATGAAAAGGTAGATTTTTAACTTCTCTATTGAACATAAAACAATTTATTATTAAACTATAAGTTTTAATCATATTCTATCAATATACTTAGGTACCAAATTTTATCAACGTACGTTCAGCCGTTAATTGTTATTGAGTTACAAACAAACAAACATCCAAACTTTCCCATTTATAATATTAGTGTGATTTATAATTTCTCTATTGAATATAAAAACAATTTATTTGCTCTGGAAATCCACCCTGTATAATCAAAGAAATTATAATCTCAGGAATCACTGTCCCTAACAAACTCACCGCCGAAAAGCGGCGAGCGATACCTTGCATTTGTGTGAGTGCCGAAAATGCCTAACATTATTAATACCAAAAGTTAAATAGTCTAAACTCGACTTTATTCCGCAGATTAAAAGTTTCATTTCAAGCATTCGCATTTTGGAGATATGACGTTATGAAATGAAGCAGCTGTTAAGTCGTAAAAATTTATTGCCTTCTTTTGTCCTTTAAAAAACTGTTGACTTTAACGGTATGGCAATAAGGTCGGATTCAAAATGTGCTGTTCGAAGATCGTAAAATTACTCCGTTCGGAACAGAAGTGTGGAGGAGTAGAAACGTACACAATATTTTTTTGTTGAGAAATGAAATTTCGAATCTATTACGTAGGGATAAATCATTTGTTAACCAAATTCAAAAGTCGGATTTTTTAATAATCGGATAGTTTGATAAAATCTTTCATTTTTACAGGCTCCTATTCAGTTTAATGTGCCTCGTTGTCTTGTCTATCGTTTATAGGTAATAAAATATTGCGATATTAGACCTGCCCGGTTTCTGATTTGAGTTGAAATTTTGCATGCATATGCGACATGAAGCTGATCTCATGATGCAGTAAGATGGTGCATCATCAGATGCTTAAACTAAACTACACAACAACATCGACTTTAGGTTCACTTGATCTGTCTTAACTAGTATTCGGATCCTAAATGATATCCAGGTCAGGGTTTAATGACGGAGCCAGGCTATGGGAACTCTGTAATAAAATGACATAGTTACATCGAGTGTGGGCTCGTTCGATTAGTGTTAAAGAGTATTCTTTACCTAGATGATATCCAGGGTCTGATGATGGAGCCAGAAGATGGCTATGGGAACTGTGATTAAACGATGCCACCTCATCGAGTTTTTGGGCTCGATTAATTTGTCTTGCCGACTACTCGGGTCCTAGATGAATTCTCTTCTCTACAATAATAAAATCGTAAATCTCCCTTCAATGTATGAGACCGAGGTCAATGATGCAAAAAGGAGGGTTATAACATTTTCATCCTCGCGTACGAAGTTCCCGGGCAACCTCTAGTTTTGAATAAAATCGAATTTTGTATTGTATACAATATTGCAGAACCATGTTTAGTACTAGAACTTTAACAGTATAGGCAGAAATCAGCAAAAAGTAAATATTGCAAGAAGTAGGACAAAGATATAGAGTGCTGTAAGTCTAGCTAAGAGTTTCAATTTCTCTTTTGCTGTTAATTGTGTATTTTGTAACAGATAACGAGCAGTTGATATTAGGCTATTGTACTTCAGATAAAGGGACTTGGTGGCGCTGGTGGTAAAAATGCCTGTATTTTTAGTACCGAAAATTTATCTCGTTGCCCACAATTTAACGGTAGGGTAGGCTACCGCGTGTTTTTTTAATGAATTTGATAAAAATAAAACACGAGAGTTGTTTGTTTCATGAAGGTAGTTTTAGAATTGGCCGCATCTGATTAGTATATAATGCTTACTAATAAAATTGTTTTTTAAACTTGTTAAAATGTTTTTAGTATGCGACTCCATTCATTCGAAATTTAATGTAGTCCGGTTCATTGGTCTTCGGTCACGTACAGATAAATGAACGATGCAACGCGAGGGAAAGGGACAGTAGCGTAGCGTAGTCGTGTGTCTGTAGTTACAAATATTTCCGTAAAATATTGTTTTAAAGCATATTATAGACTAATTCAAAATCAAATTCATCAAAATATCAAACTTTAAGGTAATACTCACCGGAAATACGAAATTCCATCTTTTTTTAATGTAGTTAAAGTGTTGTTTTTGCAACTTTTGACGGAGCACTTGGGCATGTTGTCACTTCGACGGCAAGCGCGCGACTAAGAGCCGAGAGTGCTTAAGCGGCGTTTAAGCACTCTCCAGCGTGGACATCCTTGACGGGCCGATCGTATATCTAGTATTTTATTGATCGTTGTGTATAATATATAGCAGGGGTCGGCAACCGGCGGCCCGCGGGCCGCATGCGGCCCGTAGACTATCTCGGTGCGGCCCGCAACCCTGAGGTCCGTAAGAAAAAAATACCGAAGCAAAAGGCCATATAAATTCACTAGAATTTATACGGCCATGCTGCTGGGCCATGAGAGTATTCTTGAAAGCTCGCTCCCACGCGGGGTGATAAAAATGTACCTCTATTTCATTTCTTAAGAACTGTTTATCAAGACTGTGATGTTATGTATTGTTTCTACCGAAAATAAATATTTGCTGTACTTATTAAATTCTTGGCAATTTCTTTTGCGTTTATCCGCCGCACGTGCGGCGGCGGGCGGCTCCTTTGAGACAATAGGCGGGGCGGCAGTCTTTGATTAGACGCAGGTGTGCGGCGGCGAAAAAATTCAAAGCGACCGGTTTTAGTTAAAATCACAGCCGCGCGCAGCTCTCGCCACATTCGGTTGTGGAAATTCGCCGGAAACTCACGTCTCATCTGGTTGCTAGCTACGCGTTTCGTTTCACCTTTCTTCCCTTCGCTGATAGCTTCTCACGCACGACGTATGAGGTAAGTTGTATGCACTCGCGAGCATTTTGTTTTATTTTATTTACTGCTTGTTAATGTGAACCTTCAGATTGATGGGTAAATGTTATAAGGACGGGGATAGTAGTTACATGACATGAAGTTAGTTACGAGTGTGTCATGTTTTAATTATTATTTGAATGTGGAGTTGAATTTGTAGGTGCTAACTGGAACATATAATTTTACAACGAATTTAATTTTTTTCATTATTGTTACAGAATAATTATATAAACATGGCTTCAAGAAAAAGGAAGATAGAAGAAGAAAAAAGAGTTTTTAACGAATTATGGACAGAATTATACTTTTTTATCGAGTTTAAAGGAAAACCGTTATGCTTGATTTGTCAAAAGAGTATTTCTGTAGTAAAGGAATATAACCTGAAGCGACATTACGACACCGAGCACAAAGCTAAATTTGACTGTCTTGAAGGAGAAATACGGAAAAGGAAAATTTCCACTTTGAAATCGTCATTACAAAATCAACAAAACATATTTAAGGTTGTGGCAGACAACAGCGAATCGAATGTTCGGGCCAGTTACAGGGTAGCAGAGATTCTTGCAAAAAGTGGACGTCCGTTTACCGATAGTGAATTAGTAAAAGAGTGTGTCTTAGCTATCGCAGAAGAAATATGCCCAGAGCAGAAAAAAATGTTTGAAAGTCTTAGTCTCTCTGCAAGAACTTGCACCCGACGTACTGAAGACTTGGGTGCTAATTTGTGTGAACAACTCAGGGATAAGGCGCAGTCTTTCGACTGCTTCTCTTTAGCGATGGATGAAAGTACGGACGTGTCGGATACAGCACAGTTACTCATATTTGTACGCGGCATTGACGAAAACTTTACTGTTTACGAAGAGCTTGTGAAAATGTGCAGTTTGAAAGGTACAACTACGGGAGAAGATTTATTTCACCATGTGGAACAAGCTCTGGATTCATTGCAATTAAGCTGGGAAAAGTTAACAAGTGTCACTACCGATGGAGGCAAGAACATGAGCGGTCAAAACAAAGGTGTTGTTGGGAGAATCATCAGCAAAGTGAAAGATTCTGGATCTACTGTGCCATTGATTTTTCACTGTATTGTCCATCAAGAGGCATTGTGCTCCAAAGTTATATCCTGGAAAGAAATAATGGATACTGTAACATCCACTGTTAATTTTATAAGAAGAAATGGGCTCACACACCGTCAGTTCCAAAAGTTTTTGGAAGATCTGGAAGCTGAACATGGTGACGTGGTTTACTACTGTGAAGTGAGGTGGCTCAGTCGAGGTGCCGTTTTGGAACGGTTTTTTGATTTGAGGAAAGAAATTGGCAACTTCATGGAGATGAAAGGAAAGCCAGTAGAAGAGCTTACTAACAAACAGTGGATTATCGATCTTGGTTTTTTGACTGATTTGACTAAGGACCTGAATCAGCTCAACAAACGCTTGCAGGGAAAAAATAAATTGATTTGCGATATGTATACAGATGTAAAGTCATTTGAAATGAAACTGAAACTGTTTATCAAGCATATTGATGAAAAAAAGCTTGACCATTTTCCTAATTGCAAGAAAGCCGTGGAAGAAGCTGGAGATAATTTTGTGTGGCAAAATATTACAATGAGAAACGTGTTAACACAACTACAAACTGAGTTTGTAAATCGATTCACCGACTTTAAAAAGAGCTCCCTTAACATGGAAATATTCCAAAACCCTTTTGCAATTGATATTAGTGAGATACCAAGCAATTTGCAAATGAACATAGTAGATTTGCAAAGTAATAGCACACTTAAAACGGCATTTAAGGAAAGCACTGACTTGATACAGTTCTACGGAGGTTTGAGTTCTGAAAACTTCAAAGAATTGAAAAAGTTTGCTCAGCAGATAATAACTATGTTTGGTAGTACATATTTGTGTGAGCAGACTTTTTCAATTCTCAACTACCGCAAAAATAAGAATTGTTCGCGGTTAACGGATGAACATTTAGACGCGATACTGCGCGTGTCTACTACTAAAATGAAAGCAGACGTTAAAAAACTTGCAAGTCAAATGCAGCCTCAAAAATCTCACTAGTTCTTACTTTTATGTTAGTATAGTAGTTCAATTAAAAAAGAGATAATTGTATGAATATATATGCGTTTTATTTCAAATATTAAAAATACATGCCCGAACATATAAATATAAGTGCGGCCCGCACTGATACTCTGGCAACATATGTGGCCCGGCTATAGCATAAGGTTGCCGACCCCTGATATATAGGATTACCCAGGATTTCAAAAACTATCGGCTGTAAATTATCTACTTTAGATTTAGGTATATAAGCGCGTAATAAATAGCAGTTGTTCCTTAGAGCTTATATACTAAAGCCCAAATCAAGGATCTTCTTTCGTGGAACGAACTCTACTTTCACTCCCCAAAGTTATTGGGATTAGTATCTAATAACGGTCAATTACATTTACATTACACTGTATAGTAGAGGGTTAAAGAAGTTAAAAATACTTGTCATCGCACTTGAGGTCGTTTTCAAAGGACAAGGACTATTCACTATATTTTTAATCTGGGCTTTAAATCGGACGATAAGAAAAACAACTGGGTAAAATAGTCGAGGTACAAAAAAGTTAAAAGTACATGTCTCTACATTTTTTATCTGTGCTTGTAATCTGGCGGGAAGAAATTAAACTGAATAAAATATTGCTTAGAGATTTTTTTTCCATTAAATTCTACACTTATAAAACATCTGTAGAATGTATGTAAGTAATTCTACACTGTTACTTATTTTTTGAGTTTTGAATCATTAACTCTTTTTCAAAGAGATCTATATTTATGTGGGTAAAATGTGGATATTGTTTGGTAGAGATTTAATTGAAACAACTCTACCAAATTCAAATTCAAAGGTAGTTAGTTATGTACGTATGTATTAGGTGTCATACAACACCTATGGTTTATTTTTGTACCAATATTAGCTAGAATCAAAATTATTCCCGATACGTCTGATAACGATAAGGTTCCTGATATAAAATACATTTAAAATAAGGAACTAAAAATATTGTAGATAGGTTGGTAGTTAAGTACAGTCCCACTTTTTTAAACAAAATAATAATAAGTAGGTACTTCTTTTGTCTGGGACCGCATGATATTATATTTCCTTTAAAATGTTCCTATAGTAGTAGGCAGATACTTCAATGTCTTCAAATAAAAAAGGTCAAACCTTTATGAAACAAAACTTTTGTATGTATAATTACCTACTTATTTGTTTAATTACCTGTAACTTGATAAAGGTAGAGTAGGTCTTAACTCCGAGAAAAATACCTTAGTTATGTAAGTAGGTATCGTTAACTTACCAGTCAGGGGAGATAAATGGTAGGTACATAGGTACAATAGAAAATCATAGCCGTATCTAATTACTTAAACGTTACTCTTCTAAATTATAAGGAGAAATCCTTAAAAAAAACCACAGCCAAAGTCCTACAACTCCTTTGTTATCAGCAAAACATTTGATTCAAAAATCGATAAGTATTTTAAAATAGGTAGGTAAGTACTATGTATGTAACGTAAACATGCCGAAAAAGTACCTAGATAGATATTGGTGTATTTGTAATAAATTAGGAACGTACTTGTTTGTATTAGTGACTAATGATCGCAAAACTTTGAAAAAAATGCTAGTGACTAATGCTTACATAGGTTATCTACAAAAAGTATTCGGTGCTAAAGAAGTATAACAATGTCATATATTCAAGCGGTTAGTATTTTTATCACCTTAGGTAATTCGATGGTAGAATACGCACGCATTGCCATGACTATTTTATTTGATAGATTAAAAAAAATATGTTTGACGTAAGACATCTGAGATAAAAATAGAAAGAAGAGTTTTTGAGCCAAACGGTTTTGATATTAATTTACTTTAATTTGTATCAAGTTAAAAATGTTTGTAAAACAACCCGCCTTCAAAGAAAACATTATTTTACAGAAGAGTCTACATTAAACTTTTTGGCGCGGAATTAGTTAATACCAACCACGCACCTAATCTTAAATTAATCAAAGAAAAGCATTCATGCATATATTAAGTTCCCTAGAAGTAGTCTATCGAGTCAAGAATAACGTTAGCTTATTTTACAACTTACCGGAATCGCGTGAGAGATAAAACTATCAAAATATAAAATATGTACGAGGTAATAAGTAAAAAATCCAGTTTGGGAGCGCGTTAAACTGTACAGCCGTCTCGGTCGGTTTTAGGCGGGCACTGGAGCACGAATGACCTCGTATCGCAAAGAATGAATGTCGTTATGAAGTGGCAGAATATAATGTTAGTGTGGTGATATCGGTGCAAGAGCACGCAAACTATTATTTTGTACGATTATTTAGTGATAACGTCGGCCAAGTAACCGATTGTTTCACAATATTGTTGGTAGGAAATGTTTGTAGCGGGTTTTTTATATTTAGCCAGGGTTGGCTACATAGTCTCATACCTAGGTAGTAAATAGTCTATACTTTCAGAACCTGTCTACGTATGTTAAATGTTGTTTTTGACGACCTCCGTGGTGCAGTGGGCGAATAGCCGGCTGCAACCCAGGAGGTAGCGGGTTCGATTCCCGCCCCGGAACAAATGTTTGCATGATCTACAGATATTTGTTCCGGGTCTGGTTGTTTTTCTATATATTATAAGTATGTATTTACAAAAAAAAAGCATATAAGTATGTATTCTATCAGTTATCTGGTTCCCATAGTACAAGCTCTGCTTAGTTTGGGGTTAGATAGCGCTGTGTTAAATGTCCAGCAATATTTATTTATATTTATATTTGTTAATTTGTTAGGAAACGTGTTTTTTTTATTTGTCTGCTGTTTAGAAACAAATATTTGCACTTTGGAATCCGCTGTTGGTTTTCAAAGGGAGTTTTAACTTTGTTAACTTATAAAATCGGTAGGCACTGAATATCAAAGTGCAAATGATTCTTCAGTTTTTGTACGGGAGGCAGGCACTATTGCATGATTTTTTTCCTAAAAACTTTGTAAAATATTAGATAACTTTTAATTATGGATAGAGGACAAAAAAATATTGACCTATAAGATAACTTAAAACAAAAGCTATTTTGTTAAATCTTTTCATTTTAGTACCTTTATGGTCATTCCATGTAACGGCAGTTACTGCGGACGTACACATTTATCAACGTGTTACTTTAATGGTCAAAACAGGGGGGTGGGCCTTAGTCCTTAATTTGTTAAAATCGATCTTGATTTCCAATATTCTGCGCCAAATTTGCGAAATTCTACTCGGAGTACGTGTAACGGGCGTTACATCAATTTGCCTCTACCTTCCAGGTAGTCAGACATTCTGCGAATTATCTTCATTATAAGTACCTACTTACTGTAAGATGATAAACGGTGCACAACAGGCTACGACGTTCATTCAGTATGCAGGTTGCATATTAAATTGTATTGGTATTTTCTATTTGTAGTATTGATTTCTAATAAGTAAGGATATTATAAAAATGCACATTGTAAGAATATATGTGACATCATAAACACAGATAATCAACATTTTTAGCATATATTTAATATTTTATAGACAACGCTTTTCTATAAGTTTCGTTGCTGTAAACATTTGGATGCTTTGTTTTAAAATCGGAATAAAAGATCTTTTAAAGTAATTTCCATTGGAAGATATCTGGAATATCTACTGTCAAGGTAAAACAACTGTAGGTACATCCAATGATACTACAGGGTTTTTAATTTGATATTATACTTTGTTTTAAGTTTGATTAATTAGTTTTCATGGCGTATCCCGTGTTTTTGCTCCTGAATATTTTGGTTATCTTAATAAATAAATAATATAAATAATAATAAATATTGCTGGACATGTCACACAGCGCTATCTAGCCCCAAACTAAGCAGAGCTTGTACTTTGGGCACCAGATAACTGATAGATACTTATGTACTTTTTTTGTAAATATGTACATACTTATAATATATAGAAAAACAACCAGACCCGGAGCAGATCTGTAGATCATACAGACATTTGTTTCGCGGCGGGGATCTTAATAGTTATCAAAAAAAGGATTTTTTGATTTATGTGCAGCTGGATGCGGTATGCCTAAAATTGGGATAAATCGTTTTTTTTTTTTAATGGCGTTTGCAGTATTTCATTTTGGGACAGCCGAGCTACACATATGCGATGCCCTAAGCATATTTGTAACCATATACTTACTTTCCCATAAACATTTACCTACAAACACAATATATTAGCGTAGCAAGCAAACAAATAGGTACATGTTTAGCGTAGTAACAAGTGAAAACCCCTTTAGCAAAATGCACTAAAAAAATGATCTTGGTAGCGTTTCAAATGGTCATTCCATTTAGATTTTACATTTTGAGAACCGCAAGTTTGTGAATAAATCATGCTCAAATAAAGTAGGTAGTATCACAATTTATATTCTGTGGTGTGGCCGTCTCCATGTTATTATGTACCTACTACCTGCCTACCCACCTAATAACTATATTATAGTGGTTCGCCCCGAACTAAGATCTCGCGAGTCTCCGATAACAAAAAAATATTATTCGTAACCTTTGACTATCAAATAGTGCCACGAAATAAAGAACCAAAATACTTGACCTACAGTTTCATTCAAGTTACAGGTAACGTGAGTTCATGTTATATGGTTAATCTTTTTAGAGTACAAATTGCAGTTATTCTAGATTTGAGACTTTTGCCTATATTTGTGTCACTTAAACTACACACGCACTCAGATTATACAAACAAATAATCTGAGCACACGCATACCAAATTACAGCACTGTGGGGTCACTGGTGTACCCTGTGAATTTTGTCAAAGTTCAGTTTTTATTATGGCTAATAACTCAAAAACTATAAAGACTACTAAAAATAAAAACAGAACCTAAATGTACTACTGAAGACCTTTATTTGACATCCCACTTGACCTAATAGTCTCATTTTCATTTTTTTTAACCCATCTTGAACCCCAATATCTAAACTACCCCCAACATTTTTAGTTCATTAGTTCACCAAAATTGTGCCATCACTCCTATGTATCACACCTATGTATCAATATTCACGATGATCGGATCAACGCTTCGAAAGTTATCCTCGGACAAACAAACATACTTACATACATACATACAACGCCGATTTGCCCATGTTGATTTAGAGATTTCGCTTCGCTCGATCAATAAAACCGAACGTATAAAACGAACATTCCCAATAATATTTGGATTATTTCCTATGTATGTACCTAGATAGGTATACTATTTAGATTTTCTATAAGTCTACAAATATATTATACGAGTATCTGCAGTGGGACAGTACAGGCTCCAAATAATAATAAATACCTATGTATATTCCATTTCAAAATCATTATATTTTATGGTAGGTAGGTACTTTATCATTAAAAAAACAACCAGCCTTGTTTCTTCTTTCCTGGCTTGGTCGCGAAGGCCAGGCAGTAAAATTGACGTTTCAAAGTGATCCTTGTGATTATAATGAATAAAAATATTTGACTTTGACTTTTGACTTTACATTCTTATTGTAGGAACCCACCTCACTGCAACCAGAGACCAGTAATGGTCTCTGCTGCAACCTACTCTTGAATTCTTCCATAGAACCAGACGCACCTACTCCCGGATAGATGGCGCTTTTAATGCACATCCCATGAGTTCTAGATAACTATACCTGCCGTAGACTAAGAATAATTATTATTCTCAGTCTACGGTACTTGCAATATACTGCAACTGGGTTTGTTTGATTCAAGGTCGCTTGAGCACTCACCTAGTCATCCAACTCAACTGACAGCGAGCAAGCGAAAATGAAGTACTGGGTAAAACGGGGTGGATAGAATTCAAGAGGTGAATGGAAATGAAACCAAAAAAGTTTTATTCTGGCAATTATTAACAAACATTTTCAAATAAAAACACCAAATTCTACATATTTGGAAACTGCAGTATTTTTTTTCTTGAAATGGCAAGACTGATTTAGTGTCCGGTTAGAAGTTTAAAAAAAAAAGATGTTGAAAGTGAGTCGTCGTGAGACGTTAATTTGTGGTCCTCAAAACTTTATCAATATTTTTAGTAAAAGCGAGTTCTTGTACAATTCAAAGTTTATTGTATATTTGGCAGTTCTTCGCGGTTCATTTTAATGTAAAGGTAAGTAAAATTATGTTGTATTATTAAATTTATGGCTAAAATTGTAAACCAAGTCAATTTTATTCAAACTTTTAATAGAAATGCCAAAGAGGCGAATAGATACGTAGTATGGGGTCAACAGATATGAAATACGGGGCTAATAGAAACGGGAAAGGTTTCAATAGAAATGAGAAGGGGGTGTATAGAAAATTATGAGCTAGGGCTGCCACCAAAATATTATTAGGTACATCATTTTTCATAGAATTCATGTGTGTTTGTACGTGGCCTCCTAAACGAATGGACCTCTATTGATGCGGTTTTTTTGTGTTCGAAAGCTGACGTTATTTCATATATTAGTTATAATTTACGAATATTTGTTCAGGCGTTCACAGAGCATCAGCTTATAATATGTTAGGGGTTGCTCTAAAAGTTAAATTTTTTGTTATGTATTTTTACGTTTATCAGTGAAAAGTAATATTATAAAAACTTTTAAGAGATATTACAGGATATCGAATGTACTGTAAAAATTATAGTAACTAACCATAATCATATGGATTAACTTTTCTTTTTTTGTTATAGGAACAACCAAAATGCCACGTACTTATAAGCCTGATCCTAGAGCTAAAAGATACCGAACATATGATGAAGATCAACTCAAAGAAGCCGTCGAAGCCTATCAAACTGACAAATTATCCTATAAGGTTGTGGCAGATAAATACAAAATAGACAAATCTGTTCAGTGTGAAACTTTCTTACTTAATAATAAGTAGATTACAATTAGAACTATGTTCGTACCCAGGTAAATAATTAAAGGTTCTGTTCTAATGATGAGACTGATTTTTTATTAATAAACAGTAACTAACTTTGATTTCTTGTTTTTTTTTTACTTAACTCTACCTACCCTCTCATCTTTATCCATAATTCTTGTACAACTAATTTTTGGAAAGTGACAGCCCTGGCGATTTTTTCTATTCGCCCCATATGTCGTTTCTATTGACCCCAATTGCGGGTAAATAGAAATCTAACATATTTTATGCATTTTACTATGAAATCAAAGCAATATCTATATATTTTATGATAGGATAGTATCAATTGAACTCCGAGACATAATAAAAAATACTATTATGTTAGCCAATCATACAAAAACCAATGGAGAAATTAAAACAAAGTTCAAAACCATGTCTATCCACCCCATTTTACGTTTGATAGCTAGAGATAACGCAATGGCAACACTCAGGGTTCCCAGGTTGGGAGTTTTTTCGCAATTCTGGGTCAAAATATGGTGGTTGGTTTGAATCAAAATGAACGCACCCGTACCCGTGATTCATTGCACATTGTAGATAGCTGAGTACACACTCAGTGTGTTTCACACTCTTTGCACCTATACTCGGCGCGGCGAACCTTGATCCCTATGACAGTTCGTGTTAGTGATGGGTCGTGTCTTTGGTCGTGTCGATAATTTTTTTTTAGACAAAGGCGTGGCTTGCATTCAGCCACGTTGGTAAACATGTTTTAAAAAATATTATAATGTGCATTTTTAATGTCCATTATGTTGTTGTTGTATTAATTTAAGATTTTTGGCATAGATTAAGTAGGTAAGTAAAACGAAAGTTTCCAACCTTGTTATTTTCTAATAATGTTTAACCCGGTAAACACGTTTTTGGTATATAAGTATATATTTTATCATGAAAATGAATGTTCCCCATTTATTTATTTTGTCTGAAAAAATTTTGTTACCGACATTTTTTTATCGATACTTGCCGCCCTAGTCGATAAACGTCACACGACGTAAGTTTTGCAGGACGTAAACATAAATTCAGATTGAGATAACTTCTTGTAAATGTTAAGAATTGTTAAAAATATCAACGGAATATCATTACTAATGGTATAAAGCTACGTAAAATTTATAAATGGCATTTTTAGACGCCCCCAATATGATCCCAATTTAATGGTGACGCCACTACAATGTTATATGGTGACATTAGCTGTCAGTGTCATAGGGATCAAGGTTCGCCGCGCCGAGTATAGTCGTCGCGCCGCCACGCTGCTGCGCCGGTCACATGTAGATTAAAGAAGAGCAGTGGCGAATTTACCAGCAGGCTGAGTAGGCTCGAGCCTAGGGCGGCAGATTTTGGGGGCGGCAAATGTGGGGAACGATTTTTTTTTTTCTATCTCATAGAAATCAAAAATATTTTTCTATGACGGTTTTCTGATGTCTTACAGATAGAAGTCTGCAACAAATTTTGTCGGTGACTTTTCTCTCTCACTTGTCTTTGCACATTCCAATAGTAGCAAACTTCCATATTCTAGAGTAAAACAGCTAGTTCGCCGCCCCTCAAGCGGTAATCTTGATTGATGAATTATTTTTAACTGTTTGAAAGCGCAATAAAGATTATTTATTAACGTTTACCAAATGTTCATTATTGTGTAAATAGCATACATTACCCCGCCCATACATGATTGAGCTTCGATTAGCTCAAAAATATACCGAAAAATTATTTTACGTGCAATTTCAACGAAATTGTTGCATTGTAAAAATAATGTATGATATGACAATTGTTGAGGCAAGGGCGGCAAAAACTATTCAGCCTATACCTTGAAAATTTGTAAATCCGCCACTGAAGAAGAGGTAGATTTGCATTAATTTTTTTAGCTAATATTCTAGATTTTTATTTCTAATAATGTTATTTCTAAAGAATGCGTGCAAAGTTTACACATTTAGAGTATTATATAGTCAGATAAATGTCTCACATCATTATTGGTTCTCCTTCAAAAGTAAAAATAAACAAATTGAATAATACGTATTAAATGAGACAATGGTCGTTTATACATTTAAGAGCCGTGGAACGCATTTTTGATTGGCTCATGTTGAACTAATTTAGTTTTTAAGCAATTAAAAAATAGATTTTGATTATTTTTTTTGATGTGAATCATCTATTGGTGCGCATTTTTATTGCGTATGTTATAATAAGTTACTATGCTTAAAAACGGTTTTCTTTAATTTTATATTACTAGCTTCCGCCAGCGGCTGCGCACGCGTGGGTTGTCGACAAAAAGTAGCCTATGTGTTAATCCAGATTATAATCTTACGTAGATTATAATCTGGATTAACACACAGGCATACCAAATTTCATCGAAATCGGTTCAGCCGTTACGACGTGAAAGAGTAACTAACTTCCACACATATTTCTATACAAACTTTGGCGTTTGTGGGATTGTTTCAATTTAGATGTTTCACATCTGCGGGGCGTTCCGTGACGGCCACATCTTGTTTTATAATTTTTTTTGACTAGGTACATGCCTAAATACTTTATTATTTATTAGACTTAGTGGGTGGTCTCATTTTGGCGAAACATATTTCGAATCTGGGTAAAGTTTTAAAATTGCATCTGGCAAGGCAACCCTGCAACTATTTGTTTGACATTTCTAAATAGGCCGTGGCTGGGTTTGTTTGTTGCGGTTTGTTGTATTGTTAATCAAATTACTATTTTTTTTTTTCACTTTTCTAGCAAGTTTTCAGCTATAAATATTGTCTTTTGACGAAAAGGACGTTTCATTACTATGTCTACTTTACCAGTATGCCGAGTGTGTTTAGCCGTTAATAGCCGAATGCACATTATTTCAAACACTCGACTGCAAACAACATATGAGGCACTTTCAGGCAAAAAGGTGTGTATTTTAAATGATTAATAACATTACAGCTATTATCTATCCAAAGAATCGGTAAAAATATTGGTTTATCCCAGTCACAGAACACTACACAGACCAGACCATCCAGAAAGTAAACAATGGATAGTTAATATAGTATAAAAACTAGGATTCTGCCTACTTTGATTACTTTGACTTTCTGATCCCTCAGATAAAAAGCGCATAACAGAGTCACATCATTATTTTTTTATTGAGAATAGTGGTCAGAGTTTTACCACTTTAATACCAAATAGTAAGATGTGATCTAAAAGTAATAAATGTTATCGTGTAAAAACCCATTGCAAGTAACAAAAAATTGTTTTGCAGCTCCTGACAAAAGATGGTAAACCTGAATCAGTATGTTATATTTGCTATGGACGTTTGCGAAGCTGCTGGAAATTGCAAGAAATGTCACAGAAAGCAGAAGAGTTCCTTACACAACTCCTCCGCAATGGCATTAGGGTGGGTATTCAGTAATATTTCTATAAATGACAAAAAGCTGATCAGAAATTAATCAATCCTAAAAAAAGGCAAAATGGCACAAGCAAGATTCTTTTCTTAAAGCACAATGTTAGGTAATAAATGTAAACCTTTAAATTTTCAGTTAGCTGAAGAAAACATTAAAATGCTAGATGGAAAGATAGAACCTGCCTTATCCACTACAAAACATGCATCCAAAACTGAATATTATAATATGGTTATAAAAGAAGAAATAACTGGACTTAAGGAGATGCCAGTTAAAATTCCAATGGAAGGTAACTCATGGTTGAAATGGTATTGTGAAAGTGTAATTGTAGGTATCCTTAGTAATAAGTAAATCCTTGGTAACACCAACAACTTATTTATTTTACAGGTAGCATGAAAATTGACCGTAAGGCTGAAATACCTATTCAATTTAATATCAGTGTGGAAACAATTTCATTGAAACAAGAAATAAATTCTTCAGAATTTGATGAAGACTTTGATACCACTTGTATAGCAATGAATCAAAATAACGAATCTGAAACAAAAGTAACTAATAAAGGACAAACTATAGTTACTGCAACTATAAAAACATTGACTAAGCATTCATCTGGAGGAAAAATATATTCATGTGATATATGCAGTAGATTATTCAAACAAGCTGCTTATCTCCAAAGACATAAGAAAACCCATATTCCGAAACTATTTAGCTGTCTCAGGTGTCATGAAACCTTTAGTACTGAAAGTGATTTACAAACACATATATTAAAACACACTCAATTAAACCTGCTTGTTTGCGATTTGTGTTCTAAAGCATTTTTATCAAAGAATAGCTTAGAAAATCATATGGCGCGTAAACATATGAGAACGCACTCAAGTAAAAAGATACATGCATGCGATAGATGCAACAAAACATTTAATCATAGAGGTACATTACGACTTCATATGAGAATTCACACAGGGGATAAGCCATATGCCTGTGAACACTGCCCTAAAACATTTAGTCAGAAAGGTACTTTAAAACGGCATATCAGGATGCACACTGGGGAAAAACCATATGCATGTGACAGATGCACAAAAACATTTAACCAGGAAAGTAGTTTGAAACGGCATATTAAAATGCACACTGGCGAAAAACAATATGCTTGCAACAGATGTGGCAAGGCATATTATGAAAGTAGCCACTTAACACGTCACATGAGAACTCACACCGGAGAAAAGCCATATGCTTGTGATAGATGTTTCCAAACATTTGCTCAAAGTAGTAATCTCCAAGCCCACATGAAAAAACACACAGGGGAGAAGGCATCTAATTATATCTGCCATGAATGTAATAAAACATTTGATCACAAGAGTATTTTTAAACGCCATCTACTCATACATACTCGGGAAAAGCCTTACCCATGTGATCAATGTGATAAAAAGTATGCTGATAAAAGAACCCTCCATCGACACATTACACAAACCCACAACCAGAGTTTAAAAAATAACTTTTGTTGATTAATATTGTATTAGTCAAATTTTTTTCAAACAATTGCATAGAGGGCTATGATTGAACATGAGTTGCGCCGTTGAACAAGGCCATGGAGTGAGTCATAACCAAGCGATATAACTCAGCATAAAGTTTTGACCAAAATGGCCAAAGATGGTAGAAAAATGAATGATTCTGGACTAATTATTATGTTGAGGATGAAACAATGATGATGATTATAAGTATAAGTTCTAAAACCAGTATTCATTTAGAAAAATAAGTTGTACATATATATTATGTACATAAAGTGGAATGAAAATTGACAAAACGCATTGATAATCAAGTGAAATTGATCTTAACTTTGTTTAAGCATTGGCATTATTGTTCATGTTAGACGTAACAATAGTACCTGAGTTTTTATTTCGATAAGTATATTTTTTAATGATTTTGTAATAATTTTATTCTGAGCTGAGCTTTGGTTATAATTAAACAACTACATAGATGTTTGTTGTTTATACCACAATTTAATTAGGCATCTATGTGAGCTCAATATACAGAATTGTAAGCATCCATTAGAATAATTATCACAACTAGCTTGGATGGATAGAATAGAACATAACTATAAAATGTATCATGGAATCATCCAGTATCTATTACTGCATTTGGGAATATCATTAGTGTTCTGTGGGAACACCCAACCATGAAATAAATTAACCTCAGACTATGGTAGTGAGAGTACCCATCTCTAATGAATTATAAATAAATATAAATATTGCTGGATATTTCACGCAGCGCCATCTAGCCCCAAACTAAGCAGAGCTTGTACTATGGGAGCCAGATAACTGATAGAATACTTATATACATTATTTTTTTTATTTGTAAATATATACTTATAATATATAGAGAAACAACCAGACCCGGAACAAATATCTGTAGATCATGCAAACATTTGGTCCGCGGCGGGAATCGAACCCGCTACCTCCTGCGTCGTTTCATTCGTCCACTGCACCACGGAGGTCGTCAATTTGAATGAGCGCGCTCCGTTATTCGAAATGCTCTTGATAAAAGAAGCAATAGAAAGGCTAACTTCATGCTAAGGTAACAGCCATTTGGAAAAAGGTGCATTGACACGGGAGCTGTCAAAGTTAAATGTTACCATAATTAATTAAATAAAATAATTATACCAGATTTTATCTGTGGCTCACTACATAAGGCATTATGTGACAAACATGAAATACCATTTTAAACCAAAACTATGCAATCTCGAATAGTCACAATACAACTCATGAAGTTGCAATAAAAATGTATGCAATCAAAGGAATTTTTTTAGACATATCATTTAGTCCCAAACCGAGCAAAGCTTGTGGAAACCAGTCAAATAGAAACATTACTTTTTTTGTGAATGCATACTTTTAAAGATAATATGTATAGAAAAATACCTGCAGACCATGCAAACCTTTGCCCTGCAGCAGGGATCGAACCCGCCACCTCTTGCGTCACAAACAGATATTCGGTGGCACAGAGGTCGTCATTGTCAATTGACTTGATCAATAAATTAATTGATTAAAATTGTTGTATATTCTCTGTACATACACTCATAGATAATGAGTTAGTGACAGATTTATTTTTTATTGTTGTCATTTTTTCACTATGCCAACACCAACTGCTGCAAGTTTGCGCATGCGCCGAATGGCGAATCAGTGACTATTCTTTGAGTTCAGTATTTTGTAACTAGGAAATTTTAACGTTATTTGGTAATCTAATTAAGTAAACGTGAGTTTAATTTAGTGGTTTTCATCAAAAAATATTGTAACGTAACTCATAGATCACAAATAAAAAGTGCTAAGTGCAACATTGGTGGCCATTACAAAACCTAAACTTTTTATCAGGACAAATGTCCATTTGATGTTTCGGCGACGTTGTGACTAATAATACGAAAAGCTTACCTTATATCGTGTCCCGTGTTGTTAATCATTCGGTTTCCACTCTCCAGGTGCTGCCTGTATAACTCTCCTGAACTTCCAATAGCAATTCAAAAAGATTCGTGCCGACCAACAAATATTGGGGTTGACTTTTCACAAGGAACTGTCAGTCAATTGTTACATTTTTCCAATACATTTGTCTTGAAACTGATAAACAGTAATTAGCTGTGTAATCAAGAATAGCAATAATCATCAAAGGATCGATCGACTGTGCGTGGCAATTTAGGTAATTTAGTTAGCAGTTGTAACACCCACATTGCTTGTTGTTACTCTTCATTGAGCATAACATTGGCGCGGCGACCTCTATCCATTCTCGCTGTATTTTCCCCCTAGATATGCGTAAACCACCAATTACCTGAAGTTATCAATTCGATAGTGTCAAGTGTCGCCGAAACATATCAAAATTGTGTGTTGCAGACCAAAAATGATTTTGAGATAAATTGTAACAGTGCAGTGTAAATAGTGTGAAAACGATAAAAAATAGCAATATTCCAAAAAAGTGTGGGTTAATGGATTGTGGCATGGAGTTTGGATGGTGGTTACCGTTGCTGCTGTGGTGACATGGGCTGCGTCACGGCCCTTGCTGACGCCGACGCCGGGCTCTGGGAGTGAGTGGGAGTGCTAGGCTTAGAGCCTGCACACACATCCTGTATTATGAATAAACGAGAAAGCAACAAGGATAAAGAACGTCAGAGTGACGATAAAAGAACATCAACGTAAGAGACCTTTCATTACTACCAAATAACTTGGCTTAGAGCACAGGAAACAAAAAAGATTTAATGCGTTTGTTCATGGCGTACATTCTAGTCATAATACTGCTGAAAAATAATAAAAAATTTACAACATAACCTATCTTCAAAACTGACTGGATTAGTGTATTTACACATAATGATCTATCATTCAATTCTAAGTACCACATTGTAGAGCAGCCCATGGACAAACTACATAAATCCTTGTTGTTAGATTAACCACTGTTTCAAGGGCTCAGCTAAAGCTAACAAGCTAACACATCTCTTCCTATTGTTTGTTAGCAATTGTTGGTTATCATTATGAGTATAGGATTGTTGTGTTTTTGTTGATGTTGATAAAAATAGGTCAGTTTCAATGAGGATAAGTTTGTTAACATGTCATGACTTGCTAGGCTAAGCTATCCCCCACCCAATCACCCATACCACATTCCTATGCATATCTTTTTATCAGTTATGCTCATTGAGTGAATCCTGGCTTAGCCAATTAGTCAAAAGTCTAAAGCTGCAGTGTGCTACCAGCATTAGTCAGAAAAGCTCTAAATTCTTGGTTACATAAACTTCAAGTTCACTGTTTTTGCAAGTCAAGGTCTCCTTTAGTCTTAGGTCTATCATTGGGAAATGTGACACAGTTTTATACTAGGCAGGTAGGTACTGCATTTTTTAGTGTTGACTCTGTATCTACGTACTTATCTGTATTTACTTCAACAATAAATTAATTTGTAATCCCAAAGCTGAGAGTCCACCCGTGACCACAGCTGTTGTAACACAGCCGAAACGTCGAAATAACAAATAAAAAAGGTACATACGCAATAAATACCTGTTTTAATCAGTATTTATGTACAGTGATCAGGAAAGTTTAAAAAATACTATCCCAAAGCGGGTAATTTTTGGTAATATTATTAATGACAAATGTCTGTAATTTGTAATAGTTTTATCCATGTAAATATATATAGGATTAGGTACTATATAAAGTTCCACAAAGTATTATTTTATCAACAAATTCACAGTAGCACAGTCACCATCAATATGATTTAAACTGTTAGAGCCACTAAAGAGTGCGTACTGATAGGATGTATGTAGCCATCAAACAAAATAACTTTAATGTGACATGGTACTAAATTGTATACTTCTTATTAATAGTGACTATATCACAAACCGAACAGCTGTGGCTTTACCATGCCTCAATGCCCTTCAATGCCCACTCAATAGAACTGATCTGATATGAAATTGCTTGATAACATTCATAATTTGATAGTGATCTTGTGATTACTTGTTAGGTATTTCTAACAATTATATCAGATTGAGATTGTGGTCTAACAGTAGTTGGCTCAAGTTGCCAAAAGTGTGTGTATCACTTATATTGCTTGTCATTTTTGTACTGAATAATTAAATGATATGATGATATTATTTAATTTATTTGGGAAACAAACAGTACTCTAATTCAGTAACAGTAAATTTGTATTATATACAAGCAAAATAGACATATAATGAAAAGTATCATAAAACATACTAGCTGACCAATCTGCAGATTCGCACACGTAGTTTTTCAATAAAAACTTTACCCTCCTTCTGCACAGTTGGGTAAAAAGTAGCTTATGTTACTCAGGGATAATGAAGCATTCTAATGGTGAAAGAGTTTTTGAAATCAGACCAGTGGTTTTTGATTTTATTAATTACAAACATGCAAAAATACTAATCTTTCCTCTTTATAATATTAGTATATATGTAATAATACAATGTCATATTACTCACCACAACAAGCTCTGTGAGATGAGAAATCCTAAATATTTTATACATGACTTTACAAGATCCTATTCATAATAAGAGTGGAATCCTTTCTTTTAAGTTGTAAGACTAGTATTAAAAGAGATATCTAACTAAATATATCTTGATAAAGCTATAGATTTACTTAGTTTGGGGATAGATAGTGCTGTGTGAAATATCCAGATTTATTTCATTTATTATTTATTAAAGATGTAGATACTAAGTTTAATAGAATACCAGCCTTAGCAATCTCTTAGCAAACTTTACGCCTAATCAGAAAAGTGGGCCTTAAGTATCCACTTAAGATGTTTCATGTTTTCAGTTTTAAAATCCCCACTTGTTACACCCCAAAATCCCACTTTTGTGCAATAAAAATTCTGTTATGCTTTCAATTCATCTAAAATGAACACTTTATCCACTTTATAAATACTAGGGGAACACAATATGATCTACAAAGCTGCTCGAACATGATTCAAAGATTGGGAGATAGCTCACTGGATCACTCAGTCAGAAGACTGATAGCAGATAAATACAAAACAAATCTGCTAATGAAACATTTATATTTCTCTTATAGATACTTGCAGGTACTGTAACCACTGCAAGTCTCCCAAAGATCATTGACCTCTTGTCTGATGGTCCTTGGATGCATCAAAATAATTTCAGATCCTATAAAAGTGATCATAGAGTACCAAGTCAATGATCTTAAACTAGCAGCTGTATGACAAAGTAAACAAATTTTTTCTAGGCTAGGCTATTCACATGTGTCTATCAAATCTGATGCATAATATGAACAATAACCATGAATCAGTTATATGGTATTTTTGGTTCGATTTAAACATGAATAAATAAATAAATAATAAATATTGCTGGACATTTCACACAGCGCTATCTAGCCCCAAACTAAGCAGAGCTTGTACTATGAGAACCAGATAACTGATAGAATACTTATATACTTTTTTTTTGTAAATACATACTTATAATATATAGACAAACACCCAGACATGGAACAAATATCTGTAGATGATGCAAACATTTGTTCCGCGGCGGGAATCGAACCCGCTACCTCCTGCGTCTCAGCCAGCTATACGCCCACTGCGCCACGGAGGCAGTCTGAATTTTCCCAACAAAGGTAGTTTTCCTGTGACAAATAATATTCAAAAGCTCTAATAAAATATGGCATATAAAAGTGTCTGGATTGTGTTTTTTTAACCCCTGACGCAAAAAGAGGAGTGTTATAATTTAGATGACTATGTGTGTCTGTTTGTCTGAATCGTAGATCCCAAACAGATGGACCAATTCAGATGCTGCTATGTCATTTTTTATCCCCTGATGCAAATGCAGAGAGTTTATAAATTTTATTTTATACTTTTAAGACACTAACTAAGCTAGACAAGTTCCACTCTATGGAAGAATAGAGTAAATTGTTATTTTATTTTACATTTGTATTATGCCAAGACTTTACCAACATGATAGTCGCCTACAAGGCGCAACCCAGCGACTGGAAGAAGTTACTTCCAGAGTTGATGCCAGGGCAATGTGCTTAAAGCCTGAAGCCTTTACCTGCAAATCCACATGGAAATGCTGATGACCCTTGATACATAAACTATGGGTAGTGGCGCAGTGGGCGAATAGCCGTCTGGGTGCAGGAGGTTGCGGGTTCGATTCCCGCCACGGAACAAATATTTACATGATCTACAGATATCTCTTTTGGGTCTGGTTGTTTCTCAATATACATATTTTAAGAATGTATTAACAAAAAATAAAGTAAAGAAGTATTTTAAGTATTCTATCAGTTGTCTGGTTCCCATAGCTTTACTTAGTTTGGGACTAGATGGCGCTGTGTGAAATGTCCAGCATTATTATTATATTTAAATTTATTATTATTACTCTCTATGCTAAAATGTGCCAGGCTGCCTGGCTGATGGTAAGCGGTTACCATAGCCTGTAGGTAACCATGAAAAGTCTCACCTACAGATAAAGGGTTTATTTAAATAGCAGTTTTTAATTATTTAGTGGTATTAAATTACAATGTTTGAAGCATTGTACAAGTTTTGATCAACTTTTATAGGTAGTTCATTAGTCAATCATTTATTATAGCTTTAAATATGTTTAGGTTCAGTAAAAGTCTCATCTAGAGATACAACCAATAAATAAATAAACAAATTTATTAACGGATTTATAATTTTAGTAAGATAGTATGATTTGCTTCCTGTATATATGTATGACAACATATGCATATTTCTTGTTTTATTTCGCACCAGTATTTATTGGACCAATAGTGAGCAACCTGAGTACCACTCTCTGTTACCTGATTTAGGTCCTGTAATTAGAATTATTGGCCAAATCTGGTGTTGACCTTCTTAAACCTATAAAACAATTGTATTGATTATTATATCTAGTTGACTTCTGAAGAAATAATAGCTTTGATTGATTCCTGACACACTACAGACTGTAGAGCAACATTGCAACCACTGTAGAGCCCAGGACAGAATGTTATAGAGTAGTTTACAATACTAACCGCTAGGAAATATGCTATGACCTAGGACATAATGTCAGTTTAAAGTCAAAGTCAATATTAATTTCCTCATTTCAATCACAAGGATCATTTGGAAATACCTACTTCTTCCTTAGACCAATTTTACATTCAGTTACATTACTATCAAATATTTTATAGGCAACTAGAGTAGATGGCAATGACCTCCAGTTATCTGTTTGCCCTTGTCAGAGATTTGATTTACTTTTGCTTTCTTTTGCTACAAGAAAACATTGCTCATTTTAAAACATCCTACCAGGCTTGTAATTAGTATTTTGATAAAAGACGATAAATAAAATAATAAATAAATATATATATAGCCTCAACTATGACAATAGCCAAGACAAGTAACTTTTTAGCAACAATATAACAGTCTTCAGATAATTATTAAAATAGGTTGACGTAAAATAGCGTAAAGAATTATTTTACCATATTTTGTAGTGCAGATGCCTTTGCAAATTGAAGAGTTTGATGATTTTATCATGAATCCCATCATCAGATCTTGATCCAATTATATGGGACCACCCCCGAGGTACCTCATTTCTAACGAATAAAGATTAATTAAAATCAGATAACGCAACGCGATAAAGAATTATCGCTGATAGATAATACATTAAAAAATCCTCTTAATAGAAGTCTGTTAAAAACTATGGGTAAAAACTAAAAAACAAAACTAACTAAAAAAAAACCGGCCAAGTGCGGGTCGGACTCGCGCACGAATGGTTCCGTACCATTATCTATAATAAATTGTAGAGTGCCCATACAACTCAGAGGACTATCTTAATTGGTGTCAACTATGTATGTAGGGGGACACATTTAATTTTCAATTTCTTATAGTTTTTGGAATTGTTCCTTTATTTGTGCTGTAAGCCTTGCTTACCTTGCTTTTTGCTAAATTTCGTGATTCTAGGTTAACGGGAACTACCTTATAGGTTTTCACCCAAAACCTATAGGGTACTTCCGGTTGAACTAGAATTGTCAATTTTGGTTAAAAGTAAGGTCTTACAACACAAGTAAAGGGAAAACCCCGAAAAATAAAAAAGTTGTAAATTAAGGTTATTTTTGGTACTCACAAGTTTTTGCGAAAATCTAAATTTCGCCATATCTTTTTATAGTGTTAACTGAGGACCTTGATTTTTATACACCTAATAGGGACTATCATTATATCAGTATCTGGTATAAATTTCAACTTACTAGGTCCACCCGTTCCTGAGAAAATCGGTGGTGACACACGGACAGACGGACAAGAGAGTGATCTTATAAGGGTTCCTTTTTTACCTTTTGAGGTACGGAACCCTAATTAAACACTGTTTAGCGCATGTTTAAAAAAATCGTATACAAAAATTGGTAAGGAATTTTATAAACACACGTTAAACAGTTGTTTAACTTTTTTGTGGTAACAAGGTGTAAATTGATTGATACAGAAATCTATTTAAGTAAATTCAAGCAATACGAGTACTTCAATACTTCTTATATGGGACTGGAGAAAATTACGTAACAATGAGGAGGCTTATACGCAACAGTCTTCAGGGAGTTAGGATGGTTGGGATCAGGTAGGGGCTAACGCAGGATGTCAATGCAGGTGTTAATGTCCTCACCCTTAGAATTAAATACCCAACAGTGGCAGACAGGCTGAATGACGATGAATACTTCAATGTTTGTCACCACTGGTTAAAAATATTTAAAATTGTTAAACTTGTATAGAATTCAACAGAAATTGTTAACCACTTATGAATTTATGAATAGGACAGGGAAACCAACTCTTAACTTTTATTTAATATCATGTTCTGGTTTTGTGACGTTTCTGATAATTTCTCAGCGTACACAAATCTGTCCTTTGTATCTTGTGGGCAATGACAGATTAAGTGCATCATAAATCAATGAACTCTTGAATCATAGTCACAGCATTCGTTGTATTGCAGTGGGCAAGTCTAGTCAAGTCGCCAATATTAGTTATTATTTTGTTACCTATCTAACTGAACGATTGACTCAGTGATCCACTACAAAAATAGGGTTAGGTAGTACATAATGTCATCTAGGCAGGTATTTTATATTGGAAAATACATAAAAGAACAATATTATGTAGGGTATCTAGACGACCTCCGTGGTGCAGTGGGCGAATAGCCGGTTGAGACGCAGGAGGTAGCGTGTTCGATTCCCGCAGCGGAACAATTGTTTGCACGATGTACAGATATTTGTTCCGGGTCTGGTTGTTTCTCTATATATTTTAAGTATGTATTTACAAAATATATATATCTGATTCCCGTAGTACAAGCTCTGCTTAGTTTGGGGCTAGATAACGTTGTGTGAAATATCGAGCAATATTTATTTATCTCTATGCTAAATAGTAACAATGGTAGCGATCCTGTTTACGCTGACTAACTAAAATTGTGTAAAATACTAACGGTCTTATTTTCTCCACACTAAAGATCAAATTAGAATGAAATTTAAAGTGACATTACTAAAATTAAGTAATTTTTGTTATGATGGCATGTTTGCGGGCTAGTTTTAGTGATCAATCAAATTGGTGTTGACTAAAATTAACCTGCAAACACGCCTTCTTATTTAAAAATACTTAAATGTCATTCTAATTTGATCTTCAGTGTGAACAAAATAAGACCGTTCGTATTTTACATAATTTTAGTTAGCGTAAACAACAGAATCGCCACCAATGTCACTATCCGCTACTGTCTGTTTGTGCGTTTAGTTCTACTGAACTACGCAACGGATTTTGATACGGTTTTCACTATCTTTTAGAGAAGTTCTTCTGGAAGGTTTATATGTATAATACTGCATAAGACCTACCTACCTATTATGTTTACAAAAAGTAGACAGAGTCGAAAAAAAACATTTTTGGGGCGCTTACATTGCCGCTGTCTAAACCTTATGAGATACATCAAAATATTCCGTGCGAAGCCGGGGCAGTTTGCTAGTTAGTAACTAGTGGTTCGCCCCGAACTGAGATCTCGCGAGTCTCCAATAAAAACAAAAAAATATTATTCGTAATCTTCGACTATCAAAATAGTATATATCCACTTAACTTGACCTACAATTTCATTCAAATTACAGGTAACGGGAGTTCATGTTCATTGGTTATTCTTTTTTGGGGTAGAAATTGCAGTTATTCTAGATTTCAGACTTTTGCCTATATTTGTGTTACTACAGCTACAACTAAAAGCTACAGTATACCAAATTTCAGAACTGTGGGGTCACTGGTGTAAATTTTGTCAAAGTTCAGTTTTTATTATGGCTGATAACTTTAAAACTACAAGGTTTAATATAAAAATAAAAACAGGGTCAAAATGTATTCATAAAGTCCTTTTATTAAACGTGTCATTTGACCGGATAGTCTCATGTAGATTTTTTTACCCCTCTTGAACCCCAATATCTCAACAACCCCCCAACATTTTTAGCTGATTTAGTCACACCAAATTGAGCCATCACTACCTACCTATATGCTAAATTTCACGACGATCGGATAAACGCTTCGAAAGTTATCCTCAGACAAACGAACATACATATATACATACATACAACGCCGATTTTTCAAAGTTGATTTGGAGATCTCGCTTCACTCAATCAGAATTGTTAAAATTTTATTTGACTGCATTGTACATTATGTAAAGATAATATAAGTACTTACAGGATTTAATATTTTGGTCCATGCTGTGGAGCTGCGTTACACTTACAAGTTACAGATTATTTAATCAACGAATATGCAGTGAAATTATTTTTATTGTGTTAATGAGTCACAAACATCTTAACTATCACACTGATAACATGTTCTTGGTAAAAACAGAATAATACATAATTTTACACTTATCTCGTTGCATTGTTTTATTGTTATATTAATTCAATGGTGTGAAAAATGGATCATTGTCAGTATTTTTTTAAAATCAGGGCTGCTTTGATACAATATCTCCAAATTGACAAGTGAACTGCCCTGTGACTAATTTCTAATAATGAGTATGCAAAAGATGGATTGTATCTGTATCTATTTGGACGCCGGCCACAATGAATAGAAGAAAATTGTAAGTCATTATATTCGGGCTACAAATTTTCCTGGACTGGACAGGTACATACCCTATGAATTACCACAACATTGCGGTTTTGTGATTGTCACCTATCCCTTCAAGTTTTGTGTGTGTGTGAACGCGCCACGCAATTTGAACGCAGTCCTTGTGCCCATATTCAGCTAGACTACAAAATAGTTAGTACCGATCTAGTGAGTACAGTACCTAAGTACTCAGTATCTTACTGCTCACTATTTTCTAGTCTGAGTACTTACTGTGTGGCTGTGAGGCTGTTAAATCGCGACTGGCGCTTTGTGCTAAGGCAAATGACCAATGGGCCTGGTTAATAAATTGCCTCTGCACTGGCTTTACGCGAAGTTAGCCCTAAGCTGGAAAGAAACGAGTGTTTACAATGGTTTATATGGACTCTGTAGCAAGATAGCGCTGTGCTGGATAGCAATCTTACTATCCTCGTCGTTTATATATTTTTGAGGTCTGATTATTAGAAAGCAGTTTTGTTGTAACGTTGCGTTTCCAAAAACCCCTCATCTAAGGAAACACTAAAAAAATTAGGCACTTACATGAATAGATATCTTAATTGCACACCATTAAAATATAAATAAACAATCAGAACAAAAAAAGAATGTTTAAAACATAGGTACAATCGCCCCCTTATCTCTAAAAGCGATTTCTTCCAGGCAACCTTAGGGTGGACAAAACCTATGTGAACAAATGGGGGCATAAAAAGGTTATAGAAAGGTGTTTATTTAGGAAAAAATGCTCGAAGTGGCTAGCACTGAATAAGAATGGTGATCCGGGTAACAATTTTCACTGCTAGATTCATGAGCTTTTCTAAAAATGCCCAATCCAAAGGTATATCTGTAATGATCCAATAAATAAATAAATATTGCAGGACATTTCACACAGCGCTATCTAGCCCCAAACTAAGCAGAGCTTGTACTATGGGAACCAGATAACTGATAGAATACTTTTATACTTTTTTTTTTGTAAATTCATACTTATAATATATAGAAAAACACCCAGACACAGAACAAATATCTGTACATCATGCAACCATTGGTTCCGCGGCGGGAATTGAACCCGCTATCTCCTGCGTCTCAGCCGGCTATGTGCCCACTGCGCCACGGAGGCAGTCGAAAAAATAAAAACAATAAAAACAGATCTTTTCTACCTTACTATCTGAAGCATCCTCTATCCCCGTATCATTCATTTTTGAGCGCGTGCTCTAATCTCGACACCTACTGAAATCTGTTTGACAATGTCATTATCTTGTTCTTCCTAGTCTTATGACCGTAAACTCGCTTAGCGATATCGCATTGCATCCAGTTTTAAGTTTGGTCGTGGCCTGCATCTTCACGAAGCGAGATGGCGGTCAAATCTTAGAAGAAACAGCAACATTTGCCTGTAATTTGTACCACTTGCAAATTAAACCCACGATGTTAATTGTTATTTTGACGATTTTAATCAGGATCTTATCGTCTACGTAGCTGTTTCGATAGGCGATGTTTCGATTCGTCTTTGCTGATAACAATTTTATGCTTGACGATGGCAGTCTATTAGGCTAACCAGGGATCTAAAGTAAACTTCGGATGTTTCTCATGCTTTTTAGTTCCGATAGAGCACATCTCTATTTTTTGATCTACTCTAGACTCTAGCCTATTAGTTTTTAAAAAGGATTTAGGTATAGTATATGAAATAATTTGCTTCCAATTCATCTAAAATGTTTGTCCCCTTTGCGAATAATAGAGGGACGCAGATTTGTTTACAAACTTTGATTATATACTTGTCTAGATAGAGCAATGTAAACAAACGACGCGCAAAAACCGTCTCCAATTGCGTGTTATGTGTGAGTACCGCTCGTGTACTTATTGTAGTCAAACTGTCAAGGTGTGCGTGTTTAGGGATGCCTGCTCTAAATTATTAACTTACCTTTCCTCCATTACTTAAGAAGATGAAGGTTAAATAAAATAATCATTTTGTATATTATTTATTTAATTTAGTAACAACAAAACATGCATTAAAAAAAACAGTAATTTATAGATTAAAACCATATTATAACTCATCTCTTTGTGTTTGTTTTCGGAATATTTGTCTTTTTGATTTTATTGCCTCGGCTACGTTATCCGATTTACAAATATGGTGACATCTTATTTGCATATATTTTTCTATTATAAGTCTTATCAGGCTTGTTTGGTGATTTTGACAACAATCACCGATATTTTTGAAATAATTATGATCGACAAACTGACTAATTATTTTGTAAAGAAAAAAAATAAAGTGTTGATAATAAATTTGAAAGATGTATTTTGCTTTTTCAGACGAATATTTTTTTTCTTAATGAACTAATGTTTAATGCCTTATGTTTGCGTTCCAGTATTATCTTGCGACGTAATGTACGGCGTAACTTGACTTTTCGTGGAGTATCAAATATCGATTCCAAGTCTGAAAAATCTTGTAAAACGGTCGGTGGCTCGTCACTCACCGGCTCCTTCGAGCACGAAGGTTTAGGTTCAATAATTTGATTGTGAATATCAATCGCCATATTAGATGCAGACGGGTCCTGTTAAAAATAAATAATTCGTATTAAAACTAATGATCATTATTGTAAAGTTCTGAATTAGCTTTAGCCGGCCAGATCGTGCTAAGCCGCTAAGACCTTACTTGTTTTTTATTTGTTGAAGATTCTGTTTCCGTCGCTGACAAAAATAAACACTGTAACAACATAATTTGAAATCAATAAAATATGAAAATGACTCTGCTCTAAGCTTGATGTGTTATTAAAAACCATACTGTACGATCTTTTGATTACCAATTTTAAAAAAGAAAATTTAACTTGGTCATATCGTACCTTGCTTGGTACCGATTCATTATTTAGACGTCGTAATCCCTTTTTTGTAAAATGTAAATCATCATCAGAGAAATGTTCGGAACACACGACTGAAGTCTTGTGAGGTTTCTACTGGTCTTCATTTCGTGCCCGCTGTATAATGTCTGTCCAGCGATTTGCTAGTACGGAATCCATAGGAAATCTGAAACCCAAAATATTAGAAAGAACTAACAAAAATACTATACAGTGCATGACGTCATAGATTTCATTTATTTTATACATGTAAGTTATCATTTTCTGATCAAATAAATACTGTCATATTTTAAATAATAATATTCTGCTGATCGAATTTCGGTCACGGCAGCCAATTTTTACAGAGATTAGTCAACTACACAAGATATTTATTAAAGTGCACAAGTATGTGCGCAAACATACACTGGTCATCAAAACCATCGACCCACCCTCTTTTTGTTTAATAATGATCGATTGTTTCACAGATAAGCTGTTTCACATGTTTGTTTATCATTTTGAGGGTTGATATTATTTCATAATTTTCTGAATTACAAGATGTAATGTTATGTTAATTATATGTTAATGATATTTGTAATTTGTCTCCCATAGTTTCGCCAAATCTCCCTAGTAATAAACTGGCAACACCGGGTAATCAGAGTAACAAACAAAAAATCTAACTAAAAAATCGTGTTTTTTTCAAATGATAGTGGATAAATGGTAAAACTTACCTATGAAAAGTGATCTTGATGTTATTACACGGTTTTCCCACATAATTGCGACACAATTTGACAGCACAAACCGGCATAATTAATTATTTTCCGTGAGCACGTTATCCCTAAGTGATTCAAATGACACTGACTTAGGTGAGAAGCGAGTCTACCAAATATAGTAGACTTTATTTGGGCCGTTTCGGTACAGACAATGTGTCATCTAGACAAGTATATAATCAAAGTTTACAAAGTTACTGCTAAAACGCATCTGGCCAATTCAGACCCCCAGAGCATATTGTATCAACTTCCACTGCACAGCTATGTAGATAATTCATGTTCTATGGTTTCAGTTCGAAGTGCATTGTTACTTTCACTTTTAGACTCAATGCCAATAACGGTTGGTGTGAATCACAACTTCTAATCTAAATGTGGTATGTGGAGATACTTTTTGCCGAAAACGTTAAGTAATTTTATATACTTACGATGTTTGGTATAACTTGATTAATTCTGTGTTTTGTGGTTGAAGTGTTAAGTTTCATTCATAATATCCAAGTTCTTGGATAAAGTTAAAGATAAAGATATTTTATCTAGCCATTAGTAAACTTGTTAAATGTGTTTCTCGAAGCTCTAAGGGGCTCTCAACATTACTCAGCTGAACAAATGATTCCAAAGGCTATTTATTGTAATAATAAATACTTAGAAATATATTCGACTCCAGGCTTAAGCTGCTTTGTGAAGATTAGTCTAGCTTGTCCGAATAGCTAAGCACACAGTGATATACGAAGCGGAATTCACAAGCCTTTCTTGAAATTCCAAAATAACGGAAAATTACAAAAACCCCTTTCATTTTTTTTTACTTTTTAGTCAGATCGAAAGTTTGTATTTATTTCGCTGTGTCTTGGTTTCCTAGTGAAAGTTGTTGTTTTTCACTTCCTGAATCTTTCGGGAAAGGTTTTCTTTCTGCATTTAATTGAGAATTTCAGTACCTACCAAATTGCTTCAAAAAATATAAAAGTGTGTTTTTTCTGCAGCGCAACCGGCGCGGTCGGCGGGCGCGTCGGCGGAAGCAGCGCAATGCACACGTCGAGGCACTCAGTCACCTCGTCCTCTGGCGTTCTCATGGTCGGGCCCAACTTCCGCGTCGGCAAGAAGATAGGATGCGGAAACTTCGGAGAACTTAGGCTGGGTGAGTGTGGTACCAATAGAATGTTTGATCAGCAGCTTTGATCGCTCGACAGACGACACCTAAGAACCAATAGAATTATTTGCGAATCTGATCGCATGACCGACGATAGCAAAACGCTGTTCTGCGGGTCTAATGGGTTTAGTTAGTTGGTTATTTTCCGTCCGTAAAATAATATATTGAGCCACTATCAAATTCCTTAAAAACTGGATCAGGTTCACAATTAAATAAGACATCATGAATATCGGTTTTTATACGGCACTGAGAGTATGCAAAAACTTTTCTAGAGCTATGCACGTGACAGGGAAGTGATGTACTTTCCCATTCCAATTAGCTAGAGAAAACGCCACGTGTATGCTAACATTGCTAACTCAGTCAGCAAAATTTAAGGCAACCAGAACATTTTCTTGGAAAAATTGCAAGCAAACAAGAACGAACAACTAATCCGAAGTTACGCTAATGGCGCGTGAATTTCACCCTTCGCTAACTTTGACCTTTATTATGCGTTTACTCCCAGCAACTATCTAATTATAATTCCAAAGGGGTGCAAATACCTAAACGCCGCGCTGTCCCGCATGGGGTGTTTTATGAATTTCCCTTAAAACAATTATCCCTTGGCTGCCGTGACCGTTTGTAGCGAAGATACGAAAAGATAAGATGAAAATGTCGTTACTTTGCGCAGTTTGTAACTTAAAGTATTTATACTAGTTTGAAGATCGCATAACACTTGAAATGCCCTCTAACTTTCAAGAAATGTTTATATTTTTTGTCCTTACTGAAAAAACCTAGATATAAGTCGTTTTCTCTAGCAAAGCTCGGTCGTCCAATACTGATGCACTAAGGTATAGTCTAATCTTGTGTTTTTCAAGTTTTTTTGCTCTATCGCCATCGCCAACAAGGCTAAGGGCACTCGTAGCTCTTATCTCAAAGTTTTCTAGCCGATGTTCATTACATCGTATCCACTTCATTCAACCCAAGACTAATACTAATACGATAGAGTTGCCTTTTAGCTTATCAAACAGGGCTTTAACGCTTGGCTTATCTTTGGCGCTTCCTACCATTTCAATTTGCATGGTAACCCCTACTCTATGAATAAATCACCATTGATTATATTTGCGGCATCCATTCATAACAGACGATGAGAAGAGATAAACAGAAAATGTCAACGACAGCGTCAAATAGAAAGATCAGGGTGGTCTAATCCTTCTTTCATTTATATGAATTCTACAAATCTGTATATGTTTCATATTTTAATATCGCGGGCCACTAAACTTACCTTATCTACCCTAGTTAACTTTAAAATTTATGATTGAAATATTTTTAATTCAAGTTCCACTTAGTTTTTCCATATTATTACGAAAAGTATTGATTTTTGTGTAATGTCATTTTTCCGTGGTTATTGTGATACCGCTACTTGTCAATAAGAAACATCAAGCTCATAATGGTTCTAATTCACGAATCATCATCTCACTGAATGAAATCGTCCTAATTTTGTTACGTACGTACAGTGGAAACCGCTTTTGGTATTGTGAAAATACCTCAGCAAATGAACTTGACTGTCAATGGAATCATCAACCGACAATACAAGACGTTTTTCGCGACCTTGCTCAGTTATTGGAAATGCTAAGTCAATAATACAAATTAAAGTAAGAATGTCTGTTGTCAGGATTAAAAAAGCATTAGGCACACTTGTCCGATTTCTGGATTTGTATGACGCTAACATTTTATCTTGAGTGAATTTCTAATAGGCGCTTTTGAAATGAAAGATTTATGTTGAAATACTACAACTGTGTTTACAGTTTCGGTATGCATAAACGCTTTCTGAAATCAACGGAATGAGTACAGACAGCTACTTTATCACCATCACGAAATAGGAACAGAATTAAAGCTTAGCACAACGAGCGGAAACAGTCGCACGCACGCACTTATAGACGTGCGCGCACGAGGATCTCAGGTCCTCGTACCACGATCATCGTACGCGCGCGTTATCTTTACAACTAAACTTATACAAACGTTTAGTAGCGATTCATTACAAAAAGCGTGTAGTTTTATTGATTTTGCTACAGTAATAAGATATAACTAATTCGATACGCATATAATTAGACATTTCTCCTGCTTAGTTATCTAGTGAATCGCCACTTAACGTTTAATAGGAATCGAACCACCTTAAGTTATAACATTTTTCTCAGAAATTAATTAGTAACTCGAGTTTCGACATTACGATTTAGGAGTGCGATGCGCCGCGTAGGCCAATGCAGATGTGTTGTCCTTGACGGTTTGCAGTTAAAATGACACGACCGTTATAAATGGCATCTGTTAGCTTGACACATTACTGATCGAGCGAAGCGAGATCTCCAAATCAACTTGGGCGAATCGACGTTGTATGTTTGTTTGTCCGAGGATACCTTTCGAAGTGTTAATCTTATCTTCCTGTAATTTGGTATACGCATTAGATTTATATAAAGTAGTGGTTCGCCCTGAACTGAGATCTCGCTAATCTCTCAAAATAAATATTATACATAGGGCGACTTGCACAAAGATGCCTAAACGTATTTAGTGGCTAAATATGATTTAAGGAGTTGTCAAATCATACAAATACTTCAAATTTAAACATGTTTAGTCGCTAAATACGTTTAGTAATCTTTGTGTATGCCGGCTTTCATCTTTGACTAATAAATTGGTGCCACGAAATGATAACCAACCCACTTGACCCACATTTTGATTCAAATTAGATGTAACGGGGGTTCTTGTTAACTGGTTATATTTTTTTGGGGTACAAATGGCAGTTATTATGGATTTCAGACTTTTACCTATATTTGTGTCACTAAAGCTACACGAATACCAAATTTCAGCATTGTGGGGTCACTGGTGTACCCTGTGAACTTTGTCAAAGTTTTGTTTTTATTATGGCTAATAACTCAAAACTTACAAAAATTAAACTAAAAATAAAAACGGGGTTCAAATGTACTAATGAAGACCTTTCAATTGACGTCCTTTTTGACCTAATAGTTTCATTTTCATTTATTTTACCCCTCTTGAACTCCAATATCTCAACAACCCCCTATATTTTTAGCTCATTGAGTCACACCAAAATTGTGCCATCACTACCTACCTATAATTCATGATGATCGGATAAACGAAACTTACGACAACGAACTACGAAAGTTATCCTCGGACAAACAAACATACATACATACATACAACGTCGATTTGCCCAAGTTGATTTGGAGATCAATTAATTGATTTGGTGACTAAATAAGCTTAAAATGTGCGGGGCTTGTTGAGATACTGGGGTTAAAGACTACAAGAGGGCTCAAAAAAAATCAAAGTGAGACAATCAGGTGAAGTGGGGCGTTTAACGAAAGGTCTTTGTCAGTACATTTCAACCCCATTTTTAGTTTAAGCCATTACTACTTATAGTTTTAGTATTATTAACAAAAAAAACTTGAAATTCACAGGGTACACCAGTAATCCCACAGTGCTGAAATTTGGTATGCTTTATTTACACAAATATAGAGAAAAGTTTCAAATTCAGAATAACTGCTATTTCTACCACAACAAAAGTGTAAACATTTAACATGAACTCCCATAACTTGTAATTTTAATGAGGTCAAGTTATGTGGGTCATACTTTTTGTGAATACCTTATACACTGTAAAGAGTTTACGTGGCACTATTTTAATAGTTACAGATTTATAGATATTGTATGAAATATCAAAGAATAATAGCGAAATGAACTGCTAATTGTGTCCAGCAAAGGTAGTACACTGTAAAGAGTTTACGTGGCACTATTTTAATAGTTAAAGATTTATAGATATTATATGAAATATCAAAGAATAATAGCGAAATGAACTGCTAATTGTGTCCAGCAAAGGTAGTACACTGTAAAGAGTTTACGTGGCACTATTTTAATAGTTAAAGATTTATAGATATTATATGAAATATCAAAGAATAATAGCGAAATGAACTGCTAATTGTGTCCAGCAAAGGTACTGTAAAGAGTTTACGTGGCACTATTTTAATAGTTAAAGATTTATAGATATTGTATGATATATCAAAGAATAATAGCGAAATGAACTGCTAATTGTGTCCAGCAAATGTAGCAAGAACGAAAAAAAATTACAATATTATGACTACACTAAAGGTTATTAAGTGTTAGGGTTTTTATAAAGATTGATCTGATCGCTGCACGCGATAAAACCTATTTATAACTTCCTACGGTAATTAGGTAGTTCTAAAATAGAAATTCATCGACTATTTTAGGTGTAAATGGTATTTATTATCCTAAACTGTACAGTAGATTTTAAATGCTACGAGTCCACCGTACTAGGTAGGTACCTATTTCTATTGCTATTTCTGCCACCAAGCAGCATTGCCGTTTCGGTTTAATAATAATAATAAATAAATATTGCTGGACATTTCCCACAGCGCTATCTAGCCCCAAACTAAGCAGAGCTTGATCTATGGGAACCAGATAACTGATAGAATACTTAAATACTTTTTTTGTAAATATATACTTATAATATATAGAAAAACACCCAGACACGGAACAAATATCTGTAGATCATGCAAACATTTGTTCCGTCTGAAGGGTTGCCGGTGAAATTACAGGCACATGAGACTTTACACCTGTATGTCTCAAGTTGATGACATACGGTCAGTGAATCATAGGTCATAAAGGCATTTTTAGGTCGGTCGTATAGAAAAAAAATTTTGACCTGTTCTAGTTTATGTAGTCGGACTCGTAAGTCAATTTAGTAGTGAATAATTTTTCAAGAGCCTTTCGACATTTAAAAGCAGACGTTTAACAAAAGGCTCCTCATAAATTGAGCACATGACTCATTTTTTTCCGGCAGTATTCGGAAATGTTTTCAAAGAGCTTAGGCAACGTTCACACAGCACAATAATCGTATCGTTGCAATCACAATCGCGCATATGCATAATGCACATTGCGTTTTCGAGGACTGATATGGTTAATTGGACTGAATCATATCCCATACCAAAAGCATGTTTTGCATCACTGAGGTAATGTATTTGAGATGAGACTCGCGCAGTCGCGTTGTCTCATGCTGAAGTATTTTTTTGCCTCTTAGCATCGTAACTAGTAAGTAATGGGTGGATTGATATAAATTGGGTGTCAAAGGAAACTTTGAGCCCTCGAGAATGACAAAGTTTTTAGAATGGATGCGTTAAAACTCTTTATTGTACATCATCTATATCTAAATCGGGTTAGTTACACCATTTATAACTCAAGAACGGCTGAACCAATTTAGATGATCTTTGATTTGTTGGATTTGTCTCCGCCCCAAATCGCAGAATAACTATTAAAATATCGGAAAATTTCACGCAAAAAGAAATTATGAAGAAAATTAATTTTCTCAGATGAAGCCAATGATGGCCAATTGACAATTCTACCGTGGCTAATGTACGTCACATTGGCAGTCCGCGTCATATGCATGTCAAGGCGGTAGGAAGTTCGGCGGGTCAACTAGTAAACATATAAAACACAAAGCAAAAAGCACAGAAGACGGTCTGATTGATTCCTTCCAATCATAATGGAGAGTAATTTTTAGTTTTCTTACACATGTATCACTTTTTTATTATTCAACACAACGAAGATGAGACGAGTTCAAAAAGGTATAATAATATAACCTCATTATTTACATTATTAAGTTAAATAATAAGTAGGTAATTGATTAAAATTTACATGATTTACAAAAAATTGTACATGATTGGTTTGTTGCGAATATTATTAAGGACCTCTCAACGAGTAAAAGCCTCTTCCATTTTGGTCCAAGAGTCTCTGGCGAAGAGACTTTCGCCTTGTTATTCCAGTCGCCTGTCAAAAAGGTATAACAGATTTAGAACGACGCAATGTCACTGCAGCTTTTTCAGTTTTTTTGAACTGATTACGTTTTAGGTAGGGCTCTAAGGCACAACAGCTGTTCTGTACTTGCAAAACGCAATGTGCAATAGGTAAAACCATAAGGTTTCTAATAGGTACACCCAGACTGGGAGATTATATGGCTGCAAATTGGCGTTAGATTCGACCTCGTCGAAGAACGCCGGCACGTGCGTGTACTGATTAATTTAATACATTACATGTATGTACTTTCTATTTAAGGGGAACTAGCCGCCGTATTAGTGTGATCGATAATATGTCCTAACCTTGTGTGCCAGGCTGTGGCAAAATACTCTAACGTAGACGATACCTTGGCTGAACCCATTTAGATAATAGGTACCTATACTATTATTTACATAACATTGGTAACTAGCTGACCCTCCCCACATAGGCTACTTTTAACCCGACTGCGAAGAAAGAGGGTAATGTAGTATTGAAAAACCACGCGTACGAAGGCGGGCGGACCAATATGTAAACTATGTTCTAGTGGTTCGCTCCGAACTGAGAGTTTGCGAACTAACAAAACACCAAAAAAAAATTCTTAGGGAGACTTGCCGGCACTCGAACAAAACTCGCAAGGGATTTGTGTCTCGCAACGATGCCTAAACGTAATTAGTGGCTAAATATGATTTAAGGAGTTGTCAAATTATACAAATACGTAAAATTTATACATCGCTAAATACGTTTAGGGATCGTTGTGCAAGCCGGCCTTAATCTTTGACTAATAATATAGTGCCACGAAATACGCAACCATCTGATTTGACCTACAGTTTCTTTCAAATTACAGGTAACGGGAGTTCATGTTAATTGGTTAAACTTTTTTTGGGGTAGAAATTGCATTTATTTTGGATTTCAGACTTTTCCCTATATTTGTGTCACTAAAGCTACACGCATACCAAATTTCAGCACTGTGGGGTCACTAAAGTACCTTGTGAATTTTGTCTAAGTTCAGTTTTTATTATGGCTAATAACTCAAAAACTACAAGGTTTAAACTAAAAATAAAAACGGGGTCGAAATGTACTTACAAAGACCTTTTATTAGACGTGCCATTTGACCGGATAGTTACATTTTGGTTTTTTTACCCCTCTTGAACCCCAATATCTCAACAACCCCCCAATATTTTTAGCTCATTTAGTCACACCAAAATTGTGCCATCACTATCTACCTATATACCAATTTCACGATGGTCGGATAAACGCTTCGAAAGTTATCCTCAGACAAACAAACATACATATGTACATCGCCGATTTGCCCAAGTTGACTTAGAGATCTCGCTTCGCTCGATCAATAAAGATTGTCGGACGGACGGACAGACGGACATAGCGAAGCTATAAGGGTTCCGAGATCAACTACGGAACCCTAAAAATAGGTGATCTCTGTCTGTACTCATGAGAATTGATAAATCCTGTCAACTCCCTTAGAGAAAATCCGTATTTGAAGACACTCAAATTACTTTGAAGAAATCCAACGGCAAAACATGAAAACGAATCGCAACGCTTATGAATTCATCTATTTTATTCGTTTCATATTAAAAATATTTTCCAGAGAAGAGAACATAACGACCGAAGGAAAATAAAAAAAAATCTGCCGGTGTCTAGCTAAAGAATTACCTTTGCGTGGGTTTTTTAATTGCTCCCTCCTCATTTACTTCTGACTGTGATGATGTATTATGATCTATAATAAGTACGTAATTAGGACTAAAAACTTGTGAGTACTTGCTTACTGCGTTCAGATTCAAAATTTCTAATGAATTTAACTTTAAAAGGTGTTTATTTTACACGAAGCAGTTATGAAGCAGTTTAAAGGTATGGTCTTTATTCTTGTTGATTGCGGTCATCATCATCATCATCCACAGCTCGACTTCACCCACTGCTGTGATAGTCCTCTGCATGTGCCATTCTCCACGGTCCTGTGCTAGTCACATCCAATTTCCAGTGGATTGGCGTATTCGACTTAATTTAAAGCGCTTACAATTAGACTAATAATGATGATGGAATCTTTAATAGGTGCAATCAAGTAATTGTCTGAAAGAAACCGAGGTTAATTAATATGTTATCGAACTTATCAATGATTCTGCTAAACGACTTTGCAAAAACTCGAAACTCGGTTCACAATGATGTTTCGCCGGTGAAAGGGTGTTCCATAGGTTACCTTGTTGCTTTGGGCTTAAAATACTTTTAGGAAGGTCGTTGGATATTATTTTATGTAAATGTTTTGCTACCGCATTTTTATCAATTACAAATTTAATTTAACATGAATTATGACGTGTTTCTACTTTTATTTGATACAAGTTTAAATTTCGTAAATTTTACCTGGTTTCTATATATCAGATAGGATATGTAGAAACCAGTTTATCTATGACTATGTTGATCGTTGATTGATAAGGCCCTTGCAAACTTTTGACGTCATTCTTAACTTTATCGCTCCTAAAGTCGATTAGTATTCGAGACTGGCGCTCTCGATTGACATTCAAATGACCTATTGGTAATATATTTTTTTCTGATTCCGAGTAGACTTTTTATAGGAATACATTAGATTCAAATTGGCAGTTGGCCGTCTCAAAGCAAGCATTGACCTCTTGTTGAATCACGTGCAAATCTGCAATGTTGCTACCTGCCTTTAAGTTCCTCTTTTATTACTATGTATGCGTGCAAACAGTTTTGAACTATGAGAAGGCTGCTCTCTCGTTGGTCACACCCATTTACCCGCCGACCGAAAAACAACGAATACCATTTTCGGTATAAAGTTGAAATAGTCTGACGTTCATATCTTCCCTGACGATTAAATAAAAGGCAACTGTCTAAATGTTTAGGAGTACTTGTGCACCTAAATTTGAGCACCATACCAATTACTCCCTATAATTCCAAGTAGAAGGATTATTCTATGTAACAGACACAACGCCTGCCAAATATGAAAGCGGCTATGAATCAAATGACTAAAAGCGTCACAGTATCAATTTCAATTTTACAAGTTTTCATGAATAGGTAGATAGGCTTTAAACACCCATAAGCCGCGGCTACATTATCGTGATTCGGTGAATTTGTGCTGTGCGTCTGTGTAATTCATGTGACGAATTATACAGACTACATACAGCAGGAACATTCGCCGAATCCCGATAATATGTCCGCGGTATTACAGATAGATAGATAGATAATTTCTTTATTGCACACCATTTAAATACAAACATTTATAAGAAAATACACTTAAATAATAGGTACAATGGGCGGCCTTATCGCTAAAAGCGATCTCTTCCAGGCAACCTTTGGATGGACAGGATCTATGTGAACAAAATAAAGACGGCGGCGTAAATCCGATATAGTACACGTATATTTACTAAAAATATAGATAATATAAAATAAAATGCATAATTATAATGTATAATATAATCATAAAATTACATAAATATTAATATTATAATACATAAAATATATATTGTCAGATATGTATCTGCAAAGTTGTTTGACGGCTATTGTAAGAGTAGGTATGTAGATCCCAGACAGTGTTTGCGTACTTTTACCCGAATATGTGTTTGATCATTTACAATCGGTGTATTGGCCACTGATAAGATAGCAAAGCGATACTGATTAACGTTACAAAGACCAGTTGACAGGAATCGTCTGCTTTCGTATATTTTAATGATAACTACGAATATTCCTAGAGAAGGATACCTTTATTTTATATCGACAACATTTTTACTTTGTGTTTTATTAACTTTACAATGCTCTATTAATTGAGTATCAAATGAAGTAGTCCAATTTATAGCGTACAGGAAAGTTGGTTATTGTTTAATCACAGCTAAATCAATCGTTCTTGAGATGAGGTAAACATTCAGAGAACTGCTTAAACTAGAATAACAACCTCACTCGTGATTGTTTCGTTGTTTTGTCTTTTATAAATACATTTGGTTAAACTCAAAAGAATGTTCACTGGCACTTATATGAACCGAACGTTCACTCGAACTCTTATTTACTCGATTCCATTAGATTATCTGTTATATGTTTATGCTATAAGCATCTGCCCTCTGATTCGCTCGCACGGTGCCGTATAAAGAGAATCCTAGGTTTTATACATTTATACAAATCGCTTCAACTGTGACATCATAAATATTCGACACATCTAAAAAAACATAATAATTTTAGTCGAAATACTAAAATGGGTGTTTCTTTCTTTTGCAGGCAAAAATTTATACAACAATGAACATGTAGCAATAAAGATGGAGCCTATGAAGTCTAAGGCTCCACAATTGCACCTAGAGTACAGATTTTACAAGTTACTAGGGACGCACGGTAAGCCACCGCAATTACATACATTAACAAACATGATACTACAGAAATTATACTGTTTTGTCATCAAGTTATTCCATAACCTCGCCGTACAATTTTTACAGTAAAAACCAAATTTACTTGTTAGCACTAAACTGATGAATCACGGTCAAAACGTGGCAAATGCGGCGATGTTACGGAAATAAGTACCGTTTCGTCGGTAGCCTTAGTTTTATGATCCGTAATTGTATAGACTTCATAACTCTCGAGTCTCGGGGTTTATTAATAAGAGCTCACAGCACATATGCCAGTAATGAGTTCAGATTGTCGCATGCAATCATACTTATTTTTGTATATCAATAACGTATTGAATAGTTTCGTTGAACCTTGAAATGTGTCTTGTAAAAGCTCCCGCTTACAATGCTGCAAGTTAGCATGTGTTGTGTTGACGCTCGCTTTTCTATTCAGAAGCTCGAGAAGTCTGTACAATTCACGGGAAGCCACATTGTTTCGTGAAGGTGTGTTCTGGTACAAAGCTAGCACCGGTTTACTGGCATCGTTATCAGGAAACGTGTTCGTTTACCAGTTTTGTACATGTACGCACCTTCGCATATTGATTCGATTCGTATTTGTAGCCAAGTCTTTGTTTAAGTAACAAATCTTGAATTGTATAATTACAACGTCACTTTACTTAGAGGGCGTACCGAAAGTTTACTACTTGGGTACGTGTGGCGGCCGCTACAACGCCATAGTCATGGAGTTGCTAGGGCCCTCTCTCGAAGACCTGTTCGTGCATTGCGGCAGGAGGTTCCGACTCAAGACGGTCCTTATGATCGCTATGCAGCTAGTAAGACATCACAATACTCGTGTAGTTTGTTTTTGCAACACCGTATCCGATATTCGAAGCTAAACTGTTTTTATCGCGAGAGTTCGCACGCCGTGGTCATGGTCGTTGTTAGGTCGAGGTCAGACGGTGCCGCGGTTTAAATCATCGCCCTAAATGTAGCACCTTGATGTTGAATTCGTTAAGGAAAAGATTATCCTTATCGTCTGACCGCGGCCGAGGTCTGCCAATCTGAAATTGAATACAGCGATGGTCTCGCGTGCACTGACAATGTCGGCTACGGTGTTGCGTCTTACAGGTGCGAGCGAGAGCAATGTCCGTGTTCACTGTAAGTACTAACCATTCTTATTCCCCTCTCCCTTCCCCTTTTCCTTTCCCCTGGCTCTTACAGCGCCGTCGACAGCAGAGGGCATCCCCGAGGTGTATTACTTCGGCCCGTGCGGTAAATACAATGCGCTGGTCATGGAACTCCTTGGCCCGTCGCTAGAAGATCTCTTCGACCTCTGCGGCCGACGCTTCTCTCTAAAGACTGTGTTAATGATCGCTATGCAGTTGGTGAGTTCATTTCAAAGTAGCAAGAGCTACTTATAGAAAGCGTACTAGGAAGAAATGCAGCTTTATTAGGGATACGGAAATATCTAAAGGCGGGAGCAGAGCAAAACCCACCCATGTCTATATATATTTTGTTTAGAATATACTTCAGCTAGCAAAAGCAAGCCAGCAAAATGGCCCGAACCCGCTTATAATACTCTTTTTTACTCAAAGCACATGTATTTCATACAATAAATAATATAAGATTTGATTTGTTGTCGCCGGGTGCTTAATATCGGTTGTTCACTCCAATTACCACAGAGTAAAAAAAATGCTCTTACCCTCGATTCATAGTTTCCTAATACGCTCTGCATACCTTGCTTATTATTACTTGTGTTGTGACGTTAGACGTAAACACGCATTGGGATGAGTGAGTCATAGAGTTGGGTACCGGATGACGGGATGATTCATCTCAATGCTATTGGTCGACTCGAGAAAGTTGTTAGTACCCTTTGATTTCGTACGCAGATATCAGATTTTTATTGAAATATTACATGTAATGCTCGCCAAATAACTTTGCTGGTGAGCATTGAAAACAAACACCTTTTGCGCCGCCTCACGTGCCCCTTGCATTATTCGTAAAAATATCATCTTGTTTGTCATGTTTGAAGTTATTATCCCCCGACGCAAAAAGAGAGGTGTTATAAGTTTGATGCGTATGTCTGCCTGTGTGTCTGTCTGTGGCATCGTAGTATCCAACCCAAACGGATGGGCCGAATCGGACGCGGTTTTGTTATGAATAAATGAAAATTAAAAAAAAGAACCAAATTCATTTTACATCGGGGGCTAAAAATGACATATCTAAAACCCGTGACCACGCCTGTTCCAACACAGCCGATACTTCGGGATAATAAATAAAAAAGGTACATACGCAATAAATACCCGTTTTATTTAATCAATAATTCTGTACAGTGATCGCGAAAGTTTGAAAAATACTATACCTAAAACCACCCCAATTAAACTAGCTTTCTATTTAAATAAAACCGCGTCGGAATCGGTCCATCAGTTTAAGAACTACGATGTCACAGACGGACATAGGCGTCAAACTAGCACCCTTCTTTTTGCATTCGGGTTAAAAATAAATGTTGTGTCGACCCCACGTTATGTGGTAAAAAGGATTTATGGGTTTCTGATACGCATTTACACAGTGAAACCAATTGTGGTGTATGTGGTAGTAGATTTATTATTATTTAGCGAGCACAGTTATGTGACTAGTATTGTCATTGATAGCGTGCAGTGCAGTGGTAATAATGCTGTTACAATTTTACTGATAAGGAGACTTACCTAATATCAACAGAGTTATATCGTTTTGATGCTCCTGGTAGCACGCGCAGTAGAGAAGACAGAAGGTTTTATTATAATCAACTGCTTTGCATCTTTTTACTACTTTATCAGATGCTGTATAAATTATCAGAATACAAATTACTAGCCTAAGCCAACGATTTCCCTCGCATGCATACCAAAATTGATTAAAAAATGCTCAGTTGTTATGACGTTTAACGTTTATAATTATTAGAGACTAATTTTCTATTGTTTTTAGGGTTCCGTACCTCAAAAGATAAAAAAAGGAACCCTTATGAGATCACTCTCTTGTCCGTCTGTCTGTCCGTGTGTCACCACCGATTTTCTCAGGAACGGGTGGACTTAGCAAGTTGACATTTATACCAGATACTGAGGCCTATAGTCCCTATTAGGTGTATAAAAATCAAGGTCCTAAGTCAAAACGATAAAAAGATATGGGCAAATTTAGATTTTCGCGAAAACTTGTAAATACCTTAATGTCAACTTTTTTATTTTTCAGAATTTTCCCTTTACTTGTGCTGTAAGATCTTGTTTTTAACCAAAATTGACAATTCTAGGCCAACCGAAAGTACCCTATAGGTTTTGGGTCGAAAACTTATATGGTAGTGCCCGTTGACCTAGAATCACGAAATTTGGCAAAAAGCAAGCAGCACAAATAAAGAAACAATTCCAAAAAATTAAAAATGTTGAAAAGTAAAGGGTGTCCCCATACATACATAGTTGACGCCAATTAAGATAGTCCTCTGAGTTGTATGGGCGCTCATCCAATTTATTATAGATAATGGTACGGAACCCTTCGTGCGCGAGTCTGACTCGCACTTGGCCGGTTTTTAACTATAGTTTGGCTCAATCCAAGTCATAATCTATCTGTATACCTACCAAATTTCATCGAAATGGGTCAAGTCCTGGGCAGGACCTGTTTGGGCATGCGTGGCACGGAGCGGGACTAGTTAGTACACCTACCTCCTGGCTGGGTAGGTACTTGTGTTCTACCCATGTTATAATATCTCATTCTACTGTATTTTTCCTGTCTGTCTACTATTTTGTATGTGATCCGTTCTGTGTTTCTTTGTGTGTGTCAAATAAATACATGGATATTCTATTCTATTCTATTCTAAGTCGTTTAGTCGTGAAAACGTAACAGACGGGGTTACATACTTTCGAATTTATAATATTAGTATGGATGGAAATAACATCAAAGATACAATAATATTAACATTTATTTAACATCAAATATACAATTTTATTGTAAGAGATAGAAACTAGTCTTGAAAACATTATCATTATTATCATTCGCATTTATAATATTAGTGGAATTATTAGTTATTCTTAGCGTGTCGATGCTCCATAAAACTAGATATTTTTCTGATTATAAGTAGCCATGATTATTACAGACGACCTTCGTGGTGCAGTCGGCGAATAGCCGGCTGAGACGCAGGAGGTAGCGGGTTCAATTCCCGCTGTGGAACAAATGTTTGCATGATCTACAGATATGTGTTCCGGGTCTGGTTGTTTCTCTATATATTATAAGAAAGTATTTACAAAAAAAAATGTATGTAAGTATTCTATCAGTTATCTGGTTCCCATAGTACAAGCTCTGCATAGTTTGGAGCTAGATAGCGCTGTGTGAAATGTCCAGCAATATTTATTTATTTATTATCCTTATCATAGGCGTGGTCCGCTTCAGTTATTTGTTACTTTTCCTCAAACATACAAGTCAAGACCCTTTAAGAACTAGTTTAATATCCTATTGTGACGTACGTTTAACGACACTCATCGATCGTTTATAACTCAAGATAACTAACAGTAAACATTAAACGTCAATTATAGATCTAACAAACTCCAGTCTACACTGCAAAGTGAGAGCCGCTGTGACGTAACAAATGCAACGTGAATCGACGCTATACAAGCATAGTAAAACGAATGAAGTAGCGCAAATACTCGCTGTAAAACCACTGCATTAGGAACTCAAAGGCTGACTCACTTAAGGCTCGTCCGCACTAGGGCACATTTGTATTGCAACATGGTTTTGGCACAAGGTATCGGCAGTTGCAAAAATTTTCCCTACAAATTCAGTCAATTCCGTGCCACAATCTGGAAACCATGTTGCGAAACAAATGTGGCCTAGTGCGCCGAGCTGTTACTCGCTACAGTTGTGGCATAGACACATAAAATACACAGACAGATTACGTAAAACAAATACTAGGTGGGCGTGATTCGCTTGTCTGTTGTTTATCCGTGAGCTATTTATTTGTCTTAACCTTATCACACACGAGTCTGTCTTATCACTCTGTATCGAATGCCTGGAACACTGCCACTGGTCTTCGAATTACAAGCGTAAACAACTCATTTACTAGACAGTAATGTGTAGTAAACGATTGCGTGGGAGTGCGTGAATTGAGTCGGTTGGGATGTTTAGAAGATGTGGTACTGTTTAAAAGTACGCTGCGTCAAAAGCAAGCATTGTTATTGGCACGTTGATCCACTAAAGTTAATGGGTTTCCTTCAAGTGTTAGCAAGAGACTAAAGAAAATGTTTTTTTGGCTTGCATGTTTATATTTGACACCTGTGCTAACGGGGTCGCAAGAAATTATGCTTCGAAATTTTATGTCTGGTAGGTATTGATTTCTAAATGTAGGTGAATGTATGTACAGTTCGCATCACAACGATTATCATCACACTATCCACTATAATATTATAAATGTGAAAGTTTGGATGTTTGTTTATTTATTTGTTTGTTTGTTAATCAATCACGTCGTAACGGCTGATCTGATTTCGATGAAATATGGTATATATGTAGATTATAACCTGGATTACCACATAGGCTACCTTTTATCCCATAAATCAGTTCCCACGGGGTAAAAATGGGGAGTCAAGTTATGTTGCAACAGCGAGTTTAGCTTTATTTCTAGTATCTACGTGTTAAACTACTAAATGTGTACTTACCTACATATGTAATGTGTAGTAACGCGTACGAAGTCGCGGGCAACAGCTAGTGCATTATAATTTTGAAGGTTATAATAACGAAGTGTCCCATCTCATATCCCCCAATGCGACTATTTCTACTAGATAAAAAACTAGTTAAATTTCGATCTAGTCTAGATAGTAAGACGAAGTAGACGAATTCCGGAAGAATTGGGCCGGATATAGGACAGGATCGAGATGCCTGGAAAGGAAGGGGGGAGGCCTTTGCCCAGCATTGGGACGTAACTGGCTAGTAATAGAAATAATATCTCTAAAATACAATAAATCGGGGAATTTTCAGATTTTTTTTGGTCGTTACCGTTTTGGACCACCATAAAATAGTTGAGAATTGTTCTTAAATTGATGCCCATTAGTTACTTAAGCAAGCTATTTTAAATATTAAATTCGGGTTCGATTTCCGTCGCGGAACAAATGTTTGTATGATCTACAGATATTTGTTTCGGGTTTGGGTCATGACATGACTCATAAGTATGTATTTACAACAAAAAAGCATATAAGTATTTGTATCAGTTATCTGGTTCCCATAATACAAGCTTGACTTAGTTTAATTGGCTAGATAGCGCTGTGTGAAATGTCCAGCATATATTTATTATTATTAATTCACAATGTACTAGGAGCTAATTGATTACTTTCTTATTTCAGTTACACCGCATCGAGTATGTCCACACAAGGCATCTAATATATCGTGATGTAAAACCAGAGAATTTTTTAATAGGTAGAACTGCAACTAAAAGGGAAAAAATCATTCACATCATTGGTAAGTTCTTCTATCTGTTATTTATTTCTGTTAAATTGGTTTTTGGATGTCTTATCAACTGCTATTTAATATGATTAGATTATAATATGCCTTCTGGATTACTTGACATATATATTGTATTGGTATTTTAAAACTTTGACTATATGTACTAGTCGGAATATTAAATACTCATCCAGTTATATATATGTATATATTTTTACAAAATACGGGTTATTTTACAAGTTATGTAGGTTTTTGAATGTCCCCATATCCTTTTTCTAGTGAAAATATTGTTCATATGTTTTCGATAATTTCAATAGTTACCAGTTAGCTGTTTAGGGTTCCGTACCTCAAAATGAAAAAAGTACCCTATTAGGATCATTTCGTTATTCGTCTGTTTGTCAAGACCTTAGTTCTTAGGAACGCGTGGAGGATATGGAGGTGAAATTAATATCAAATACTAGTCTACGGAATCTACGGTACCTTGCAATAGTAAAAAATCAAGCTTCTAAGTCAACGCAATCAAAAAATACAGACGACCTCCGAAGCGCCGTGGGCGAATAGGCGGCTGAGACGCAGGAGGTAGCGGGTTCGATTCCCGCCGCGGAACAAATGTTTGTATGATCTATAGATATATGTTCCGGGTGTGGATGTTTTATGTATTAGATTAGATTAGATAATACTTTATTGCACACCACGAAACAAATACATATAAAAAAAAACAACTACGTAAATCTATGGATACAATTGGCGGTCTTATCGCTAATTAGCGATCTCTACCAGACAACCTTTGGATGGCATGGACTGTGTAGACATTACATGGGGTGTAATGGTGTACCTAACATACTACATGTACATACATACTAATACTAATTATATAAAAATAAAAAAATATAAAACTTACATAAATGAAAACTACATGAATCTAAATAATAACTACTCATAATAATTCATAGATACATACTTAGACTTATTTAAGAAACAAATAATTAATAATAAATACATATATATTTAGCGACAAATACTCAGGTAGTATTCTCTGAGCAGCATACGTTTAAAAATGGCAAGTGACTTGGCACATCTGATAGCCACCGGCAGCGCGTTCCATAACCGGACAGCCTGCACTGTAAAAGACTTATCAAAGTAGGAGGAGGAGTGTACAGGTGTATGTATTATAAGTATTTATAAAAAAATATATAATAGTATCAGTTATCTGGTTCCCATAGTACAAGCTCTGCATAGTTTGGGACTAGATAGCGTTGTGTGAAATTTCCAGCAATATTTAGTTATTTATTTTATGCCACTCGCTTCAGGTTGACCTATGATCATGAAATTTGGCAAGAATCAAGGTGCGCTTCATGGAAAGGAAATAGTCCGAAATATGTTAATTTATAGTGAAATACGAAACTCTCAGTGCGCGAGTTAGATTCGAACTTTTCTCTTTTTAACTTTCACTTAAGTCTTTCTTCGTCTTCTTTCATCTTTTTCTCAGTGTTAGCAATTGACTGCGGCAATTGATTGCAACTTCTTTACGCTAATGATAATGCGCCATTGCACCTTCTAGGGTCTTGTAGCGATTAGGTAACAAGATATAAGCAGTAATACGATACATATTGAACAAGGTTTGTGGTTGAAATACATTACGATGTATGTAATAAGAATCACACTTGTACTTGATTAAGCTTATTTGATATATTCGCAGGGGACTATGAAGTCTTGTAAGATTCGGTTGGTGTATGGATTTATTCTAATGGAACCTTATTTTTCAGCATCAAAAATAAGCGTATTGCTCTCGTAAATAAATAGACTTCAACGTAGCAAAATATTGTATTTATGGGTTTGCAATATATCATATGAAAAACCCCTTAAAAAATGGTTTGCCCCATTTTGATTTGTTCCTGTTATTAACCCAAATAGAAACAATCTTCGCATTATAGTCAGAGCTCTAATTGGACACTGTCGACTTAACAAGCACATGTTCAAGCTGGGGCTATGCGATACACAAACCTGGATATTCTTTAATGAGGGGGCAGAATCACCCCTACATCTGTTAGGCGAGTGTGGTCCACTGATGCGCAAACGTAGCATTCATCTGGACAAACACATTCTTAGCCCGGAGGAACTAACAGTTATCACCCCTAAGAATATCCTACAGTTTTTAACAACTGTTGGGTTTAGTGGCGAACTTTAAACGCCCTCTTAAAATAGTGAAAACATAAAAACAAGTGGCAAAAATTCAAATTAAAAAACCCAAATAGATATATTTGCGAAATACTGCCTATCTTATTTCAATCCACATCATACTCTATCTATACACCAAATTTCATCAAAATCGGTCCAGCCGTTTAGTCGCCAAAACGTAACAAACGAACAGACCGGTTTATATATTTTTGCTGTGTAATGTCATAATTAATTCTAAAAGTAAATATGTATGCATAGTGTTGAAGGCTGATATGTCCACCGTTTATGTACAAATATGTTACGTTTCATCAAGTGCATTATCTATACATAATCCTTCATACAATATTTACACTCAAGATGTTTCTTGACCAAACAGCACCTTGAAAATTATGATATATTTAATGTACGTTCTATTTGTTCCAGATTTTGGTTTGGCCAAAGAATATATAGACTTAGAGACAAACAAACATATCCCATACCGGGAGCACAAGTCGCTCACTGGCACCGCAAGATACATGTCAATAAACACACATTTAGGAAAAGGTGAGTCACAAATGTCATTAACATTATTATGCAAGGTCTGGGCTGAAACTTTAACAGAAACTGGAAAGCACAGCATAGGTCTAGCCCACTAAGGGCGACTTGCGCAACGATGCCTAAACGTGATTTCGAAAGTTATCAAATTATAGAAATACATCAAATTTAAACACGTTAGTTGCTAAATAAGTTTAGGGATCGTTGTGCCAAAAGTGATCACGGCATGCAAAATGAAAGACGTCAAATCGGATTAGATTTCTTTTAGAGTAAAATTGGGTTTATGCAGAGAATAATTTTAGTTTGATCTAATTAACGACCCAAGCAAAATCTTAAGTTTAAAAATATCACTGTTGAACACTAAGCTTGTTCAGTAGTAGAACGATATTACTAGGTTAGGCCAATTAGGTACAAAGGCGTAGGCTCGCCTTATTGCACCATTACCGAGCCAAACTGTCTGGCCTTTAATTTATTGCATTCTGGCCAATATTTCAAACTGATGACGTGCCACCGCCGCTTTATTGGTATAAATTGTGTATTTTTACTCACGGCCGTAAAAGTTCGATGGTGCATAAGTATGAATGGGTAATGATATATTTGCTAAAATACGAGACCTAAAACAGCTTATAGCGAACTGTGAAACGTTTTAGTGTTTAGTTACACTTTCTTCGGCTTGGCTAGTGGTTTTTGTATATTAATCCGACTGTACCAACGAGTACAGAGGCGCAATATAAACAAGAAACCCAAATCGAAATGCAGCCAGGCAAGTGACCACCCTAGTAAGTTTTATCTCCACGGAAAAATATAATAAAATTACATTTTAACGTAGAGTGTAGAAACATTTCTACTCTAGTGCAAATGTACTTACTACTACTTTACTACTTTATATCTTATCAAGAAGACCTCCGTGCCGTAGTGACCAAATAGCCAGTGAAAACGCAGGAGTTTGCGAATTCGATTCCTGCCGCAGAACAAATGTTTGCATGGACTACAGATATTTGTTCCGGGTCTAGTCCAAAAACCCTGTGTATGCCACTTCTTTCTATATATATATATATATATATATATGTATATACATACCTAGATTATGACTGCGTTCGTTCTTTATTCAGCCCCAATAAAGTTCAGTAACTCTATGAGCCGTACTGAATAAAGTATTTAGTCGCGAAAAGAATCGATACGTTATAACTAGTCCAAGATCGTAATAGACAAGATTGCTTGTCGAGGACAAGTTTAGCTAAGTTCGGACTGTGATTCTAGTCATTTATAGCGTTTGGGGAAAATGAGCGACCCTGAAAGTAATTAACAACCTTTTTTTGCGCAAAAATATGGCCTAAAAGTTTTGAACACGTAGACAACTGGTATTTTAATTTTTCCACATCGACTGACTGTAGCACCCATCGAAAAGTGCAATTGCGGCAAAGAGGGGATTGGTTGCGCGATCGGCACTCGTGACGAATGTGTGTGTGTGAAGTATGTACCTATGTATTTAAGAACGGCATACTTTCTGCACACAGGGTGTTTCAATTTTAAGTTTTTGGCCCTCCGTCATCCAACAGATCAACTGTTTGTATTTTCCCGTATGTCTCCATATAATGAACTGACAAAGTTGTGCTTGAGGACTTTTTTAACCCCCGAGGAAAAAGAGGGGGTGTCTGTGTATGTCTGTCTGTGGCATCAGAGTTCCTAAACGGATGGACCGATTTGGACGCGGTTTTTTTAATAGAAAGCTAGCTTAACTGGGGTGGTTCTTAGAGATGGAACGTGCAAATGGCCTACCTGATGTTAAGTGGTAATCATCGTCTATAACAAACAAAACGTTGCCTCGTAGATCACGTCACCTTAAAAACGTGTCCTACGACGCACTGCCCTGCGTTCATCATCGTGAGGCTTACAGGTGTAACGCCATGTGCTTGTATAACCTGTAGAAACGAATCTAAAATGGCGCCGAAAACATCTCACTCGCACTCTATTGCACGTAATGATCTGCGAGAGAGAGGTAACTAGTTTCGGCGCCATTTTAGATTCGTTTATTTAATTAAACATAATATCGAATATAACACAGTTATGTCTGTGTTACTTTAAACTTTTTTTATCAAATGTTTAATTGTTATACATGTTTGTGTTTCAGAACAATCGAGACGCGACGACCTAGAGGCTCTCGGGCACATGTTTATGTATTTTTTACGCGGTTCTTTACCCTGGCAGGGTTTAAAAGCTGACACATTGAAAGAGAGATACCAAAAAATTGGCGACACTAAACGAGCGACACCAATAGAGGTATGAAACATCTCATACTATTTTAAAAAGCTTGGCTTCGTCAACAAATTACTCAATGCATATGGTTTGCTTTATAGCATCAGCTTGTATTCTTTCGGTTAGCAAAAGGTATGAGATAAATTTACTGGTTGATTTGTACGTGTTTACGAATTTTAGTCTTAACTGGATAGATTCCGTAAGATGTTTTCTATCAATGTTTATGACAGACTGATCATATTTACCCTACAAGTTACAACTACTTAAAACTAGAAAAATTTTGAGTTAATGTTAAACATGCACAATTATTAATAGAAATATTATTTTCATATCTCTTTAAAAAATACAAAAGAAACAGTTGAATCATCTGAAAATATTAGCAAACGATCTTTGAATAGCTCAACTGCTTCAGATCATTATCAGGCGGAAGTGGCCCCAAAACACTGACTGCATTGCCCCATTGAATTGCAAGGCGTATACTTTTGTGAATATTAATTTAAATATAATCCTTAGTTTCTCTTTTATGTAATTCATTTAATTAAAAGTTATTTGATTTAAAAAAGAAGGATTCTATTTATATTATTATGCACTAAAGAATATTATTATTATATCCACAGCTCTTAGTATAATAACGGTGTAACTTAAGATAAAACATACATACAATAAAGGAATTTTTTTTTAAACCTGTGTCATCCCACTGCTGGGGAAAGTCTGCAATAAAGGATTTACATTTTATAATATAATACTTAAAGATTAGCGACGGAAATCACGTAAAAAATTACAATAAAAACAATCCTAAGATAAATATATTTACATAATATTTTTTGAACGTTCGTTAAAATTTTGATTATGTGCAATTTTCAGGTGCTATGCGAAGGGCACCCGGAGGAGTTAGCGACCTACCTCCGCTACGTCCGCCGGCTGGACTTCTTCGAGACGCCGGACTACGACCAGCTGCGCCGAATGTTCCGCGACCTGTTCGAGCGCCGCGGATACGTCGACGACGGCGAGTTCGACTGGACCGGCAAGACTATGGTAAATAAATCTCTCACAAGACGTACACTTCTACGATTTAAATAACACGCCTTGGCAAATTTCCTAAGACATCAGAAATACAGAATATCGTCGCTGTCAGTTCAATAGGATGTATGCCAAAATTCCTATTTTTTCCAAAAGGACTTATAGTCCCGAAAATCATGTTGCAAGCGAAATTTGTTACCAAGCACCTTACAAATCCATAGATTTGTTTAATTTAAAGTTTGTCCCTGAACATTGTTAGTCTATGAATCCAAATTTAAAAAATATACAGTTTTTTGTGTCTCCTGAAACCGTTTTATAATACAACCTTTTGAACTGACAGCGACGATATATCGGAATCTCTACAACCCGTTTCCGGTGCATAATTTTCGTACAACTTGACTAAAAAGTTTACAACGTATGGAGCTATTTTATTTATTTATTATTTATTACCGTGTGTTTGAAAAAATCCTTACCGTTTTTTGTATAGGATTTTTTTAAACACGCGCAGTGTTTAATTTATTTGTGGTAAAGACCCTTAATTTCTAATACACAGGAGCCCCTTCGTAAACTTTACAGTTATAACCACGCACGCTCCTCAAACCCAATACAAGTCGTTAGCTGTCAGTTTTGACAGATCTATACAAGTTCTGTCAAAACTTGCAGAACTTTGGTAGCTCATATTCCGTAATATTTTTGAGCAGTGTGCTTTTTAGGTAAGCGGGCAAGACTAGCAAACAACTATTGACCGGATTGTGTGCTTCGAATGGACTAATTTGAATTGAAGCTTACGGTATCTGGTAATTAATATGGCAAAACAATGATCCTTAAACTAATGACCGAAGTAATAGAATATTGGACGAATGCCATTTTATCTAATTATAGGAAGGGGGGAATAAGATTTGCACTAATGTCGCGCTTTGGGGTGAATTGTGTATTACACCGTTTCGAAACACCCAGCCATCCAAACTCCCTGTAATAACAGGGTAGGACTGGCGTTTTATCTATCCAATTTGTAATTTTATTACCGTCAAGTCGTATTGATTTCGGATATTAAGTGTTGTGTTTTTATTTACACTTTCAAAGCTGAATTTAGACGAATATTTTTTATTTATACTGCGTGTCACCGCATTTATGACATTAAATGAAAACACAGGTAGGGCTAATGGGCTAGTATTGTTGTAAAATAGTTTTTTTTTTTCAAATTCCTTACCATAGAAAATTTTAAATTATCAAACAACCTAATCTATCAAGTCCTAAAATATCAATGAAATAGCCTGTATAAAATAGGTAAGCAAATCGTATTCATACATCATGTAAGTATGAAACCTGTTAAATTGACTAAGCCGCATCAGCTCAAAGGCGCCAACGATTAATGTTGAAAAAAAAATATTGGAAATGTATCGATATATATCCAAGCTTATAGATATAAGTATATTAAACCAATCTCTAAAATCAGTTCATACGATTCTGCATATGTGTTTTAAATTAATGTCGTGAATGCGGGGACAGACTGTATATATTTGTTTTGTGCTTTTATGCTAACCTTGCTCTATGCTATTACAGTCCATTTCACATAGGAAGTCCTTTGATTAACGGATATACAGGGTGTTTCGTAATATATTAACGATATTCAAGTGACGGATTCTCAAAACATAAAAAAAGACTTCTAAAAAAAACTACAAGTTATATTATCAAATTTTAAAGAAAATCGATTAAGTTTAGGTGATTATTTCGATATTAAACTTAATGCCTACTCTTCCAATCGACGTCCAAAAATAAAGGCCGATTTGATATCTTTTTCGGAAATGGCTGCGGGTTTTGGGTTAAAAAGGGACAACAAGAGATATCTCGAGACGTCACCAATACAGTATCTGTGGTTAGATGGCTAGCATTATGCAATAGCACAACATCAGTTTAATAATGTGTTTGTTTTTACATGCCAAAATAAATTTCACATTTCTATGGTAAACATTTTACAAATTTATTTATTATGCTCATCAAAATAATCCTTTTCATTTTTGTGCGTATATTATCAATCACCAAATATAAGAAGAAAATAAAGTTAAAAGTTTATGTTTTTAACAAAGTGTTCAGACCAAAGGACTTCTTTTGTGTAAACATACAACTCTGAGTGTACTCAGATTATTTGGCACTTAGACATTATGCACGAATTCTGTACTTTATATTTCAACGTTTTGTATATGTCACCGAAAAATAACGAGAATCGTAAGTTGATCAGTTTCCGAGGCATTTGAAATGTATTAATTAACGCAATAAAGTTTAGCTAATTAGTCAACTGACGGTGCCTGGTAGTAATTTTATAATTAACAATTTGGCCACAAGTCAAATCATACACGAATGGGCCAATCGTTGCTCGGTCTACATTTTAACCGTACACTACACTAACACTCGTAACATAATACACTGTTCTCTGATTGGTCGATGGCATTGGTTGCAAGCATTGTTTATTCATAGAGTTAACAAACACTTAGGTCTGTTATTTTAATATTATATAGAACACGTACCTTTAAAAACACGTACGGACGAGATCGGTTTGTTTACGTTTAGACCGGTAATGGCGGCGACCAATCACCGTACACCTCGCTTACGTCAAATCATTTAACTGCAAGACGCCGTAAATTAATCAATTTACTAAAATACATACGTTAAATAATACATTTCAAATGCCGTTTATGATTTTTCGAAAGTTGATTAAGTACCTCGAAAATTGATCAACTTACGATTCTTGTTATTTTCCGGTGGCATATATACTCTTGTAAACTTTTGCTCATCTGAATGCTTAGAAACTTGTTATGTTATGTAACCTTCATTGCAGTTTTTTACCTGTTATTGTATGGAGTAATCCTTTGTGTGTAATTTTTAATTTAGAAATAATTATACCAAGTAAAACATAAAAAAAGAATAATAATATCGATTCCTGTATGTTCAAAAAGTCTAAAGCTTACATGTATTCGTATTATTTACTTCATTGACTATGTGAAGGATATAAATAGGATGATTGATTTTGTGTTTATCAATTTAGATGACACCGAATATACAATTGTTCACCCTAAGTTTTATCCTTATGCTTTTATGCTGGTCCTACATATGGCATTAACATTATACCGCACATATATGCGCTTGTATCATATTACGGCAACTGTATACACCCTGTTTTGTTATATACGACATTAATTTAAAACACACATCCAGAATCGTGTTAATTGATTTTAGAGCTTGAATATTTATCCAGTAATCGATTTATTTCCAATTAAAAATTAAAGTAAATCTGCGGCGCCGTTTCGACGATGCCGTTTAGTCAGTTTAACAGGTACCTATATCATACATGATGAATTAATATGATTTGTTTACCTATTTTGTACAGGCTGTTTCATTAATATTTTGGGACTTGATATTAAAGGTTGTTTGAAATTAAAAAAACTCAGTAGTATTGAATTAAAAAAAACTATTTTCCAACAATCATCCGTTCGCCTTACCCGTGTTATCATTTTGTGTCGTACGTAACAAAACACGTAGTATAAGAGCCGTGAGAGCTTCATTCTGATTGAAACATAACCCACCGACCAAAAAAATGCCCATTGAATTTTGATTCGCATCAATATGTATTTAAATAATTATTTTTTTTCCTAGTTTGTACTATAACTTAGTCAATATTGCTATCCGATCTTCATCAAAAACCTGAAAATATCATAGTGATATGAATCAAAATTACTTGCTTTTAATATCAAGTTAATTGCACTGTTTATACATTACTAGCACAAATTGTATGAAATCTTTTCGCTATTTTTCTTTTATTATTCCTTTATTTTTGGACATGATTAATTTTTATTTTCACATTTTTCTTCTAGTTCTAAAATTCTATGGGTCAATAACTAACTTTTAGATTATGCTAATGATAGTTAAATATTTATTGAGTTTGATTAATAAACATGTCTACTGATTTTTGTGTTTTTAGTTACTTTTCGTTGACGATGTTACATATTTATTATCATAAAGAGAACTTGTAAATAATTAGATTCAAATCAAGCAATAATATTAGTCTGGGAATTGTTTCAAGGCAAATGATATGATGGTCCGGGAGCCAGGTACAATTTCGGTCAATTATTTCCTCTCGAGCCAAACTTCGTAAAATGCATTAGGGACTTATACTATGAATACTCGCGACCGTCAGCTGCGACTCCGTGGGTGGGGAGGGCAGTGGCAGCCTCCCACGCATGGAGAAAAAAAAGTTTTTTCAGTCATTTCCTCCCATTTGAAATTTTGTCAGATTATAGTTAACCTAGTATTTTGAAGAAAAAACAAAGTCAGCTGGCCATAGCATGGTGGATATACGTCAGCTGACTGCTTGAACATGAAAAAAAAATTTTATGATTTCCTCTCAACTAAAAATTTACCTGGTGATCGTTTGTATACTACTATGAATGAAAATTAATGTCAGCTTGCTGTTTCTCAGTGGAAAGTTTGTCAGCTGGTACCTTGAAAGGTGTAACGCAGCAGCATCTATCACCTACTGAACTAGAAATTTGAATAGCGCGCTACGCGCGCGCCTTAATTTCGACCAATAAGGAATCGTGGGCCGTTTTTTGCGAGTTTCGACCTATGACTAACTTCAGACTTTCATGTATTTTAATTTAGAAGATCTTATCAGCTGACGACTTTTCCCTTGACTTACAGCTAGCTGATTTCTTTCATTATTTACTAGAGTAAGTTAACAATCCTCTTATAAATTTTTGTCCGGAATTTTTGTCCTAAAATGTGTAATGTGTTTTTGGAACATGGAACGAAAATCTTCTACATGCACTATACACAACAAAGGGGACCTTTGTACGCAGTTATGGGTAAAACATCCCCTCCAAGTGTACCTTTTAAGGTACCAGCTGACAAACTTTCCACTGAGATACAGCAAGCTGACATTAATTTTCATTCATAGTAGTATATAAACGATCACCAGGTAAATTTTTAGTTGAGAGGAAATCATTGAAAATATTTTTTTTTTCATGTTCAAGCAGTCAGCTGACGTATAATCCACCATGCTATGGCCAGCTGACTTTGTTTTTCCTTCAAAATACTAGGTTAACTATAATCTGACAAAATTTCAAATGGGAGGAAATTACTGAAAAAACTTTTTTTTTCTTCATGCGTGGGAGGCTGCCACTGCCCTCCCCACCCACGGAGTCGCAGCTGACGGTCGCGAGTATTCATAGTATAAGTCCCTAATGCATTTCACGAAGTTTCGGTTGGGAGGGACTTGGTCATGAAAATCTGTCACTGGCTCCTGGACCATAACATGTTTTAACATCTATGTTTCTTTCACGCGGAAGGCAAAATAATGGTACTCTCATGGAAATACTTAAAAAAGAGTACTTTTCCTGAAAATAGCATTATTCTGCCATATTCTGTTTTGCCTATTTAGCCATACTCATTCCACTTACTAATTAACTACCTTCCTTGAAATAGTGCACCTTTTGATGTCTCTAGCATTGTTAGGAACTTTAATATCCGATACTAGAGACACAACACAATCCTTGTTTGCACAAAAAAGTTAAACAACTGTTTAATGCGTGTTCAAAAAATGCGTTAGCAATTTTAGTATTGGATATTTTTAAACACGTGCTAATCAGTGTTTAATTTTTTTTTTGTGGTAAAGACCCATAGTAACTATTTTCTGTTCTCTCCATTCTCTGAAATGTTCTCGCTCACGGGTGACCCGTATCTGGACAGCTTAGGGCGGGCGGATCTTCTAGTTGTATCTCAGAATTATCTGTTTGTATGAAGAATACAGAAAATATGCTTCTAAAAATATGCGAACCTATTTGGCAATCCAAAGGTTTATTCAAATTTTGATGTGAAAGAAAAGACGTTCCGACGTTTCAACGAAAAGATGAAGAAGATAATGAGAGTTCACTTCACTATGAGTATCGCAAAATATCCATGTTACTAATGAATTTGCCATACTCATAAAAAAACTACAAGCCTTACAGTAGTCGCATATGATGTGTAACATCTCACCACCGCGCGCGCTCATTGGTCAAATTAGATAGCTCGCGTTTCCCCGGTTTCCTGTTACACATTTCCGTCCCTTTTGCCAAAATCACTCCCACAAACCGAGAGGAAAGATGTTACACATCAATAACATGGATATTTTGCCATACTCATAGTGAAGTTTCACTTAAATGTTGCATGTCGCATGCTTCCGCTTACATCAGCCTAAGAACATTCACGTGATGAGAATACTGCGGAATGCACCGCCATCGAATGTGGTTAGAACTAAGTCGGATAAGGTTAGTGCGAAATACCAATAAGTTAGTGTGGTAAGCTTTAATTTTTCTTTTAAGTGTTTAATTGGTATGCTTGTATATTTGGTTTGAGTGCATCTCTGGTAAGTATAGCTTGTGCACGCTTGAGCAAGCGTTTATTGAGACTTAGTTAGCTCTGCACGTCTCATACCTTTACTGCGGATTAAGGGTGGCGAAGCTGATTGAATGGTATATGTGGGCAAGCCTCACCCAATTATTATTATATTGAAATAAGGAGAGGAGAGGAGTATAAATTATTACATTAATATTTTATGCAAACATTTTTATCGCTTGCCGATGAGAATCACCTTCTGTAATTTTTTCACATTTTTTTTCTACACACATCAAAAAAGTGTAAGCCAACACCTACAAATTTAGAATATTTTTAATTTTATAGATTTATTTTTATACGTTTCTTTCTTTTTAAATTAAATGATATTTCTATGTTGTATTTGCATATTAAACATTTTTACAAATAAAAGTTTGCTGCAAATCTGGGTGCAATTTTGTAACAATATTAATGGTTAAAATAACCAAAAATATGACTTCTGCGTTAAATTATAACCTTACTTTGGTCATTTAAATTAAATCTAATACAGCGTGTTTCCTCCTCGGTTGTTTAAAACTTGTCTGCAACGATTCTGCATGGAGTCAATTCGATTATTGATTTCCATCTGGGTCCCAGTGGAACTTGAGCAGGTTTTTTAGCTGGTGTTCTGTTAAAACCCCATCAAGATCTTTCAGGATCCTTCTCTGGAGCATATCCCACACATGCTCAATGGGATTCAAATCAGTCGATTGAGCTGGCCATGGCAAAACGCGTATATTTTCGCCCTATAGCCATTCTTGAGTCTGTCTCGCTGTGTGCGGACAGGCATTGTCGTGCATCAATGTAAACTGGGTCCCAATGTTTGTGAAAATGGACGCACATGTTCCACATAATTTTCAGCATTCAGGTTGCTATTAATAAAAACGAGATCGATTTGTCGGTTTTTAGCTATTCCAGTCCAAACCATTACTGTCGAAGTGCTGTATGGGTGGACTTCCTACATCTTAGACGTTCAGCGTTTCCTGGGCGACGATATACCCTCATTCTTCTAGTATCAGGTTTGAACCTGAATCGAGATTCATCGCAGAACAAAATTTGGTCCCATCGTTCTTGCGGCCATAGCACGCGTGGTCTGCACCATTGAATACGACGAGCTCGATTTCCGTGACGGATCTGTGGGCATCTGATTGGACCACGTGCACGTAGACCATACTCTCGCAGTCTGTTTTGCACAGTTTGGGGACAAACAGCGGGACCATCAGCATTCTGTAGCCTTGATGTGATATCTTGGGCAGTCAGCTTTGGTTCACGTCTACATGTTACCTGGATCTATCGGTCTTGACGACGAGTGGTACTACGCCCTCGGCCTGGGTGCTATTCAGACGGATCACCTGTGTCACAATAACGCCTCCAGAGTTGGCAAATTACGCTTCGATGAACACCAAAATGCCGGGCAACATAGACTTGACTGTTTTCAATTTCTAGCATCCCTACAGCTCTTTCCATCTCTTCCGTGGTAAGATGACGACGTCCATTACACACTAAAAACTCGTGGACTATTATTCGCAACGCACAACCAATGATTACTGCGGTTACTTATTTTTTCGTTGAATAAGAAATAAAACTGCATCTATGAAATGTCGTTGAAATGGACAAAAAATGTTTTTATTGTTTAAAAAATAATATACTGAAAAAAACTGCCAGTATACAGTGTTTTTTTTAACTGGGACAGTACGGGGGCACCCATAACCAGAGGAGATACAGGTGCAGTTTTTTTGAAACATCAGCTCCTTTTTGGAGAAAAATATTTTGGCATTAAATTTTTTTTGGTCAAGCGTGAGTAACGCCTTAAAATGAATCAAGTTGGAATTTTTTTTTTATGCCAATCGATGCAGTCCTTTGTAAGGATCATTTTATTGTATTGGATGAAAAAAATCTGAGCAGCGGAAGTAAGTCAAAAATAAAATGTTTTCACATACGATTTCTTAGTAGTTTGGTACAAAACGGTACTAAAACTATCACAATAGATGTTCGATATGGCCCTCATGTTGTTGTATGCAGGTACGGGCACGTTTCAAAACAATTTTAGTGGCCTTAGACAACCATGAGTGGTGAATCATGTTTAAGTGAAAGTGGACTGCGTCTTTTAATTCTTGAACGGTATTGTACCGAGTTTCGTAAATACGACCCTTTAGGTAGCCCCATAAAAAAGTCCATCGGCGTCATGTCGGGTGAACGTGGTGGCCATTTAATTGGACCATATGTACTGTAACAAAACCTGACCAATATAAAATATAAGTCTACCTGAGCCTATGGTCTAGAGCTTAAAGCTATCTTGAATCGAAAATAAACCTATCTGTGATTTTGGCCATCCTAAGTGTGATCGTCTAGAATCGAATTTATTCTACGTTGTGTAAATTGATTTGGAGAAATAAATGAAATAGTAATACTGATATGATTTTTGGCTTTAATAAACGATACACATAAAATAACACGAATTAAATGTCACAGTGAATTGAATTTAATATCGCAAGAGTGCTTATAAACATTTAGAATAAAACGGATTTAATTATGACAAGACTTCAATGCATTAATAATTCTAAATAAGTACTGTTCTTAATATTATCTTAAAGCTAAGCCCCGGGAATAAGGTCTCGAAATAGCTGAAAAGAAAACAAAAGGTTTATGTTAGTTTTGTGTAAGAGTAAATTATGATATTTTGATTTATTTTGTGAAGGGCCCCTACTCACATACATTTTGCATGCGATGTATGGCTAGGAATGTCTTGTTCTAGGAGAGAACTTAGAGATGGGGAAAATTCCTAGTCTTGCGAAGCAGGACGGATAAGGTGAGGAATGGGAAAGGCGCCTATTTACCCTCAAACCCCAATATGTTGAAATCCTATTGATTTCAGACATATTTCTCAAACCCCAATATGTTGAAATCCTATTGATTTCAGACATATTTCTAGCATAGATTTATTAAATTCAAAGGAATACTCAAGATAGATCTAGAATATTACAATGAATTCAATAGATCTCTAGCTAAGCTACCCCATGATAACTAAACTAGCTAAGCTACGTGATTTAATAAAAAGCAGTATCAAACATCCAGGACAGAGGTCGAGCGTACGGGTTGGAAGGGGTCAGACACAAGCCTCGTCTTACAGAACCTGATAGACAATTTGTGGCAGGGCTGGTACCCTCCCGCGGACGGCAACCAATGACACAGGAGATGCTACTAATTTTTATTAGATCGGTTGATTTCAAAATATAAAGTAGATGAATTGAAAATGTGTTCATAGTATAGTCCTTTGTTGAATAAAATAATAGAACTCTCTCGAAATAATTATAGGAACGTGGAAAGGAAGTTTGATTGGTTATGACGGCAAAAGCGACTCCTTCTCGGCTAAACTGTGAATGACTATAAAAATACCATGCATAAATTGTTTAGACAAGTTTCACGTTCAAACCGCTTCCCTCGTACAATCTATTTGGGAGAATTTGATAATTATCGCAATACTTAGTACTAAACATAGATTACATTTTTATCATTATAATAAGTCTGTATGAACCTGTGAATGCTGAAAAATAAGGTTAAAACTACATCTCCTAATTTAACAGAAAAGGAATTAAATATATCTAACGTGTTCATCAACAGCACCTCTGCATAAATACGCCTCGCATATAAATATCTATTCTCTGCTTATTTCACGAATTTCAAATTATAAATACCTAAGTACCTAACCTAAACCTAAAGTGGAACCGATAACCGTTGGGGTAAACGTATTATGGAGTGGAGACCACGTCTAGGCAAACGAAGTGTAGGACGCCCTCCGGCTAGATGGAGTGACGATTTGCGCGCTGTGGCTGGCAAGGATTGGATGAGAAGAGCTGAGGATCGGGCTCAATGGCGCACCCTGGGAGAGACCTACGTCCAGCAGTGGACTGCTATAGGTTGATGATGATGATGAAGTACCTAAAATATTGCAATCCTTTACCTCTATAACTAGATACGTTACCAATATACACACTGAATTTAATGTAAATAATAACAGTAAGTCTAACTTAATACAATTAACTCTAATTCAACACTGATTCTACTAGGATTATCAAATCTCACGATATCCGCTCCCCTTGAACACCTTTCGGCCTCGAACCCCGACCGTCTGTCTAGAGCGATTCCGCATTTCCAATCTCTTACGAAAAATCCCTACTTTCCATTTAAGGGTGGTCACGCCTCTATTTCTACAAACAACCAATAAATATTCAATATTTTGAAATTCGTTAAAAGGTGTGTCTTTCCCACGTTAGCACAGACGTACAAAAAAAGTTAAGTGTTAGAATTTCTAGAAGAGAGGCGCCCACTTGTTTAAAACCCATTTTAGCTAAAATTTATTGACTGACATCATAAAAAAATACTAATTTATTGCGTTGAGAATTTTAAAAGCATTCTCAAATTTCTATCTTCAAGTGTTTTCGTTTTAAAATAAGAAACACGTAAATCTCAACCTTTCAGCGAGTACAGAAGAACTATGTTCTCAACTCTGTATTTTTAATCATTCTAAACTAAGGAATTAAGTTCACAAGTCCTCTCTCAAGTGTAATACTTAATCGTTATCAGATGTTACTTTAAAATATTAGCAAGCCAATAATTTACAGCGTATTAAATCAGGCCTCAAATAAAAGTTCGTTACAGTACCCATCCAACGGTCAGGAAAATGCTCATCTAAAAACCGTTTACTCGCTGTAATATTATGAGGAGGTGCACCATCCTGTTGGTAGATGACATTATGCAAATCGCTTAATGGAATGGTATTATCCACTTCTTCCACAGCCAGATTCAACATATCTTGATACTTTTCACTATTTAATGTTCCATGGTAGATCTTAACAGCAATGATTTTATTGTATAGTATCGCACACCAACAGTTAAATGAAAACAGAATTTGGTTATAGGTCTGTGTAGTTCTTAGAGGATTTGATCGTGACCAGTAATGGCTATTCTTTCTATTGTACCGTTGTTTGAAAAATTGCATTCGTCTGTCCAAATAATAGTGTTCGGGAAATAAGCGTTTCCAACAGACCGTGCTACGAACCTGTGACAAAATGATAATCTTCGTTCTGTATCTCCTGGAAGCAGTGCTTGCACTGGCCCCTCCTTGTAAAACTTGTAATAGTAGGTTTTCAGTACTTTACGTATGCTTGATTTGTGCACTCCGATATTTTCAGCTGCTTCTCGTAATGAAGCTTTTGGATAGGCCTCGAAAACCCTCAAGATGGCAATGGTGGTGAACTCATCCATTTTTGTTGTTCATTTTCTTTTAGGCTGAAAACTCTTGCCTTAAATTTTTTATTAATTTTTCAAAAATCTTGCGATTCGGTACATCGCGGTCTGGGTAGTGATACCACTTCAACGCATTAGTTGGGCTTCGTCGGTTGAGGAAGTATGCTTCAATTAAGTCTACTTTTTGCGTATTTGACAATGGCATGATAGGACAAATAAGATGATGCAATGACTGATATAAAGTCCGACAGATGCAAGGTCCATGTTCGAAATTCAAAATTGTTCTGAAACACGAAATGTTTTTAACTTGCTCATGAGAGCATGGAGTTCCTAAACTTCTTAATCGCTACAGTATTAATACTTCTTTAATGTGTGATTAGAATCTAATTAAATGTTTGTCGGAGGAATTTTGCTTTGTCCTGTTGTATGAGAATACATTTTATCAAATTTGACTAACTTCCGCTGCTCAGATTTTTTTCATTCGATACAATAAAATGATCCTTGCAAAGGACTGAGTCGACTGGCATCAAAAAAAAATTACCAACTTGATTCATTTTAAGACGCTACTCACGCTTGACCAAAAAAAATTTAATGCTAAAAGGTTTTTCTTCGAAAACGAGCTGATGTTTTAAAAGAAACTGCACTTGTATCTCCTCTGGTTATGGGTGCTGCCGTACTGTCCCAGTTAAAAAAACACTGTATATTTGTTTATCAAAGAGGTTGACTATTTAAAGAAATTCCATGAAAGTTTAAAACGAAGTAAAAAAAAGTAATACTAAAAAAGTTATGTGTGGCTTAGACTTTTTCGATGTGTGTATTTTCCTTATGAGTATAAATGTCGTTTCATGGACATTTTCTTGAACCCCTCCCCACGATACTTAAGCCTGGCTACGCCCGTACACTACATACACTACACTGGTTGCGCGCCCCTTACCTAGCTAGTTGCTTATGATATGGAAAAGAAAAGTAGTTTTTATATTTCCGGCATATTATGAAGAGACTTATGGCGGGTTCCTATATCCGTCGGTAACTAGCTACGACTCGATTCTCCTTGAAAACGTGTCAAAAGTGTAACACTAGTTTAACACTTTTTTAAGGAAATACGAGTCGTAGTCGATTACCGACGGATATAGAAACCCGCCATTAGTCCTTGTAAATCAGTCATCGTTGTTACACATTGTATTGTAAATAGCGCCACACCTTACGTTTGAAAGTTGAGAATATGTTCATTACATTTGCTTCTCTTGACCTGGATTTCATGTATTTTGTAGCTAGAGTTCGAAAATATTAAACACAATTTTTAGTTTATATGTAGGTATAACTCCGTCAACTTAACTTGGTACCTGGCTCGAATTACAGTTCTGATAATGTGAATTAGTAAGGTCAAAATACAATTTTATAATAATGAAAAAAAATCTTAAAATATTGACATTGATTTTTTTTATTTTTTTTATTAAAAAGAATCATCACTACTTTGGTTCATAGGTTTTACCCCAGACATGGTATTACTGCCATCGTCGTCCTCAAATTCGCTCCCCGACTCGTTATAAATAATAACAAAGTCTAAACGTAACAAAAACAATAAACTTTAACAGCCAAAAACTTAACAAAAAACAGCAAAAGAAAAAAACTCGGAGGTAAACTGAAATGACGTGAGTGAAATGGCGGGAGTGAGGCATGGGGAACGGGAGAGGGGTCGCGTTTCGAGCCAGGTACCAAGTTAAGTTGACGGAGTTATACGTACAGTCAGTTAAACTCTTTAGATAAAAGAAAGAAGCTAACACCCGATCAGTATTTTTTTATCTAACTACAAAAGCAAAGAAGAACTATTAAAGTATGTTTATAGAACGTATAAACTACAGAATTGGAGATATTTTGATAAATGAAAAGTAAGGTAGTGTTCACTCTTCCGTGTTTGTAATTAAAATGAAATTAAACACGTTTTCTGTAAACATTTATACTTATTACGATTCACTGTTGTACCATTAATGTATTTTAAGATGCCCACTTCAAGTAATTGATGTTTAAATTGTATTATTCCTATTATTCCAGTCGACGCCCGTGGGGTCGATTCAGACGGGCCACGAAATTGTCGTCTCACCAAACCGCGACCTACACCAACCCTTCCACAAGGTAACAATCATATCCTACTTAAGCAAATGTTTTTTAGAGATCTTCCAGTCTTTAATTGGGCGCCTCACTACTTCAAATCCAAACTTTATTTTTAATTTGGCTATGTACTTCGTAGAGAACTGTTTCATTGGCCACGGCTATCGCTTTTCTGGGAGACAGGGCCTAAACCTGACCTTAACTGTTTTTATTTCGTGGTATCAAAATAATTTGGAAACATCAGTGTCACGCGCGCAATTTTACATTGAAATATCTCTACTCTTTTAAATTTATGGTTTGTAAAAACCCAGCTTAACTTGTATTTTAGTTTTTGTGAAATCTCATGACCGATCTGATTTAGATACAACTCGTTATGTGCTCAGAAAAAGCATCCAAATCGGATCAGTCATTATAATATAATCAGAATTGACATAAAACTACGGCGAATGTTCGTCCGTGTAACGAATGATACAAATCGACTACAACACGAACATTCGCCGTAACATGTGGCCATAGGGTTACAAGTTTGTTAAAAATGATTTCATCTTGACGTTCACGAGATACTTTACGGATAGTGGGTCGTGTATTGTGAGCCAATTTTCTGTATCTAACGTGTATCCCTCTTCTGTACTGACAAATCACTCACACTGCTTTTTTGTCGCCGCAGGATGATTTGTGTGATTATATGATTGGTTTGGTTGAGGACGATGAGGCAGCGCTTATTTCCGGAGAGGTTTGGTCGCTTACAATATTATTAGTTGCATAAATAGTTGGTTTTTAGTCGCTGATCCCTTTCGCCTCCCAATCTCTCCGTAGCGTGTGAATAATTTTAACATGTCCTGTTGTCTAGTTTTCCGTTAAAGACCTGATTTATTTTTTGGTCTTAATATCTTGAAGTATTTAGACTCAAATGAGTTAATTGCTTCTTCAAACCCTTCTTTTCCTGATATGCTAATAAAACAAATCATTATTTCGTTCATCAAAAATGGCTTGTGCTTCTGAACTTGCTAATCCATTAATACGATTTGTGTGAGATTTCCAATAAACACTGGTTTGTGTCTAATGAACAAATTATAAGCACGGAATGGCTTCAGTTACTAATGAAAGCGTTGACACATCGTTTGGTTTGTGATTTTCTATTATCGATGCTAAAGCTTCCTCTGTGTCGTGAATCCTGTAATAACTTTAAATATGATGAGCATAGGACCATCTTATCGCTTGTCGATATAGCGAATGTATAAATAAATACTAAGCTAGCTAGTAAGCTATGACCGAATAACCACAAATTTATCAAACTGTATCTAATTAAAAGACCTCATTCATGCTAATAACTAATCTATCACGTTACCTTGAGATCTCTTAGACCTCAAGAGGCAATTAGAAATAGATTGGTAACATTCTGCAAATAGAGTTTTATTAACCATACCGATGATGCTGTGATATTAATTTGTTTTTCGAAAACCTATTCCTGGCTGTGTTTTCATCAAGAGATCTTATGTTATCATCATCGGTTGTACACAGAGTACCCATATGTCAAAACTTCCGCATGTTTAGCGCCTGTCCTTCCAGATGGCGGCACTTGCTGCCAAGGAGTTCGGCGCAGGGGGCGCTACTAACGCGAGCAACTGGCCTCACAGCGGCAAGGCCACGCCTATCACTGCGGGCCATCTTACACCGGCTGACAGACACGGCTCTGTGCAGGTAAATATCAATTGAGGCTTCTCACTTAAATTTCGATTAATAGTAGCCACAACGGCAACGCCACGCACATAAGGTAAGGCAGTGCACACAGTGTCAAAACAATTTTAAGACAGATTTCAAAAACAAAAGAAAATACTGTCTTAGAATAGTGCTGTGTCAGTCTTTTGCGGCGAACATTGAATCAAAATGGACGTCAGCGTACATTGCATCGACTGTCATTAGACAGATTTGTTCATGTAATACGTTTGTCTACTAGACGTTTTGTCTAAAGTATGCACATAATTATTGATTTTAAAGAGATAATCTGACTTAAGACAGAATAGACTGGTCTGCGAACTACGTAAATTATTTTAACTAGTGGTTCGCCCCGAACTGAAATCTCGCGAGTCTATCATAAAAACAAAAAAATATTATTCTTAATCTTTGACTATCAAAATAGTGCCACGAAATTAATAACCAACTAACTTGACCTACAGTTTCATTTAAATTACAGGTAACGGGAGTTCATGTTCGTTGGTTACTCTTTTTTGGGGTACAAATTGCAGTAATTCTAGATTTCAGACTTTTGTCTATATTTGTGATACGTAAGCTACACGCATACCAAATTACAGCACTGTGGGGTCACTGGTGTACCCTGTGAATTTTGTCAAAGTTTAGTTTTTATTATGGCTAATAACTCAAAAACTACAAAAACTACGGGGCCGAAATGTACTAATGAAGACCTTTCATTTGACGTCTCATTTGACCTAATAGTCTCATTTTCATTTTTTTCCCCCTCTTGAACCCCAATATCTCAACAACCCCCCAAAATTGTGCCATCATTACCTACCTATATACCAAATTTCACGATGATCGGATAAACGCTTCGAAAGTTATCCTCTGACAAACAAACATACAACGCCGATTTGCCCAAGTTGATTTGGAGATCTCGCTTCGCTCGATCAATTAATTGAGAGCGAGAGTGACATGCTCATAAGTCATTGCGCTTGGGCGACAAGGGTATGAATGGACAAGACGCGTTGTTGTCGATAGCTAAAAAGCAGCTGATATAATAAAGCTTATTCAGACTTAGGCTAAGAAAACTCGATATAATAACAAAATAGACTGTCTGGACATTCAAAATTTAAGGATTTCCCAATACGCACCAAAGCTTTAGTGTGATAGGTGGAATGATTCGTTCATTGTCATTCAATGGCAAGCTTGAGTTTTATTTATTCAAAAGTTAAGGCAACTTTATTGTTTCATTAAATAAATGGCTAAATTTTAGATGCTTTAAATTGTTATAAATTATGTAGAACATATCAGTTTTTACACCTTTTAGTTTTTGGAACATAATTGTATATGATACTGCAATATGCATGTGTCTTTTTATAAATCTCTGTTTCCTATTATTATTTATGTATTTATCAGCAACTCTGGTTATTTTGAATGTATATTGGTGTATTTATTTTTTAGCTATTGAAGAATAAGCATTTTCGGTATGTGAAATTTCCCGGATCTAGTCCCACGGTCAGTTTTGATAATTATGTGGCAATGTGTGGTCGTATGCATGACGCTTTGGGTCCACTTTCCGTCAAAGCGTCGCTACATCATAGACTTCCAAATGTAGCTGGTTGAAATCTACGATTGAAAAGTCCATTTTCTTTAGTTTATTTTAAATAGTGTGCAGTACAAGAAAGATTTTGGGAGCAATTCTGTTAGCACAAACTAAACTTAATTTAAGTTTGACGAAACTAAACTTATTGCCGTCCTTTTTTGTTTCATATGGACATTTGTATGATACAAATCAAAACTAATAAACAAATTTTAGTTAGTTCAATTTAAATTTAGCTTCGTTTTGTACCAACAGAATTATCTCTTTTATCTATCTTCCAGTCTTAAATTGCACGTCACTACTTCACTACGTCAAAACCAAACAGTATTTATTTATTACAATCATCAATAATACATTTCAAACGTTGAATGCATACGTGAGTAAACTTTAGTGGTAACGGTGGAGGGATTTAAGAATTTAAATTTTACGGAATTTAAGAATAAAAGAACTTTCACTATTTAAAAGCAACTATTGTCAGAACCGTTGACGGACGATGCAACAGAATTAATGAAAGTAGTGTTGTTCTGTACGCGTTTAGGCTCAACGCTCACTGGTGCAGTCGATTCAAATTCCCGCAACCAGGGCGAATCTATCCGCGAACTAGTCGCTGAACGACGCACTCAGGCGCACGCGTGACATAATCGACATAAATATAGTTTAATATTCTATGTAACATTTTAGAGTGAAAAGACGCGACGCTTCGACTACGCCAGTGGGCGTTGAGTCATATGTATCGACGCTTTAGTTTACAGTGGACCTTTTGCTAAGTTCTTTGGTCACCGCTTTTTCAGCACAAGCTTCTAATAAACACTGCCAATAATCATTCATTATTACTGAGTTTCTAGGCTATTCAGTTTTCTAAGCTTTTTAATTTGTACATTGCCATCTTCATTGCCAGATTGAGACTTAACAGTTAACAGAGTTAAGAGTTTGGTAGAGTATTTGATGTTTAAGATGTGATGCTTGAGTATTTGGAGAGAACGTAAGAATAAATCGTTACTACAGCTTGATATCTGAATTAGGTTCGATGTGTTGGTTAAAAGTTTTGTTTTTGAGCCATGCAATTTTCTGATAACGTAATAATTTTCTTTTTTGCATAATCAGATGGTACTAAAAGTACTTATCAAAAACCCTTAGTTTATCTAAACCGTGTTTTTCAAAATATCACCTTCTAAATTATTTTGTCTGGTAGTAGTTTAACAAAGAACTAACTAACAAACGGGTAGAAAAATACAAATTCCCCTATAATGTAAGAATTCTTGCGTTTGATATCGGAGTTGTTCTTTTAGTCATAATGTAACAAATATGTACCTAGTATCATATTTGGCAGTCCCATACAAAGATACTGGGTGTCAGCCATAATTAACCCCAATACTGGACAGAGGGGTTTTTGGCGCCATTTTATATTTAATATGGCGTCGCTCTATGAAACTTATATATGTATTTGGATTGGTAGATGCCCCCGATCTATACGAATCTATATGTATCTATACCAATAATTTCTTTGAACGAAAACAATGTTCTTAAGTGTCACATCATGGAGATAAGTTGACATAAAGATTGCACTTTTCATCTTTAAGTCTAATAATCTAGGACAATATTTTAATGAATTTTATTAAAGTATGGATCCGAATTATCTTATAATTATCTATTATTTTTATTTAATTGAATAATTGTTTCATCTACCAATGAAATGTTTATGTTCAGGTGGTGAGCTCAACGAACGGCGAGCTAGGTGTTGACGATCCCACAGCAGGCCAGAGCAACACGCCGATCACCGCGCCGCACCACGAAGTCGACGTAGTGGACGACACCAAGTCAGTGTTTCAACTGTATGGTTCCTTTATTTTATTTTCTTTTTGCGTGTTCAGAGTGCGGGCTAGCGGGGCTTGATTAGTCTTACTTAAGAAATCTAAATTACTAATGGCATGTTTCATAGTGTTTATGACGCTTAGTGACAGGCACAAAATATATCCTTCTTTCTTTTTTATATTAACCTGTTCGAACTACAACCACAGGATTAAAATGCAATAGATTTAAATAGCAATCAATTTTAACTGACCTAACAAAAAGCTTGAGAAAGATTAACACACGATAACTGAGTTGATATAAACATTGAAAATGTTATGTTAATCATTTGTGTTCAATTATGTGTACAAAAGATTAAACGAAGGATTAAAAATTTTGATAGTTTTGCAAATTAAAGAAGCAAACTATTTTTAAAAGCTTTTATAAGTAAGAGGGTAATAGATTTGCTGAGAAAGCTTGAGTAGTTTAGAGGTAAAAGGACAATTAGAGGGTATTTAGCATCATTTAGAGCTTTTGTTCTACATTGTACTACATTATCGTTAGTGTTAACCCTCAGCATGTCTGGTGGCATAAAGTTACATGGTACATGCCTGGCGAATCTGTCAAACCTTTATCTTCAACTGAATATTTTATATAAATAAAGTGGTATTCTAATAGATGCATATACTAGGGGTGTATTAGTTATGGGTGAAATTAAAAAAATATTAGAACCTTTATGAATTATTTTTCTCATTAAACTCACATTTTTTTTTCGCCACTTCCATCAACATTTTTGGAGGGTTCACTGAGTCGGGAGGTGTGCATCTTACGTTTTTGTCCTATGGAGCTAGCTCCGGACTTATATTATTAATAATAATAATATAACGTTTATTTTAGGCAACAATGGGCACCTAAAAATATGATAACAAGGCTCATATCAATAAATGCCTTAAAGACTAACACACATAATACAAAGCAAGCTCTGCTTAATTTGGGGCTAGATAGCGCTGTGTGAAATGTCCAGCTATATAAAACAATAAAATTAAAACACTTTGATTTATTTGAGGGATTTTGTATCGTAGCCGCTTCCCTGTAGCGCCTGTAAACGTGTAACTTGTGTAATGGATGGAGGGTGTTGAGCGGTACATAACGGCTAGCTATTCAGAGCGGTTACGCTAAGAATTTAAATTTGAATGCTTTGGTTTATGTGCCAGGTCAGGTCTGACAAACCCTACCAGGCATGCGGAGGGTTAAATGTGGGGCTTGTATTTCGTACTGCTTTTGTTTTAGTTAACTACTACATAAGTAGTGAGCGGGGTGAATTGATGATGCATTTATAGTTTTATCATCATTGTGAGCAATCATAATAGCACGTCCACTGATGAACATAGGCCTGCCTCATTGATTTCCTGGGTGACCGTTTATAACATTATTTAGATAATATACAGGAAAATTATAAAAATAAATTTTACGTACGAATGCTAAAAATGCTCGGGTCTAAGAGTTGTTTAGTTGAAAATTAGTCAACTGCCATGTGTAACTCTTGCAATAGTTTCAGTCAGTCAGAAAACCAGACCAATTTACAAAGTATTATTGTAGTGAACGTATTAATCAATTATAACATATCGTATTATCCATACCATTTCAAAATCGAAAGTGCAACGAAAGTTGTGTAATTGCTTGCCCTGATTTCCTATGGTTAATTTGGTTCCTTATTTTATTTAATTATTGCAATTCATGCTTTGTTTTCTTCAGTTTTTGTTGTTTTTGTGCCGTGGCTTCTACTAAAAATAAACTTCAGAATTAGAGTTAAAATTAAAACCTAATTAAACTAGACTAATGAATATTTTATAAGATTTAATATCCTCCGATGTAAGAGATCAATAACACCATCGAACTATTATATCGTCTTCGTACCTATCCCATAATATCGAGTGTAATTGATTGCTTTCAGCCCTTGTTTAACTATATACTAATTGCGAGTCTCCCCTGGGTAAAATATTTGCAAAGATTTTAAGGCCTATTGAACTTCAGGACGCGATAGCTTTACAAAATATATACCTACTTAGAAGGTGCTTTACCTTGGTGGATATCCTCATATATTTTTTTTAATTATAACAGTCTAAGCGGAATTTATAGGCCTTTGATTGACATATATTTATAAAGCTATTGGCGTCCTGAAGAGTTCAGCTTAGCGTCTAAAATTGCTATAGATCATCATATATTTCAGCACTTACTAAGTAGATCAATTGTGTTCTTCTATCGTAAGTGTACATCAATTTTTGGACTAGAAGCAAAACATTTCGAGTGTGAATAATTTTGAGAACTTTTATTGCTAAGTCAAAAAAATAATAGAGATGTATTTAAGCAATTAAAATGTAATAAGAAATACCCAGAGTGGCACCATTTTGGAGCTCCTGAATTTGTAATTTGCCCAAAAGTAGTTAACGTATACAGGATGAATAAGTTTTGAAGGACGGTTTTGCTTGTAATGCTGAATTGTCTTAAGATGTCGCAATTTATGAAACGGACGGAATTAAACACATTAATTAACGATAAATAATGGGCAGAGCCATCCCTAAAAATTTGTGGACTGTTTTCAAATACGCCTCTATGATTTTTAAGTAAAACTTTCCTATCATCTTCTCTTTTCCCCTTACAAGTGAAACCCCAGCAGACCCATCAAATCTTCATACAGACAATCCGTGTATTCCAGATGCTGTTGTTTCTTCAAGCGCAAAAAGAAGAAGTGCGCAGCGCGCGCGGGGAAGTGACGCGCGCGCTGCGCTCGCGCCGCCCGCATCCGCTAGAACGCGTGGAACAAGATGCCTCCCTAAAACCCTACAGGAATTACTCCTCTTAATAGGAGATAACTCTAAAACTATCGAGGAATTACTCTAAAACTATAAAATAGCATTGCAATGTCTTTTAAATAGGGGTAACACTGAAACTATCGAGTAATTACTCTTAAAATAATAAATGACTTATAACTTAAAAATAATATAATATAAAATAATCATGGAGATGTCTTTTAAATAGGGAGTAATTACTCTAAGAATAATTATACTATAAAGTAAACAATACATTGAAGATCTGTAAAAATAGGGGGTAAATCTACTAAATTGGGGACAAAAATAACTAAAACTGGCTATGATGGAAACCTTAGAATGGGGCGGACGCGACTTACATATTATATCACTCGAAAACCGACTAGGACTTTAAAAGGGAGAAGTTAACTTTAATACTGCGGAGAGTCATGACGTCCTTCAAAAAATATTTGAATGAGGGTAGGTCAAAGTTTATGTTACCCTGGGGAGTGTCATTAAAAACCTTTAATATGAGGCAGATATTTAAACCTAAAGCAGGGTAGGTACAGTTATCCTCCTCTAATGTTAAAAATGGCGGTAAGCTTGTCCCCAAAAGATACTAAAATGAGAGTTGATGTTGGTTTTATTACCCCATTCTCTAAATAAAAACACTAATAAATATAGCCATCCTTTTCATATCAGCGTTATTAGAAGAGGACAGTTTATAATGAAGAGATGATTCAACAAAAATAAAACCATTTTACACTCAGAAAATTCAAGTGGAGGTTCCTAGATAAATTAATTCGGAGAATTATGAATAAGGGCACGTATATTATGGGTAGATAGCACTTTTAAATTCTTTCCTAGGAAGTGATAAAAATGGAAACAGTAGGATGTACTCGCATGAGCTTTTGCTAATCAGTGACTTATGCCAAAAAGAAAACCAGTTTTGCCTCTACGAGAAGAAGTAGCTATATTCATTTATAAATATGGGATTTATCTAGGGTTTGCAAATATTCGAAACTGTAGTACCTATTCGAATAGTATTCGATCAATTTGGGGTATTCGAAACTTCAAATGTCAATATTAACTAATTTTTACTATAGAAAATGATCAAAACCCCGTTTAGGAATACTCAAAAAGGCTTTATGGTGAACTCTTGTTATCAAAACAACACAATATGTAAAAATGGTTTACGAATAAAAAACTAAAATTAGGTATTACTGTTAGATATTAGTATTTTGGTTAATAAAATGAAACAAAGGAGTGTGTCTAATAATAACGAATTATCAAGACTTATTTCACCATTGGTAAACTACAACTACGCGGCTGACTCTCATAGTTATTCGGATGTTCGAATAACGCTAATAAATATTCGAATACCAAAATCTGTCGAATATTCGATTACAAGCATTGCACTTACCCTGATGAAGGTTTACGAATTGAACCGAAACATTGTCGGTCATAACACCGATAAAACGGTACGTGATAAATCCCGTATTTATAATAATGATTGAAATAAATCACGAAAGTTTTCTAAGTAGCTATATTATTAAAACTGGGGTATAAAGACGTCCAAAGGACTTAAATTGTCTGAAAGAGGAGATCTCATCAGTTTAAGTATATTTTAATCTAAATAAACATACGATACAACATTGCCACAGCATTGAACCAGTGCCGCTTTTAAAAAGGTTTTCGGGAGGTATCTTCTTCCATTAATATTTACCCAGTTGCTTAATGAAATAAGATTTTTATTAGCTGCCACTAGACTAGGGTAATGGCTTGAATCCATAGAATCCGTCATCGGCCGTAATATGCTTGGCCGTTGACGGCCGAACTCGGCCGACCAAATCAAACGTATGTAGAATAAAGAGAGCGCGTACATTAGAAAACTGATATCGGTTGTAGTTGTGTACGCGCACTCTATATTTTACATAATATGTTTGATTTGGTTGGCTGAGTTCGGCCGTCAACGACCGAGCATGCTACGGTCTTTGACGGATTTGTTGAATTCGAGCCGTAATGTAATGTATCATTGAATTTGACTGTCAAAATGTCTGAGCAATATAGAAACGGAAAGAGAGCTAGTTACTTGTGTTTGATTATTTAAAGATATATTAGTACGGCAATGCTAGTTCACTGTTTAAATACAAGAGCAAATCTATTATAGATATCTTTCCTGTGCAATATTGTTATTTAATTGCCATGAAATTGTTTTATTGTGACAGGGTTTATAAGAAATAGAGCTCTCTTTATTCCCAATATGTATACAATTCAAGCAACTGGGTTTAAATTATACGTAAAGTTGATCGCTAATGCTCTATCCATAGTCCCGACTAGTTGAAGGTTCAACCGACTTTCGACCTTGTATAAACGGCATAGGACTTAAGATTTAACTGGAGTTACGTTAATCTAGAACTATTAGAAAATGCTGCCAGATCAATAATTAATTCACCGTGATGTTTTCGACTCTATTGGTATTGAAATAAGGTCTTATCGAAAATATTTTCGCGTGGAGTTCGTTGTTACTTTATGACCTGTTGATTCGTATAGTCATTTATTAATGTTCGCGCGCGATTCTAACTCTGTTGTCATTACTATTGGTGTTTTTGAAGAATTATAGTATTCGTCAACAGTAAGCAATTCTCTGGCTTTCGGTTGTATATTTATAGAGTAATTCGTTGAATTTTCATCTTGCGTGCGGGTTTTGGTCGAAATTTAATTCAGATTGCGCCTTTATGTCGTTTTGTTTAAGATCGTGGATAAGTTACAAATATCGTAATCGTTGCACTGATTAATCTATTGTGTCTACTAGAGTAGAAGTTTTAAATTTTATCGATCATCGGTTACATGAGACGTGTGCTTTAATAAACGTAGGATAATGTCGTTCAGAGTCTGCGCCCGAGTGCCCCTGAGTGCGCTGCGGGAGCGGCGCGCGCGCTGTCGTTGCTTTACATTTGGTTTACCGTCCGTAGTGAATTATGTTTCATTTCTCATCTTAATTTATAAATTCTATATATTTTTGTGAAACGAACGGAGATTTCTGTTACCTCATCTATATCCAATTACATGAATGATGTCCATTCCAAGGCATACATATGTTTAAAGAAATCCTTCGACTAGTAACATTTATGAAAGAGTAGTAGATATAATGATACTTATCCAGTAGTTGTGTAAAGCTTTCATATAAACGAATAGTTAAATATTTTTTTACGTCATCTCAGAGATAATTTCAGTGAATGTTATTAGATTTTGTTACATATGTAATGAATGAATTACCATAACATAGGGAATATCGTGAGTTTATAATAAGTTGGTCGCCGGCGCGCCGAACGCTTCGCGTTTCGGACATTTTACTTATATTTAATGCAGGTTGTGATAATTGACTGGTTTATTTAATATTGATGTACATTTGAGAGGTTATTCTTACGGCGGATCATATGGCTACAGATTGTTTTGGTAAATCATTCAATGTATCGATGTTTGATGAAATTAGAAAGAGAGCCGCAGAGCTGTTTAGTTGGGAGGCGTAGAGCTCGGCGCGCCGCCGAACAAGTATTGCTAAGGTTTAACTTTATTTAGTCATTTCTAAACCTAAGTTCAATTTGTGCGAAGTATGATAATTATTGAATTGGCTCCGTTCCTATAGTAACGCCGCATTATTTTTATTTATGCCCGTAGTTAGTAGCGAGATGATGGCGATTTAATGCATTAGGTGAACGCGTAACAGACACATTACGAGTATTTATATTATTTGTGACAAATGAAACTGTTAATGTTCAAGTGAAAGTGAACGATTCGATGACATGAATGTTTATAAATTGAAAAGTGCAATAATGTAGTATGTATATATAAATTCATTACATTACAATAGTATATTAAAATGTAATTAGTTTGAATCGGTGCATCGTATCGAGTCCCGAGTGAACTGGCATCTACAATTCCTACAAGACTGAATGAAACATTTCACATTGCCTACGAACACGTGGCTCCGGACTCATTGTCAATTTGTATTATTACAATTCGCCTTTTTGTTAGTCTTACGGTCTATGTATATCATTTTGAATAGACTGTGGTCTGGAGGTGGTTCTGCGTAGCTGTTGTACTGCACTGGACCACCGGGATGGTTATAGGGTTCAAAAAGACGAATAGAAGGAGTTGCATTGCGAATAGACTGAGTGAGATGTCACGTGTGGCCGTGGAAACCCTAATGAGGAACGGATACGAGTGTCGTGGCCATTCGGGCGGTCGCTGAGTTGATGGTGTATAAATTGTACAGCTTAAGAAAACACATTTGTATATTTTTGCTTTGACTAGAAGCGGCAAAGATTCGAAAAGCGTGATTTGTGTAGGGGTTTTATGTTTTTATCATGAGCGGAATGCTGCGCCTGCAACTCTTAATGGCACAAGTGTGGTGGCCATTTCAAAATATTAATATTAATTTGTTACACTGATCAGTGTAAAACCTGTCCAAATGCAAGAGCACCTATTATGCAGTAACGTCATTCCGCTTCTGATAATGGCATTGTATGTAAGGTAGTTATTTTGGATTAGTCACGGATATGTAGTCATCACAAAATTGTATTCCCGCATTAGGAGTTATCCATTTCGACTAAGTAATGTTTATAACAAAACATCTTGTTGTGTCGTTTTCATATTTTTAGAAAAGGTTATAGATAATGCAAAATATATTGTCGATAAATCATAATGTAAATGAGGATTTTTTTAAATCCACTCATTGATAATGGTTTTTGATAAATTATTATTGTAAAAAATTGAAGTATTCTTCTCGTTAACTAATGTACAATCATTGCAGTATATTCGAATGTAATAAAGTAATTCTTGAAACATACAATTGAATACCATAGTTGTACCTAATTGTTACTTTCTATTTGCTAGATAGAATAATCGAATTAGATTGGGTATTGTAAATCGAAGTCAAATTGTGTGAGCTGTTACAAGAAGGATTCGAACTTTGCGTGTGTTGTTGAACTAATAATGTACCTAAATTATTGTATAAACAAAATAACGCTAGTGTCGATACTGTACAATGTTTCGTGCGTTGTTTTACATTAAAATATTTACAATTTGTTCATTGTCTAAAGAGTGATCGCGGATGGTTAGCGCCGAGTTCACACGATAGTAACAGACAAATAAAGTCGCTGTATAGTGGCGCAGTTTATTTCATTGCGTTCTACATTTTGTAAATCTATCATAACTTTTATTTATTACGAACGCTGCACCAAAAATGGGAGGGTGTTAAAAGGCCGAGACGCTAACGCCATGTGCAGACGCTGTCGAGGCAACGAAGCGACACGCTGACGCTGTCGGACAAGGAAGCGACACGCTGACGTCATGTGCTAACGCTGTAGAGACAAGGAAGCGGCACGCTGACGCCATGTGCTGACGATGTCGAGGCAAGCTTCACGCTGACGCCATGTTTTGACGTTGTCGAGAAGAAGCGACACGCTGACGCCATGTGCTGACGTTGTCGAGGCAAGGTGGGACGAGATGTCTGGGCTCTAGTGAGTGTACTATGTAGTTAAATTTAATTTTAAATCTTCGCTTACTAAGTAAGTCATGTTCAGTCGGCCGGCTTGTGGACGCACGGGGAAGTTTTGAGCTATACATATACTTATTATCCTTTATGTATTATAATATAATACATAATGATGCTTTGAAAATGAATTCTTATTGTAAGTATAAATAAATATTAATATTCATAGAACAGTTCTCTTATTTTTTCAGTAAGATGTATGGTAAAGTTTGCGTACGCAATTGACATGTATTCAGTTTAAGGTCACAACCCTATTCAAAATTTGTTAACTCGTAATTAAATAAAGCTTATTATAAGACATTAGTTTTATTCTTTATTAGCCTTTTTAGGACTTTCTCCATTACTTCAAGTAGTTAGGATGATTGGGGTCAGGTAGATGCGGGCTAATGCACAAAATACCCCAATAATACGTGACGTATCTTATTTTCCTCTTAAGACGTTATACGGTTCCCGGTAGCCTTATCAAACATAATTATTCAAATGACACATTTTCTTTCGAGGAAGACACGCCGCACCTTACTAGGCCTTTTTTGAGAATTTACCTATCTAAACCTTTTTTCCCAGAGTGTTTTATCATTATGGAAATAGATCGAAAGATGCCCAGACTTTATCTGGTTTTTAATAATGTATTGTACACCTCTCAATAAAATACCATTTTTAAATAATAATTTTATTCGTACTAGCATCCTGATTCTAGTATTACATTTTAGCTTCAAAATAAGTAGTCAAATAAAATTTAAAGTAATCTTAAATACTAAAACAGCAAAAACTTGCATTATAATTGCACTAAAGTATTACACAAAATGCGTAAAAATAAATCGCGCAAGTAAACAGCATTATATAATATGTAAATAAAAACTTCTCAAATTAATATATTAAGATTGATTGCTCATATAAATAACATCTTTCACTCCGTTGGTCTAACTCCATACATCGAAATAATACTTAAATCTAAATAAAATCAAACGATTTGTCACTAGCGGAAATAAAACTAATATTAACTCTCATATTTATGGATACTTAAATAACTACATATAACTGACAACGACGTTCGGAATAATATAACCATTTACTTAAAACTAACACAAAAAAGGAATAATTTCACTATTGCCCTTCCCTATCAAACCGAAAGCAATCTGCAGACTTTTCACAAATAGATGGAATATCTATCAGCCCTTGATAGGAAAGGCATCTAGCACAATAAAATAGTTATCTGCTAAATTATGTCAAAATAATGATCGATGTACGAAATAAAACTAGATTTCATTCAACATGTTGTTGACGACAAAGCTTTTGATTTCCGTATCATTTCTGTTATCATAATCTGAGATCTCCTCTATAACTAAATCTTCACTCTTCACGGGTATTGGGGGGAATATATCCAGTAACTCTCCGAGTTTCCTGCCTGTAGATATTAGTGTATTGGTTAAGAATCCTTTATCTCCGAAGATGCTGTCGGGGTCCAGTTTGAATTTTGAGTCAAGTTTATTAAAGTTTTCGTAGCTCTGCTCTTTGACTATGGGGGCGATGTAGTCTCGGCCATCCCCATAGTCAAATTCCAGTTTTTTCATACGTTTCTTCAGGTTGGGCGGCCAGTCCTCGTCTATGGGCAGGTCGACATAGCCGCTGGGCAGGGCTTTGACGTCCAGATTCTTGATGACCTGGTAGTCGTGGTCGGAGTGAGGGCGATTGAACGTGATCAGTTCTTCCATGTTGAATTCACCGTCATCTATAACGGTCTCGTCCAACACCATTTCTGTGGAAGAATAATGGATATTAGCGGATGGCAGAGTCATATTATTACCAATATTACAAATCAGTTTGTATTTAGGTACAAGATATCAGAGGGATACGTAATTTACAGTACTCAAATTTTAAAATAATAAAAGAATTAAAATAATCATAACAGCAAGTCTTGCGCTTATTGGGAGAGCCGTATCTCTCATGATAAGGAGAAGCAAGATTGTTAGAAGGCTCTGTCACTCATTATCTATACTAATATTATAAACAGGAAAGATTTGATTGTTTGTTTGCATTGATTAGGCTCCGAAACTACTCGACCAATTTAAAAAAATCTTTCACCGTTGGGAAGCTATACTATCCCCGGGTGACATAGGCTACTTTTTACCCAACTGCGCATAACGAGGGTTATGTTTTTATTGAAAAACTACGCGTGCGAAGCTGCGAATTGGTCAGCTAGTTTTATATAAAACGGAGCCTATTCAAATGCAAACAAACTAACAAGCAAATCTTTCCTCTTTATAATATTAATATAGAAAAGCAGCCAGAGGGCTTAGCCAAGTTACAGTCGATAAGCGATGACGCTAGTCGATACGTCCGAAAATGTATGGGATTTGACACATGCTATAGAAATACCACGTGATTCAGCGATAACAAATGTATGTAGAAATCGAATAGATTCGTGGCGAATGTAATTTGGCTACGGGCCCTGGTTACATAATCTGCAAATAAATTGGCAACTGTAATGTACTCATAAAAATTAAAGCAATTATGTAATGGTCAAAAAGTGAACTGCGGTCACTGATAAACTCTGTTTACGTAACGCAACGTGATTAACTGGAGCCCAATTACATTAAAGATTTGTAACGTAAGTGATTCAGATAAGAGAAAAAGTAGTGATGATTTCTTTACTATTTATAAACCTGCGTTTGACTAAGATCCAACCGATGTTAATTTATGTTAACAAATGACTTCTGCACTCTTGATGGCAATAAGGACAGACTAGCCAAAGCAGAAAGAGTACATAATGCAAGGTAGTAAAATGAATTCTCGTTTAGAAAAGCAGAAAGAGATAACATCATAGAGCGAAACGAGCGTCGTTGCGTGTACACAGATACAACAGATAGAATGGATGTTAATGCCAAAACTTGGGGACTGCTAAGTGTATCACTTAAAATAATTGGTCTAATGTAGAGAGCCACCGACAGCAGCAGCACCAGTAGCGTGTCGCAGGCTGCGTTGTATAGTACAATACGTACTGTTGGCGGAGAGCAGAGCCCTAGTGCTGGGAGAGGCGGGCGAGGCGCGCTGCTCATGGCGCGGCGCCAGCACCTCCTCGCGCATGGACGGCAGCGCCACGAGAGCCACCGACAGCAGCAGCACCAGCAGACACGTCGCGGGCTGCGTTGTTTTACTGCTTGTGCCGTTTGTCACGCCGGACAGTACATTCTACAATAATAAAATATTAAACACATCAGCAATAAATATAACAAATTGATTATAATTATATTTTAGATCAGTAGGTCTATTCTGCTAAGCGATTTCAATATACGGGAACAATACGACAGTTCTCGAATTATTATTACTCAGCCGTACCCTACTCTTAGAAATATTTGGGACGATACGACAGTCCTCCGAATTATTATTACTCAGCCGTACCCTACTCTTAGAAATATTTGGGACGATACGACAGTCCTCCGAATTATTATTACTCAGCCGTACGTACCCTACTCTTAGAAATATTTGGGACGATACGACAGTCCTCCGAATTATTATTACTCAGCCGTACGTACCCTACTCTTAGAAATATTTAGGACGATACGACAGTCCTCCGAATTATTATAACTGAGCCGTACCCTACTCTTAGAAATATTTGGGACGATACGACAGTCCTCCGAATTATTATTACTCAGCCGTACGTACCCTACTCTTAGAAATATTTGGGACGATACGACAGACCTCCGAATTATTATTACTGAGCCGTACCCTACTCTTAGAAATATTTGAGACGATACGACAGTCCTCCGAATTAATATTACTCGGCCGTACCCTACTCTTAGAAATATTTGGGACGATACGACAGTCCTCCGAATTATTATTATTCAGCCGTACCCTCTTAGAAATATTTGGAACGATACGATAGTGCTCCGAATTATTATGCACCGCCGTACTACTCTTAGAAATATTTGGAACAATACGACAGTCCGAATTATTATTACTCAGCCGTACCCTACTCTTAGAAATATTTGGGACGATACGACAGTCCTCAGAATTGTTATTACTCAGCCGTACAATACTCTTAGAAATATTTGGGACGATACGACAGTCCTCCGAATTAATATTACTCAGCCGTACCCTACTCTTATAAATATTTGGGACGATAAGACAGTCCTCCGAATTATTATTACTCAGCCGTAACCTACTCTTAGAAATATTTGGGACGATACGACAGTCCTCCGAATTATTATTACTCAGCCGTACCCTCCTCTTAGATAAGTTTAAACGTTGAAGAAAAATAACATATTCGTGCATTCGAGAAAACTTATGCAGTTGGTGACTCTGTAGTTTGTGATTTATTCACCTACGAAAGACGACCTGGTAAAGGTTTTTGGGAGGCGTTGGGTGCAGGCCGCGCAAAATCTGCCACTCTGGAAATCTATGGAGGAAGTCTATGTTAGCAGTAGAAGTCTTATGGCTGATATGATGATGGCAAAAAATTCGCTCTTCCGTAGTACGATTCTATGAGTACATTGTAAAAAACAATAGTATATTGGCTGAAATCATAAGACCCTCGAACGAAGCGTCCTCGCTCGCATATAAAATTATCATGGAAATTCAATTATTTTGTTTTTACCTGTAATCTCCTCAACTGCGCACTTAAAGATTGGTTCTGTGACTGCAGAATCTTTATTCTTCTCATTAGAGTCTGGTTTTCAACTGAGCATTGTTTTACTCTGAAAAATAAAAGAATATTGTTAATATTTTATCAGTCCATAGTTGTACAAAGTATCCAGTTAAAGCAAGATAGAAAAAAACGATTTCAAAATACATCAAAATCTACTTAAGTGAATGGTTATTTTAAAGTTACCAACACTTACGAGGGATTTGTTTTAGTAAAATTTTTAGCATAGAGTATACGAGTAGCAATGAACAGCCCCCCCGCTAGATAGAAGGACGAAATGATGAAGGTTGCTGCGAGCCGTTGGATACAGGCCACACAAGATCGCTCGCTCTGGAAATCTACGAGGGAGGCCTATGTTCAGCAGTGGACGTCCTGTGACTGATATGATGATGATGAGAGTAGAAACATTGAACAGTCAGGTTTCAACACGTCGTAATAAATTAAATGACTAAAAAACACACATCCGAAATCGTATTCACTGATTTTAAAGGTGGGTTTAATACCGGTAGCTTGAATATTTATTCAGTACATAATCGTTACATTTCCAATAAAAAAAATTAACGAAAAAGTTTCGGCGCTTTTTTGACGATGCCGTTTAGTCTGTTTAACAGGTACCTGATGATGAATAAATATGATTTGTTTACCTATTTTGTTCAGGCTGTTTCATTGCTATTTTAGGACTTGAATTAGGTAGTTAGAAAATTTTAAATTTTCTGTGATAATGGATTTGAAAAAACCCTATTTTACAATAATACTAGCTATTAGCCCTACCTGTGTTTTCATTTAATGTCGTACACAACAAAACACGTAGTATAAATTTATCAAAGTAGACTTGGACCGCGTTCGTTTCGTCATAAAATGATCCAAGTGTTAGTGGCAAATTGTATCAAAGTGAACTTTGACCCAAAGCTACTTTGTCAAAGCGTACTTTGACCGTGTTAACGCGGCTTAGGGCTTAGCATACAAACTCACTCACCTATCTTCAAGCCCATCAACGTATTCCTTCTTGCGCTTTCTGGAATCCTGTGCAGAGATCTTATTCCTAATCTTGCGTCGGATTCTCTTCAGTTCTCTCTCCTCGTGTTTCGTCAGCGGGTAGGATGTGGGTAAAGTGATGCCTTCCTTTGCTAGCAGGCGGCGCTCTTCGGCTGTTAGAACGAGACGGGGATAGCCGTTGCGTCCGTCGTGAATCTCTTTCTGATCGTCGTCGTCGTCACTGCCGCTGCCAGAATCATCTGTTGAAATTAATCAAAAACTCACAAATCATGGTAAAGATCCCTTTATGAAAATACGTTTTGATATAGTTATTCGTAGATATAATATACGGTATCAAGTACAGAATAAAGCTGATTATATTTATTATTATAACCATGATAGTTTTAAAAGTTATTTACAAACAAAATGTGATAATTCTTGGAAAGTTTAACATCTATAAAAACAGTAACCAAATAAAAATACACAAAACTGTTATTAATTACATTGCCAAAACAGTACAGCGCCCTACGCGTACAATACAACAACGCGTTCAGGGTGCTGGTTGGGCTGCCCCGGTTCTGCAGCGCGTCGGGGATGTTCGCCGAGACGCGAGTGGACTGTTTCTACAGCACCACGCGCAAGCGGTGCACATCCCTGGGGCGCAGAATTCGGGCCAGCTCCAACGGTATACTGAATACGTTCGCAAACAGGTTCGACTGTGAGCATCTAAACCATTGTTGTATGGTACAAGCGCAGTACCTACACTAGATGCTCACATACCACATATTTTTTCTAACATATATTGTTATTTAATTTTTGTTGTCACACTTGTACTAACCATTTGACATGTTTAATTAAGTTTTTTTTACAAATATGGATTTTTGACATCTGAAAATAAATTAATTGAATTGAATTGCCGCATTTGCTAATAACGGTAATTTTCCTGTCTGATGATCAGTATAAGGAAATGCCTTTGTAACCATTAATTCTATAATTAGACTACCATTGTAATCAAAACAACATAATAATAATAGGATAGAGATGGTTAACTGTGGTGTTCTACGAGGCTAGGTTTAGCAGTAGACGTCTATTGTCTGAGATGATGAAGGTAAGCATTCATAATTTTATCGAAATAACATTGGCGAGACTGACCCATGTTTGTCGACAATTGTCTGTCGTAACACCGATAAATCCCGTATTTTTTATAATTGAAATTAATCACGAAAGTTGTTATGTAAGATACTAATGTATTTAATTAGTAGATGAATTGTTCTTTATTCAACGTGTTGTACTTTTAAAAGAAATAAACTAATGCACTTTTTCTTCTACCAGTCAGAGCTGTCGCTCTAGGCGCCAGATTCAATTACGTCGTAACGGCTGAACCGATTTCGATGAAATTTGATATATACGTAGATTATAACCTGGATTACTACATCGCTACCTTTTATCCCATAAATTAGTTCCCATGGGATAAAAATGGGTTGCCAAGTCAAGTTGCAACAGCGAGTTTAGCTTTGTTTTGCATGGGGCGCGAGCAGTGTTGTGTTGCCAGATAAGATTTTTAAAAATCCGTATGGTGACGCTGAAAAATCCGTAGATTGCCTCTAGATAAATCCGTAGATCTACAGACTTTCTTAATAGCTAAATATGACTTTTTTTTAATTTAAATCTGACAAACCTTGAACCTAGTCCGTAAACAGCGTTTATTGTAAAATTACACGGGTGACAGTTGTGCACAGCTGAAATCAGGGCTTTATAACGTTTTGATATTTGCAATAATGTTCATATTTGAAAATTTGGAAATTATTATTTGTTTAACATAAAACCGAAGTAGAATTAACATGAAGTGAAAGCGTCGACTGGCGGGCGCTGAAAGACAATCTCGCTCTACCCTGATCAAATTCTAGGGCCGCGCTGCTTTGTAAATACCCTATCTTTTAGGTTTAGAGAAATAGATAACTGTTCTAGCTGAGCCTTAATCGAACGCAGCTAGACACTTTAACAAATCAGTTATTTAGGTGTTTCCTCGTAAGATGATTTGATTACCTACCACAATCGGCATAATCGCATGTGCAACAAAGCCCTTCTCAATTTAATAACAAAAATACTCAGTGGTATCACATTTTTTTTAACATTAGATATATCAAGGAGATCGTTATTCTCCTTTGTCTATTTGACCAATTTGTTAGATGGGTCCAATGACCACGTTTGTCAATAGCCGAAACCAGTTATGCCACTGTTCGGCCAATTGCCTCCAATCAACCAAATCGAGCCAGTTAAATAAACCATTTAAATAGTAAGCGTCTTAAATTTCAATACTTTCGCTGTTCGTTGATGCATAGAAGTTGAATTTTGTATGTAGAGCATCGGCTTAACTTAACGGTTGAAGTAAAACCGTGAGAAACCGCGGCTTACAAATATAGATGGATTGACAATTGTGTATGCAGTTATAAAAACCCCTAGGTTTGGGAGGGCTCGGTATTTATTTATTTTAATACTTTATTGCACAAAATATACAAATGACATGTACAAAAGGTGGGCTTAATGCTAATAGCATTTTCTACCTGCTAACCTCAGAGGTAACAAAAAAGGTTGGCGTGCTAACTTAAAACAATATAAACATAATGGATACTTAAAACAAAAGAAACACAAATAACAATAAACTTGATATAATGATAATAATACATCTATACATATAAAATGCTTTGTCCTGAATGACTGACTGACGGAACAACGCACAGCCTAAACCGCAGATCGTAGAGACCTGAAACTTGGAGGGTGTATTCTTTGTATGACGTAGGCATCCGATAAGAAAAGATTTTCCGAAATTCTACCCCCAAGGGGGTGAAAAACGGGGGCAAAGTTTGTATGGGACAACGTGATTCCTTGGTCCAATCTATTTCAAATTTTGCAAAAAATATTTTTTAACAGAATTGATGAAAGACGTATTTCGTATTTTATTAAAATTCATCCCCTAACGGGGTTAAAAAGGGGTAGAAAGTTATTTTGGCGGTGATTTGCTTCGAAGTTGATATCAATACTCCTTAGTGCTTTTGATTTAAATTACATTTTATTTTGACACATGTTTGAAAACTCAATTCGATTTTATTCAAAAAAGGTTGAACTCACTTAAAAACATAAGCAAATACTTACTCTTTAAAATGGGAATGTCTCGAAAGTCACCGTACTATATTAGTACCTCATTTAAAGGTTTCTAAGCTTAAAGTGGTTATGCACTTTTAGAACACGGCCTCATAGGGACGTAGAGTTCGAAATTTGAAATGGTAAGGATGTTTATTTATTTATTTGTTTGCTTGTTACTGAATCACGTCGTAACGGCTGAACCGATTTAAATGAAATTTAGTATGTACATAGATTATAACCAAGACTAACACATATGCTACTTTTTATCACATATATCAGATCCCATTGGATAAAAATAGGGTGTCAAGTCAAGTTGCAACGGCGAGTTTAGCTTTATTTCTAGGTTACCTACCTACACATTTAGTAGTGTAACGCGTACGAAGTCGCGAAGGTTCAGCTAGTAGAATATATATAACAAAATATAAACATAACAAAAATATATATATAAAATCAAAAAATACTTATAACATATAGTACACATACTACGTTTCCATATATTTTAACAGCTAGTGGAGGACTGCAAGAAATGACTGTAGACTAGTCGTCTGAAGACCGGTTTACTAGGCGCCCTTTTAATATGAGTAGGGAGAGAGTTCCATAGACCGACAGCTACCACCTCAAGAGTTGCCCCGGAAGGACGTTGAGTTGACGGTATTCTAGTAACTAACGGATATCCGATCGATTGACGATCTCAAAATCTCAATCTCCGTTTGTGGAACGTAAAATACGCCTCGTAGATGGTAGCACGTAAACTTCTCGTATCTTCCTACCGACAACGGGCCGTAGATTATAGGAGCCGAGTTTTAGTCAGCTCTGAACGTATTAACTAGGCTTACTAAGCTGAGAGGATGGCTTACTAATCCATTTAAAATATCTCAGACACTACATCGGTCGCGTTCTTTATCTAGTTAGTGCTGCAACTACCTGGCTATGTATAAATCATTTTCAACTGATAGACAGGCTCTCAGTTTTTAGGGTATCGTAGTTGAAGTAGAACCCCTTAGTTTCGCAATGGCCGTCTGTCTATCAAAATATATTATAGGATACCTCCTTCCATACCTATATCGATCCATTCCAATATGAAATTCAATAATGTAATACTGTGCATAAACCATGTTATTCAAAACTCGCTCTGAGTATCGTTATACCTTGGTTTTTTTTTATTGTTTATTCCTAATGAAAGAGTGTGACAAATTCAACTAAGCCGCAAGTAAACATAACTTGTAATAAAATTATACTGTTTTGTGCTGCATCAAATCTCGACGTAAAAAGAAAGGCACTATAAAGTCGAAGGCCTATGGCATCGTAGCTCCCAAACAGATTGATCGATTTGAATGAGTTTTTTTGTTTTGTGGAAATTTAAATCCAGTGCTGTATTTTTCGGTCTTGGTCACTCAATATAGTGAAAATCGCTCGAGATCTCGGTATTGCATAGCTGTGAACTCTCGGCCAAACATTTACAAAGACTCAGCTCTTCAAGACTCTTGTCGAATACTCTCTAAACATTGGCCGAGTCTTGGCCAAACATTCGCCAACATTACTGACTTCAAGTCCTACACTCCAGATTCTGGCGAAGGAGTGCTACTTGATCCGGATTTCAGGCCAGTCGGCATCGTTAACACATGCTATAAGGAAGCGGCTACGAAGTAAAACCTCCCAAATAAATAAAAGTGTTAGTTTTATGTATGTTAGTCTTTAAGGTATTTAATATGAATATTTATAGATATGAGCCTTGTTATCATATTTTGTATGTGCGCATAGTTGCCTGAAATAAAAGTTAAATTATAATTATTAGCTAAGTCTCAGCTACGTAGACGAGACGGTCTAACTAAGCTATTCTCCACACACTCGTGCTCGTCTGTATTCGTAATGTCTCGGTCAATGAGTAGCCCTTTATCTATTGCATACGATTTATTGCGTTCTACTTGGGTATGAACTTTGTTCCCATCGCTGATAGGAGTAAATGTGCTCAGCGTTCATTATTCACCATAAAGTTAGCTTTGATTTTTTTTTTCATTTATTTCACAAATCAAGCAATATACATATAACAAAACATATTTTAATTAAAATTCAATTATTGGCTTGTACAGTGAGTATTGGCGTGCAGTACCTACACTAAGTACAAGACTTGTGCTGTAGGTATTTATTGTCATTTATTAAACAGTGGAAGTATATTAATAATCTACAATTCTACTGAATTGAACAGCAATGTACTTTGTAGTAACAGTTGTGTGTTTTGACCAATTTGAAATATATTGTACTTAACCATCCCATAGTAAACTATTATGGTCTGTAAGTAGATTACAAGAATTTCGGACCACATATTCTACTTCATTCATCATCATCATCATAGCATAGGACGTCCATTGCTAAATAAAGGCCTCTCCCAAAGATTTCCAGCGCGCCCGATCATGTGCGGCCTACACCAACGGCTCCCAGCAACCTTTATCAGGTCGCCTTTCCATCCAGTGGAAAGTCCTACGCTGCGCTTTCCAGTGGACAACCTTTCTGCCCCAACGGCCGTAAGTTCTTGAAGTTATGTGCCCTGCCCACTGCTACTTCGTAGGTAGCTAATTCATAAATCACCATCGATTTATATTCAGTATCAAGTAACCAGCTAAATAAGTTTAAAAATTTAAACCCGACTAAATACGTAATAGCTATGTCGATGGTAGCCTATGCCACCAATAACAAATCGATGGACACCTCATTTATCAAAATCGGGTGAGTAGTTTAGGCGCTACGGTGGAAAATAAGTAAATACAAACAGGAGTGTTAAAAAAACATTACCCTTCCTTTTGGGTTTGCCGTATTCAGGTAAAAATACCGATTAAAATCCACCTAAAAATTTGTTGCGCAAAAAAGTACTCTCTTTATCTACTATTTATAATCTGTTAAAAATAAACTCACCGCAATTTCCACCGTGATCATACTCATAGTCCACTCTGTCATCTCTGTAACTCTGCGCTTTGCCTTGCGACAGGAGATTCGCCGCTGCCAACTTGATATTAGACGCGTTCTTCAAATCCGCTGCGTTTATAATCTTAATTGATTTCAAATCTTTCATATCCTTTATAGTGACTGGAAGGAGAATCGATCTAGGGTTGCCGGCCATCGGCGCGACGCGGATCACTCTCCTCTGAGGCGCGACGGTCTCAACCGGCTTCGAATACACCTTAGTCTGAGGACTCAGTACTTGGATGTTAGAAACTTTGACAGGTCTTTGCGGTTGAGCTTTGACGACAAGTTGTGGTTTCTGTGTCGCGGTCGGTCTGACTGCTGGCTTCTGCATTTTGGGGTGGACGACTACATGGGGTGTCTGGGAGAGGCGACGCTTTCTGTTGCCTTTACCTGCATGAAACACAGACGTTCACCAATCACTCAAAGAGTTCCGACAAATAGTTTGATTCATATTTTTTACGTTATGAATAATGTTGCCACATCCCAATCGTTGGTATAGCACAGATTTTAATAATGAGTTCAATTCAGCTCAACTACAGTTCAATTTTCATTCAAGTTCATTCACTTTAACTCTCATCAACTCAATGAGCTAATGAGTCGTCAGATCGACTATTTCTTCACGTGACTATTAATTTTTTCTCTGAAAGTTGTAACTCGCTAAAAGTCAAATATATGAATCGAATTATTTGTCAGACTATAGATAGAGAAAACATTTTAATTTTTATTGTACTAAGGCTCGTATAAAAAAACATACATTTAAAACTGAATCGTGCGTGACTTAAGATTTTTGAGAGTTGTTTCGTTGGATGCTGTCAAAAATATTCACTTGAGTCTTACGTTTGTGCATAGTTATAGCATACGGGTCTCAATCTGTTCTGAACTTGGCATCGTTATAAAGATGTAGTATAATTCTAGAGAAGACCAACACAGTAAAAACTAAGTACCAGAAAGTTATTTGCCAGAACCAAGAAAGAAAAGCAAACTTCCTTTGGCACTTCGTAGTTTGTGAAATTGCTTTGGTCCAATGAACTTCAAAAACCAAACAGGCCGCTCTGAAGTCAGTCATTTAGCTACAAAATGGATTATTTTTACAATTAAGGAGAATAGAGCAAAATGACGTTTTAGCTTAAATTTAGAATCAATTCTGCGGAAACTCGGCAGTCTCGCGAAAAATGATTCTACGTTCTACGCTAAAATGTTCTTTTTACTCTTCTACTCTAGTATTTTTTTAAACCTTTTCTAGGGTGTTCGATCATGCTAGCCTGCCTGTCGGCTCAAAAAACTAAATAACAAGTCATGCAATAAAAGCAGAAAATGTGTTCACTTATACAGCGTGATCGGATTCTCCACGGACAAAAACGAACAAGGAACGAATACGTCGTAGAAAAACACCAAAAAGAAATTAATAGGTTTGTCGACCTTAATAACCGAAAACTATAGAATTTCTACCGATAGGTGTGGTGTACGAATAAATATTTAATCAAGTGTTAGTCAATGAGTCAGACTGAAAAAAAATAATTTCACGAAGGCCACTTGTGCCTGATAAGAATATCACAATAGAAACAATTTGGAAGGATTTCATGATGTAACTGTGTTACAGTATGGTTATGTATATGTGATAGCGAGAGGTTATCAGTTTTTGCGATTCCAGTTTTTTTACATCGAATAAAATGAGACTTAATAAAAGATCGACTACTTATTATTCATAGTTTTTAAATACGTATTTTGCATGATTTATTGAGATAGTTCGACCGTATTTGAGATATCTAAAAGTTTTTTTTATTTAGTGTTTGTCCCATTGTTTGTAGCGAACAATAAAAAAACAAAAATTGTAGTTTATGATGGTTTTTTTAAAGCCCGCAGAGACTCAGTGCATGGCAAGTGCCTCCCCTGAGTTTATGTGATAAAAATAAAAACATTTAATTTAGGTACGAATAAAAAATATTTTACGAATCGATGTCGACAATATATTGAATCAGGTCTCGAAAGTAAAAGGAAGAGTAACTGAAACTTTTAAATCGAATCCGAAAGGATTGGCGATGTGCCAGGAAAGTTACGACCAACCAAACGCAGCGCCATAAAAGAAGGTAGGTAAGTGCTAATATGCGGTAGCAGCGAACTTAACTGCCAACTTCAGCGATTTTCTTAGGAGTGTTAGTAACTTAAACTAAAATATATGAGGAGCACTAGAACAAAACGGGGCAAGTCTCTTTCTCCAAACTAATCTCCTCAGTCTAATCCATGACTTTGGGAGTCCAGAACAAATTGAAGGTATTTATTCATTTGTTCCGAAGCGGCAGGGAAACCCAATCAAAACTAACAACTAAATAAACTATTAGTAAAAGCAACAAAAATTAAAAAGCTCATAGACACTGACCATTATCTCACAATCAAAGGCCGAATCGCCGTCAACATCTTTACAAAAATGTTAAGAATTTATTTATTTAGATATCCATAAACGAAGTAAAAAGGCGATGCAGCCTTTAATAAGTCTGCCGGCATTTCTGACTTAAGATCTCGTGTCTTATTAACCTGTTCATCGTAACCTTTAAAGACTTATACGAGTCGAATTTGTTAACAACAAATTTTGAGGAACGGCTCTGCCCGTAATCCTAAACAATATCTGTATTTATTTCAATCCAATAACATATTTGAAAATCCGCCTTCTCATACATTGTGGCGGCGTTTTTAGACAATGCGGTTTGCATGTAACAATGAATTTTTAATACTTTTGAACAGATTGAAATAAACACTGTTGGTTCTGGGTTACTAGCAGAGCCGTTCTTCATAATTTATCGCCAGTTTACAAATTCACCATGTAAATATATGTACTACAATTGGACAAAATACAAGCTGTCTGCGTTCAGATTTCGGGACAGTATAGGTATGAGCCGGAAGTAGGTATTTTTGCGTGTAACAGAGAACTCTATTTAGATCAATTTATAAACCTGGTCACTATTGTACAGTCAGCGACATAAGATGACTAACAAACTAAGATCTTAAACCTACATATAGAACATAAAGATAATTTACTATTATCGTGACACAAATTAATCACAATTGCAATCACAAATAATTGATCAATTTTTTGTCGCTGACTGTACGATAACCATTGTGAATGCTTGTTTTAAACGTAATTACAAAAAAAATTGTAAGTGTACCCGTTACCCTAAAAATAATCAAAATTACCAAACTTACCCGGACTTTGGAATGTATTTGTATTAATGAATCCGGGAACAACATTCTGCTCAAAGTCCAGCATATCGAAGGCCTCTTCGATGATGTCATTGGAGCTGTTGGACCCATCACTTTCTTGTATGTTCTGCACGTGTACAGGACTTGATTGGATGTGTACAGGACTTGTTTGAACGTGGACGGGGCTGGTCTCTACCCCCGAGGTGTTGGCGTCATCATCGCAGGAGTTCTGGATGAGGAAGGGAGATAGCTGCTGCTCGAAGTCACTGCAAAGAAAGGGTCAATGAGTATTTTGTTTAACTTTTAGCGTAACTAAATACAGATGTTACATAAAAATATCCGATCATGATTGGTTAAAAAATTTAATAGTTACTCGTAAAACGACGATGAAAGAGAGATTTCTTAGTATCTCATCTAAATGTTGTACTGTTGATATTGTTTCTTCTATTTGTCTATCTAAAATCTACAGGATGCGTGTTTTTAAAATTTTATTATCTGATCTTAATCATATCATCTTTTAAACACCTCTTTTCTCTGTACTGTGTACCAAACAAAAAACTTTATTATACCTACTAAATATGAATAGGTTTTTGTGCCTAGATGTGAGCGCGGTTCAAAGACTTAAGACAGGTGATTAAGACTACTCTAAGCGACTTATGTGTGTTATTCTCAGGTGAATTTGTAGCGGACCCATTGCTAGTTTTGGGCGTGCTCCAAAGAGTCCGTTGACTTCTCTTGCTAAAACGGTAAATGAAAATGAAAACACGTGAGATGTTTAAGAAATATCGATTTATGAGTCAGCGTTATACTTTGAGATTATTAACGTACTGAGGAACTGAAGACTATAATTTATTTGTAGGTCAGCAAAGAGAAGGCTGTCAGCAAGTAAATGTTCACTTATATTGCATTTCAACAACGTCATGGTTTTTATCATGCGATAAGACTGCCATAGTATTTTATTTCTAGTGTATTTATTTGCTACCGTATTTTTGTTTAGTGTTTCATCTCCAGGTGGTATAAAAAAAAAGAGTCCGATCGAATAAGAAATGAGAAGAAACGCAAAGAGTATTAGCAAGATGAAGTGGCAGTGGCCGGGACACATAGCTCGAAGAATTGACGGCCGTTGGGGCAGAAATGTTCTAGAGAGTAGAAACCACGCACTGGAAAGCGCACCGTAGGACGACCCCCCACTAGATGGCAAGACGACCTGATAAAGGTTGCTGGGAACCGTTGGATGTAGAACGCACAAGATCGTTCTCTCTGGAAATCTGTGGGGATGCCTATGTTCAGAAGTCTCCACTGCCCACTGCTGAACATAGAACGTCCTCTAGCTGATTGATGATGACTCATTCACTAGTCCATTGCCTAGGTTGAACAGGTTTTCCTGAGTAACTATTATTCCTAGTCGGAATGGGGTACTGGTGACTCTCACATATAATACATATGAATTTCGATCGATTGTGTGCGCCACCGAGCTATAGGCCTCAACCGTTACCACATGTACGTGACGTCCGTCTTACGCATTACTTAACTCTTTTAAACATTGCGTTAAGTTTACATTTACCAGTAGGAAATTTGACTCCACTATTATCTTCCTGTCCTTCTCTTCTACCATGTCATCTATCATCTTAATAGTTAGTAGCTCCTTAATTACCTAGGTGTATCAACTTTCCCACACACCATTCATTCATGAAACACACTAATGCTCAGTCCAAATACAAAGATGTATTTGGTATAAGTTTAACAAGTTATATCAAAAAATAACTTAAAAGTTTTTATACAACCACCTCGGCAACTTCAGAATTCAAAGGAAAGCAATCCGCATTTAAATAGGTTTTTATGTTTGGAAGCCATGATATAGGACGTCCACTGCTGAACATAGGCCTCTTCCATAGATTTACTAAGAATTGGGCCTCTTCCATAGATTTACAAAGAATTGGAAAAATCAGATGATTCACCTGATGTTTAGTGGTAACTAGGATTACCAACTTGTTTTCTATCAAATATAGTATTTTCAGAGATCTAAAAATATAGTAGATGACAAAAAAATGAAAAAAATATAGTATGTGGTTAAAATCTATATTTTTTAATGAATATTTTTGCGGCTCTACGCCTTAATAATTAAATTTTTATTTTTAAGAAAGCATTCTATATTATATGCTATATTATATAGTAGGATTGGCAACACTAGTGGCAACTATCATCGCCTATTCCTAAGTTCCTATCACTACACTACCTGCATACGCGAATATCTTAAACACTAAATACATATGTACATAGATACTACATATATTTAAAGATGCTGATAATTGTAAACAATGTATATAAATATATATTATAATCTAATTACTAAGCAAAACATGCACTTAAGTATAGCACCTACTACGTAACAGACTTGAATTTGAGAGAGCTTAGGTATTTCTTTTAAATACTTACTTTTTTAGTCATACGATTTATTCTTTTTAATTAATGCTTAAACTTAACTATCCTATCTTTGCTAGACATAATTTAAAATATACACATGATGGGAGAAGCCACTGGCACCTGAAATACAGTTTTTTAACTAGTTCGGGAGCCTATGGATTCAAATTTGACTATGTCATACATAATTATGTCAATAAATAAATTTTTACTTTACTTTAAATTTTTTTACTTTACTATAAAGTTACATATTATAAAATAAAGCATTGCCTCCTAGGTCGTATTTTTTTCAGATTTTGTGATCAAATATTTTAAGATAACTAAGGAGAAAAGAGTCGCGGATTGTGCCTGTTTGTTTATCTTGTTACTGGGTAAAGAGATATGAAATAACTGAAGCATGAATTTGTTTACATCATAGTGATAACGTACTGCGCGTGTTAATGAATATAAATAATATCTTTACAATGTATTATGTAGGTTTCCATTACATTATTTAATGAAGGTGCTTGTTTAGGTGGTAAATGGTTATTTGTAGTGTTCATGTTGTTTCTGCATAAAATTAATATTGCAAAATTTATTAGGTAGACATTTTCGTGGCATTCTCTCAGTTCGAAAATTATTATAATTAAGACCATATATGTAGTTTATTACTATCTACTAAATTTAAATAACTGTATGTTTGCCCATAATTAACGTAGGGTGAAATAAATTATTTTTAGTTTTTTGGGGTTTGAGCGGGAATGGTCTGATAACGGTGAGACAGGCGCAGACATGTTGAAATACTTGGGGGAGACCTTTAACCAGCAGTATTTCTGAAATCCTCAGACACAAAACGCAGTGCTCTACCGTCAGATACCAACCCACATAATTTTTTGTATTAAAAACATTGCGGCAAGACTGCGGAACCGATTCCTTTTAAGCATCTCAATAATTTCTTCCTTAACCTTGACAGACAAGTTATTAAAGGAGTTGTCCTTAGCAACGGAGAAAGGTTAAGAAAAGGTCACGAACGCGGTTCAACAGTTTTATAGCCATGCTTCATTATTTTAACTATTCATGAAACCTATTTATGGTTTACGTTTCATCGTAAAATGATTATGTGATTGAATACTTTGGTTTGCAATCATAAAAGCAAATGGATTCGCATAACCAGTCAGGAGTTCTTTGTTACACTCCATTAATCAATTTGTCAGTTTCTTTCCAATCTAATGTATTTATAATGGTTTGACAAATATATACTAGTAGGTACTCTAACCTTGTTTTATCCATTTTCGTTCGTTACTTACTCGACAGTCTAAACATCCATCTCAACATTCGCATCTCCGCTGCATGCAGAATGCATTACTTCACTGGATATTTTTAATGTGGAAAACATGTTATTTTTTAAAGATTCGGTGAATTCATGCGAATTTTGAATCGGCATGTTCCGATAACTATCATAGTAAAGATAATATATTAAGTAAGGATATAAATATTTGATAGAGCGAAGCGAGATCTCTAAATCAACTTGGGCAAATCGGCGTTGTATGTATGTATGTTTGTTTGTCCGAGGATAACTATCGGGGGGTTGTTGAGATATTGGGCTCCAAGAGGGGTAAAAAAACCAAAATGGGACTATCCGGTCAACTGGCACGTCTAATAAAAGGTCTTTGTGAGTATTTTTAGTTTAAACCTTGTAGTTTTTAAGTTATCAGCCATAATAAAAACTGAACTTTGACAAAATTCACAGGGTACACCAGTGACCCCACAGTGCTGAAACTTGGTATGCGTGTAGCTTTAGTGACACACATATAGGCAAAAGTCTGAAATCCGGAATAACTGTAATTGGTTCCCCAAAAAAGAGCAACCAAATAACATGAACTCCCGTTACCTGTATTTTGAATAAAACTGTAGGTCAAGTAAGTTGGTTTCGCATTTAGTGGCATTATTTTATTAGTCGAAGATTAAGGCCAGCTTGTACAACGATCCCTAAACGTATTTAGCGACTAAACATGTTTAAATTTTACGTATTCGTATGATTTGACAACTCCTTAAATCATATTTAGCCACTAAATACGTTTAGGCATCGTTGCAAGAGTCGCTCTAAGAATGTTCTTTTTTTGAGTTTTGGGAGACTAGCGAGATCTCAGTTCGGGGCGAACCACTAGTTAGATAGTGTATTGACATAAACATAATACCCACACGTTAGCAAGAGTGTGACCTCAGTGCGCAGAAAACGTGGTTTCTATGTACGGTTAGGTTATTAAAATACTTTACGCCTGTTAGTCGTATAAGCGATTAGAATAACATGCCGTGTGCCATTGACTTTGTAACTAACCAGCACCGGGTGTATAAGGACACACATTTAGGAAAATAAATAAGTTTTGTATGTAGCTGGAGATAATGTATTTCGCAACCACCTCATCATGCTGTTGACTCAGGCCAGTTCGGATGTGAACCCTGACGTAAGGTTCCACGTAGTTTTGTCGACGTGGAACGTTGCAGAAATCATTATGCAATACCAGAATACTCTTTATATTCCTGTTAGAGCGTTTTGTTTTGTGATTCATTAAACTGTTATAAAAGATAACCGTTGAAATGATGAGTTCTATAATATTTAATTAACTAGTGGTTCGCCCCGAACTGAGATCTCGCGAGTCTCCCATAAAAACCAAAAAAATATTATTTGTAATCTTTGACTATCATAATAGTGCCACGAAATGTGGTATACATTAATAACCAACTAACTTGACCTACAGTTTCATTCAAATTACAGGTAACGAGAGTGCATGTTAATTGGTTTTTACCAGTTTTACCCATTTTTGAGGTAGAAATTGCAGGTATTCTGGATTTCAGACTTTTCCCTATATTTGTGTCACTAAAGCTACACGCATAGCAAATTTCAGCACAGTAGAGTCACTGGTGTACCCTGTGAATTTGCCAAAGTTCAGTTTTTATTATGGCTAATAACTTAAAAACTACAAGGTTTAAACTAAAAATAAAAACGGGGTCGAAATTTACTCACAAAGACCTTTTATTAGACGTGCCATTTGACCGGATAGTTCCCTTTTGAACCCCAATATCTTAACAACCCCCCCCCCCTTTTATCTCATTTAGTCACACCAAAATTGTGCTATCACTAGCTACCTATGTATATACTAAATTTCACGATGATCGGTTAAACGCTTCAAAAGTTATCCTCTAACAAACCAACATCATACATACAACGCCAATTTGCCCAAGTTTATTTGGAGATCTCGCTTCGCTCGATCAAATATTTTTAGCGTTTTCCTAAAGGAATCCGTAGAAAAAGAGAGATGCAAGAGCAAATTATGATCATAGACGTAGCTCAGAAGAATGACACGATACAGTTTCAATGGAATGTCATGAATGCCGCAGAACTGACAACCGTTATGGCACAGGTTATGCTAACCACGTTTTCGGGCCTTTCTCAGTCAGGTATTTAGTTAAAACAAATAACGTATTCAGTAAAAACGATGATCTACACGAGGCGACAGGCACAGTTGCGAGTTTAAGAGAGAAATTCTCAGCACTAAAGTAACGTGGACCGAAGATGTATACTTGATTTGTAAATATGCAAACAAACTTAAATTAGAATTCTTATCATGTCGCGGGTCCTCGCAACGAATACTAATAGAAGAGTGTCAATAACACTTCAATAAATAAATCGGTCATAGAACGAGACACGTTGCATTAACTGCTCGATGTTCGCAGTTCGTGACTCATTGTTCCAAGCGAGTTTCGGCTATAAAGGAATGGAAAGGCATGCAGTATTCGTGCCGTTTTAAAAGTCGATTGCCTTGCGCAATTTCTTACTATTGAGCATGTACTCTCTATTAATACATAAGTATTCACGTCTATTAAAGCATGCACGTGGCAAGTCAGCACACTACATCAACAGACGACCTAATAAAGGTATGTGAGAACAGTTCCGTGCACGCCGCACAAAATCGATCGCTCTTGAAGTATATGGGGAAAGGCTATGTTCAACAATACACGTAATAAGGTCCTAACGGCTGATGATGAAGTTGGCCACACTAGCAGGGTGATGCAGACGCTGTAGAAATAGGTTTAAATGTGGAATAGGCTTGCTCAGCTCCTGCACCATCTTTTCAGCTTAAACATTAAAAAAATCGTGGATGAAGTGAGCTGCGGTGTCCTCGCGGTATTTTCCTTATAATTTTTAATAAAGCATTTTGCACCATACAGTCAACGGCAGCTACATATATTGCATAAGGTCGGCATTTCCACGTCTACAAAAGCCACGTGGGGTATTATGTATGGCCGTACAACCTTTAAGGTTGTCTGAGTCAGCTTACGTCCGGTACACGGAAATTTATTGTATAGCCTAAGAAAAACGTTTTCGTTCTACTACTTTACTTTTTCAGTATGATCGAATATAACGAAGCTGCTGTTATATCTAGATAAAGAGAAACATCGTTCTACGTTGATTTAGAGCGCATGAAAGCAGTCCTCATTTTCAAGAAAAACAACTTACGTTAGCGTTTCTAATCCCTAAAGAAACAAAACGAACTCAAGGTAAATGCTACTCCAAACAGTTGATAAGAGCTACGTAATATACAACCATTGTAGACTACAATTTAGAAAAGTGAACTCGGTAATTTTAGACAAAAGTATGATTATAATTCAGGTCACTGAAAATTTACCTCGAATAATTTGCGATCAATTGATTACCATCATAATTGTATGTACTATTTTGTTATTTCATTTTGATACAGTATTACGATAAGATTGAATAATCTTGCGTATAAAAGCGCTGATATTCTAAAACCTTGAGTCTACTATCTAAAGCTGTTTTCGTATACAAAACCTGTCTAGCAAGTGGCAACTTAGAATATTTAAATTATTTTATGGCGCTATTTTGTACGACGGTTTACTTAAAAACTATACTTTATTCTGTTGCCATAGTTCCTTGACAGTGAATTTTAGATGAGCAAATAAATGTATGGGACAGAGATTCCACGTGTGAATCAAAAGATTACACAAGATTTTACGGTTTCTAGTTTCTGATGCGCTTTTATGTGGGTTTTTTCGGATAAGAATCTGGTTTTAGTTTGCTACTATTAATAATCTGGCATTCTAGACTAGCGCGGCGCAATAACATGGTCAAAACAAGCAGTAAATTGGCAATTTTCAAAATATTGTGAATGAATATTGACCAAAATGAATGACCTGCAGGGAAATCGTTCCATGACACAACATGCGAGTCAACGAACGAGCTATCAAATCACATTGCGAATAGGAAAGTCACGCTTAGGAATATTTACGTAAGAATAAACAGAGTGCGAGCGCTAAGAAGATTAGCCTACACGATGTCACTGACGCATCGAAATTATGTGTCACTCTTTCTAATGAACGAAATTTTCGCTTATCCTGCGCTCACATTGTGTTTCTGTCTTTCAAGTGACGAATGATTCAGATGGACAGAGACAATGCAAACCTTCGCGTATTTCCGGTAATATAAGGTTAAAGTATTGTTCAATTTGAATGCTTTGTCATTTTTGATCATTCTTGCGTTGTAGTTTGCTAAAAGATCGAATTAGAGCTCAGTTGATGGTCGGTCACATCACACTCAATACAACAACTAACTTCATTTTGTGTATACAACATTGCTAACTTGATTACGAAATTCGAATGACACGGAGCACAAGGCCCGGATCCCAGAACATAACTAATTAAGCCTAGCTATTGCCATTCATCTATACGAAAGAAAACTAATGTCATTGATGCTCTGAAGTACACAGCTCCTAAAATGGAAATGGGCTGGCCATGTAGCGCGCCTACAAGACAAAAGGTGGACACAGAGGAGAGCCAGAGGACGTCCGCTGGAACGCTGGGCCGATGAAATAAGAAAGATCGCAGGACTAAACTGGGTAGAAAAAGCTAAAGACAGAGCAACTTGGAAAAATTTGGAGGCCTATATCCGAAAGGGCCTTAGCTAAGTCAACATTAAAATTACACATACCACTTAAAAATGTATTAGTTAGTTAAGGAAATAAAGAGCCTATAATAATAATTGCCATTCAGAGATTTTCGTTGAAAACCGTCCTGTAATTTATGCTTTTTTAGTTTAGATTCACTCTTGTTTTAGTTCTGGTTATCGGCTAAGAGCGATTTGTGCAGAGCTCAGAATAAATAACTATTAAGTACACGACCACCCGACAGATTAAGCAGATTGCAAAAAATACTTGAGCATGTTTTTGTTCCGGGTAACAAAACCAAAGAAGGCAATCAGAGGGTTCAGACAAAACTGTTATGAATTGGAAGAAGCCTATATGAAGTAAGGTGTTGGTAGCGAAATATGTTTTCTAGGTACTTACTACTCAGCCTGGTCAGTAGAGACACCGCTGTCGGAGCTCGAGCTGCTCAGATTCTCGCTCGGGGGGGACACGCCATCCTGTTCCTGGCATAGGTTGAAGTCAGTGATGGACTCTCCAAGAAAGTCCAATGAGCCTTCCTCCAAGGAGAATATGTTTTCCAGCAGATCTTCGGGCGCCGGCCAGGTATCCGACTAAAAAGAAATGGATAAGTAAGAAACGAATTAACACTAATAGATGGAACTCCACTGCTTCATTAATACATTTTTATGTAGAGTACTTTTCAAAACAGAAGTACCGCGGCCGTTTGATTACGGTTATCAGATGAAAATATGAATATAAATAAATGTTTTAGCTTATGTTTAGTACTAGCGCTCACCCTGGACATCCTCAGATCTCATGCTCAGTAAACAGATTCAAGGATATTCCGATAGATAGACGATTGATCGGTTAATACCCATCTTTTGTATTGGGCTTAGAGTAACCACATATCAATGGGTTTACCAGTAAACTTTTCAACAGTATCAAAAAAGGCCTTTCATAACAGACACTTGCAAAGAGTTCATATTGGGATTTCCTGTTTGCGCTGATAATGTAATGTGTCCTATTGCTTCTTTATCATCTCAACGTTAAACTAATACAGCAGAACATAAATACTATTACTTGTACAGTTATAGACCAAACACGGTATGGAAGCGTCTGGAAATAAGCGTTGTGCAAATAAGGAGAGTTATCAAAGCAAAATGCTAAACCACGTCACATGGGTAGACAATCTCAGCAACTCAATGGAAATTCTAGACGAATTCCTATCATTAGATATGTTCCTATTATGCAGACAGGATGGAATGTGTCAGCCTTCCAACAATTTCATTCAAGTTCTACGTACTATTGCGAAATTCTAGCTATAAAGCGTATTTGTAAGTACACATAAATAAATATTGCCGGACATTTCACACAACGCTATCTAGCCCCAAAACTAAGCAGAGCTTGTACTATGGGAACCAGATAACTGATAGAATACTCATATACATTTTTTTTGTAAATACATACTTATAATATATAGAGAAACAACCAGACCCGGAACAAATATCTATAGCTTATGCAAACATTTGTTCCGCGGCGGGGATCGAACCCGCTACCTCCTGCATCTCAGCCGGCTATTCGCCCACTGCACCACGGAGGTCGTCATAATGGCATAGTTCAAAGTGAAGGTCAAAGAAAAGTGGTGAGACATCAGGGGCGTTATGTCACGGTATGAAGTATGACGAAGGTCTGTTTCTAGTAGACGTCTTCTATAATTCCAATTCATCAAGAACAAGTAGCACCAACAAATAACAGAACGATAAGGTTGCAAAATTATAAAAACTAGTTCCCAGTGCAGTGATCGTAATTCGATCATAATTCATAATTTTTATTTTTCGCATAATTTGTAGCATTCGCCTTTCCTTTTCCATATAAATTTAACTATACCAAATCTTACACTCCTCCGTGCGCGCAATAATATTAAAAAGGGGTATAAAGTTTTCCTTTCACTTATTTATAACAGCTTGTGAAGCAGCTTTTCAACGCCTGCCTGAAGAATAAAGGTTCTGTCTAAAATAGATAACGAATAATGAATGATATACCTAATCAAAGTCATAGCATAAGTGCGATTTGTCTGTTACATTTTTACAACTAATTCGCTGAAACGATATGAATAAAAAATACGGTGATTGCTAGCATTCTAAAATATAACATAATAACCATGGTAATAACATGGTACCTCTATAGGCCAATTAGCGGAAAACCCGTGCGAAAAAGGCGCGTCATTTAATAATAGGTAAGTAATTAAGGGTTGTTACCGGCATTTTTCAAAACAATGCGCATTTATCTCTACACGTTCAGTAACTAGAAATAGATACCTAGCAATAATAACCGCTCCTAGTGTATCTACTGCTTAATGAACTTTCATTTGTTAGATAATTATTTTCTACGAAACTTGGATGTTAAAATAAGTACATAATTACTTCCTAATTACAATCTACTCATTACATAGATTCATTTTATAATAGCTTAGCAGGAAGGCAAGTATCAATTTATTTTTGTCTTGGATAGGTATACTAATAGGCTTTTTATCATGTTGCCTGCAGCTTGATCCCTGGATTAGCAATCAATTAGTATTTTTCAATAGAAAAGAACATTGATGTGTGTGAATCATCAATCCTTATCCTTAACTTATTTTTACTAACCAAATATTATAAATTCGAAGGTTATGTCTAACTATCTATTTGTTAAGTTTTCACGAATAAACAACTGAATAAATAATAAATAAATATTGCTGGATATTTCACACAGCGCTATCTAGCCCCAAACTAAGCAGAGCTTGTACTATGGGAACCAGATAACTGATAGAATACTTATATACATTATTTTTTGTAAATATATACTTATAATATATAGAAAAACATCCAGACCAGGAACAAATATCTGAAGATCATGGAAACATTTGTACCGCGGCGGGAATCGAACCGCTACCTCCTGCGTCTCAGCCGGCTAAACGCCTACTGCGCCACGGAGTCGTCTTGAGCTTTTGTATGTTCAATGAAATTTGGTAGAAAAAGAAATATCTATCTCTATTTTTTACGAGAAATTTTGTCACGTTACACATGTTAGCCCTATACCTAGGTAATTTTACAATCAAGTTGATCATGCAAGTCACATGTTCAAGGCTAACTCTATTTATACACTAGAAAGCTAGGTTTCAAACATATTGCAACTATTTCATCAGACAAGGTTTGTTTGTAAACAAATCCTTTTAAAATAGGTTTATGTTTGAAGTACAGAGCTACCTAAGATATTTCGGATGATTTTTTAATAATAATAATGATTTCAATAATACTTCTCAAGTTAAACAAGAAACACTTGCAATGATTTCATCAACATGAATATTTGATATAAACCTAAGTAAATCAATTCACCCTTCACTGAAATGTCCTGAGCCATATATACAAAATATCCACATTTAATTTCTATAACTTAAGTATATAGTATGTTAGTCATTATTTTGTTAATTTTTTTAAACAATAACTATTTTAATTGATACACAATACACTTCCATAAACATGAAACTATGAGGAACATATTGTAATGTGGTTACATAGTGTGTTGCAGTACATACCTAGTGTGTTCAATAGAATTCAAGACCCTACACTAATTTTACTCAGATAACTTTAATGATTTTTTTCAATCCTTTTTATAAATACGGGATTTATCTCGTATTTATAATGACCCTAAACTTTGCATTTATTTACAAAAACGCATAATTGGTTAGATCTAAGTAAAAGGTCTAAAGATGATGATTGATACCATTGTATGATTAAGTACAGGAAAGTCGAAGTCACAAATTGTGAGCCTTTATTTATTTGCAAAAAGTATGGTTCATTATCCAAAACTCCCTATTTTTAGAGATTGTATTTTGGAATGAAATAAGCCTAGACTCTTGTTCTTATGAATACATCTTCTGCTAAAGAGAAGAACAATGAATATTATTACCTCAAAGATAACAAGTTGCTTAGATATTCAAGATGGTATGCATAAAGGTGACCTATGTGTGAAGCCTATGTACATGTTTAACTAGAAAGAAGGTTAAAGCCAATAACAAACTAGCTGCTAACCAAATAAGAAGTTATTACCTCAGTCTGCATTTTGCATCAACCCAATTATGCCAGTCTGCCAAACTGGGTACTTTCATTTCAGAGATAAGTGAAAGGTACTTCAGCTGATATTTTAAAGTATTATGGAGCAACTTTCTAGAGCATCTCAGTGAATTTTTTTGGGTACATTTAAATATAATATTTTACTTTAGCAAAGTAATATTTTTTTTATTTCTTACTTAATCAACATGAACTATATAGATAAGAAGAGTAATAAGGTATGGTAATAGGGTTAAGAGCAAACATAATGGTCGCAGGATGCATCATTCATCATCATCATCGCTACAGACTAATCATCTGATAACTACAATTTTGGGCACACCTTAAGTACCTAGCCTAAATGACTTCTTTTCTCTAGTAGAAGTCTAAATACTTTCTTCAAGAAATCTTAATTGTTATTAACCTATCAACTAAGTTCAAGAGTCAGTACAATTATGAAAACCTTTTTTTAAGTGAAAAAGGCCAGTTGTATTTGCATATATAACATTGGTCGTGGTTTCTGAGTTAACACCCTGTTTTAACTGAAACGGGCGAACAGCAGGTGTTTATTCTAAAGCATGAAAATTGTATGCTAGCTTTTTATCAAGAATACCTATAATAAAAGGTAGGTATTTCACAATAAACTTCATTGGCAAGACATCAGTGCAGATCTTATTTCCTTCTCCCTCTGAATCAGATAATACTAATGTATATACTGACTTTGTATTAATTTTAGCAAAACAATGATGTTATCTTAAGCATTTACTTCCTAGATCTTTTTATCAATTATTTGGTATCCATGTCAGATAAGTTTTATCATATTAAATATTGATACTAAGATAGGCATTGTGAAATTAGACCAGATAAAAAGTGTAAAACTAGTAGGAAAATGTTTCTAAATGAAAACGAAATTGAAATAATAATTTTTCATTACCTCAAACAGCGATAGGAGATCTAGCTTTTTATCCATCTTGATTAATTCACAGTTCTGGATATATCAATAACACAGTTCCATCACTTTCAATTGCAAAATGTCACTAAATCACTGATTTAATGTTCCTGAATCACTTTGGGATACCACTTTCAATTGCAAAATGTCACTTATTCACTGATTTAATGTTCCTGAATCACTTCGGGATATCACTGTGGGGTATGGTCCAGTGTATTACTGGTGGAATATTAAAATAAATTATACGGCATATGGCAAATGCAGCGACCGCATGGTGCCTAGCTGGCAATACGATGTTTACGCGATCCGACCCGGCGCGCGGTTGTCGTATCAATGACGCACTGAGCTAATTCACAATAGCAACTCCGCAAGGGGAAACCCTCGACCCAATTATCAACTTTGTACCTAATAATAGGCAACTAATTAGTAATGATATGGGAAAGGTAAATGCAATTATGCAGAATATATCGGCGAGCGAGCTATAGACGTGCACGAAACGAAATGAACGTATAACGGTAAAAGTGGGAGCGTTCACGAAAGCTGTTGAGCGAGGTCCGCTCGCCGGCCGTGGCGATCACCGTTGATCACTATTACTTCACCGCGCGTCTAGAGCACCACCCGCTTATCCATTTCTCCAAACGTAAGTATCATAGCGGTACATGACGAAATAATCTGATAGATGTACTAACCATTAGGCCGTCCTGTTGCAAAACCTCCATTTTGCTACTCTTCTGGATCAATCCGTTAATATCCTGGTCATTTTTGAGATATTCCAAGATCGTATTCATGTCTTCAGTTGCATTCATCATTTTGGACAGGTGATCCACACAGAGGTCATCTTATATAACAACACAAATTCGATGCACTAAATTCACCGGATAACTTTCGCGGGCTGCACTTTGATATTTACAAACTATTAGCCATGATTTTCATTTACAAACATTGGTTTACAAATTGTAGAAAACATGACATTTCAGAAGAACTTCCAACGTGGAAATAATGACGTCACAAAAGGACACTTTTCAGCAACTGATTGGTGGAAAAAGTCGATAGAGCAGAGCAAAAAGTAGCACTACTTGCGCCATCTAGCGAAAATAACTTGCAACTCGTTGTAAAAGAATACGTTCCGTCTCACGTATACATATGCATGCATATCGAACGAGTAAAACAAAACATACAGTTATTATTTTGTGGTTTGTTTGGGCCCTAAGCCTAAATTATAGTTTGGTAACTGGAGCGATCTTGAGTTCTTGCAGTATTTTAACAGTATGTTACCTACCTAGTATTCTAGGGTTGGCTGTTAGCTTAATGACTGTAAGGGATCGAGAAGGATTACAAAATATTGATGAGCAAGCAGAAAGTACCGCGTAATAAACCATAGAAGAATATTCATTTTAGATCAAACGAGACCCATACACATTTTATATTAGTTATTTAATTCATTAAAACATTACAGACATAAATACGCTAATCTAAATAAACTAATATTGAAAAACCGCATGGCCCACCCACGTCTCATTTAAAAAGTATGTATTGTAAGTATGTAGGTACTTATTGTTACCTCTATCTAATTTTTGCACTAAATCAGTCATACTTTAAATAATAAATTATTTAAAGTATGACTGATTTAGTGCAAAAATATGTCATACAACTAAAAAAATATATATTGTAGGTATGAGAACCGGACCCCCTGCTGGGACCCTAAGAAATAATAGACACTAAAGTAAATATTATTTTCCTGATAACTACAACCTAGGGATCTTCAAGTCGCGAGTGAATAGGTTTCTTCTAGGCAAGCGTGTACCATCGTAGACTGCATCATCGCTTACCATCAGGCGAGATAGTGGTCAAACGCTAGCCTATAAATTATAAAAAAAAAATATATTACATAACAATTACCATAGTTCCCAAACTAATTAGGTATTTGTTCCCTGGTCCCAGTTTTGAATTCAGAATGTCATGATCACAGTGGTGGTCATGGTGGGCCGTAGGTAAGCGTTTCCCCACAAATAACATAAAAAAAAGAATCACTTTTACCTACCTATATAAGTTGTACTCCTGGCAGACGACCGAGACGGGGTCATAAAAACAAGCGACGATGATATTGCTATCTCTCTCGCTCTTGCAGCCCTTACGGGATCCGTTAGTGATGCGCCGAGTACATCATGTACCTATTGATAACACAACTTACCAGTTGTATTGAAAAGGAAACAAATATTTGTATTGGTTGGCCCCGTCTGCCACGAGTCTTGGCGTACAAATAAATCGATTATTCAGATGGAGGTGATTTTTGATTTGGATGATAAGTAGTAGTTCTAGAAACCATATATCTATAATTTTCAAAAACAGTTCTCTGATTTTTCCTTATGATTAGAGGTAGGTACAATATCGATAATACTGTGCTTTATGTAAATAGGTACGAAGGGTACCGTTCTACTTTTGAAATTTACTCACTCACAACACAAACTACATTAAATAGTCAGTAGGTATTGTAGGTAGGTAATACAGTCAACGCCAAAAGTCGCTGACCATTTACAAACTTCCAAAAGTCCTATTATAAGTTTGTAAATGGTCAGCGACTTTTGGCGTTGACTGTACTACCTACCTACTGACTATTTACTGTAGATTTTGTTGTGAGTGAGTAAATTTCAAACTGTTTGAAGTTTAACAATTGTCATCAAAAATGCAGATCTCATTGATACCTACCATTTGTCTCAACACACCGCTAGCCTAGGCCGTCTAGTTTCCGAGGTGCGGCTTTTTGAAGCTTGACAGCTGTCATCAGAATTGCCGATCTCATTGATATTCTACCATTTGTCCCAAGAGGCCGCTAGCCTAGAACGTCTAGCAGTTTCCGACATACGGCTGTTTGAAGTTTGACAGCTGTCATCAGAAATGCAGATCATAATGATATCTACCATTTGTCCAAGACACCGCTAGCCTAGAATGTCTAGTTTCCGAGATACGGCTGTTTGAAGTTTGACAACTGTCATCAGAAACGCAGGTCTCATTGTTATCTACCATTTGTCCCAAGACACAGCTAGCTTAGAACGTCTAGTTTCCGAGATATGGGTGGTACTTTTAATGCGTTCAGTAATTTTTGTTCCGATGATCTTTACGATATTTAATTTTGTAACCTTACTATGTTCACTGAATAATGTGGCCATAGCAGATCACTGACTTTCGATCTTGTAGGTGTATAGGACTTTTGGAAGTTTGTAAATGATCAGCAACTTTTGGCATTGACTGTACCTACTACCAGAGTACTACGATACTCGGTAAAATATTATTACAAAAAAGCGAATGTTTTTCCCGTTTCCCTATCTAGGTGGGATCCATTAGCCATAGGGGTGGAAATTATATGATTGTAAAGGGTGCTTTTTTCGAAGAAAATCCTGTGAAACACGAGAGTAGTGGTACACTTTCTACGAAACCTGCACTTAGTAAGTCCGCCTACGATAAGTCTGCATAATGGTAGAAATGGTAGGTTTTAAGATTTTTTTATACCAAACATCCTTCGAATCCTCAGCAGTTCGTTACCGTAACTTTAAAGTTACGGTAACAAACATTACTGTATTGCTGTCAATGATGCCTCATTAGTTTGAAGATTAGGAATCTTGAAACAGGTTTTTAACAGGCGCAAATCACGCAATCGATGCTATAGTATCTTAAGCTATAATATATAGTATGATGATATTGTATGTTTTAAAAGTTTTGTCAAAAATCGATGTTAGATTGTAATACATTTCTTGTAATTTGTAACCAGCATACTAAATTACAATAAAGAACAACATGGGTTATTCCACTATCCAGGTTTTTTCATTCCCTTTATGCTTCGGCTTGCTTTTGAATACCAGTTCTAGCGGAAGATTTCAAAGCAGGAACTATTTAGGAACCCATATAAGTAGTTTCACCATGCCCATATGTCTGTCTGTCTATTTCGATCTGTTTACGAAATATATAATGGCCAATTTCGTAATCGTCTTGTGTAACTATTATGGTAGTTACACACGACAACGATACTTCACGTATTGTAGTTGTAATAACAGTTACCTATCAAAGCTGAGTTGACTCTACTAGCTTATGAGCAATAGTCGACCAATTTATGTCTGTAGTTGCTCATAGAAAATGACCAAAATCAACTTCAATATTATTTTTTTATTTTGAAATGACTATGTTACTGTCTGATGAGGCGTACTGATTACGGAACCCTTAACGTGCGTGGTCTGACATGCGCTTAACCAATTTAATTTTTAAAGTCCCTTTCTTACCTTTATGCAGAGTAAGCGTAGGCGGACTATACGTAGGGCTTTTGTAAGATCTTTTGTACCACCAAAGTAGGTAGGTAGCTAATATAGTCCATTAGGGACGGTGATGTGAAAGGATGTTACTGTCTGATGAATGGAGAGAGGAGACACGTAGAGGAACTATTTGCACTCAGCGACCTTAAAGTTAGAATAGAATATCCGTAAAATTTAAAATACTCTATTGCACACCATAATGAAAATGCAAATCTATGTGGCGTGATTGTGAACAAACGCAAGCCCACGGGCGTAGCAAGCGTTGGTTTATGACCTTTACAACTTTTTTTCTTTGTAAGCTTATAATTAGCTTGCAATGTTTATTTGTTAGTGTCTGACATAGTACATTGTTGTACAAGGGGCGTAGATATGCAATCAATTGCACCCGAGATATTTTGGGGTACGAGTGAGCGTAAGGGAGCTAGAACGATATTGTAATTAGTCGAGCGTGAAGCGAGTATAACATCTTAAATCACACATGCGAGGAAATTAAAAAAAGTCTATATAACAGTCTGTTGCCAAAAAGAAAATGTTCGTTCCCAGTAGTAGGTATCCATTGTTTTTTTAACAACTAAACTATGGTCTTTTTTATTTAATAGAAATAATGATTTGTCACGGAGGTTGTAGGTATTTCATTTCAGATTTTATTAATGTAACCTCTTTTATTTTCAATAGACATAAGGATTTGTCATGGAGGTTGTATTTCATTTTAGTATTTAAGAATGTAATGAGCCTCATTTTACTTTCAAATTTACTTAAGACCCTAGGGGTGTAAATTGCATTTACGCATCAGGTATCGGGCTAACAATTAAACACTTTTAGAGCATGAGTGATAATAAATAATTATCTTCACCAACTACGGCCTTTGTAACTATTGCTTTCAAAAGTCTACCAACGAACGGGATGTGAGTAGGTAATATAACTTCTTGATTGGCTAAAGATTCAATTCATATTCTTTATGTTTAGTGGGCTGCCACTTTAAAAAATAAAGGGAAAAATAAATACTGACGTGAAAAAATTAACAGATGATCTGACGACTTGACGCTCATTGAGTTGATGAGTTTAGAGTACTGAGACTTGTGGTGTGTTGTAACAACACTAGTAGTTGGGGTGTGGCGACATTTTGACATTTCATAAGCGTCAAAAATATGAATCAAAAATTTTCTTAAGGTACTCAACTGGGTAATGTGGGAGATGCAAATGTACTTATTATTTTATAGAGGTAGGTAAAGATGTTTGTAGGGAGTAATCTCAGGAACTACTGAACCGATTCTGACTATTATTAGATAGATAATTCTTTAATGTTACACCAAATTACAATAGCTTAACCTAGAAAACTTAACGACTGATATTACTTCCCTGATATAAAGCGACACTATCACTGAGTGCTATATTTTATTATAACAAAAACTTGTGCGAAATAGGGTGGGTCACCAAGGAATTGCTAGAGTAGATACAAATTCCTTGGACTCTACCTTGCTAACGAAGGATAAATTAACATGACGTTGACGTTTGATGACTTGAGTATTCGCAACGGCCGGCCCGCCATTAACGAAACAACCTTTTCTTGGGCACTACACGACTTTGTGTGTTTGTGTGTCTTTTGTTTACGTTTTTCATCTCTACTGTTTCATTGTACCTATCTTTTTTTTCTCTGTTTTAAATTATTGTGCATTGGTAATAATGTAGTATAAATAATTGTCTATGTGACATAGTGATTTATTATTTTTGCTCAGACATAGACATAGAGTATATCTATGGCATCACACTAATATTATAAATATGAAAGTGTGGATATTTGTTTATTTATTTATTTGTTTGTTTTTTACTCAATCATGTCATAACGACTGAACCGATTTCGATGAAATTTGGTACATACGTAGATTATAACGTGGATTACCACATAGGCTACCTTTTATCCCTTAAATCATTTCCCATGGGATAGAAATCGGGTGTCAAGTCAAGGTGCAACAGCGAGTTTAGCTTTATTTCTATGTTACCTACACATTTAGTTGTGTAACGCGTACGAAGTTGCGGGTAACAGCTAGTATAATATATATGAGCAAAAATAAAAATTAAGATGAAATTAGGAAATCGTAACTATATAAAAAATACAAACCCCAGGAGATGGTACCTACACTTCATTGAGGAGAAGGATGATTAAAACTTGGCGGTGGCGACGGGCGCCACACACACAGTGCGCAAAGTTTGGACAAAAATTTGCACTTTGCCATCCATTGTTGGTTTTCAAAATAAACAGAGTTCAAACTCCTTTTGAAAATCGACACTGGATCGCAAAGGCGCTGGGTTTAGAAGTCTGGATTAGATGGAGTCTCTTTCCCAAAAAAAGTCCCTTGGCCATTATTTTCATGTGATAACCATTGTTCAATATATATAAGGGAATTAAAGGAAACACAACATTACACTTTATTTGTTTATTAGTTTATTATTTCCTCAAAGTTCGTACTGGGTTAGAGTAAACTGTCAAAAGCTGTCAGTGTCAGCCCAAAGGCCGTAAATCTAAACGCGGAATCCGGATTACAGCGGAGAATTGAGGACAGTGCCTCTGCATCGAAAAGAAGACTTGAAAAAACATGGAGAAAACGACGTAACACTATTTCTAATCAAAATTCAACTAATTCGGAAAACTTATCAACCCTTGGGCTGTTTTATGAATCAAGGAGTTGTGGCATCGGGGTGAGTTTAGATCATAATAAATTTATGAATATTTTGTATTTTCTGTGTCACACCCTAGCACGTGGAGGCAGCGTCGGTAAGACAACAATTAACTTTGGAGCCAGCGGCAGTTTATGTCTTCGAATCTTCGTATCTACCCTATGTTGCTGGTAGAGATGGGCCTCTCTGGACATGATTAAAGTTCTACTAAGCCACTTCAGGTACTCATAGACCCAGTTCACCTCATTGCTACACGACTGCGTTTCAATGACACCGAAGAAAATAAAAGTAGCTAAGTACCTGTGTTGCCAAGAGCAATGTTACCCTAACGGTACATGTATCAAATTACCTAGTGTACTTATCTATTTAACATTATAGACTCATCGTGATCGCGGGTTTTTTGTGTGAACACTTTTTGCGGAGGTGCTAAATATGTACTCTTGATCTATAGAAGGTCATTGCCTCACTGGCCTTAACACAGGCGCTTTTCAGGTAGGTAGTCTACCTGAAAAGGAATATGTAGATATAATATGAGTCCATACTATCTCAGCAGCAGTTGGGGCAGAAAGTTTCTTGAATGGAGACCATGCACTGTAAAGCGCAGCGTAGGACGGCCCCCGACTAGATAGAAAGACCAAAACGGCTCACAGATGTTTTGAATTGGAATGAATGAATGAATGAATGAAAATACTTTATTGTACACCACACAAGAAACAAACAAAAATATAAAAATTCACAAAGCAACAAGTACAATGGGCGGTCTTATCGCTTAGAAGCGATTTCTTCCAGACAACCTTTGGATGGAGAGGATTTTTGTAACATTACAATAATGGAGGGGGGTATATACTAACAGAACGCTGATCATTTACAATAAAATAAAACAATATACTTAAATAAATATTGACAATATATATGTACCTACGATAAATAAAATTAAATAAAAATATACATAAACACACATACATATATATATATATATATAGCGACACTACGACGTTTCTGAGAGATAAAATATTTTCACTCTTTTTTTCTTCTTTTTTTTTTTTTTTTTTCTTTTGGAGTTTGGCGAGACTGGACTTTTTATTTATCGATGACGATAAATAAAAAGTCCATTACGAAAATGGCAACTTCTTTGCAAGCTTTTTAAGTATTTCGCAAAAGGGTTTTGTATAAACAAAATGTTGAGAAACCTTTTAATGTTTTAGAATACTTTTTCAACGGTGGCCACACGATTAGGGTTGCCATATGTCCGGAATTTTCCGGATTTGTCCGGTAATATAGGTCTTTGTCCGGAATGCGGGGGGAATCCTAAACCGTCCAGAATTTCTACAATTTAAGTAGGTAACGAGTAAAATAAAACATAAATTAACCAAATATTTTTATTACAAATAAATTACCAATCAACATTACTTATGTTATTTGTCATTTTGATCATTACTGATATTTATTCCTCCCAGAAATATTTTGCAACACATCCGAATCTTTAATTATAATGCTAACGACATTAATGAAATTACATTAATGAATTTACAAGAAAGTCAGGAATTTACTCCGGAATGTCGATTTTTTAATATAATTTAATATAATCCGGAAACACACTATGGGCTGCGCGAGTAAAATACTTAAATCACCTCCAACATCTAAGTTATTGTTATTTAAAAAGTCAGTAAACAACATAACCCTTGGACGTTTGCTTACAAAAGTCTTCATTATTGTAAACTAGCTTTCGCCCACGGCTTTGCACGCGTGGTTTGTCAATGAAATGTATCCATACCGAATTTCATCGAACTCGGTTCAACAGTTACAACGTGAATGCTTCGAATAGCAAACACACAAACAAACTCACTTTCGCATTTATAATAACACTAGTTTCCGCCAGCGGCTTCGCACGCATGTTTTGTCAATACATATTAATTATGTAGCCTTTTTTTTAAATAGGATAGATCTTCGTTTGACCACAATCTCACCTGATAGTAGCGATGATGTGGTTAATGATGAAGCACGAAGGTCTAGAAAAAACCTATTCACTCTTACCTTAAAGAGACCCGGATTGTATTCTTTACGAAAAACAGGCGACGGCTAAGTGTTCCATACTTCCATACCTTAGCTGTACGCATCAAGAACGTAGAACCAAAACGGTGTGTGCGAATGGATGGTATATCAACTAGGTACGGATGGTACTGAGCTGTGCGCCTGCTTGTTCTTTGATGGAAAGGAGATGTCGGGATCAGATCGTTTAGTTCCTGGGCACATTCCCCGAAATGTATTCTGTAAAAGATCGATAGGCTTGCAACTTACGCTTACGGCGGTGTTCGAGCCTGTTTTAATCTAGTTGTTTTATCTATAGTTAAATGAAACTTTGTGGCAAAAAAAAATGTATATTGTGTATGGGTAAGGGTCGAACATTCTGCGATGTTCGCCAATATCCTTCAGATTGAATCTCCTATCCAACTCTAGGTCAATTTTATCAATGGAAAAATCCTACGAAGGACCTCACTATCCCATTAAATTGTCGGAACTTTTATGAAGGCCTGTCAGAAAGTTTTTATTTTAAGTAGAACAGGTGCGTAACAGGATTGCTCGGAATTCGAAAAGGTTTTACGTAACAGTTTTTCGAAGCTCCTGAGACGTGGAACTTTTTTAGTTGGGTTAATGGCACAGATGATAAAAGCATAAATCTTATGTATCTACCAACCTTTTCTTTGAGGCTGGTCTTTGAAAATCTTAGATAGCATTTAGTTTCTTAGGTAGCGTTCAGTTAACTTTATGCCGCACATGGCTAGTCAAAATCTATCTACAGCAGGTATACGACTTTTGCAAATAGATTATCCAAAGGTGTTTTAGGCAATTTTAAATATTTCTGGATACTAGTATAAATACTAACTTTAAAAATTATATTATTCCAAGTTGCCTAAAACACTTGTTTTTGGATATTTTGGAGGTACTTGGGCAGCCTTCCCGCTTAATTTTAAAGGTTAATTCCGGAGTGGTTTAACTTTTTAATATATATGAATACATATAAAATGCTTTGCCCTGAATGACTGACTGACGGTTCAACGCACAGCCTAAACCGCTGATCGTAGAGACCTGAAACTTGGAGGTTGTGTTCTTTGTATGACGTAGGCATCTGTTAAGAAAGGATTATTCGAAATTCTACCCCTAAGGGGTTGAAAAAGGGGGGTAAATTTTGTATTGGACAACGTGATTCCTTGGTCCAATCTACTTCAAATTTTGCATAAACCTTTTTTAACAGAATCGATGGAAGCTGTGTTTCTTATCTTATTGAAATTCATCCCCTAACGGGGTTAAAAAGGGGTAGAAAGTTATTTTGGCGGTGATTTGCTTCGAAGTTGATATCAATACTCCTTACTGCTTTTGATTTAAATTATATTTTATTTTGACACATGTTAGAAAACTCAATCCGATTTTATATAAAAAAGATTGAACTCACTTAAAAACATAAGCAAATACTCTTTAAAATAGGAATTTCTCGAAATTCGCCGTATTATATGAGTACCTCATTTGTAGGTTTCTAAGCATAAAGAGGTTATGCACTTTTAGGACACGGCCTCATAGGGACGTAGGGTTCGAAATTTGAAATGGTAAGGACTACAAGTAGAAGATTTTGGTCAGAAGAAAATAGTTTTATTTTAGTTTGTCTTAAAAGTTTAATTTAGTGTGTATTGTTTTGTGCATTTTTATACATTACACTAATATGATAAATGTGAAAGTTTGGACGTTTGTTTATTTGTTTGTTTGTTACTCAATCACGACGTAACGGCGTAACCGATTTCAATGAAATTTGGTATATACGTAGATTATAACCTGAATTACCACATAAGCTACTTTTAACCTCATAAATCAGTTCCCATGGGATAAAAAAGGGGTGTCAAGTCAAGTTGAAACAGCGGGTTTAGCTTTATTTCTAAATAGGTTACCTAAACATTTAGAAGTGTAACGCGTACGAAGTCGCGGGCAACAGCTAGTATTATATATACAAGGATAGTGAGGTTTATTACTTTAAGTTTCATGCTATACCTTCATCATCATCATATCAGAATAGGACGTCCACTGCTGAACAAAGGCCTCCTCGCAAGCAACCGATCTTGTGCGCCCTGCACCTGATGTCTCCCAGCAACCTTTATCTGGTTGTCCTTCTATCTAGTGGGAGGCCATCCTACGATTCCTTCGATGCAAACTTGAGTCTTTTTATGAGGCCCATAGTGATAGACCATGTTTTTGTGCCATATGTCATCACTAGTAATACACACAGATCAAAGACTTTTGTCTTTAGACACTCAGGTATTTTGGATGCTATACCTACCTTATCTACTCGTATTTCCTTAGCTACGACATGTGACATTAGGGTTCGGGAGAGCAATGAAGGGTGGGCAAAGGCAACTTGACGGAAATATTCCATTTCACAAATCAAACAAAGGGTAGGGTTCTATTGGAAAAGGACAATGCCCAAAAATGTATGAAGTCTCGTCTCGTATCGTTTTAATTGGAGCATGACTCATACATATACGAATAAAACTTATTTAATTTGTGTTTTACCCGACTGCGAAAGGTATTGTTTTTAGGGTTTATGTATGTATGCATGTATGTTCATTTGGCGCATTTTGACATTGCATTTCAGTAAAAAAAATGGTCAAAAACTATCAAGCCAGGTGTCAAAATGAAGGTACTGTTACGAGCTGAGGGTTCGGGATAAAATAATGGGAATCGGTCTGACCAAAATAACACTTTTATTCAGCACTAAACGATGAATACACGAACTTGGTCACACGTATGTAATCACAACACACTAATTCACACCACTTAAAGTCACCGAAATGTTCGCACGTATAGCAAAATCCAGACTGACTCGCGAGCAACTACTGTTCACGCGAGACCCTTCTCCACGTCAGTCCTCCAGGGCATCGCTGAGACTCACTCACTCTCCGGCCATCTCTCCGGCCTATTTATATCGCGCACATTTCGATTGTTCGAGAACGATCTCGATCGTTCCAGGAAAGGGGTCAGTGTTTCGACAGAACGACCAATCCCCATTGTGCGCAACCGCAGGCAATAACAACAATAACACAGCAAGACAAAAGCGTTCGAGAAGTTTCGATTATTACTCATTGTTTAACAGCCTCGGCGTAACAATACTTTACCTATATGAAGATCAAGTTAGCTAGCAGCAATTTTCATTTTTAGAAAAGTAAAAAATATTATTTGAAACATCAAAAAATCTGATGTTTATTGCGTTTTTACTGCGTGTGGTTGATATCTAATAAACAAACTTATTCGTTAAGATATTTGTAGCGAGTTAAAACGCAACAAAAATCAGATTTTTTAAATAATATTTTTTACTTTTCCATAATGAAAATTGCTGCTAGCTGATCTAACCTTTATCACACATAGCTAAGAATCACCCTAGTTAAACTAACTTTCTATTAAAGAAAACCGTAACCAAATCGTTCCATCTGTTTGGGAATTACGATCCCACGGACAGACAGACACACGGGCGTCAAACTTATTACACCTCTCTTTTGCGTGTGTGATTTTTTTATAGTACTCATTTTTAGTGAAAGGTAATTGCTCTTATGATAATCTCTTTCAATCTTACAGTTCAAACAATTTTTCTTAAGGTTAAATATATTTATTTAATCAAAGTACCCCTCACTGTATACATTTCTGCCTTCTCATGGGGAAGTCATTTATGCCTATGCGGTAGAACTTTGGGGACCTGGACTCAACAAACTGTGTGAAGGCATTTTGTACTGCTTCCTGGGAAGAAAATGTTTTACCATGTAAAATATTGTCCAAATCGCGGAAAAAAATGGTAGTCGGTTGTGGTGGATGACGGTCCGCCACAACGGTCGGTGGAGGATGACGGATGGTTTCTAACTGCAGGTCCTGTAGTGCTAAAACGGTTTTTCAAGTAGTGTGAGCCTGTGAGATCTTGCGTTATCATGGAGCAATAGTGCTGAAGATCGGTTGACGAGTCGGTGCTGTCTCGCTGCGAGTTTTTTTTAATGTTATTTGTGGGGAAATAGGTTTACGGCCCACCTGATGGTAGGCGGTCACCGTCACCTATTGAGTTTCGCCATCATTGTTCGAAGTTCTGTACAGTAGACATCTGCTGTTATTGATTGACCGGATCTAAGGAAGTTGTAGTGAATTACACAATGAAGTGACCACCAAACAGTTACCATCACTTTTCTATGGGTAATGTTCGCTTTAGGGCTTTGTTGCGGCGTTTGATCTGGAGTCGGCCAAGGCAAGCTTCAACTCGCGCTTCTTTCTGCACATCAGTTAAATCATGGGGCACCAATTTTTCAAGTTTTTTTTTATCTTACCGATTTGATGCAAATGGGTCAATATTGTGGGTATGCTAACATCAAACCACGCCGCTAATTCCTTGGTAGTTTGATACGGATCGGCTTCCACCATCACTTTCAATTCATTGTTGTTTACCTTAGTGGTTGGTCTTCTTCACACTGGGTTCATTCTTCAAGTCGAAGTTTCCACTATGAAAGCGATTAAACAAAAAACGCACAGTGCTTTCATTTGCCGTATCCTCTCCAAACACAGCATTGATATTGCGAGCTGTTTCTGCTGCGTTAGTTCCATGTCGGAACTCGTATTCAAAAACTACTCTAATTTTCGATGTACCTATCCATCTTTATTTTAAAAGTCGAATGAAAAAACAATTGAAAGTCAAACAATCAAATGTTGTCCTTTTTTCAAATTTAGAATTTTATAGTTATCGTGTGGAAAAAGTTTCACTTTGGAATCTCACACCATTCCAGTTTAATTCTAATTCAAAGTGGCCACTATGTTAAAACGGCAATTTCATATATAAACCCCTAATATTTAATCTAATTCTTCCTTAAAAAGCGTGACCCAGAAAATCCTAATAATTTTCTTATTTTATTTTAACTAGGAAAAGTCCAGCAATAGTCTAGAATATAAATATTTTGGCCACGAACCTCCCCTACGGAGCATTTAACTATGGTACAAGAAGCAGAGCCCTTTTTGCGAAACTTTCCAGCAAAGACATTAGTTATTATTCAACCCACGTCCTAACCCTAAATTTAGAATGTCTACATGTAGAGCTATGGTCTCTCGAGGGGCTGAAATAGCCTTTAGTTTTTTATACAACCTAGTTACCATCCATACTCCATACTAATATTATAAATTCGAAAGTAACTCTGTCTGTCTGTTTGTTACGTTTTCACGGCTAAACAGCTAAGCCAATTTCGATGAAATTTAGTATACAGATAGACCAGGAGACCAGGATTGGGATATCGGCTACTTTTTACCCGACTGCGCAGCAGAAGGGTAATGATTTTATTGAAAAAACACGCGTGGAAAGCCGCGGGGGGGGGGGGGGCTGTCAGCTAGTACAATCATAATATACTTATTGTACGTCGCGGCAAAATAAAGTCCTTTAAAAGTGGCAAAGCTACATATTATTTATGTCAGTGGGTTAGTGATTTTTTCTGGGTCCCACGTACTAAGACATTCGCCAATGTCCATTCAAAAATATACCTATTCAGTTATTTAATAGTTGTTGACTTAGCGTAATTGATTATTTAAAAGAAAAAAATTACTAACCCATTGACATAATAATTTGTAGCATTTATGCTAAAGTATCAGAAATTGAAAGTAAGTTAAAAAAATAATTACGTCTTTCAATTTACATTATGATGATGATCATGAACGGTTCTTATATTGATTGGGTCCAACTCGCTAATCATATTTGACAGGTATTTATGAATAAAAAAATGCATATTTAGCAACTTTTTCCATCAACACATACTCGTAAATATACTGTGAATAAATAGGGTTTAACTTACATTAGTGAAATTTCATCTTATACACGTTATTAAAGTAACAGACGTTTCGACGGGTGCAGGATGCCGGATGCAGGTATATTTCTCCGACTTTTGTCGGGCGTCCTACAGACATCGAAGCAGGCAGGGTGTGACGAGTGGTAAAAATAATAACACCGGATGTCCGGACCGACAGACTACCAAAATCTAAAGTAGACGGGCAATGGAAGACCAACTTGCCTTACACAAGTTCTCCTTGGACGCAAAATGTCCCACGGTGAACAAAATCTACCATATTGGAACGTAGGTTGGTACTTATTAGAATTAATAGAAGTAATCAGAGGGCTTAGCCAAGTTACAGTCGATTAGCGATGACGCTAGTCGATACGTCCGAAAATGTATGGGATTTGACACATGCTATAGAAATATTACGTCATTCAGCGACAACAAATGTATGTAGAAGTCGAATAGATTCGTGGCGAATGACATTTGGCTACGGGCTCAGGTATAAATAAGTTAAAAGTCATCCAGCTAACAAAGCAAAATGGGTTACTAGAAATTCGTAGCGCCGTAGCGGAACTTCGTAGCGTCTTCTACGAAAATACAGAGTGCTCTTTCTTTTTGCTCGTTTTGAAAATAAAAATAATATAGACTTATATTATAACAACCGTTGGCCGTTGGGGCAGAAAGAGTCTCGAATGGTGATAACTCACTGGAGAACGCAGCGTGAAACAAACGGTGGACGGCCGCCGCTAGAAGAGACGACATAATAATGAAGCACGCAGGTGCTGCGAGCTGTTAGGTGCAGGCCGCTCTAGAAGTCTATGGGAGAGGCGCTTATATGTTTGGCAGTGGACTATGGCTGATATTGACCCTCAAATGGTGACGTTTATGTGAGACTGGGTAGTTCGTAAAAATAGAATATTTTTTTTACCCGCAATTGATTCGGGTTGTGATTTTTAGAAGATAGGTACCGTAATGCTCGTTCGTGACCACCAGTCCATATCATGACAGGTACGCACTATTATATCAGAATTTTCACGCAAAACCGGCGGGCGGCGGCGTCACCAACTAAGGTACCTATAGGTTAGTAAATCAAATGGTCACAGTTGGTTTACTATTACAGTCACATTTTAAGACTTTTTGCGAGTTTTTTTATATCTCGTAAATGTTTGCTTCTAAGTAGTAATTAGAAACATCTTTCAGTAAATACGTAATATAATTAACAAGATAAAGCGTCCGTCGTCCGGAAGCTCTTATACAAGGTTTGAGTGTTAAGGGGCAAAATAGAAAAACTAACTATACAGGGTGTCCCAGAACTAGTATGTTATCCCGAGGGGGGGCGATTCTGGACACTTAGGAGAACAACAATAGTTCTACGACTTTTGTAAATTCAATGATTTTCATTGAAGTACAGTGCAGCAAAGTTTGCTTGAAAACTGAACGTACGACAAGTGGTGACAACCCTAAAATCAGCTGATTTTAGAGTTTATTGTACTCTGAGCTTGACCTGAAGATCGTTTGAGTTCACTGGACTGGTAGGCTCCGCCCACAAAATCTTTATGAAATAAGTTACATATTTAAAGGGTTCCGTACAAAATATTTTTATCTTTTTTTATGGTGGTGTTCAGTCATTTATTCATAATGTCATTGGTTCTTTCTTGGTCACTCTAGGTTGAATTCTTTCGTCCTACCACTGGTTATTTCTTGGTTACTCTGCGTTAGGTCAGTGATCAAGTCGGGGTATGAGGGTCGTGAATCGTGTCTGATGGTGAAAAAACCAGTGTGGTGAAAAGTTTATGTGACCAGAAATCCGTGTCCAAGGTCATGGTGGTTTCTTATGATGTTTGACGAATGAGAGGCCAGGAAAACCCAGTGCTGCAGTGACATGACAACCAAAATAAACTACCTAATTAGGTAACTAAGAACCAAACTAGTAAGAACCTACCTACAAACATGAGTGTCATCAAGTAGTCCGGTCCAATTAGCCCTAAAAATTGAAGTGAAGCTATAAAAGTTCGCATATAGAATGCTGAAAAGTCCCCATCGATCCCATACCTGGTTTTTTTATTCAAGGTCTCGAAAATTGATTTTTCGCGTTTTTCAGCAAAACGGTAAGTTTTATCATAAAATTAAACCGATCAAAATTATTGTAGATCATGTTATTATTTATTAAAAATGTCTTTTTTTCCTAAGAGCCACGGTTTCTGAGATAAAACGAAAAACTAATTTTAGAGACCTTTGACATTGGATAAAAAAAAATCAGGTACGGGATCGATGGGGACTTTTTAGCATTCATATGGTGTTCCGAACAATCATACCAATTTTTAGCTCTATGCGAATTTTTGTACCCTTGCATGTCTAAATTGACCGGACTAATGATGGTTTTTAATTTTCACATCAAAAATGAACCCTAAAATATGACGGCAATTTCAATTATGGATTATCCCGAACAATGGGTTTTACCCATTTTTTGCGCTGTTCGCCGGTCCTTCGCCTACAATGTTCCGTATGCCCTTGCGTATACGGTTCATTATTGTGGCTCTGGCGCTTGGTGCCCCAAAGACCTAACGGGATTTTTGGACGCCAGGTAAAGGTAAGATAGCCTAAAAGATAAAAAGATAAATAAGATAAAAGACCTCCGCACGGAAACGGTTCATTTGTTTTTTGATTTTCACTTCAGTCACTTGTTCGCATTGGCTTTGATAACTTCATTAATTCAGAGTTCTGATTCCTTCTGAGCTCCGATCCAAGCGAGAATGTCGAGTTACACAACATGATTTTGTGTGTTGGTACCGCACGAATCCGCACGCGTTCCACCAGTCCAGATTCCAGCACCGTTGGTCCATAAACGTTTGGGCCGCTGTCATCGGAGACAGGATTATTGGTCCTGCTCGACCGGCTGAACGGAGAGAACTACTTAGAGTTCCTGAGGGGGGCGGTAGAGGATCGACTGGAGGAATTCCCGTTGCGCGTGTACCGGGACATGGTGTTCCAGCAGGACGGAGCCCCAGCACACTGCGCACGCGCCGTGCGCGACTACCTAAATAGGCGCTTCACTTCGTGGATAGGCCGCGGCGGCCCAGTGGCCTGGCCGCCTCGCTCTCCAGACCTGACTCCACTCGACTTCTTCTTGTGGAGCAGCTGTTCCTCCGTGATTTAACTTAAGTGATTGTTACCTACGTGATACCTATGTGATTTTTCTGTTCTGACTTCAAAAACAGACTAAAAAGTGTTTAAGTAGGTAGTTATCTACCTACCTGCTTACCGTGTTATGTGATTTTTGTTAAGTGCCGTGATAAACCTAAAAACTCTACGGAGCACGTGCCGATTAATTAAATGGTATGTACCTACCTACCCACCTAAGATTTTTAAAACCATCTCAAAAATCGTCAAGCCGAACGGGGCTACCTACACCTAACTAGGTATTTAGCATTGCACAAAATTTGAATTAATGAATGAATGAAAATACTTTATTGTACAGGAAACAAACAAAAAGATAAAAATACACAATGGTTGGTAACAATGGGTGAAGTCCCGCGGATTTATGTAGGTAGATAACGTACTTACCTATTTAGAACATTGTTGACAAATTAGGGTTGTCAAGTTTATTTTTTAAAATAAAATAAAAAGTTTTGTATGGAAATATGAAAATAAGAATTTTCAGGCATTGTACCTTCACAACTGTTCATTTTCATGGTCCAAATCACCCCGTTCAGGCTTAACATACTAGTTCTGGGACACCCTGTATAAGTACTTGTCACATTAGGTACGAGTATATGCCAAAAATATTGTAAATATACATGTAAATATTGTTTGAACATAAATAAATATTACTAGAAATTTCACATAGCGCTATCTAGCCCCAAACTAAGCTGAGCTTGTCCCTACAGTCTTTTTGTTCGGAAGACCGATACCTACCCAAGAGATTCCAAGGCGAACTTAATGCTGGCAAGCAGAATACTAATTTAATACAGATATATTATTTTTTGTGAAATAAAGAATATTCAATCATTCAATACATTTTTTTTTATAGAGGACTGAACATTTTTGTAAAATTTCGTAACGGCCTCTCAATAGACTGATTGAGAGGAAGAACATACGGTTTTTATTTGTTTACTTTTTTTTATTATTATCAGCCATTCGTGTCCCACTGCTGGGCAAAGGCCTCCCCCCATTCTTTCCAGACTTGGCGGTCCTGAGCTGATTGTGGCCAATCCGTTAGGAATTTATCCAGCTCGTCCCGCCATCTACGTTTTGGTCTGCCGCGTCGCCTTCTCGCTGGATCAGGACGCCACTCGGTGGCTATCCTTGCCCACAGCTCACTTGGCATGCGACAGACATGCCCAGCCCAGTTCCACTTCAGCTGAGCGGCTTTGGTGGCTACGTCAACAATTTTGGTCTTTGAGCGCAGTTCAGTGTTCCGGACTCTATCCGTTCGCTTGACACCCAAGATGCTGCGTTCCATCGCACGCTGACAAACTTTGAGCTTGGACTTTAAAATGTTAGTCAGTGACCAGTTCTGCGCACCATATGTCAAAACGGGAAGGATGCATACGTCCATTAGCTTTCTCTTGAGCGTTAAAGGAAGATCTCCTTTCATCATATCTCCCATGGCCCAATAGCTCCTCCAGGCATTTTCGGTTCGCCGAGCGATTTCCTTAACCTGCCTGTCCTCGAAGGAGACTATTTGGCCTAGGTAGATATACTCTTGGACGTATGCTAGGTCTTCTGCATCCACCGTTATTCTGGTCTTAACGCTGTTGGTCATGACCTTGGTTTTTGCCCTGTTCATTCCAAGTCCAATCTCAAAGCTTGCTATGCTAAGTTCTTGAAGCATCGTTTGTAGTTCTGTGGCTGATGAAGAAAAGAGGACGATGTCGTCCGCAAAACGGAGGTTTGTCAGCTTCACTCCGCCGACGTCAACTCCCTTCTCTTCCCAGCCAGCCGCCAGCTTCCTAAACACCTCCTCAAGGGTGCTGGTGAAAAGTTTTGGGGAAAGTGGGTCTCCCTGTTTTACTCCCTTGACTATTTTAAAGGATGGTCCGATTGAATTTAACTTAATTGAGGCTGTACTATGCGTATAAATATTTCGAATAAGGTTTATGTAAGTAGGGTCTATGTGCTGGTTTTTAAGGGCATCGAAGATGGCTGTGTGGTGAATACTATCAAATGCCTTTGTATAATCCACAAAAGCAACATACAAAGGCATGTTGTATTCGCAGAATTTTTCTATGAGTTCATTAATTGTTTGGATGTGGTCTGTAGTTGATAGTCCTCGGCGGAAGCCTGCTTGCTCCGCCGGTTGTTCTATGTCTAGTTGCCCAGAAATACGGTACTCAATTATTTTTATAAATGCTTTATAGAGATGAGACACGAGACTAATTGGGCGGTAATTATTTATATCAGTTTTGTCTCCTTTCTTGTGCAAAAGTATAATATTCGAATGACAAAACCGGTCCGGAAATTCACCTGACTTTAAAATAGTGTTAAATAAATTGGTGATGTGTGGCAAAAGTGTCGGTTCTCCTACTTTAAGGGCTTCTGTAGTAATTCCATCTTCCCCTGGCGACCTGTTATATTTCATTTGTGTGAGAACTCTATGAACCTCGAGGCCAGTTATTGGTGGTATGGTGTCAGGGCATGAATATGGAATAGCATTTGTGGTGTGTTGTGGGTCTGAATAAAGAAATTTGTAAAAACTTGTACATATGTTCATTATTCTATCTCTACTCTGGTGTTTAACTCCAGTTTCGTCTCTAAGGCTTGTTATCCACGATTTGCCAACCGATGCACCCTGTTTTGCAATTTTAAGTGATTTATTTCTTTCTAATGCAATTTTGAATAACTGGGTGTTATAGTTTCTTACGTCTTTTCTAATGCTACGCTTAACCTGTCTGTCTTTAACTCTATATTCTACGCTATTGATGTTACTATTAACTTTTTGTTTACTTACATATAGATATTTACTTAATTGATCTAGCTAGGCTATTAAAAATAATTAGCAAATAGGTAATAACATGACTTATCAGCTTACAATCAAGTTTCTGGTTAATAGGGACCAAAACAATAACAATATACAAGCACAGTAACAGTGTAGCCACATTTGAAAAACTCCCCATTTTCTGGCAAATTGTTCGGTGCGAGCAAGGCCGACACAGTTTCGAGCTGAGCTCCAATCGCGACGGGCGGAGAGCAGAGAGCGGCTGCGGCTGACGGACGACGGGCCGAGCGAGTGCGGCCGCGGAGCGAACCAGTCAGCATCACGTGCGAGAGCGTACGCCCGTGTCTCGCTCCTCGCCGCACGATTATTCACGCGCCATTTGACAGTTGTGCCGTGCCCTATTATGACTCTAGCTAGTGCAACACAGTGAAATGCAGTGCCAATAGCGCAGGATAGAAAACGTGAGGCTCTCTCACAGATTCCATGTAAAAAGTGATAACAGGCGGGATGCGAGAGGTGAACGCTCGTCGCAGCGGCGCCGACTCTCACCGGCCACTATTGTCTAAGTGCCACGGAATCTTGCTCCTTCCCATCGGATTCCATCGATGAACCATCCGCTTTTCGACGTGGGCTGCACGCGAATTGTTCACCCGATTACTCACAAAGAATAATGTTTACATTGCCGACTGATGGACACAGATAAGATAAAAACTTGTACACTGTTCTTTGAAAAAAATCGTAGAAAGAAGTCTAGGTAATGTTTTCAAGTGAATACCTATGCAAATTAGGATCGGGTATGGTATGCGATTGCTTGATAAATAATTGTCGACGCTAACTGTAAATAACAGACTCACGGAGCTAGGTGAACGCGTGATTGTGACTGCCCTACTTTTTATAAAAGCTAAAATATAAATGAGAGACATGTGACGAGTGGAAATGATATTCACTCAAATGTCATTGTTTTATTTGCATTTAACAGAGTTTACGTACAAGTGTTAGCTGAGCGCCAATTTAGAGCGTCTAATCTAAACTCTCAACTTCTCAAGTTGTTTACTGAGAATTAATTTACTTAACTTCACATATTTCTAAAAACTAGTTAACAAACGTGTAAAGTCACCTTTGCATACTCACAAAGCAAAATTGTCTTATCAAAATAATGATCATGCGATGAGGATCAAACTCAAAATGATAAACACATACCTACATAATGTGATATTATATCAACAGTGTGAAGACAACAATATTATCTACAGTGCCGACAATGAGGTTATCTATAAAGGACGAGTTATTCTTACTGCCATAACTTATTGATGCCCATTAATTGTGCACTTAATTTACTTAAACAGGAAAACTGACTACCCAATAGGTACTCAGTTTTCCTGTATATATACTTGCAAATATAGCAATAACACTCCAAAGCTGCAGTCTGTCGATATAATGAAAAAGGAAATTTATTTGACTGGACAGTTTAATACTGTTGCCTTGTATCAGTGTTATAGGAAAAGGTAACCAAATTATTTTAGTGGGTCCAAACACCACACCTCCATCAATATTGTGAGTTGTGACATTGTAAATATTATTTATTTGAAGTAATATTTTACATTATAAATGTGTGCTAAATAATACTTATAATGGTCATAAAGTTAGTAATAAACGTCTACATAAAACAGAAGGTGTACCTATAAAAAAAAACAGATAGAGTTCTATAAAAAAGGAAACAATACCACATAAGATACAGATCGATGATCCATTCGGTATATTTTTTGTTTCGATAAATAAACACGGGAATCGGCGTGTCCTATGCCATAAAATCATATTTTGACATTATACGCTAGTATTCAAACGTTCGCGGTCACTGTACACAATTATTGATTAAAACGGGTATTTATCGCGTATGTACCTTTTTTATTTGTTATCCCGACGACGTTTCGGCTGTGTTGCAACCTGTGACCACAACTGTTGCAACTGTTTTAATCAATAATTATTATACGCTAGATTATGTACATACGTCCAGTAGGTAGTAAATTAGGGTCCAAAGTCCCGTGTATATGGACGGACAATATGAAACACAAAAGGACCGGCCGCGACCGCAGATGCCTATTCAACCATCACAATGGCCGAAAAAATGCTATGATAAAACATATGAATAAAGACCTCGGGACTATACCATTTACTTACTAAAAAAATTGAAACTCCTTAGCTAAGGAAGTAAAGAAGTGATGTATGTCTTGTTTATACTAAAAGTAGGGCAGGCATCAGTCAGCACAATACCCGGAGAAGGTTGTATATCGATGAAAGGCATTATGATTAATGGTCGTCCAGTGATACAATGATAAAGAGCTATATAACAGACCCTCTGGCGGCCTCTCGAGTTCTTCCGACTTTGTCCTTCATTGTATACTTGACCCAATTATTGTGGAAGTGTCGGAAACACTGGCACATGCTCGGCAAAGTTTTAATTTGCAGGAAACCGATTTCCTATTGATTGGTAATTTTCATATATTGCCTGGCTTAGTTTTTTTTATAGCAAGTCTTGCGAATAGGATCTTTACGGTTACCTAAAGGTCTATAGACAATGGGTCCAATTAGCATCCTGAACTTTAGGACAATATGACATTGTTTAACATATTTTTACTCATATATATTTTATATTGCATTTTAACTTTAAATTTTATATGTGAACAAAATGGATCTTGTGTCTGAATTAAATATATATTATTATTATATTAGTATATGCTCGGGGTGGATCGATTCTTATCACTAAATCTCTTACATCTTCAATATAATACTCATATGGGGAATAGAGATTTCCATTCTTGAATTGATACAGGTACGCTGCGAGTTCATTATGAACGCCGACGCCGAATATCAAAATCTCATAATTTACCTACATTGATAATAACACCCTTTCCGTATAGCAATTCCAAATCTCAAACACCCAATGATAAATTATGCAGGGTAAGAGGTTGACGGATTTATATTAACGGCCGTGGTTTATTAGGCCGATAGAGATTACTGCCGCACATAGCTTACTTGAGCTCAGTTGATGACCCAGCTCAGTTGAATGTGCGACCCGCTGGGTGTTTAAGAGCGTCGATGACTTAATTCAGAGTAATGAGAATGCAACTATAAAGACTCGACGAGATGAATACTTGATTCGCGATATCAAATGTATGCTAAAATACCAAAATTTAGATTAGGTAACAATTATCATATTAATATTTTAGTCAGATAATGGGCAGATAGTCATACCTATCCAAATTATTAGTTAGGAAAAAAATCCATATTATTAGTTCAGAGAAATGTATTATGGTTAAAACTAAAATAAAAACTAGAGAAAGATAAACTATTTCATCAGCACATTTATAGACTAAAAAGTTATTAGCCACCAGTCTGGAACGATTTGTAATTTTGTACCCATCCCACTCTAATCTATCCATCAGTCTCTTTGAAAACCTAATGATTCGTTTGATAAATTGGGCACAGTAATTCAATCAATCGTAATATGCAGCCCGCGCAAAAGAATCTACAAATCCGAGATTCCGGGCCTCTGTTGATTCTTAATCCACTGAGCTTCCTAATCCCTTTTATCTCTCAGATTCCAATCCACGATCAAAGCAGGACCTTAGTATTCCATTGAGATTTGTATAGTTTTTTAGTTTTGTGTGTGTGCAATGCTGACAAGTACTAGTCGGTGAGTGAATGTGTGCGATGGCGCGAGGTGCTCTGGTGTCGGCGGTGGTCGTAAGCATTCTGTCGTTGCTGGAGGCTGCTTGCGCGCATTACACTCCTACATGGGCAGTCCACGTGCCTGGAGGGAAGTCCGCGGCGGACGCTGTTGCCTGGGACCATGGGTTTATCAATCTTGGAGAGGTAAGTCATTCAATTTAAATACTGGACTCCAACATGGAATATCAGTTTCATTACCAAGTCATATTTGTGTTGCGAAATTTAGGTACATATAAAATGTTTTCTTCAATTACAGAAATGTTGAAGAAGTCTCTGAAAAAGACTTTTAAAATAGCTTAGTAAGCGGCCAACGCTTCATCACTCAGAACATGTAAAAGAATGTTGACATAGCGTCCTTCTAATATTGGTTCTAAAACATTCCGTTTTCCTCCTTCACCGTCAACTGGTGATAAATGGATAGTCAGTGGATTTATTGCATACGCCGTGGTGCGAAACCAAGCCCAAGCTTGTAGGCGCAAAAATATACGAGAATTTGTATGCACATTTATAAAAAGTTTAAATCATGGCTTTTGTGCAAACTGTGTCTGAATATTCTGAGTCACAGTTTTGTTCCATATGTGAATAAGGTACTTTATATGCATTATGAAGTCATTATTACTTTTGAAGACAGTTGAATCACGATCCGACTAACGTAAGCCTGGATGTGGTTAAGAATGCCAATGTAACTAAACCGGATAGACAGTGTAGGACGGCGGATAGTCAAAACGGTCATTGCCGTTGTACGACCTTCAGTCGTAGTTCGTTACGAATTTCAAATCTGTGATACCCCATTGTTTTACAACAATTATCGCCAAAACTTGACCGAGGTGTTATTCAAGCTCAATGAATAGCTGACATTGACCGAGTAAAGATCTTTGTTTTTGAAATAAACTGATTTAATTAAAGGAAACGGCAAGTTGTACCACTGCACAGTTCCTTTACAAGTAGGTATCGACCCACCAGCAGGCTTTCAAGCAAAGTTTTTATAGGTATTTTTTATATTAATGCTTATAAGCGTTTTATTTTTTGTTCAATTTATTAAAAGATCAACAGCAATTGCGGAGTTTTCAGCAATTGCAGGAATCAGACTACCATACCCATTTCTGCCACCAAGCAGCATTGCTTTCTGTTTGAAGGTTGCCGAATTACAGGCACACGAGGCTTTACTCCTGTATGCCTCAAGTTGTTGGACGCAGGGCAGTGTCTCGTAGGGCACATTTCTAAGGTGCGTGACCGGGCAATTCTCTGTTATTAGGCGATGGTTACCACTTAACATCAGGTGGGCCATAAGCTTGTTACATCTCAATGTAACATAAAAATGACTGGCCAATAACAGATCTTCCTAAATTATTTGTTTTATTGCTTTTATGCTCATTTGAACTAGAATCCTATGGGTTATGTTTGACTGACTACCAGATATTCGTAAAAAAATAACTTTTTATGCCCATAACCAGTAAATACCTACCACCTAATAGCCACCTAAGATTATAACCACATTTGAAATGTTATTCAAATATTTTACGTCTCGTTATCCTATTTAAGTAAACGACTTTCCTTAAATCATTATTTACCCGAATAAAGTAAATGACTTTACATATTTTTTTTAGAGAAAATAACATATCGCTGCCATCGCTAAGATTTGGAGGTCATTTACAAAATTTTGCAGTTTTAGACAATACCATGTTGTTTTGTTTTTTAGTGTTACAATTATTTTTTGAAAGGATTGTATGAAATCTCAAAGTTTATTTTCGTGGTCATTATATTTGGTCCTGAATTCTTTTGTAATATATTACAATGTGTTGACCCCACACTAGTATCATGTCATGGTCACAGGACCTAGGAGCTGGCAAAAATAAAAATCAAAACCTTTTTATTCATTAAAATCACAAGGATCACTTTGAAATGACAATTTTACTGCCTGTTCCTTTGTGACCAAGCCAGGAAAGAAAGGCAAGAAACAAGACTGGTTGTTCTTTTTAATGATTAGATCCCTTTAGGATACATACAATAAAGAAAATAAATTACGTCTAAGTTGTAACATTTTTGAACGAGTTGGAGCAATTTCAATTCCAAGCTTTTCTATCGTCTAAATAATCCGATCTGTTGTAGTAGGCTTTTTTATAAAGATTTTGTTTAATTAATTTTTTTAATTTGTCAATTGTCAATTTTTGTACATCGTTGGGAGTTTTTTTTAAAGCGTACACCTTGCCTTTTAAACAATTTACTAACTTTATGGAGTCTACAAGCAAAGAAATTATAATCTCAGGAATCACTGTCCCTAACTAACTCACCGCCGAAAAGCGGCGAGCGATACCTTGCATTTGTGTGAGTGCCGAAAATGTCTAACATTATTAATACCAAAAGTTAAATAGTCTAAACTCGACTTTATTCCGCAGATTAAAAGTTTCATTTCAAGCATTCGCATTTTGGAGATATGACGTTATGAAATGAAGCAGCTGTTAAGTCGTAAAAATTTATTGCCTTCTTTTGTCCTTTAAAAAACTGTTGACTTTAACGGTATGGCAATAAGGTCGGATTCAAAATGTGCTGTTCGAAGATCGTAAAATTACTCCGTTCGGAATAGAAGTGTGGAGGAGTAGAAACGTAAACAATATTTTTTTGTTGAGAAATGAAATTTCGAATCTATTACGTAGGGATAAATCATTTGTTAACCAAATTCAAAAGTCGGATTTTTTAATAATCGGATAGTTTGATAAAATCTTTCATTTTTACAGGCTCCTATTCAGTTTAATGTGCCTCGTTGTCTTGTCTATCGTTTATAGGTAATAAAATATTGCGATATTAGACCTGCCCGGTTTCTGATTTGAGTTGAAATTTTGCATGCATATGCGACATGAAGCTGATCTCATGATGCAGTAAGATGCTTAAACTAAACTACACAACAACATCGACTTTAGGTTCATTTGATCTGTCTTAACTAGTATTCGGATCCTAAATGATATCCAGGTCAGGGTTTAATGACGGAGCCAGGCTATGGGACCTCTGTAATAAAATGACATAGTTACATCGAGTGTGGGCTCGTTCGATTAGTGTTAAAGAGTATTCTTTACCTAGATGATATCCAGGGTCTGATGATGGAGCCAGAAGATGGCTATGGGAACTGTGATTAAACGATGCCACCTCATCGAGTTTTTGGGCTCGATTAATTTGTCTTGCCGACTACTCGGGTCCTAGATGAATTCTCTTCTCTACAATAATAAAATCGTAAATCTCCCTTCAATGTGTGAGACCGAGGTCAATGATGCAAAAAGGAGGGTCATAACATTTTCATCCTCGCGTACGAAGTTCCCGGGCAACCTCTAGTTTTGAATAAAATCGAATTTTGTATTGTATACAATATTGCAGAACCATGTTTAGTACTAGAACTTTAACAGTATAGGCAGAAATCAGCAAAAAGTAAATATTGCAAGAAGTAGGACAAAGATATAGAGTGCTGTAAGCCTAGCTAAGAGTTTCAATTTCTCTTTTGCTGTTAATTGTGTATTTTGTAACAGATAACGAGCAGTTGACATTAGGCTATTGTACTTCAGATAAAGGGGCTTGGTGGCGCTGGTGGTAAAAATGCCTGTATTTTTAGTACCGAAAATTTATCTCGTTGCCCACAATTTAACGGTAGGGTAGGCTACCGCGTGTTTTTTTAATGAATTTGATAAAAATAAAACACGAGAGTTGTTTGTTTCATGAAGGTAGTTTTAGAATTGGCCGCATCTGATTAGTATATAATGCTTACTAATAAAATTGTTTTTTAAACTTGTTAAAATGTTTTTAGTATGCGACTCCATTCATTCGAAATTTAATGTAGTCCGGTTCATTGGTCTTCGGTCACGTACAGATAAATGAACGATGCAACGCGAGGGAAAGGGACAGTAGCGTAGCGTAGTCGTGTGTCTGTAGTTACAAATATTTCCGTAAAATATTGTTTTAAAGCATATTATAGACTAATTCAAAATCAAATTCATCAAATTATCAAACTTTAAGGTAATACTCACCGAAAAAATACGAAATTCCATCTTTTTTTAATGTAGTTAAAGTGTTGTTTTTGCAACTTTTGACGGAGCCCTTGGGCATGTTGTCACTTCGACGGCAAGCGCGCGACTAAGAGCCGAGAGTGCTTAAGCGGCGTTTAAGCACTCTCCAGCGTGGACGTCCTTGACGGGCCGATCGTATATCTAGTATTTTATTGATCGTTGTCTACAAGTGGCAACAGCAAGTTTATCTTTGATCGAGCGAAGCGAGATCTCTAAGTCAACGTGGGCAAATCGGCGTTGTATGTATCTATGTATGTATGTTTGTTTGTCCGAGGATAAATTTCGAAGCGTTTATCCGATCAGCGTGAAATTTGGTATATAGGTGTAGTGATGGCACAATTTTGGTATGACTAAATGAGCTAAAAATGTTGGGGGGTTGTTGAGATATTGGGGTTCAAGAGGGGTAAAAGAAAAATGAAAATAAGACTTTCAGGTCAAGTGGGACGTCAAATGAAAGGTCTTCATTAGTACATTTCGACCCTGTTTTTAGTTTTAGTTTAGTTTTTGTAGTTTTTGAGTTATTAGCCATAATAAAAACAAATTTTAACAAAATTCACAGGGTACACCAGTAACCCCACAGTGCTGTAATTTAGTATGCGTTTAGCTTAAGTGACACAAATACAGGCAAAAGTCTGAAATCCAGAATATCTGCTATTTGTACCCCAAAAAGCGTAACCAGATAACATGAACTCCCGTTACCTGTAATTTGAATGAAACCGTAGTTCAAGTTATTTGGTTATTTATTTTTGGCATTATTTTTATAGTCAAAGATTACAAATAATATTTATTTATTTTAATCGAAGACTCGCGAGATCTCAGTTCGGGGCGAACCGCTAGTTATTTCTAGTATTCAAAATATTAATTCTAATATATAAATTATCGCTATTTTTCTTAAACAAATTAATAATGAATCACTCAGACCAGAAAATATTGCAGTTGATTTTATCCTGCGTGAGATTTTATCTAACTATTTTTTTTCTCATGACAACGGTCTCCCTAATCCCTGCGTAATGAGCACAATCGCTAAAATAAATCATAATGATCTCCACATAAAAAGAGCTATTAATTAGTATTAATTGGTCATTAGCTGCCGTTCATTTGGGCTATTAACGTGATATCGACCTTCTGATCCCACATAATACCTACTTCGGAACAGGAATGTTAACACCTATAAGAATTCTTATTTACTGTGAGAAAACTAGTAGCAATAATTGTATATTCCGTTAATTATGGGTGATCTATAACAAAAAATATCATAAAATGTTGAGATAATTCAACACCCTGATGAAGATTTACGAATTTAATCGAAACATTACCGGTCGTAATACCGATAAAACGGTACGTGATAAATACCGTATTTATAATAATTATAATTGAGCTTGTAGCTTAAAAAAATATCAAAATACGGTGGCTTTCGGTCGGAGTTATTTTTACTTTTTAGTGGTGCAATTTAAATTTGAATTCGGAACAAACAATATAATTTATGTAAATAGGCTTCATAAAGGACATATCGTTGTAAATATCGAATATAATATATATAACGATTTTTGATCTATACCTATTATATATTGTATATTTACATCTTCTGTTATAGTCAATTTGTATATACCAAACTCATTGAAAACATGTAACATTTATAACTATACATATATGGTTCGTTGATAACCTTGCATTTGATAAGAAGACAATCAATCCCCGTTTACTTGCAAATAACCAGTGAACTTTACTTCAGAAACTGCCATTCATTCGAACGTTTCGATATAAAGTAGACAAGATCTACAATATTCCGCAAAAAATGATTTATAAATCGAAAATACCCCTTGTAAGTAGGTATAATAAACCTCGCAAAAAATCTTTAAAAAGGGGTATTGAGGAGGGTCGCCATCTGAGGTCCCTAATGTAGTAGGTCGTTATAGGCATTGATTCTATTATATTGGATGATATTGAATGATTTCACTGACCCCACGAGCACGATTGAGACGACACACTATCATAAAATATACACATGTGCAATCGTCTCAAATAGTCGTAAAATTCTGCATAAGTTTGAATTATACGCAGTATTTACTGTTATGGTGGTGGAACGATCCTTCCTAGCATGATTGCCATATAAGGTTTTGCTACTATTTATTTACTTCTTGTATGTACCTTTGCCTTTTGTATTGTTTTTTTACTACTATTTTGTGTGTTAAACTATTATATGTATATTATATTATATATATAAAAATTAATCTCTTTTTCCCTTGGTCATCGCATCACGCCTGAACGAATGAAACAATTTCGCTAATTCTTTTTAAAGTGAAACTTTTATTACATCGTCTCAAACTTTTTCGTCTGCGTGTTGCATGTCGCGTGACGGTCGGCCGCGGAGTAGGGAAAAAGTGAAAGGCGCTCGTCAGAGCAGCCGAGGCCAATATGGCGGCACCTATAGTTCGCATCAGCTGACCGTGTAGTGTATATAGACTATTACTCATTTGTGCCAACGAAAATTTTTAGTTAAATGTCTATAATGTGAAACAAAATTTCCCTTTTACCGTGGTTTCATAAAACCACACAATCCTTTTTTTACTACTATTTTGTGTATATTTTGTGTATTATATTCAATATTTTTTCTACATTAAGCGCCACGGACCGACTATTCTGAATCTAGCACAAAAAAAATACCGTGATGATATTTTTGACATGGAAAATGAAGAAATTATTTTAAGAACATCTTCCCTAGCATGCTAAAGTAAATTATTCCTGCTAAGCCATGATTAATATGTGATTAGTTTAAATTTTTATCAGTATTAAAATAGAATAATATCATTCACACCAACTCCACATTAAAATGTGTTAAAATAAATCGTATTATTGACTTAACCTAGTTGCAGCATGACATAAATAACCACAATACAGCGTGACATAAGTAGGTATAATACTTACCTAGTTTTCATCGTACTCGTTAATTATGACCACTATTAATTAATTACTTAAGTATATAAATAAACCTCAGGCCCATACAATCATTATTTTTAATTGAACACAAATCTACTCTTATCGTAGTCGATGTTATCCATAGAATGTCAAGGCAATTTAGATATTTTTCATGTTGACGACCTCCGTGGCGCAGTGGGCGAATAGCCGGCTGATACGCAGAAGGTTGCGGGTTCGATTCCCTCCGCGGAACAAATGTTTGCACGATCTAAAGATATTTTTTCTGGGTCTGGATGTCTCTCTATGTATATAACTTTATAAGTAAGTATGTATTTACAAAAAAATATATATAAGTATTTTTAGGAATCAGAAGCAGTTTTATATAAAAAAACAATTTTGTTAACCTAAAAATAAGGTAATTAAAAACAGAAATAATTATAACTAAAAGAACACTCTAGCCTAAAAAGAAAATGAGAATTATACAAAACAAATCTATAGGTGATACTCAGTACGTCCGTTCAGCACGGTGGTTCGCAGCGAAAGAAGGCCGTTCTTTTTTTTTTTTTTTTTTTTTTTCGAATGGACTGATCTCGCTGTTGGCCTCTGAGGCCGTGACAGCTTAACCGAACTTTTGGCGAGCGCAGATGGCGCTCAGCCCAGTAAGTTTTTAAAGGCAACTAGCGCAAGGGCACCACTTAGGTACGAACCTCGGCTTGGGCTGTTGCCGGGATGGGGATAGGAGAGAAACGCCCGGGTACATGTTTGTACCTCGTGTAGGCGGCGACTGAAGGGATTCGTCGACCTCGCCGGCGAGATCGGTGTTTCTGTGAAGTGTTTACTCTGTCTGATGTAGATGACTCACCTTCCGCATTAGCGGAGGTGATTTCGTCATCCGGGTCTCCGAGAACGTGTCTCGGACGACGGAGGATTTAAAGAAGGCCGTTCTCCTGGCGTCGTCCGTATTTATAGTGTTTGCGGGTAGGTACTTCGAAGCACTTCCAACACGGCTTCTCCTGATGCTCTGGCGTCCCGACAGATAATTAGGTACAGGGATGTTGCTCAGGTTAATCAAGTGCAGGCATATCTAAACCTCGCGAAGGTCATGGTTCTTGATCGTGTGGTGACAAACGATCACCTAAGCTGAGACACGTTAGGTCCGAACTGGTCCTCATCTGGGTCATCATCATCGCTCGCTGCTATTAAACAGAGACATGGTTTTTATAAAAAGGCATAGTCAATACCTCATCGGTATCATCTTTACATGCATTTAGTAAGGGTTAGGTTAGTTAGGTTAATAGTAAATAGAGCACAACAAACACCAAAAAAAAAAAAGTAAAAGCATAACATGCCAAATAATGAACACTGTGTACGCACGTAACACAGCGACTGGTCGGTTTGCAAAGCCGACCAGCTTCCATGGCCATCGACACCATTCCAATGGACTTGGTGCTAATGCCTCAAGGGCCACACAAATACCTCAAGGGCCACACAAATACCTCAAGGGCCACACAAACACCTCAAGGGCCACAGAAATACCTCAAGGGCCACACGGGTATCACATACCCTCAAAGAAAGCGGAGCATGACTCGGGAGTCCACTCGCCTTTCCACGGGACCATAAATTGGGCGGCAGCAAATGTAGACTTCTCATAGGACCCAGACATCAACCTCAGCTAATAGAGGTCGTGAGGCAGGACCTGGACCACCCGATATGGGCCGCGCATGCCATGGTCAAGCTTGCCCGTTGACTGGGAGTACTTGATCACGAAAACCAGGTCACCTTCCTGAAAAACACGAGGAGGACGTCTGTCCCGATTAACACGAGCATTCATTGATGCTTGATTCTCAGACAGCCGCTCGGCCACCCTCTGCCTGACAATTTCCCTCCTGGCCTCGCGGTTTGCGGAGCTAGGTTCCAGAGCAACATCTCATACCAATATTCGAATTGCGAGTGTAGCTTTTTCATGACCTACTAACAAGTTCAACACAGAAGTCTGCATGGTCTTTTTTTGGCTAAGGTTTCGTGCATTTAGGAGATGTGGCCTGCTTGTGTTCCGCAATACCACACACAAAGTACTTGCCTGTATCACTGCTCGTGGTACACAATGGCTTCTTGAAGTCATTTGATCTGTCATTATCATAACTTTTGTTTAAAGTCATGTGACGGTTTGTGCGGGTATCCGCGGTTGAAAATTTGGGAATGTTTAATAAAAACAGATAAATAATTCACTAAATCATTTAACTTCAAGTTGGCGTTAGTCACGGTTGCTTTTACTTGAGGATCGGTTATACCTCAATACTATTTCTGTTACCAACTCATCACTAAGGCCCTTAACAATACGCAGACGTAACAACGATCTACGCGCAAATTTAGCGTAGGTTTGATATTTATCAGAGTTAGTAGACAGCACCTCAAAAAGAATACTCGCTGAATCTATATTTTTTACAAACAATGACTTAAAGTCTACTTTGAAGTTAGCCCACTAACAATCGTTAGATACCCACTCGTTAACCCTGCAGTGGTCGCGTACTAAAACCTGACCTGATTGGTCGCGTGGAGTACTATTGTATACCATTTATAAATTCAAATAAAAATACATTTGAGCTTCAACTATGTTTAATTCTTATTGTAATAGTGTTATTAAGTATTGTTGTATTAAAAGCAATCAATAAAAACGAATCACAAAGTCTGAATATAAAAAAAATCAACAAAACAAAAAAAACCTCTAAAATGGCACAAAAAAATCAAAAATACTAATTAGTGTTTTTTAAACAAGACAGACATACAACCTTCGAATGATCGCCACAAATAGGCTTTTTACACGTCTTGCATAGTTTTCGAGTGCTTTTATTGCGGCTTCTTCCGCAGTTGTGGCAGCGACCTATGGATCGAGTTGGTGTTTGCTGATGTTGTCGCTGTGGTTCTGTCTGGATAATGCCAAGAAATTCTCGTGCGCAGCACTTAGTGCGTTTGTCAATTATTTAACTTAAAGTACCTAGAAGCGCTCGTAATTTACGATAGCGATTTTTGAGAATTTTACAATTCCGTAAGTGTGGATTACATAGGTAATCCACGCGACCACTCTAGGGTTAAGCCATGTCTTAGCGTCACCCTTTAAACAGTTTCCTATCCGAGAAGACATTCACGATCGTCCCATTTGTTTGCAAGTTTGGCCCTATCAACCTCGCTGAACCATGATTCCACGTCATGAATGCTTGGATCAAAGTTCGAGATATAATAATGGTGGGTACTAGTTGATTTTAGCGAATGTATTGCTTCTACTATATGTTCTGCACTTTGCTTAGCTGCCGATTCAACTGACAATGTGGCCAAAGAACGCCTTTCTAACTCTTCTAGACGCGATAAAACAGTATCTAAAGACTCACAGTTATTCCGTGGCGCTGGCGGCATGGAGGGCATGCGCACGCTTCGCGAACGCTCCTCACACACCGGGTTGTCATTTACCTCCTCAGCACAGCTATGGCCACGGCATATTCGGTCACGAGAACGGGGGCGCTTGTCGTGGTGATCACGCTCATGGGCGCATCGCCCTTGGGTGTCCGACCGATGACCATGCGAGTGTCGGTGCGGAGAACGCTCACGAGCGTGACTGCGACGCCGCTGACTACTGGAGCGTCGATATGGCGATCGACTACGCGATAGATAACAGGAGCGCCGCCGATGCGACGATCGACCACGCGAGCGGTCACCGGAGAGCTGGTCACGGGAGCGCCGCCGATGCGATGATCGACCACGCGAGTGGTCACGGAAGCGCTGACTACGGGACCTCTGGTCCCGTGACCTCCGTGATCCAGACGGTCGCTGGTGGCGAGACCGGGAGCGGCTTAACCTCTTCATCTTTACGATTGCACTGTTAACAAGACACAAAAGCGGTGCACCAGCGCACCCTAATTAGATAAATACGTAAATGACAACAAGAAGAAATAAAATGAACTACCCTCAACTGACCAACACAAAAAAATTAATAATAATAAACACCACGTTTATTTTTTTAAAGATAAGGGAAATAGTGGGAATGTTTTCTTTATCCCACTTCTGATTTTAGGAATCAGAAGCAGTTTTATATAAAAAAACAATTTTGTTAACCTAAAAATAAGGTAATTAAAAACAGAAATAATTATAACTAAAAGAACACTCTAGCCTAAAAAGAAAATGAGAATTATACAAAACAAATCTATAGGTGATACTCAGTACGTCCGTTCAGCACGGTGGTTCGCAGCGAAAGAAGGCCGTTCTCCTGGCGTCGTCCGTATTTATAGTGTTTGCGGGTAGGTACTTCGAAGCACTTCCAACAGTATTATATCAGTTATCTGGTTCCCATACTACAAGCTTTGCTTAGTTTAAGGCTAGATAGCGCTGTGTGAAATGTCCAGCAATATTTATTAAAAACAGACCCGGCAAACTTCTTACCGCCTTGACATGCGTATGACGCGGGCTACCAATGTACTTCACCGGTAGAATTGTCAATCGGCCATCATTAGCTACATCTATATATGAGAAAATGAAATTTCGTCATAATTTTCTTTGCGTGATTTTTTTCGTTATTTTAATAGTTGTTCTGCTATTCGGGGCGGAGACAAATCCAACAAATCCAAGATCATAAAAATCAGTCCCGCCGTTCTGCCGTGATAAATGGTGTAACTAACCCGGCTTTTTTATATAGATAAAAATAAAATAAAATAAAAATTATTTATTTCAACTCGTAAAGGTTACAAATAAAAGATATAATGTGGTTGTCGGCAAGCTGGAAAGTTCCAATGAACGCACTGTTTATATTGCTGTTAATAACATCCACCGTTGATATATGTTCAGCGTTTATAATTCAGGTAAAACAAACAAATCGTGAGATCACGCAACGGTAAGCATCGTTTACTGCACCGAGATAAAATTAGTTGGTTTATTTCAAGACGTTGCAAACTTGTGTTGTTACAACAGATTTCAGGAAACGTTCCATTTAGCGCCTACTTCTCCTAACGAAGTTGCCACTCTTTGGCTGAAGGTGGCAACATTTCGAGTAGTCCATCTAACAAGACACTAAACATTCTGCCGCATGAGGTAGCCGAAGTCTTTTCTATTTTTAAACGTGGTTTCGTGTCATATTGTCACCCACCTACCTATATTTGCATTTATCTCGGGCTTTTATGACAAATAAAAGGCAGTTTAGTGTATATCTCTATGAGCGACTTGCACAACGATGCCTAAACGTATTTAGTGGCAAAATATGATTTAGAGTGTAATATCATACAAATACGTCAAATTAAAACTTGTTTATTCGCTAAATACGTTTAGGGATCCTTGTGCAAGTCGGGTTAGGTATTTACGAATAGATTTTTTTTCGGTAACTGAGTCAAGCCAGTTGTTGGCAATACTGCCGAGATTAATGATTTCAACAACTTCTTAGAACAAGACTTTCAGACGAAATTAATATATTCCACGTACAGAATCTACCATTACATTTCATGTTATTATCTACACAAGGTAAAATAACTTTCGTGGGCAAGTTGCTTTTTTACGTGCGTGAGGAGGTATAATTTTCTAGCTTGTTAACCTCTAAAATTCGTAACTTTAATGATGTACTTGCACGACTGCATGTGGATTGGACTAAATATTTATAAACTGAAAAATGTGGACGATTATTATTATTTTTTCTCCTCATTGGTTTTTTAAATTACATAATTTAAGTTCATACCATTTTTATTAGGCCACCCTGGGATCGCCCTTACCATCCCTACATAAAAAAGACAACCACTTAATTTTTAAGTATGTATGTGTTTTTTCATTTAGCCCCTCGTATTGGCTAAACGGCTTGACAGGTTTTGACATATGAAGTCATTATCATAATTCGCAAGTTTGTTTACTTATTTAAAGTTTTTTGTTTATAAAATATTTTTTTAATGGTCGTTTCGGTTTTTTTCAAGAATCTAAATTACCACTCTTTAAATTGAAAGCTAGTTTCAAATATCAAAGATTCTAAATATCATTAATATCTTAATTAAACGTTAATTGATTCTTGATATGGTAAAACCCACAATATCCATATGTGGCACTCGCCATGAACGCAGCGGACGAAAATAAACTCGAAATTTAAATGAGCAGAGACATTTATTTAGAGTGACATAGGGATTTCATTTGCTTATGGCTTCTAGTCTATTTAAAAGCCTGATGTTATATTTGGATCTTAAAATAATAAATTTCTACTCATAATATTCACTCTTTAGCGAATCTTACGCTGAAAAGATATTATATTCAGGATATTGAAACTATGATAAATATTACATTTGTAATTATCATGGGTTTGAATACAATTTTTACTAAAACCTGGATATTTACCATGATTTGTGAGTTTGTGAGTATCCCAAAAACTCACAAAAACTTAGAAATCAGGGTAAATATCCGTTCTTAGTGAAAATATGATAAATATGAGAACTTTTTTAGTTCACAATAAAAGCTTTCTACCATCCTTATAGACTTACAAGCTTCCGCCCGCGGCTAAGCACGCGTGGTATGTCGATAAAAAGCCTATGTCTCCAAGTCAAAATCTGTGTACCAAATTTCATAGAATTCGGTCCAGCAGTTTAGTCGTGAAAACGAAAGAAACAGACATACAGGTAGAAAAAGAGACAATGTTACATTCGAATTTGTAATATTAGTTTGGATATCTTAATATTCCATCACTCCTTGACTTTAAGTTCTTTAAATCTTCACTCCACATCAGACATGCAAGGCCGTCCAATGAAAGGGCCAGACTGGCAATGTCATTTCAGAATATCAACAATGTCACCGCTGCGCCCGCCGCGCCGTCCGCCGTGGGTATTCCAAAGTACCCTTTAGATTACACTCAGTATAGAACAGCGGTCGTCACACTTTTTTGGTCAAGGGCCACATAGGACAATGTGAGATAGTACTGAGGGCCACACACTTGTGAATTGCATGTGTAAACTAGCAACGCAGGTGCAAGTGAATGTAAATATAAATAAAATGATAATTTGATATTTTTTTTAAACAAAACATTTATTATAAGTTACTTAAGTGAAAAATATTTTTTTAAATATTTAGAATATAATAAAAGTATTTTTGAAATTATTTCTTCTATGTTGGAGTCTTTGCGACTACATGTAATCCTCATGGTTTCTTCTAAATGACAGGCGATTGCGACATTTGTTTTTTTTTTAATTACCTTTTCGAAAATGTTTGCTTTTGGCTTTGTCGCGGGCCGCATAAATACCAGCGGGCGGGCCGCAGTTTGACGACCACGGGTATAGATTGTCACACAGTTCACTGTATTCGATAACATGATGTGTGGGTGACATCACAAAGATTAATGGAGACTTATTTCGTGCCACTGGTATAAGGTACAAAATTACGTTGTATTTTTTGCGTAATATTCTGTTGCGTAAATAAGTGTAGATAGGTATATTATTAAATTTATGAAGTATTTATCCGACACTTAGTAGACGGGAAAAATCTTAATATTTTTAAATTTGTGAGTTCAAAAACCGTCTGATTTGTAATTTTTGGGAGAATGTTAAAAATCGTAGATTCATTAGTCCCTTCAAAGGAACCTCTAGGAATAAATCTTTATCCTAGAAATAAAACTTTATTTCCCTCACATTTTCCAAAGCAAATGCTAGGAAGAGATCGTCCTGTTGCCTTATTACGTAGCCCAATTGCTATAGCGTCTGTCGCTGGTCAGGCCGTCCTTTACACACATGAGATACGCACTATAGGTGTGAAAGAGGCGGCCTGAACAGCAAGATCGACACGACAGCAATTGGCATACGTAATAAGGCTACCGGTGCTTATGGAAAATATAAAAAAGTACTTGCAGGGAAAAATTCTACTCATTCGAACTACAAACCGTGTCAATTTATTGAAACACAACGGGTGACGTCAAAGACGAATAGCTCCGAGATACTGACGTCGCATAAGTTATTAGAAATGATAATGTCGGTGTCAAAACTTGTAAAAAATAAACACTATTGTGTTTTGATGTTCTTTGTTGGGCGCTCTGCTTGGGTGATCATGCGGAGACTATCATATGTAACATGCATTTACAGAAGCTGTCGAGTACCTTAGCAAGGTACCTATCAGTGAATGTCGCAATCTTTCGTTTTGTCTGCCAGTGTAAGTACTTTTCCCACCGAATAATTTTGATTACAACAAACTTATTCTTACAACTTTCGTTTCGACTACAATCTCACCTGATGGTAAGCGATGATGTGGTCTAAGATGAAGCACGAAGAAGAAAACACCTATTTACTCTTACCTTAAAGAGGTCCGGATTGTAGTCTTAAAGCAATCAGACGACGGTAAAGTGTTCCATACCTTAGCTGTACGCACTATGAGCGTAGAAAACCTAGGTATGTATGGTACTGAGCCGTGCGCCTGCTTGTCCTTTGATGGAAAGGAGATAACTTCAGAATAATGTGCTACTATTGTAGATACTTTTTAAGCACACAAGAATGGCGGGTTGGGTAGTAAGAGTTGAAGGGAGGGAGTTGGATACACACACGACTTATGAAAATGACCACTTTAAGTTTTATATTTCGTAAACGAACTTCTCTATTGAAAAAGTGTTGATTAAAATCTCAAACTGTTATTAAAGTACCTAGATTCAAAGATACCTCTAAGCACGCAAGTCCTTATGTAAAAATCTTATTATTCGAGTTTCTACGATTTATCCTACTAACCAAGTAGACGAGTATTTCTAAGTTGGTATTATCAGTTGGTACTACGATTAGCACATCATATAGATACATTTTAGTAGGTTAGCACTTAAGCTGATATTGCAAAGTAAATACCCTTGTCAATAACATATACAGTAGAACTTAGAACTTTACCCGTGTGATTCATTCAAGATACTCACTTTGCTATAGAAACGTGTGGGATCCTATCTATATTGAAATATGACGTCTTATCTTATCAGTAATGGGAAAATACAGAAACCACCTGCATACGAAAATAGGTAGGTAAGCGGATTTCAATTTTGTTATCTTTGTCTTCTACTTTACTGGTATCTATCGATCCTCTCTTAGCCTCCGCTTTGCAAAGATCCTTTGATTCTGACCATTTGGTAAAAATAATGATTTAGTGTTATCTCTACGCACTACCAGTCTACCACAGAGTAATTAGTAGGTACTACGTAGGCTTTTGTGTACAAAAAAGTTTAAGATAAAATAAATCTTTATGTCTAGGATTCATCCTGTTTTTTCATATTTTTTGGTAGTTTCCTCAAAATTGTAGCAACAACATTTTCATCGCGATAGTAGACCATGATTTAATTTCATACATTTTAAGCTGATACATAAATATCGGCTACGGACCGGTATAATGAAGATAAATGAAACAATCTGTATAAACTCAAAGACACAATATTATTATAATGGGTTAACTTAACAGTGGCCTCAACAGATAGGCTTCTATTTTAAAAGTTATTATCATTGGGCAAACAGCCCCGATGAAATAGCATAGATGACACATCGCCAATAACGCGAATCGTAGATGAGGATTGTCGAATCGAAAAAGCAATTGTGAAAGATTCTCAAACAATGAGCGCCGTTCGGAATGAGATTTCGTTTTCTTACGAATCTATTCTGCAGTCGAACGGGGGCCTGTGCCTTTGTGAGGGGCAATCGTCGTTGGCTTAAACGCCCTCCGGTAGGGCTGCGTCGTAGATTTGCCCCAGTTTTTGTGTCATTACCAGACGCTTTCCTTATCCTAGGGCTTTGCTTTGATCCTTAATTGAATATGTGAGACTTTTCCTCTGAAATTTTTTAGGCAATTCAGTTTGATATTTGGTTGATACTTGTTAAAAATATCACCGGTGGAACTTAAACCACAGTATACATTATAGTGTGGCTAGAACCTACATTTGTACAGGATGTGTCAGCCTGCATAAACACGACAACAATGTCGTGTTTGATGTGACAGATTGACATGATGATAAAAGGTGACCTGCAAAACCCGTAACGCATCTCTATAAATAAAATAGTAACACGAAGCCTGTGACATACAGCCAGACAGGCGTTGCCACAACAACAGAGTTCCGTTTAGACTTTTGAATGCACCCTTAAAGTTGATAACTTTAGTAACTAATAAAAAGGACGAAACCCCTAATAATGAAATTGATCAGCTTTATTTCTACTAATGTCTGGCCAGCTCAGGCAGCCCTACATTCATAGCCGGAGGGTGCTGGGTAGAAGCAAAAGCATCTTTGTGTGTCCGCGCTTTATCTCCAGCTGCAAACAGTCCCGGCCTCAACTAAACCGATTGCATTAACTCTGCTAAGAAATGAATTCTCCATGCAAAGGATTTTTCCGTTTGCTAGATATGGGAATCACTCACAGTAGTAGAGAATAACCAGGTTCTACACAATTTCTCGGAGACTTAATCAATTTCCCAGTAACCCAATTTGATTCCGTAGATTAAATTATGTTATTGGCTTTATCTGAATATTTGTAAAGTTTCATTGTTTATAGGTTTTCGTATAAGGAAAATTGTGAGTGGGTGTATTAGGTTGCTCCGAAAACAAATTGAGTACGAAGTAGGTCCTAGGTAGGTGTATCGATTGCGATGCCTGTTGTAGGTATCAGTACTGTTTGATGATATACTGCCTGAAGTGTAACAACATTGACACGGGTGCAAGACAGATAAACAATAAGTACGACCGATAGTCCCAATGTCCTTCAATTTAGATTAATGGCGTTAAAATCTAATGCCCAACCGAGGGGTCAGGGAATTGGGATCCTTCCGTTTGGAAATAGAATTGATATTTATTGCTGACAGGTTGGAGTCTATAAATATCTTAGTTTTATGGTTACCTTTACTGTAAATTGACATTAAATCAGCTAGTAGACATCTATTGCTGACCTATAATAAGCCTCCATAGAATGCCATGAATAATGAGGGATCTTCTCTGCGTCGTCTTCTTTGCATCACGATTTTGTTTTTCCCACTAGATCATCATCATTTCCGTCTGGAATCAGCCACTGCTGGGTATAGGCCTCCCTTGTTTTCTGCCAGCCTCCTCTATCCTGTGCCTCTCTCATCCAGGTGGTTCCCGCGATTTTTGCGATGTCGTCTACCCATCTCGCCTACGGACGACCCGGGTTTCTCTGACCTGACTTCGGCCACCACTCGGTCAAGGCTTTGCTCCATCTGCTATCAGCAAGCCTGGCCAGATGTTCTGCCCAACTCCACTAGAAATTTACCCACTCTATATTCCAATTATAAGTCCAACTCTCTAGTCACCGACTGCATGAGATTCAATTTCATTTCAAAGGAGGCCGTTCTTAACTGCTTCTCAAGTCAACTGTCGCCAAGCTCGCGGTCTCTATATTCAGAGGTTGTCAAGCTATATGGCCTGCCCATTGCCACTCCAACTTGCTAATTCACTACACAGTACACACGCTTGCATAATTTCACGTTAGTTGCCTGTTTTGCCAGACAGATCTACCACGGATTTCCATTTTCACATCCACTGATTTGGCTTGGTGCTTTTGTTGGAAGAAATATAAGTCTGGAATCTTTTGTCAAAACAAAACAAGTTTTACGTCTGAAGAAAGTGTTGAAAACCTTGAAGGCTAATTTTATGACTGGAGTTAGGAATAATTTAGGATTTTACGATTGTAATAAAACAACGATAATATTTTGTGGATTACAATAAAAAAGCAGAAAAAATGTATAAGATTTGGTTTCTCTAAGGCTTAACTCAATCTGTTTATTAAGACTAACTTACGTTTACGTCTGAAGATCTTGTCAAGGTACACACATTCGTTTTCTGTACATCCAAGAATATGCTGTCTATAGTTTTCTACAAATACAAACCTCGTTATAAGGCCCGGGTAAAAAAAAACTATAAACAGTCTGAAATGCAAAGGTCGATGTGAATTAACAAAACCTGAAGCCGGAAAATGCTCCAGCTTTTTGCCTTCTAAAGGTTCATTACAAACTTTTGTTGTGCAAAGTGTATCTCTACAAAAGAGGTAGGTGTAGTCAGATTGTAAATTAAGGACTTCTGGCGGTGGGTTTCACAACTTCGGGCGATTTATCATGCTCCTTATTTTCCTATATTTTATTTTTAGGTTAACCTTTTTGGTTACAGTCGTTTACGTTTTTAATTTTTTTTTTAGTTTTGGAATTGTCTCATTATTTTAACAAATTTTAATATTAATGGTTGTAGGTATTTTGTGTTCCTAAAATATCATTTTGGTAAAAAAACTGTTACCAAAGTAACAAAACTAAACTGAACAAAACCCAAACAACTACTGGCGTACCGAAAATAACAGAACGATTATAACAAAGTTATCCTTATTTCGATTCAAAGATCGTTCGGAGCACAATTCGTCTTCGAGCCGAAACTATCATGAAATACTAAAACTACCTACGCTGAAACAAAAAGGAAGCAGCGGTCTGACATAAATAACAAGTGTTCTAATTCAACCAAATTTATTTTTGTTGTTCTGAAATTCCAAACATAATGTAAACAAGAACTTGACCTGACCTAATTGTAAAATATTGAACATCGATGAAGATCATTACTTATCAAATTAGATCGTACATCAAAAAAGTGAATGACAGATTTTGTATTCGAAAAGGTTTGGTCTCAAATTTATCTTGGCTCCGCTGACCCGATAAATTGTCGTCTTAACTTGAGGGAACCATTTATTTGCGTTTAGTCTCGATACTAGGCTTGTCTTATATTATGCAAACGAGTTTTCATTCGGTCCGGGATTTGAGACGAAAATGGAAAGTTTCCCTGCGATCTTACCAAAAACTCGAATCAAAGGGGTCTGATATGGCTTTTTCATGTTATTTTCCGCAATATTCGCATGCTTAAATCAAACAGCTGCGAAAATACAAGAATCTATCATATTTACATGTTATTCAATTCACTAGGGTTTTTTAGAAGATATTAAAAGGTAGGTAGCAAACTTATTTCAAACCAAACCATATTTTACAGGAAGACAAACGAGTTAGCAAATGCTGGCCAGTTTTACTTAATTTATTACAACTACATAAATAAATATAACACTTAATATAATGTTAATGGCATGTTTGTAATAAATTAAAACAAATATAGGAAGATAGTACACAGATGCGACACAATATGAGGTATTCAGCTAACGATGTTATTGAATAGATTTCACATAATGGCCGTTCAGGCTTGAATGACCGCGCCTTTATTGACAAGCTCCGCTGCACTCAATTTAAAATTTTATAGCAGCAGAACTAAAACATATCTAAATTGAATATTGCTCTTTTCTAATGTTAATTCCTTTAAATTGACACACAAGTCCAGCAATTTAATTGTGGCAGTTTTTGTAGCATTGGGATGCAAATTTGTAATTTGATTTTCGTGGATGAAACCACAACGATCATAAATCTTTATAGGACAGTAACAATTTCGTTTGGATATTTTATTGTTTTTATTCATTGAATTTTACAAAGTATTCAGAAAATTTATCCTGCATTGGAATGTCGAAATAAGCTATAAGTTAACGTTCTTATTCTTAGTAATTCCACTATTGTTCAACTATTTGCAGCCATAAGCAGTATACATATAGCACTCCGTATCTTCATAAATTTTTCTTCTCCAGAGGTTGCCTTGAAGAGATCGCTTTCAGCGATAAGCCCATTGTATTGCCTTATTTATTCTAGCCTAGTACTTATTTTTTTATTATTTCTGTTTGTGTGGTAATTCAATAATCACACAAAAGAAGTTATCTATCTATCTATAGCTATCATCGTCATCATTATATCAGCCAAAGGTGAAATGATAAAAAATCATTATACGGCGGACATAGGCCTCCGATATTGATTTCCAGAGAAACCGAGCGATCTTATGCGGCCTGCACCCAACGGCTCCCAGCAGCCTTTATCAGTTCGTCTTTCCTTGTAGTAGGGGGGCGCTTTCCAGTCTCCACTCGAGAGCCTATCTGCCCCAACTGCCGTCAGTTCTTGGAGCTATATGCCCTGCCCACAGCCACTTCAGCTTGCTAATCCTTTCTACTATGTTGGTGACTTTGGTTCATCTATGAATCTCTTCATTTCTGATTCGATCACCTAGAAACAACAACCATAGCCCTCTCCATAGCACGCTGAGCGACTTTGAGCCTTCTTATGAGGCTGATCGTAATCATTGCGAATTATTTAAAAGTTGGGGCAACTAATATATTAGATAGAGAGCTTAGAGCTCTGTCCAATATTTGTTTTCATTCATATCTTATTCAAGCGATTTAAACGCAAATGGATTTTATTTTTCGACCTTTGAGTCTTATGACCTTTAAGCTGCTTTTTGGGTGAATGCGTCAGATCTAAAGCATTTTCTCGAAAACTTTTTTCGAATATTATCTTTCATTCAAAGGACTAATGGAAATCATTAGTCATTATTTTTTATCACAAGCCAATTCGATGTGATCTTAGATGGGTAATAAAAGCTAGTCGTGTTGTAAGGATGTAAGGGAGCGATTACGAGACGATAATAAGGAGGTCCGTCGGTCGGACCGAGTTGAAAAAACTTGTACCTGCCGTTGTCCTAATGAAGGTCGCCGTGGAGCAAATTATCACTACGTGTAGGGTTGGCTAAAGACAAAGGTGGAAAATTGTGAAGTACAAATTATTATTTTATGAAAGTATTAGAAAAAAACTATTATAAACTAGTATTTACTAGTTTTGTAACACGCTTATTAATTAGGTACTAAATATAGTACTAACATCGTTCTACACCGTCATTTCCTGTAAGTATGTTCGCATGAGCTAGTCCCATCTCTGGTTTTGAAGTTGTCCCCAATATGACTTGACGACTTATTGGTTTATTATCTAGTAAACACATAAGTTTTGTCTTTCGTTTTATCCATGTTTTATCTTTCGGAAAAGAATGACAGGCCAAGGAGATATCTAGGAGAGTTCATCAGTTGGCATGGGCGGCGTTCAGCAAGCTGGACGATAGTTTACCACCGTTCCACAGTGTCTGAAGACCCGCCTCTACAACCAATGTGTCCTGCCAACATTAACCTACGGTGCTGAGACATGGACGCTCACGAATGAGACTGTGCACAGGATTAGAGTCGCACAGAGAGCCATGGAGCGTGCCATGCTCGGCATCACACTGCTATACCGAGTCCCCAATACCGAAAATCGCAAGCGGACTAAAGTTCAAGACGTTAGCAAGCGTATATTGGGATTCAAATGGAATTGGGCAGGACATGTGGCCAGGCGCGGTGATGACAGGTGGAGCAGGGTGCTGACTGAGTGGTAGCCCCGAGATGGAACCAGGAACGCAGGTCGTCCACCGGCAAGATGGGTCGAAGACATTATAAAAATCGCAGGTCAGAGCAGCGCAATACAGAGGCGAATGGCTACAACGAAGAGAAGCTTATGCCCAGCAGTGGGATGACGGCTGACTATGATGATGATGATGAAACACATAAGCAAAGAAGGATGATGAAATTCGACGTCCAAATATGATCTAGATTTTGTGAGTACTTAGTGTCTGTAAAACAAAAGTAAAAATAAAAACGTAAAGACTTAAGATTATAGTATCGTGTCAAATTCTACACGATCTGATCGTGTTGCCTGTCAATGTAATGCAACATTTGACGTATTATCAAGCTAAAGTTGCCTCTAAAGCTGCGTTTCCACCAGGGATGTGCGAGGTTACTGGGCGGTGCGCGAGGAAAAAAAATCACCCAGTATAGCTGGCAAATGAAGCAATCCTATTGGTGTTTTTATTCCTCGCTCACTGCTTAGCTACCTAGCACCTCTCTGGTGGAAACGCAGCCTTAAGTTTGTAATGCGACTGAAAGTTAACTAAAACTAAAGTCAAAAATAATAAGAATCGGGAGTACTCGATTTTAAGAGAAAGGAACCAAGAAAGAATCCAGCACAAAAACATATAAAATTAAATCAATCGTCAACAAAGCAAACAGTTTTGCCCGCTACAAAAAAATCACGTGGTATAATTTGATGGGATAGTACGTGTTTACTGTGTATGAAGTCGAAATCATTGATTCACTTTGCTATTCATATATTCAAAAAATGTTTTTGATTCGTTTTGCCAACCCTAGCCGAATGGTATTACAATTTTATAGGGTTCACTCAAAAAGCAAGTCCAGTTTTGTTTGTTCTGTGTTAGCGTCTTTATTGTGTGGTTGGTTAGCAACAAAACCTCACAAATAACCAGATTAGTATGTATACCACTGCTGAAAATTTTGAGGGAATTATACTTCTCCGTACGTTTAAGCTTAAAAAGGGGTACAAATCTCTTCACTTGTTTATTTATATATAGATAAGAGTATTAATAGTAAACGGGTTTGCACGTAAAACTAGTTTGTACAAATGGTTTACTAAAGTCCAGATATTATTTTTAATTAGAATTTCACCTGTGCTGCATCCACTAACAAGCTCTAACAAAGAGAAAGGATAACGTAATTTTTAGTACTTGATCCTCGGCATTCCTTTTCATAATCTCTTAACAAAGAACAGAAAATCTCCTGTATATTTTTCCAGGTCCATTTTAACTTTTTACTAAATCGTCAAAGTAAAATTTAATAACCAACTAATGCTAAGCTGTTTTCAAAAATTTGTGCAGGCGTGAAAACAAACATACGTTTCGCCTTTTTGACAGAATATTGGGACTTTATTATATGTACTTGTTATTAGTACAGACATTTTAAAGAACAGATCTGCTGATGCTGCTTGAGGCGTTTTTGACTGTGTACTTTGAATGAGATGTTTAATATCCGGCGAATACCTGTTTAAAAAATTACTTATTGTTAGTAAGGAATTTTGTTAATTGTTCAGAATCACGAGTTGGAATCGTTGGAAGAGTTACTTTAAAAGTTGAATGCAAGGATGAAGTACATTTTTTGTTTATCGTTTATGGGTTGCCTACCTGTGTTCGCAAGGCTACTCAGTCAGCGGTAGGTCGATTGAGGGCTATATTACTCGTAATTCCATTTGAAACAGACTCCTTCTTTTTTGCTTTTTTCTTTCATCTCGATCTTTATTTTTATTTGATTGGATTGTACCGTATAATTCAACTTAAGCGATGTTTTAATTTTTTACTTAGTTTATACACTTTATAAAGGGGTTTTTAAATCGTTATATGTATTATATGAATTTCTTTATTTTTATTAGTTTAGTCTGTATTCATTTGCCAGATTCAAAATATAAAATAACTCTAAAACTGGACTAGCTTATTTGCATAAATAATCTCTTAAAAGATTGCATCAGTTTCATGTCTACTAAACTAGCTTAGTCTAGCTTTTTTTACAAAACAGTTTTTCAAAAGATTGTAAAACCTAAACGAAGCTCACAATCTCATCAGCGCTGTCCATGAGGCGTGCAAAACACCATTTTTCTTTTACTTTTTATTTCTACCGTCGCTGATCCCATTTCTCCGAGTATGGAAATGAGGTAATGAGTTCTTTTCAAAGCGTTCCTAGGTAATACAATTTTCAATTATCCTGCCAATCCTACATTTCGTACATTCCAGCAGTATACTCGTGTATACTGCTGGAATATACGGTCTTTCTATAGGCTTTCTTAGCTACCTAATACGAGTAAACTTCATCTTTTGTCTTTTGCATATCTTGACTTATACCACATCATTATAATGTTGTTATCTTTCACATTTTAATATTGGCTTGTTCAAGTTTTGACTGGATAAAATGGGAGTCTTTACTTCTATCCAATCAAAAGAGACAAAACACGGTGTAATTATTCCGAGGATTGAGAGTTTATTAATTTCACGATGTATATAGAAATTAAGTAGAATTTGATATCAAAGGAGATATACATAGTTTAAATTACGTACATAATAAATAGGATAAAACAGTATGAACTATTTAGGTCAAAAGCTAAATTTACGGCTCAATCAAACGCATTGTCGAAACGCGATATGGCTATTCATCACGTTAATGGTCCTATTGGTATTAATAATATGAACCTTTTATAACAATGCTCACTTATATTCTTTTTGTAGCTACAATTGTTTTGACTAAGACTTAAAACTATTTATGCTCTTTGAATTAGCATACTTATACATTTATACGACCTCCGTGGCGCAGTGGGTGAATAGCCGGCTGAGACGCAGGAGGTAGTGGGTTCGATTCTCGCCGCGGAACAAATGTTTGTATGGTCTACAGATATTTGTTTCGGGTCTAGTTGTTTTTCTATATATTATAGGTATAATTTACAAAAAAAAGTATATAAGTATTCTATCAGTTATCTGGTTCCCATAGTACAAGCTCTGCTTAGTTTGGGGCTAGATAGCGCTGTGTGAAATGTCCAGCAATATTTATCAATATTTATATTTATTATTTTATTATATTTATTATACTTTAATTTAGTTGCCTTATTGATTATAAGTTATCCTCAACCTTGAACAATAAATAAACTACGTAATTACTTCGTTTCTCGTTGAACTCTAGTAAACAGTGTATTGCCCATGGGTAGACACAGTATAATATTCTAATATGACAATAATAATAGAGATATCTTGCAGGCCATCCGTTAGACAATACAGGATATACATAGGTAGGTGCCTGCCTAACAAGGAGCGGTGCCAGATATGAATGCATTTGGCTCAGACAGACACGAGCTCAGCCGAATAGCCTGAGAATAGGGCTACCTTCGTTCCTCTCTCTAATCTAAAATTGTGTGGTCTCTCACAAGATTTGTCTTTAAAAAATTAGATACTAAACAAAAATCATAATTGTCAAACACTTATGCATAAGATATTTAAAATCATCTTAGAAAATAACGAGCCGAACGCCTTGATACGAAAACTACGCTTGAAATTGGCATTGCAACCTCGCATCAAGAGAAACGCTCGTAATTTTAGAGATGTTTTTAAAAATGTTATGTGTCGAATAAAAATAACTTATTCTTTCCTTTGTTACTGTATTTTTATTTGGTGTGCAATAAAGAGTATATATATCTATCTAAACATAACGTGCCCAACTGATATTTTCTGCTATAACTTTTTACTTTTTATAATGAGTACCTTATACTGCCGGAGACCTGCAATGGTCCATTGGTACAGAGCCGGTTGGCAAGTTGCAGAATTACCTGGGTAAAGAACACTTATATTGGTTGTTTATATGTCAGTAATAGATGCTAAATTACTTTTTATCTTACTCATCCGCATCCATCCACCTCTAGATACGTCACTTAGAATCTGTCCTGTGCAAAGCGTATCCCTGCCTTCTCTCAACTCGCTGTCGTGCGACCGTCGGGTATGACTCTACTTATTTGTTTTTTCGAGTAGTTTCTGTAAAGCCAGAATTATTAACGAGATGCAGACGACGATCTGTAAAACAAGGATTCAAATCGCCGGGAACTGGGCTTTAATAAGTTTCGCTTATTTTGCCAAAGGCTGCTTTTCTTTAAGGGTTCTTTAGGAGTTTGTTTACTTCTATTAGAAAAGTGTTTTTTTAATACAATGAACTGAAACTAATTAGAAAAACAAACAGCGAACAAGAGTCGATCGACTGAGGAGTTTCAAACTGAAATATTAGTAAAGGGTTTTCTTTTGAAATTGTTTTGACTTTCTTATTACAGCTTTTTATTCTATTTTGTAAGGAAACAAATTGTACTTTAGTAAAGTTACTTTATTAAAGGCTAGTTCACAAATTAATATTTGGAAACGGAGGTTGCCAAGCGAAATAATTTTATTACTTATTCCGTTGGTTTATTTGGTCAATGGAGATAATAATTACGCAAGTTACACAAAACTCATAAACCAAACTCAGCAGTGGATGATGATGACAATGAAAGTACTTTTTTTTAAGCCTCAGAAAATGCTGTTCGATTTGTTTTAGACGTTAGAGCAGAAAGGTTCTCGAGAGTAAATCATGAACTAGAAAACGCAGCGCAGGACGCCTCTACTATTTGGAAAGGCGACCTGATAAAGGCTGCTGGGTTTAGTTGGGTGCAGGCGCACAAGATCAATCACTCTGGAAATCTATGTGGAAGCGTATAGCGCGTAGCTCAGCAGTCGACGTCCTTTAGCTATGATTTTTTAAAAGTAAAATTTCCTAAAGTACATGCTTGTAAAAGGATCTCTTAGCTGCTGTCTTCATTATTATTACGCGAAGGTGGAGTACATCTATTAGCTAGGAAAACAATATCTTCAAGTGCACACCGAGATGTCGTAGTCACGTGCCCGTAACGTCGCCGTCTATTAAACTACCGTACCGTTAAATTAATTAAGGTATGGTTGGGATAAATCTGAGTAGTAAAACGGGTTTCAAAGGTTTAAACTGTGGTTTTGACTTGGTGTGCGTGGCTCACCTTTAGTAATATGCGCATACTAGCTACATACTTGATTATCAATATCATGAACCTAAGTAGATATAGCAGTTCCACTGCTGGAGGCCGTTTTCTCCTTTAGAGTTTGTGAAATACAATTCTTCTCTCAATCTAGCCAAGGCACAGTGTTGCCAACCCTACCAGACTGAATAGCAGTATATTAAACATTAAAAAAACAGTAGAAAACAGATAAATGGTAATTATCCGAGTTGAGAACTTTTTTCAGAATATGACTAAACGACACTCCAATGTACCCGTTCGTTCGCTTGAATGACCTAAAGAAAAGGTAATTCTCGCTTTTCCTTTCCACAAGCTGTGACTTGACGACTAGGTTCACGATCAAGTAGGTAATTTACTTAGAATTTTTTTGTATACGAGATTTTGCTCCGTAAATCAAGAATGCACGGATCGATTTAAAGTATTGGTAGTGTTTTTTTAGTCTTTGTGTATTTAGTTGTTTTGGAGCTGGAGTTTAAAGGTGGACGTACATCGAAGCCCTGGTACTCGATTTTGCAAGTATGACCCATCCCTAGTACGCTTGACTATGCCTAGATCTGGCGCAAGAAACGATAACTGCTATGTAAACGTTCTCCACGTGGGTAGTTACCGGCCCACTGCCGCTTCAACTTTCTGGCCTTGAGGATTTGTCTCACTGCCGGCGAGTAAGCGATTAGCTATCAACATTTTTCTCGCTCAAGAAACGAACAAAAGATATAGATTCCGTGTCAGTAAAAGAGACACGTTATTAGTTCACACTGCCAGCGAGAACTCGCTCTCTACTATTTTGTCGCAGCGACTACACTCGCTCAGCGATACGCGAAACAAGGCGCTATGTTATAGCCAGCGAGACAACTATAGGAACTACACACTCGCTTCTCGCTGCTCGCCAGTTCGTTTCTAGTTCCTAGCTCTACTCGCTTCTCGCTCATCGCCGGCGGTGAGACAAGTGCGGTAAGTCGGTAAGATCTGACTTTAAAGTCCATACAATATTTTGTTTTAAAATGAATTACGCAAATGACTCAACTTGAATTCAAACCATTTTCCTCTTTTGTATCACAATAAAATTGTTATGTGAACATAAGTTGTGGTTCGCCCTGAACTGAGATCTCACGAGTCTCCCATAAAAACGAAAAATTATTATTTGTAATCTTTGACTATTCAAACAGTGCCATGAAATGATAGCTAGTTGGTGGTAACCAACTAACTTGACCTACAGTTTCAGTAATTGATTATTCAAGTTCATGTTAATTGGTTACTTTTTTTGGGGTAGAAATTGCAGATATTCTGGATTTCAGACTTTTTGCTATATTTGTTGATCGAGCGAAACGAGATCTCCAAATCAACTTGGGCAAATCGGCATTGTATGTATGTATGTTTGTCCGAGGATAACTTTCGAGGCGTTGATCCGACCATCGTGAAATTTGATACATAAGTATGTAGTGACGGCACAATTTTGGTGTGACTAAATCAGCTAAAAATATGGGGGGTTATTGAGATATTGGGGTTCAAGAGGGGTAAAAAAAATGAAAATGAGACTATTAGGTCAAATGAGACGTCAAATCAAAGGTCTTCATTAGTATACTTTGACCCCGTTTTTATTTTTAGTAAAGTTCTTGTAGTTTTTGAGTTATTAGCCATAATAAAAACTAAACTTTGACAAAATTCACAGGGTACACCAGTGACCCCACAGTGCTGTAATTTGGTATGCGTGTAGCTTAAGTATCACAAATATAGGCAAAAGTCTGGAATACAGAAAAACTGCAATTTGTACCCCAAAAAAGAGAACCAATAACATGAACTCCCGTTACCTGTAATTTGAATGAAACTGTAGGTCAAGTAGGTTGGTTATATAATTCGTGGCACTATTTTATTAGTCAAAAATTAAGACCGGCTTGCACAACAATCCTTAAACGTATTTAGCGACTAAACATGTTTAAATTTTACGTATTTGTATGATTTGACAATTCTTTAAATAATATTTAGCCACTAAATACTTTTAGGCATCGTTGCGCGAGTCGCCCTTAGAATATTTGTTTTTGTGTTTTGGGAGACTCGCGAGATCTCAGTTCGGGGCGAACAACTAGTGTTACTAAAGCTACACTCATACCAAATTTCAGCACTGTAGGTATATACGGTGGTGTGTACCTATACCCGTATTTCGTCAAAGTTCTGTTTTTATAATGGCTAATAACTAAAAAACTACAAGCTTAAACAAAAAATAAAAACGGGGTTAAAATGTACTAATAGAGACCTTTCATTAAACGTGCCATTTGGCCTTATTGTATCATTTTGACTTTTTTTACCCCAATATCTCAACAACCCCTTCACGATGATCGGATCAACGCTTCAAAAGTTATCCTTGGACAAACAAACGTACATACATACAACGCCAATTTGCCCAAGTTTATTGGAAATCTCGCTTCGCTCGGTCAATTATTATTTGGTTTCGCTTGCTCATCCTGGCGTCATGTTGGTTATCGTCATTAATTTGTATTAATGACTTTCTGAGTTATATTAGAATTTAAAATCAATTACAAACCAAGTTGGTTTTGAATAAAGAAAATTCCTGACATCTAAACAATCAAGCCGGGCTGAAAATTCTTAGTACAAGATTTAACATAATTAATTCCAGCTACCTACTTCATTTTGGATCCTACAGCAAAGATTAGGGTTTTCAGTTAGTCGATTATTAAATTATGATGAAGGCTTTTAGCTACCTACTTCAAAGCACAAGTTCAGCTAGAATATTAAGTACCTACTTAAGTATTTTATTTAAGTACATTATTACTTAATATTTGGTATGAGACTACTTATTATTCTATAATCCACCCTGAGGGAATCCTAGCCTTAATTAAATTGCTAGTAGGTAGGTGTTTTTTTACCCCAATATCTCAAAAACCCCTTCAGATGATCGGATCAACGCTTCAAAAGTTATCCTTAGACAAACAAACATACATACATACAATGCCAATTTGCCCAAGTTTATTGGATATACTTAGAAATATGAAAAAACTGGCTTCCACCAGCGGCTTTATACGCGTTGTTTGTCAAAAAACGTAGCCTATGTTTTAATTCAGGTCATAATCTATCAACACCGATTTCATCGAAATCGGTTCAGCCATTACGATATGATTGAGTAACAAATAAATAAACAAACATCCAAACTTTCTCATTTATAATCTGGGGGTCTGCAAGTCGCGAGTGAATATGTTTCTTCTAGGCAAGCTTCTAGACTCCATCATCGCTTACCATCAGGCAAGATCGTGGTCAAACGCTTGCCTTTAATTTATATTAAAAAAAGGGACCACGGTTCTGCGCTTGCTACAATCCTGACATACCTACTTATTTTGCGTCATTCCACTTTTATCAAATTCTTCTTGAAACTTGCCACCAGGTTAGGAGAATTAGTATGTATTTGACTGACAACTTATCTATGTAGTTATCAAGCGAAACCATAAGGGCGTTTGTGCACTCACTCGAATTCAGTTCGTTTTCGTGATTTTTCAACTGATTTTGAACAATAGATGCATTCCTTGTGTAAACTTAAGAGTCTTTATTGGCCAAAGTCAGACGACGAATCACGAAAACGAGTCAACTTATCAAATACAAATGAATTTAAATCAAATAAAGTGTTTTTACTTTTACTGTGCCTATACTTTGCTATTCGGTACGAAAACGGAATGATTAGCATAAACCATAAAATTGTTGAACGATTATTTTTTATTCGGTACATAGCAAGCGAGGTTTGTAAACGGAATAATTCAGCACAAACGCCCAAAGCAGTAAGTTTTCGTACTATATATTTTCAGTATTTCAACAGTTTTCATTTTGTGAGGTCTTTAGTACGTAGGCTTAGGTCATAAAACGAAGCCTCTTAGAACAAAGACCGTCCATCATACAAATAATAGGTTATTACACGCACGAGATGGCTATTATTCAGATTTGATCGCCTTACGATAGAGGACAGCTATTAATCAAGGATAGTTTATGGCAACCCTGGCGTGTATGGTTTATGAGGCTGAGTAATCAGAACTGAGACATATGGACGAAAGCTGGCAATAAATAGAGTTCATGTCATCGACAGATCTACTATAAAGATAGGTAGGCCTACTATAACTTTAGTAGTAGCTAAGACGTATCTACCAAATTGCAAGAAGTATACATATGTTTTATAGAACAGAAACGTCAACAATATTTTATTTTTAAAGTGAAAAATTCTAGCGCTTTAGGCATTTTTTTGAGATGAGAAAAAACCATTGAACTCGCGACACTGTTACCGTTACCGACACCTCTGCATATTTGTATCTCGTAATTGTTCAAGTTTTCACTTCTGTCGGCACTCCCGGAGTGCCACTTTTTTTCACTGTTTTTCATCAAAAGATTTTTAATTTTTTCTATGCTAAGTTAAAAAACACAGGAATATTTTGCCAATAACAAAACATGATTGGATTTTACAAATTCTTCCTTGTACCTTATAAAGTCTGATATTGATTACAAAGAAACCCAACACTCAGAATTTTCGTCGTAATATGTACGAAAAATTTGGTCGAGCGAACTTTTGCACAATTTATGCTTGTTACACCCGAGAGTTGGTCCAATTCTATAACGCCTGTGTGGAGTGTACTTGAGACGAACTGCATCCTCGTACGTTCTTGGGGTTTTAGGGTTCTGTACGTGATCTTGCTACTGCAATATTGTAAAATAATTACTAACCGCACGGTACTAAAACTGGAACAGAATCTTCCTAGAAAATAGTTTACCATTCTTGGGGACTAAAACAAAATAGAAATTTAAAAAATCTATACTAATCACACTAATATTATAAATGCGAAAGTTTGGATTTTGGTTTATTTATTTATTTGTTTCTTACTCAATCACATCGTAACGGATGAAACGATTTTGCTGAAAGTAAGTATGTACGTAGATTATAACCTGGATTAACAAATAAGATACTTTTTATCTAATAAATCAGGTCCAATGGGATAAAAATGGGGTTTCAAGTCAAGTTGCAACAGCGAGTTTAGCTTTATTTCTAGGTTACCTAAACATTTAGTGTAACGCGTACGAAGTCGCAGGCAACAGCTAGTATTATAAATTCGAAAGTAACTCTAATAATAAATAAATCAATATTGCTGGACATTTTACAAAAAGTTATCTAGCCCCAAACTAAGCAGAGCTTGTACCATGGGAACCAGATAACTAATAGAATCTAACCCGCTACCTTCTGCGTCTCAGCCGGCTATTCGCCCACTGCGCCACGGAGGTCGTCAAACTCTGTCTGTTTGTTAAGTTTTGACGACTAAACGGTGGGACTGATTTTGATGAAATTTGGTATGTACATAGATTATGATCAGGATTGGGACATAGGCTACTTTTTACCCGACTGCGCAGAATGAGGGTAATGTTTTAAATGACAAACCATGCGTGCGAAGCCGCTGGCGGGTCACTTACATAGTGTTACGTCGAGGCTGTTAAACAATAAGTAATAATCGAAGTTTCTCGAGTGCTTTTGTCTGTGTTATTGTTTGCGGTTTCGCAGAATGGGGAGTGGCCATTATGTCGAAACACCGACCCTTTCCTGGAACGATTCAGATCGTTCTCGAACAATCGAAATGTGCGCGATATAAATAGGCCGGAGAGATGGCCGGACAGTCAGTCTGGATTTTGCTATACGTGCGAACATTTCGGTGACTTTAAGTGGTGCAACAGTGGTGTGAATTAGTGTGTTGTGATTACGTGTGACCAAGTTCGTGTATGCATCGTTTAGGGCTGAATAAAAGTGTTATTTTGGTTAGATCGATTCCCATTATTTTATCCCGAACCCTCAGCTCGTAACAATAGTTACCTATGAAACTACTTTTCGTGAAATAAATATTTAGAACTGTCGTCGCCGCGAATATCTTTCAATAGACATCCATACCTAACATACACGACTCAGGATTAACTGATTGGAATACCTTAGCCATTAATACTTAGAAGACAACTCAGGAATAGGCTATTGGTTTTTTAATCGTGTTTGCAACTTAATCAAATGTATCAGAAATGAGTGAAAGTGTTCTTCAAGAAAATACGTAGAGTACCGATAAATTCTCTGATAAAAAAACAAAATTGTTTTTATATCAGTCCAAATTGATACGATCATAAGTCACTGAGCGGATAACCTTTATTAACACTACGGAACATCGTAGCCTGAAAATTAGGACAAAATAAAGAACGATCTACACAAGTGCCGTTCGTATTGCCTTTGAGTCTCTCGAAGACTTTGGGCAAAGCACAAATACCCCAGTATTTGTGCTTTGCTCAAAGGCAGAAAGACGGGATCCTCAAACAAATCTAAATTCACGCTTGACCGCCTCAAAGTCAACCACAGACGTGCAGGATCGTAAGCCAGGATCTTATAACACTGTTACGTATCGCGGTGAGCTAACGAAGTGCTCTCGCGTCAAAGGACGCCAAGTCTGTAACGTGGCCCTTTCACCCGCTTTCAAGGGCTTTCTACCTTCGCGAGTTGTGCCCAAGAAAATATATTTAGTCGGGGCCTTGCGTGAAAGGCAGTACTGTAATAACTGGGTATGTTTGTTGCATGCAAACATAATTTTGCTGTATAGAAGGATGTTTAGACGAATACTTGTGATGTGAGTAATCGAATTCGAACGAAACTATAAATTGCTTTCAAAATACTGCTATCAACTGGTTTATAATAAACTAGCTGTTGCCCCGCGACTTCGTACGCGATACACTACTACTACTCCATATTTCAAGTATCTAGGATCAGCGGTTTACGCTGTGCGTTGATTTTCAGTCAGTCAGTCAGTCAGAACCCGTAACGATTATTTAATATATTGATGATAATATTGTTGATTAAGAACGGTCGATTTCCCCATCTTCAGACACTGGTAGTCAATTGTATCGTGAAACGTCTCGAAAAATAATTTAATAGAACCCAAACACGATATATCTACTGTTATCCATTAATGAGTTCGGTTCATTCTCTCCTGGCTCCATCATCAGACCCTGGTGGTCTTACCATGATAAAATGTTTCGTTATTTACCTATAAAAAGCATTTATGCAAAGTTATACGTTCATAAATGCAATTAACATTGTTTTAGAACAAACTACAACATCCCTTTAGGGTTAGATTTAAAAAAAAAGTAACTATGCCATGTTTCATTATGTATCTTGATAAATATTTTTTGCAAAGTTTTACGTTTTTTAACCTCAGAAATAATATTTTACCATACAAAGTTCAACACCCTTTTTCACCCACCCAGGGGATGATTTTTGAAAAACAAAAAAATACCACTTCTCTTTGTTTTGTTAAACAATATATTTGCCAAGTTTCAAGTTTATAAATCCAGGAACCAATGTTTTTTATACAAACGTAAAACCCTCTTTTAACCCCCTTAGGGGTTGAATTTCAAAAAATATTTTCTTAGTACACCCCTACGCATCAAGACAAACATACCCTCTTAATTTCAATTTTCTACAACCAGCGGTTTAGGCTATGCGTTGTCTGTCAGTCAGCCAGGACTTTGATTCTTGTATAAGATTATCACAATCCTAAAAACACATGAGACGAGTGGCGCAAAAAAGTAATTAGTGTGTAAGTAGTAATTATGTACGGTGATCGCGAAAGTTTAAAAAAATCCTTAGACATACCATTCATAGTCAGTCATTGTTTACTAAAAATCATAAATTATTTATGATTATTTATTATTAATTATTTACATTATAATTATGCATTTTATTTTATATAATCTATATTTTTTATAAATAAACTTGTTCTAATAATTTCGGATTTACGCCGCCGTCCTTATTTGTTCACATAGATCCTGTCCATCCAAAGGTTGTGGAAGAGATCGCTTTTAGCGATAAGGCCGCCCATTGTACCTATGATTTAAGAGTGTATTTTCTTGTATGTTTGTATTTAATGGTGTGCAATAAAGGAATTATCTAATCTAATCTAATAAATTAGCTAAAAGTAGGTAGTGGTTATGCTGCCTACTTAAAAAGACGAAAACTAAACACACTTTGCCGTCGTCTGTTTTTCCTAAAGAATACAATCCGGGCCTCTTTAAGGTGAGAGTAAATAGGTTTCTTCTAGATCTTCGTGCTACATCTTAGATCACATAATCACTTACCATCAGGTGAGATTGTGGTCAAACGAAGTTCTACCCAATTAAAAAAAAACATTAGTAATAACTAAGGTACTTTTACATATAGATACAATCGTTGAAGTAAAAGCGTACGACAATGAGAAGTGAAAATTCTGTTTTCACTGGCGGGTAGTGAAAATGCATTTCGCTATTGCTAGAAGGATGGTAGGTACGTATGTGCCTAGAAAACCATTAGGTTTCTTTAATTTTGATAAAATCCTGTAACGTCGGCGCCTAAAATAGTACTGTGTAGGGGTTATTTGTATTATTTAGGTAAAAACTAAACTTGCAATGCAAGAATAAGAACAGCTCGGGTCCAAATGTAATGGCAGTAAAAATATACAACAAAATACCAGCACAAATTAAAGCACAAGAAAACGACAACATCTTTGAACATAGATTAAAACATATACTAATGGAAAGGAGTTACTACACATTACACGACTTTTTTAACGACAAGACATCTAAATAATTTTCTACAATAATGATTTCACTAAGCAATCAAATTCAAAACATAAAATCGGTCAACTTAGATTCCACTAGACCTGCTTATTTCGCTTTAATATTGCTACACCCTTACTTGCAGGGTACATGAAGTGCTGAGGGCTTAGCCAAGTTACAGTCGATTGGCGATGACGCTAGTCGATACGTCCGAAAATGTATGGGATTTGACACATGCTATAGAAATACCACGTGATTCAGCGACAACAAATGTATTGTAGAAATCGAATAGATTCGTGGTGAATGTAATTTGGCTACGGGCCCTGGACTCTTGACTAGTCAATAAGATCTGACATGTAACATTTTAATCCACTTTATATCGCAATAAAATACTGAATACTGAATGTATAGTGTTGTATTGTATCTCGGAGTCTTTAACCAGAGTAACCAAGTTCTTTCTAGGCAAGCATGCTCCGTCTTAACAATAAAATTGGTTGGTAGGTGTTAGTATTTATGTAGAAATTACAATTTCAAAGCACTATGCTTTAGATCTTTATAATGGTCCATTGATCGCCTTATCGGAAAAAACAAGGTCAATCCACGACAAAATAAATTGGATAAACGCATGCGCAGTGACGACTTCCATAGTCAGTACGGTATGATATGCATTTTACAGTACAAACGTATTTTTGCAGTTGACACTTGTAATTTTTAGGGCTCCGTACCCAAAGATTAAAACGGGACCCTATTACTAAAACTCCGTTGTCTGTCTGTCCGTCTGTCACCAGGCTGCATCTCATGAACCGTGATAGTTAGACAGTAGAAATTTTCACAGATGATGTATTTCTGTTGCAGCTAAATATAACAACACATACTAAAAACAGAATAAAATAAATATTTAAGTGGGGCTCCCATACAACAGACATGTTTTTTTTGCCGTTTTTTTATAAAGATTATAACTATGAACTGTGTACAAATACAACTACAGCCACGTTTAGCTTTACGCACTTATAGTCTGCTGACCAACTAGCCCTGGAACAAAATCTATCCATGGATTTGATCCCACATTTTGTTCCACTGCCCGATACAAAAAGAAAGTTAAAATCCATCTGTTGATTTGATCTTTAACTACCGGTGGTGCTTCGAAACATGCAAACCCAGCTGCGTCACCAAAGGAACTAATTGAGAAACAAAAACGAATCTTTTGTTTAAACCATTCTTTAGCTAAAGGAAATTTATTTTGTTGGACTTTCGAGGGGATTTTAATCTAGTTTAAAAATTTAAATCAAATTGAAACTAACAAATGTTTACGTAACGTAACTATAAGGGCTATAACTACATCTGTCACTTGCCATAGTTTAAACATTTAAAGGTGAGTATACACTAGAACATTTACTTGTAGCAGAACACGAGCCGTTCTAATGTTCGACGGTTTGTTACAACTGATTTTACAAACCAAGGAGCGAATTTGTTCCAGCAAGAAATAAGAGTTTTTATGAAGAATAAACGCAATATAGAATGAAATCTTACAGGGGGGCGATCGCGCTAATTTTAAACGTGTCTAACGTTGGAATTCACGTTGCTTTGACTGATTCGACTACATTTCGTATCGCGCTGACACGCTGTCACGCGTGACAGCGCAATACGAAATGTGCACAACTTAACATTTTGGTTTTTACTTTGGTATTATCGTTCAAAATTAGCGCGATTGCCCCCCCCAGGTAAATGCACACTCGCCGCCGCCGCCGTGAGCATTACGTCGAGCACAGATTCTAAAATTTGCAGTGACGTTACGTTACAATGAAAACGCTTTTTAAATTTGAGCTTTTGCTTGCATTGTACCATTCGCAAAAACGTTACATTACATGGAAATGCTCGAGAACATGCTCTACTGTATACTCCTAAAAATAATCTTAGGTAATTAAATTCACAAACTTAATCTTTTTAAAACGACAGGGAGAGCTTTCTAAAGTTGCAGCAAAAACGTTTAAATATCCAATCAACATTCAAGCGTTATCATTTTGTTGACTCTTTAAAATGAGACCGAGAGCGGTCATCCAAAAGCAAAAACAAACGTTTACCTGTCCATTCGTCCATGCCGCTGCCAGTTTTGTATTGAAATTTAAATAACATAACCTGACTTAGATCCGTTAGTCCTAGTGTGTCTACGTAGAAATAATTAGTATATATCTTCTTCTTCGAGTCAACGATTCACTTCTCAATCACAATAAGGATGAGTAAAAGTTTGCCACTTCTACTGCGTTGTCAGTGGCTAAGTTTCTCCTTTGTGTTAATCCTTTGTGCAGGTGGTAGGGCACAGAGGACAAATAAGCATGTGGGCCATGCTTTGAACGGGTTCCCCGCAGTCGCAGCCAGTTAATGTAGGGTCCCGCATTCCCCATCTGTACAGATTCTTCCTGCACCGGCTGACTTGAGTTCGGAGTCGGTTCATGGACTTCCAAACTGGCCACGGAAGGTCGTGTCCTGGGGGATGATGTTCCTGTGGCGCGATGAAGTCATGTGGCGGTGGGTTTTTTCCTTCCATAGTTAGTATTATTTGGTCTCTGTTTTTAGAAACCAGTGTCGCTGAACGGTTATTTATCTTTTTGTTTTAAAGAGTAGTATTTGTAAATGGCAGTATAAAAATAAAATAGCCAAGATAAAGTCGGACATCGGGAAATAAGTATTCTTTACCATGCCTGTTTTAACTCCCATTTATTTTCAAACTAGCTGACCCGCCCCGCTCAATGGCGCACCCTGGGAGACCTACGTCCAGCAGTGGACTGCTATAGGTTGATGATGATGATGATGACCCGCCCCGGCTTCGCACGGATGTTTATCAAAATTAAATATAGCCTAAAGCACTCAGTAGTTAAGCTTTCTATCAGTAAAATAATTATCAGTCGGTTCAGTACTTCTGGAGATTACCCATTACATACATACATACTTACAAAAAAAAACTTCTGTAAAAACAAATATATATTCGCTCTCTTCAAGTCACATAGTTGTAGGTAAAGTCTTAAAAAAACTGTAGCTACCCCAGCATCCTCCAGCCCTCTTTCTTTAAGATAAATAAGACCGCAACGATGAGTCATATAAAGATTCAGCTTTTTTAACGTACAATCATCCGGGTCTTCACACGGTAAATTATCATTCGTGTAAAAGACGAATAGCCGCAGTCTTCACACAGTTGTCACAGTGAGTAGACGTCACTGATGGATCCACGCGTGGTTGTACTTTTATATTGGTATCGTAGGCGCCAACGGTCTCGCCGCCGACAAAACAGAAGGTTTTGGGTACATCCTATTAATCAAGAATCTGTGCGAACGATCACATTTGAAAAATTATTCGAAAATTGGGCTCTTTGCCGCCATTGTGTCATGTGTCTCTATAGAGTTTGTTTCCAATGTTTCATTTCCACCCTCAGAATTTTTTTTCTGGTTTTCGGATTCTGTGTTATTATTGGATTCCGTGTTGTTATTTTCGGTAGTAGCATTATTTACTGTCTTTTTAGGTTCTATTACTTTCTGCAGAAAAGATAACTGTTTACTATATACATAAGGCTTTGCTGTTTTGGCGCCACTTCCTGAGCTTTTCTGATCTTTTATCTTTTTATACGATCGATTATAATTATCTCTTATATGAGTCCACCGTTGAATAATCATTTTAGCTGTAAAAGACAAACAAAAACGGTAAACAAAAAAACTGATCTTGTCAAACCAGTCTGTGTAATGATGCCGCGTGTCAGTTTATATTGGATCTGTATAGAGGGACGTGCTGTTGACTGTACATATACATTTTTTTTTCAGGTATTTAGCATCGGGGTGCTCCATGAAAGATTTACACTATTCATACAAAGTTGGAGTATCGACTATAAGTGGTATCATCTGGGATGTTTGCTGGACTCTATGGCATGTCCTTCAGGGAGAATATCTTCAAATGCCTTCTACAGAAAGTGAATGGATAAAAATAGTGGAAGGTTTTGAAAGAAAGACTAATTTCCCTCATTGTTTAGGTGCAATTGACGGAAAACACATAAAAATCTTAAAGCCTCCTCATAGTGGATCCATGTACTTCAATTATAAAGATTATTTTTCAATTGTGCTACTTGCGGTGGTTGATTCGGAATACAGATTTATATATGTAGACATAGAATCATACGGAAAAGATTGTGACTCATCCATTTTGAAAAATTCCGTCTTGTGGAAAAAACTTAATGATGGTTCGTTGAATATACCCAAACCAAAGCCATTATTAGAAGGTGGAGAAAGTACACCTTACGTATTTATTGGTGATGAGGGATTTGCTCTACATAATAATTTACTACGCCCTTTTGGAGGAACACATTTAGATTTACGTAAAAAAATCTTCAATTACCGCCTGAGCAGAGCAAGGAGGTACGTGGAGTGTGCTTTTGGTATCTTAGCGGGAAAATGGAGAATTCTACATAAGGCTATTGATGTTTCACCAAGTTTATTGACAGAAATCATAAAAGCATGCATTGTATTACACAATTATGTTCGTGAAAATGATGGACACAATTTTGAAGATGTGGCAAATCCTTCATTATTTGAAAATATTCAAAGTACGGCAGTTCGAAATGTTCAAGCAAACAGCGTAAGGTCCATTTTTAGTCACTATTTTTTATCAAACGAAGGAGCAGTTCCATGGCAAAACGAATACATTTAGAACTAAGCAGAGCAAGTTAAAATATGTTGTAACTCAATTTTTATTATTAGTAATAAAATATACATACCTAAGGCTTGTCTTGTTTTTTCTTCCTTTGTCTCAAAATTAGGATCAATTATTACCATGATTCCCTTCCAAGCCGCTTGAGTTGCGACGCGATTTTTATAAAGTTCCAAAGTTTTATCCCATAAAACGGGACATTGTTCCACTAAAGAAATTAATAGTTCGTTGTCTATAGAAGATTCCTCAACCATTTTGAATATCAAACCAAATCAAACATAAAATACGTGCCACCCGTCCAAAAGACGCTCAGGTACTAAACGCTTCTTCGGTTGCTATTCGATAAAAAACGTGTGAACATCGTGCCGTGTGAACGAGACAGAGCTATATTATGTGCCACTGCGAACCGAATACGTCAAAGTTCATTCGATTTGCTTGACAAGTCCGTTGAGTATGCGTTTAAACGTATAAGCGGTACACGTTTTTTTGCAGTACAATCGACGTGTGAATGGATATATGTACGTTGTATGGTCACTATTTATACGTTAAGACGTATACTGCAAAAAATCGTGCAGGACAATGCCGTGTGAACGAAGCCTAACGCAGCATACTCCAGCCCAATCTTTTTGAGATTTTAAGACAAATAGGGTCGCAATGATGAGTTATAATAAATTTGAAATTACCGGTGCGTTCTTCAGCCCATTTTTTCTAGATCTTAATATCAGCTGTATGTAACTGTACGGGTCAGCTATGATTTTTTTATGACTCATTATTGCGCTATGAAGAGAGTGGGCTACGGTCACTACGTCGTTTTGACGTGAAGGGGTAACAAAGAACAAAATATTTTTTCTAAAGAAACTTTGACAACTCATTTTTAATCCCATGGGAACTGATTTATGAGATAAAAAGTAGCCTATATGTTTTCTAGGTCCAGAACTAAACTTTTGCAAAATTTGAGCCCAATCTACTTAGTAGTTTTGGTGTGAAGGGTAAAAAAGACCAAAATCATTTTCGTATACTTTGATACCCCATTTTTATCCAATGGAAACTGATTTATGGGATAAATGGTAACCTATGTGGTGATAAAGGTTATAATCTACGTATATACCAAATTTCATTGAAATCGGTTCAGCCGTTACGGCGTGATTGAGTAACAAACAAACAAACAAACATCCAAGCAAACATCCAATATTAGGGTGATAAATGTTAGTTTATACCACATTCAACGTTTCACCCAAAACGATCATATTTATCCTAGCCTACGCCCTAGTTCAAAGTAATTCTAGCCCACCGTCTTCCCAATAACAAAGATTTACCTGAATCCCGCTCCATTTTGACACATGAATATGATAATCCCCGAACACATTGGCAAGTCGCACAGGTGGGAAATATTTAGGGTGAACGCAAAATTTTGTGTCACCTTGTGATATGACATTTTTCATGTAACCCGAGAGAAGGTGAATTGTTTTCTTACTTTATTCAATAGTCCTACAACACTAGTTTCATATTCTAGATTTTGAAAAAATTTCAAAGTCCGAGAGAATGTCCCGTACATTCTGTCAAAAGATGAAAGATTGTTGGTCAAAATCTGATATTAAAAAATCGGCGGTAGTAAAAATCGTATTTTAATATTCCTATCGCCACTTGAATACAATATTTAGTTCCCAGTGTATTCTTTAGTTTTGAAAAAAATTACTATTTGTGATAGTGTTTAGTATGTTCTTAAACCGCCCTAGATAAGGCACGGGGTCTTATGTATGGCGTAAGAAACTCATTACTGGCTCTTAAAGCAATGTCGTGACACAGCAATATCGGTTATTGAAGATTTATACCACTTGTGCGCTGACAGGGAGAAGAGGCAGACAATAGGCGTAGCCCGTATTTGCGATTTTTATTGTTCACCCTTCCGCGAAATACGACCATCTGTAGATGCGTCATCCGCGCGTCAATTTGTGCTAAAAACGTGGATCAATCACAGACGACGTGTTCGGGTTTCTTGAATTCGTACTCAAAATTACGCTCCTCTGATTCTATATAAATATTGAAAGCTATAGTTAATATAGCTATCTAGCCTAATTATTTGGGTAGGTACCTTTGTTGGTCATAATAACTAGTGGTTCGCCCCGAACTGAGAGCTCGCGAGTCTCCCATAAAAACAAAAAAATATTATTTGTGATCTTTGACTATGAAAATAGTGCCACGAAATACTAACCTATTACATGACCTACGGTTTCATTCAAATTACAGGTAACGGGAGTTCATCTTAATTGGTTACCTTTTTTTGGGATAAAAATTGCAGTTATTCTGGATTTCAGACTTTTGCCTATTGTGTTACTAAAGCTACACGCATACCAAATTTCAGCACTGTGTACCCTGTAAATTTTGTCAAGTTTTAGTTTTTATTAAGGCTAATAACTTAAAAACTACAAGGTTTAAACTAAAAATAAAAACGGGGTCAAAATCTTCCCACAAAGACCTTTTATTAGACGTGCCACTTAACTGGATCGTACCATTTTCATTTTTTTTACCGAGGAACCCCAATATCTCAACAACCCCTCACATTTTTAGCTCATTTAGTCACACCAAAATTATGCCATTACTACCTACCTAGGTATATACCAAATTTCAGGACAATCGGATAAACGCTTCGAAAGTTATCTTCGGACAAACAGACATACATATGTACATAAAACGCCGATTTGCCCAAGTTGATTTAGAGATCTCGCTTCGCTCTATCAATTACAGTTATTAGAACTTACTTACCTACCAAATAATTACAGCTTTGAATAATAAGTACCTAAAATACGTTAATACCTGGAATTTCTTATTCACCAAGCCTAGCTAGAAATTAACCAGCAGGACACAAAATGCCAAATTGAGGTGGGAATATATCCCGCTTTACGCTACCAACGTTAAATCTAGTTTAAAATTAAATTATGTTCAGCGGCTAGACTCTACCCGGCGGTAATTTAACTTGGCCATCTGTGAAATAGGAAATAGACTTTGTTTTGTTGTAGGTACTCTTTAGCGGCTCCCAATTTCCCAAGGCTATCATGATGTTTCAGATTTAAAAGTCGTAAACCACCGGCACATTGACAGCAGATTCATTAGAATGCTGTAAATAGTGGTGTATTTTATATAAGATTTAGTCTCTAGCTAGACTGAATAAAGAGAGCTCGGGTTGCTCAAATTTAATTTAATTTTAAGTTTAATTAGTGCTTAGATTCACAGTTACTCTTACATTACCGTACATTATCAATACATCTATGAAAAAGTCTTTTCGCATTATAGTATGTATGAACTTGTAATAAAATTTCTTTGGCTGTTTGTATCTGGCTGGTTTTGGTATCATTAAAGTTTAAATTTTAAAGAAGATAATTCCAAATTCAAATTAGGAAAATGTGTGATTTTTATTTGTTTTTCGTACTGTAAAGATGAGTGAATCTAATGAAGAAATTCGTTACATTTTAAAATTTTACTACAAAAAAGGCAAAAATACCACGCAAGCGGCGAAAAAAATTTGCGATGTTTATGGACCTAGTGCAGTGTCTGTGAGAGTAGCACAAATTTGGTTTAAGCATTTTCAATCCGGAAATTTGTTTTCAAAGATGCACGTCGCTCTGGTCGCCCTATTACGGATAAAATTGATGCCATTTTTGAAAAAGTGGAGCAAGATCGGTATATCAGTAGTTACGACGTAGCTGAAGAACTGGGAATTAACCACAAAACAGTTTGGGCGCATTTGAAAAAAACTGGGTACACAAAAAAGCTCGATATTTGGGTACCCCACGAGCTCACTGAAAGAAACCTAATGAACCGTGTACTCATTTGTGTTTCTTTATTACGACGTAATGAAACCGAACCCTTTTGGAAGAAGCTGATAACTGGTGATGAAAAGTGTATCACGTACGACAAGAACGTGCGAAAAAGGTCGTGGTCAAAGGCCGGTCAGGCTTCACAGACTGTGGCGAAACCCGGGTTAACTCGCAACAAGGTGATGCTGTGTGTGTGGTGGGATTGGAAGGGCATTATTAATTATGAGCTGTTACCACCAGGCAGGACCATCGATTCTGAACTCTACTGCGAACAACTGATGACATTAAAGCAAGAAGTTGAGAGAAAGCGGCCGGAATTAATCAACAGAAGGGGTGTGGTCAAAAATTAAGAGAGTTTGGCTGGGAGGTGTTAATGCATCCTCCGTATAGTCCTGACCTTGCACCTTCAGATTTCTACCTGTTTCGTTCTCTTCAGAATTCTTTAGGCAGTGTCAGGTTAACATCACGAGAGGACTGCCAAAACCACTTGTCGCGGTATTTTGATCAGAAGCCCCAAAATTTCTATAGCATCGGGATCATGTCCCTACATACAAGATCGCAAAAAGTTATCGAACAAAATGGTACCTACATAATTTAGTTAAATGTAAATAAACTATATTAAAAAATGTTTTGAATTTTCTTAAAAAATGCGAAAAAACTTTTCCCCCAACATAATATGTTCACAAAAATATTAATTTGTTTAAGAAAAATAGCGATAATCATAATTTTAATACTAGAAATAAAGATAAACTCGCTGTTGCCACTTATAGACTCCATAAAGTTGGTAAATCATTCAAAGGGCAAGGTGTGCGTTTTTATAACAAACTCCCAAGGGATGTACAAAAATTGACAATTAACAAATTTAAAAACGTAATTAAACATAATCTTTATAAAAGAGCCTACTATAAAATATCGGATTATTTAGATGATAGAGAAGCTTGGGATTGAAATTGCTCCAACTCCTTCAAAATGTTACAATTTAGACGTAATTTATTTTCTGTATTATGTATTGTAAAAGGATCATTAAAAAAACAACCAGCCTTGTTTCTTGCCTTTCTTTCCTGGCTTGGTCGTGAAGGAACAGGCAGTAAAATGGACGTTTCAAAGTGATCCTTGTGATTTTAATGAATGAAAATATTTGACTTTGACTTTTTATACTATAACTATGTATGAGCATATCACCAAATTGAATCTATACGTTGCTAAAACGTTTATAATCTGACGCGGCAAAATAGCCCGCCTGTTTACTATAACATACCTACTTAAAAATAAATAAAAGATGTAAAGAATAGTGAGACTTAAACTATCTGAGTTACAGTTTGATTAGATTACATAAATAAATAAAAAACGCCCCTTGAACTACTCTCTTAGTCTACGTCTCTTAATCGCATTTAAAGTGCGTGTGTGTGTTTATGTGAGTGTACCTAGTGTGTGTCGTGGAATGTATTTTATGTTCATTAATTATTTTTATTATTATTATTTGTTTGTTTATTTATCAATTTGTTACGAAATTTAATTTAACTCTTATAATGACTAGTGCCAGCAAGTAGTTGTAATTGTACAAAAATAGTTTTAGGTGTTTGGGTCATAGAATAAGTATATTAACATCTACTTTCCTATCGTTGCTTGAAATAACGTTTTTTTATTATTATATGTAGACGCTGGCCAAGACGTCACAAAACACGAAGTCGCAATTGAGCAATCATTGTCCGATGAATAGAATGGAGTCATGGTAAAATCAGCCGGGGCAATACGGCAACAACTTTTCTATTGAGCATTTTGATGCCAAGAATCAAATGACTGGAAGTGAGCAATTCAATCGCTTGTTGACCACCATTAGCTCGGTGAGACTCTGACAGAGCTACCACGTGTGCCTGAACGTGACCATTCATTTTAAAAATAACCATAATGTTCTTTTTGGTTCTTTTCGTAGCAGTCGACTGAAAAGTGATGTAGGTAAAAACTTACGAGCAAGGTTTGTAAGTAGGTACTTTTCTTTCTTCGATTTGCATATTAATGAAGCGTGTTCCGTATAATAAGGACGAGACGTAGACCGCATTCACACTTAAATCAGACTGCCGGTATATTACTTGTTTTTTATAGTAGAAATTCACTTCTTTAGTTGTTTATTTATTTTATGGAAAAGCAACAGCTACCTATATTAACTTAACTATTAACTAGTACAAAACAGAAAGTAAATTATAGGTTTTCACGTATATACGGTTTCTTTTCTGGTCTCTAGCGCTAAGTTAGGTCTATAGAAAGAACCAGTGTGGTAAAACTATACTATCACTAAAACAAAACACACTGATTTTTAAACAAAATATCGATAAGCGCTGAACAATTCATGTCTAATTTAGCTTAGTAGAATATAGTATATGGAAATACGACCTGATAAAGGTTGCTGGGAGATGTTGGATGTAGGTCGAACAAGATCGATTGCTCTGAAAATCTAGGGAGGCTTATTTTCAGCGGTGGACATCCTATGGCTATTATGATGTCGATGATACTATATGTTCATGGTACAGGACCGGAGAGAGTTGCATTATAACGAAGGCCCCACACAGCGGTGGGTGGATGTGGGCTAAGTAGATAGATACCAATAAGTTTATATCTAGCTAGCACGTCAACCTTTTTTACTACCTTGTAGAAAATGCTTTTAGCATTAAGCTCACCTTTTGTACAGTTTTTGTGTATAACTAATAAATAATATAAGTAATAAACTAATAAATAATTAGATAACATATAAGCAGATATTGTAAATCTTTAAAAACCAGCGGAAACCGGTTTGTTACCGGCGAAAACCGGTTTTTAGTATAAAGGTGTCCGTAAATATTGTAAGTAGCGTAAAAAACTTTGATGTTTCTTTTCGGCTCTTGATTTGCGTAACGATCGGGATAATCATTTTGGCGTGAATCTATTTACAAAACCTTATGAAACGTGAAAGCTTCGTAAATTTTGCAATATGCCGGCCGGCTACATTGTCGGTCTACGGCGAATGTTCGTGTTGTGCTTTATTTATTCCTATATGTAAACAATATAGTAGACAATCGTTTAACATCGTTTGTCATACAAACGATGTTGAACGATTGTCTCCGTAGAGTAGAAAATATATATTATAATATGTCAAATTTAAACATGTTTAGCCGTTAATTACGTTTATGGATCGTTATGCAAGCCGAGCTAAATGATTATAGGAAAGTTTGCTGATTATATGTTATATTGTTGACATCGAAATGAGGAGATTCGTAGATAAAAAAAATCAACGACATAGCACAAAGGATTAGCAAGCTGAAGTAGCGTATGAGGCCGTGTCCTAAAAGTGCATAACCTCTTTAAGTTTAGAAACCATCAATTGAGGTACTGATATAATACGGTGACTTTCGAGACATTCCAATTTTAAATAGTATTTGCTTATGTTTTTAAATGAGTTCAACCTTTTTGAATAAAATCGGATTGAGTTTTCAAACATGTGTCAAAATAAAATGTTATTTAAATCAAAAGCGTTAAGGATTATGGCTATCAACTTTGAAGCAAATCACCGCCAAAATAACTTTCTACGCCTTTTTAACCCCGTTAGGGGATGAATTTTAATAAAATACGAAACACGTCTTTCATCAATTCTGTTAAAAAAGCTTTATGTAAAATTTGACATTATCCCATAAAAACTTTGCTCCCCTTTTTCACCCCCTTAGGGGTAAAATTTCGGAAAGTCCTTTCTTGTCGGATGCCTACAGGTTTCTACGATCAGCGGTTTTGGCTGTGCGCTGATCCGTCAATCAGTCATTCAGAACAAAGTATTTTATATGTATAGATAACATTTCTAACTACTAATACAGAATCAATACGAACCTAACTTAAATCTAGAATTAAATAAAGGCTATCGAGACAACCGGCCACATATCAGAAATAAACGAACGGACTGGTAGCCGACGGATGCTATTACAAAATTGAAGCCATCGATTCATTTCTATATAGCACACTGTCTGATATAATATTTATGGATGGCCCAGAAAAAATAGCTCTACTTATACAATGTTTAGCCAAGCCAAGGTCACAGTACATGTCTTTGTTTGGCAATACCGTTTTTTCCAGGAATGCATAGAGGTACCAAAATACTTAGGTCTACGGTCCCTTGAAGTTGTAAAAAAATCAAGCTTCTAAGTGAACGCATTTAAAAAATACGGTCATTTATGCCGTATAGATTGACACTCCAAATAAATCAAAACCGGGTACTTCCCTTAGATATTATTATTATTAGCTTAGAATTATTAAATTTGTCAAGAAGAAAGGTCTCAACACAAATAAAGATCGAAAACAGAAAACCGTTTATGACTAATCAATAATTAGTAATTTTTAATTATTCATTAGAGTTTTATAACATAAAGAAATATTATTCCGGAAGTTTCGGTGTGCGAGTCAGACTCGCACTTGTTTTTACCATTATGCTGATATTCATAATTATTTATACTATATTGGCCTAGCTGTAGAATGCATGATTTAATAAATACTACGTAATCAATATCACAAGACTTTTAAACAAGAGTTTTAACTTTTAACACAAGAGTGAAAAGATTTTATCGCTCAGAAACGTCGTAGTATCGCTATAGATATGTAGGTATGTATGTTTATGTATATTTTTATTTAATTATATTTATTGTAGGTTTTATTTACGTATTTATTGTCAATGTGTGTATATTTACTTAAGTATATTATTGTAATGTTACAAAAATCATCTCCATCCAAAGGTTGTCTGGAAGAAATCGCTTCTAAGCGATAAGACCGCCCATTGTACTTGTTGCTTAGTGAATTTTTATTTTTATGTTTGTTTCTTGTGTGGTGTACACCACAATAAAGTATTTTCATTCATTCAAGACTGTTTACGAAGATGTATAATTAAAATAACAATTATGTTCAATGTGCTAATTTATGTTTCTGTTATTACAGGTAATCTTCAGTTGTACATAATTATGCAGCATTCCATATACGCGCTAAGTACCAGTAAGTACCATGTAACATAAGAGTGCAAATTCAGCATGCGAGCACAAATTGTGCAGAATTTATTTAAAAAATTATACGAAAAAACCTTTTTTTTTAATTATACTGCCTCTCTATGGCCTTCATACGAAGGACATAGACCTCCACCATACATTTTCAGGTTGACGGATTGGTATAGCCTTCAGTGAACAGCTCCCAGAAACCTTTTTAAGGTCGTTTTTACATCTAGCCTTGTTTGTATTGTACATTGCCTTGTAGGGATTGGTCTAATTATCTAGAAGTTTTGAAATGTTAATGTAATCCAATATTTTAAACATCTCATTTTAGAACCCAAGTTCATGCTCATGTAGAATTTTGAACGAACCTTACCCCAATTCGCGCAATTTTAACTTTTAACACCGTTGGCTGCATTAAAATTCTATGATATTAGAGGCAGCATAGCCATTCTGTTACACCAAACTTTGCATTATAAGGCAAAGTACGATCAAAATTTAAATTTCACTGGCACTATAATACATAAAATATCAGAAAGAATATTGACATATCTCTTTAAAAAATACAGACTTTAAGAAATCTATAGATAGCTAAACTGCTCCAGATCACCAGGCGGTAGGTCCTAAGACAGTAGCTGCATTGCCCCGCTGAATTGCAATGCGTATGCGTTGACCCAGATAAGCGCCAGCCATCGGGCCTCGCTTTGACTCCCTGAAAGAATTTGACTATACAGGAACCTTTAGTTGTTGTTAGGGTCTGGTTGTTTCTCTATATATTATAAGTAAGTATGTATTTACAAAAAAAATGTATATAAGTATTGTTACGCCGAGGCTGTTAAACAATGAGTAATAATCGTAACTTCTCGAACGCTTTTGTCTTGCTGCGTTATTGTTGTTATTGTCTGCGGTTGCGCACAATGGAGTGGCCATTGTGTCGAGGGACCGACCCTTTTCCTGGAACGATCGAGATCCTTCTCGAACAATCGAAATGTGTGGATATAAATAGGCCGGAGAGATGGCCGGACAGTCAGTTGTGAGTCAGTCAGTCTCGAGTCAGTCTGAGTGAGTCTCAGCGAGGCCCTGGAGGACTGACGTGTGGAAGGGTCTCGCGAGTCAGTCTGGATTAAGCTATACGTGCGATCATTTCGGTGACTTTAAGTGGTGTACAAGTGGTGTGAATTAGTGTGTTGTGATACGTGTGACCAAGTTCGTGTATTCATCGTCATCGTGTTGAATAAAAGTGTTATTTTGGTCAGACCGATCCCCATTATTTTATCCCGAACCCTCAGCTCGTAACAGTATTCTATCAGTTATCTGGTTCCCATAGTACAAGCTCTGCGTCATTTGGGGCTAGATAGCGCTATGTGAAATGTCCAGCAATATTTATTTTTATTTTTAGTTCAATATCCTTCTCAAATACAATGCAAATCTATCTATAAAAATATTTTAAGGACGTAAATTCGTGAGTTTATTTGTTTCTATGTAGGGGCAATATCCGGAATTATTGATCCGATTCTGATAGTTATTTTACTAATAGGAAGCTACATTACCCCTGAGTGCTTTAAGCTATTTTTAATTGATAATAATCCGTGCGAAGCCGGGGAATATTGCCATTAATTAATGAAAAGGAATTTAATTGAAATTACTTTTTATGATAAAGAAAATGTGAGATATTTGGATGAGCAATTTAATTTTAAGCATCGTATTTCCATTATCTACGTGTTTTGTTGAAAACACGGATAGGGCTAATAGCTAGTATTGTTGTGATATAGGTTTTTTTCAAATTAATTACCATAGAAAGTTTTTAATTTTCAAACAACCTTAATATCAGATCCGGTCCTAAAATTTTCAATGAAACAATGCCTGTATAAAATAGGTAAACAAATCATATTCATTTATAGTGTATATAGGTAATTACTTGTTAAATTGACTAAGCGGCATCGTCGTAAAGGCGCTGCCGATTTACGTAAAAAATTGTTTATTGGAAATGTATCGATTACTAGATGAATATTCAAGCTACCTATATAAAAGTTACCTGTACATGTAGTTAATACGATTCCGGATGTGTGTTTTAAATTAATGTCGTACATAACAAAACAGGTTGTATACCTGATGTATACAAATGAAACTTTTTTTATAATATTCAAGTATATTTATTTTAATTTTACATTAGCTTCCGCCAGCGGCTTTGCACGCGTTGTTTGCCAACAAAAAGTACCCTATGTATTAATCCAGGTTATAATCTACGTACATACGAAATTTCATCAAAATCGGTTCAACCGTTACGACATGATTGAGTAACAAACAAACAAACAAATAAATAAACAAACATCCAAACTTTCGCATTTATAATATTAGTGTGATTTTTGGGAAAACTTACAGCTAGGTACATGTAAAGACTAAATGCCTATTTGTAACGCTGTCCAATGGATAAAAATATATACGTCTTTTGTTTTTACATGAGAAGAGAGAATGATTTTCATCCATCAATTAAAGTTATTTGGAGGTCGTGAATTATATATGAAAACTTCCATAGTGGAAGTACCTACATAATATGCGGCGGGCCAATTATAAGTAATATTTACAATTCGATATATTTCAATAGATTTTCCCCGTTAATAAATATGTTTTCTACTCCATGTTATGAAATTTAAAAGCGTCCACATATTTTTACAAAGACCCGGAGTTTAATCACACAATGACCTCCAATTAAAACCGATCAAAAACATGAATTCAGAAGCATGAACATGTTCGATGCACAAAATTGATTGGAAGGTACTCTATTGCTTTCATGAAATTCTATATCAAAGCTTTTTCCGACGGTTGCGCAATATTGCATTTTACTCACAAATAAATATAAAACAATTTAAGTCAGTACGGGTGGTAGGGGAACACACACACGACTATTACGAAAGTGGCCACACTGAAGCATAAGCTTTCGTATATGAGCACTGTTGAAAAAGTGATGAGGAATTTTAATAGTTTTTAAAATACCTATTCAAAGATGTGTTGCGTTGGTAATAACAAATCACCTCAACTTCCATAAAGGAGAGGTAGGTATAATCGACAAGAGCCAAGGGTATCCAATTTGAAATCATTTTCGTTTGCATGTTTTGAATGAAGCTAGCAATTTTTGATTTGACCAATGAGGGACATAAGTCTCGTTATTTGGGTTAGTCCTTTGTCTTTAAAAAAAATATTTATTTCGAAACGTTAGTCTTGGCCTTTGAATAAAGTATTTTTTATTGTTGGTTTTACTGGTAATTGGTGGACAAAGCAAATAAACGCCGCCCTCCTTGAAAAAGTCTTTTGAAAAAGTCTATTGTGAAACCTGTGTTTAAGAAAGGGGATAAGTGTGAAATGAATAATTATAGACCGGTAACCTTGATACCTGTTCTATCAAAGATTTTTGAAAAGGCAATGTTACATAGACTATATAACTTTGTTACAACGCACGATCTACTTAAACATGAACAATTTGGGTTCAGAAAAAATAGTACCACATCGCTGGCATGTTTCAATCTGATCAAATATGTTACAGAGGCTTTAAATAACAATGAATCCGTGACTGCTCTTTTTTTAGATATGAGTAAAGCTTTTGACTTTGTGGACCATAAGTTACTTTTATATAAATTGGATAGGTATGGAATCCGAGGAAAAGCTAATGACTGACTTCGATGCTACCTATATGACAGACAACAATGTGTTGAAATCTCAAAAATAGAATCAAATGAAAAAGCAATATGCAGATCAAAATTCAAAATAAATCGCTCTGGCGTCCCGCAAGGTAGCGTTTTAGGTCCATTTTTATTTCTAGTTTACATTAATGACCTTCCCAACGTTACTAGTCATAAAACAATCTTGTTTGCGGATGACACGACACTAATTATAAAATGTAAAGACAAAGATACATACGAATCCGATATCAATGTCACATTTAATAAGGTAATAACGTGGTTGACTGGAAGGAGCATATATCCTACGTTTGCGATAAATTAGACAAATTTGTTTATGCCATTAGGCGTTTACGTGAAACTGTTTCTAGGGAAGCAGCTATTACCGCATATCACGGATATGTTTCTTCTGTGTTATCGTATGGTTTATTACTGTAGGGTAACTCTGTAGAGGTGAGTAGAGCTTTCAGAGTCCAGAAAAAATGCGTGAGAGCTGTCTTTGGTGCATGGTTCATGGATAGTTGTAAACCACTTTTTAAACAGCTCAATATTTTGGCCTTGGCTTGCATTTGTTTCATTGTTGAATTGTGCATTCTTGTTAAAAGATACCCTGGATATTTCAAGAAGCAATCAGAAGTAGTTAAAAAAAAAAGCTGCCTCCAGAAATCCACATAAATTATACTTACCTAAAGTCAGACTGGACATTTATAAAAGAAATGTTCATGTGAGTGCCATAAAGGTATATAATAAATTGCCAAATGCATTTAAGGAATTACCATTCAATATCTTCAAAACAAAGTTGACAAAATGGTTGGCACACTATTGTTTTTATGACATTAATGAATATTTAACCCATTCCGTTAACTTTTAATTGACTATAACTATGACATTTGTTTTTTTTTTATATTGGATTGTTTGATATTACTAATTTTATTGACATTCGCTTAGTTTAAATTTGATTTGTATATTTATATTTGCACACCATCTGTATGGTAGAATATATAAGGATCAACAAATTGTAACATCGAAACATTTACCTATATTCGAGCAAATAAACGTTCTGATTTCTGATTTGATATTAGCGCATGGTCACTGCAAACAAAATCCACCCTTAAGGTGGCCACGCTTAGTTCTTGGCGACTGTACATAAAAAACTTTTTTTTTCGTTTATATTCATGTACGGCGTCACTAAAACTTATTATGATGCCAAAATTCAGCCAAACAGCACTAATAGTTTACGAGCAAAATGCATGTTTTTTGTCGGATGGACATGGCGAAACTATAAGGAGTCCGAGTTCGATTACGGAACCCTAAAAATGGCGTTTCTACATCTATCAATTGAAGATGATTTATACCTTGCCTGGTTGCAAGGCCGCCCAGTTGCAGGCGGGACTTTTATTATATTGCTTAACATCCATACCCAAACACTTCTCTACGAGTATAACCAATGTGTCCTGCCAACTATGACTTATGGGGCCGAGACATGGAGGTTCACGAAGGAGGCTGTGCACAAAATAAGTGTAGCACAGAGAGCCATGGAGTGCGCCATCCTCGGCATCACACTCTTAGATCGAGTTTCCAATACCGAAATTCGCAAGCAGACTAAAGTACAAGACGTCAGCAAGCGAATATTGGGGCTCAAGTGGAGTTGGGCAGGACACTTGGCCAGAAGTAGTGACGACAGGTGGACTAAGGCTCTAACAGCGTGGAGGCCGAAAACTGGCCATCGAAATAAGGGACGTCCACCAGCGAGATGGGTCGACGACATCAATAAGACCGTGGGTCGTACATGGTTCCGACTGGCACAGGATCGGGAAGAGTGGCAGAAACAAAGAGAGGCCTCTGCCCAGCAGTGGGTCGACACGGGCTGAGAATGATGATGCTCCAGACCAATAATAATATAAATTCGAAAGTAACTGCCTCTCTGTCTACTGTGTGTACTGTCTGTTTGTTACGTTTTCACGACTAAACGGCTTGCCCGATTTCGATGAAATTTGGTATATAGACGGATTATGACCGGGATTGAGATATAAGCTACTTTTTTCTCGACTGCATCGGAGGGTCATGTCACAAAGGCGAAGCCGCGGGCGGGCCAGCACGCCGCGGGCGGGTCAGCTCGTTGTTTTATGTCGTGGTTTCAGTTATTTCTTTTTCTTTTTCCATACCTCTATTGATATGTTGCAACAAAGAGATTACCGGTGCCACAGTATGCGTGTTAAAAAAGTTATTTGGTTTAAGTTTGTGTTTTATTGACGTAATTTTTGCAAAATATAGTCGAATTATAGTTATTAAATCCACAAGAAGTTCGACCGTTTGACGACTGAAGGGTGACGACATGTCCTGTGGTACCTTCTCAAAGACCCAGGACTATTTATTGAAAATACTTTATTCTTCTGTGAAGACTGTTTAATCTTTTGGCAAACGTTCATTGATATGAAAAATTTTATTAGACTATTTTGGTTATATTTATGTTACTTTATAACACTTATTTTTATATTATATGCTTTTTTTGTATTGTACCCAGAGTGTACAATAAGTACCTACAAGATACAAGTTATTAATTTGAATAAACAATCCATATCCATACTAATATTATAAATGCGAAAGTAACTCTGTTTGTTTGTTGCCTTTAGACGACTAAACGGCTGAACGGATCGTAATTCAATTTGACAAGGAGATTGATTATATCCTGGAGAAGGACATAGACTATCTTTTGTCTCAAAAAATTATCTAGAAGAGGGTGAAATAGGGGTTGAAAGTTTGTATGGGCAATCCATAATTCCTCAAGTTAGGGATCTGAAAATTATTATTTAGGCTTTTGGTAAGAAATAAAGACATACTTGTGTTTCAACTTTTTGTGCAATCATCCCTAAAGGGGAAGGGGGGGGGGGGCTAAAGTAAGGGGTTAAAACTATGAGGTATTCTTTAGATGATGCACAGTTGGTATATAGATTGTGACTGGGATTGGGACTTATGCTACTTTTTACCTGACTGCGCAGGAGGGTAATGTTTTTATTGACAAACCACGCGTGCGAAGCCGCGGGCGGGTCAGCTAGTTGCACAATAAGGTTTTAAAAACTAGGTAATGCCACTATGTACTTGTTTGCCCTTTACGAGCATCGCAAACTACTGATTACTACATTAATGAGGTACCATTATAAATTATGACGTGTAATATTCTTACCTAATAGTTTGATTAAGAGTTTCGCTTCATATAAAAACATGAAAAAAATACATATTTTTTTAAATACTAGGTCCCCCACAATATTAAAGTGTTATTTTGTGATATTTGTTTTTATTTTAAAATATAATTTTGTACTTTATTGAAATTATATTTCCCTATGTCGCTCGCAAGCAAAAGACGTTTATTTTTGCAATTTAAGTCGAGTAAAATCGGGTTTCTTTGGAAAAACTCTAAATAAGAATTTTAAGTTAGAAACGTAGTTCACTACGATGTTGGTTGGTTGCTAGAGAAATCTGCCGCTTGGGTCGGAGTCGGTCGGACGCCCGCCTATTCGGTCTAGCGGGTTCGATTCCCACCGCGGAACAAATGTTTGCATGATCTACTAATATTTGTTCCGGGTCTGGATGTTTTTTTATATATTACTAGCTTCCGCCCGCGGCTTCACACGCGTGGATTGTCAGTAAAAAGTAGCTTATGTGTTAATCCAGGTTATAATCTACGTACATACCAAAGCGGTTCGGTTCAGCCGTTACGACGTGATTAAGTAACAAACAAACATCCAAAATTTCGTATTTATAATATTAGTAATATTAAGACTGCCTCCGTGGCGCAGTGGGCGTATAGCCGGCTGAGACGCAGGAGGTAGCGGGTTCGATTCCCGCCGCGGAACAAATGTTTGTATGATATACAGATATTTGTTTCGTGTCTGGGTGTTTTTCTATATATTATAAGTATGTATTTACAAAAAAAAGTATATAAGTATTCTATCAGTTATCTGGTTCCCATAGTACAAGCTCTGCTTAATTTGGTGCTAGATAGCGCTGTGTGGAATGTCCAACAATATTTATTTATTCAAGAATCAGTCCAGCAATAACTCACGAAGCACCTCTTCCACTGTCGTAAACAAGCGACGTATAATCGCAAGGGTTTGTACTACTTACTATTTTTGTGCATTTACTAAAATTGGAACGAGTTCTTTGAACTGCGATGTACCCAGTTGGCAACCTGGGGGTACACATGTTCACAAATCAAGATTTATTAGTTGCAAGTCACGAGGTACATATATTGGAAGATACAAATGGAATTTGGACGAGTTTCAAATAACTTCATTGAATTGACTATTGGCTCATCCATTTTCAATTATTAGATAGGACACAGATCATGCCAAATCACTAGCTCTAATGTTTGTACCGAATCGAGAAAAGCGGAAGCGCCAGAAACACCTACACACGACTACCTCCAGCAAGTCTTTCGTAAGTTGTTATTTAAAGGTCTTAATTATTGCCTAATCAGTTAAACACTTTAGTATAAGTACAATAACTTTTGCTACTCACGTCATGAAATTGTATACTAAGGTACCCACATTCGTTTTGAATACGTCTTTACATTATGCAACCCAGTCACAGAGTGTATATGGTAGAACAAAACTGAGTTCATTGTCGAGCACGTTTATTTTTGCAAGTCAATGTTTTCTTTGCGGTATTTTAAAAGACACGTCGTGTCTTGTTGAAGAAAATGGTATGTAGGACGAATGACTCACTCTGTCTTTCGGAAGTTTAGTGTACAGTTTCTGTTGGGGTACAGAGAGATAGAAATCTCGATCTTTTACGAGGGCATTCCCCGAAATGTATTCTGCATTTCTGCATTGATTCTGTATTCTGCATGGGCACATTTGCCCAGGAACTGTACAATCTGATTCCGCCATCTTCCTTCCATCAAAGGACAAGCAGGCGCACGGCTCAGTACCATCCGTACCTAGTTGATATATCTACCATCCATTGGCACACACCGTTATGTTTCTACGTTCTTGATGCGCTCAGCTAAGGTATGGAACACTTTGCCGTCGTCCGTTTTTTCTAAAGAATACAATCCGGATCTCTTTAAGGTAAGAGTGAATAGGTTTCTGCTAGATCTTCGTCCTTCATCTTAGACCACATCATCGCTTACCGTCAGGTGAGATTGTGGTCAAACGAAGATCTTTCAACAAGTTAAAAAAAAAATGTTGTTCTAGTAAATGACGTACAAAATATACGAGTAAACTGAAGAAATACAATATATATATAACTGAATAATACCTGTGTTTTCTGCTATCGACGTACTTTGTGGTCTTTCCTGTGTGTTTGAAATAAACGTATTTTTCATTCTTTCTTTCTATTGGCCTCTTTTATTACCTTGGCCACTACAAGTTTTTTATAGGATCGTGTTTTACTCAATTCCGCCTGTAAGTTTAATAATGCCCTTTGTTTACGTATTCTAATAGTAGTTACATAATTAATACACAGACTTTACAGCTTCTTGAAATTGTATTTTATTTTCTTAACATTTTCTATTTATTTCTTAGCAACAAATCAAAAGGATCTAATTAAAACCGCGCTCAAAGAAAGGTTCGAATCCAATTAATACTGATGTTTGGTTATAATTTCTTGATTAATTATAGTAATGAAGTTCCCCTAGTTTTCTCGAGGCATTTATTTCAAAGCAAAGTACTCGTTTACAGCAATAATGAACCTTAAAGACAGCTTCTTGGTTACGTCAAGAATAGACTTTTATGGGGGTGGTAAATTTACTTCTTTTATGGGCGTTTGAAAGAGTTAAAGAGCGATTTGTTGCAACCACAAATAGCTGGGTTTAATGCGTTTTACGTATTCCGGGATCGGAAGGTATAGCTTGTTTGTATTGGAAGTACGAATGGTAGTCGTGAAGTCAAAATGCATGTATTTTGTGTGAATATGTAACTATAGTACCTAATTGTTTGCAATTTACTAATTTAATAATTGTTCACATGTTAGCGGTACGGCTTGATCTTTTAAAGGATGTGAATGTTTATGAGGGACTTTTTTATACCACCTGTTCACCTGTTGGCGAACAAGGATTCGGCCTAACTGATGGCAAGCGGTCACCGTACCCTATGGACGTTTGTACCACCAAAGGTAATACGCGCATTGCCGACCCTTTAACATTTTTAATTCGTCCTTTTTCAAGAGCCCCATACTGTGTTCCTAGGGAAAACCTCGGCAATATCGAACATAAAAGAATTTTCATAAAAGATTTATAAAAAATCGTTCCAATTTTGTAGCATGACTGCCATAGAAACGTTTCTCTGTGCGGACGTATAGAGTAAAATGTCATTTTAGCGTAAAATGTAAAAATATTTTTAGCTTTTGTTTCTACACTACGGTTCGATAGATTGCGCTAACGAACATTGAATGTCAAAAATTAAATTATCAGTAGTTATTTTTATTTTTGTTAAAGTCATAATGTCAAAATATATGTTTCTTCCACTACAGTTTAAAACAGTGCAACGTCATCTATTTTAAAAACAGAAAGCTTGATTCGAGACAGCCGTGAAAATTCAGTCCAGCGGGCGCGGCGCGGCATTACAGAGACCAATTTAATTGTAAAGCTTGCAGGAATGTTTTGGCTTATACTTTCTTTATCTATCCTATATCTTGAAATTTAAACAGACAATAGACAGGAGAATTATTTCGTTCATTACTTCTGAAATTATGAACGAGCACTAGAATAAAATGTAAGAAAACAGTACTTGAGTTTCTTTCAATTAGAAATCTTTCAATTCTTCAAATTAGAGGCAAGTAAGCGAATAACAGCAAGTATTAAAGTGCTAAAATTACTGTCTCAAGTTAATAGAACAGTTCTTTTTAATTAATCAACGATCATAAGAAATAGCGGAGTCGGCTCGAATTAATTTAATTAAGCTTCATTGTTTGTCTTTCTACGACATTTCATTATTCTTTGAGCACTTTGAGACTATTTTCGTTCTACGGCGCCGGCGGTTGCTATATAGCCTGACTACAAATGATTTTAAAGGAGATTGAAAATTATAGAATGGCGTCTGACATAGCCTCCGAAGCCTAAAAATTATTGTGGATCGTGGACTATGCCAAAAGTTTTGAATCCCCATTTGAAGTACCTATTAAGGTCTAAACACAAGTCTAAAGTGTCTACTTTATTTCATAATGTATTTCAGGAGGCACCTACGGAATTAGTCGGTTGTTTTTTTTGAAGTTATTTTTTTCCCGTTAAGAGAATCAGAACAGTGTGTATTTTCAGCATATTGCGGAAGTTGCATGCGCTGATGTAACACGCCATGAAGTTAGTTTTTTCGATCTGAAGTTATCCAAGTGGTGCGCGATTGATATATACTGTTACGAGCTGAGGGTTCGGGATAAAATAATGAGAATCGATCTAACCAAAATAACACTTTTATTCAACACTAAAACGATGAATACACGAACTTGGTCACACGTAATCACAACACACTAATTCACACTACTGTTGCACCATTTAAAGTCACCGAAATGTTCGCACGTATAGCAAAATCCTGACTAACTGTCCGGCCATCTCTCCGGCCTATTTATATACAATTCACTACACTAGAACGATCTCGAACGTTCCAGGAGAGGGTCGGTGTTTCGACAGAATGACCACTCCCCATTCTGCGCAACCGCAGACAAAAACACAGCATGCAGGTATATTCCATACCAAGTATTACGTATTCCGTGACACAGCAGGTAAGTCGAGAGCTATCGAGAAATTTCGACTATTTCTTATTGTGTAACAGCGTAACAATGCTATTTATTTACGGCAAAGAAGTATAAGAACACGTTTATGGAGACGCGGCACGTTGGGCCGCGTTGCGTGGCCAACTCGAAAGTGAACAACGTGAATTACTACTACGCCTGCTGTAGGGCTTAGTGGTGAACTTCGAACACCCCCATGAATTAGGGGCGACATAAACACAAGTGGCAATTGTGGACGCAGTGATATTAACCCGGCGAGGATGTGGTGAAAAAAGTTACGCCGAGGTTGTTGAGGGTCATTTTGACCCTGTATACCATTGCGCTTAACACGTCATTTTTTTATTTTCGAACCAAAGATTGGTATGTATTATTATAAAATACATATTTTTCTATGCCGTGATTAAATAAAACACGCATATAATGGTACAAAATATTATATTAAATCAGTTTTGGCAAAGCACTACAAAATAATCAACGTTTTATATAGTTACTTAAAAACACTAATAAAACCTAAAATATTAATCTTCTAATATTAATCATCTTGTAATTTGGTACATACATATGTAGAGATCAATCAGCTTCACTTAGTCCTATCATACTTATAAACTAATTATCATTATTGTCTGTGTTTGCAGTAGGTACAACGCTGGCACATTAAAACAGTGTGTTCGGTACAAATATATTTATGGCATTCCTTACAAACATTTGCTGTTTTGCGATGGCGGGCATAAGGACATACTTGGCACCTTTTTCGTACACCTGGAAGTCTAGGAGGTGCTTCTTGTTCAGGTTCTCCACAGAATTCTCTGATTCTCTGGCGTAGCTGTCTCGGCAATTGAGATATTTCCTTACGATACTTCAAGTGTTGGTAATAAGCAATCTGCCCAGTGTTTTTATAAAATGACGACGTTTTTGAACAGTCGCTGCGTTTGACCCGTGTATAATATACGCATTAACTCCAGCCATATTGAGCATTGAATAGAAGACAGTGAGAGGCCATTTCTTTGAGTTGCGGCTCACGTCGTATGTCGCAGACAACTCATCTGCTACATTTACTCCACCTTTAGTGGTGTTATAAAATGTGTTTATCTCAGGTTTTTGTTTCTCGCCCGTTGATTCGTCAATTGCGTCATTGTGGTGGAGACTAGACATAATTATAACAACCTTGTTTTTTTGGGTACATGAGACGCGAGTGTTATATCCTTTTGAAAGGCAAACTTCGACGAATAGATGCCGTGACCGCGAGTATTGGTAAATGCCTTTGGAAGTTGCCTCTTGTTCATACGCACTATACCAACAGATATAAGCTTGTGCTCATTGAGCAGATGATATATTAGCTCGTAACTGGTGAACCAATTATCAAAAGTCACGTTGCGGCCAGTTTTCGAAATGAGCAACACTAAACGATTCACCACGTCAAAAGGTTTGTTGCTCACTAAATATGGCCCTTCTGGCTGCTTTCCTGCATAAATCTCGAGATTAAAAATATAAAAGTTATTTGCGTCAACCAGGGCTAATATTTTTAATCCGTATTTTGCAGGCTTTGACTGAATTTACTGACGAAATTTGGATCTGCCTCTAAATGCAAGCAACATTTCATCAATGGTTACGTATTCATTCAGTATATATGCTTTCTTACATTTCTCGACAAATATTTCAAATACTTCACGTATAAGGGCCAAGTTGTCTATCAGCTTTCTTTCATCTCGTGTAGTTTTATCGTCAAATCGCAGACAGCTTTGAATGAAATGAAATCGCTGCCGCGACATTGTCAATCGGCATATTTCCACTCCTGTGCCGTCCGAAGCCCAAAGATCAACAGTGTTTTGTCTTCCAGAGCGATAAAATCCAGCAATGTATAACAATCCAATGAAAGCTTTCAATTCACTTATATTCATTTCTTTGCTGTAGTGAGGGATAGACTCACAAGCTGAATTTCTTTCTCGAATTTGTGAATTTGTAATGATAACAGAAAGCATAGTATCGGGACAAAACAAACTCCAGCATTCAAGTTCAGACTGAGCTGACCTCGCTGTTGGGCTCACTCCAGGTGTTTGGCGGACGATGTTTTCAGAGCGGGTTCGAACTTGTGGGCGTGGAGGAGTTTTAGACCATCTAGTCCCATCTTTACCGATATAAAATGAGTTCGTTACCTGGTCATCCGGTTCATCTCTTTCTAACATGTGTGAGCTATGAGGTAAGCCAGATAGCGGTACGTCATCCTCGCTGTCAAATTCACTGCTTGCATTTCGCTCAGTATCACTATCCTGACTGTACTGCGTGTACTCAAATGATCTTCATCTTCACTACCGTCAGATAACAAGTCGTCTTCACTGTCAGATTGCATCAAAGCAAGACGTATGCGGTCATTCTCACGCTCCTGGTTATTCATTTTGTACGAAAACACCTGAAAATATGATAAAATTACGTAAAAATTATTTTCGAAACATCGTAAAAAATTGTCACGCCGCGGTTGTGGCAGGGTCATATTTACCCTTTTCGGCTCTGCGCATGTGTTGCTCCCGTCGCAGGCGGCGGCCGACTGAGTAGTGGGGCGCGGCAAGCGCGCGGGTTCAATGGCGACAGCTACTGAGACACCCAAAACCCTATAAGTGCGGGAAAAAAAGCTACACGCGTTTAAAAATTGTTGGGGTCAAATTGACCCTTCCACATCCTCGCCGGGTTAAAGCGGCAAAAGTAAAAAAAAAATATAAAAAAACTACTACGCCAAAGTGGGCATCTATCAAATGTAATGTTTGGGCTTGCCTCTGTCTACCCCTTGTGGGATGTCTTCATTGGTAATGAGTAAAAGAGACGATATTCATTTACGGAGTAATGTAGTCGTGAGTCTATTATTTATATAAGTACTAGAATTAGTTTCGTAATCGCCAACAGATCACGAAAACTCCTAAATGTACGTCGAAAAAGATCTGTGATATATTTTCTGTTATAAACCAAATAATAATTGCTATTCGTCTGGCAAGTTGTGCAGTAAAAATAAACATTGGAACATTCACCCGGGAGCCGAAGTTTTTGCGACAATTACGTTTTGATAAAGTCCAGCAATTGCGTTGAAAGAGATTAAGTACCTACTACTAGGGACTATAGTAACATTAATACATTTTAGAGTAAAATGAAAAGATTGCAGAAACCAAGTAAATAGCTTTTTAGAGTTCCAGAGTTGATATTGGAATCTATAGCTTTGACATATCTGTCCAACCAGTTGTAGTCAGTTTCGTAGATTATTGGTGCTGTTAATATGAAATTTGGCAAGGTGGTACGTTTTATTAAGGATTTAGTATTTACTCACGCACCTCATCGAGTGGGTACCGTTGAATAGGTCATCCAAAAACACTATAAGGTTGTAACACCAAAGGCCTGGTAAAAAACACTAAGGACCTGAGTCATTTAGGGTGTTTGTTATTATACGGACAAAAATGAAAGGGGTTATTTTGATAAGCATAATAAATATGAAATGTTTACCATAGAAATATGTAATTTATTTTGGAATGTAAAACAAACACTTTATTAAACTTATGTTGTGCTATTGCATAATTTTTATTTATTTTATTTTATTTATAATGCTTGCCTATCTATCTAAGCACAGATACTGTATTGGTGACATCTCGAGATATCTGTTGTTGTCCCTTTCTAACCCAAAACCCGCAGCCATTTCCGAAAAAGATATCAAATCGGCCTTTATTTTCAGATGTCGATTGCAAGAGTAGGCAGTAAGTTTTATATCGAATTAATCACCTAAATTTAGTCGATTTTCTTTAAAATTTGATAATATAACTATGTAGTAGTTTTTTTATTCGAGAAGTCTTTTTTTATGTTTTGAGAAACCGTCAATTGAATATGGTCAGTATATTACCAAACACCCTGTATAAGTGAAAAGTTTCATGTGCCTGTAATTTCACCAACACTTCAAACCAATAACTTCTTGGCATAAAAAGGTACGGTACTAGTACAGAGCATTACGAACTCATTTGCAAGGAGCTTTAATCAGAAATCAAAACGTTTATTTGCCAGAATATAGGCACATAAGTTTCGATGTTACATTTGGTTGATCCTTATCTACCATACAGATGGTGTGCTGTAACCGATTTCAGAAAACAGTAAATCGAAAACAATAATCGAATGTACTTGATACCTTTGCAAAATAAAGTGTTTGATGATATTCTCATAGATCCCATCATCAGATCTTGACCAAATTTATAATAGGGCCCTGAGGTAGGTAACACTTTTCTAACAAAAAAAAAACATTAAAATCGGATAACATGGTCAAGAATTTTTCACCCACAACCATAATGTCCTGTAGATGCCTTTGCAAGTTGAATAGTTTGATGATCATATGTATCCCATCATCAGGTCTGACCTGATAACTAATAAAACAAAATCATTGAAATCGGACAACGTGCTAAGGAGTTTTCGCTGAAGATACATAAAATAAAAACCGGGGTTTTTTATAATTTTTTTTAATTCGGTTAAAAAGCTAGCTCCTAATGGCTAACAAAAAAATAGACCTGTGTAGGCAAGGGATGTATTCGGACTGAGATAAAGGTACAGTTACACATGCTCATAAAATGTCATACTTATTAGCATGCGAGCAACGAGCGTGCTCTACAAACTGGTTTATTTGCTTTTGTTTAGCATGCTTTTTTTAAGCATACTTTTAATTAAGCGTGTTCAAAGCAAACAATTCCAGTGCAGGTAGTGAAAAATGGAAAACCAAGTGGCCTTCTCTACAGAACTGAATAAAATCATCATTTTGGTTGAAATACAATGTGTACAAAAACTTTGGTCAAAAAAGAAAATGAGAAGGAATAAGACGATTTGGGTTCGTGATTGGCTAAGTAGAAGAGAAAAACTTGGAGCAAGTACTCGATTGCTAGTAGAAATGCGAGAAGATGTTGATGGTTACATAAATCATTTACTATCATGCTCAATAATCAAACCTGTTCAGACGCGCTAAAAGCACACCCCCTTCCACCCGCGCTGCAGGTCATGCCCAAAAATCGCACGACTGTCGATTTTTTAGCAAACTCGAAATGAGCATGCTCATTATTAGCAATGTTTCGACACACATGCAACTAAGTAGCAACTGCTCAATAGTGGCATGCTTTCATGCTAGTAATGAGCATGTGTAACTGGACCTTAATGATTGTAATTTGTAAATGAATTTTATTTATTTCAGTGAACTTATTCACTGCAAAAAGTGCAAAAAACGAACACTGGAAAATGCATTAGTAAATACTGAGTCGCAGTTTCCAATGCCCGTACATAAAACTAAATGAATTTGACGTTATTGATTATTATAGGTACCTATACAATTCAACCATTTACAATATTGGTTTAAAATAATGATGATAAAGAAAGGATTAATTGAATTATTTGAATAATTTTAAAACATTTTGTTTTGAACTAATTTGTGTAACTTGTTGTTTATCTTTAATAAGACATAATTATGAAACATTGTGAAATATTTAGTATTCTAAGAACCTTGTTGATTTCATATTAAGTAAACAGGAAAATATTTATATTTACCTACTTGTTTACTCAAACCAAAGTCATAAAATTACGAGGTTAATTCTGAAGAAATATTGAAGACTAGCTGACTTGCCCTGGCTTCACATAGATTATTATCAAAATAAAATATAGCTAAGAGCACTCAGAGATAATAAAGCTTTAAATCTGTGAAAAAATTTTCAAAATCAGTTCAGTAGTTCCAGAGACTACCAATTACATCCAAACGATCTCCGTGGCGCCGTGGGCGTACTCGTAGAGCCGGCTGACACGCAGGAGGTTGCGGGTTCGATTCCCGTCGCGGAACAAGTGTTTGTATGGTCCACAGATATTTATTCCGGGTCTGGGTATTTTTCTATGTATTCTAAGTATGTAGGTATTTAAAAAAAAAGTATAAAAGTATTCCATCAGTTATCTAGTTCCCATAGTACAAGCAATGCTTAGTTTGGGGCTAGATAGTGCTGTGTGAAATTTCCAGCAATATTTATTTATTTATTTACTCAACAAGAACAAAGTAACAATAGTTTAAATATAAATAAAAAATATTGCTGTGTGTGTGTCTCATGGTACTCACTGATGTGTCACAAAAACGCTCCAACTCATGAAATAGAAAACACAATGCATCGGGGCCTGTTTCAATACGGTTTTAATCGATTGATTGATAGAGCCCTGAAGTGCAGTTGCGTTTCTCAAAGCAATTTAAAACTGGGTCCCGACTGGCACATGCGTTTGTGCCCACAGCGTGCGTGTAAAATTAAATTTTTAGTTCCCTTTGAACGGAAAAATTGAAGAATATGGTATGGAATATAACGTAAAAAAATATTGGATTCTGTGATGCGTACTGTTCATGGTTTTAATTGGAATGCTTTACGATTTTCCTGATTGTTATTGAACAACGTAGATGATGTCACATACTACGTAATAATGTTTTGACAAAACTACCTGAAGTTGATAATTTCGGGATAAACTCTGCATTTCATATTAAAAAAATAACATATTCTTATTTTCATCGTTTATATACCTAAGTACCCGGGTAGTATAACATTATTTCGATTAATAAAACTATAGTATAAATGTGTTATTAGATTTTTACCCCTATTCTCAAATATATATTTTTTTTAATTTAAACTGTATAGATCTTCGTTTGACCACAATCTCACCTGATGGTAAGCGATGATGTGGTCTGAGATGAATCACGAAGATCTAGAAGAAACCTATTCACTCTTACCATAAAGAGGCCCAGATTGTATTCTTTACGAAAAACAGACGACGGCAAAGTAATAGAATTTTTATTAAGAAAACTTATATTTTTTACTGTTGGTTCTTTGGCAAGGCTTAAAGCTATAAGTAATGTAATAAAGATATAATTAATAGCCATTCAGGATAGATCGTATCTAGTATTTAATTATACACAATGTATAAAACTTCGAAAACAGACAACAGACACGCAACATTTTCAGCGCACACAATGTTTTAAAATTACAATGTTCACAGATGTTGCCACCTCGAAATTCACTTTTGTGTAGGTAAACAGACGCGATGCGCCATGAAATGTGGTTAGGGCTGCCAGTCATTCAGCATTTTCTTTGGCATATTGGTCAAAGTTTATTGATTTTGGCAAAAGAGACGGAAATGTGTAACAGGAAACCGGGGAAGCGCGCGCTATTTGATTTGACCAATGAGCGCGCGCGGTGGTCAGATGTCACTTATCATATGCGACTACTATAAGACTCGTAGTTTTTTTTAAACTAAAAGGTTTATTTGCAAACAATAATAAACTAGTAGGTAAAGCAACACAATATAACTTACAGATATAAAAAACTCAATTTAATCTTCTTATTTTATAGTTTTCACACACCTATAAGCAGTGGCTGAGAAAGATACCGCAATTTGAGGGTTTTTTTAAGAGACGTGGGTATTGTAAATTTTACTTGTACTGAAGGTGAGTTTTATTTCATGACTAAAATAAAGATCCATGTAGCTTTTTATTTGTAAATTGGCCAGTCAAACTCCCCTTTTATCTGTAAGAAATTTTGTTGTTAGGGCAAAAAAAACTAGCGGAACAAGCCTATAAAACTCCCAAAGTGACCACTTTAGAACGAATTTTTTTCCCGGTTTTCTGATTACTCATGCTGTTGTATCCCAACTCTATTCAATGCAGATTTGATGTGTTGCCAAGTAGGTCTCCCGTTCTTGAATTGTACTTCATGTGTTGCGTAGGTAGGTTCCGATTTTAGTGTCATTGTCTGAGAACATTTAAACCGCTTATTGGGCAATGAATGCGGATTAGTGCTGGCTCGTTCTGCCAATTATTTTGCGAGGTTGCAGGATATTAATTATATCTGAATTAATCGTGAATATCTGCTTTTGACCGTTCCGTAGAGTAGGTCATTGAATAGGTCTTCCAAATACACTTTTATAAAACATTTTAGACACAAAAGTCCGTTTAGGTAATATAAAGCTTCAATGTGCCCAATATTGCGTGTGACCCCAAGGAAAACGTTTTTCTTCAATTTTAGTAAAAAAATATTCAATGGTTGAAAAATTCGGTAATATATTATATTGGTACACTTTTTTCGTATGAACGCTTTTTAACAATAATGTATTTTAACCCTTTTCAATATTTAGATTTTTAGGTGCTATTTTACTACATATTTTTTTGGTTGTCGAACTTTTGGGTTCATTACCACAGTCCCAAAGTAAAATAATTGAAAAACAAAGATTAACAGCTTAAAACAACGTGAAACAAATATAGAACAACCCATTATCGTTCATATATTTTTTTTCGTAATGAATTTATTTTCCTCGGAATCCAGCCAACCAATTAAACTCTTGCCTGCATAGGTACTTATTTCTAAACTCAATAAGAGTTTACTCCGCATCTCTGAAATAAAGATACAACTTCTATTGGAGAGGCAGTGGATCAACTCATAACTTCAGAGTAGGAACCACAGAATAAATGAAATAAGATACCACTTCGGTTTCACTCTAATGACACTAAAATGGGCTCATGTTTTGGACCAAAATTTTTGTAAGACATCTCTTGTAAAACTAACATTAAACAATAAATATCTATGATGCCAGACGATGCTGCGTCAGTGGAGAGATCACTTCACCCACGTCAGCTTAGCTGAGTGAAACAAAACGGAGAGTGGCAGTTACCGGTTCTGAGTTCAAAAGACGCAAGCGTGGACCCGCTAAAATAGAACTGTAATAGCCGATAAAGAGATTGGCGTTTTGAAATTCGACGTAGTGCCGATTATGCGTGCGGGGAATAAATCGTATAAATATGCCCGACCCTTATGTTTGGCAGACTGGCTGCGATTTAGTCTATGGTTGAACAACTGTCATGTGATGTCATGCACTGGGCTTTTGCCTCTATGAATGTATTTTTACTATTGTGATGAAAATAAATAGCCTAATATGTATAAAATTATCCTTTGTACTTACAGATATTCCAAGCTAAAATGGCACTTTGCTCCATAAAACTTTAAATAGTAACAGAAAGACGTTTCAATTTGATCCTTATGATACAATGAATAAAAAAAGTTTAACTTTGTCATCTGACATATGAATTTATGACAAGAACGTTGCTTTAGGGCATGTTTCCACCGCGTGCTTCGCCGCGAGCAACGTTTAAATTAAATTAAATTAAAAATTCAAATTCTTAATTTCATAATACATAACAAATTAAAATTTAGCCCTGCTTTCCAAACTAAGTTAAAATACTTGTTTTTGGTAATTAGTGCTATCCCTTAAATATCATTATAAATGTACATTGTTCATGGACTTATTCATAATAGTTACCATATATTAAGATATTAAAATTCCATAGATTATTGTAAAATTCAAGTTAAAATGTATAAATACAAGCCAACACCTCTACATGAACGCTCTCATACATGGCCGTATTTTCGAGTTGAACGCGCAACGCGCCTCATAACTTACTGCGTCTTCAAAAACGTGCGATACTCAAGCGATATTGAAACGTGAGAACTCTATTCCATTTGATATAGGATGCACCACGACTTACCAATATTTCAAATTTGGTATTGCACATTCAAGCCACATTGAATCTTATGTTAGTGCGATATAGCACATTTTGTTTTAAAGTCGGAGTGATACAGGCTTAGCTGAACCAACGTCTCAGTACAAATTTAAAGTTTCCGCCTCATATTACTCACACGCGTCGAACTCAGGTGTTTTATGATAGTGCCGTTTTGAGATATCGCTGTTGTTTCTTCGTATAGCTGAGAGTTGTATTGTAATGTTTGAAGTTATTTTCGTGAAATTCAAAATCAGAGGTTTATATCAATTGAAGTAACAATTTGCACTGCACGGTAGATTACTTACTACATTTTTACATTAAACACTGCATTTTTCAATTGAAAAAGTTCAGCCAGAAATTTTATTAAAAATCGGGTTTGGTCCGAAAATCGGATATTTTTAAGCCCGTAATCTTAATCTTTGCTTCCATTGAAATCCGTGATTAGGTTTTCCCAATCTATTCGCGGAACAGCACCGCACCATCCAAAATTCAATTGAAACGTTATCGGATGCTGCCAAACATATTGGAATTATCACAGGCACCAGGGCAACATAGTTACCCAGGATGTGTAATGAACGCGCGTACGGATCGCATCGTGATAATCGAAAAGGCTATTGTATGCGTCCGGATGCGAACCGCACGCTCGAATCTCGCGCCCTCTAACAATGCTCGTGTTAGGGTTGCGAAGTGACAAGAGTTTTTACCGGAATTTATCGATTTATCGATTGCAAGTTATTTAAATTTGTTATAAACATCCGGAATGAATATTATGTATTCTGTTTTAAACCAAATTATGTCTGAGCCGACACAGGGGTTCCTCAGGTGGTGTTTAGAATGACGAAGGCCTCAGATTTCAATAGTATTTTAGTACCTATATATGCGTTCAAATAATTAGCTACAGAGTTCGTGTGCGTAAGTGGTAGGTATTTTAAAAGCAAAATAAAATGATTTCGTGATTTTATGTATTAATGAAAACACGTTGTTGTTCACCATATTTTTTTTAAACAGAATACCTAGATGAGAAGCCACGAAGCAAATAGTAAAATGGGCGGTCTTATTGCCTTGAAGCATAATTATTTTAATATCTATCAATACACTATGTACTACTAGCCAAGAATATTTAGGCCTTTCAAGCCACGACCTGATACATAAATGCTTGTCTAATAACCACTGATGCCGCCTAATCATCTCTCGTAGATGATAGAGGCCTATTGATTGGCATAGTTAATTACTGCTCCTTTGTCTTTCGTGACCAAGCCAGAAAATAATCAATCAAGACACAAGCTTAATTATTCTTATAATGATCCTTTTGGAAGACATTATAATAGTCTAAGATCCGATTAAGAATGACCTTCACCCATCTGTTTAATTGATGAAAAATATTTTATATCAAATTTAATATGTTAAAAAATATATCGCGAATGGGTTGGGTAAAAAATTCCTGGCCAAACTATGATTATTTAAAAAACAACATTAACATGAACTCCCGTTACTTGTAATTTGAATGAAAATATAGGTCAAGTTAGTTGGTTGTGCATTTTGTGGCACTATTTTATAATCGAAGTCGCGAGCATCCCACGAAACAAAAAAAAATATTATTCATAATCTTAATAACTAATACTAACAAAATAAAATAGTGCCACTAAATGCTAAACCAACTAACTTGACCTATATTTTCATTCAAATTACAAGTAACGGGAGTTCATGTTAATGTTGTTTTTTAAATAATCATAGTTTGGCCAGGCATTTATTAGCCAACCCATTCGCGATATATTTTTTAACATATTAAATTTGATATAAAATATTTTTCATCAATTAAACAGATGGGTGTAGGTCGTTCTTAATCGTATCCTCTACTATAAGGACAGTGGGAGAACTGTGTACTCCCAATAGATGGAAAGAAGACCTGATAAACATTGCTGGGAGACGTTGGGTGCAGGCCGCACAAGATCCGTTGCTTTGATGGACGAGTGAAAAAATGTTTAGCGCGTGTTTAAAAAAATCCTATAGGCACAATTTTTTTGTGGTAGCAAGGATAGATAGAGTATTGCTAGACAACGTATTTTAAGCAACGTCAACGCTACTGCATACTGCATAACATTTTTGCCATTAACGTCCAGAACATTAATATTGTAACTGATTTTCTGGTAGCCCTACGTATAAAAGTGTTACCATTGTAGGGCTGCCGCGATCCCCTCCACACTAATTAACTCTGATCCAGACGAATAGATGTCGTCGATAAGTTTTCCCAGCTATTTTCTCCTCATATTGTCTCATGGTGTTTAACACTGAACTAAACAATAAAAATAACTTTTATAAATATAAATTTTATAATAAAAATATAATTTTTGAAACAGGTAAGAACATTTTAATTTTATTTTAGAGGTTAGATTTTGACCGCTGATTGTAGATTGAAAACTGCTATTCATTCATTCATTTATTTATTTCAGATGCCAAAAATCCATATTTGTTAGTAAAAAAACTTAATTAAACATGTCAAATGGGTTAGTACAAGTGTGTTAATTTAATTCAATTTATAATTTAGTTACATTAGACTCATACACACAAATAATAAAAATAAAATAACATAAAATAATTATAAGTCATATATATATTCAGCTATGGTGTGGATATGAAAAGTTTAGAGCTGGAATAGATAAATACATTAGTACATAAATATCGCCGCCAAGAACAATGAGCTCTTATGAACTTACCCTCATCATCATCGTACAACCAAAGGACATCCACAGCTGAACACAGGCCTCCTTAGATTGCCGTAGCGACCGATGTTATGCGTCCTGCACTCAACGGCTCACAGCAAACTTAATCAGCGAGAGTAGTAAAGTTCATTGCGAAAGGGCTCGCCGTGGGAAGTGCTACCATCATACATATTTCTGCTGCCAAGCAGCATTGATGTGTTACGGTATGAAGGGTATGGTTGCCGGTGAAATTACAGGCACATGAGGCTTAACACCTGTATGCCTCAAGGGCAGTGCATCGTAAGGCACGTTTCTAAGGTACGTAACTTACGAGTTAATACTTTGTTATAAGCGATGGTTAGCACTTAACGTCAGGTGGGCTACTCAGTTGTTCCATCTTCAAGTTGTGTTAAAAAAAGAGTAAGAATCAACGCAAACTAGCGTTATATAATGAAGACAACAGTAAGTACTTGGAATAGGGCGGCCACAATCCACTCGAAATTAATTAATCCAAACTCACAGACTGACAAAGTTTTCTCGATTGATTAGCTTCCTTCAGAACTTCTTTGTCCCTAACTGGAACTGTGTCTTCAGCCGAAAGTTGTGTCTTAAGCAGTCAATTTAGCGTAGTACCTTTGTATCTATTTTATTACTTTACCATTCACTAAAAGCTAGACTTGAAAACTTTCGAGTACTCGACTTGGCAACGCTGAGTAAAATAGAGGATGCTAATGCTTAGCGGTTTTCTTATCCCTTCAGCTGAAGGTGAAATGGCAAAAATAAGTAATTAAAATTAATAAAGTCAAAACCTCTTTTGCATTTTTCAAACGTCGGGATAACAAATAAAAAAAGGTACATACGCGATAAATAGCCGTTATAATCAATACATCTCTTTTGATTATATTTAAAAGTTTTCATTGAAAAAGTGAACTTGGAAAATTGGATAGAATTTCGTTTCACCACAATCTCATGTGATGGTAAGCGATGATGTAGCCTAAGATGAAGCACGAAGACCTAGAAGAAACATATTTACTCTTACCTTAAAGAGGCCCGGATTGTATTCTTTACGAAAAACAGACGACGGTAAAGTGTGCCATACCTTAGCTGTACGCATCAATAACGTACTAGAACCAAAACGGTGTGCGCGAATGGGTGGTGTATCAACTAAGTACGGATGGTACTGAGCCGTGCGCCTGCTTGTCCTTTGACATTTAGAAATTTTAACATTAGTAATATTTTAGCCAATGATATTAGCTATTTAACCAATGACGTTGCTATTGTTACGAGCTGAGGGTTCGGGATAAAATAATGGGAATCGGTCTAACCAAAATAACACTTTTATTCAACACTATGACGATGAATACATGAACTTGGTCACACGTATCACAACACACTAATTAACATCACTGTTGCAGCACTTAAAGTCACCGAAATGTTCACACGTATAGCTAAATCCAGACTGACTCGGGAGCAACTACTGTTCACGCGAGACCCTTCCAACGTCAGTCCTCCAGGGCCTCGCTGAGACTCACTCACTCAGACTCGAGACTGACTCGAGACTGACTGTCCGGCCATCTCTCCGGCCTATTTATATCGCACACATTTCGATTGTTCGAGAACGATGTCGATCCTTCCAGGAAAGGGTCGGTCCCTCGACACAATGGCCACTCACCATTCTGCGAAACCACAAACAATAGCAACAATAACACAGCAAGACAAAAGCGTTCGAGAAGGTTCGATTATTACTCATTGTTTAACAGCCTCGGCGTAACACTGCCCCCTCCTAAAACATGCTCGTCCCGAGCATTGTTAGCCCCATATCGCGGCAGCCGATCAACATGAACAATTTTAGGCGCACCTCGCGCTGAAGATGTAGCAACTAGAGGAGCCACATTGCCGTCTCCAGTACTTCAGGACACCCAGAGTCCCTTTCTCATCAGCGATCCCAATTCCAGCCTCCAAAACACGGCTCTCATGATTTCTATCTGTTCTTTCACTTCCTGGAATTACTTTCCAGATAAACCGAACAATTCCCTCATCAGTCGAGCCCAATTCCAGCCTCCAAAACACGGCTCTCTTGATTTCTATCTGTTCTTTCACTTCCTGGAATTCCTTTCCAGATGAACCGAACGATTCCCTCATCAGTCGAGCACGCTCTTATGGCCAACGTCGCTGATCTTCCTGTTGACGACGCTGCTCTTCTTTATCCTGACGTCGCTGTTCCTCTTGCAACCGAGTCTGCTCCACCTGTTCATGTCGCTGTTCCTTCTGCAACCGAGCCTGCTCTTCCTACTGACGACGCTTCACTTCTTAATGCTGACGTCGCTGTTCTGCCTGCAACCGAGCCTGCTCTTCTTGCTGACGACGCTGCTCTTCCTTATCCTGACGTCGCTGTTCCTCTTGACGACAAAGCATTGCCATAATAGCAGCAATATCGCCTGTCACAGGAGCTTGCCCCACGGATGATGATGATGATGCTCCAAATGATTCGGCGGCGGCTAATTCCATCTCCATCGGCTGACGACTCTGCCGAGCTTCTTGAACCGGAGACTCCCCAAACCGCCTTTCATCCATTTCCTGTTGTCGTTAACCTCTCGTCCTGACACCGTCCACGTTATCCTTTGGCAGAACCGGCATTATTTTATCCCACTTCTGACACCAAATTGTTACGAGCTGAGGGTTCGGGATAAAATAATGGGAATCGGTCTAACCAAAATAACACTTTTATTCAACACTATGACGATGAATACATGAACTTGGTCACACGTATCACAACACACTAATTAACATCACTGTTGCAGCACTTAAAGTCACCGAAATGTTCACACGTATAGCTAAATCCAGACTGACTCGGGAGCAACTACTGTTCACGCGAGACCCTTCCAACGTCAGTCCTCCAGGGCCTCGCTGAGACTCACTCACTCAGACTCGAGACTGACTCGAGACTGACTGTCCGGCCATCTCTCCGGCCTATTTATATCGCACACATTTCGATTGTTCGAGAACGATGTCGATCCTTCCAGGAAAGGGTCGGTCCCTCGACACAATGGCCACTCACCATTCTGCGAAACCACAAACAATAGCAACAATAACACAGCAAGACAAAAGCGTTCGAGAAGGTTCGATTATTACTCATTGTTTAACAGCCTCGGCGTAACACTATCATTGGTTTAATATACGTATGATATAACTATCGTAAATGTTCGGGCTGAGGCTCCTGTTGTGAAGATAATCCTAGTTTATTATCAGCGCTGAAAATACTTAAGTGGTAACCCTGCAAAACCCTGCTGGCTGAAGTACCGATATGGGCAGTTTAATCTATTATGAGCAAAATTGGTGTTATTGAGTCCATTGGTGACATGGAACCCATATTATTTTACGACAGGTGAACACACAAACATAATTACAATGCAATTTTCCATAATTTATTGCAATGTGCACAGCATTTCTATTTTATAATCATTTCGTTTCTGTAATAACCGTATGGTTCCATAGGCATTGTGGTTTTAGAAAGCAGAAAATTGTACGGTTTTTTAAATAATATTTTCTGTTTCCAATCGACTTTTCGACAACTGTTTTAAATTGACTGGTTTTTTTTATTTCAAATATTTGCATGTAATATGTTATATGTTTATCAGACCCGCCATCGGCTTTACACGCGTGGTTTGTCTTGTGAGAAATGGATCAACCTGGGTACCTGAGTATGGAGGACGTTGGACCGCTTTGGCGCGAAGACATCAGTGAATTCGAGAGGGAATCGTAGGAATTTGCCAATGATCGCGATAAGTGGAAGGAATTGGGGGAGGTTTTTGCTCAGTAATTTGAAAACGAAGGCTAGCAAAAAAATAATAATATAACTAGAGTTGCATAAAAATCAAATCCTTAACAATGAATATGTAGTTTGTAAATAAAATCGAGCTCCTCTACCTCAGTAAATCACTCTACTAATTAAGCGCAATTATTTACATTAACATGCGTAGTTAGAAATGTTGTTTTGTGGGTAATGATTTGTGTATCTAACTTGTAGTCTCATTCAGATAAGGTCACCCATTGTACACACGGCTACACATCAAGCTATACATTTCCAGTATATGCTGACCTCTCATTGTACGGAAACCCTACATAATGCGAGGTCAGCTTATACGGGAAAGGTGTAGCTTGAGGTGTAGCCGTGTGTACCTATGAATTAAATATTATTGTTCGTTTTTTTTGTTAACTTAAATGTTAATAAATAAATAAATATATAAATACTGCTGGACAATTCCCACAGCGCTATCTAGCCCCAAACTAAGCAGATCTTGTACTATGGGAACCAAATAACTGATAGAATACTTATATACATTTTTTTTTGTAAATACATACTTATAATATATAGAGAAACAACCAGACCCAGAACAAATATCTGTAAGTCATGCAAACATTGTGTTCCGCGGTGGGAATCGAACCCGCTATCTCCTGCGTCTCAGCCGGCTATTCGCCCACTGCACCACGGAGGTCGTCCGTTAATGGTGTGCTCTTAAGATATTATCTACTATCTACCTATCTATAAGTACACGGCGTTCTCCATTCCCGACAAAATCTTATACCTAAAATAATGAGGGGTTTTCACGGTCGTGTTTTTATAACCGCTAACAGAAGCTTTGCTCTGTCTGAAGCATATTGTCATAGGAAAGTGAATTGTTAATGTCAATTGCCCGGGTCCACATAATTTTTCTTACTTAAAAAACTTTCGTGATTTATTTTAGTCTTTTTTATTGATTTTTATCCTGAAATAATAAAAAATCATTTGTGTTTGTGAACGAAGGGAAATTGTTTCAGGCAAATTTTGATATTGTGTTCAGATTTTGGCATAAAAACTATATTTTTGACAGGTTATCTCCAGACAGCGCCATCTATTACCACAGTTGCATCTAGTTTTTTTAATCGAAAAGTATAAGCCCTCATTGGTTTGTCACGTTTGTCAATTAAAATAAGGAGGTCGTAAAACACTAATTACCTAAAATAGGTTTAAAATTATAACAAAAGACAAGAGCGATAGAAAAATAAAACCGGACAAGTACGAGGGTTCCTTGCGAGATTTAAATTAATTTAGCAGCGCCATCTAGTCATATGAGCAATAAAGGTGCCCTTATTATTTATTAGTTTCCAAAGGTGGCCTGGAAGAGATCGCTTTTAGCGATAAGACCGCTAATTCTAGTATCGCGTATATAGTTTTAAGTGTATTAAATATTAAGTTAATTTAAGTGTGGTGTACAATAAAGCGTTTTCTATTCTATTCTATTATTATAACTATACATATAACCTGCCGTGGCCAAGTGTGGAAGTCCTTAAATAGGCTTCGCACACAGGTTGGTCGCTGCAGAGTCAATATGTGCAAATGGGGGTTCAGGGATCCCAGCCCAACGCAATGCGACTGTGGTGATCCTGCACAGTCGATGAAACACCTGCTAATGTGCCCTTTGTGCCGGAACACCTGCACAATGGAAGACTTAAAAATGGCTTCTCCTGACGCCATCAATCTAGACAAGTACCTATCTAACACAATATAAGTAGAGCAATTCGATAGCTTGAAGTTGCTAAGATAATCAGCTGTGACAGACGGACGGACGTACGAACAAGGTCTCACCGTTTTTACCATTTTGGCCCGGTACGCTAAAAAGAGATAGCTACCAATTAACTACCCACTCGCCAAGACTTCAGTTCATCCTGTGATATTATATGCAATAGTGTCAAAATCCCCCATAACTCAAAAACTTACAAAACATGGTTAATATCACCTTTTTACTAAAAGTAGAGACCGGTAGAATATTGAAATAAGTTTAAGGGAAACCCTAAATTCTAGTATACCGTTCAATAAAACACCTAGGATTAGAAGTAAATCCCGGACGGGGTGAAAGCGATTTATACTAGAACTAAATTCCGATAGTCCAACAGATTAATGGCTATTACGGTCTAGAGGCTAATTTTAAATTACAATTTTGCTCAAGTTCTACTTAAACACGGGGCTTCGAAATATGTTTGTTCGCCCGAAAGGGGGCCATTGTCTTCACATACACGACCAATGTTTGAAATTCGACGTTTTTCATTAATGAAATAATTGGTAAAATCAGTTTTCTTTGTTTTGAATATAGAATATGGTATCACTATCACTGAATGACACAAAGGACAGCTGGAAGAAATGCTAATTAGTTTTATTGCAAGTTTACTTGTGCATTAAATAATTTTATCTATTTTATACTTAACTAACATTGGTTTTGCAAAATTTATAGTAATAATAGATTCGAAAATAACCTCTGTCTGTTTGTAACGTTTTCTTGACTAAATGGTTAACCCGTTTTTACTGAAATTTGGTATATTAAATTATGGATAGATTATGACATGGATTGAGACGTAGTCATATTTTTATTGATAAATGACGCATGCAAATTTTTGAACGGAAGTTTGTGATATATGTATAAAACTAAATTGGTAAATATTCTTTCTTTTATGGTCTGCAAACAGGAAGAGACTAGCCACCCACAACACAGGGTGTTGGGGATAGTATTGTTTTATGTAACCTACCTACTAAAAGGTTGAAACCTTACTACTTATCTTTTCTTTAAAATGCATGCTTGTACGATGTAATTTTGTTGCAAAATAAATTAATTTGTAATTGTTTAAATAAGGCCATACTGCAACTTGATCGCTAGCATTCTTCCTAATCTGATATCCGTATCTTTTTAGACTTCCAAATTGGAAAGGATCATCCCTTCATAATGGACGGTTTTGCCAAATCATAAACATACAATTGCCGAAAAAGCTGATAATTTTAACCAAATTCCTATGGAAAACAACACGGCTGAAATATAATATCGGCAAGTAATACTAATCAATCCCTTCTGTAAGCGGTAAATGGGATTTAACATACAGTTACATAAAAAGCGGCTGCCGATATATGACGACCGTACATAACGATTACGCTAAATCACGCAAAATATTTTATACGAGTCTGTGTGTAGGTGTATTTGTTTTATTTTATGTAAATCTAATAAGTAAATAAGATTTTATAAAACCATCTCAAAAATGTTCAAGTCTAGATGGGACTTGAACCCTCAAACTTCCTCTTGATACAAGGATGCACTACCAATTGTGCTACAGGCTCTTGTCACGTTAGGGTCGAAATTAATGAGATGATTCAGATTACGACTGCGCCATTATCTCCATCTATAGAAAAACTTAGACAGTTTTTTGACCTGCTCAATGCTAAACGTAAATCTATTATATAAATAAATAAATAAATATTACTGGACATTTCACACAGCGCTATCTAGCCCCAAACTAAGCAGAGCTTGTACTATGGGAACCAAATAACTGATATAATACTTATATACATTTTTTTTGTAAATACATACTTAGGTATAATATATATATATAGAGAAACAACCAGACCCGGAACAAATATCTGTAAATCATGCAAACATTTTGTTCCGCGGCGGGAATCAAACCCGCTACCTCCTGCGTCTCAGCCGGCTATTCGCCCACTGCACCACGGAGGTCGTCAATACTTAGTTAATGTTTATGATAGGTAAGTATTATTCCACATAGATTCTGACCAACCAAGTAAAATTGATAGCGAGAAACGTGTTAATTTTTCTGGACTGTTTTTTTATTTTAATAGATCTTCCTTTGACTACAATCTCACCTGCTGGTAAGCGATGATGTAGAATACCAATCTATAGATTAGAGCACAATTCAAAATAATCTAAAATAATTCATCCAATAATTGCATTTTCCGTTTAGTTTGAGATTCCTGTTTATTAAAACCTGGTCGAAACGGTGTTTTGAGAAATTTGTCGCTATTGGTGAAAATTGAATTTTTCGTTTAATATGTAAATGCGATCATTATCCGATGCTGACATAACAATACACACGAGAGCGGATTCATATTAAACATAGCCAGTATCGTAACCGTATTATTCTTCGTGTGCTGGACCATAGCAATTTGAACGCATGCTAAATTTCATTAGCATTCTGATCACATAGTACAATCACGGACGAACAAAAACCCTCGACGGTGTAGAGCTAGCTAGAAAATTACACGCTCCGAAAGTGAGCCAGAAAGGCACATGAGACTTTTCTAAAAGAAAGAAGTTGGGACAGAAAGAGCGGAGACAACGCACTGGAAAGCGCAGTGTAGGACGACCCCCTCTAGATGGAAAGAAGATGGAAGGAAAGAAGGCACAAGATCGGTTTCTCTGGAATTCTATGAGGATATTATGTTTGTATTTAGGTATTAGACGCACTCTCTTCATCAATAGTTTAACCATAAATGTACCTATGCCCTCGACCATTATCTTAGTTAGAACAAAATCCTCTCAATCCAAAGATTGTCTGGAAGGGATAGAACACCCATTGTACCATTCGCTTTGTGTTTTCTATTTTGATCGTAATTTTTTGTTTATATGTTTTCATTTATTCATTCATTCATATTTTGAGGCACTTAATTTCAAATTAACGGACATTTTTAAAATTTTTTAAAATTATATTTTCCAATATCGGAAAATAATTATTTCAATGTTTTGTAGCAGCGTAGTGAGAATTTTTAATAAAACCAGATGGCCTCAATAATGAAAAAGTTCTCAGGCTTTAACATTAAATTATAATATACAAGCTTCCGCCCGCGGTTTCGCAAGCAGGGTTTATCAATAATAAGTAGCCTATATTTCAATCTAGGGCATCTATCTATGCACCAAATTTTATCTTAATCGGTTCAGTGGTTTAGTCGTGAAAACGTAACAAACATACAGACAAACAAAATTACTTTCGCATTTATAATATATAAAACATTTGGGGAAAATTTCTCTCTGTAAGTAGTATTTAAGTTTCCAAACTAAACAACTTTTTATCAAAAAATATTCTGAAAGTTTATCATGACCTTGGTAGCCTTCAAATCAGCTGTTACTCTGTCACAAGACGTTTTAACTTAGGGTTTCGTACAAAAAACAGGTTGGTATACAGAACTTTGCCTAACACAATTAAAATAACACCTAACTACTTCAATAAAAAACAAATCATCGTATTTCGAAAAATCTTAACACGAAGATTGTTCTCGTAAATTTTTGTCGCTCTGTATATACACTCAGTATTCAAATCAACTGTGTGTAGTGAATACAATACCCAAACTAATAGTTTCTAGCCAAATCTAATCGCTTCAATAAGGCAGATCTTCCACTAACACTAACTTCCACTAGCCGTTATTGCTAGTATAGCACATGGTGTGAAAGGGCGAATGCGGGCGAGCAATAAATTCGGTTCGCTCGAACGTTCCCAGTAGGTTCTATATTAGCGTGAAACACGCCAACTTCTCTGATATCTACTCTCCGGAAAGGATAGGCAGCTGAAAGGCATCCTCTTAATTTATTGGATAAGTTGGATAGTATCTGATAGTTGCTAAGCACGCTATTTGAAACTATAGGAGAGAACAATCTCTTATTTTTATCATTGATCGAGCGAAGCGAGATCACCAAATCAACTTGGGCAAATCGGCGTTGTATGTATGTATGTATGTTTGTTTGTCCGAGGATAACTTTCGAAGCGGTTATCCGATCATCGTGAAATTTGGTATATAGGTAGGTAATGATGGCACAATTTTGATGTGACTCAATGAGCTAAAATTTTTGGGGGGTTGTTGAGATATTGGGGTCCAAGAGAGGTAAAAAAAATGAAAATGAGGCTATTAGGTCAAGTGGGTCAAATGAAAGGTCTTCATTAGTACATTTGAACCCCGTTTTTATTTTGAGTTTAATTTTTGTAGTTTTTGAATTATTAGCCATAATAAAAACTCAATTTTGATAAAATTCACAGGGTACACCAGTGACCCCACAATGCTGAAATTTGGTATTCGTGTAGCTTTAGTTACACAAATATAGGCAAAAGTCTGATATCTAGAATAACTGCAATTTGTACCCCAAAAAAGAGTAACCAATTAACATGAACTCCCGTTACCTGTAATTTGAATCAAACTGTAGGTCTATTTTTACTATTTTTGCGGTACACTATTTTTATAGTCAAAGATTACGAATATTTTTTTTTTGTTTTTATGGTAGACTCGCGAGATCTCAGTTCGGGGCGAACCACTAGTTTATATACACCATGGTTGAACATGGACGGGAAAAGTGTTATTGCCTATACAAAAGTTTTTCATTCATTTACAGTCATGTAGTCATACATTTGTGAATAGATAATGAAATGCGTAAAAAAATAAAATTATCAAAAACAAAACAAAAATAACATTACTTTGGAACAAAAACATGGAACAACAATACTGGAACACGATAGTATTCGCAGAAGTTATAAACTGTGTCGCAAACACTAACGCCCCCTCCGAGTTTATTATTCCCAATAAAAAAATTTATACAAGATAAGCATGCGTGATTATGTGTGCGTACGTGTATATGAGTTTGTGTGTGTGTGTATATATTATAGAATCAGTAGTAAATACAAATCTGGGCCCATAGCCAAATTACATTCGCTGCGAATCTATTCGATTTCTACATACATTTGCTGTCGCTGTATCACGTGGTATTTCTATAGCATGTGTCAAATCCCATACATTTTCGGACTTATCGACTAGCGTCATCGCTAATTGACTATAACTTGGCTAAGCCCTCTGTAATGTAAATCTGTTTTTTTCTAATCGCGGCGCTCGCGATGTTCTGGGGCATGGTTCGATCTGACGATTGTAAATCCCGTTCGAATTATTATCAATCAATGATAGGATCCAGTAATGTAATCATGGATGTTTTCAGCTACTACATTACCATTTAAAAAATTAAAACATAAACCTATACAGTACACGAACGTACTTCGAACATTTGGTTTATGGTGATATCTTTCAACTTATTCTTGCCTTTGCGAGAGTTTCGTAACAATACAAACATCTTATGGCAAAAATACAAAACATTTTAAGGCCTTACAAGCCGAGGAAGTTGGTAAAGAACATCAGCTTCTCCACAAGTGATACAAAGATGTTTAGCCATGTTTAAAGTTACACTGAGCCTTACACTTTACACTTCAATAAACAGAAAATGTCTTAGGAACAACTCCATTGAAGCGGAACGGTGCCTATATAATTGATTTTAAAGTCTAGCGTGAATTTAAATTCTTATTCAAACAGAAATAAGATCTAATTTTGTAAAGTAAAATCAATATCTAATAGTAGATTCTATAAACTTTGTACTCGGAGCCACAATAACCTTATTTGCATATTTTCATACAAAAACTAGACGAAACCGAAGTCTGTTTTAGTTATTTAGTTTTTTTTTGAAATTTATTTTGATTTAATACATTATTCATACCGAACCTTTTTGTTGTTTTGATTTTTGATTTTGTTATTCAAAACACACCACAAAATGCTTTATTGTGTGAATTGAGTTACATGTTTTGTTTTAAAGGTTTTTGAATAAAAATAGATAAACGTTTTGAAATTTTAATAGTTTACGCTTTGATGATCGTTTAGTTACATGATCGTTTAGTAAAATAATTATTATGACTGATTACAATAAAACATACATATATTAAGTAATAGGAACATAAACTAATCATAAATTATAAAGTTTTGAGTATTAAACACATTGTGGCCACTAATAAATATATTGCATTATCTAGTTTCAATAAATGGGAGGGTAGGTTATAAATTTGTTTACTAAAGTTTAACATTTTTCCATGGAGTTGTAATCACAAAGGCATTAAGCATGACGAATTTCCGCTCTGTGGTACTTTGAAAAGTAATCATTGCATTTTTTACATCTCTAATCATCAACGTCAGCCCAATAGACGACAGATACACGATATTTTCAAAATCAATGAATTTCGATGTTTGAACGCGAAAACTTCGTCTTCGCAATTAAAGTATGTATTCGATCGACAGTATACGGAGGCAAATAACCCATAGTATTTCCATTTCAATAGAAACACCTCCAAAACCGTATTTGGGTAAGGAAGGTCACAGATAAATAGCCGGTTTGAAGAGTATGGGTTATAGGCAATGCCATTTACGCCACAATGCAATGCCATGTAGGCCAAGACTTGGTAAGAACTGACGCCCGTTGAGCCGAAGAGTTCTAGAGTGAAGACCACGCACTGAAAAGCGCAGCGTAGGACGGCTCTCGCTAGATAGAAAGATATCCTGATAATGGTTGCTGGGAGCCGTTGGGTGCAGGCCGCATAAGATTGGTTGCTCTGGACATCTATGGGGGGGGAGGGGGGGGGGCTTAGGTTCAACAGTGGACGTCCTATGGCTCATATTATGATGTTGAGGAAACACCGCACTTCATTAATTTAAAAAATATCGAGTGTCAGTCGTACGTAGAGATAAAGCTGATGGCCGGATATGAAACAACATCGAATATCAGTAAAAAAAGTGCTTTTGTTAGGTCGTTAATGTTACGATGTAGGCTTTATTGGTATGACTAGCGTCAGAACACTTAATTTTTTTCGTAGCGTATCAATAGTTCTACTTATATTTACACTACATTGATGGCGTCAGAAGCCGTTTTTAAATCTTCAATCGTGCAGGTGTTCGGGCACAATAGCAGGCAGAGGTGGGCAAAATACATGCTTTCCGTTAGTTAAAATACAAATTACAAAATACTATCTTGCACGTGTTTAAAATACGAAATACAAAATATTTTTAAGTCGTGTATTCGAAATATAATATACAAAATACAGTATTTTAACTATTTTTATTTATAATACAAACTACAAAATACAGTCAGGTTTTAGGTACTTGACAATTTGACGTACAGTACAGGTGCAGTGTTGCCAACTTTAAAGATTGACTTATTTAGCGGTCGCCATTTTGCTTACAAAAAGTTACGAAAACTATCGAGCGCTATTTTCTAAAGAACGCACCAATATTAAGATCGCTAAATGTATTTATCTTCAGATGTATTTTGAAGCCATAAGTATTTGAAATACTAACTACAAAATACCTCAGCGTCAGGTATTTAAAATACCAATTATAAATTAAATTTTTACGACGTAATTTCATTACAAAAACAAAACACGTATTTGTATTTAAATTACGTATTTTAATTACAAGTAGGTAATCCAAATACTGCCCACCACTGATAGCAAGTGTTTCGTTAATTAAATACAGTACTTAATACTGCACTTAATTAAATACTACACAAGACCGAAACGCCGGAAAGATTACGGTCAACGGTTCAAAAGTGCAAATCTGGCTAAAGTCAGAGACAATTACTCTCGTGACATTGACATCGACACGAATTACCTTCGACGAATTACGAAGATAATGGAATTTTTAATAACCGGACCCTCTTATTGAACAAGAATCAATTTGTTAAATTGTTTGCCGTGATCCGAGCCCCGCTGAGTTTACCAATTACTCCTTCCCCTCCTTTCCCTCTAATAACTCTGTTTCGTTATTTTTGATCCGACAGGATTATACTTCTCTTTTGTTCGCGTCCATTGTTTTCGTTTTGATTCTTTGGGAGAATTGGATCTATAAATAAAGTGGCAGATTTGTTATGTTTCAATATTAATTTATTTATCTAAAATTTGTAGCTCTTGCAGTATCTTGTTATGGTCTAAGCTCTAAATAAACTTACGTATATAATCTATATTTATAGTTCAAAAAAAAATATGAATTATATTGTTTTTCGACCACTGTGGCAACTATTTTATATAATAATCTATCTAAATCTGTCTAGTCTAGATTGTTGTGTTATAATTGTAAATTTATTTTTAATTTAATGTTTTATACACACAAAATCAAGATCGTATTTATTTTCACAGATGTAGTTTCTTAATCCCGTTATTTCTAAAAGCTGTATACAGGGTGCTTGGACGATACTGCCAATATTCAAGTGACGGTTTCTCAAAACATAAAAAAATACTTCTCAAAAAAAACGACTATTTATATTATCAAATTTTAAAGAAAATCGACTGAGTTTAGCTGGTAAATTTGATATAAAACTTACTGCCTACTCTTACAATCGACATCCAAAAATAAAGATTTGATATCTCTTTCGGAAATAGCTGCGGGTTTTGGCTTAGAAAGGGACAACAAGAGATATCTCGAGACGTCACCAATACAGTATCTGTGGTTAGATGGCAAGCATTATGCAATAGTACAACATAAGTTTAATAAAGTGTTTGTTATTACATGCCAATATAAATTTTACATTTCTATGGTAAACATTTCACAAATTTATTTATTATGCTCATCAAAATAACCCCTTTCATTTTTGTGCGTATATTATCAATCATCCTATATTTACGGTTTAAGCTCTCCTTGTCTGTAATTTAAGAAAAACATCTAAACCGATACTAAAATGCAGCGAGACTAAAGTTAAACGAGGGTAAACGTTAAATAATAAGGCAAAGGTATACATGACACACAGGTATTCATTTAAAATTAAAGTGAGCTCAGAACAAAATCCGTTAGGCAAATTGAAATGTGTCTAAAAATGGTAAAACGCTCTCATTTTATCTCATAATACAAAAGCTCTTTAGCAACAATAAGTGAAAAACAGAGCGTGAATTTTATTCATTAGAAAAATGAATCCTACCTTTTGTATTTAATGGTAGGTAAGTTTAAAACAGTATGAATCAAATAAATGAGCTAAACAGAAGCATTCTTATTCATTTGCATGGTATCATGGCGTACTTATTAGTAGAAAGTACAGTCTAGTCCACTGTTAGTTTGCTAATCAACTTTATTATAACGGTCGCTGGAAAAGGGTCATGACATGCCAGATAAATAACCGGTCATTGTTTTAAAACTTTTTATTATTGTTTAATGTAATTTGTACAAACATAGCTATGTGGTATAATTAAGCAGAAAAGTTAAAAGCATTTTACGCGAGAGGATAGCTTGTTCACGGAACAAAACTTAATCGTTTCGAGTTTTGGTTTTACTTCCAAGGAATCTCGTCTACTAAGATGAAACTGCTTTAAATCACTGAAGAAACTGCACAATATTTTTTCTTCTGTATTGTGTTGTATAATTTATATAAAATAAATAAATATATATAAATATTACTGAACATTTCACACAGCGCTATCCAGCCCCAAACTAAGCAGAGCTTGTACTATGGGAACCAGATAACTGATAGAATACTTATATACTTTTTTTTGTAAATACATATGTACTTATAATACTCGTATATAGAAAAACAACCAGACCCGGAACAAATATTTGTAGATCATGCAAACATTTGTTCCGCGGCGGGAATCGAACCCACTACCTCCTGCATCTCAGCCGGCTGTTCGCCCACTGCGCCACGGAGGTCGTCATTTTGTACATATTGTGTTACTATTATTTTAATTAAGTACTATTAAGTATCTGTAAAAACCTGTGTATGTCCAATACATTCTTTTTCTTTCTTCCTTTAAATGATGTAGGCAAATCCTCAACATGGTCTGAAAAATGAAGAGATTTTTACTATTTCAAGTTTTTTAAAACCATGTCAATAATTTTCAAGTCTAGGGACTTGAACCCGCAACCTTCCTCTTGATGCACTGCCAATTGTGCTACCAGGCTCTTATTTTTACTTTTTGTTTTAACTGAATTGCCACGAATTCAGATACGGTATACTGAACAAGATTGAAATAAAATATAACAAAAGATTTTATTTCCCCACAGCAGCCTGTCGGCAAAATATCGCACAAAATCCAGTATGGGGGAAACGGTTCGATAAAGGCCAATTGTGTTGTCTCACTTTGACACCCTACACGTGCAAAATCACCCCATGATTCCATCTTCAATTCAGATCTACGTGTTCGTTTCACCACACACACGCGAATTCTAAGACGGATCCCCTCTCAAATCGCAAAAAGAAAAAGTAATTTACCAAAAACGAGGCAGGGGCGAGAGTATTGGGAACTCGGGGGGTCAGAATGTATATGATATATAAAGACATCATTATAATTTAATTGCAACGAAAGATTGCACTAAACTTTTTTCCACGGTATTGATTGTGTGGTGCATTGAGTGGAGTGACGCGCTGTGACTGGCAAAGATTGGATGAGAAGAGCTGAGGATCGGGCTCATTGGCACACCCTGGGAGAGATCTACGCCCAGCAGTTGACTGTTATAGGTTGATGATGATGATTGTGTGGTAACTATACATAAAATCTATTTATATCACATTAAAAATAACATGAACTATGATTATTTTAATATACCAAATAATTATTATATCCAAATCTGTTATATGACGTATGCCATATCAACGTATTTAATTAACAAACAAACGTACATTTAGCATTTATAATTTATTGGATACAGCACGTTTTTGCAACATGGTAGATTTGAATAATCAACAGAAAATTGTTTTGACATAATAATTGGTTATCGATAAGTTTACCTACAAGTCTTAAGTGTGTACATGATAAATTTGATTTACAACAAAAAACTTCATGTTTGAGAATATTCATATCATATTATTTACTTATTGCTTGTATAATCAGTCATTAGAGTTTATATGGTATTAAATTTCTTGTTATTGGTACTCTACAGTGTATTATATTTTGCATTTGTAAATTAGTCTGAATGTAACATCAGAATAAATAATACAGTACTCATTAAAAGCCGAATACGCTTTTGCTTCGACTGTATTCTCGCGTGTTGTGCAAACAACATTACCTATTGTTTTGCATGTGACGTTTACAAACTGTTGCTTAGTAATGCAAATGTGTATATAGATACTTAATACTGCTGATTTAGTTGGTTGCACACATGTAAGAAATCACGTGTTAAGGAAATACAATGCTTATCTCGTTTATGATCGAGCGAAGCGAGATCTCCAAATCAACTTGGGCAAATCGGCGTTGTATGTATAAATAAATAAATATTGCTGGACATTTCACACAGCGCTATCTAGCCCCAAATTAAGCAGAGCTTGTACTATGGGAACCAGATAACTGATAGAATACTTATATACATTTTTTTTTGTAAATACATACTTATAATATATAGAGAAACAACCAGACCCGGAACAAATATCTGTAGATCATGCAAACATATTTTGTTCCGCAGCGGGGATCGAACCCGCTTCCTCCCGCGTCTCAGCCGGTTATTCGCCCACTGCACCACGGAGGGCGTCAAATGTATGTATGTTTGTTTGTCCGAGGATAACTTTCGAAGCGTTTATCCGATAATCGTGAAATTTCGTATATAGGTAGTGATAGCACAATTTTGGTATGACTAAATGAGCTAAAAATGTTTGGGGGTTGTTGAAATATTCGGGTTCAAGAGCGGTAAAAAAAAGAAAACTGAGACTTTTAGGTCAAGTGGGACGTCAAATGAAAAGTCTTTATTAGTAAATTTTAACCCTGTTTTTAGTTTTAGTTTAATTTTTGTAGTTTTGGAGTTATTAACCATAATAAAAACAAAACTTTGACAAAATTCACAAGGTACACCAGTGACCTCACAGTGCTGTAATTTGGTATGCATATAGCTTAAATGACACAAATATAGGTCTGAAATCTAGAATAACTGCAATTTGTACCCCAAAATCTTTTTTGGGGTACAAATTGCAATTGGTTACCATTGTAACCAATTAACATGAACTCCCGTTACCTACCTGTAATTTGAATTAAACCGTAGGTCAAGAAAGTTGGTAATGCATTTCGTAGTACTATTTTGACAGTCAAAGATTTCAATTAATATTGTTTTGTTTTTATGGGAGGCTCGCGAGATCTGAGTTCGGGGCGAACCACTAGTTACATATGTACAACGAAACCGGAAAGCCGAGAGAAAACAGAATAAATAAATAAATATCGCTGGACATTTCACACAGCGCTATCTAGCCCTAAACTAAGCAGAGCTTGTACTATGGGAACCAGATAACTGATAGAATACTTATATAGATTTTTTATTTTTTTATTTTGTTTTTGTAAATACATACTTATAATATATAGAAAAACACCCAGACACGGAACAAATATCTGTAGATCATGCAAACATTTGTTCCGCGGCGGGAATCGAACCCGGTACCTCCTGCGTCTCAGCCGGCTATACGCCCACTGCGCCACGGAGGCAGTCACTCTAGTATATAGTATCTAGTATAGCACTATAGTGGGATAAAACTCTGAACAAACGTTCTGAATAATACCGTCATGCTTTCTCGCTCTTGCAAACTGACTGTTCTTCTGTGTTCTGTGTTCATTCCAGAAGGAATTAACGCTAAACACATAATACACTCTTTACTACTTTGCCCTTTGGGTATATAAATTGTTATAAGATATAAATGACTAGCTGTTGCCAGCAACTTTGTACGCGTTAGACTACTAAATGTTTAGGTAACCTAGAAATAAAGCTAAACTCGCTGTTGCAACTTGACTTGATACCCCATTTTTATCCCATGGGAACTGATAAAAGGGATAAAAAGTAGCCTATGTGGTAGGTAATTTAAGTTAAAATCTACGTACATACTAAGTTTTATCGAAATCGGTTCAGCCGTTACGACGTGATGGAGTAACAAACAAATAAATAAACAAACATCCAAACTTTCGCATTTATAATATTAGTGTGATTAGGGATATTGAAGTACAGGTAGGCCACAGATAACATGGATGGATTGTGTAAAAGCTGATATAGTTATAAAAGGAGTGGGTACTGAGTTTAACCAAGAGCATTAGCAAGCTGAAGTGGTAGTGAGTGGGGCAATAGAACGACTCTGGTCGAATTGACAGCCGTTGAGGCAGAAAGATTCTAGAGTAGAGCACGCACTGGAAAGCAAAACGTTGGACGGTCCCCCATTAAATAGAAAAAAATAACTGCTTCTAAAGGTTGCTGGGAGGCATTAGCTGCAGGCTGCACAAGATCGGATGTTCAGCAGTAAACGTCATGTGGCTGATGATGATGATGATGAGTACTGAGTCTGTAGCGAATATAATTTGTTGAGTTTGTAATGATAGAGGCATGTGGAAGAAGTAAACATGTTATTCGACCCCACGTTATGTGGGTTACGGGCAAAAAGATAATGAGGAGATGGGTAATCAATATTCGTTAATATATTATAATCGTTAATTATATTATAATCGGAAATCTAGATTGGTGGGTTAGAGCCTAATACGATGCAAAACCATCATACACTTAGCCTGACTTCCACAACCGATCCGTAGCAAACGTAATTTTTATAGGGACTGGTGGGATTTGGTACAAGATCGAGATAAGTGGAGAGATGAGCGGGAGGCCTTTGCCTAGTAGTGGGACAGCGTAGGCTTGATAAAAAAAACGTATTTAGCGACTAAACATGTTTAAATTTTACGTATTTGTATGATTTGACAACTATCTTAAACATAAATGACTAAATACGGCACTAAATACGATTACGCAAATCGCCCTAAATTAATGGCTGACGTAGGCTTGTTATTATGACATATAAGGGGCCGTCCATTAATTACGTAGATGTTCAGGGGGGGAGAGGGTCTAGCCAAATCTCGCCCAATCGTGATGAAGAGGGGGGGGGGGTCTCGATAAATATCACGTAATTTTTATTATTATTTTTTATTTTATCACTGATTCTAGATTACGAAATCTTGAATATAAAAATTATGAAACCAATTGTGTTTTTTTAAATATTTTCTAACGCTAAATGCGTTGGAATTAACTAATTTGAGAAGGGGGAGGGGATTAAACCTAATCTCGCGACATGTCCACAGGAGGGGGTAGAAGAATCAAAAAGTCTCACGTAATATATGGACGGGCCCTAAGATAATTCGCATGTCTCTTATGAGGCTAAATAGATGAAACATAATCTTGTAACTTACTCATTGAATGTGAGTAAATAAATGTATTATTATCATTTAACATTATCAGTATTAAACGGGTTAAAATAATGATTACGATTGAAACCCTTCGAAAAATATCCGGATTGCACCACTATAGAACCGGATGCTCTTAAATATGTCGTTATTGACCTCACTTACACTTACTTAATATCACCCCTTTTGGTTAACATACATATTTCGGATTACCGTATTATGTGCATTAGTATTTTGTTTTGTTCTTAGAATCTCTTTTAGTATTTTTCATCACCTGTCTTTGAGTACATTATAGAACGATCAAAAATGATTAAATACTAGCTTTCGCCAGCGGCTACGCACGCGTTGTTTGTCAATAAAATCACCAATTTTTTTTTGAAATCGGTTCATTCGTGGTTGAGTAACACTCATTTCACATTAACCGATTTCGGTTATATAAACAAACATCAAAAACTTCGCAGTTATAATATTAGTGTGATGTGATCATTGAATTGTAGTGAGATAGGTATAGTTAAATATAATATTAATGCAATATTCTGTATTACGACTCCAGCTAAGTGCAATCGTGAGTATGTGTTGCAATTTCTCGTCGTGACCATTTCTCAACCCATTCTTATCGGCGGATGCATAAACACTAGTACTTGCTTTGTTTATGTCCTATCTAAGTGAACGTAAGTGAACTGTTGCAATCGTCTATGTCACGGACTCTTGAACACGAAACTCCGAATTTTGGCAGAGAAACATTTACGATGAAACATTTTTTTTGTATTTTTAGTTACAATTTCGTGGCTTCTGTAGAATTTAGATTTGAATGTACAAATCTCCCTAGACATAAGGCTTTGTTGATGGTGTTTGTAAAGCGAGATTCTAACTAGTTTACGTCAAGTTCAGACCTGGTGGTTTGACTCGGAAATTAAATTCCACGATAATACGGTTTTGAGGAGGTAAATTATTAACTGTTAGCAGGGCCCCGACATCCATACAAAACTAGTCTAATAACCTATTACTTCTTCAGGCGCAGCGGCCTGTCAGCACGCCGTTTTAGGACGTGTATTTTTTTTGCAATATTTGGTTGTGCACTATCGATACAGCTTTGTAAATAAATAAATAAACTAGTGGTTCGCACCGAACTGAGATCTCGCGAGTCTCCCATAAAAACAAAAAAAAAATTGTATTCTTTAACTGTCAAAATAGTGCTCCGAAATGGATAACTAACTAACTTAACCTACAGTTTCATTCAAATTACAGGTAACAGGAGTACATGTTAATTGGTTACACTTTTTTGGGGTAGAAATTGCAGTTATTCTGTATTTCAGACTTTTGCCTATATTTGTGACACTAGCACTATATAGCAACACGTTTTCCAAATTTCAGCATTGTGGGGTCACTGGTGTACCCTGTGAATTTCGTCAAAGTTCAGTTTTTATTGTGGCTAATAACATAAAAACTACAAGATTTAAACAAAAAATAAAATCGGAGTCGAAACGTGCTCATAAATACCTTTCATTAGACGTGCAATTTATCCGGGTAGTCCCATTTTCTTTTTTTTACCCCACTTATTTATATCTCAACAACCCTCCGACATTTTTATTTCATTTAGTCACACCAGAATTGTGCCATCACTACCTATCTATATGTCAAATTTTACGATGATCGGATCAATGCTTCGAAAGTTATCCTCGGACAAACAAACATACATACATACAACGCTTCGCTCGATCAATTATTGATTTTGATTTGATTTCATGCTCTTTACTCATCACATTTTACGCGCTTATTTACACTTAGGACTAAGGTTTTTTAAGTGTGTTTATTTATTTCTTAGATATGCGTTTAAAAAAAAATTATGACATGGGTTTTCGGTAATTGTCTAATTTTTTCCTCAATTACTACTTGTTTATTCAGTGCATACAGCTGACAGTTCCCGAGAACCCTCTGTGGCGGCGGCAGCAGCAGATGTTTTTGCCAACTCGTGGCTGAGTCCTCGACCTATCTACTTTCTACCTAGGTGCTACCTACTAATATATTCACTAATGTTTCTTTGAATTAGCTTTATTTATTACTTTGTACCTACTTTTAGCTTATTAGGTTTGTGTGTAAATAAATGCAATTTTTTATGAATTAGATATTATTTATTATGATTTGATCAATGAGTAAATCTACTTGGGCCAGTTAGCTTCCTTCGACAAAAGACAGGACAAATAAGTCGACCGTCGTGTCGACAACGCCTGGAAAAGCTACTGGTTCACGAAGGAACTTATGAAGGGTGACCTTCCCTTATCGCTAAAACGCCAACTCATTGACATGTGTATTCTGCCTGTCCTAACCTACGGTGCCGTCTTGGTCTCTGACCGAGTCTCAGAAGTTTAAACTAGGTGTTTGCCAAAGAGCGATGGATTTTGGGTGTAAAGCGGATGAGGATGTGAATTGAGAGCCCGGCTTTTTGGCCTATTATATCTTACCAGACTTTCACAAAATCTGATTCCAACTTTCACAAATCTTTTAGAATGTTCACTAAATCCTTAGAATATTTTCAAGGGGTTTTAACAAGTGGGCTCTCACATCTCACACACAATAGTTTTACATCAAGAATTTCAATTAGAAATTCGCTTCTGTGTAACAGGTTTTATGGTCAAACAATCTTTGAAAACTTTAGCTCAGTAGAATCTACAGAAACTTTTCTCATTAAGTTTTCAAAAGGTCAAGTTGAACCGACGTCTGTATTGCGATCCCAATCTTTTGCAAATTGTTAAGACAGGCTTTTATTAGATAAGTTTTCTTTAATATTACGAAATCTAAATTCAGTATTGTTTTATAAGAAGGCCGAAAGAGCCAGGTTAAAATCTTTCAACTTATCAGGTGTAAACATGTTTTATTTGCTTTCATCTGTATTCACCTGTCAGAAGAATATCTAACAGAACACACAATTGAGTTTGCATTAATTTTCTTTTATCTATACGAGTATTCTATACCTAGGGCAGGGGTGGCAAAACTTTATGGTAGTTAGCTATGTGGTCTACAATCGTAGGGGTCTACCGTCAGCAAATAGTAAAAAAAAGCTCACAATGTTTCTAGGTACGAATTTATTTGTTCATCGCACTTTCTCACCTCCACGCACTCAGAATTAGTCAAAATAGTTTTTTTAGTCATTAAAATCACTAGGATCACTTTGCAACGTCAATTTTACTGCCTGTTCCTCCGCGACCAAGTCAGGAAAGGCAAGAAACAAGACTGGTTTTTAATGATCCTTTTACAATACATATCAATAACTAGTGGTTCGCCCCGAACTGAGATCTCGCGAATCTGCCAAAATAAATTTTATTCTTAGGGCGACTTGCACAACGATGCCTAAACGTATTAGTGGCTAAATATGATTTAAGGAGTTGTCAAATTATACAAATACTTCAAATTTAAACATGTTTAGTCGCTAAATACGTTTAGTGATTTTTGTGAATGCCGGCTTTCATCTTTGACTGATAAATTGGTGCCACGAAATATGTACCTACTTGACCTGCAGTTTCATTCAAATTAGATGTAACGGGGGTTCTTGTTAATTGGTTACATTTTTTGGGGTGCAAAATGCAGTTATTCTGGATTTCAGACTTTTGCCTATATTTGTGTTACTAAAGCTACACGAATACCAAATTCAGCATTGTGAGGTCACTGGTGTACCCTGTGAATTTTGTCAAAGTTTTGTTTTTATTATGGCTAATAACTCAAAAACTACAAAAATTAAACTAAAAATAAAAACGGGGTTAAAGTGAACTAATGAAGACCTTTCATTTGACGTCCCACTTGACCTAATAGTCTCATTTTAATTTTTTTTACCCCTCTTGAACCCCAATATCTCAACAACCCCCCAATATTTTTAGCTCATTGAGTCACACCAAAATTGTCCCATCACTATCTACCTATACACCAAATTTCATGATGATCGGATAAACGCTACGAAAGTTATCCTCGGACAAACAAACATACATAATATACATATACATATATAATAAACATACATAATGCCGATTTGCCCAAGTCGACTTAGAGATCTCGCTTTGTCTTAAATAATTAGTATTTTATTTTTATTCTATATATGGTAAATTTTAGGTAGGTACATTTTTCAATGATAGTGTCATAATAATAGTCATTTTTTGATAATAATAAAAATTATAAGATGTTTTTCTTACATTCTAATAAAGCTAATTCTAATTCAATTTTTTTATGAGCTATTTTATATTATTTATGTGATCAATTTCCAAAATTCTGTTTGTTCTGTAAAACAATAAAAAACGTTGTAGGAAATTTCATTAACTAGTTAAAACGTATGAAGCAATACGAGGCATGCCTTTTAAGTTTTGTCGTTTGAAGAAAAAAACACAACTAGAACCTTGTAGTACTTTTTATTGTTTTTGAAAGTATTCACCACGTAGCTTAATGCACTTTTCCATTCGCTCAAACCAGTTATTATAACATTTATTTCACTTTAAAGTGGGGGTGTTCAAAATGGCTGACTTGAAAGCGTCGAATGCTTCTTCACCGGACTGGAACCTTTGACCATGAAGACTTTTCTTAATTTTAGGAAATGTAAAGAAATCTTTGGGGCTTAGGTCAGGACTGTATGGAGGATGGTCAAGAATTTCTACTTTTTTCTGCTTCAAATACTCAATCGTTTGACGAGCGCTGTGTGAGCTTGCGTTGTCGTGGTGCAGGATGATGCATCGCTTTGAGTTAGATTTTCGAAGTTCGGCGATGACTTGTGGTAAACAAACTGCGGTATACCACTCTGCGTTAACCGTTCTACGATGTTCAAGTGCAATAGCCGCAACATGGCCGGCTTTTTCAACGAACGTGGCCACCATCTTCTTTGAAGTGCTTCAAGAACGAACAACTTTAGTCGGCTTTGGCTCGTCTTGAAAGACCCAGATTGTAGATTGTTGTTTGGAATCAGAATGGTAGGCATAGATCCAAGATTCGTCACCACTGATGATGCCGTAGACGTGATTTGACTTTCCTCGGTTGAACCTTTGCAGAGTTTTCTTACACCATCTGACGCGGGTCGCCTTGTGATCGTCGGAAAGCAGATGCGGTATCAAACGGCAAACTAGCTTTCTCACACCAAGCGCTTCATGCAAGATCTTCTGAATGGTTGTCCCTGAGATGCCTAATAGAGCCTCTATCTCTCGATACGTCACATGACGATCTTCGAGAATTAGTTGTCTCACAGCAATGATGTTATCTTCAGTGAAGGCGGATTTTGGGCGTCCTTCGCGAAATCTGTCACTAACACTAGTATGTCCACGCTGGAATTCTAAATACCAGCGTTCGACAGTCCGCAGACATGGGGCTACATCACTGAACACAGATGTTAGCTCTTCTAAACACTGAAGCCGTGTCAGGCCTCTTCTAAAGTTGTAGAAAATTATTGCACGAACATTTTCCTTAGAAAGATTCATTTTCGTACGTGACCTGACAGATTCAAATCGAAACTGTGACTAAACAATAGCATTAATCCTAATACTTTCAACTGTTTTGAGATTCAAAATGTAAACACATTCGAATATAGAACAGTTCCAAATTCAAAATTGCCGGAAAATATGGAAACGACAGAACTTAAAAGGCATGCCTCGTATGAAGGGAAACAAAGTAATGTAGCTAATTACTTATTATTATTCTAATGGTGCTCACAAAACTTACTTTCTCTTCAAAACTCAAATTTTCACCCCTTTTTCTTCTTCATTTGTTCCATTTTTTTACACCAACACGATCTCAACTCAGGTTAATTATGTACAAATGGATATATTTGTTCAAGCTCAAGGTGAATCGCCTAGGATTCCCCTTAGTGTTGAAGAAATCTTCAAGAAGACCTTCAAGTGGTTTCTCAACAAAACTCCATCACAAATATTGTTTTGTTTGATTGACATGGCCTGACTGATGGTCTCGAATTTTACGTGCATGATGAAACTTCACTCCATTACACGCATGAGTTATGCAAGAAATTATAACAACTTTATTATGAAAAACTTTCAAATAATAAATCGCCCATGTTTGAGAGATTATAACATATTTTAGTAACAAATAAGTTAATAATCTATCATTAAACTTCTTATCCTTTTATACCATAAAGAAAATATCATGATTTATTGAAACGGAACGTTGCATCGAATGGTTGCAGAATGAATGAATGATTAATTAACAGAATAGAATAGAATAGAATAGAATAATTCTTTATTGTACACCAGGAATACTTAAAAAAACAAATTTAAGCTACTTAAATAAAGTACAATGGGCGGCCTTATCGCTGAAAGCGATTTCTTCCAGGCAACCTTTGGATGGAAAGTAAATAACGGAGCAGTAATGGGCAGCGGTGCACAGAGTATATTTACAAATGAATGAAATAATCTATATAAAATTATATCAAATAAAAACTGTAGGTACCTACTTATAATCCTAATACATAAATAAATACCTAAAGATAGACTAATATATACCCAAATAATAACCTTACAGATATTCTAAAATGAGGACAATAAAATAAAACAATAAATAAATTAAACAATATTAAACAATATTTAAATAATATATAATCTATGGATTTCTTTAAAACATGGTCTATCTCTGGTACTAAGTGATCTTTGGTTGATCTTTGTTTTGTAATAACGTGTGTTGTAATCCTGGTACCAACTTTAATACCGGAATAAACCTAGGCTAATTAGTTCTGGTTTAAACCTAGATTAATGTACTGTTTTGGAATAAGGCCGAACATGTTTAATTGTTTTTTAGTCACGCGGGTTTCTTCTTCTTAGCCACCCCTGCTATAGGGTCAAGGAATTTTTCGTGATATCCTTCCTGAACAAACTTGGTGCATGCCAGCCGCATGCAGTAAACAAAAACTAACATTCAATTTGACCTATCCCATAGAACAGCGATCTACAAAAGTTACCTCCTACCTATTTGCCCAATGTTTCAGAGTATAATTTCCTTGTCGTCGTAAATTACCATTAAACTTACTCCAAATTTACAGTAATATTATAACTATGAAAGTTTGGATGTTTGTTTATTCATTTGTTTGTTAGTTTGTTACTCAATCACGTCGTAACGGCTGAACCGATTTCGATTAAATTTGGTAGGTATATACGTAGATTATAACCTGGATTACCACATAGGCTACCTTTTAACCCATAATCAGTTCCCATGGGATAAAAATGGGATGTCAAGTCAAGTTGCAACAGCGAGTTTAGCTTTAGTTCTAGGTTACCTACACATTTAGTAGAGTAACGCGCACGAAGTCGCGGGTAACAGCTAGTAATAAATAAAATCGTTTATTTTATCTCGACATAAAGGTTTACAATATCACTTTAAAATATTTAATAGGAACTCTTATGTATTTATAAAATTAGTTGACGATACCCTTCTTTAATTTCAATGTAAACAACATCTGTCTTTGTTCCAGGTAAGACCAAAAACCAGTTACAGTAAGTGGACGTAAGTGAAGGCGATCAGCACTTGAATGTCAGTTGTTACTCTAGTACCGGACCTCTAGTTCCGTGTAATGTGGCCTTCAGGCCCACGGGACGGATCGGCATTATTCTCTACAGGCTTATAAATATACCTTTACCGAGACTTTCAATTAAAGGAATATTTCTTAGGTATTCCGTTGTTTAACCGTTCTTTCTCCCTTTTCATCCTTAATTGTCAGACAGAGAGATTAATACAGCTTGTTTATTTCAGAAAAGACTTGTATAGAACCGTTTGTTGTATGAGTCGTATTAGACAAATGTATTGCCATATTATGTAATAAACAGTTTATATCTTACACTCATAGCTTCTCAAACCAGAAAACTATCGGGAACTGCTTGACCTATAGGTACTTTAATCATTGTTTGTAGAGGATAATCCTTTTTAAGAATGAGAGATTCAATTCAGCTTAATCCCACTAATATTATATACGCGAATGTTTGTATCTATGTATGGATATTTGTTACTCTTTCACGTCGGAACGGCTGAATCGATTTCGATGAAATTTGGTATGTACTTAGATCTTAAACTTTATTAACACATAGGCTACTTTTTATTGTCAAATCACGCGTGCTAAGCCGCGGGCGGAAGCTTGTTTTATATAAATTAACTTCCAAATTGTACACGTCAAACAGTACTACAATTTATAAACAATATATACAAAACTCTTGATATAGCCAGATCAAGTAATGTATTCTATCTATAAAAAACACTGTAGCGTTTGAAGGTAACATCCTCAATTAATCAATGAGTCATCGAAAGTAATGTTGATACAACCTTGAAACAAAATGCTCCTGAAACATAATAGTTTTCTAAAAGATTGTGGTTAACGCCCAGATCAACAGTTCATTTGTTCACGTTACTATTTAATTTTTATCTAAGAGTTGTATGTAACCCACTAACGTCAAAAATGAGTTGTGATTATGTGTGAGGCGCTTTAGGTACTGATAGGACGTACCTAAAGCGCGTCACATACGGTGAAAATGCTATAATATTTCATTTTATGATAAATCGCTCACCATACAATCCAATGGACCATCACACACGGTGAAAATAATTATATATTTAATCTTTCATTGGCATAATTCATAACATAAAATATTATACCATCTTAACAGTATGTGACGCGCTTTAAGGAGTGAAATATGTGAACACTCTATTATATAAAAAACAAAATTATTATTCGACGAAAGTTAAATAATCATACTTGTATTTGTATTTTGTATCTACAGGTACATTATCGAAGGTAACCTGTCTATATTCGAATAATCGTAAACAAGAGATCGTTGATCTTTTTATATATCTCGCAAGCAATAAAATTGTCGCAGTAAAGGCCATTGTAGTTTCACATATTGTATTTATTCAAGTGGACAAAATGTAGCACAGGCTTAGAGTGACTACACATAGAACAGAAGTTTCAAATAAATTTCCGATCGCAACGTGTAGGCCACAAAACGACTAAAATGTGCGTGATTGCAATTTTTTGCATTCGCCGACATTCACTATATCGTCCTTACTCGGGCGTTCGGCAACGGCAAACGGATGGACATTTTCGCCGCACAGTCATATTTTTAGTTTTTCCGAGAACCGCACTTATTGAGTGGCTCATAAACTCTTAGCGTGGACGTTGTTTGGAGCCATATATGGCTCCAATTTAATGCCCTATTTGTCGCGCCTGTACTTTATTTCTATGTATAGTTTTTCCAAGAGCACAGGTGATATCGTAGAATAAGTATTTCCGGGGTAGCATTGGGTGATTTTGTTAACAGTTCATAAACTTATAAGAATAATTCTACTTAAGTTAACTAAGTTGGTTTGATTGTTGAAGCATAAACGCGTAGGTGTACAAAATAATACCTATTAAGCTAAACAACTTCTATAAAAATTAGGTCGGAATCTAACACTTTTTATACATTAAAATATTAGGAATTTTTTATCCACCATCTAATTAGCTGTTTCTTGACAATACATTAATTAACAGAAATAATATGTAAAAATATCCTTAAAAATAAAAGAAAGAGTTGAATCATCTAAAGACCGCTGCAAATCTATAGATAGCTCAACCGCTCCAGATCACTACTAGGCAGAAAACACTGGCTACATTGCCACTTTGAATTGCAATGCTTATGCGTTGACCCGGATAAGCTGTTTCTTGATTTGAGTGCCTTCCTTTGGGCATAACTTTGATACACGTACAAGATTGTTGACTTAGGGGTTTGTACCTAAAAAAACCGAAAAATACTTATCCAAACGGAACTCACTTCTGGCCTCTGTTATTCCGAACCAATATAATCTCAGTCTTCAAGTCCAGAGTGAATAGGTTCTTCCTAGGCAAGCGTGCCATCTTCGATCACACCATCACTTACAACCAGGTGAGGTAGTTGTCAAACGCTTGACTAACACCAATAAAAAAAAATCATAGAACAAACATTGTTTTCCTAAGTGAGGTCAATTACCCCTCTTGGGTAGTTAGGCAAATCGGCGTTGTATGTATGTTTGTTTGTCCGAGGATAACTTACGAAGCGTTTATACGATCATCGTGAAATTAGATACATAGGTAGGTAGTGATGACACAAATTTGGTGTGACTAAATGAGCTAAAAATATTGGGGGGGTTGTTGAGATATTGTGGTTCATGAAGGATAAAAAAAAAAAAAAATGAGACTATTAGGTCAAGTGGGACGTCAAATAAAAGATCTTCATTTGTTCATTTAGATTCCGTTTTTATTTTTAGTAAAGTCTTTATAGTTTTCAAGTTATTAGCCATAATAAAAACTGAACTTTGGCAAAATTCACAGGGTACACCAGTGCCCCCACAGTGCTGTAATTTGGTATTCGTGTAGCTTAAATGACACAAATATAGGCAAAAGTCTGAAATCCAGAATAACTGCCATTTGTACCCCAAAAAAGAGTAACCAAAATACATGAACTGCCGTTACCTGTAATTTGAATAAAACTGTAGGCCAAGTTGTTTGGTTATGCATTTTGTGGCACTATTTTGATAGTCTAAGGTTACGAATAATATATTTTTTTTATAAGAGACTCGCGAGTTTTCAGTTCGGGGCGAACCACTAGTATTAGTATACATATTTTGCAGCAACCTGTATAAAGAGTGAAAATGAAAGAGAGACCTTTAACTTACAGATTTGCGTAAAAGACACTTAAAAAACTTTCATGATTTATTTTAATCATTACCAGTACGAGATTTATCACTTTTTTGACATTTTCTATCCTTTTGTAGCATTTTAAATTGCTATTTCGCAGCTGTTTACGCTTTTGGTTATGCCTTTGTTATTTACTAGCCAAACCCTTATACGTACCTACGGATTTTCTCATGTTTGTACTTGAAATTATCACAATAAATTACGTCATGTGGAAAATCACGATCACAAAATAATAAGTAGGTAATAAACATGACTTTAGACACGATTGAGTTGAGGTGATAAAATAAATGGTCAAGCGCGTGTCGAACCACGCACAGTGAAGGGTTCCGTAGTCAGTACGGCTGCATCTTAGTCATTGTTAATTGTGTAATAAATTTTAATCTTTTGTATGAAAGTTATTGATCGAGCGAAGCGAGATCTCTAAATCAACTTGGGAAAATCGGCGCTGTATGTATGTATGTTTGTTTGTCCGAGGATAACTTTTGAAGAGTTTATCGGATCATCGTGAAATTTGGTGTATATGTAGGTAGTAGTGGTACAATTTTTATGTGAATTAATGAGTTAAAAATGAAGGGGGGTTGTTGAGATATTGGGTTTCAAGAGGGGTAAAAAAAACAAAATAGGACTATTCTGTCAAGTGCCATCTCTAATAAAAGATCTTTGTAAGTACGTTTTGACCCCAATTTTATTTTTAGTTTAAATCTTGTGGTTTTTAAGTTATTAGCCATAATAAAAACTGAACTTTGACAAAATTCACAGGGTACACCAGTGACCCCACAATGCTAAAATTTGGTATGCGTGTAGCTTTAGTGACACAAATATAGGGAAAGATATGAAATACAGAATAACTGCAATTTCTACCCCAAAAATGAGTAAACAGTTCACATGAACTACCGTTACCTGTAATTTGAATGAAACTGGGTTAAGTTAGATGGTTGTGCATGTCGTGGCAGTATTCTATTAGTCAAAGATTAAGGCCGGCTTGCACAACGATCCCTAAACGTATTTAGCTACTAAACATGTTTAAATTTTACATATTTGTGTGATTAGACCACAACTTAAATCATATTTAGCCACTAAATACCTTTAGGCATCGTTGCGAGAGTCGCCCTAAAAATTTTTTTTTGTGTTTTGGGAGACTCGCGAGATCTCAGTTCGGGGCGAACCACTAGTTTTAACTGTTTACAAACTCAACTATAGACCTAAGTTGCTTGACCACTGCTCGTAAACTAGTAGTCTTTTCAGCTTTGACTGCCTCCGTGGCGCAGTGGGCGTATAGCCAGCTGAGACGCAGGAGGTAGCGGATTCGATTCCCGCCGCGGAACAAATGTTTGCATGATCTAGTGATATTTGTTCCGTGTCTGGGTGTTTTTCTATATATTATAAGTATGTATTATATTAAAGCTTAAGTATCATGTCAAATTTCAGCTTTACAGCACAAATAGTCTACAAATAAAATGGATGTAAATGGTCGGACGGACCGACAGACAGACAACCGGATATACCTAAACCATAAGGGTTCCGAGTCTGATTACGGAAAGTAATCAGTGTTAGATCAATTTAATAGAATATTTATAAACTTACTTACTTTTTTTGTAAATTTATACTCATAATATATATATATATAGAAATAATAATAATAATGAAAAAATAGTAAAATACCCAAACGCGGAACAAATACAGTGGAATCCGTTTATAATGACATCGATGGGAAATGACAAACACGTCATACGTCATTTTGTTAAAAATAAACAATTTATTTTTGGTTGTCAAATGACCAACCCCAAATTCCTTTGCGAGAGATGAGTTTTAGTGTCCATTTTCTAGTCGGCATATTATTGCACCTTTCTCCTCAATCGTAAATGCTTTACGACGACGTTGAGGTGTCATTTTTTTCACAAATCACTAACAATCAATGACCTTCGACTATCAATTACCCACGAGACTCAAAACAATAACAAGCCACGTGCCACGCACGCGCTGTACGTCGTCGGGCGTCACATGACCCTTCCGAAAATTGCCGAAGGTGTTAGAAATCACGTCGGTCATTATAACCGGGCGTAATTGATTAAAAATGGGACATAATAACCGGCATGTCACTATAAGCGAAGTCATTATATCCGACTTTTACATAAAAATTATATGCATGAAAACCAAACTTCGCTTTGTAATTACTTCATATTAAGCAGTTGGTCAATATAGGCGGAGTCATAATAAACGGATTCTACTGTATCTGTATACCATACAAACTTTTGTCCTACAGCGGGAATCGAACCCGCTGTCTCCTGCGTCTCAGCCGGCTATTTGCCCATTGCACCACAGATAATATTCATCTTTTTGCATCTGGAGTTAAAAAAGCCCAACCTTAGTCAAAGATTACCAATGTCTGATCGTTAAATCGCGGTGAGTGCACTCTAGTCCGCCTTAACTCCTCATCTGTAGCGTGGCTATGTTCCTTCACAAAAGCCGGTGCTCGGCTTTGTGTTTGGAGAGGTATCGCCATACAAATCCTGAATATGGAATAGTTATGTCCATGGTATTGTCAAAAATACTGAATAGGTGAACAAGAGATTGTCTCAACTGAAATAGCACGCTTCTCTACTTTATATGGTACCTACATGAAAATTAATTTCTAGCTGACCAGCCTCGGCTTCGCAAGGATTTAAATATAAATTATAGCCTATATGTTGAGTTCATACAAAATCTCTATAGAAAATGCCTCTTTCAGTTTCCAGAATTTTCGAATATACCGGGCAACTTTTTTCCCCTATCTTCCATATCCGGACTATTACGAACAAAAAAAAAATAACCATATTAATGCGCTTACCAACGAACTCCATTCCATTTTTATTAATATAGAAGATAATAAGTCTTATATATATATATATATATATAGAAGATTTTTATTTACAAGACGCATTTTGTCTGTGAATAAAGTTAAACTTCAAGTAAACACATCAGAATGAGTTAAATCATTATCAGGTCCTCTATATACCAGTGGGGGCGGGCATCTTACGTTGTGCTTTCGAGTGCGCGGTCTCCAGCCTAGAACCTTTCTGCCTCAACGGCCGTCAGTTCTTCGAGCAATGTGCTCCTCCCACTGCCGCTTTAGCTTGCTGGCCAGAGACAGTTAACCCTGCAGATTGTGTATTTGTCTAATCTGAGTCTGAGTCAAACCAAAGTTTCCTATGACTGAAAATCTATTTGGGTCATCTGCAGACTCTTACAGCAGTATGTGTGCGTACTGCACACTGTTCTTTGCGGCAGGTAAGGGTCTCAGGTATGTGACCCATCGCCCTGATATCTAATAGCGAGGACTACGATTCTTAGGTCACTAGGCTAAGCTCTTTGGTGCCTGCTTGTCTTGCAGAAGGCGGCTCTTCAGAGAATTTCGTTTGCCATTTTGCGGCGCTATCGCATCTTGATGATGAAAAAAAATTATAAAGTTGTCTCAAATAGTTTGCCATGATAGCTACCCGAGCTTGCTTTAAACTGGTGTTTGCTTAAGCTCAACTGCGGCTGTTGAGGGTATCAGTGCCGTTGAGTGGCTAATTCCTCCGGCTTTCACTAAGCTCACAGGTGCTTTTATACAACACGATACTGCGTTTTGTTTAGTTTGAAGTTATTTGTTCGTTAGCAGAGTTTTAGCCAAATATTTTTGATATATATTCTCGCTCGGTTAATATACAATTAATTTCTAAAAATTAAAAAATAACAATACCTACCTATATAATTATAAATTGTAGTTACTTAATTTTTTAGTAGTGAGTTTTAGTTTGTTTTACCAATCAATTGATTATTCCAAATCTTTCGTTTATAAGTCGTGCGGTGTAGAATAGTTTCAGGTTAAATTAATGACCAATTAAAATACTAAAACTACATGTCGCTTACAGCTAAATACAATTATTTTTAAAGTGGCAATGACGAAAATGATTCAAAACAGATAAAAAGGTAACACGCATGTTATCTTGGCTCGGAAACGTGTTGAAATTGCTTTACAAACAACGCCATCTCCTATCGTAAATGCGGTACGGAATTAAGCGATTATGTGCCTGAGAGAATTCTTGACCCTATTGCGGGAATAAAACGTCTTTTGATTGTTTTCCACCGGAAATTGTATATACTCTTGGTTCTCGCAGATATTGGCGAATTTCCTGTGCTAAAGACACTTGTAAGGTAAACTTATCAAGCAGTAAGGAAGGACACTGAACGTGAATATGATGGGCTTGGCAGATCCCCAGCCTGTCAAAATGCGTCTGATATTAAAAATGCGCGCTAGACAAAATGTATCAACTTTTTACTAAGTACCTACTGTATTATGTTTGCTACATCAAATTAATAAATACAGATTTAAAAAGTCTAACTAAAATATAAATAGTAATTTTATCAAAAAACTTATAAAGGTCTGCTGAGTTATTTGTTGACTAAACTGTATTTAACTATAATACGTTGTAAACCTTTATGATGAACTTCCTGTTGCCCGCGACTTCGTATGCATTACACTACTAAATGGGTAGGTAACTTAAAAATAAAGCTAAACTAGCTGTTGTATCTTGACTTGATACCCAAATTTTTTTCCCATGGAACCTGATTTAGGGTATAAAAAGTAGTCTATGTGTTAATTCGGGTTATAATCTACGTACGTACTAAATTTCATCTAAATCTGTTCAGCCATTATGAAGTGATTGCAATAAAGAAAAGTAACAATCAAACAAATAAATAAATAAACAAACATCCAAACTTTCGCTGTGATAAAGACCTTTTAAAAACAAAAAACAGCCTGCCAAAAGAAGGATGATACGCGTGTAATAATAATAATATAATGCTAGATATTTCACACAGTGCTATCTAGCCCCAAAGTTTTTTTTATACAACACGGAGATGGATCAAGCATATGACCCAGCTGATGTTAAGTGGTAACCATCGCCTATATTAAAGTTATGCCTCACCTTAGAAATCATACCTTTCAAACAGCACAGCAATGAAGCTGCCGAAACACATCACGGTAGTACTTCCCCGGGCAAGCCCTTTCACAAGGAAATCTACAGCTCTTACAGAAAAACTATACAAAGCTTGTATTATGGGAACCTGATAACTGATATATTACCTATATTCTTTTTTTTTGTAAATATGTATATACTGATCAAGAACAAATATCTGTTGATCATATTATCATGTACATAGATGAATGTGGTGGAATAGTCCCAAGACCGTAGAATAGAATAACGCTATATTGTACACCAGGAATACTTAAAGAATTAGTTTATGCCAAATATAGTACAAAGGGCAGCCTTATCGCTGAAAGCGATTTCTTCAAAGCAACCTTTGGATGACTTTGATGATATCACTTAGCATTTCTTTCTTTATTTTTTTAACAGTTCCATTAGTATTATTATCACACTAATATTATTATTTTTTTATTTATTTCAGGGAACAATACAATGTTACATACAGTTAGCAAGCTATACTTTTAGCAAATATATTAACGAAAGAATAATCCATTATACAAGCTCACTAGCTCCCACCCTAGGTAAAACCTGTGTTGTGGGAGATAGTCTCTTTCGTCCTGTTTGTGGGTGTGAGTGTGTGTCTGTGTATTTGTGTGTGTGGGTATGGTGTGTGGGCGTGTGTATGTACGTGCGCGTGTGTGCTTGATGTGTAGTGTGTATCTGTGGTAGTGAGAGAGAAGGAGAGCGATGTCTTGGAATCTATTTTACTAGTGCTACATAATTCTATTGATATAGAGTTCTGAATAGTGTGTAGGAAGGGCGGGGGAGGGAAGTGAATTTGACAGATGTGTGCTGAGTTAGGTAGAAAGCAGAACACTTACGTGATCTTTGGTTATCACGTGTTGATATAAAGACATAAATATAAAAATATTTATTTATATAATTTTTTATTGCACAGAAAAATATGTAGGTACAAAAGGAAAACTTCAATTGTATTAAAATATGTATGTTAGTTACTACGGTATATATTTATATGGGCCGTAGAATTAAGTTTTAACGTCTTGTACATTTCTATTGTTGCCTAAAATAAATACTTATATATTAATATTATTATAAATTGTACTTGACAAGAACGGACATCAAATTCAAACCCTCTATACTCCTGATACATATCACTACTTGAAGTCCGATAAGAGTATTCCATGAGTTTTCCTACTGCATGATAAACTCCTATCCTGTGCGAAGCTTCGGCCTTTTGTTTTTTTATCACATCAATACCGTTCGGTGTAATTCCCCAGGAAATAGATATTATTTTTCCGTTATCTTTCTTATCCTCGAGAGTCGAGTGTGAATAATAGTTGTTCGGAATTTACTCTGGATTTCTATGGAAAAGCTGATTAATATCTAAGAAGAAATAACAATAGGATGAGCGAGTTACTTACGGATTACTTACGGGCTTTGATTCATGGAAATGACGTATCAATTCTTCCCTATCTACCAGATAACGCTTTGGTTTAGGTGGGAGAATATAAATAATTCAGGTAGAAAAAAAACTCTATAAATATTGCTGGACATTTCACACAGCGCTATCTAGCCCTAAACTAAGCAGAGCTTGTACTATGGGAACCAGATAACTGATAGAATACTTGTATACTTTTTTTTTGTAAATACATACATCAAATATATAGAAAAACAACCAGACCCGGAACAAATATCTGTAGATCATGCAAACATTTGTTCCGCAGCGGGAATCGAACCCACTACCTCCTGCGTTTCAGCCGGCTGTTCGCCCACTGCGCCATGGAGGTCGTCAAAATTCTATTCCATATTTTAATTACCTCAAATACACAAGAAAAATATCAAACAATTCTGCAGCGACAATAATATAACTTCTAGCCGTTTATAGAAATTGCCGGATTCAGTAAACACTAAAAGCAGAAAATATTATATCTGCACTAGGAATTGCGTGGGTAAATGGTTCCCTAGCCGCTCAATTGGCTGCATTGCTTAGCTGGGGTACACACTAATGAGCTCAATTCGTTTCAATTATTGTCCTACAGGAAATTATATAATAGTCCTGTTTATCCAGTAAAGCGAGGAAAAAAAATAGTCAAAGTTATCCAGTCTGAGATCAAGTTCGAGGTCCATCCATGCAATATTATAAGTAGTTAAATAATAATAAATATTGCTGGACATTTCACATAGTGCTATCTAGCCCCAAACTAAGCAGAGCTTGTACTATGGGAACCAGATAACTGATAGAATACTTATATACTTTTTTTTTGTAACTTTTAATATATAGAAAAACACCCAGACACGGAACAAATATCTGTAGATCATGCAAACATTTGTTCTGCGGTGGGAATCGAACCCGCTACCTCCTGCGTCTCAGCCGGCTGTACGCCCACTGCACCACGGAGGTCGTCATGTTAGTAGTTAAGTACAGACTGTTTGATCATTTTACTTAGAAAACTTTCGTGATTTATTTCAATCATTATTATAAATACGGGATTTATCACGTACCGTCTTATCGACCGACAATGTTTCGGTTCAATTCGTGAACCTTCATCAGGGTGAGTGCGATCCGCTTCGAATAACGTCTCGCCTCGAACTGTGAGGTCTGTCAGTGCGAAGCGAGACGTAATTCTGAGCGGATGTTTGATCATTGTTTATTTTGGTGTTAACTTCTATATTTTTGCAAATACATTGGTAGCGATTCTGTTGTTTACGCTGACTAACAAAAATTGTGTATAATACGAACAGTCTTATTTTGTTCACACTAAAGATCAAATTAGAATGACATTTAAAGTGACATTTCTAAATTTAAGTAATTTTAAATAAGAAGGCGTGTTGGCGGGCTTGTTTTAGTCAACACCAATTTGATTGATTACTAAAACTAGTCCGCAAACATGCCATCATAACAAAAATTACTTAATTTTAGAAATGTCACTTTAAATTTCATTCTAATTTCATCTTTAGTGTGAAAAAAAATAAGACCATTCGTATGTTACACAATTTTAGTCAGCGTAAACAACAGAATCGCCACAAATTTCTACTTTATTTATTATTTTATTTAGTTATTAAAAACCCTTCAACTAAAAATTGTATAAGAAACATAGATTCACGAGTTTTATTGTGATAATTCGATCTTTCACTGATTGATTGGTTGGCTTTTATAACGGATTTGAATTACATGAGAACGGCGTTATTGACGTTTGGTTCCGATTACGTTTCAATTTAGTTTAGTGAACAAGATATCTAGCCTAGCGATATCTAAATCGTACTTGCCTGAATAGATGGCGGGTAGTCAGGGAAAACCAGCACATGCTGAGTTGAAGCCTTTTTGTGATACTCGTAGTAGGTAGGGATGACGAGACATACATTATACATTATTTTAGGTTATATATTATAGGTTATATAGTTCGTTCTTTTTTATATGTAAGTATTTTGATTATTTAGTATGGGTAACTTCATACAAAGACGCATATAATACCGTCTCACAGATTCAAGAAATTCCAACAAGTTCATATCATCTCCATGTATCAAGTAGTAGATAGATCAGACTTAACCAGCTATCATCTTTCCTACTCTGTGCCTGCTTTGGCCATTAATTACTGGACCACACAATGTTAAATTAGTGTTGCTAATGAGAATGTTGGTACTAATTTATCAAGGGTTAGAGCAGAGTAGATTGCAGGAGAATATCGAACCAATTCGAAATAGTTTATGAGGCCCACTTACACCTAAGGCATATAATTACAATGTGGGTGATTAAAATGTCCAACCATAGATATCCCTTACGATTTAGTCATCGAAAGATTTACAGATCTATTACCTGTTAAAAATTAGTAAGGAATTTTTTTAAACACGCGTTTTGTGATAACAAAGCGAGAATCTTAATCTTTTTTGTTTCATACCGTAGTTTGATCACTATCTCACCGATTCTACCTGATGGTGTTGTCGAATTTTAAACAAGCTTATCTAGAAATAACTGATTTACTCACTGAACACTCCGAGATAATAATGGTTCTGAAAAAGAGACGCGCCACTTGGTGCGACAGGTTTCATAACATAATCCTAGTATTTTTTGCTGTACAATTATGGTAACCTTTTGTTATTCCAGTATTGAAAGTTTATAAAGAGCTGGTTGTGAATATAAATTGAGTTTTGATGCGTGGTGTAGCTGGACCTAGGTCGTCGTTCTAAAATAGATTACGGGTGGAATATGCAAATGTCATATCCAGAACACGTCCGGCATGACTGGTTTATGGGTTGATAGGAAATAGTCTCGTTGCAGTATCTGTCATTCAATACGTTTTATGATCTTTTGAACTCCGTATTCAAATTCTACAGCCTTCAGAATTGTATCTTTTTAAATGATGAACCCGAAGGGCAGTTTACACTAGCTAGAGCATTTTCTCGAGCATAGCCATTGAATACTACTGTACCAAAAATGGTACAGTACAAGCGAAAGTCCAAATTAAAAAAGCATTTCCGTGTCACGTAACGTTACTGCGAATGCTCAACGCTAGCACCATTCTAAAACAAATAAAATCCCAAAATATGCGGTTACCTACTTTCAGATAGGTATAATTCATTTACGCAGCACCTACTTCATGGGCTTTCTGGTGCATGATCTCCACTATAAATAAATATGTTATAGAATAGAATAGAATAGAAAACGCTTTATTGTAAATCACACTTAATATAACAAAACAACATAAAAAATAAACAATACACGCAGAAATACAAGTTATGTAACCTTTCTTAGGTAAAGTTTAGATATTCCTGAGTTCTATTTTGTTGTGTCAGCAGTGAACTGAAAGCTACATTTCCCAAAACACAGAGTGTTAGAGGAAATGAGTCTGCAAACTTTTCGTCATGTTTATGACAGCCAGTACTTCAGGACATTGACTCATTAGTATCTAGAATTTACTTAGTTTATGGTTTAATTTCGCTTAGCATATTTACAGGCTAGAATACAAGAGACGAAGGAAACCGAGGAACAGGAAGGTTGCAAATAAGATACATTTTTTTTTACATTTTTTATATGCCATTCAGGTCTATATATCTATCCAGCCTCCAGCACCCAGCATAACAATCGGGTATAGGCCTCCTCTCTATGTCGCCAGTCCAATTGGTCATGAGCAAGTCTCATCCATTGCTGTCCAACTTCCGTTAGGAGATCGTCAGACTATCGGGCCGGTGGTCTACCCTGCGGTCGACGTCCATCTCTTGGCCAGTCTCTGTGATTGCCTTGGTCCACCTGTTGTTATTCCGCCTAGCCAAGTGTCCTGCCCATCTCCACTTAAGCGTCGCAATACATATAAAAAATATATATTATATGGACCTGGGTAAATTATTATTATGATTATTCTGCGAACTAGGTAAATCCTTTTTCTGTAATGTCGTAGGGTATTTACTATTTTGATTTCAAAGATGGACTTTGTGAGCATTTCGTTGCCTTTATATGTTTTATGTTTCTCTTTATAGCAAGCAGCTTATATTTCTCAAAAGAACATATTGTAAGCTTTTGAAAGGCGCTTGCAGTGAAACTTACAAAGCCTGTAAACAAACTTTGTTGAAAATAATATCTCAGGGAGACACGTCAATATCAATACTGTCTAAAGACATTCATAAGTTTCTGAAACGAAATAAAAAATAATTAGCAAGGCATTTAACAGATAAAACTTTTAAAATGGTTATAAGGCTATTTTCACTAAACACATGATTTTATGAGTTATTTAGTGTCCCGATACTGTTGCAATATTTCGATAACTGATAGAATATTTTATAGTTTTTTTATAACTCCATACATATCTACAGAATGTCCTAAAAATGATGCAGTATTGATAAAAATATAGGATCATAAAGCTGTCTATTTGTGTTAGTATGGTATACCCATCAAAACAGGCTTGCTCGCTGGCGCTTTAAAAACAATTAGAAATTTACTGTGTTTCATTCAATCCTGGGTTTGGATGGGTGACCGCTATTATCATTTTAATCTAAACACTTACGTGCTTTGGAGGGCACATTAAGATGTTGTTATTGAGTAAAAAGTGATTTAGCCATGCTCTAGCTCATACAAACTTACCTACCCTTTTTATCAGTATTTATTACGATTTCATATTATATTATTCATTTATTATTATTATTGAATATACTATCATTATTTATTTTATCATTCTGTTTAATTCACAGTTTATGTACGAGATTTTGACATAGGACATACACCTATAGGACATTTTTTTAATTTTTCTACATTAACTCAAACATGCACATAAAATCAAAGAAAAATCACGTCACATAAAATATGTAAAAAATACATAAAATCACCTTTGTTTTAGCTCATTCGTTAAAATAAGTCTTCTTGGTAGTATGTACAAAAACGATAAAAAAAGGAACGTGTTCCGTCAAGAAGAGCATTTTTGTAGTACAAGTAGTATATTTTTAACTTCAAAAGACAATAATTTTGTGAAGGATTGAATCCAACCCTGCTATGATATGAATATTGCACAGATGGTAACTATTGTATGATAAATGCGTATGGAATAGATGATGGCTATGCGCACAGAGAAATAAGAGAGACATGAAATACGGCTAGGTACTGCCAAATTCTGCAATATCAAGAATTATTATCATTAGTATTTATTGTTATTAGTTTTTATTAAAAATAATATTCTCAGAATAGACTTACACCTTATTCAGTAAAATGAGATCTAATACTCAATAACCCCGCGATCGTATTGTGAAAATAATATTTTGAATCAGTGTAAAGATAACCATTCAGATTGAATCCTTTTTTAATAAAAAAATATTCGTATCAATGGTTTCATCATATTCCAATCTCCCATTAGTGAAAATATTCTAAAAGGGATAAAAAAATAAAATGTTCATATTATATTATATAAAGCTCGATTACCACTGACTCACTGACTGATTGACATCATTGTTCTCCCAGATGCCACCTCGTAGGGGAGAAATGTTTGGTGGGATCGTATAGAGGGAGTTCCGGTGAGTTGGGAATAAATCCTAAAGTACCCCTTTTGTCCCCCATTCGCTCCCATTGACATCGTATCTCGGAAAGTATAGGTCTTACAGCGTTGGTGCAAAAACTAATGTTGCAGAGGATATTTTTTTATATCCGGTTCCATGAAAAAAAAATTGTCTTTCATACAAAAAAAAAATTGTCTCATACAAAATATTTCTGTATGAATACCGTAAACCGTATATTTCGTTTGCCGTAATTTTCATACTGTTTTTGTAGGGAGCCCACTGCTTGTGTGTACTATAAAATTACTGTAAAATTTGCTTGATTCTATATAATGGTTGTGGAGGGGCATGAGACAACTTTCATAGTTTTAGCAAAGGTCATCATCATCATTTGGGAACATCAATTTTTTTTTTTTTTTTTAGTATGCAATGTTCATCATGTTTATTTTGGAACATCCACATTTATTTTTAATTATGCCTCATCCACAATGATCACTTTGAAACGTCATTTTTTTTTTATTATGCAACATCCACTGTGATCATTTTGGTACATCATTTTTTTTAATTATGCCTCATCCACAATGATCACTTTGGAACGTCAATTAATTTTTTTTTATTATGCATCATCCACTGTGATCATTTTGGAACATCATTTTTTTTAATTATGCCTCATCCACAATGATCACTTTGGAACGTCAATTTTTTTTTATTATGCAACATCCACTGTGATATTTTGGTACATCATTTTTTTTAATTATGCCTCATCCACAATGATCACTTTGGAACGTCAATTATTATTATTTTTTTATTATGCAACATCCACTGTGATCATTTTGGTACATCATTTTTTTAATTACGCCTCATCCACAATGATCACTTTGGAACGTCAATTATTTTTTATTTTTTTATTATGCATCATCCACTGTGATCATTTTGGAACATCATTTTTTTTTAATTATGCCTCATCCACAATGATCACTTTGGAACGTCAATTTTTTTTTTATTATGCACCATCCACTGTGATCATTTTGGAACATCATTTTTTTTCAATTATGCTTCATCCACTATGATCACTTTGGAACGTCACTGTTTTTTTTTTTATTATGCAACATCCACTGTGATATTTTGGTACATCATTTTTTTTTAATTATGCCTCATCCAAATGATCACTTTGGAACGTCAATTTTTTTTTTTTTTATTATGCAACATCCTCTGTGATATTTTGGTACATCATTTTTTTTAATTATGCCTCATCCACAATGATCACTTTGGAACGTCAATTTTTTTTTTATTATGCAACATCCACTGTGATCATTTTGGTACATAATTTTTTTAATTACGCCTCATCCACAATGATCACTTTGGAACGTCAATTATTTTTTATTTTTTATTATGCATCATCCACTGTGATCATTATGGAACATCATTTTTTTTTAATTATGCCTCATCCACAATGATCATTTTGGAACGTCTTTTTTTTATTTTTACTATGTAAAATCCTTTGTGATCATTTTGGAAAATCAATTTTTTTAAATTATGCCTCATCCACAATGATCATTTTGGAACGTCAATTTTTTTTTTATTATGCAACATCCACTGTGATCATTTTGGTACATCATTTTTTTTAATTATGCCTCATCCACAATGATCACTTTGGAACGTCAATTATTTTTTTTTTATTATGTAACATCCACTGTGATCATTTTGGTACATCATTTTTTTTAATTATGCCTCATCCACAATGATCATTTTGGAACGTCATTTTTTTTTTATTATGCAACATCCACTGTGATCATTTTGGTACATATTTTTTTTTAATTATGCCTCATCCACAATGATCACTTTGGAACGTCAATTATTATTATTTTTTTTGTATTATGCAACATCCACTGTGATCATTTTGGTACATCATTTTTTTAATTACGCCTCATCCACAATGATCACTTTGGAACGTCAATTTTTTTTTAATGTAACATCCACTGTGATCATTTTGGTACATCATTTTTTTTAATTATGCCTCATCCACAATGATCACTTTGGAACGTAATTTTTTTATTTTTTATTATGCAACATCCACTGTGATCATTTTGGAACGTCATTTTTTTTTTAATTATGCCTCATCCACAATGATTATTTTGGAACGACAATTTTTTTATTGTTTATTATGCAACATCCTTTGTGATCATTTTGGAAAATCAATTTTTTTTTTAATTATGCCTCATCCGCAATGATTATTTAGGAACGTCATTTTTTTTTTTTTTACTATGCAAAATCCTTTGTGATCATTTTGGAAAATCAATTTTTTTTAAATTATGCTTCATCCACAATAAACATTTTGAAACGTTATTTTTTTTTATTATGCAAAATCCTTTGTGATCATTTTGGAAAATCATTTTTTTTAAATTATGCCTCATCCACAATGATCATTTTGGAACGTGAATTTCTTTTTTTTTATTATGCAACATCCACTGTGATAATTTTGGAACATCAATTTTTTTTAATTATGCCTCATCCGCAATGATCATTTTGGAACGTCAATTTTTTTTAAATTATGCCTCATCCACAATGATCACTTTTGGAACGTCAATTTTTTTTTATTATGCAACATCCACTGTGATCATTTTGGAACACCAATTTTTTTTTATTTATGCCTCATCCACTATGATCATTTTGGAACGTCAATTTTTTTTTTACTATGCGACATCCACTATTCGAATATTCTTTTTGATTGCTTGTTACACTTCGTCATCCTCTTTTATTGTTTCTTCCGCCTCCACATCTTCTATTTTTGCATGTTCCACTTCTTTATCCTTTTAAAATGCTTCTTCTACTTCATATCCTCTTTAATTGCTTCAGTTACTTCATTATGCGCTCTACAAAATTGTGGTGTTTCATACAAAACTTCAATCGCTCATATCTTCTAAACGGGAAGAGATAGCCCTAGCAAACTTGTACAAAATATTGGTATAAATTTTTGGTGGAACTGTTTTTTTATTGTCATCCTTGACATCCTTTTTGAATGCTTCTCTCACTTCGTCATCTTCTTTGAATGTTTTTTCCACTTCGACATCATCTTTGACTGCTTCTTTAACTTCGATATCCTCTTTGATTGCTTCTCCCACTTCGATATCGTCTTTGACTGCTTCTTCCATTTTGATATCGTCTTTGATTGCTTTTTCACTTCATCATCTTCTTTGAATGCTTCTACCACCTTGGTATCCTCTTTGATTGCTTACTCAACTTCAATTTCCTCTTTGATTGTTTCTGCCACTTCGATATCCTATTTGATTGCTTCTTCCACTTCAACATTATCTTTGATAGTTTCTTCCACTTCGATATCCAATCAACAAATTTATGATTTTTCTTACAAAACTTTAATCGCTCGTATCTTCTAAACGGGAAGAGATAGCACTAGCAAACTTTGACAAAATATTAGTACAAATTTTTGATCATTATCATTTTACAAAATACATTTATATTATGCAACGTCAATCCTGATCATTTTGGAACGTCCAGATTTTTTTTATGCAACGTTCATCATGATCTTTTTTGCAACGTTCAATTTTTTTTTATACAACCATTATCATGATCATTTTGGAACATCCAATTTTTTTCTCTTTGTTTGCTTGTTCCACTTCGATATCCTCTTTGATTGCTTCTTCCACATTGGTATCCTCTTTGATTGCTTCTTTAACTTTGATATCCTCTACGATTGCTTGTTCCGCTTCGATATCCTCTTTTATTCCGTCTTCATCTTCAATATCCATTGAATTGCTTCTTCCACTTCGATATCGTCTTTGATTGCTTTTTTTACTTCGTCATCCTCTTAGAATGCTTCTACCACCTTGGTATCCTCTTTGATTTCTTCCTCAACTTTAATTTCCTCTTTGATTGTTTCTGCTACTTCGATATCCTATTTGATTGCTTCTTTCACTTCAATATCCTCTTTGATTGCTTCTTCCACTTCGATATCATTTTTGATTGCTGCTTTCACTTGGAAATCCTCTTTGATTTGATTGCTTCTTCCATTTCGATATCGTCTTTGACTGCTTCTTACACATGGATATCCTCTTTGATGGCTTTTAACAGCTCGATATCATCTTTAATTACTTCTTCGACTAAAAGAAAAACACGCGAGCTGCGAGCAGCTCGCGCACAACGCAACCTCTAGTTTATTTATATATGTAAAAGCGCCCACCTGGTTTTAAGCGGTTACCACTACAGAGTGAAAAGTATTTTTTTATAAGAAATAATTCTATATTTATTATCTAGGATCTAGCTATGATCTACAAATATACCACTAAAACCAACTATTCTACTGGGTGAATAAGTAGAATAGCTGGTTTTAGCAACCAAGGAGCATTGCTGTGTTTTGGTTTGAAGGGTATGGATGCCGATGTAATTACAGGCACATTAGGCTTTACACCTGCATCCCTCAAGTTATTGGATTCAAGGCAGTGCATCGTGTAGGGTACGATCCTAAGGCGACCTCAAGGCAATGCTTTTTTATAGGCGATGGTTACCACTGAACATCAGATTGGCCATTTATTAGTTCCATAAAAAAAACACAGCAAAACAACGGTTCCCAGGGACCTTCCGCCGTCCGGTCGTCTTACCATCTAGAGGGGTGCTTTCCGATTCACGGTCTCCACTCGAGGACTTTACAGCCCCAACGTTGCCTAACTGAGACTCTGCCTATGCCATAAGGTTCACTTCTTGCCTAATCTGTGCCACAGCGCAAAAGTTAGAGGTCATATAGGGATGACAAATAAGGGTTAATGTCGCGAACTTCTGTGGAACTTTCTGATGATCTCGTTTGTTTTGGCTCTTTGATTTATTAGAAGGTTATGTTGGTTGGTAGTAAATCACAGTATGACTGACTTACTCGTAAGTTACCAGATGATTCTCAATATTCAATCGTTTATTGTATTCGACAATGTTATAATAGTTGGTAATATTGTAGGTTTTAGTTAGTAAGTATTTAGGTGGTTTTTAAATTTTATGTTATTATTATTAGTCTTATTTTACAACGCGTCAGGTTGTTTGTTAAATATTGATCTACATTACGTAAGGGCTTGAAGAGTGTAGTTTGAGTCAGGAATCAGCTTGTTTTTGTTTATTAATTTGGTGCGATGAAACTATCGTTTAATCTTAAGATTTTTAATGAGTGTGCATTATTATCTATATTATCACTGCCTCTCCCATGGATATCCAGAGCGACTTGCTTTGCTTTGTGCGGCTTGCAACCAAAGGCAACATTAAAAAAAACTTCTATTATCCGAATAAGATCGTTTTAACGGTGATTTGCACAAAATGCCTCTCGCTATAATGAGTTACCGTCTTCTGTAATCCTCTAACTTTGATTCATGTAGGTATTAATCCTACAACTTGTAGCCCGTGCCGAACTGTAAGTTATTACCAAAGCTTGCAAAGGCTACCCAACTTAACCCGAACTGGTAGCGGTGAGTTAGAGACTTAATCTTGTTTTTCTAACTGAACGGTGATCAAGTTCCAACTTAGGTACAATGTTCGTGATTGAGGTGCTGTTTATTGCAAGCGTGTAAGCTTGAAAGCAGATTGGCAAGAGCAGAAAGGGGAATCCGTTCTTTTTTTTTTAATTATTCATAACTAAGCTGAATCTACAGCGCTTGACATCAATAGTAAAGTAAAGTAAATTTTATTAAAAAAAGTAAGTTTACAAACTTAACATTTAAGCTTAAGGAGCTTAATACATAGATACATGTTTCGTTGTAAAAATTTAAATTTGTTGTTACGATGCTATACATGTGACTACCCTCTGTACTAGTTTACACTGTATTTTTTTTAATGATGCATGTTAAAGTTTTATAAATCTACTCATCATCTCAATGTAAATATACTCTTTCTCTCCTACGCTCATTCCAGTTAGTAGTGTCCACATGAGAACTTTTCTGTCTCAACGGCCATCATCAAATTATGTGACTCGTTTTCAGCCACTTCACCTTGTTAAATTATCTTACCTAGCGTGGGTTTTGGTTTATTTAAAATGGATAATTTGAAGATCTCTACTCGCCCTCTTTGGGACACGAGCATAAGATACAAAACAAACCCCGCTAAGCAAGAGTTTAGCAACGAGTGAGTCGGTTATTTATCCTCTCAGAAAGTATTGTTGAAGAAACTCGAGAATAGAGCTAATCGCATCAAGACTTCCAAGAAAATCTTTGTAACTGCTAGTCTTGAACCCGCTTTGTAAGCGGGGTCACAAGTTTAAAAAAGATTGCTTAGTTAAAGTGTTTTTGGTTTAACCCTAGAGTGGTCGCGTGGATTACGTATGTAATCCACACTTACGGAATTGTAAAATTCTCAAAAACCGCTAATGTAAATTACGAGCGCTTCTAGGTACTTTAAGTTAAATAATTGACAAACGCACTCAGTGCTGCGCACGAGATTTTCTTGTAATTATCCAGAAATCACAGCGACAACGTCAGCACAGACACCAACTCGATCCATAGATCGTTGCCACGACTGCGGAAGAAGCCGCAATAAAAGCACTCTAAAACTATGCAACACGTGCAAAAAGTTTATTTGTGGCGATCATTCGAAGGTTGTTTGTCTGTCTTGTTTAGAAAACATTAATTAGTATTTTTGATTTTTTGTGCCATTTTAGAGGTTTTTTTTGTTTTGTTCATTTTTTTTATATTCAGAGGTTGTGATTCGTTTTTATTGATTGCTTTTAATACAACAATACTTAATAACACTATTACAATAAGAATTAAACATAGTTGAAGCTCAAATGTATTTTTATTTGAATTTATAAATGGTATACAATAGTACTCCACGCGACCAATCAGGTCAGGTTTTAGTACGCGACCACGGTAGGGTTAAAACCACTTATGGTTTTGAAGTTTTGGTTCATTGACGTTAACTTTTCTCCGCGATGTTTTTCTTCGCTGTTAGACGTAGATTCCTTAAATAATTTTGTAGAGACAAATACGTCGTTGCACCAAGACCCAACCTGATTATCTTCTGGGATAAGTGGAATTTGTGGCAAATTGGGTGGAGTAGCTATCCGTGTTCCCAGAGCGGAATTGTGTGAACATCTTAAATGAAAACAAACGGTTGATAGTAATTCTCGCTGGGAATTCTCCCTTTGTTATTTTTGGTGCATTGCATAATGTCCAAGGCTGAGGCTTATTGTATTTACCCGGTTTAGAATTAAATTGTTTTCGGACAGTATTAGGTTTCCGGAATATATTTTGTTTATATTTTGGATGCAACGAAGTTTAGGACCACGTGATATTGAACTTGAGATTATCGATGGTCCATTTTTAATGCTTGTAAAGTTTATCTTCAGTTATTATTAAAAATAATTAATAATATATATGTTAATAATATAGTAATTATTAGAAAACTTATATAAACTACCTGTAGTAAATATCTGTCTCACTTGAAGTGTTTGCTTAAATTGAGTTGCAATATTAGCGTTGATCATAATTTAATCATAGCCATGAATATAGGAAAAAAGATTTTGATTCCGAACTCTTTGATCGTACTACCACAGCTTCACTTCAGTCAAATTATGATCGCGACACACGACACGCTTTACAAAGGCTTCGTTCGCACTGCGGAACACTGCTACAAAATCCAAATCGATGTAGCTATTGGTTTGGAGCTAGGAAATCCGGTACAGCAATTTAAGCTCTAGGGCTTGTAAGCCAAAAGTCTAATTCAGGTCTAGTATTATACAAACGGCGTCCAGACTTTAGGGAACGTTTTCATAGAGGTCGATGCCAGGGATTTCCACTCCCCACGGAGATTTAACCGTCGAGTCGGTATGGTGCTAACGGTTGGAACGACGTCATACAGGCTCAATCAAAGGCAATACTTCAAGCCGGCTGGGAGGTTATAGGTCCTGAATTCAGAACCGTGTTGCGAACTAAACTAAGTCACATTATAAATGATGCTTGCCAATGAGTAAAGAAATAAGTCTTTTGCATTGACGCAATACATGATTAAAAGTCTAGATATTTTGTTATAAAATGTGTGTATAGGTATGTGCACTCTTGTGTATAAATTATAGTATAGTAATTTGTATGGATTTTTGAACTCAGAGGTACCTATTATATATATTGTTCTAATAATCAGTATAACAGGGCAAAAATGTTTGAAACACTACACTAGGTTGCTCTTTCTAAGCAAACCTTTATAGAACTGTTGGCAAGAGCTCTCTACGTGAGGACAGTTGCCGAGCCGTCACTGACGTTAACAGTTGTAGCGAAGGCAATTACATACAGCCGCAAACAAGGTTGACTCCTAACGAAAAATATATTGCTAAAACATAGCAATACACCACAAGATATTAGATATTACTTACAAACAAGATATTAATAGAACTAAAGTAATCAGTAGTTATAACTACTCGAATACAGTAATCAGATTAACGGTTACTTTATGTAACTTGATTATTGTAGTTAGATTACATGTAATCATAACTACTTGTAGTTAACTACTTGTAAACGTAATTAGTAGTTAGATTACAAAATAGTGGTTAACTACGCCCTACGAGATTCTAGCGATAGCAGTTTTGAGATACGTTTGTATGGTAACGACAGAAATAGCGATACATCTATATCATTTTGCGATATTGTGGTGAAGATAGGTGAATGCTCTCTATTGCCAACTTATCCCACACGAACTATAGCATTTTTTGTTTATGTACCGACCGACCGAGTCATCTCGGGTTAGGACAAAATCAACCCGGGTTGACGGGTTGGAGAACTCGGTTTACCCGGGTTATTTGAGTCGAGTTGCAAAGTAGTTAGAAGTAAACGTAAGTAGTTACAAAAAGTAATCACGTAATCGTGTTAGTGTTTACAATTTGTAGTCAGTAATCAAAAATTTTAACTACTTAATACGATTATATTATGATTACTAACTACAAAATGTAATTGTAGTTAGTAATCAGTAGTTAGATTACATTTTGCCCAACACTGTAAAACATGTTATCTGCGTTTCCATCTTAAGGTTGTCTGGAAGAAATTTCTATAAGCGATAAGACTGCCCATCGTGCATTTCTATTGTTTTTAGTTTTTAAGTATTCTAATTTATTTATTAATTAATTTCACACAAAACAGAATAGTGCTAGGAGGACTTAATGCTAATAGCATTATCTACCAATCATCCTGGTCGTGCTAAAAGAAGGATCATTTTTCTTTATATATTGTTTTTTATAATTGGTGTTTTGTACAATAGAGAGATATCTATCTATCTATATATATATTCGTTTTGGTTCTGAATTCCAGTCTCGTAGGAATTCACCAATTTAGGTAGTTCACTTAGGTACAAAGGAAGATTGCCCTTCCATTACATTAGGTTTAATTCTATCGTAGAAACAGCAAAACGATGAAAGACTACGCGAAGAGAATTTAGTTTCACTCTTGTGGAATTTCTAAGTTTCTTCTACATTTGTCTTTGAACTTTGATTGAATTGGTGATTGAGTACGTTTAACCATTTAATTGACTACTATGGTCGAGGATTGAGTCGACCAACAGACCTTAATGGATATCAGTGGGAGAGCCGTGTTTGGGTTCATTAATTTCACCTTTGCCGTCCGATTTGACCTAATAGCCTCATTTTCATTTTTTCTTACCCCTCTTGAACCCCAATATCTCAACAACCCCCCAATATTTTTAGCTCATTGAGCCCCACCAAAATTGTGCCATTACTACCTAGCTATATACCAAATTTCATGATGATCGGATAAACGCTACGAAAGTTATCCTCGGACAAACAAACAAACATACATACATACATATATAACACAACGCCGATTTGCCCAAGTTCATTTGGAGATCTCGCTTCGCTCCATTAATTTATAAATATGTATTTAAAAAAAAAAAGTATATAAGTATTCTATTAGTTATCTGGTTCCCATACAAGCTCCGCTTAGTTTGGGGCTAGATAGCGCTGTGTGAAATGTCCTGCAATATTTATATTTATTTATTTATTCTAACTAAAATGAGGATATCTTTTCATGAGCATTCTTTTGAATGAAATTCCGGTCAGCGTTCACGCGTTAACAAAATTGCAGATATATATCCTCAACCGGGCTTTCCTCGTTAAAATAACTAAGAAGTTATAACTACGTTGCACTGAAACGCAAGTGCTCGTAATTACGATACCAGTTCAACTAACTTTTCACACATTAAGTATACGTGGAACAGTCATTTAGACCCGTGTACGAGTTATAATTACTTAAACTTTTTAGTTGTTGTTTAAGACTTCGGTATTTGTACGTGTACCTCTCTGGATAACTCGAAGAAGAACAATTATCCTAACTTATCCTAACTAATATTATAAATTTGAAAGTATTAGTTACGTTTCCACGACTAAACGGCTGAACCGATTTCAATAAAATTTGATATATGAATAGATGAGACCAAGATATAGACATACCTATTTTGACCCGACTGCGTAGGATGGGTAATGTTTTTATTAATAAACAACGCGAAGCCACGGGTGGGTCAGCTAATTAGTTATATGACGACTAAAAGGCAAGCAGACGACAACCGATGGTTAAATAATTTGTCAACTTATATATTACTTATATTTGACTGATTCCGCGGCGCAGTGGGCGTATAGCCGGCTGAGACGCAGGAGGTAGCGGGTTCGATTCCCGCTGCGGAACAAATGTTTGCATGATCTACAGATATTTGTTCCGTGTCTGGGTGTTTTTCTATGTATTATAAGTATGTATTTACAAAAAAAGTATATAAGTATTCTATCAGTTATCTGGTTCCCATAGTACAAGTTCTGCTTAGTTTGGGGCTAGATAGCGCTGTGTGAAACGTCCAGCAATATTTATATTTATTTTATTTATATTTCGCTCCCTATAAGCGAGACTCAAAAAAGTCGGAAAACAATATCTCGTCCAAATAAATACATACAAATTTATAAATTCGAAAGTAACCTCTGTCTGTGTCTCCGTCTGTCTGTCTCTCTGTCTCTGTCTGTTTGTTACGTTTTCACGACTAAACGGCTGGACCAATCTTGATTAAACTTAACAGTGAAATACCACAATGAAAGACTGATTAAATACTTACAATTAATCAAACACTTGGACTGTGACACAGATAAGACAGTAGTTGACCGATCATCGTGTGCACTGGGAGTTAATAGGTAAAAAGGTTTTTACATCGAACTTCATTCTGGCGCGCTCTTACCTTTTGGGTATAATTATGAACTATCCTCACCCGACGGGCAGACGATGTTTTCTGACGTATGCGATTTTCGTTAATTGGCGATGTTATAATTATTATGACGATAAAGATTTAAGTACACGCGAACGAAGTCGCGGGTAAACAGCTGTATACAATATTTTAGAATCTTCGCAACGACATAAATTTGATATTTCTGAAATCGAATTAAAAGATAAAGTTGAGTTGATAATTAAATTCATCCTTTTACAGAACAGAGTTGAGAGAGATCTAAATGGAATTTCCAATCAACTATCCTGGAATTCAAGATTGAAAGTTTCCGCTTAATGTTTCAACTCTCTTGATTGAGTGCTCCAATCAACTGTTTTGTTGCATTTATTACTTTGTATCGTAGTTTATGCCTCATCATCATCATTATATTCTGACGGGAACAACCTACGCTGCGCTTTTCAGTGCGTGGTCTCCACTCTAGAACCCTTTTGCCTCAACGTATCTCTCGTACCGTGATCTCGTAGAGAAACACTGAGCACATTGAGCAACCTTGAGCCATTATAAACATAAAATGCACAATGCATAAATAGCTATTAAACACGGAATAATAATCTTTAACTAGAATTATAATTTGGAAAACACTTAGGCTAGCATTAAAACGATGTCATTGTTTCAACCTAAGAAATGGAAGTAATAAAATTAAAGCACATAAGTTTATGGTTAATTGTACATATAAGTTAACACACGGGTAACTATGTGAACTGACTAGTTCCTTATAAGGCTGCCTCGGAAAACAAGCTTTATTTATAAGCTTCAATTGATATGTGGTGTCTGAGAGTAATACGTCAGCCATGCATAGAGTGTACGTCATTCAAACTGTGATAAAAAAAGGATTGTGTGGTTTTATGAAACCACGGTAAAAGTGAAACTTTGTTTCACATTATAGACATTTAACTAAAAATTTTCGTTGGCACAAATGAGTAATAGTCTATACACTACACGGTCAGCTGATGCGAACTATAGGCGCCGCCATATTGGCCTCGGCTGCTCTTTTTTTTTTTTTTTTCGAATGGACTAATCTCGCTGTTGGCCTCTGAGGCCGTGACAGCTTAACCGAACTTTTGGCGAGCGCAGATGGCGCTCAGCCCAGTAAGTTTTTTTTTTTTAGGCAACTAGCGCAAGGGCACCACTTAGGTACGAACCTCGGCTTGGGCTGTTGCCGGGATGGGGATAGGAGAGAAACGCCCGGGTACATGTTTGTACCTCGTATAGGCGGCGACTGAAGGGATTCGTCGACCTCGCCGGCGAGATCGGTGTTTCTGTGAAGTGTTTGCTCTGTCTGATGTAGATGACTCACCTTCCGCATTAGCGGAGGTGATTTCGTCATCCGGGTCTCCGAGAACGTGTCTCGGACGACGGAGGATTAAACTCGGCTGCTCTAACGAGCGCCTTTCACTTTATCCCTACTCCGCGGCGACCGTCACGCGACATGCAACACACAGACGAAAAAGTTTGAGACGATGTAATAAAAGTTTCACTTTAAAAGGTTAATTTGTACCAAACATAGCTAATTAACCTAGTATATTGAAATCTTTTTAAGAAATATGATTAAAAGAATTTGCAAACTCTCTTAACCGTAATATGATTAGGCATCGGTGCACATTACGCTCTTAATGTAAGTACTTTCCTGCAAGGCTTGCATATATAGGGAATTATAATCTCGGAGTCGTCAAGTCTAGAGTGAACAGGTTCTTTTTAGGCAAGCGTGCTCCATCTTCTATCAGGTGATGATAATTAATAGTGGTTAATTGTTAGAATAAGTGTAATTTGTCGTTATAATATTCTACACTAGTTGTGGCCCGCGACTTCGTACGCGTTACACTACTAAATGTGTAGGTAACCTAGAAATAAAGCTAAACTAGCTGTTGTAACTTGACACCCCATTTTTATCCCATCGGACCTGATTTATGGAATAAAAAGTAGCATATGTGTTAATCCAGGTTATAATCTACGTACATACTAAATTTCATCGAAATCGGTTCAGCCGTTACGACGTGATTGAGTAACAAATAAATAAATAAATAAACAAACATCCAAACTTTCGCATTTATAATATTAGTGTGATTAGGGATATTGAAGTACAGGTAGGCCACAGATAACATGGATGGATTGTGTAAAAGCTGATATAGTTATGAAAGGAGTTGGTACTGAGTTTAACCAAGAGCATTAAACAAATAAATAAAGAAACAAACTTTCGCATTTATAATATTCTTTGGTTCATACACAACAAAATGCGTTCCATAGTTTGCTTTTCTTCTACTCAAAAGCTTAAATTGATAGGAGGATGCATCAATTTATTGCCAGCTGACATAAAGTATAGGCTTATTGTGCATTGAATTATGCATAGGTGCAGTCACGATCGCAGACTTACAATGATAGTGCTGTTACTTACGACCACTGTGGATAATTACTTGGTTGTCATCGGGGATAAATTGTTTTATATTAAACAAACTTATTTTATCGCTTCTACCTTACTTCTCACCAATCAGTATGTCTTTAGTCCAGAATACGTGCTATAGAGAACTATTATTTCTTCTGATTCTGATTGCATTCGTGGTTTGGGGATTTTATCATAATTCGTATGTTATCGGTTTTATATGGTCATCCTGCTTTAGTTCATATTCTTATTCTTTATTGTACACAAATAGATTACGGACAAAAACAACTTACAAAATGGACATGTACAAAGGCAAGCTTAACCCTAATAAGTGTTTTCTTCCAGCAAACCTTTGAAGATAGAGATATTTGATAGTTTGGAAGCTTATGCCTTGAAAAAGATCTTGTAAACTATTTTGTTCGATCCAGTCTACTCCGAATTATCAAGAATTTGCTCTCAGTGCCGTGCTTAATGCTGCAGTTTTTCCGTAGCATACATCTTCTTTATAAAGTATAAAATAAAGTCACTTCCGCTGTCTGTTCTCTTAGATCTTTTAAACTACTCAACGGATTTTAATGTAGTTTTCAGCACTAGATAGAGTGATTCAAGAGGAAGGTTTATATGTGTAATACATATATAACTCTGTCTGTTTGTCAGTTTGTTTGTTACCTTTACACGATTAAACGGCTGAATGGATCGTAATAAAATTTTGCAAGAAGAAAGATTATATCCTGAGAAAGGACATAGGTTACTTTTTAGCCAAATGCGCAATATGAGCGCAATGTTTTACTGAAAAACCACCCGTGCGAAGCCACGGGCGGGTCAGCTTTTTTTTTTAAATATTTTTATTCATTAAAATCACAAGGATCACTTTGAAACGTCAATTTTACTGCCTGTTCCTTCACGACCAAGCCAGGAAAGAAAGGCAAGAAACAAGGCTGGTTGTTTTTTTTAATGATCCTTTTACAATACATAATACAGAAAATGAATTACGTCTAAATTGTAACATTTTGAATGAGTTGGAGCAATTTCAATCCCAAGCTTCTCTATCATCTAAATAATCCGATATTTTATAGTAGGCTTTTTTATAAAGATTTTGTTTAATTACGTTTTTAAATTTATTAGTTGTCAATATTTGTACATCCCTTGGGAGTTTGTTATAAAAGTGTACACCTTGCCCTTTAAACGATTTACTAACTTTATGGAGTCTAGTCGAGAGTTTTTCTTTATTTCTAGTATTAAAATTATGATTATCGCTATATTTCTTAAACAAATTAATATTTTTGTGAACATACATTAGATTATCATAGATGTATTGACAAGGGAATGCCATAATATTTATTTCTCTAAACTTATTGCGTAATGATTCTCTAGGGCAAATATTATAAATTGCACGAACAGCCCTCTTCTGCAGCACAAAAACGGTGTTTATATCTGCAGCACTCCCACACAGTAGTATACCGTATGATACTATGGAATGATACTGTGGAAGTAGCTGATGTAAACTAGTCTAGCTGTGTCTACGTCTGTAAAAAGACGGATCTTTTTGACTGCGTATGCCGCAGAACTAAGCCTCTTCGACAACTTATCAATGTGAGGGCCCCATTGAAGTTTATTATCTAGGGTTATACCTAAGAATACGGTGGTGTCCACAAGAGCCAACTTCTCGTCTTTGATTTTTATATCTGCTTTAACTTGTGTAACATTAGGTAGTATAAATCTAATACACTTTGTTTTCTTTTCATTTAGAGGTAGATTGTTTACATTGAACCATTTTACCACCTTTGAGATTGCATTGGTTACATCTTAAAAATCGGTTTGTCGTCGCTTTAATTTAAATAAAAGTGACGTATCATCTGCAAACAATACAACCTCATGAACGGCCCTTACATGATGTGCAAAAATCATTAATATATACTAAAAATAAAAATGGTCCCAGAATTGATCCCTGTGGTACACCCATTTTAAGCAGTGACCTTGGAGAACGCTTCCCATTCACGTCAATTCTTTGCACTCTGCCACTTAAATAAGAAGTGAGAAAGTCTCGAGCAACGCTCCTAATGCCATAATGGTGTGGTTTCCTGATCAATGTGTCATGGTCTACGCAATCAAATGCCTTGGACATATTACAAAAAACACTTAAAGCGTCATGAGACTTTTCCCAGGCATCTAATATGTGCTATATTAACTCAATACCAGCATCAGTGGTTGAGCGACCCCGGGTAAATCCGAATTGTTTATGATGGAGTAAATTATGTGAATTGAAATGTCTAAGCTGTTGATTTAAAATTAGTTTTTAAAATAGTTTTTATTAATAATAGCTAGTCTTAATATAAAGTAAAAATAGGAATGATAACCGTATTTGTGATCTCAGCCGTGTATTTATTTATATATTATCTTTCAGTTGTTTACGAGTATTTCCAACTGCATCGTTATTAATAGACGAAAACATGAAGATGAGGTAAAAATAAACAGGGGACAAGACGTCGCCCTCAAGATCGTCTGTTTACTCAAACCAGAAGAGTTCATAAAGTACCATAATAAACTTTATGTAAACGTATTTAAAGTGTTACTTTACTTTATACTTTGATGAAAGATGTCCAGAGCTGATATATGATATACACGTCTCTTGGATAGGGTTGGGAGTTACCGGTTTTTCAAACGTGGTATTACTTGCGTTAAATGGACGGTAATACCGCATTTTAAAAAACCGGCATCAATGTACTCTTGGTATATCTTGGCCTTACCTTTGGTAAATGCGATCGTGGTGCAGCTTGCTTTGGCTAAGTTAAGCAACGTTCCGCAGGGCTACTTCTTGGATGGGTGACACGTTAACATGACATGAACATGAAAAGTTGTTAGAGAAATAAGGGGCTGCCTCAAAACTCCGACACCAGAGTTGGCTATTAGCATATATCACTTAGATTAAAGGCTAACGAGATAAAAGTTTAACCCTAGAATATAATTGAAAGAAGAAAATAGAAAAAGGCCGGTTGGTATACGAAAAGTACGGTTAAACCACCCTTTTGAATAACGCGACTGTCCTATCCGTATTTTATAGCACTTATTGCGCGGCGTCCAATTTGTAGGTGATCTACATACAAAAGCATTGTAGTGTTTTAAAAATTTTTTTACTTACGGCTATTGCTGGTAAACATAGAAACCATATTTTCCGGCTTTTCCTCTATCGCCTAACCGGCAGCTCTATTCCCGATACGAATATAACTCCAGTGCATTGACCGACATCTTGGCATTTTGCTTATTAGTTCTGCTAAAAATGATTTCGGATGTCATCGTTACCATCCGTTTTTATGATCCAAATGTTTTAATTTCTGTTCATTCAACCCAAGATTAGTAGAAAGCATCTAGATCTTTTTATTAAACTTCTTGACGTAAGTGCCTAAAAGTAATAAAAAAATATTGCTGGACATTTCACACTGCGCTATCTAGCTCCAAACTAAGCAGAGCTAGTACACTATGGGGACCAGAGAACTGATAGAATACTTATATATATATTTAGTAAATACATACTTATAATACATAGAGAAACAACCAGGCCCGGAACAAATATCTGTAGATCATGCAAACATTTGTTCCGCGGCGGGAATCGAACCCGCTACCTCCTGCGTCTCAGACGGCTATTAGCCCATTGCACCTGGAGGTCGTCGAGTAGTTAGGTATTTCCACAAATTTTGCTATTATCACGTTTCTTTACCTGACAATATTTTTATTTTAACTTATCTTTCGATTCCGGTTTTCCACGGGGGTCTTTTACGTTATTTACCGTGAACATTTTATTAATTATACCTTTATTCCTTTATTATTTTTTTCGATTCCCGCCGCGGAACAAATGTTTGCATGATCTACAGATATTTGTTCCGGGTCTGGTTGTTTCTCTATATATTATAAGTATGTATTTACAAAAAAAATATGTACTCGTATATAAGTATTCTATCAGTTATCTGGTTCCCATAGTACAAGCTCTGCTTAGTTTGGGGCTAGATACCGCTGTGTGAAATGTCCAGCAATCTTTATTATTATTTATTATTCTTTATTGTACACAAATAGATTTACAGACAAAAACAGCTTACAAAATGGGCATGTACAAAGGCGAGCTTAACTTTAACAAGAGTTTTCGTCCAGCAAACCTTTGAAGATAGAGATAGTTGATTATAATGGTAGGTACTTGCACAGAAAAAACATTGGAGTAAAATACTAATAAATACCTATAGTCATACATAATATATACCATAATAAATAAAATACTTACAAATAATAAAAATAATAGCTATAAACTATACCTACATTATAGATAAACATAACACATTATACAAAATAAAGGTAAGACATTTAAAATGTCACTATATTGTGTAAAAATATACACAATATACCTACTTATACATCATAACCTAAAAGTTTACAGGGACAGGTAATGCTCTTAATGCTCTTTGACTCTACGTTTACCTACCTACCCGATTTTCAATTTATTTTTTAATTTTTTCTATAAAATCTGTTCAGTTTGTGTTAACTTTATTTTTAAATACTTGAGAATACGTATACGGGATTCAATGAGATTCCTGGAACTCCAAATATGAAGCCTGAATGACAGTATCCTGTGTAAACACTGAAACGGGCACCGAAAAGGGTTGTCTCATCCACATTGAACTATTAAGATGACAAGAAATTTATTGTGTACCCAAGTACCTGTCTGTGGAAATCATCAAAGGCTCTTCTGAAAGGAATGCGGTATGATTAATTACGGCCAAATTAAAACCGAATGACAGCAATTATCTTAACTGACATATTTTATTTAAACTTCTTACAAATAAACAGACGAATCGTTTTATTTGAATGGAAATGAAGGAATACTGAGAATAATGTATCTAATCTTTTTTTGGTGTCCTAAACTTTTTATATGACAAATGTTTGCATGATCTACAAATATTTGTACCAGATCTGGATGTTTTTTTATATATCATAAATAAATAAAATAAACAAATATTGCTGGACATTTCACACAGCGCTATCTAGCCCAAACTAAGCAGAGCTTGTACTATGGGAACCAATTAACTGATAGAATACTTATATACTTTCTTTTTGTAAATACATACTTATAATATATAGAAAAACAACCAGACCCGAAACAAATATAAGTAGATCATGCAAACATTTGTTCCGCGGCGGGAATTGAACCCGCTACCTCCTGCGTCTCAGCCGGCTATTTGCCCACTGCACCACGGAGGTCGTCAATTATGAGTCATTATGAGTATGCATTTACAAAAAAAATATATGTAAGTATTCTATCAGTTATCTGGCTCCCATAGTATAAGCTCTACTTAGTTTGGGGCTAGGTAGCGCTGTGTGAAAGGTCCACCAATATTTATTATTTACTATTATTATTTTATTATATATCTATAAAAATATTATTGACAAATGAATCAATTAATGAATGAAAATACTTTATTGGACACCACAAAAGAAACAAACTTAAAAATAAAAATTCACAAAGAAACAAGTACAATTGGCGGTCTTATCGCTTAGAAGCGTTTTCTTCCAGACAACCTCTGAATGGAGAGGATTTTTGTAACATTACAATAATGGAAGGGGGTGTACGTTAACAAAACAATAATTAAATTTAAGGAGAGCGCTGATCATTTACAATAAACTTTAGTAAATATACCTACATTGACAATAATATACTTACAATAAATAAAATTAAATAAAAATACATAAAAGTAAAGTATATAAATTGTTTTATCAAAAAAAAACAGCACATGTTATTCCTAAATTCATGAACGTAATAACATCGTTGATTTTTACACTTGCGTAATATTTACTTAGGAAACTGTAGGAAAAGCTTACATAAAAAGTAATCATGGGAAAACATGGCACAAACGTTTAGGGAAGCTGGTGCAAACAGAAAATTATTTTACCCAGCAAACCGTTTCTAAACAACAGGAGGTGTGCAATTTTTATATGTTAGGGGGCAAAATTTTTCATTTAAACCAAGCACCCCTCGCCTCTTCCCCATACCATTCTTTATAGCTCTAATATTGTTTCGGAGCTCTTACCGCGACAAAATAAATGTTCCATGGACCTTGCGTTCCAGACCTTCCGACGGAGGATCTGACAATTTAAGCGTTATTGGCTTCCAGATATTTTACACGGTGCTGACTACGAGTTTTATTGCCCTTTCGTTATTAATGGAAAAAATAAGCCCCTTCGTGATTTAATGTTTTTACCTAAACGCCTCTGGTAACTAGGGCTAACGTAGATTATAATATAGTAAGTTGAGTTGGATGAAAGCTTTGAGGCTAGCTCACTAAATATTGGTTTCAATGCATATAATTCGCGTCTATGAGCGACAATGGAAAGGGAAAATATCATCCTACTAATTTTACTAATAAAGCTTACAGTAGAGAATGAACAAGCTTTTTCTTATTTAAATCACCGTCGGTGCTCTCAATTTCTGTTAACATGAGAATAAATTATTCTTGAAAAGGTCACGTTCGAGAAAATGTTTGGCGTTCATCGTAATTGGATTATTGGCTGTTCAATTGCTTTCTTTTCATTTTGGGTATGATTGTTATTTTAATTAGCAAGCTGTTACCATTCGAACTTTCTGTAATTACGTAGGAACGTGACTTTGTTATTGGTTTGACGATAATATTTTATGAGCAACTCATTCCAACAATATTCGTGTACCTGTGCTTGAGTTAGAAAACTCGTTTTAAAAGTTTTCTGGTACGTATTTCTATGCAATTGGAGCATTCACATAGTAAAGATACAGGTATTTCTATTGAGTTTGCGTTCCTATTTTAAATCATTATCATGAGAACTCCTAAAAAATCGTGACATCAATATTTCAGTTTTGGGAACATTACGCATCAGTCATTAATATTATCTCAAAATACAGTCTTTGTATCTGAAAACAAAGAGATTTCTTAATGAACTGGGACGAGTTGACGTTTTTATCTGCATAATTATGTATATGTAGTATTTCAGTTTCATACCTCCGTTGCTAAGATTTTGTATATTTTATTGTGAGTGCACTTTTCTCAGGCACCAAATGAGGGGTTTGCGCCCTCCGACACCGTACTCTTCCAATTACCCTACGAAGTAAATGCCCTGTGACATAAATCACCTTGGGATTTCGCAATTCTAAGTAAAATTAAACACATTTTCTCCAAATTTTGTGCTCGTAGAGGACCTTTTTCACCATATATTTTAATATATTTTTTATAAACCAGTAATCAATATTTACTGACAAATAAAAATGTTTGGGCTTCTCGGTAGCGCTAAGTAATTATTATCTCTGTAGGCATCTGTACTTCGGGAGTTGTGTTATTTAATATTCGTTTGTTCCTTATTTTTGACGTACGTATTTTTCTTACGCCTTTACGCACCCCAGGCTCACAATTTGGCACATTGTAATGTGTTCATTCGCCAAGAAAATTTTAATACATACGAGAAAGTCGTGTGTGTTCATAATTATTTACAAAATATAGGCAAACGACCCCATTGTGCTTTCAAATCTCTAGTCAAATCCATTCAAATATATTTTTTTGTATTCTCATAGGAAATATTCAACGAGAAGTTTAAATTTTATATCATTTGCATGTACCTCATAATAGTAAGCATTTTATAGGTATGTGATTGTTGGTCTCATTTATTTATCGTGACGTGACTGATAAACCCATCATCATATCAGCCATAGGATGCTTAACATTAGCCTCCCTCATATATTTCCAGAGCGACAGAACTTGCGCGGCCTACTCCCAATGGCTCCCAGCAACCTTTATCAGGTCGTCTTTCCATCTGATGGGGTGGCCGTCCTACGCTGCGCTTTCCTGTGCGTGATCTTCAATCAAAAACCTTTCTGCTCCAATGGCCGTTAGTTTTTCGAGCTATGTGCCCTACCCAGTTCTACTTGCTAATAATAATAATTCATTCACGTTCACACCTTCATTGCACAAATTCCCGAACACTCCGATCCTCTGAAAACCTCTTTCTCAAAACACCGATGCATAGAACCAGTTTCTATGCAAACTCCTTTCCCGTCCAAGCTGTCCAATTATGGAATGCCTTGCCGGTCTCCATTAGAAAATCCCCCTCACCTTCCGTATTTAAAGCTAGACTCAAAAACTTTTATCTCCATGAAGAGTCGTGATTATTCATCTGATCTATAATATTATTAATATATGTATATATTAATATATGTATGTATGTAAGTACATATTTATTTATTATATATATGATATTTACAAAATTATTTATGTACCTATTGTTTATGTATTCAAGGTTAAGTAATTTTTCTTTTTCTATTATTAAGTTTATTCTTTTTACACCTCAGCCAATCTTCCATTATGCAATGATCCTCTCCATCCAAAGATTGTCTGGAAGAGATCGCTTTGTTAAGCGATAAGACCGCCCATTATACTTACATTTATTTGTTTTATTTTTATTTTTATATCTGTTGTGTTTAGCTTGTAAGGTATAATAAAGAATTTTCATTCATTCATTCATAATATATATAAAAAAAATATTAAACTTCACAACACTATACAACACTAATCCGTTGGGCTTCCCATTTCTGATTTGATCTCTTAGAGAATTATCAAATAAAGCATAGCCCTCTCCAGAGCTACTACATTTTAGGCCATACAAACTAAAAAAAATCTAGGTCTCATACATAATTTCGACGTTTGTTCTAGCATTCTCTTCCCGCTTGAGAGCTCCTTATTGCCCATGACAGTTACATTCTAATAAAAAAAATACTAGCTTTCGTACCCACTATTTAAAGCTACTTATGACGTAAGTTTGTATCACTAGTTACTCTAAATACGTTTCAACCTTTTACTTAACCTTCCAAACAAATTCCTCTTAACTTTTGCATGCCCTTTGATCATACAAAGTCTATAGGGGACGGCAAACGAAACCGTCAGTACTTACTCAGTATTAACGTATTACTGTATAGCGAGACAATCCTATTTACCTAAATAACAGTCAATAGAAATAAAAGAAATCGACATCCCGGAGGAGAGGCAAAATAGGATTAAAAGAACAAATCCTTGAACAATGGAACCGTATCGTACCTTTGAGGTCATTTGAGTAATTTTACTCGATAAAAAGATTTTCTTGAAACTTTATGCACGCTTTATCCCGATTTGTGGATAAAGTTGATAATTGAAAATTTCTTGGCGGTGTTATTGGAAAAGTTTAACGGCGTGGACCACAATTCCTTGATAGTGAACTGAGTGTAACGAGCCGGCGATGGCGAACGATACACTGAAATTGCTTTTTGAAATTGTTCGGTTTCCCGTTTTGGTGACATTTGAGTGATCAAATTATTTATGGTAAATGGGTTTCAGCAAATTTTGGAATGTTCTTGAATTTTGAGAACAGACAATAGAAAGTATACTTATAACTTTTTAAAAATTAATTTAAAATTAATTTTAACGCTGAAAATAGATAGTAAACTATTGGATAAACCACATAGATACAGTAAAAATACTATGCTAGAAAGCAATACACGCAATATCTTTTCCAGGCAACCAAAATATTGAAGTACTGCGCGAAATAGATCATCAATGGCATAGTTATTTATTCAAATATTACTCGTATCGTATTTTTGAAAGAGCGAGCGAAGCGTCTATGTTTCGAGATTGGCCAAAAAATTATTTTGTCCGGCTGGCTGTCTGTCTTTTCTCACATACAGGTCACAGTTTTCAACCGATTTTGACGAAAATTGTCACACAAGTTTCTGGATTTATTTAATTTTTTTGTCGATTGCGATTTTTGATTTGGGGAAAATGGGAGGAAGTTTGCTGTAGCGTTATTTATCGACGGATTTCAATCAAATGTAAGAGGCACACTAAGGATCTCATTCCTCACAAGATGTTGCGAAAAAATTTCCAAAAGGAGGGAGTAGAGAGGGGAAAAGAGGCGGAAGTTTGCTGTATTGTTAAATATGGACGGATTATTGAAATTTGTTTGGAAAATTTATACCTACCTAGATACTAAACAGACTACGCAGCCCTTTCCGCCTTCACAAGACGAACCCGCGGACATCAGATTAGATCTCCTAGGACCAAGGTAACACGAGTAATCTACATAAGTCTACATAAGTAAGCCTATTGGAAAATTCAAGCACCTGAAATTCGATTTAAAATTGAACTTATTCTTTAATTTTGTTGCTCTAATTACTTTTTGGATTGGATGCGAGGATGCGAGGTCTCTGTTCTCACAGAACCACTAGTATTCTATGAATCAGTACTACTCACACAAGTGTTACGTCACGTGTAATTCAAACATACAACATTTATATTTAATTCCATAAGTTGGAAAGTATGGCGCATGTGCGTAGCAAAAGTGTTCTTTACAAATTTTGATTTGATTAAGTAAATATAACTTTTCACTCGGCGTCGAATGCTTTTGTTAAGTTTGTAAATCGATGGTAACGATCCCGAATTGGGTCATGGATTTAAAACAATCACTGAAATATCTGGTTGCAAAAGTAATCTAAAATAATGAAAAATCCATTTCATCTTAAAAGAATTATGATTAATAATTAATAATAAATAAATAAATATTGCTGGAATTTTCACACAGCGCTGTCTAGTCCCAAAATAAGCAGAGCTTGTACTATGCGAACCAGATAACTGATAGAATACTTAAATACTTTTTTTTTGTAAAAACATACTTATAATATATAGAAAAACAACCAAACCCGGAACAAATATCTGTAGATAATGCAAACATTTGTTCCAAAGGGGAATCGAACCCACTACCTCCTGCGTCTCAGCCGGCTATTCGCCCACTGCGCCACGGAGGTCATCAAGGAAGATGTAGCTTTGATACATTATCTTTTTTACATGATAATTTTCTTGAGTGATTTTGTCATGGCGCTTGACAAATTATTTTGTGGAAGGACAATATCCTCCATCAACTCCATCCACGTAACTAATAAAGTGGCATCACCGAACCACTGAGGGACATTATTATGGGAATAGTTACATCGTGACTTATTTGATCTACCTGTTCAATGTAAAAAATAAAAATGATGTAGCCCCAAGGAATTTGTACAAAAGCTTAGGTAGTTCTACGGTTAGAGCGAATTTATCAGTGATATGGTGTGTCATTATTCATAACTTTACTATCTAACTAGCAAAATTTGTGGGTGTTACCGCTAAAATATAAAACACTGCTTAGCGCGTGTTTAAAAATATTCTATACAAAAATTGGTAAGGAATTTTTGAAACACGCGCTGAACAGTTGTTTAACTTTTTTGGGGTAACAAGGATTGTTTTAGGTTCAATCTGTTTATTTCACGCTTACTTTGTCAACCTTAGTTAACAGGACGGTACCGCTTCGTTATTTCACTTTAATACATTTTATCTCGTATAAAGCCCTTTATAAAAGCCAATTTAGGCTATTTCTATCTTCGTCTAAATGTTTATAAATTCGTGAGAACACGACAGCCACGCCACTTTGCAAGACAAACATTTATTACTCCTGCCAGTTTGGAGATTATCATAAATTGTGTATTTGTTAGTACATAATTATTTAGAGTGGTTTTAATCAAAAATGAATAATCAACTTCACTAATGTTTCCGAGTACACAATTATTATTTCCATACTCCTCTCTCTATAGTAATTGTTGTGCCCAACGGGGTCCATTATGATCATGTAGGTACCTATCAATTACCACCTATTATTACATTGTGGAATACAATAAATGATTGAGTATTGAGTACTTTCGTAATCCCTTTTGATTTTATTGGACAATCTACAGCGAACATTTCTCGTTAAAAAATAGGTATTTTTACATCAGCTGTTGAAGATGATAATACAACACTTGGTGGCAAGATCCAGCACAAGCTGGGTGAAGAATGAAACTCTATAAGCCTGGGACAGGATTTTAGATGGACTTAGCTTCCCCAGCTTCTATCTTTTCAGCTTTAATTCGGGAATAAAGCCCATTATGGCCATTAACGACCATTTTACTGCTGTCAAAACTAAATTTAGTCAAGTTTTTAAAATTACCCCCAATGGTAGATAGATGAACTCTTTAAACTTAACATCATTAAAAAATCATTTTATTGAAATCAAGTTACTTTTTAACAAAAATCTCGGATCAATTCGGTTGTTGCGGTAAATAATTAGTCATCCCATGTCAAAATACAAGATATTTATTTGCATAAACAAGTGTACAATAAGATCTTAAAAACTAGGTAATGGCACTTTATATTTGTTAAGCTTGTTTGCCCTTTACGAGCATCGCAAACTACAGATCACTGAGGGCGCTTCATTACAATAAAAAAAATACACAATTCAACAAACCTATTTACCTATTTCTACCACCAAGCAGCATTGCTGTGTTTCGGTTTGAAGGGTATGGTTGCCGGTGAAATTACAGGCACATGTGGCTTTACACCTGTATGCCTCAAGTTGATGGACGCAGGGAAGTGCATCGTAGGGCACATTTCTAAGGAGCGTGACCTACGAGGCAAACTTGTTATAGGCAATGGTTACCACTTAACATCAGATGGGCCATAGGCTTGTTCGATTTCCAGTAGTAAAAAAAAACGAATTAATGAACATTTTAACATTTAAGCAACATGTTTAGGTACACAGAGTATGTATTATAAAACAAAGTAATCATTCATCTAAAATTCATTCATTTCATTCTAATTCATACAAATAATTATTTATTTTAAATATATTTTTATTATGTTCTTATTAAGATACATTTAATTCAATTATAAAACAAAGTGCTTATTCTTAGTATAATTAATTATTTATTAAGTATAATTATTTATTTTAAATATATTTTTACCATTAAAATAAGTATAATTCAGTTCGAATTAAATACAAATGAATTAATAATGACATTCAACACAAGTGTAAACTCGTCGTAGTTGTCGTCAAAGTTTGATTATTTTATCATGAAAACCAACATTAGAATATATTTTGACCAAACTTAAATTGCACCACCCCTGAGGTACCCCGGATTACACCCCGGTTTCAAGGATTTTTTCCTCATTGAAATCGGACAACGTTATAAAAAATTATCGCTAAACAAACATACAAAATAAAACAAAAAAATATCTTACGAGTTGAACCACCTCCTATTTTTGAAGTAGGTTAAAAAAAATTGGCTTCTAAAGCTGAAGACCTGCTGCGGCGTTCACACCCTGGATGTGCGTTATCCATAAAATAAATTAGTCAATTTTTATGTCAATTTGAATGAATTAATGAATGAAAACACTTTATTGTACACCTTAAAAAATAAAAATTACAGACAAAATAGAAGACACAAAGCAAATAGTACAATGGGCGGTCTTATCGCTTCTTCCAGACAACCGTTGGATTGAGAGAATTTAGTTATGTTAAAGATATGGTCGGGGGTGCACTTTTATGACTAAGATATGGATGAAGGGAGTGCAACTAATACCTAAATACTTTATAAAATACAAATAGACATAAGTAAATTATTAAATTATAAACCTAAATACAATATATAAAATTATAATATATATAATATTTATAATACATACATTCGTTAAATACGATAAATATACATTAATTTATTATTAATTTTTGATTACAACGTGAGCTACTTTCTGCGGTTAGATGTGGCAAATGTTTTGGTCCCAAGTGTTTTATGACAAGATTGACAGGTAATTTCGTAAAATAATTGGCACACGATTTTATTTATTATCATCATAGACATTCTCAGAGCTCTTACTCAGTATGGCCCGTAATGGCCCGTAAAGATATGTCACTAGTAGTCAGAAGCAAATCCAAATATTACCTTCGATACATGCCCACTTTTTGCATTCTATACGTTGCAAGTCCAATCGCCGTTTATTGGCACATGGCTTTGAATTTTGATTATTGTAAGTTATGTCCGATTTTATACTAAATTTTATAAGCAAACATACCTGTGAGACTTCCAAACTACACTAGCCACTAGTGGTTACCTGCATAACGTCATCTGTGTTCAACTCAATTTAAAGTTCGTCTATTGACCGGCGCAGATCGATCAAAGTTATAATTGAATGTTTATGAGTTTGTGGTGATTCTACTTATAGAATCTCAGTTTGCCAACGAATGAATGAATGAAAATTCTTTATTGCACAAAATAAAAATAATCTGTGCATAGTGAACTTAATGCATCTAGCATTCTCTTCCAGTTATTGTAGGTAGTGCATATTTAGTAGGGGAGAGGCCAATGAGGGCTTTTCATTTTCAATTTAAAAGTAAAAAACTGTGTAGTACCAACTAACATAGTAGACGGACGCTATAAAGATGAATTATCTTGCGAAACAGCAAAGTCTCAAAATCACATTATTAATGTATAGAACAATCTTACTTCGTCGGTTTGTAAAGAACACATTTTTTCAATTTCCTCTTAAAATTATGTTGACACGGCAAGCTGACATTGTCCATTCACTTTCCTTTGATAACAGCTTATGAGAGAGCAGCAGGTCGTCTTTCCATCTAGTTGGAGGCTATCCTACGCGGCGCTTTCCAGTGCGTGGTCCAGTTCTTCGAGCTATGTGCCATGCCCACTGCCACTTCAGTTTAGTTCACTTCAGAAATCGTTACTATAATTATGAAAATCACGTATCGTTTTATAAGTGCGAGGCACGAGCGGATCGCACTCACCCTGATGAAGGCTTACGAACTGAACCGAAAGATTGTCCATCGTAGTACCGTTTATAACTAGTTTGACCGATATTGTTTTATATATTGTAGCATAGTTTTAGCCTCTTCTTCCATATAAATAAAACGATTCCAAATAGTTCTCTTCCGTCGGTGCAATAAGCTTAAAAAGGGGTGCGAAGTTTTTTCTTCGTGTATTATTATATAGATGATCTTGATGGGACCATCGTTAATGAAGTTTGGAACTTAATTTAACAGATAGAACAACCACTTCAGACTATTTCCCAGTAGAGTACACAAACTGTTCCAAAGTCACTTATTAAAAGTTTATAAGTGGTACCTAAATCTTAAGTGGCCACCTGTCGAAGTCCTACTCAAACTTCGTCTTGGACATAGAATTATTAGACCACAACTTGCAGTTTAGTAAATCATGATTCACGTGGTTGGGTATAGTCGTGACATTGATCGATTTGTGGCTGATATTCTGTTCCGCCTGAGGGCTCTTTTCTCAAGAGCTCAGAGGCAAAGTCACTTCTAAGATTGCTCGCAAGTTTTTTCCAAAACATTGTCGAAGGCTACATTTTATCATCACGAGTATACTTAGTAGCTATAGTTGTCAAAAACTCTACCTAAACATAATCGTCAGCGTCATCGTCAATATCAAAATCATCAAGACATCATTATCATTATCGTGATCGTGAAAATACTAATATTTTATATAATTTCATTGAAATTTTATAGTGTTTTCAAAATCAATCAATCAACCATTTATTTTTGAACATATACAACTGTTTATACAAAATAAACAGTTTTGTTACTTATCACTAAAATTCCACTTCTCTATAATACAATTTACGTATTACTGCTATATACCGTTCCCCATACTCTTATTGTGATATTCATAACAAGTTCTTTGTATTATTCTAATTTGTGCAGTCAAAGAACAAAGCAAAAGTTAATTTAAAAAGTCGACATGCAAGAGGTGTATGAAAAATTTAAGCATTCCGAGCCTCAAAGATTTGGCGTGCTGTGCTGGCTCAGACAGAATAAATATTGTACAGAAGCTTCACTCAGATTAAATTAGTTTTTGGTCTGAGGATTACACTGAAACTGTGGTATCCAAACGAGCTACTTTGAATGCAACGTTGACAAATATCTTGAGACGTAAAAGGTTACGTATAAGCATATTATCTGATAAAGTTTTTATTTTAGACTAGGATGAACGAAAAACGATAGTGTTTACCAGCGTTGGTCAGATATTATTAACACGGTGGGAAATCACTACGTTCGATTAGCGCAGTATCAGAAATAAGGCGTGCAAATAAGAATCAGTGGGATACTCGGCAGAGGTTGGATTTTGTCAGATTAGGTATATAGATAAGTCTCCTGAAATGGGATAGTATAATTATAATCGATAAAACTAACAGTGTTAAGTCAGCGCTATAAAGCTCATTTTACATTGAAAGCCGATTTGGGGGACATAGATCTGGTCGTGGAGTGCAATGGAATTAAGTATGCGCCGACGTAAGCCCTAGTTTGACCTAGTTCTAACAATCGCTGAACATGCATCTTTTAGTCATCAACTGGTTCAGAAAAAAGGTAGACTGTGTTTAAAACAATAGCAGTTTTGCAATGCCTGCCCAGCATTTTTAAAATGCGGTTGGTTAAATACATAAGTAGGGAACTAAAAGGCTTTATTCGTTCTCAATAGTGGAGGCTGGTGGCAAATAACGTGCCCAAGTTTTTGGTTTTTACGTGTATAACACTCTTGGGCTACTCTACTCGATTCCATTTGACTCGGTCGATGTTTTTGTTTACCGATAAAACATATGCTTACCATTAAAAAGCCTGTAAATTCGCGGCTTTGTGTCAATATTTCTATAGTTTTAACGTATAACTTTTTTTTCTCACGTATTCTAACAAATAGGCAATTCACAAGGAAAGAGCAGAGTCCTCATCCAAAACGGAATAGAATAATATCTACGGAAATCTCATAAAAATGTCGCACGCAAGACTGATTTCAAAACTTCCGCGTTCCGATGTTGATGGTGTTTATGACGGGTTGCAAATAAATTGTCTCATGGAACCATTACAGTTTATTCCGAAAGCCCTTTAATTTCTCTGTCTGTTTTGGCTTTCTTACAAAAACAACGCTCCACTAACTTGCAAGATTTGTTTGAGCCAGTACTTTTTGTTTTGTTGCTATAAGAATGAACGAATGCTGCATGAATTTTCTTACAATATTTTTATACACAATCCTCTGTTGACACTTAGTAATTGGTTTCTGATCGCGAGCTATATCCTGGTATAAGAGATTGCACGGATAGAGCTATTAATTATGCAGCGCTTAGCTAAACTATGACCCAATTCGGCTGCGAACAGCTGCGGACCTATATCTCTGACTTAACTTGTCCGCACGATATTACTGTACTGACTTGCGTTCTTGATATCTCAGAGCTAATTGTCTCTCTGCCATATGTGTCGACTATTCTGTGCTTGTCTCCTAATTGTGTCTCTGCTTTATTAGGTGTCTATTATTCTGTGTTAATACTCATTTGCATTGTCATTTAGCTTTGGAGATTGTGTATATACAACCTGATTTGTTATGTACGACATGGTGTATTGACTTGCTGAGCGTAAAGTAAATCGGTCTAAGAAATAGTTAGTTGCGGAAAACTGACTGATTACTAAAGTTACAGTCGTACCACCCATTTATACAATTAAGTTACTGAGATAGCTTGCTAACTTTAATATGTATTGGATAAAATAGTAGGCTGCAGTGGCAAGTGGCAGGCCATATCACTAGCGGGATCGACCACTGCTAGCGGTATATGTTTCATTTCATACCAGCAGACGAGTGCAGGGCGGTTCGATGGCATTGCAACTATCAGTCGCCGCAAATCGGTGGATGGAGACGGTTCAATACTATGTGGTGTTCAAAGCTGGAAAATCGTCAACTCAATTTTAATTAGACCATTTTCCATCTTTGTATTATATGTCAAACTGCTGATTCAATAACAATCATGATGACTCTTTAAGTACCTCTGTAGCGTAAAATGTCACCCGTTTTCTTTGCTTAGGATATCTTTAGAGAAATATCTCTAAAGTGTATCAAATATTGAATTTACCTGTATTAGGTTGCTTCGGAAGTGAAGATGGTGATACTAAATGTATAAAAAGCTCAAAGCAAGTGTAAAAAAGGTGGAAATTGTGAAAATGCAATTTTATCGCGATGCTCAACCGATACAATCTAAAAGTTTTAATAAGGAACTTGAATGATATTACAGGTACGAGTTACAGTTTAAAATGTCTTAGAAAGGTGGCTGTTTATAAGCGTACGTAGGATAGGTTGAAATTTCTCAAAAGACCATACAGAATCTTCTTTAAGGCTAGTAACTTTAGCGTCATTTACGCACTTACGAGTGATTCTCGTTAAAAATTATTAAGACTGTTATGGCAGATTTAAACACATTGTACTCGAACCAAAATTCCAAAAGCACCTTTTCAAATTTATGAAAGAGCCAGGAAACGTAAAGATCTCCATAATGGTACTGAGATACCATAATACGTCTAAAACGCCTACATCTTGGAAATTGAAACGTTTTTGCGGCCGTATTCAGCGTACAGTAATTAAGTAAGGAATGTGATGTGGAGTATCGAAGTAGTCCCGAAACCAGAATGCTTTCTAAGGAAATATTTTCCTCCTCTTAGTGGCCGTCTTTTTAGATACTGTCTTGTTAAATTTATGAGATTAGTCACCACACATCGTTTCATTTTACCTTTTGTTCAATGAGGTGATTAAAACACGGACTCCGCTCTAAAATATATTGACAAAAATAAGCAAAAGGAAGAAGATTGAGTTAATGTTATTTTATATGGGGGGTGGGGGGGGGGGATAAGATTTTATGATTCCTAAGAAGGTTGTCATAACCACCCCCTGGCTACAATCCTGAACCAAAGCTCCACGCGAGACTCACGGCTATTACGCGTGATATGCAATGTGGCTCAATGGCCTCCTATTTAACTTAGCCCATCTCACTTCAACATTCCGGGACAAGTTGGTCGGCAAGTCCTTGATTTAGTTTCGACGTCGCTGATCGCTCCGGGATTGCACGCTAAACCCTAAACTAGTACCTAAGTCTAACCAAGTTTGATAGTCTTGAGCAGTTTGTCAAGATAGTTCGACAGCTGGAATGAAGTTTTCTAAATACTCGCGTAATTACATGAATAGAGTTTAGTTGATATATTCAGTTCCTCTAAAATTTACCCCTCCTTGACCGTCAGGAAATATTTACATAATTTGTCTCAATTCGGGCGGGTGGTGGACGTTAGAATTAGAACGCGTTTCGCTAAAAGTGACTCAACAGTCACAAATTTAAGAGGAAATCCGGGAAGCAAGACATTTGGAAAATAGGTATTTAACAAACCTATTGCTGTCGTGCTGTGCCCTATATGCCATATGTGCGTGCGATAGAGACAACTGCAGGTCGGACTGATTATACCTATTTAAAATAGACGTAATCACTGTTTCGTAGTCCTCTGTTTCCTCCTCCAAAACTGGCCCGATTATAATTTTTTTTTCAAATATGTAATAAAAAGAGCTTTGGCTATGTTAGCACGTTTCGTTTTTTTTATTTATATTCGTCAAATTTGTTTGCTGGATGACTGAAAATGGGCAGTAAAATTATCAATTTCTGTGACTTTAGACGGTTCCTAGTTCTTATAATAATTCATTTATGGAGAAAAACTAAGCGTAGGGACATGACCGTGGTACGTGTAGATTGTATGGTAAAAAAATATTTGCTCTAGTATCACTATCCAGAGAGGAAACAGGGGACTACGTTTGTATGGACGAAACGCATCCCAGATTTCCTCTTAAAGGTTGCAACTACGTCTACTAACATTTATTTCAAGATAAGATTATTTACCAGTTTTAAACCTTATCAAAATAGCAAACATTGGAATGAAATTACAGCATTTTCATAAACCGGATCAAGTGGATGAAACCAGACCAATACAAGTTTAGTATTTCGATCGGATGAAGTTCTAATATGGGATTCCGTTTTGAATTTACCGAAGTCGACAGTTTATAAAGTTTAGATGTGTCCATGATCCGACGAAATCGATTCTACCCAGAACCGTTTGTGCCACTTTCAATTGCCGTTATTTAAAATGAGCTTTATTGTGCTGAGTTATGATTTAGAATAGCTCACATACAAGCTAGATGGAATCCCTAAAATATATACATTTCCGTGTGCTTTATCATCCAGATTTATCAAGTAAAATTGATATAATTAAAAATTGCTGTTTTAGAAGTGTTCGCACATAAATTTCTGTTTGTTAGTACCATTATTCATTCTCTGTCAGAACTGAACTGTGGTTCGAAAACTTCCAAGTTTCCTAGAGATAGTTAATAAACCACGATGTCCCAAAGTTTACTCTTATTACAGTTGTGATTTCCGGAATTTTTAATCAAGATTGTCTACACTGAAGAAGCAGATTGTACCATCTAAGTATATGAATGTTTGCAAACGCATTTACGTATCTATTTACGAGTATAACGTGAAAGGTTTAATAAAGTTAAATTAATGTAATTGTATGTTTATTAGAAACTTAGACTTTCCTAATGATTTGTAGCGTCAATATAGCTAAGTTTTCTACAATCGATTATTTTATATTGAAAAGAGGATGCAGTCTGCACATTCAGAATCATTCATCGAACGAGGCTCTGTATTGCCTACTTTCCAACTTTTGAAGGAGGCTGGGAAATTAATGGGCTTAATTAGCTCGAAGCACAAAGAAAATACGCAGCTGTTGAATAAATTAAGTACGATAGTTATAAGTAGAAGCTATACAATACTAGGTACCTGCTTTTCTGTTTATTGTCTTATTCTTAAAAGGTTTTTAGCCTAAACATGTCTTTTTCCCATTATTTTACTCCGATAAAAAGCACAGAAAACGGGCTGTTGCGTTTATAATTACTTTTTATGTTTGTCCCTGTCGCCAACAACCCTTTAAATTATTTCCCTATAATTACAGCCACGTTTATTAAATATGATGGTATATGTTTGTCCCAGTACAAAATCCTTAGAAATGATTTCCTTTTAATTACGCAATAAACTAGGTCAGTTTCAAGACGAGTTAGAAGAAAGGAGTCCTAAGGGCGGTTTAACATTGGAGCAACATTTTACGTGCATACAACATCTAAGATATAGACTTGAAGTTTATTATCAGTGAAACGTTTTAAATAATCCTATGATTGCAAGATTGGCTTTGACATAATGTAGAAGATCTCTTGAAAACTCGTCACATACCATATATTCGTCCTTATTTTGTTCACATAGATCCTGTCCATCCAAAGGTTGCCTGGAAGAGATCGCTTTTAGCGATAAGGCCGCCCATTGTACCTATTATTTAAGAGTGTATTTTCTTATAAATGTTTTTATTTAATGGTGTGCAATAAACGAATTATCTATCTATCTATATGTTACGTTACATATGTTACATAAAATATTTAATTTTAAACATATTTAAAGTATGTGTGCAAGTTTTTGTGCAGGCTCAAATCAACAACTGCTAATAACAACCATCCTAGGATGATAAAAAAAGAATCTCTCTTCGAATAGCTCTTCGGTACTGTGCGTCGCTCATCTGAGTTGCAGAGGGCGTCTAATGTGGCGCAAGGAATTTATCGTCATACAAATGTATGTTCTGTGTGCGACCTGCCTTAAGGGAGCGGTAAGGAATTCCTGCTATGTTATTTCATTTAAAATCTCCCATCCACTGGCGCAGATCGGATAGCTCTATGTCATTAAAGGGAAACAACTTGAGAATGGGAGCTAGGGATGCCAGTTTATTTACGGACTTATAGATTTATTGTATTTTGGATCAGATTACCCCCGTTTTCAGTGTAGTTGGTTGAATCAACTCATTTTGAAGAACCCCAACGTGGAGAACAACTGTCGTGGCAGTGAAATGGATATTTGACTGTTAAATCGGAGGAATAACTCAAGTGAGAACTAGCAGGATTTATATGAAACTAAAATCGCGTTTGATTTGTAAACAAGCCTACTGATACTTCAAATTAAATAGGATTAAGCAACAATAATGTATTATTTATTATTAATTGAAATAATTAAAAGAGGTCTATCCAATTACACTAATAATTCATTAAAATACAAGATAAGATTCATTACCATACTTTAGAAACAATAAATTGGTGTAATGAAACTGTTTTCTCAGGGCTTTTCAGGGTGAATAAAGTTCGAAACACGATCTAAAGATTAAGGAACAAACTCTGTATTCCGAATTATACTGCAAACAATGAGTAAAACAATAACGTACAATCCACGTCGTGCGTTGCGCCCTCTACCCATACCATCATACCCTTGATGCGTTAAGCCCGCGTTATATTGGTAAATTATTCGTACAGTGAGGGCGGACGAACAGATTTACATGGCGAAACTATAAGGCTTAAGTCGATCGAGATTCAAGAAATGCGTATTAATTAATAGTACTCAGTTCCTGATATTCATACAAGAAGCCGACCAGGACCAGGATTTTGTTTGTGACTTGTTTGTGTTATCCTATGTTTAGTTGTATCATCATTGATTCATTATAACTATGGATTTTGCACCAACAAACCGCGACCTACTAAGACTCTCCAAAACTCTCCAAAACACGTCGTTGCATCCGTCACTTGATATGTCGAAGTGTCAACATGACAAGGTGTGTGTTGAAAAATTAGACTTACGTTTTAGTACAGCATAAGTGAAAGCAGTAATTACTATGCAATCTAGAAATAAGCCACTTTTTTCGCAGTGCTTAAGGCGTACGAATACTGTACGTTAGTATCCTTTGGTTTATGCAAACATTTTTATCGCTTGCCGATTAGGTTTGTAACCTTCTGCTATTTGATCACATTTTACATATATTTTTCATATGAATATTAATGTCAATTCATGTGATTTTATTTTGTAGGGGGTAGGATCCTAAAACCTGGGTGCGCCCGTGTCGTCGTACAGATTCACTTTAAAAGTCATGGTGATAGCCCTTTGTGAATCTTAACCTTTGATGTTAAGAGCTTAGGTTATTGTATTACAACCTCCGCGGTTGGCTTGGCAGATTAACGTGACACCAAAGCTTATTGAAGTGTGTGTGAGAGCCAAGTGATAGCCGATAAAAGGATACAAGAGGTTTAATTGGCAATATTTTGACGGACATAAGAACATATATGATGTATAATGTTCTAAGAGTAACTTAGACGATAAATCATTATTGATCGAGCGAAGCGAGATCTCTAAATCAACTTGGGCAAATCGGCGTTGTATGTATGTATATATGTTTGTTTGTCCGAGGATAACTTACGAAGCGTTTATCCGATCATCGTGAAATTTGGTATATAGTTGGTAGTAATGGCACAATTTTGGTGTAACTAAATGATATAAAAATGTGGGGGGGTTGTTGAGATATTGGGGTTCAAGAGGGGGTAAAAAAAAAACAAAATGGGACTATCCGGTCAAATGGCACGTTTAATAAATGGTATTTGTAATGGTTACTATTTTCGTAGCACTATTTTATTGATCAAAGATTAAGGCCGGCTTGTACAACGATCTCTTAACGTATTTACCGACTAAGAACAACTCCTTAAATCATATTTAGCCACTAAATACGTTTAGGCATCGTTGCGCGAGTCGCCCTAAGACTATCTGTTTTTGTGTTTTGGGAGACTCACGAGATCTCAGTTTGGGGCGAACCACTAGTTATAAATACGAGATTTATCACGTATCGTTTTATCAGTGTTTCGATCGATAATATTTCAGTTCAATTCGTGAAACGAACTAAAATTTAATTGAATTAAAATATAATAATTCATTAAAATAAATTAAAATTTAAAATCATGAATATTGTTTGTTGTGAATCTGGATTAATGTAGACAATGTACGTACAAGATGTTCGTATTTATATGTTTAAGAGAGCGCCAGATCCTTAAAATCATTTATTGTTAGGTTATGCAGATGTCAGATTATATTTAAATTCATTTTTCTATACTCTATCAAACTCAGAGACGTGCAACATTTTATCACTTTTAAAAAATGGTTTTACACTATTTAAGTCAAACATTCAATTGTAATTCAATATCCAATTAATCATGTCATTTATTTATTCAAATATTCTTCTAAACTATAAACTACTTAGAAAGTGGAAAAAATAGTCAATTAGTAGGAGTAGTAGATACAGATTAAAATACTATTATAAGGTTCTATTATAAGGCGTAAACAGTATAATATCACTTACTAAGAATGAGTTTACTAGGGGGAGCCCTGATTGGAACGGCCTATAAGGAAAAACTAGGATACCAAAAGCTTATTGTGAAGACATCTATACCAATAGCATCTGGGTCGCTTTTACATGAAACAAAACTATCACATTTCTTATTGATTTTAGAAGCAAATAAGTTTTTTGTTGTAAAATTACTTTTTCAAAACAAGCTTTTATAAAATTGATGGTCAGAACCGCAAGCAGATTCAAATGAGCCCAGACACAGCCTACTATAATCCATTCAGAAGTTCCGTTGTCTAGCATCCGTCTCCATCATGAGACCACCTCCATGGTACCATATTATTGCATTGTCACCGAAGTTACATATGTATTCCAAATTTCAGTTTAATCGGTTGAGGGGAACCGGTTTAAAATTCAGTTGCAAGATTCCACCCGTACATGTCCCAAACATACATACTGGTACGCCGAGGCTGTTAGACAATGAGTAATAATCGAACCTTCTCGAACGCTTTTGTCTTGCTGTGTTATTGTTGCTATTGTTTGTGGTTTCGCAGAATGGGGAGTGGCCATTGTGTCGAGGGACCGACCCTTTCCTGGAAGGATCGACATCGTTCTCGAACAATCGAAATGTGTGCGATATAAATAAGCCGGAGAGATGGCCGGACAGTCAGTTTGAGTTTGAGTCAGTCTCGAGTCTAAGTGAGTGAGTGAGTCTCAGCGAGGCCCTGGAGGACTGACGTGGGAAGGGTCTCGCGTGAACAGTAGTTGCTCCCGAGTCAGTCTGGATTAAGCTATACGTGCGATCATTTCGGTGACTTTAAGTGGTGCAAGTGTGAATTAGTGTGTTGTGATACGTGTGACCAAGTTCGTGTATTCATCGTTCTAGTGTTGAATAAAAGTGTTATTTTGCCATAAAAAAAGTCAAAAGTAAAAGTCTGCCATAGCGGAACATCTGCTGGACTCAGGCTCAAACCATTGGATCGAGCTACACAACCCACAAGTAATCTCAACTGAGCGACATAACATCCCAAGACTGGTTCAAGAGGCAATTGAGATTACCAAACACAAGAATTTCAATCGTGAAGATGGTTTTCAACTATCTGGAGCCTGGAATCCTGTGGTGAGAATGTGTAAGAACCGAAGAAGTGTAGTGTCAATTACGCGCCCTGATACCGTGAGTGTTGTGTGTCGGAATAGAGTTATGTTCGAGAATGAAACCGGTAGTAGTGATAGTATTACTGAATTCATTCCTAGCAAGAGACTAAGAAAGAGGGTAGATCGTTATATCTGCCAATAACTATCCACTCGCAAAGACTTCAGTTTACCCGTGATCATGGCGCATGCAACTGCGTCGAAATATCGGGACACTCAAGAACTCACAAATCATGGTAAATATCCCGTTTTTAGTACAAATAGTGTTATTTTGGTTGGATCGATTCCCATTATTTTATCCCGAACCCTCAGCTCGTAACAATTTGGTGTCAGAAGTGGGATAAAATAATGCCGGTTCTACCAGAGGATAACGTGGACGGTGTCAGGACGAGAGGTCAACGACAACAGGAAATGGATGAAAGGCGGTTTGGGGAGTCTCCGGTTCAAGAAGCTCGGCAGAGTCGTCAGCCGATGGAGATGGAATCAGCCGCCACCGAATCATTTGGAGCACCATCATCATCATCATCATCCGTGAGGCAAGCTCCTGTGACAGGCGATCTTGCTGCTATTATGGCAATGCTTTGTCGTCAACAGGAAGAGCAGCGACGATGGCAAGAAGAGCAGGCTCGGTTGCAGGAAGTACAGCGACGTCAGGATAAGGAAGAGCAGCGTCGTCAGCAAGAAGAGCAGGCTCAGTTGCAGGAGGAACAACGCCGTCAGCATTAGTAAGAGAAGCGTCGTCAGCAGGAAGAGCAGGCTCGGTTGCAGAAGGAACAGCGACGTGAACAGGTGGAGCAGACTCGGTTGCAAGAGGAACAGCGACGTCAGGATAAAGAAGAGCAGCGTCGTCAACAGGAAGATCAGCGACGTTGGCCATAAGAGCGTGCTCGACTGATGAGGGAATCATTCGGTTCATCTGGAAAGGAATTCCAGGGAGTGAAAGAACAGATAGAAATCATGAGAGCCGTGTTTTGGAGGCTGGAATTGGGATCGCTGATGAGAAAGGGACTCTGGGTGTCCTGAAGTACTGGAGACGGCAATGTGGCTCCTCTAGTTGCTACATCTTCAGCGCGAGGTGCGCCTAAAATTGTTGGTGTTGATCGGCTGGCGCGATATGGGGCTAAGAATGCTCGGGACGAGCATGTTTTAGGAGGGGGCAGTGTTACGCCGAGGCTGTTAAACAATGAGTAATAATCGAACCTTCTCGAACGCTTTTGTCTTGCTGTGTTATTGTTGCTATTGTTTGTGGTTTCGCAGAATGGGGAGTGGCCATTGTGTCGAGGGACCGACCCTTTCCTGGAAGGATCGACATCGTTCTCGAACAATCGAAATGTGTGCGATATAAATAAGCCGGAGAGATGGCCGGACAGTCAGTTTGAGTTTGAGTCAGTCTCGAGTCTAAGTGAGTGAGTGAGTCTCAGCGAGGCCCTGGAGGACTGACGTGGGAAGGGTCTCGCGTGAACAGTAGTTGCTCCCGAGTCAGTCTGGATTAAGCTATACGTGCGATCATTTCGGTGACTTTAAGTGGTGCAACAGTGGTGTGAATTAGTGTGTTGTGATACGTGTGACCACGTTCGTGTATTCATCGTTCTAGTGTTGAATAAAAGTGTTATTTTGGTTGGATCGATTCCCATTATTTTATCCCGAACCCTCAGCTCGTAACAATACATTGCAAGTTAATAAAAAGAGCTTGTAACAAGTCTATTTCAGTTCTACCTAGTACCCTAACTATTTAATTAAATGTTTTTTGACAAAGTTCCCATTCAATATTTACTTCAAGATTCCCTATCTGCCTCGAAGTTATCTTTAATGTAAGAGGCAAAAACCCAAATATTCTATCCTATATATGCTACGGCTGTATGTGAAATCGATTATTCCTCCTTCTTGTGGGACCGGAGAGTGGCGTGATAATGAGGAGGCCTATACCCAGCAGTGGGTGGATGTTGGCTGAGACGATGATGATGATGATGATTAACTACTTATCAAAAAGGTATAATTTGAGTTTGTGTTTATAGTTAAGAAGTGACAATTCTGTAATGTCCTCTGGTAAAAAAAAACCATTACATATACATTCACAAAAACACATTTTATATGTTTTCTTAAAACTATGTATATCTCATAATTGTGATTACTATTGTCCATCTAATATTATAATACAAATAGAATAGATATAGAATAGAGACACTAGTGCAGAGGACAATGGAAATTATAGAGCATGTAGAGTTCGTTACAAATTCAATGTAATCTTGTATGGTTTGTAACTAGTTTCCCGCATTATATCGCTATATCGGCCAATCACAAGACCGTTCCATTAATTAGCTTACAGATACATTAAGCAATAGTTTGATTGGTTCGCTGAATGAGAAGTTGCTTATTATCTTGCAACAAAGACATGCCTCCATAAAAAGGATGAGATAAGATAACTAGTGGTTCTGTGTGTAGACCTCGCGTCCCAAGTCCAAAAAGTCTAATTTTGAATCGAATTTCAGGGGCTTGAATTTTCTAAAAGGCTTACTTAATATGTAGATTTTGAGCAAAATATTGGTAAAAGTTTTAGCGATTACTCGCGTTCCCTAGGAGGTCTAATCTGGTGTCTACGGGTTCGCCTCGTGAAGGCGGAGAGGACTGCGTAATCTGATTGGTATAGGAAGGTATTAATTATCCAAAAAAAAAATCAAAAAATGAAATCCGTCTATAAATAACGTTACATCAAACTTCCCCCGCTTTTACACCCTCCACTCCCCCTTTTGGTTATTTTTTTGCAACATTTTGTGTAGAATGAAGTCCTTAGTGTGCCTCTCAAATTTGATTGAATTCGATTAATAACGCTACAATAAACTTCCCCTTTTTTCATCGCTATTTTCCACTCAATCAAAAATCGCGGTCGAATAATCTATAAAATTTAAATTTAAATGAATCAAGGAACCTGTGTCCCAATTTTCGACAAAATCGGTTGAAAAATGCGATTTCTAGGCGAGGACAGACAGCCGGACAAAAACATTTTTGGCCAATCTCGAAACTGAGACGCTTCGCTCGCTTCGCTCGCTCGGTTACTAAGGCAATATGAGATAAGGATGATTACATAATAATATCTCTAAATGAATAATGTGTCGCAAGAGATCGGTGCCGGAGTTACGGCGGATGGATTTAGATAATTGGGCAGGCAGGGGTATCAAAAGAATATCGTACATAAGACAAGAATATAAGGTACAAGTGTCAAAAAAATTAAACGGTCACCAACCGGTAATGCACCGACAAAGATAAAATACAAATAATTCTGTTCGAAGGAACTGTATGATCAAAAAATAACTTTTTAACAAAAACACAACCGACTTAACAAACTACTTAATCGATTTTGATGAAATTTCTATGGAACCAATCTGAAAATATATAATTTCAAATAAAAAAATAATTTTCCAAATCGGTTGTTAAATAACGGAGTTCTGAGGTAATAAACATAAAAAATTACAACTTAATTGAGAATCTCCTTCTTGATTTTAAAACCATCAAAATTTTTTTCTTTTAAGTATATTTTTTTTCTTGTAGATGGAGCTAATTTCGACCCTGACGTGACAGAGCCTGGTAGCACATATGGATAGTGCATCCTCGTATCAAGAGGAAGGTTGCGGGTTCAAGTCCCGTCTAGGCTTGAAATTTTGGAGATGGTTTTAAAATCTTGGAATTTTCCGTATCTGTTCGGATAACACTATAAAAATAAAAATACAACCTCCTCCTTTTTTTGATGGCGGTTAAAAATTAACTGTCATACCACTATTGTGACCACTACCACAGTATAGTCTCTTTATACTGTGATGATTTTTTTCTAAAGAACCACGGAACTGATTTCGATGGTAAAAAATTAGTTTGGGTTAAAAATATATAAAAAAGATCATATGCGAGAATATAAAGGTACATAAAATCTTTTCAGTCTGTTTGGAACAACTTTTGCACTGTAGTTATTTTGATAAGAACTTTTTATAAACGTTAAAAGGCATGACATGACCAAAACCCCTTTGTAGGTTGTAAAACCAATCATTTATGTACTTACTATGTTATTAAATAATTCTATTGTAGATTTAATAAAATTTATTCGCCTACCAATCACTCTTTGCTTATAAAACAAATGGAAAACATACTTTTTCTTTTCTTTTATCTATAATAAGATATAATATTGTACAAACACTCGTACATAAAGTAGGTAATTTGCAGCGTAAATGTCCCAGAAAGAGTTGCTTGTTTTCTTTTTATAATTTTCCTAATGGATCTCGAGACCCGTTTCATTATAAAATGGACGCTTCAGATAATGTGCGAAGAGCCATTTACTGAATGAAAAAACGTTTATTCATTCATTCTCTGATATCCTTCTTTAGGAGTTCGTGATTATCATAATGATACAACCCCTAATATACTTTACTCCTTTTTTATTATTTTATTAATCCGTTTTTGATGAGGATGTTGGAATGAGTAGATACATCTTCCAATCACCAATATATATTTCCACAACTGTACGTATCTTTACTGAATGAGCAGGGAGAGACGACTGGCGAGGCCACACTACAACAGCGACCTTTGGTACGACTTTCGCGAGTCGCTGTTTGGAGTGTGTCCCTATACTAGGGTTGCCAACCGTCCTGTTTTCCCAGGACATGTCCTGCTTTTTGGGGTGTCCTAGGCTGTCCTGTATAGTTTTAAGTAGCGTCCTGGGTGTTCAAAGGTTTTTGTGTAAAATTCACGCACCGCTACTATCTTCAATCCTTTTTTCACTGGGCCCGCGTCTCGCTTGTGTAGTCATTGACACTTTTTTGAAACAAAGAAGCCACGTGGAAAGCTTTCCGTACCCTTTCCAATAAAAGCTTATACGATCTCTCATGAGGATTCCAAACACAATAGTGTGTCCTTGTTTTAAACTGAAATGTCGTGGTATTTTTACCTTAAAATCCTGGAATTCAATATTTGGAGATGGCAACCCTACCCTACCTTCTTTCGATTACAAATTTTCTTTTTTATCCCCTGACACTAAAAGGGGCGTTATAATTTTGATGCCTTGAGAGTTCCAGAAGGGATCACTTCTTTGTCCGTCTGTATGTCTCTCTGACTATCTAGTACAAAGTATTGCCTCGTAGGTCACGCACCTTAGAAACGTGCCCTACGATGCACTGGTCTGTGTCCACCACCTTTAACATACAGGTGTAAAGCGTGCCTGTAATTTCTAAGTTTTTTTAAGTTTTTCTATAACTGTTAGGTAAGGTTGCGTAAATAATAAAAATCTTCAATTGATAGTTGTATGTACCGAATACTATATACTAATATATGTATTTTCTATTACAGGTAAAGCGTTTAAAATGGAATTCTCTGAAGGACTCATCGTAATTTGTAAGTCTCCTGTTAGAACGACTCAGAATTATAACACTTTCTTGTAAAGAATGAATCTCATAATTTCATACGAGGAAATATGATTTTGTGCCGAATAAAATATTCAACGGGCGTAATTTAAAAGCTTCCGGGTCACTTACCCTCAGCTTACCTTGTCATCCGGAGTTTGATTGGACAAATGTGAACTCTAATCCGTTGTATTAAAAAGTTGGCATAACGATCTCACTGGCATAGATTTGGGTTCAAATAATAATCTTCTGTGATTGAAAAAATAAATACGGACAAGTGCGACGAGGGGTTGTATGTAGTTAAATACCTTTCGTCCCCCAATTAGGTATACTCTTCATTGTCCTAACTCACTAAATTGTATAACATGATTCCACAAAACTTTCCCAAACGAACTAAATCCATTTCATTTAATCTTTCTTTACATAGTATAAAATGAAGTCGCTTCCGCTGTCTGTTCGCTTTGATCTTTTAAACTACTGAACGGATTTTATGCAGTTTTCAGCAATAGATAAAGTAATTCAAGAATGGAAAGGAAGGTAGATGTATAATACATACATAACTCTGTATGTTTGTTAGTTTGTTTGTTACCTTTACACAACTAAACGGCTGAACGGAACGTAATGAAATTTTGCAAGGAGAAGATTATACCCTGGGAAAGGACATAGGCTACTTTTTAGCCAACTGCGCAAAATGAGGGTAATGTTTTATTGAAAACCCACCCGTGCGAAGCCGCGGCAGGTCAGCTAGATATAAAATAAAATAAAAAACCTAAATTAAGTTAGAAAAAAAACTCTACGTATCAAAGAGAAGGACGAGTTCAAATCACAACGGGTTTGTAATTTTAGTAATGATTTGTAAAATCTAAACATTTCATTATCGATTGACTACCATGGTCTAATGATGGAGCCAAGAGGAAATCGACAGAAAACCACAATGGAAAACAGGAGAAGGCTCGTGTTTGGGTTCTTTTAAATTGTTCTTGTGAGATGTTTTATGACTAACAGAGTTTGAGAATTGAGGAGATCAATAGATCTAAGATACCAGTGCAAGGTTCGTGTTTGGGTACTTTGATAACGATAAACACTATGACAACACGTAGTTTCAATGTTCTTTCGAGCTACATGGCACAGTGCACTACTTTTAACCAGATGGTAAAATTGTTTAGTTACTGTACACGTTTAGTAGTACGCGTACAAAGTCGCGGCAAACTCATCTGTATACGAGTATATATATGATTTGATTCTCATTTGAATCTAAATTGAAAGTTCATGACAACGCAAGTTATACTGATACATAGAAACTTAGAGGATGATAAGATGAACCACATAACAGATATGCCTATCATTAGACACGAAGTGAAGTACACCGAACAGTTCCAAACTCAATATAACTTTAGGGTGTTTGAAACGACGTTTAAGATAATCAAGTTTTATTCCCCATTGAAATGACAATTTTCCTGCCTATCGTATAAGTTTAAAGCCAATTAAAGTTAGGTAAAGTCTAACTGAAATAAATTGGTGTATTTCTCTGCGCTTCTCAATGTTATTATAAGATTTATCATTACTTATCCTCGGTAAAGGAACCCTCAGCATGGTCGTCTTAATCAGTATTATAAATACGGGACTTATCACGTACCGTCAATCGGTGTTTCGACCGACAATGTTTCGGTTCAATTCGTGAACCTTCATCAGGGTGAGTGCGATCCGCTCCGAATAACGTCTCGCCTCGCACTGTACGCCGCAGCGCGCGAGTCGACGGGTGCAGTGGTGGGGATTGGGGTCCAAGCGAAGGCCCAGCGTGTTGACGGGCTACGTCATCATCATTATCATCACTGCTGCTCTCTTCGGTAGTTCTCTATACAGGCAAAGCCACAACACTAACTATGACTCTACCAGGTTCACTCAATCTTCTGTCGCTTGCATCATGAAGACATGGCCTCCAGGCTGGCGCTAGAACCCATCCCCTATCTCTGTTAAAGTTAGGCACACGACTTATTTCTATCGCCTCTCGGATCTTTCGAGGAGCGAAGAACTTCTCCCTCGCTAAGACCCGGGCCTTGTCGAAACGTATGTAGTGCGTCGAATCAGAACCTAGGATATGTTCCGTCACTGCAGAACTGTTGGAGTTGACATTCTTCATTGCACGTATGTGTTCAGTCAACCTGGTAGATACGTTTCGCTTTGTTTCACCAATGTAGCATTTACCGCAGTCACACTATCATATACACGCCGGGGACGCCCAGAGGGTCTCTGTCCTTCGGCGAACGCAGTAGCTGCCTCAATTGTGTTTGCGGACGGAATATCGTCTTGATGCTGTACTTATAGCGTAACAAGTTTCCGATCTTATCCGTTATTCCTTTCACAAAAGGTAAGTACTCTATTTACCGTTGTTATGCGTGATATTGTGGATGTGTTCGCAATTCGACAGCTCTGTCTCAATCCGTAGCCGTTTTGCTCTAGCAACCCTTTTATATGTGAGAGCTCGGGGTTCACGTACTGAGAGTCACATAGCCTTAGTGCTCTATTAATCAGAGTACGCGGTACCGAGGCTTAGTGTCGTCTTAGTGGTTCTCACAGATTCTATCATGATCAGTATCTAGCCAGTAACTTCCATCACTGATTGCACATATATTTCTTTGAGTTTTGTAAACATTTATAAGAAAATGCTCACAGCATCACAACAGTAGCAATATTATCGAATTGCGTCACCAAAGATTCATTGCAGTCGTGAGAAGAACGAAATCCGGTCGATATATGCTTGGAATGTCGCCAGCTGCTTGCGCTAAGCACTAGAAAAAGCTGAGAGCAAAACCGCTACGGCATGACAAAGTTACAGCACCTACTTCTACGAAAAAAAAACAACACCAAAACTTTGAAGTTCCGCTGAAAGGTGTAACACAAAAATCAAACTGAAAACTTCGCGGTGGCAAATAGTTTTCGATGAATAAAACTTACTTCGGAATGCGTTGGTTGATATTTCTTGATAAAACTTATTCCTCTTTTAAAAGCCCTCTGGGAGGTGAAGGCGAGGATTGTGAAACCGTAACTGAGAGGAGAATTGTACTTATTTTATACCTTTCACGTGACTTTTTGCGCTTGTAAAACTTTAAAGGCAATATTCATACTTCGAGCGATTGAGTCTACATATATTTGGCAATCTAAAATAACTTTCAAGTAAGGTGGTGCGCACGGCTATTAAACTATTGGTCTCTCACTCTCAATAAACATTCGTGTCAAAGTATCTTTGAAGATTGCATCGCTGAAAGCGAACAACTTTGTAAGTAACGGCACTGAATACTTTTATAATCCACCACTAAAATTAGAAACTCATAGTTGAATAAGCTGAAGAAAGTTACCAAAAATTGTAGACTAATTTGGACTAAGTATGCACTTAGCATGCTATTGCTTACATTCTACCAGTTTCAGTCCTAACTCCATGATTTCCATAAAGTTTGACACGCCTAAAATAAGCACGAGTCCTTGTAAAGGCTGACCTACTAAAATATTCAAGCACTCTGGATGATGTTAGAAAAACTCGATGAAATGTGACCCAAATAACATTATAATTTAAGTATCTCACTCAAGTCATATGAGCAGGCATTTTCCAAGAACCGTTTATCATCTTTTAGCCCATTTGATATATTGAGGTGGATAAGAGAATCTTACGCAGATAAAGTGAAGTTTAGCTAACGCTTTCGTATATTGAAATAGAGTAAACATGTCGCTAATCTTTCACACTTAAACCTGCTTGAAGTGCTATAAAAAACGTATGTACAGATTATCTTTATTACTTTTTTTTATTGTTAAAAATAACCTACGAGTGCGATTACCAATAGAAAAATCGGTCGAATCGAGTAAGCCGTGATTTGTTTTCCCGATCCGTATACAATTTTCAACGTTTTACGAACGCGCAATTTTTTCAATAGAATCAAATGACTATGTCTGTGGGCCTACAAAATAACATGACAAATCACGCAACGTTGGCAACATTGCATGTCGATGCAGGCATCAGTTTGACTACGCTTTGAACACTGTTTGCTCGTATGTAGTTGACTTGCTCAAGTGACGCGAGCTCGCACTTTCTATGTATTTAGTTGTAAAGTTGCCCGCCTCGCGTCGCCGTTGGCGTTGGACAGAGGCCAGCGCGCGACGCGCTACTAAACCTATTAAACGGATGCCTTGAAAATTGCATTTTCATGCCGTATTTTCACCACATCCCTGGAGCTAAGTCTAATCGTTATAGATGATGTGTGAATGGCCTCGTATATCAAAGTTGTAGCTCTAAAGTGAGCTTGTGAAGCACCATAGGCACAGGGACATTTGCTCTTGCGTTTAGGGTTGAAATATTCAATAAAGTATTTTACTCAGACTTATTTCTTAAATAGCGTTTGAGGTCAGTTGAGGTCGATTTATTAAGGTATAGTTTTCGATGTTCCGTAAATTCGTAGTAGTCGTAAATTCGTAGCACAATAAATATTTTCGTAGAGACAGAAACATAGCATTGGACAACAAAGCTACGAATATCTGTAGCAGTAACCTGTTGGCAAGCAAACCAGCTAAACAATTACCCACAACAAATAGTCAACACAGCTTAACCTGAATTTTTAACACTGGCAACATTGTAAAACAACTGAATTCCGTTGAATTTTAAATTCAGAATGGCGGGCATTGGTGGGTCGCACAAAACTGTCCATTCATTATCCTGCCCGGCGGGCATCGTGGCACCGGCTGTGCCACTCCAGAAGTTCCAAATATAATTTTATAGAAAACTTGAATTGAGCATTTTGATTTACACAAAATATGGGATTCTTATCAGTTAGATATTTCTAAATATATTTATATGTGTTTCTCTTATTATATCGCTTACATCCATTGTACGAATAGACAGTGTCACATTACTATGTTGAAGTGAAGCTGTTGCGTTAATACTATATATTTTCTGTGGTGGCACCGATAACAGCATGCATTATGTAGTCTGTAGCCGGTTGAATGTGCACATTCTCTGGCATGGACTAGGGTTGTCATCTTGTTTTATGCCCGGGTTTTGGGCCTTGTATCTGTTAAAAAATTTGCGTTTATCGAGGTTTCTATTTCATCATTTAGTTAGTTAGAAAACTGTCATGCCAATAGACGTTATAATATTGCATTTGAATATAATTAATTCTACCAAATAATGAAGTTATAGAATGATTGTTGTGATAAATGAATTCAACTTTAACCGTTTAATTGCTGTATTTCCCGAATGTCTGCAGAAAGAAATATTGAACTATTTTCTTTTTGTCTCTTTGTTATTGCCCTAAATGGACTGAAAAAGAAATCTGACTTACTGAACTTTTTTTATCTTCCAATATATAGTTTAAATTTATCCGGCTATTTTGTAATTTTACCTGGCAACCCTTGGATACGGCCTGATCATATTTTATAGAAGCCTTCGTGGTCATTAGGTAACCGCGCTTGTGGGTCATAACGTTTGCGGGTCGTTAATGGCTTGCCTAAGTGCAGTACTGGGTTAGGTAAACTTGATGGTAGTAGGGATTAAAGAATCATTTTCTGGAAGTTACCAATATTTTAGATTATCATCATCCAACGCCCGACTTTATCCTAGACTACAGGCCTCTCTTTGCCTGTGCCAGCCTCATCCAGGTTCACTCCGTAATGCTTAGAAAGAAAGAGTAGGCTTACAATCTATATTAAACCCCGTCATATACATTCTTGGATCTGTAACTTAGTACGCAGACCTATGAAGATATACCACAAAGGGGTAGCCAGAGGCAAGTCCTAATATTACGGCTAATGATACGACCTGGTAAGGACTACCATGCAGCACTTGCTAATCAATGCACTCAATACAGCACTTGCTGATGTGCCCTTTGTGCTAGAACACCTGCACGATGGAGGACCTAATAACCGTCTCACCTAATGCTATTGTTGTGGCCAAACACCTGTCCAACTTGGACCAGTAGTCTTTAAGAAGTATAAAATTTCCATAACATTTGACTTGATTTTGACTTATGTTTAGTACCTTAGTTAGGATCGGTTTAAGACAAAAAAGTCATATTCAAGTCTAAACTTAGCTTGGTTTTGGCTTAATTTAAGTCAATAAAAGTAAGACAAAATAAAATCAATTATATATTATCTTGTCTGAGAATAAACCTGTAGTTAAATAAATAAAACCTAAAACCAAATATAAATGTAAATAAATGTGCAATTATCCCTGAAACCTCGGAAAATATTACATACTAGCAGATATTATGGTTAACTAAATTTCTGAATAGATTTCGATAAAAGTTGGCAATAAAGTAAATTCATTATGTAGCATAAATGAGTAGGGCGGCTGGTATTTACAACATGGCCGGGGGGCCTAGGGCGGCCAAGACTGCAAATCCGCCACTGTGCCCAACATACTATAAATTAAAAGAAGAAGTAAGGACTAGAAAGTGATGTATAGTTAAAAATACATACCAAGCAAAGCTATATAATGTTTATACGGTAGGTACGTAGTATAATAAGCCCTTTAACACCCGGGTCACAGTCTTGTTCGAAATATTCGCATAAAACGGGTAACTGCAGAAAGAACTCTTAAAGACTATGCCAAATATATTTTAATTTGTTTCAGTTGAAACGGAAATCAACATTTAAATATTTGCTAAAAGCACTATTGATTCCAAAATACTTTGAGGTAGTATTTGTTTATGTAATCTACCCGCTTTTATTTATATTTTATGTAAATAGGTGTTAGTTGCGGTTTATTTGGCAAATAACACATTTTACAATTAAACTTTACTTAAAACGTGCTTCATTAGTGAAATTTACATGGAATAATCAACAATGTATTTATATTCTCTATTCATTTATGAAAATTGGCTCTTTCATAATACTTGGGGGAATATAAAATCTGCAAAACCAATAAACTATGGTTAAAGTAAGCTGCCGCTTAAAATGTAATTAATATGAATTAGCTGGATACGAGTATGCTTGTGCTATTTAATCCGGAAATTATTTAATCTTAGTTAATTATTCAGAATGATCTTCCTTAATTCCTGATCCCAATAAGATAGTAATTTTTTTTGGTGTCATAAAAAATAAGGGGTTTATTTAAAAGTATTTGCCGAGTGTTGATTCAGAAGTGTTACGTTAAAATATGTTGGTTTCATTATTATATGTATATCTTCAAATGAAGCTTTACTCATATAATATCGATCAAACTTCACTTGCAAGTTACTTTGTACATATATTATCATCATCATATCAAATTAACCACTGCAGACGACCACTGCAGAACAAAGGTTTTCCACATAATATCTATATACCTATAAAAATAAATTACTGTTTATTAGTCTCGCTAAAACCTAAAAACGGCTGAACTGATTTTGATGAATTTTTTTGTGTTCGATTGGGTCCCTGAATGGTTCAGATTCACAATTGGACCCGTTAGGTGGCGTTGTTGAGATCTAGGAAATTGCGGACAAAGTTGCGGGCATACAACTAACTAGTCATTATTCATATTCATCTATTCGACTAATTCATCTGGTAAATAATAGGAACTATTTTTTACCAGTCAAGAAGTTGTTTTTTCATGTTTAAAAATTATTAATATAAATGTTTGATTCTGTCGTTACGTTGTTCGTAATGACAGATTACGTGTACGATGTACGTTGTTCATTAATTGAATATTTTAGTATTTATAATTAACTAGCTGTTGCTTGCGACTTCGTACCCGTTTACACTACTAAATGATGTAACCTAGAAATAAAGCTAAACTCGATATTGCAACTTAACTTGATACCTCAATTTTATCCCATGGGACATGATTTATGGGCTAATGGAACCTATGGAACCTATGTGGTAATCCAGGTTATAATCTACGTGCATACGTAGATACGTTTCATCAAAATCAGTTCAGCAGTTACGACGTGATTGAGTAACAAACAAACAAACATCCAAACTTTCCCATTTATAATATTAGTATGATTGTCTATGTGTATTACCGACACTGATGTTTTATGATTATAATGAAATCTATTATTACGTCCATGACTTGACAATTCATAGACGACACTATAAGCCAAGCTATCATCTTCAGACAAAGTTATGGTCGTCGTTAGATAATCGTGTTGTATTTCCTTTGGAAAGTTTGATTTAAGTGTTTGAATTTACTTTGTAAAATATTTACACCCTTGTCCAGGGTTAATCAGTTAGTTTTGTCAAAAAAATATTTAATTACTAATCAGGGGCAGACTCATCCTCCCCGCGATCACGACTGTTGCAACACAGTCATGTAATAAATACGCGATAAATACCCGTTTAATATTAGTACGTAATTATGTACAGTGATCGCAAAAGTTTAAAAAATACAAAATAATGTATTATTTGTTACTAATCAAAGGAGTGATATTTTAAACTTTATTTATTTAATACAAAATCGCTAGGATATTTTTAAGTTGAAAGATGTAATGTGTTATATAATGCCGCTTAAGCATAGTAAAGTACTTTATCCTTTGAAGTCCAGTGAAGGTTACAAATTTTGAACCCAAAGAGTTTTTATGCGGTGTTTTGTATTTATTTTATTTATTACTAGTTGACTCGACGAACTTCGTAACGCCTTGACATGCATATGACGCGGGCTGTCAATATACATCGGCCATCATTATCTGCATCAATGTATGAGAAAATGACTTTTCTTGATAATATCTTTCTGCGTGATTTTTTCCGATGTTTTAATAGTTATTCTGCTCTTCGGGACGCAGACAAATACAACAAATAAAAAATCATCAAAATCGGTCCAGCCGTTCTAGAGCCATAAGTGTTCGAACAAACCCGACTTTGTTTTTTAAATTAACATTCCAATTTTGGGAAATTTACAGCTAGGTTACTCGTGGGAACCTGTTAGTCGCTGTCTTGTTTCTATGCTAAATGTTACGTTGTAATGTTTTCCTACAAATAAAATAAATAAATAAATGAAAAGACTAAACAACACATATATGAAAAATTCCATCGAGGAAGTATTAGGTACATTAGTCGAGGGCCAATTATAAGTTTCCACAGATGAAATAAAAAAATTAAGATAAATGGTTACAATAGACGAGAAAAAAACAAAAAACGAAAACTTGTGAACAAAAATTACATGATGAAAGTTTTTTATTAATAAATTGCGATCTTTATTATATGATCGAAAAATCGCATTGCGATCTACCCGCTTCGTAAAATGTTTTCCGAACAGCAAATTTAATGAGTTCATAAATTTCACCAACTGCATCGCTGAAATTGTTTTCCGCAAGATAAAATTAAAACACAATCTTTGCAGGAAACTGTTGGCGCCGGTCACAATTTATTGCAGTAATTTTCTGTGATACCCATATTGTAGGTAACTGGCAAAAGTTATGTTTCAGAAAAGTTTATGACTTCCTATTCACTTGTTTGGTTTGTGAATTCTTTCCGAAGGCCAATTCCTATAATGAACTACATATTTCAAATCATGTTTATATATAATTTCGATGCCTGATAATTCAACATGACCTGACGAAGAGTGGCTGCTGGTATGGATCATAATACGGCCGAAATGGATATGTTAACGTATTAAAAAAAATATGATTACGTACTGTTCTAGTTAGATATTATTTTTAGGGTTACAGCCCAAAATGGTAAAAACGGAACCCTTAAGGTGCGATTTGTCCGTCTGTCCGTCCGTCCGTCTGTCACAGCTGATAATCTCAGCAACTACTAAAGCAAAATGGATGGGGTTTAAATTTTAAAATAGGTCTACTTCTTAATAGGTCAAGTGGGGTATGATATAAAAGATCTCAATTTATAACTTTTAAAACCGTTTTTTTATTTTTTTTAGCCGTATAAATTGTAGTTATGTTATATAACTGCAATTTATACGAAAAAGCAAAACGAAAGTGCATCACAGATCTTATTATAATCAGTGAGCTCTTCGCACATTATCCGAGGTGTCCATTTTATAAAAAGAGGCTGGAAATTCATTAAGAAAATTGTTAGAAGGTAAAGGAAAATAATCAACTATTTGCGGGATATCTCGATACGATTTAGATAATTATATGTTCAGTTTATTTAATAGTTTATTGCACAAAACACACATCAAATGTACAAAAGGTGGGCTTAATTAGGTGGGATTCATTATTATTTCTTAGTTATCCATTTATTATTTAATGTTTTACGTGCCAACCTCAGAGATAGCAAAAAAGTTTAGTTTAGTTGATCGAGCGAAGCGAAATCTCTAAATCAACTTGGGCAAATCGGCGTTGCATGTATGTATGTTTGTTTGTCCGAGGAACCACTAGTATAAACACAAATTATTTTGACCGAATTGACAAGGAATGGATTTAATTTGTCCGTTTTGTTTTGTAATAAAGTAGAAACAATTTTAATAAACAGCTCCAGAAAAATGTAAATTCTTATTGATCGAGTGAAGCGAGAACTTAAATCAACTTGGGCAAATCGGTGTTGTATGTATGTTTGTCTGAGGATAACTTTCGAAGCGTTGATCCGATCATCGTGAAATTTTATACATAGGTAGGGATAGCATAATTTTGTAATTAAATGAGCTAAAAATGTTGGGGGGTTGTTGAGATATTGGGGTTCAAGATGGGTAAAAAAAAATGAAAATGAGACTATTAGGTCATATGGGATATCAAATGAAAGGTCTTCATTAGTACATTTAGATTCCGTTTTTATTTTTAGTAAAGTTTTTATAGTTTTTGAGTAATTCGCCATTTTTATTATTGCCGAACTTTGACAAAATTCACAGGGTACACCAGTGACCCCACAGTGATGAAATTTGGTATGCATGTAGTTTTAGTAAAATATAAAGGAAAAAGTCTGAAATCCAGAATAACTGCAATTTCTACCGCAAAAAAAATATAACCAATTAACAAGAACTCCCGTTACCTTTAATTTGAATGAAACTGTATGCCAAGTAAGTTGGTAATGATTTTCGTGGCAGTATATTGATAGTCAAAGATTATGAATCATATTTTTTTGTTTTTATGGGAGACTCGCGAGATTTCAGTTCGGGGCGAACCACTAGTTATTTTTAATCCATTTGACAAAAAAAATATATAAAAAAGGCCTTCCAAAATGCAGGAATATTTTGCTGTTGCCAAATCTGTCTGATTTGAGGTATCACGGATTCGTACAATTTCAGCAAAACTTGGCACAACGTTAATTTCGGGCGCTTTACTTGTCCAAAACTTTGGTAATTGTCCCGGCTTCAGAAAAGCGGATTTATAAATTAATCTCAAATTACGACAGCAATATTTGAAATAGGTATTTCAAATATTTCAAATAGATTTCGTGCAATAATGTACCGATACACGCCCAGGTATAAGTTGAAATATTCTCTAAATTTATTTACAGTTAAGCGCGTTACACACGATGATTAAATATGTTATGTTAAGGTACAGACCTATGAAATTGCCGTTCTTCAGTACTGGCCATTTCAAATAGAAAAAAAGTTTGGAATGGCTTTGTATTCTAAATTCAAATTAATTTTGTTTTAAAAACATGACATTCTTTTTACAGTTCTCAGTCTTTTGTTTATTGATTAGCGTTATATTTTCATTACATTTGAACATTTTTCGTCATAATGGATACTTTAAAAATTCGTGTAATTCTGGAATATGAGTTCCGTCGTGGCACCAACGCGACACAAACGGCACATAAAATCAAAAACGTTTACAGAGAGAACTGTACAAACGAACGCACAACCCGTTATTGGTTTTCCGGGTTCCGCTTTTTAAATTTTGACTTAAAAATGAAGCTCGTGGTCGTCCGGAGACTTTGGTCAACAATGATGAATTAAAGGCGATTGTGGAAGCTGACGAAACTCAATCTACAGCTGAGCTAGCAGCAACTTTTGATGATAGCATCAAAACCATTTTTATCCATTTGTGACAAATAGGCAAGGCAAAAAAACTTGATAGAATTGCCCCACGAACTTAACGATCGCCAGCGCAACGTACGCGTCGAGACCTGCCTCGCGCTGCTCAATAGGCAAAGAAATGAAGGAATTTTGAACCGAATTGTTACGTGCGATGAAAAATGGATTCTATTCGACATTCGAAAGCGCTCAGCAAGTTGGTTAGATCCTGGTTCAGCACCAAAGCAATGCCCTAAACCAAAAATGACCCCTAAAAAGGTGATGGTCACTGTTTGGTGGTCTAGTGCGGGTGTGATTCACCACAGTTTTTTACAAAACGGCATGAGCATTACTGCAGATGTGTACTGTGAAGAACTGGAGACAATGATGGAGAAGCTTGCACATCGGCAACCAGCTTTGGTCAATCGGTCGTCCCCACTGCTCCTTCACGACAACGCGCAACCCCATACTGCACAACAGACAGTCTCCAAGCTGCAAGAGCTGGGGTTGGAAGCTCTCCCTCATCCGCCATACTCACCAGACCTTGCACCTACCGACTATTACTTTTTCCAAAATTTAGACAACTTTTTAGTGGGTAAAAAATCCAATTCCCGAGAGGCAGTACAAAATGCCTTTGAAGAGTTTGTTGCCTCCCGTCCAGCTGATTTTTACAAGAAGGGCATCAATTAACTGCCAATGCGTTGGCAAAGATGCGTCGATTGCATGGGTGATTACTTTGAATAACAGAAAAAAAAATAAAAAAAAATAAGTACTTTCACTTATTTCATACAAAACGGCAATTTCATAGGTAAATACCTAATATAAATATCGCTCGCCATACCAATGTAAGATGAAATTGTATATTCTCTACGCCGTGTATCCATTAGATTGTATGGCGAGCGATATTTTAGTATCTTGATCGTGTGTGACACGCTTTAGCGAGAGTATTCTGTTTAATATGAAAATAAAGTAATTATTACCAGAAATTATTATATTGTTGATATGCTATTCGTTTGTTTATTTACACATGTGGTGCTTAGAATATGGACCTTCTCCAATGTATGCAAATTTAGTAGTTTTTTGTAAATCAGTTTATGTTTTATGGATTACGTTGGAATTTTGGGAATAAACACACACAACAGAGTTCATATCTATACTGCAGTTGTAAACTAACCAAACAAAAGTACCCACCTAAGTACTCTCAAACGAAAGGTAGCTTTACAAAATGTTTTCGACAACCGGCAAGTGCATACGATAGTCGATAGCAAATTCTTATTTTACATTACCCAGGAGAGTTTTGTAGCTGCCATGTTAAACTTAATGGAATTTATAACGAAAATGTTCACATGCAGGTGCTCTTTGTGTTACGCTACACAATTAAGGTTGTAGATTAGCGTCACAACACCAGCTTACAAGTACACAACTTTGTTATGCAATTTGTGGGGTTAAGTAATAAAAGTAAGTTCGTAGAGATCCAATGAAATCTGCTTGGTAAAATATTTTTATGTTTTTTTAATTGAGAACAGCCATGTAATTGACATTAAAAATGCGCGCTATACAAAGTGCTCATATGAACTTTTAAATAAGTAATTACTTCTGTATTATGTTTGATAAATACATAACATTAAGAAAATGATGTTAAGTGATGGTGCGGTTAAATATGGAGAAGCGTGCTCCATATTTAACCTAGAAATACCATTTTAACTTTGGGCTTGTAGACTTCGAGATAATATTCAAGTATTGAGTTATTGTCAAATCCGTATTTAATCTAGGCGAATTTATGTTTTATCCTGTTAACGATTGACGTAACAAAAAGTGTTTTTTTATGAAGTACTACTAGAATGCCCTAGACTTCGAAATGGCACCTATCGGGTCCGATTATAGCTGTCATCCAGGTGACCCTATAAGTACATACAAAAAAAAACATTAAAATCGGTCAGGATGGGAAGATAGGTGGAAGTAGGTAAAGGAGAAAGAGAACCGCTTTGTGCGTATGGAAGGTATTTCTAACATATATGTAGTGGTTGTGCACCGCAAAATAGAGGTGGTGGGATCAATAGTATTTTTCAAACTTTCGCGAACACTGTTACTGATTAAAACGGGTATTTATCGCGTATGTGCCTTTTTTATTTGTTATCCCAACATTAAAAAAGGTATATACGTGATAAATACCGGTTTTAATCAGTAATTATGGTGGGTTCAAATTGAAAAGTTCCGCCGCACCCACTCCTAAATGTATCCATTAAAAACCCGAGAGGCTTCGTCGTTGCTTTAGCTTGTAGAGCCTTGCATCTACTAGCTTATCATTGTAAATGAGCTTCCTCTACTATGGATTTGACTGAAGTAATTATTACGAGAACCTACTCCAGTGCAGGTGTCAGAGTTCACAGACATAGACCTCTGACATCGTTTTGCGATTGTTATACCTAGTCGAAACGAATATCTCTGCGAAGCATTGAAATGCAATCCATGTAGCAATGGCCGTACGGAATGTTAATCTGGTAAGGGCAACAGAGGAAGAGGGGCATCCAACGATTTTTATGTTATTTAATGAACAATTTTATATGTATGCCAGTTTTAAAGGAGTCATCACGGGACATTGCGAAATTAACCATCACCTCTTAAGACCGGGGCCACGGATAGTGGGCTTTATCGCGAATGTCTTCAAGATAAAGATACGGTGGACCACATTATGCTTGACTGTGGCCACAAGTGATGCTAGACTGAAAATGGGTTTGCAGAAGCTCATCGAATCCTCATTCGCCAACACCACAACAATATCTACGGTGATAGAAGGCTGCAGCCATCAACCGAAAGTCCTGCTCCGTTAATTAGGAGCTAGGACGGCTGGGGTCAGGTTAGAAGGGGGTAATGCTCAATACACCCCAATGTGGGACGCCAGTACAAATCTTATTTCCCCCACCCTAGAGAATTAGAAGCAATAAAACGTATATTCAAAATGAGTTATCTCTGCCTATCTTTTTAGGGTTCCCAAGCAAAGAAGTACTCGTATAATCGAAACCTTTAAGGCCACTGCCCATCGGATGCGCACGCTTAGACGTGCACGTGAACGTGCTACTGTGTTGTAATGAAGTTTTCAAAGCGAAAACTCTGAAACGAATATGAGTGATAGATAAATACTCGAAGTAAACAGAAAAATAATCTCTATTTTAATAGTTTTTTTAGAAATCAACTTTCTAAGTTTTCTGAGTATACCGCTCACATTAACTTGACGGCGCTTCTAAATTATAATATAGGTACCTAAGTATGAAACCCTCGCGAGTCTCACTCGTACCGTTCTTATTTTTGAAGTGAAAACTTCTTTAGGTGCGTTAGGCATTTTTTGAGATGGGACAAAAACCGTTGAACTCGCGACACTGTTCCCGTTACCGATACCTCTGTAAATAAGTATCTCGTAATTGTTTAAGTTTTCACTTCTGTCGGCACTCCCAAAGTGCAACTTTATTTTTATTTTATTTATAAAGGAACAACAAACAATTACATTATATGGCCTGAATACAATCCATAGACGTACATTTTGGGAATGTAAAAGTTGTTTATAATGTAGCCCACAGAGTTATCCACATATTCAAACAAATGAATGTTATAAATAAACTCCTTCTTTATCAGATCTGCTAATTATTATAATAAACTGGTTGACTTTCCTGAGTTAGATTTATTTAACTTAAATCCCCCGAAATTAAAGCGTGTTCTTTTGGAACACTGGTTTGAATTGGCTCAATAACTGTTAGTTCTCACTTTTACTTTCATTGAAACTTTTATATTTTTACTTATATATTATTTTTTACCTTTTTTTTTAGTTTTAAAAATGGTAACTAAACAAACAAGCTCACTTTAATATTATATGCTAAAACATGTAAATGGTAATAAGACGTGTTTAAAGTTGTTCTTGTTAGAAATAAGCACTGTTTGTTTTCCTAATAAAATAAAGTAAAAATAAATAAATAAATAAGGAGATGTTAGAGAGTAGTACAACCACAAATGTCGAAGTCTCTCATGTTTACAACAAAGATATACTTAGGTACTAGAAAATAGGGATATAATATGAAAATGACGCATTCCACGAAAAGCAACGATTTAAGAGCACTTGTTTTATGTGCACCGATTGTATTCCACCACCGATTTATATTTTGTCTTGGTGCTTTTTGTGGAATACTAAAAATTATTTCAAATGTTTCCACGAAGAGCACCTACAATGTACATAATAGCTTCTAGTGATGGGGTATTTTATATTTTTTGTATCAATTATTATATAACTTTTGAAACTATCATGGTTATGAACACTAGTTGTGCTAAAAACGGGATATTCACCATGAAAATATCGGGATACTTAAAAACTCACCAATCATGGTAAATATCCCGTTTTCAGTACAAATAGTATCAATAATTATGATGGATTGTATCAATTAACAGATATAACTAAGAAGAAAACAGGTAAGAACCTTCATTAAAAAGGATGTTGTTAACTAGATTTTTTTATTTATACATAGTACAAGCAAAAATATCTGTATCAGTCTTGTTTGGTATCCAGACGCAAAAGGTACTTCCTTTTGTTCTCAATACTTGAACACATAATACGGCGATATCTGATATCAAAGCTTTGTCGTCAATAGTTGCCGGAACAACTCTTATTAGCGAATAGATTGCAGACTGCATACGATATCCGTGAAGCCTCAAATAACAAAGTAATTGACATATATCACAAACGTTTTTGTTTTTGTGTTTGACTGCCTCCGTGGCGCAGTGGGCGTATAGCCGGCTGAGACGCAAGAGGTAGCGGGTTCGATTCCCGCCGCGGAACAAATGTTTGCATGATATATAGATATTTGTTCCGTGGCTGGGTGTTTTTCTATATTATATTATAGTATAAGTATGTATTTACAAAAAAAAGTATATAAGTATTCTATCAGTTATCTGGTTCCCATAGTACAAGCTCTGCTTAGTTTGGGGCTAGATAGCGCTGTGTGAAATGTCCAGCGATATTTATTATTTATTTAAAGTTTTCTAAGTAAAAAAAAAGTGTATGTGTCAGAAACATAAAAAACAAAAAGATGTTTCACAATGTTCATGACCTCCCTCATGAACATTGTGAAACATCTTCGCGTAAACATGAAAATTTACTAAGAAAGTTGTGTTATGCCCCTCCCCTCCACAAACTAAAAATAAAATATTTTATACAATAAGTAGCGCACGAACATAACTCATAATGAAACGGAGTAAGTTTGATTTTATACCCCATAATCTTTCATACCCCGGGCTTATATATTAAAATCGATTCTTAATGAGTAAACTCCAAAAAAAATATAGTTAGGTAGGGTTGAAAGTCATATATATTTCTGTAATTATAAGTACGTATTAACAAATAAAAGTATTCTATTAGTTATCTGGTTCCCATAGCTAAGCATAAGCCCTTCGTAAGCTTTACTTAATTTGGGGCTAGATAGCGCTGTGTGAAATGCACAGTAATATTTATTTATGTAATTTCTAGTGTCCTCTTTTATCCCGTGTATATCTTAGAAAATTGTCAAATTACTTCATCCTGGTCTATTTTGAAGTAAGGCTTACAAAGTAAATTTTTAATAAGGTAAGTTTAACAGAATTAACCATGTTTGAATATAGAGTAACACCAAATGTAATTTTTTTACTTGGATTAATCTTCATGGATGGCGTCTCCTCCGCTCGCTTTATACCGGGAACAGAGAACATTCTTCCGCGACCCCGATGGCGTTGATCCGCTCTTGCGGGCCCCATCTCTCAGGGTTTAGGACCATCTCTACTAACTATATACAAGAGTATATAGTTAGGCCACCCACTGCTATGGGGGATGGAGGTCGGCATACCTCTCGCCCTCTTCCTTCCTCTGGTCTCGTGCGGCGGGTTGGGAGAGTGCTCTCAAATTCCCTATTCCTCTCCGCTTACAATAGCTACCCTTCACTAACCTGTACAAAAAGATAACTCCTTGTTACTAAAAGGCAAATCCGAGTATTTATTTTTACTCACTAGACCTGAAAACTTACATATTAATAAGTGTACAACACTTATCTAATATATTTATTGTTATTATTGCTAGCCATTGGACAGCGGTCGAAATACGACTGAATCTAAAATTAAGCAAAAAAAAAAGTAGCACTCTGGGAGTTCCGACAGAAGTGAAAACTTGAACAATTACGAGATACTTATAATACAGAGGTGTTGGTAACGGTAACGGTAACAGTGTCGCGAGTTCAATGGTTTTTACCCATCTCAAAAAATGCCCAACGCGGCTAAATAAGTTTTGACTTCATATACAGAGGTGTCGGTAACGGTAACGGTAACAGTGTCGCGAGTTCAATGGTTTTTTCACATCTCCAGAAATGCCCAACGCACCTAAAGAAGTTTTCACTTCAATAATTATGATCAACATTCATAATTATTTCAGCATTCGCCCTGCTTTCTCCATATAAACTTTAATTATGCCAAATCTGATACTCCTCCGCGTGTGCAATAAGCTTAAAATATGGTAAAAGATATAGCTATCTATATATTACTACTTTCTAATACTATCTTTCTTCCTCCTACTTGGATTTTACAGTGCAGGCTGTCTGATTAAGGAACGCGCTGCCGGCAGCTTACAGATGCGCCAAGTCACTTGCCATTTTTAAACGTATGGTCAGAGAACACTATTTGAGTATTTGTCGTTAAATATCTATGTATTAATTATTAATTAATATGTTTATTGTATAAGTCGTTATTATTTAGGTTCATTCATATATGTCATTTTTATTTTGTATATCATCAGTATAAGTATGTTTATGTAGTATGTTAGGTAATACACCATTACACCCCAGCTAATATCCACACAGTCCATTCCATCCAAAGGTTGGTAGAGATCGCTATTCAGCGATAAGACCACGAATACTGTCACATAGTTTTACGGTGTTCTTTTTAGTTGTATTGTTTTAAGGTGTGCAATAAAGAATTATCTAATCTAATTTATTACTAACAATGACCACGAGCTAAAAGTCTTAATTAATGTAATTGGCAGTGTCCGTTCAAACTTATTTTTTTCTAGTTGTTATGTCAAAGGAATAAATACCTAATATTTTGTAGCTATATAGTATAACTAGCTGACCCGCGCCGGCTTTGCACGGATTATTATCAAATAAAAATATAGCCAGGAATATACGAGTATATATGCACTCACTGATAGTGTAGCTTTCTGTTGGTGAAAGAAATTTCAAAATCGGTTCAGTAGTTCTGGAGATTACCCAAAACATACAAACTTACAAACAAATTTTATCTCTTTATAATATTACTAAGTAAAGTGTACTTGTAGATGTGGAAGAATGCCCGCTTAGCTTCCCCTGGCCAAAGAATTCGAAAATGTATCGCGAGAAAAAACCAGCATTAAGTATTTTTTCCTATTTATTGTAACGAGACCTGAATAAAATAACGATAAAAGTGCACAGGACACGTGCCAACATAATGGACATACGAACAGACAGGTGTTTGAAAAGTTAAGTACTTTTTGCAAATTGATATTGTCATATTTGTGATGCTAAAATATTTAGTGTGTTATGTACGAAACTAAATAATTGTACATAGCATAATTTACTTTAGGCCGATTGACCTAACGTACAAATTAGGTATGAGCCAAAAAAACAGATCGCGCGTCTTTCGGAGAAATTAACAAATTTAAAAACATAAATCTTTATAACAAAGCCATATTGGATTATTTGGATGATAGAAAAGCTTGGGATTAAAATTACTCCAACTCGGTCAAAAATGTTACAGTTTAGACGTAATTTATTTTCTTTATTGTTATGTATTTCAGTATCATTAAAAAAACAACCAGTTTTTTGCCTTTCTCACCTGGCTTGATCGAGAAGAAACAAGCAGTAAAATGTACGTTTCAAAATGATCCTTGTGATTTTAATAAAAAAAATATTTTTAATTATGTTTTTTTTGTACTTATATAATTTTTTTTACAAAAGTTCGCTTCCCTTCCAATTTACAATGAACATTAGGAGTTGGTTATACCCTATACTCGTAGGTACCAGGCAAGCTCTGTCCATATAAATACCGGTACAGCGCCTGGCGTACCGTATCTACGCCCTTCGCTCAGCTAAAACTGTCATGTGGCCAGTAGGACCTATGTAAATAATCTTCATTAGATGATGATCCTGGTATAAAAGTTGACAACTAAGTTGCAGGTCTTCGGCCTATATAGGTGCTCTTGGGTTGCCGACCGTACTTTAAGTATAAGAATAAAGTATCTTACGTTATTTTCTTTATTATGACCGAAACATTTAACTGAGTAACCAGCAACTAACATAAATGAAAAATTAACTTTTATTTTAAAAAGCAATAGCCCTACAAAATACAGAACCACACACTGAAACACGGTTGAAACGATGTTAAAGTTCAGATTAGTAAACTGCGCTGTTCAGTTCAAAAGTATAGAAGTTTGTAAATAAAATAGATCCTTTTTTAGCGACTGTACTTTATTTTCTAGCTCTAACTCCGATACAGTTAGCTAAAAGCAATACGGACTTAACAAATCAAAACCCAGTATTAAAATACAATAACTGTTTTAGCTCGATAGTGTTTCGATATCGAGTCAGCTGGGAGCTGGGATTATTGAAAAGAGGTTAAGTTTGTAAGTTTTTGATCTCTGAAACTGCAGAACCGACTTTGAAAAGTTATTTTACTGTTAAGAAGCTGCACTATGTATGAGTGCTATTTCCATTTTGATAAAAATCCGAGCGTAACCGGTACGGATCAGCTAGTACAAAATTAAGGCATACTTTTTTAGACAAGTAAAAATTAAAACCGGTATCTGAACATTTTATGCATGACATAGCTCAGAAGATTAGCAAGCTGGAGTCAATCGTCAAGTCGTCCGCTTAAAACTAGCCCGGTCAGGCGAGATAGCGATTTCCAGAAAAAAATAAGTGGTGGGGCTAGCTCGTTTAACTCGAAGAACTGACGGCCGTTGGGCACAAACATTTTCGAGTGGAGACCACGCACTAGAAAGCGCAGCTTATGACGGCCCCACAGGAAACACGGCCTGATAAAGGTTGCTGGGAGCCGTTCAGTTCAGCCCGCACGAGATTGCTCGTTCTGGAAATCTATTGGAAGGTCTATGTTAGGCATTTGAAGTACTGTGGCTGATATGATGATAGAATAGAATAGAAAACGCTTTATTGTAAATCACACTTAAAATAAAAAACAATATGATGATGATGTAACAGAAACGTTTCCTCATGAAACAAACCATAAGTACAAATGCAATTACTTCAACAATTTGCGGACGCAAGACCATAATCTCGTGAATGTATGAAGCCGGAATACATTTTGAATTTATGAAAACGAATATTAAATGCTCACAGGAATAGAAATCGCTAAGTGTACACTTCCGAGCAATGTGATAGTGCACGTTAGTGATTCGAATTCGATGTCGTTTTTGTTAAAGGTTGTCTTGTAGAGATCGCTTTATTATACTTAAGTACATTAATGCATTTTATTCATTTTATCATTAGTGTTTAATTTAAAGTTATTTTAATCAAATAATCACAAAATGTAAATAATTCAATATTTAGGTCGTTCTATCTGTGATATGATGATGTGTTATTTGAAATATCTATTACCAAATAACACAGTATGAACTCCATTTACTAACATTTACACATTAATGCAAAATAATCAGTAGAGCTATCTAAATACCATTGTAAAGGATAGAGAGCTCTTCTGCTCGAAGTAACTATATTTTCATAAATACAGTAGTTAGCTAACTTATATCCTCATGGATCAAGTTTCAGATGGTATTTCGCACTGTGCTCAAGCGTGTCGCTGCCCATTGCGCTGCTCGCTAGTCTACCTTCAGGAATTGGTTCGGGGAAACAGGATAGCTAAATGTGTATATTTACTTTGAGTCCCAGGATTTGTAATTTTGCTGAGTTCTGTACCTTAATCATGTATATGATGTGAAAAACTCTTATGCTTCTATGCTCTTCTCTCTTTTTTTTAGCTTTTATGAACGAGTTGTTGTGTATGCTGTCCGTTCCTAATGTTTACAGAAGCATCCAAGCTTCCGAATTTGTAAACAGAGATATATTACCACTAACCTCTAAAGACTAGAACGCTTTATCTCCAGTATCGTGAATATTTAAACGTAATCTGTCCATTATTTATGCACATACATAAACGATGGGAACCAAAGCTTTTCTCAGCATTTAGCTTTGTGTATTTTTCTGAAATGTTACTGACAAGTTCAAAAGAGTCTCAGAGGATAACATTTATTTTATTTGAAAATGCATTTTTATCGCACCTGCGCCGAACTGTATAGATCGAGTAGCCAAGCCTGAGTGCCTGAGTGTTAGGCGTGACATGTGGCGTTCTATGTTAAGCAAATGCTTAGGAGTGAGTGAAGGCTGAAACGTTTTAATGTCGCATGATCGCACTTAGGAGTCAGGCTTAGCACTAACTGAGTGAAAGTGCATTCTGTGGGGCGTGCAGCGTCTGGTCTGAGTGCTCACACAACGTACTAGTAAAGCATATACAGGGTGACAAATGGGAAGTTGCCTAAAGTATATGCATCTCTTTCCTCCTTTATTCTACCTACAGTATAAGGCTGGGCCCACGTAGGTATATTCTAGAATGTTGTCAGTTTCTATTGAGACGCCATAAAGAGCAGTACGTGTACTTTAAAATGAGTGACCTTACGAACGAAGAAAAGGTGTATCTCATTGAGTGCTTTTATTCTAGAGGTAAAAACTATACTGAAGCATATAGAGGTTTTCGTACCAAGTTTGGAAGTAAAAGAGTAGCTAGTAAAAATACTTTTAAAAGGTAAGAATAAAAAAAATATATTTGACTTTATAGTATGACCGTATTCTTTAATGAAGTCTTAATTTTTTTTTTCTTCTTTCTTAGTGTAACTGATAACTTCATCAATTATTATACTCTTGACGATCGACGTCATGATCTTCCTGGTCCTTCATACACAGTTACCACAGAAGATAAGGTTGCCGAGGTAGAAGAACATTTCAAGAATAACCCAACGGATTCAATAAGAAAAGCTGCAGTAGCTTTAAAACTGAATCGAGAGACACTAAGATTAATAATGAAAAAGTTCATCAAGTTACATCCTTACAAAATGACAACTCATCAATTGCTCACCACATTCTAAAGAAAAAAGAATTGAGTTTAGTAAAGTTATGACAAATAAATTGGAAAACAACGACGATGAACGGATATGTCAATAAACAAAATTACCGTTTTTGGGGTACTGAAAAATCCACATTTAACTGAAGATAAACCCAAGACCAAAAATGATTTGCGAGAAGCTATTAGAAAAGGAATTTCTAATATTTCTTCATCTACAATTGAACAAAGTTTTTATAGCTTTCTAAAACGACTTGATTATTGTGCAAATTCAGATGGGGATCATTTCGAAAATATTTACCATTAATAGTCATTCCCTAGCCAGATTTTGTCATTTTTTTTAAAACTTAATTGTGCCTATTGAAAATGTTCAATTAAACTGAAACCTATTTCAAATAAAAATGACTACTTCAGTGATTCAATGTATGTTTTTATTATTTTTTTTCCTGAACCTATCTCAAAATTATAAATGATTACTTTAGGCAACTTCCCATTTGTCACCCTGTACATAGGAGTTGAACAAAAGAAGCCGCCACAAAATATTAGATTATTTTTGAACATATTACGTGTTAGTTGTCAGTTTCAAAAGGTATCAAATGTGGCGTTTTGTTCTTCTAACTCCTATTTTTATGATTTTTACAAGCACATGCACATGGCGCTCAATGCAAGCTGGACGTTCTCCTCACCGCGATAATTTGTCGCCACTCAGGACTCCTGCATGAACACGTGATTGAGGCGAACGCCGCACGTCCCACTAGAGCGCACCTAGGCCTTTTCCTAAACTCACATGCTTCATTAATATCAGAATGAGTAAAAAATGGGGCATAAGCGAAAATAAATAAAACCCCCGGTACACCCAGTTATCTTGAGTTATCAGTTATCTGGTTGTACCCCAGGTACAACCAGGTGAACTATGTAGGTGGACCATGGGCAGGAAGCGAATTAATCCGACCAGTCTCATATTTTTAAATACAATAAGAACTACTTCAGACCACCATGAAAGTCTTCCCCCAGGTTTTGATCTGTCGTGCCCAGTCTGGAAGTGAATTAACAGGCTCTGGACCCAAGACAGCCGCTGCATACAGAATCTGCTAATGGGCAGTGGGTGATTCCTCCCGGACTGAATGCGACTGCGGAACTCCCATTCATGCTCTTTTATCCCAGCTGTGTCCTAAGTTCTGCACTAGGGATAACCTCAACAAGGCCACTGTTAAAAATTACCTACGTTCTGACCACCCAGTTAGAGTATTTTAGATTGGATATTGAAAAAAAAAATACTACAGAATAAAATGCAGAAGTATACTTACAAATTTATCTAATTTTGTTTTATGCTATAATCACGCTAATATTATAAATGCGAAAGTTTGTTTGTTTGTTTGTTACTCAATCAAATCGAAACGCCTAAACCGATTTCGATAAAATTTGGTATGTACTTACACATAAGCTACTTTTAATCCCATAAATCAGGTCCTATGGGATAAAAATGGGGTGTCAAGTCAAGTTGCAACAGCGAGTTTAGCTTTATTTTTAGGTTACCTACTCATTTAGTAGTGTAACGCATACGAAGTCGCGGGCAACAGCTAGTTAGTATTAAATCTTGTGCTACCAAGTAATAAAAGGGCTAAAATTGGAGTTATTATTTCGTTAACTGTCTACTAAGCGATCGTTTTATTACTGTCGTTGTCACGATCTTCAGTAGTTCAATACTTATCATAATAAAATATGATAAATTGCTTTGCAAGCCATTATCAGTTTCAACTATTTGCGAGTTAACTGAATATTTGCTATTTCAATGTGACGTTCCGTTCGTCGGCCACGGAGCAATTACCATCTCAAGACTCAAGAGAGCAATTCACAACTGTAAGCTAATAGGTAGCCACGAATTGGGAGTAGGCATTTAGTACCTTTCTGGGACTGTTTGGGTTACATATCCATTAATACGGTACGAGAACATATCGCACAACGTCTCAGCTTTATATAGTAACATTGTCACCTCGTTGTGATGTGAATGGACTTTTAGTACCTACCTTTAGTAGGATAAAATTCCTATTTAAGGAGAATCGTGTTACATAATAATTGAAAAATCATATAAATATAATCAATCACGGGCTGATAAAAACTAGTCCTCCGTCGTCCGAGACACGTTCTCGGAGACCCGGATGACGAAATCACCTCCGCTAATGCGGAAGGTGAGTCATCTACATCAGACAGAGCAAAAACTTCACAGAAACACCGATCTCGCCGGCGAGGTCGACGAATCCCTTCAGTCGCCGCCTATACGAGGTACAAACATGTACCCGGGCGTTTCTCTCCTATCCCCATCCCGGCAACAGCCCAAGCCGAGGTTCGTACCTAAGTGGTGCCCTTGCGCTAGTTGCCTAAAAAAAAAACTTACTGGGCTGAGCGCCATCTGCGCTCGCCAAAAGTTCGGTTAAGCTGTCACGGCCTCAGAGGCCAACAGCGAGTTTAGACCATTCGAAAAAAAATAAAAACTGATTAAAACTTTATTTGAATTGTAAATTAATGGTTATGATTAAAACTAGCTATTGATAAGTTCTACCTAATAATACAAACTTTTATTACGTTAATTAATTGAGGAAGAGTTTTTAAATTTATAAAATTGAATTAACCAGTAGGTACAAATTTTTTATGAATTAAGCCCGTTGTCTCAAGTTTTATAGCCATAAACGGTTTAGCCGTACGAAAAATAAACAAGGCATTTCCCCAAATACTTCTCCAGCTGTCTCTAACAACGTGTAAAAGAGAATAAACATCGAAATATTCAAATGTTGTACAAATAAAGAGATGTTTGCGAAAATTTAAAGTGAGATGTCGTTCGAGATTTGTACAGGAGCGTTGTTTATGTTTGCATGGGACTTCTGGTAGATATGTGTTTTGGTTCTATCTGTTTTTGCGAGACATGCCAGCCCTTTCAGGCTACAGAAGAAAGAAAGAAATAAAGAAACATTTTATTTAAAACCACCATACAGTAAAAGAAAGAAAAAACATAACAACATCTTAAGCGCTAAAAATTTATAACAGCTTTGTATGAGAATGAATTGACAAAGGAGCTGCCTCCTATTCTATCTCTTGAACACGAAACACAGCTGGTGCCCATACATACTAACATTTTAAATTCGAAAGTAACTGTCTGTTTGTTACGTTTTCACAACTAAAACGGCTGGACCGATTTTAATAAAATCGGGTACACAGATTATGACCGGGATTTGGACCTAAGCTGCTTTTTATCAGAAGGAGGGTAATGTTTTCATTGACAAACAACGCGTGCGAAGTCGTAGGCGACAGTTACCAATAAAAAGCCTACAACTCCAAATTTACGATCAAGAGTTGTCAAATTCTTGTTTTGTTGTAGATAGATAATCAGGATTAACATACCTTGTAAGCCGAGTAACGAACTAGTCGGTGCTATGGCTTAGATAAGAATATTAGGGTACTTACTTCCCGTTTCATAAATCTCATGTCATACCTACCCAAAAGTAGCGTTTCGTAAACATTTACTTGTTCCATTATAATGAGTCTCGTTTCGTAAACTTTTCAAATATTACATGTATTAAATCCCGTTTGGTAAACCTTCAACTGAAGTAAGTACAGTCAAGTTAAAAAATAAATGACATGAAATAATATATAATACGATTTATTTTTAATCAATTATCACAGGTACAATAGTCAGATTTATTATAAGATAAGCAACTTACGCACACAAGCGGAAGGTTCAATTTCCTTATCTAACCCTTGAAAAAAATGCTATTTACAATGGCGAGTGCTAGTGTAGGTGAATTCCGCGATTGTATGCTCGCGTTGTAGGACGCTTGTATAAGCTTGTATGAAGCTTTCACACTTTCGTAACTTTGACTAAGTTATAAAATCTGATTTAGCACATTCCACCAATTCCTAGAATGACAGCAGTCGAAACATTGTCACAATAGAACTTTGCTTTTACCTCTCCTTATAAGAATGTAAGTGTATATTTTTACAAACGCAATTGGACATTAGTATATAATGTTAAGGCTTAACACAAACTGAAATTATTGTAATTTTTTTTATACGATTAGTTTGTAGATGTGTGCGTATGTGAAAACGCAGCTGTTTTAACGATGTTTTTGGATGATGATGATGTCGATTCCTAATCCTTAATTTAAAAGAAGTACAGTATTACGTCGATGACTGTACCGTATAAAAATAATAATAGTTAAATAGGTTACCAAACGGGATTCAATTAACGACTATACATTTTTACAAAACGCTACTTTTGGGAGGTTATGATGATTATACATATGGGATATGAGGTGTACGAAACAATAAAGTTACGAAACTAGAATAGTACATTGTTATACAAGGGGCGTAAGCGATCAATTGCACAGGACGCTAATGAGTCGAGGGTGCCCTAGGGGCGTAAATCTGCATTTACGCATCATGTATCGAGCTAACAATGACAAACTTTCAAAGCAGAATTGACGAAACATTTTATGTTGTATAACTGCCTCAAAAAAGAGTGTATTCTTTTCAGGTGTATATTTTTGTGTTGATAATTTTCTTGACTTGAAACAAGATATATTTTTATAGATTTCAGACAGAAAATATCTTGAAGTCGGGAAACTAACTTTATCTTACGCGGCGCCAAAAGAAAACACACTATTTTTGATATGATTCCCACACATTAGATGTGTGGGAATCGCCTAACATAAATGCCCTTTCTCATGTTACTGTTAGTACTGTCCCGTTATAGATAAACGAAATTTAAATCGTCATAAAAACCATAGGAATTTTACTGCTCTACTAAAACTTATTTAAAATAAATACTCTGAAAATTATATTGTTTGCAAAACAAACGAATCGTTATTAATTCAATCACGAATAAAATTAATGTGGAGGTTAAGCACTTAAACCGCATAATTACAATTTTGATGGCGTCAAATTATGATTATGCTGAACAAGCACTTTATTTGAATGGACGCTTTTTATTATATTTATCTGTGATCATTAAAATAAAATTCTTAAGTGGCGGTTTTAATAGCAATTAAAAATATAAGTACTAAATAATTACTCATAGTGTTTAAAACCTTTGGGCTGACTAACATCAAACATAGCTAGGAACGATCTCACAAACTAAAAAAAGTAATTAAATAGGTACATCTATTTGGGTTGTTCCATAACAGCTGTCTTAATAAAATCTTCAAATATAGCCTTTTTATATTGGTGGCTAAAATAACCATTACTTCTTAATAAATTACAAGGATTTATTTAATTTTTGTTCCCGAATAAGCAAAGGCCTAACTCTATACACTTAAGTTTAGGAGCTTACTAGTATTCAAATATCTTTTTATTATTTTAATTGCAGTTTATAGTTTGGTAAGACGAGTTTTAAACGAGGCGAATTTATAAAATTAAAGTTCATAGGGTGTTTGATAATATACGCACAAAAAAGAAAGTAGTTTTTTTGATAAGCATAATAAATAAACACATTTATTTTTGCATGTAAAAACCAACACTTTATTAAACTTATGTTGTGCTGTTGCATAATGCTTGCCATCTAACCATAAATGCTGTATTGGTGACGTCTCGAGATATCTCTTGTTGTCCCTTTTTAACCCAAAACCCGCAGCCATTTCCGAAAGAAATATCAAATCGGCCTTTATTTTTGGATGTCGATTGCAATGTCGATAAGTAATTCAGTAAGTTTTGTATCGAATTAATCACCTAAACTTCGACAATTTTCTTTAAAATTTGATCATATAACTAGTAGTTTTTTTTTGAGAAGTATTTTTTTATGTTTTGAGAAACCGTCATTTGAATATCATCACTATATTAATTAACAAACAACCTGTAGAAATGTAAGGAGACGTTGATAGTTGCCATTAAACGATCTAGAATTGTTTGTCTCTATCTCAGACCTTGATCAGGTGTGAATTTGTTCGAACACAATGAGAAAAAATCCCATTTGTAGAGATCGAACCTCGAGAAATGTTTTTTGCCAAAATTTCCCTGACGATTGTAAGGGTCTTTATCAGAAATACCTACTCGTGCAATGAAAACATTTACCAAAATAACCGCCATCAAAATCTTTAGTGTTTACCTTTTCCCTTCTACGTGTCCGATAAAAACTCCGAAACAATGAACCCACATTTCTCGGTTGTCTTCACGTTACTAAAAACATTGAACAAGACTCTTCGATCTTCATTTACGTGGAGACTGGGGGATTATTATCTGGCATCTCTCGGGGGTATCCGGCGTTAATCTCTGTTGTCGTTTGACACAACGATCCTTAAACGTAATTAGCGACTAAACATGTTAAATTTTGACGTATTTAATGATTTGACAACTCTCTAAATCAGGGTTTCTCAAACTTTCGGCTCCACGAACCCCTGTTAAAGTTTCCAGGTGACAGCGAACCCCTCAACTAACTAATTAAATCACCCCTCCCCCCCAAAGGAAATAATAAAATTGACTGTTGAAGAAAATAAGGTTTTTATTTCAATAAATGGTGACAAATAAAGTGCCAAAAGAAATATCTTTTTAATATTAATGTGATGGGTGTGCTTGTTTCTTGTCTCAAATGGAGTTAATTTTAGGAGTAATTTCAACCTTCATTCTGACTCGGTATCAAGTCGAGAGAGAGTCGAGAGAGAGGGAGCGATGAATTCAGTCGCACTATGTGTGCCGCACGTGCCTGCCAGTTATCAAGCCACCATTACGTAAATCTTGACGCCGAATGGAGAACCCCTAGGGGTTCGTGTACCCCACTTTGAGAAACCCTGCTTTAAACCATGTATATTTTTTGCTCTTAGATACGTTGCTTAATATTTATACTTACTATTGAAAAAAGTTGATAGGAAAGCACGAAACTAATGTCAACACATCAAACAAATAAATATGAAAAAGGGAAATAAAGTAACAATATTAGTTATTAGTTGATATGTGGCGTCAATGCACCAGGTTTCATGGCAGCGATGTGCAATATTGTTCAGCATGATGCTGAGCCATACCCGTTTTTCGGCACAGTGTTCATAGTGACTACGTACGCATTTTTTTTAATTTTCTGTTTAAGCTAATATGTCTGTATTATACAACATAATATGTACTTTTTGTGTTTGTGTTGCTTGTGTCGAAATAAATGTCTATATCTATCTATACATATAGGTTGTTTGATAATATACGCACAAAAATGAAAGGGGTTATTTTGATGAGCATAATAAATAAATATGTGAAATGTTTACCATAGATATATGGAATTTATTTTGGCATGTAAAAACAAACACTTTATTAAACTTATGTTGTGCTATTGCATAATGCTTGCCATCTAACCACACATACTGTATTGGTGACGTCTTGAGATATCTCTTGTTGCCCCTTTCTAACCAAAAACCCGCAGCCATTTCCGAAAGACATATCAAATCGGCCTTTATTTTTGGATGTCGATTGCAAGAGTATGCAGTAAGTTTTATATCGAATTAATCACCTAAACTTTTTTTTTATGTATTGAGAAACCGTCACTTGAATATCGTCCGTATATTAATTAACAAACACCCTGCATATAAGCATTTTCAGATATTCGATAAATCATTAAAAAATATTTCTCCGTTATATCTGTATGACACTATATTATCCTCTGGGTCGCCACTCTGTCAGGCTATTTGACTTTGACAAACACTTCTAAAAAACTGGTATATATGTATCAATTCAAGATTTATAAAACGTCTGGTGGCAAGTTCCATTGCAGCATATTAGAACAGGCCTTTGGAGAAGGCTTACTCAGCACCTTTACATCTGCCTCTCAGCTACATTATACACAGACACCACAAGAAACCCATTAACTCCACACCAGCGCAATCAGGTCTCCGCAGTGCAATTGATTTTACTGGATATCATTTGAAATAAGATCCGTGCAAACGCAATGTAGTGAAAACGTGCGCTATTGTGGGGGACGAGGCTTTTTACGGCACTTCCACCCTCGGCCCCCACTCAGCTGATGTACAGGTGAGGGTCGTAGTGATTGGCGATTGCCTAACCTTAATATGTTTTGTTCCAAAACCGAATCGGACGGTTCTCTAGAGGACCTTTAGATAAGACGCTCAACTTTATACATGGGAGCAATTAATTATAATACGACTGTACTATATTGTTGACTGTATTATAATACGACTGAATAGGGGTTTAGTTAAAATATTTTTTCCGGTAGAAAAAATTGTATTTTGGCTTATTTGTATCTTATGCACAACATGGGTAGGTATTGTAAAGTTTTTTAATCAACTTAAATATACTGTCGCTATTATGTAACGTTGTTGTTTTAATAGTATATCCTAGACTGGTAAATAAAGTGAATGCAGAAATAAATTTCTCTAAAAGTCAGTTTGAGTCTCCTACGAGTACAAACGTTGTATCTTTACATACTCTTGTATAAAATGAAGTCGCTTCCGCTTTCTGTTACCTTAGATCTTTTATACTACTCAATGGATTTTAATGCAAATTTCAGCAATAGATAGAGTGATTCAAGAGGAAGGTTAATATGTATAGCTTCCGCCAGCGGCTTCGCACGCGTTGTTTGTCAACAAAAAGTAGCCTATGTGTTAATCCAGGTTATAAACTACGTACATACCGATTTGAAAGTCTCTCTGTCTGTTTGTTACATTTTCACGACTTAACGGCTCGACCGATTTCGATGGAATTTGCTACCTATATACCTAGATAGATTATGAATGGACTTGAGATATAGGATACACTTTACACAAATACACAGAAGGATTTGTTATTGACAAACCACACGTACGAAGCCGCGGGCGGGTCAACTAGTACATTATATGAATGAATTTGCAAATGTATAAGTATTCTATCAGTGACTGGTGCCCATAGTTCAAACATTGTTAAGTTTGGGGCTAGATAGCGCGGTTTGAAATGTTCTGCATTATTTATTTTATTGTTTTTTTGTGGCTATAATGGTTCTAGTAGATGCCCTTTAAACCCTATCTGAACTTTCCATCTTGTATTACAGTTCGGATCGCTTCCGCTTTCTATCATGCCCTCAGGCTTGCAATCACAAAGCAGATGGCGCGACGCCTAAGTACCGTTATAGGTACATTTTACTTCTTGGACTTGCATCGCTTTTCATTAATTACATCTTGGTAAGGCTTTTGCAAGCTACTACAACAGAAACTTACGCTCACCCGCTGTTCAAACTTTATTTCTTTCATTGTTGAATTTTTTTCTACTACTCGTACCTATCTCAAGAGATTAAAGAATTTACTTTATAATATTTATTTATAACAGGATATTTAAAGTGAAATTTTTGCGTTTTATTGACACCTGCCACAAAATTATTGAATATTCAAAACGCAAACCAAAATATTGTGTCCTTTGTGAACATTTTCACATGAATAGGTATATCCACAGACCGTATACGGATTCTCAGGAGAGTAAATAACTCGACCATCTTTTATTGTAAAATACAGTGCTCCAAAATATAAATAGCGCGAGAATTTCTGCAAGCAACGTATTGAAACTATTCTAGTTGTCGATCGCCTGAATTTTCACTTTACCTCAGCCGTACATTCACTAGGCGACATTTCTTTTGCAATACGAGTCGCGTGAGACTTGCGCTAGTTTGTGCAATATTGAGCAATTAAGAGAATTACAACTAATAGAATTAGTAGTGGTACTTAGAATTCTTTTTTAAGGGTTCACCCGGGGAATTACTCCTACCATACCTACTTCTGCCGCCACGCAGCATGACTGTATTTCGTTTTGAAGGTTTGGGTGCTGGTGAAATTACAGGCACATGCGGTTTTACACTTGTATGCCTCAAATTGATGGACGCCAGGCAGTGCATCGTAGGGCACTTTCTTAAGATACGTGTTAACGATGCAATGTTTTGTTATAGGCGATGGTTACCACTTAACACTTTAAACCGAAAAGACCTTTACCCAGCAGTGAGTACTGGGAGACTAGAAAGATGATTCATAACAAATTAAAAAAATTTGTCTGGAAACAATGTCGCCTAGAGAATAAACAGCTTCACTTTACCAACGGTTGAAAGTGACAATATGTTTGGATACCTATTTTACGCCAGGTTTTGTTAAATTGAAATTGTTCTAGCTATTTCAAGAAAGGAAGCAGAATTAAATTCAGTATTTTCTGGTGATATCTTCGAATTGAAACTGTCTGGTAGCTGTCGCTCGCTTGAATTTAGTATATATATAGTATGTATATAACAAAGCACCTAAACAAGACATGGATTAAGGTTGACTGAGCTTAGAGGATGGTAGATAATAGGTGCTGGGAAAAAAAGCAGTGGCTGCGTTCTTTATCTAGCTAAAGCTGCAATTTCTAGCTAAATCTGTAATTTCTAGATAAACCTGCAATTTCCAGCTAAAGCTGAAATTTCCACTAAAGCTGCAATTTCCAGCTAAATCAGAAATTTCTAGATAAATCTGCAATTTCCAGCTAAAGCTGCAATTTGCCAATTGACTAGGCGCTATATTAATTAACACACTAATATTATAAATGCGAAAGTTTGGCTGTTTGTTTGGTTGTTTGTTACTCAATCACGTCGTAACGGCTGAACCGATTTCGATAAAATTTGGTATGTACTTACTTTAAATAACGTTCATACAAAATTACCCAAATCAAATGGAAAATATTACTATCTATTTTAAAATTACTGTGACACACCCGCAAAGACTACGGAACCCTACACTGTGCGTGGTCCGATATGCACTTAACTTATTATATAAAAAAAGCTAGTATAATTGATAAAATATTTTCTTACTCATTTCAAACCAAAGCAAAATGTTGCTATGACTTTACGTTGTATTTACGTAACAATATATATACTATCTCGGGGTTGCTGTGGGAGCAAAATCTCTCCACGGTAAATATAAACACAACCCTCAGTAGAAAAATGTTTCTATGAAGCACTTTATATTCTACGAGAACCTAAGTAAGTATATTTTAATTTTATTTTCCTCAAAACGAATTAAATCCAGAACATTCGCGTAGAATCCTACTTTACTTCATTCAAAATTAATATTAACTAGTGATCTCTAGTACACAAATACAAGAGATGCTGCTGTACATACAATCAAAGACTTCGGAAAAAAATCTACAGATACATCTAACTTAAAGAATAAAATGCGTCAATTAGAAAAACAATTACAAAACATAACATATATACATATATCAACCAGCTGCTACCTAGGGCTAAGCACGCGTACTAGTACTAGGCGGCGGCGCGGCACGGACGCACAAGCGGCGCGCCGCATCTACATCTTCTTTAGGATTAAATGGCAGTGCGCTCATATACTAAAGTTGCGGCACGGGCGAGTTTGAGGCGGCGCGGAGTCGAGGTGGAGAAGCGGCGTGGGCGCTGTGCCCGACCGCGATGCGATTCCACCGCCATTTAGTCATTTTGTTTCGCGCGCTTTATCATTTTGTTCAATTTTCTCCTATTTAAATTTATATCTTGTATGAGTGCAAGTACGTCTTCATCTTCTGACGATGTCATGTTGAATGAACTAGAAATTAGAATGTGTGAAGGAAGCATAGCCGTCCGCGCCCGCGCCTCGACTACATAGATACCACGTCTAGGCCGTGCCGCGACGCCGCCGCGTCCTCGCCTCGACTTACCAGTGAGAGACGCGCCTGAGTCTTAATTCAGGTCACATATATATCATAGTTCATAGTCTAAGTACATACCAAATTTCATCGTTATTAATTAAATTTCATTTAATTGACGTTTCAAAGTGATCCTTGTGATTTTAATGAATAAAAATATTTGACTTTTTTTTTTTTAATAATAATAAATATTGCTGGACATGTCACACAGCGCTATCTAGCCCCAAACTAAGCAGAGCTTGTACTATGGGAACCAGATAACTGATAGAATACTTATATACCTTTTTTTTGTAAATACATACTTATCATACATAGAAAAACATCCAGACCCGGAACAAATATCTGTAAATTATGCAAACATTTGTTCCGCGGCGGGAATCGAACCCGCTACCTCCTGCGTCTCACCCGGCTATTCGCCCACTGCGCCACGGAGGTAGTCTTGACTTGACATCGAAATCGGTTCCATTTGGACGTGAAAGCATAACAGTCAAGCAGAGAGGCAGACAGACAGAAACAGAGCTACTTTTCAAATTTATAAATTAGTAGACTCAGATGATGAAGACTAGTAGCAACAGTAAAGTTTTTCGTTTTTTATTCCAGCTCTCTGCGTACGAGTTCTTGGGTAACATCCAAATTGCGATCTTCTTTGATTAAAATGTAATATTAAAACGCCGTTATGCTCTACGAGTTCCACACAATTTTATTCATTGCTTCCGATTCAACACAACTTCCATCCTCGATTTAAAAGATAGCGAATGCTATTATATCCTATTTTATTCTCGTCCGGAAAATCCTGCATATAGCTAATTTGAACAAAACCGAATGTCTCAGAAACGTGGTTTCACAAACAAATTCTGGGAATACTTTGGCTGAATTGCTTCCCCTAGAGCTAAGACACCTCGTTAAGGAATACGTAAGCTTTTCGACTCGCGAGATATGGCCCGGAAAATGTGGGCCTTGAGGCTTAAGGCTCACTACAGTTTCCTTGACATCAGGTTTTTCAAAGCACTTTTATTTGAAACCACTGAGCATTATTAAATCGCTGAGTTTCAAGAGTTAGTGCGAGTTGTTTCTTTTTATTACTTTCAGGGTTTAATAGCAACGTGTTTTACGAATAATTACCGAGGGTTACTTTTCTCAGAAATGCCCCAATTAACAATGTCATTGACCAGCGAAACACCCTACTAATGGTCTAAGAGCCGGTGAAGATCGACCTTCACCGATCTGATAACCAGATGAGACATACTTTTTATCAAATATAATGTATAAACAAATATGCCTATAATTACTTGCCTATCTAAAAGTGCTCATGGCTATTTTTAACTAAATTAACTTTAATCGATTTTTTTTCATCACTTTGATTCTTTTGATAACCAAATAAATTTTATTTCACTGTTCGTTTTTAACACACAGAATATGCCTCAGTAGGCTTGCCTACTCATTTCTGTGTTAGCTACCTGGCAAGCCGATGTGAACAGGTAAGTCAATATAGGTGACTCCATCGTTCTGCTAACTTATCGAAAGTTATATCAAATTTTAGATTATTTTATTACAAAATCAGTCATATATAGACTTGCCTGCAAAAAATCATACTTAAAGTACTGTTGCCTAGCTAAAAACTTTTAGAGTTTTAGCCATCTGATAGGTGCGAGAGAGAAATTAGAGCGTCCGAAGTCTGTGTGGTAGAACAAGACACAACATACAGTACATACATACAGTAGCAGCTGCAAGCTACCTGACCGTTGAATGTATCCGAGTGCGCATGCTCGTGTACATGTGAGTGACAGAGACAGCATTTATTTACACTTGTCATTAATTTTGAACTCCCATTTATTATAACTAATTTCGATCACAATTTTTATATTATTTCACACTATACGTATTTACAGCTATGAAAAAATCAAAAATAAATAAGTTAATATATTAATAAATAAATAAAAAAACTAAATCAACAAAACTTTTTATAATTTTAAAGTTAAATTGTAAAATAAAAAAAAAAATAAAAAAATCTATATATTTTATTTAATATTAAATAGAGAATAATTTATTTATTATTTAAATTAAATAAATGCCGTAAAGCGGGAAAGAATAAGTGTTACTATTAAAATATTAGTATAAAAAATAAAAAATAATAATAAATATAGAAAAAAATTTAATACATTTATGTTGTTAGAACCGTTTATTACAATGCATAAAAAATACATAAAAAATGAAATTCAAAGATTTTTATTATTTTTATTTATTCAATGTACGGCTTTTTTTTCAAGCAATAATCGATATGAAAGAAATAACTAATTGTAAATTTTTAATTTGTATAAACAAAAACTTTTACTTACTTCATAATCTTTTACAAAATTTTCGAACTCTTCTTTGTATTTTTTTTATAACGGTAACTTTGTTGTAACACGTGTAATGATAACCAACAAACTCCAACGATTCTTTGCTGAATTGAATATCTCCATACTTAAAGCTTTGCTTTTTACGGAAAGCCAATTTTAAATGGCATGTTTTAAATGAATGTTCATTAAAGTCAATAATTTCTTTTTTCGCACCACACAAAAACACTTTTTACTCATTGTTAAAATCACAATTTATATTATTTAGCACGTGTTGTCACTAATAAATGATTTTCGACTATACACAAGCATGCGCACTCGGATACATTCAACGGTCAGGTACACAGAAATGAGTAGGCAAGCCTACTGAGGCATATTCTGTGTGTTAAAAACTAAAAGTGAAATAAAATTCAATGAAAAAAAATCGATTAAAGTTAATTTAATTAAAAATAGCCATTAGCACTTTTAGATAGGCAAGTAGTTATAGGCATATTTGTTTATACATTATATTTGATAAAAAATATATCTCATCTGGTTATCAGATCGGTGAAGGTCGATCTTCCACGTCTCCTCTACTATAACTAACCCCTCCTAGACTACCAATACCATCCATACAAATATTATAAAAGCGAAATTTACTCGTGTTTGATTGTTTGTAAGTTTGTTCGTTTGTTACCTTTTCACGTCTAAAAGGCTGGACGGATCGTAATGAAATTTAGCAAGAAGATAGATTATATCCTGAGGAAAGACATATAATATTTTTTGTTTCAAAAAATAATCTTAATGGGAGTGAAATAGGGGTTGAGAGTTCCATATAATTTAACCGTGGTTCATTGACGTGAAGTCATATACATGAAGTGTCGCGTCACTTTGACATTTCCTTCTGCATTGGATTTCTTTGATAATTTATATGGCAGAACAAAGTTTGCGGGGTCAGCTAGTATTAACTTTTAAAACTATCATGTTTATGAACACTGCATCTGCGTCGAAATATCAGGATACTCAAAAACTCACAAATCATGGTAAATATCCCGTTTTTAGTACAAATATTGCAGTACAATATTACGTTTATATATAGTTTGTTCACAATAATACCTATGTTGTTTCTATTCACCATAAAAAACCTCTTATTTATTTTGGTAAATGTTGACTATCCCATGGCATTTCATCTCATCACATCTCAGCATGGCCCAGGTGTATTCTGTCAATGAATTAATACCAGTATTAGATAATCTAATCATTATTTATTGTTTTTATTATTATAGAATACAGAAATAAAAATATTGAATAGAGTACATAAATATTTTTATCTTTATTACATAGTATAAAATGAAGTCACTTCCGCTGTCTGTTCCCTTAGATCTTTTAAACTACTCAACGGATTTTAATGCAGTTTTCAGCAATAGATAGAGTGATCCAAAAGGAAGGTTTATATGTATAATACATAAATAACTCTGTTTGTTTGTTACCTTTACACGACTAAACGGCTAACTGGATCGTAATGAAATTTGGCAAGGATTATATCCTGGGATAGGACATAGGCATCTTTTAAGCCAACTGCACAAAATGAGGGTAATGTTTTATTGAAATAGTGAGAAGCCGTGGGCGGGTCAGCTAGTAAATTATAAAAAAATATATCGTTGTTACCTTTATCAACTTCCGCTTCATATTTCAGATAAAACAGGATCATAATTATTATGGCAACAAAAATGTATATTGTTACATAGGACCAACAAAAGAATCATGACGTTAATAAAAACATTAATAAAAAAAGATTACTGGTAGAATACAGTGTACAGGTGTACGCATCGGCGAAATATTAACAATTTTTGAAAATCAAAATGGACCCGTTTGTGTAAGGGTCAAAACGTATCAAAAGAAAAATATACTCAAATTATTACCTATGTCAGAATTTAAGAAGTTTTAGAGGTATAGTTTCCACGTTTTTACTTAAGTTTATTTTCATACAGTAACAAAAATAATTATATTAGGGCCTTTATTAGTTTGCTAAGGAATTAGTAGGGTGCTAGATAATTCATAATTTTTCGGTATTTAGCTAATTTAAATACTTGTTTCTTACCATTGAAATAAAATGTAAAATTTAAAGATGCTTATAAAGTTTTTTAGAATAGAATATATTTATTTGACACACACAAAGAAACACATAACGGATCACAAACAAAATAGTAGACAGACAGGAAAAATACAGTAGAATGAGATATTATAATATATTTTATAATATATTTTACTTTTAAATATAATGTATTTTAGTAATATTATTTGCCCATACTTACCTACATCAGCTTAAATAAAGTGACACACCCTTGTTGTAAGTGCCTATGTCTTCCTTCTATTTCAACCGAGGCTCTATTCAGAAGTTAAGGTGCGGAGGGATAATATTACTGAGTATGATAAGGGTCCGTGGAGGTTGGTTGCCATGGCAACGGAACGCTAAATACTAGTAAGTATAATGATGTACAGCGTCAACAAAATGGTAAACTTGGCCCCATAATAGAGTAGTATGAATAGTCTTACGTATTTTTTGTATAATGTATTAGGTTTATCTGTAATGTACTTAAGTATAGTTTATAGGTATTATTTTTAATATATATAAGTGCCTATTTTGTTTATTATGGTATATATTATGTATAACTATAGGTATTGATTGGTATTTTACTCCAATGTCCTTGTCTGTGCACGTATACACCACTATAATCAACCATCTCTATCTTCAAAGGTTTGGTGGAAGAAAACTCTTATTAGGGTTAAGCCCGCCTTTGTACATGCCCATTTTGTAAGCTGTTTCTGTCTGTAAATCGATTTGTGTACAGTCTATTTCTATTATAATATATAAGAATCAAAGTCTTGACTGACTTTCAGACAACGCACAGCCTAAACCGCTTGTCGTAGAAACTTGAAATTTAGAGGGTATGTTTGTCGTGTGCGGGGTGTACTAAGAAAGGATTTGTTGAAATTTAACCCCTAAAAGGGTTAAAAGAGGGGTTTACGTTTGTATGAAAAACAGTGGTCCCTGGATTTATAAACTTGAAACTTGGCAAATATATTTTTTAACAAAAATAAGAGAAATATGTAGTATTTTTTTAACTTTTCAAAAATCATCCCCTGGGTGGGTGAAAAAGGGTGTTGAACTTTGTATGGTAAAACATTTTTCCTGAGGTCAATAAACGTAAAACGTTGCATAAATACTTATCAAGGTACATAATGAAACATGGCATAGTTACTTTTTTTTTAAATCACCCCCTAGGGTTGAAAAGGGATGTTGTAGTTTGATCTAAAACAATGTTAATTGCATTTACGAACGTATAACTTTGCATAAATGCTTTTTATAGGTAAATAATGAAACATTTTATCATTGTAAGACCACCAGAGTCTGATGATGGAGCCAGGATCTACAGAACTCATTAATGGATAACAGTAGATGTATCGTGTTTGGGTGCTATTAAATTGTTTTTGCGAGACGTTTCACGATACAATTGACTACCAGCGACTGAAAATGGGCAAATCGACCGTTCTTAATCAACAATGTTATCATCAATATATTAAACAATCGTTACGGGTTCTGACAGACTGACTGAAAATCAACGCACAGCGTAAACCGCTGACCTTAGAGGCTTGAAATATGGAGAAATAGTGGTGTAACGCGTACGAAGTTGCGGGAAACAGCTAGTAAAAATAAAGGGATTTGCTAATTTAAGTGCAACTTAGACAGTTTGTGGAAGCTTAGCCTCGTAATATATTGCTTGATGTTTGGGCCAGTAACTTCATCACAGAGTTCGTTTCACAAAAGAAGTCCCGCGCCCGTTTGAGGAACTGAGATCGCTCGTTGCTATTCAATAACGCCCAGGCCAAGAAACTTCTTTCGTGTAACGGACTCTAGAAGTAGTACTAATAGAACACCACGTTATTACAAAACCTAACAAATAACAGCGAAATCGATAGACAGCTAAAAACCATATATTCTTTCAAAAGTTTTTATACCATAAAACATTTAACAAGTTTATAACAGAAATATAACTTTCTGCGTGCTTTTCTGAGTGGCAGACTGCAGATTTTTGTAGCCGATTGCAATTGAAAAAAAAAAAAGATAAAATAAAACGTGAAAACGTCGAGTGCAAACCATACATTGAATATCCCACAGATGATTCAAAAGAAAATACGTTACAGTCGTTTTATTGCATAGAGAAGAGTAATGCTTTCTATGATTTTCCCCCGAGTAATATTACAGATCAACGGACATTGAACAGTAGTGCATTTTTCCTCAATTGTAAAAGATATAAAGCAAACTGCTGAAGCAAAAATTACGTAATGATAGGCAACAATATAATGTTGCTGATATTTTCTGAAGAATGTATTTGCAACTTGCTATAAAATTATATCTAGGTTCTTTTTGATCAGCTGGAATTTGCCGTAGAAACAAACAATGTACCGTAGAATTGTGTAGATTCAACGCCGATCTAAAAACTTCCACTAAAATGCCTTCACCATTCCACAACCATCTTCACAAAGAAATAACACTAGCATTTTATTCGAGTGCACTTTAAAATATTCCTCGAGTACGTGCCGCTGCTGGTAGGCTAAGCGTAGGTCACGATCTGCCCTAAAGGCTTACTTCTGAAAGCTAAGAGCGCTGACTAGCTTTCCCCCGCCTTGGAATTGCAAAAGCGGCGAAACTTAAAATCTTTCATAGGTACTTTAAAATAAGAAATCTGAAAAACTAAAATACATTTTGGTTTCCGCTTGTGTGTGGTTCTTTATTGTGGCATTATTATTTACTGGTTTAATGATTGCCACACCCCATTTTGTCTTGGCAGGACGTGGGGTAGTGAAATATGTACATTGTTTTAGTATAAAATACCTATTTTTGCCGCCCTTTGGTGCGAGTATGTACTCGCTTACCCACTTTAATACTAGTAATAATAATAAATACAATCGGACTTATTAGGTTTATTCGCATTAATGAGAATCACGGCCTCTGGCATACATTTAAAAAAAAGTGGGTGATCGCGTCCATGGAAAGAGGACAACAAAAAAATAGACGGGACCTTTTAGAATCGATTACGGATCTTCCTATCGGATAGACACGAAAAGGGTTACAGAAACACCTACCAGACCTTACTTTAGAAACAAAAGTTCGGTTTGAAGCAGATTGAATGTTAATATTTTAAAATGTTGTTTTTTAAAGTACTTATACATATTTTAAGATATTTTCAAAAATAACAAAACTGAGCTGTTGAAGCACGATTAAGATTCCTAATGGCAAATGTAAAACGTAGGAAATTAGCTTTATAACCATTTATTTGCGAGATGCAGTTTAATTTTACCCAACCGTGCAGAAGGATGGTTATGTTTTTAGGGTGCATGTATGTACGTTTGTATGTATGTCATTGTATGTACACTATATGCCTGTTCATTTGGCTCATGGCAATATGGCGGCTTGCAGCCGTTATATTGGTTCAAGTTTTTATTCAGCTGTCCACAGATTTGTGTCATGGCAACGTTGTTATTTGTAAAACTGTAGGTAGTTTTTATCGTGTATATTATTTTCACATCTCGTCCTTCTAATTAATTGATCGAGTGAAGCGAGATCTCTAAATCAACTTGAGCAAATTGTATGTATGTGTGTATGTATCTATGTATGTATGTTTGTTTATCCGAGGAAAACTTTCGAAGCGTTTATTCGATCGTCGTGAAATTTTGTATATAGGTAGGTAGTTATAGTATAATTTTAGTGTGACTAACTGAGCAAAAATATAGGGATATTGTAAAGATATTGCGGTTCAAGAGGGGTAAAAAAAATTAACTATCCAGCCAAATGACACGTCTAATAAAAGGTCTTTGTGAGTACATTTGGACCCCGTTTTTATTTTTAGTTTAAACCGTTTAGTTTTTAAGTTATTAGCCATAATAAAAACTGAACTTTGACAAAACTCACACCAGTGACCCCACAGTGCTGAAATATGGTATGCGTGTAGTGACACATATATAGGGAAAAATCTGAAATCCAGAATAACTGCAACTTCTACCCCCCAAAAAGCACTATTTTAGTCGTCAAAGATTAGGTACAAATAATATTTTTTTAAGGGAGACTCGCGAGATCTTATTTCGGGGCGAACCACTAGTATAATTCAAAAGCTTCGATCAAGGCGTGCCTAATTGAAAGTTTATTCTAGGAATTGCCTTTGAAATAGTCGAGGTCGTATACAATGTTTTGGTAATCGAAAATTCGAACCTGGTACTTCACAAGAACTATTTGTGTAAGGTTTGAAACTAAAGCAATATCAATTAAATTTGACTTCACTAATAATCATGGCGGAATAAGTGACGTCTTTTCGTCCAAAATACCTTAGTGTCTCTAGAAAAAAGTCATTTATCAGTGTATCAGTGATGGATGAGTGATGTCATACGGCACAGAAACGTGGTCTCTCACTATGTGCCTCTTAAGAAGGCTCACATTTTCTCGGCGTGCTATAGAGAGGGATACGATAGGTGTTTCTCGACATGATCTAATTAGGAATGAAGAGATCAGTAGGCAAACCATGGTAACAGACATAGCCAAGAGGATTAGCAAGCTGAAGTGGCAGTGGACGGGGCACATAGCTCGAAGAACTGACGGCTCTTGAGCAAAAAAGTTCACGAGTCGAGTGGAGCGTAGGACGGCCCCCCACTAGATGGAAAGACGACCTGAAAAAGGTTGCTGGGAGTCGTTGCAGGCCGCACAAGATCGGGCGTACAGGAAATATGTGTTGTGACGTGACAGTAGAAGTAGGGCTGATATGTTGATGATGATGACTTATCAAATAGGGTTTTACTTTGGCTAAACTTAAGTATTTGTACAAGACAGTGTGAAGTATGATCACTTATCTTCTGGATTGTTATTACTGAACTATCAAATAAAACGCAACTGTTGACGGTTTATTCACAAGTCGTTCCTTCTCATAAATGTCAGGATCGTCACGCTGTAGCTTTCTCGGCTAGCCGCTGTGTCCTCATTCGTTCCACCTAAAGTGTGATCCACGATGCAGTTAGCCTGTACATTCTGTATCATCATCATCATTTTAGTCCGTCTGCAACCACTATTGGGTATATGCCTCCTCTTTATTACGCCATTCTTTCCGGTTCCTTGTGAGTCTCATCCATTGACACACAGCTACGTTGACGACGTCATTCGACCATTCTTAATACTTATATAGATAATTGTATACATTCTGTATACAAACCGTTCAATCTACGATATGGAAAAACAGCCTGTGTGTATGTGGCATTTAAAAAAAATTTATATAATATTATTGGTAATTTATTAATGTATATTAGTTATACACGGTGAAATTGAAATGCCTGTTCTTCTAGAGCAAACGTTGTTCAGACCATGGGCTACTACCGTTCTAAAGAATGAAAATTAAATATATTATTTGAAAAAAATTAACTATGCGTTCTCATATAAAAAAGTTATGTTACTCCAACATTAACCGTGACATAAAATTCACGCACCGCGGTAGCGATAACGTATTAGGTACATACTATTGTTTCTTCTTTGGCAGGTATTATTTCGTGTGTTGTAGCACAGTGTAATATATAAGTATATATATATATAAAATGTTAGTAATGTATTTTAAGTTCATTGCTTTTTGGAATATGTATTTGATTTTGTAAACCTGAAATGTTTTTCTTAAGTTACGTCTATTTTTTATATTACGGAAGTGCGAAACCTCCTAATACAGGTATTATTTACTTAAAAGGAGGTGTCAACTACTAGTTAAGATATTGTAAACACAAGTTATCGAAATAAAACATTTGTATTTGAGTGTAACGAGACATAAGACTGTGGTTTAAATTCGTAACTTCATGTTTTTATAAAAACCTTATTTTCTTTAGTTTGGTGCTATAAACGGGTAGTACGGCATGGGTAGCGATTCTGTTGTTTACGCTAAATACATTTCGTAAAATACGAACGCTCATAATTGGTTCTCACTAAGATCAAATTAGAATGACATTTAAAGTGGCATTTCTAAAATAAAGTAATATTTATTAAGGTGACGTAGCAGTCAAATTGGTGTTGATTAAAACTAGCCCGTAAACATGTAATCTTATTAAAAATACTTAATTTTAGAAATATCGTTCTAATTTGATCTTTAGGGTTAACAAAATAAGAGCATTCGTATGTTACGAAATATTGCTGAAACGCAGGAGGTAGCGGGTTCGATTCCCGCCGCGGAACAAATGTTTGCATGATTTACAGATATTTGTTCCGGGTCTGGATGTTTTTCTATATAATTATGATAAGTATGTATTTACAAAAAAAGGTATGTAAGTATTCTATCAATTATCTGGTTCCCATAGTATGAGCTCTGCTTAGTTTGGGGCTAGATAGCGCTGTGTGACATGTCCAGCAATATTTTTTTTTATTAGTTATCAGCGTTAACAACAGAATCGCCACCATGGTCGATCTAAACAACGATTATTATGGAATAGCAGTGATTTAAATTTCCCCGTGTATATATTTAAGCAACATCAACATTCCAAAAACGCAGAGTGATTATAACGAAAATGCACATTCGACTGTTGGCTATTGACTGGATTCGAAATTATTTTTTTGGATGCGGCAGCGCATCCGTATTGAAGATAATTACTCTTCATGGTGCAGCCTTTCTGCTGGTGTCCTCCAAGGCAGCGTCTTATCTCCTCTCCTCTTCAGTGTTTTTATTCATTCAATAACTCAATATCAGGTAATGTCTGCACAGTCCATTCCATCCAAAGGTTGTCTGGTAGAGATCGCTATTTAGCGATAAGACCGCCAATTGTATCCATAGATTTACGTAGTTGTTTTTTATATGTATTTGTTTCGTGGTGTGCAATAAAGTATTATCTAATCTAATCTAATCTCATCTCAAAATCTTTCTTCGTCGTACCACTTGTATGCAGATGATTTACAAATTTACATACAAACCCCGATTGACAACATTAACGGAGCTATCTGTTTTCTCTGAGTCTACGTAGACTTCGTAACTTTTTACCGACCGCCGCCAAAATTGCGCTTGCACAATCCCTTCTACTCCCTATCTTAGATTACGCCGACGCCAGCTACCTCGACATTTCCGAAGTTCAAATGAGCAAACTTGAGCGCCGTCAAAACCTTTGTATTCGGTTCATATTCGGCTTGCGCAAGTATGACCATGTCTCAGAATTCCGCGCAAAACTCAAGTGGCTCCCTATCCGTCTTCGCCGGAATGCACATATTCTATCACTTATTTATAACATTCTCTTTAATCCTACTTCACCTTTTTTTCTAAAGGAACGTTTCGAGTTTCTGTATCAAGCACATTCTAGAAACCTTCGTTCTTCCGAATCTCTACAGCTTCGAAGTCCCATCCATAATTCACAATTGTATGGTGAGTCCTTCACAGTACAAGCTGTGCGACTGTGAAACGCCCTACCTTTGTCCATAAGGTCGTCCAAATCTCTTTCTATTTTCAAAGTCAAGGTATACAACCATTTTCTTTCGTTGTCTCGTAACTGCTAGTTAGTGTTTATGTTATTTATCCTCCATTATGTAGTGTAGTTGATTTATATACTATTTGTATGTATTTAAGTTTATGTTTATTATTATACATAATAAATAGGTATATATTATTTTATGGGTTCTGCTTAAGTACGTTTTATGTACGCTTATAGGTACACATGCACCGCCGTCTTTTGATTTTTGTTTATCCTGTCCATCCAAAGGTTGTCTGGAAGAGATCGCTTTTAGCGATAAGACCGCTCATTGTACCGTTACTTATTGTTTATTTCCTTTATTACTGTATTTTTGTTTGGTGTGCAATAAAGAGTATTTCATTCATTCATTCATTTATTCGAAAAAAATCGGATAGAAACTTGCTTTCATGTAAAAGTATTAGATAGATAGATAATGTCGTTATTGCAAACTACAAAAAAATTAAATAAATCATAGGTATAATTAGCGGTCTTATCGCTAAAACTGACCTCTTTCAGGCACTCTTTCTTCTACATAAATAATATTATTTCGTGAAAGGCGATAGAATTTAACCAATTTCACATAATTACCATCGGTTTTTATTAAACTGTATCCAACGGCTGCTGAAATCCTTACAAATACTTTGGCAGCCGTTACCGAATGCCATCACATTTTGCTCCATACCATTCCGCCCAAACCCCAACCCATTAAAGTCCATTGAGATAAAGGTGAACGAAAAGTAAAGGTATTTTATTTTGTGCGTACTTATGTATGTTCTTATCTCTGCCTGCATTGCGGAATCGTAGAGTTGGTGTTTGAGTTTCATTACATATCTAAATTGCTTCACAACAAACCATTTTTTGTACGGAACAAACCTACAAAACAAACGGATTTACCTTTTGGTTGCGTAAATTCAAATAAAATTACACCATACGAAGTAAATTATGAGCGTTTCTCACGTTTTATAAATAATAAACTAGTTAAGTATCTAAAGGCCTGGAAGAGATCAGATTTAGCAATAAGACCACCTATTTTATATTTGATTTAAAACTATATGATATTTTGTTTGTATATTTTAATTAGCTGACCCGCCCGCGGTTTCTCACGCGTGAGAAGCCGCGGGCGGGTCAATAAAAACCTAACCCTCCAGCGCAGTCGTCCCTTCGAAAATGTTAAATTAACGAAAGAATGAAATGAAAAAATAAATTGAATGTAATTTCAGCATTGCTCACAGATTCAAAAGGCATTCCCTATTCCCATTCATGTTTCGTATACTTTGTCTTTCAAGAAAATATTCATTAGAAACTGGCTTAGGTCAGCGTATGGGGTCCTCGAAGAGCCCCGGGCGAAACGAGCCCCCATTTGTGAAGTCATGCGCAAAACGGGATGAAATGCAGCCCGACCCAACTATAATGCGGTCTACGGGTACTTACATACTGGATAATAGACTAACCTAGCATTTTTATAGTAGAGTAACAAGAGATATATCGAGACGTCACCAATACAGTATCTGTGGTTAGATGGCAAGCATTATGCAATAGCACAACATAAGTTTAGTAAAGTGTTTGTTTTTACACCCCAAAATAAATTTTACATTTCTATGGTAAACATTTTACAAATTTGTTTATGCTCATCAAAATAACCTCTTTCATTTTTGTGCGTATATTATCAAATACCCTATATATGTATTAGAACAGTTTTAAAACAATGCATGAATGCAGTAAATTAGCTGCTAAACTATTACTGAAAAGTTTTCTCACATCGTAATAAAATGCATTGTTTGAAATGTGGTAGAAGTTTAATTTGGATGGTTGTTGCGGTTTAGGCAAATTATGTAATTTAAACTGCTAATTGAAATTGGGTTCTATATTATAAGTGTTCAAGTTCATTGTTTGTTGTTTGTGTTGCTATAACGAACATTTAAACCGTTTCAAATTTAAATATATGAACCAGAACTTTAGGTTATAACATAATTAGAATCATTTGAACTTTTATAATTATAGGCTTTTGTTTAACATTACCAGTTTGTGATTCTGTGTCATTTTCATTACAAGATGATTTATATAATGCCGGTGATTTCATGTTCATGCCTTTATTTAAATAATTGATTTGAGTTTAAATCAAGTAACGAGATGTCCGATTTTAGCCTGGTCTGGTCTCAATTGTACGAAGCATAATGTACGAAGCACTGTAGTACCGCCAAATGTTTGCCGAAGCACGCGTTGATACGTTCAACGCTATGGAGGATAGCGTCTTTCATGTCTAGAGTTGGCACTTGTAATAATGGTATTATTAGAAGACTGGCAGAAATACTTCTACATTCTACGATTACAGACGTTGGGTGGATATTGCCACGTCAACTATAGGACGTATGTATCTAATAGGCATTGTTCATCGATATATATGTACTACGCACTGGATATCGCGATCAAAACACTCACTCTGTTCCACTGAACTGTACTGCAATCCGTACACCTTACTTTAGTGCGGCATCGACATTCACACAGTTTGGACGCGTACGGAGCGGCACTATTAATACGAGAATTCGAATCAAAGTATAGAATACATAAAGTATGACATGAATAACAATTCAGTAGTCAATTATGTAAAATTATAGGTTGTTCAAGTGAATAAATAGGTAATAATATATATATATATAGTATATATAATGCCACGCCATCTAAAATCATAGACTAAAATATGCAGATATTCCATTACAAAACCGGTTGTAGGTAAAAATATGTGTCTGAACACAGACTTGACGTGGTGTTTTAAAAAAATGTTTTAACTTGTTTATGTAAATGTTTTCTAGCCAGTTTGACATTTTTTAATATTTATTTTATGTTCTTTCTTTTTAGTATATAATATCTGTCAAAGGTCAGAAAATATGACGACGTGCGTAATTCGATACTGCAAAAATATAGGTATCAAGAAGCGTCAGTGAATCATCATCAGGTGACAGTTTGATTTCAAACTATTGTTAACGCACTTGAGCTTAAATAAACGCAAAACAATTCATTTTATTTTACTTTTCTACTTTACCATATTTTCAATTATTACATTACTATTATGCATTTTGAAATAGAGTATGAATTCTAATGAAGTTTTGTAGGCACAAAAGCTGTGTCACGTCTGTGGTGTAAAATATATAGGGACGACAGGTTGTTACACGATGTTGAACGGAACGCCATGAATGCCATGGCGCTTACAACATTTTATAGTTTGGTTAGATCACATAAATAATGTTTTAGCGCTGCAGCGAACTTTAGTTCTAACTCACCAGCATTTGAACAAACTTTCTTCAAGAATGTTCTTGTCTATCGGTAGAATATATGTCTATGGCATTGATACTATATATTACATATATATGTGTATTGTGAGTTTGTGTAGGGATTATGGACCACGAGTCTGAAATAAAGATTTATTTACAATTATTTCTCTGTGGTATCAATATTTCACAAGTGAAAACTGAAGAACGAATAAAAATTCCTCATTCTACTCATTTTTACAAGTGAGACATAATTATGGTTTCTAACCAGGTTTCTCTTTGTCCACAGATATTCGACAACCATTTTCACTTTCATCACAACTCAGTATCAAAGCGGTCGATAGCACCAGCACAAGCACATCATGGAAGACTGGAAAGAGACACCAGGGTGCGGTGGGCAAAACAACAGAAAGCACTCTCGAGAAGAAAAAGAGATTTTATACCCATAGAAGTTTCTTCTACAGGTACGCACATCATCATCATCATCCACAGCTTGACTTCACCCACTGCTGGGTATAGGCCTCCCCAAGTTTGTGCCATCCACCACGATCCTTCGCTAGTCTCACCCATTGACGGCCCGCGTTCCCAAGATACGGCTGATTTATTTTTATCAAAATTATCTTTTATTTGATACAATCCATCATAATTATTCATAAAATACAAAATATCCCATCACTAGAAGCTACTACATTGTAGGTGCCCTTCGTGGAAACATTTGAAATAACTTTTAGTATTCCACGAAGAGCACCAAGCCAAAATATAAATCGTTGCTCTTCGTGGAATGTCTCTACATTTTACTTTAGTAATATTTTAACGAAAACTACTTAGATACATTACTGGTCTTGTATTCTAAAGGCATTCAATGAGAACAGGCTATTTTCTACAATATGGGGGTTTTTCCTCACTAGTTTGTCCGCTAGTCACAGAGTGGCCAAGATATGAATGTCGACCGCAGGGCAGATCACTGACGATTTTGTTGCAAAGTTGAACAACAATGGATTAGACTTCCTTAAGACTGATTAGATTGGCATAATAGAGAGGAGGCCTATACTTAACAGTGACTGCTGGAAGCTGTTTAGATGGATAGATTAGATAGTTTGTTCCTTAAGTGTGATTCAAGAAAACATTGATACTTTTGTATAAGGTTCGTGAAACTTTTAATGAGCGTGAACCTTCGTCTCTCCTTTCTAACTTCTAAGCTTGTTTATTTCTCCAACAGCTGAAACAAAAGCATCAGACTCACAGTCACCATCATCGGCGACGAAGCGAGACACTGGCTCAAAACGCGACTATCAGACAAAACGGGTCAAGGGGCGACCACGGTCCGCTGACTCCAAATTTCAACTCAACGACCCCAAATGGCCGTATATGTGGTATCTTGTAAGTGCAATCCACCTTTAAACCATACAATTAATCCTTTATGGGGTTAAAATACAGTTTTTTTGTCCCTCAAAATAAGTGTTCTTTGAGAAACGGTAGATTTTCACAATCCTAACTAATATTACAAATTCGAAAGTAACTGTCTGTTTGACTCTCTGTCTGTTTGTTACGTTTTCACGACTAAAAGGCGGGCCCGATTTCGATGAATTTTAGTAGATAGATTACTAGCTTCCGCCCGCGGCTTCGCACGTAATGTTTGTCAACAAAAGGTAGCCTATGTTTGAATCCCGGTCATGACAGATTATGACCGGGACACACCAAATTTAATCGAAATCGGTTAATCTATTACGACGTGATTGAGTAACAAACAAACAAATAAATATACAAACATCAAAACTTTCATATTTATAATATTAGTGATATTAGTAAATGACACAGGTTACTTGTTACCCGACTGCGCAGGAGGAGGGTAATGTTTTATTGACAAAACATGTGTGCGAAGCCGCAGGCAACTTGTTGTAAATAAGACTACTCTGAATTTTTCTATGATGCTTTTCTTTTAGTAAACCATTTGATTAATGGGTCTGATACTGTTATCTGTGGTAAAATCTTTATGTTCAAACCTTGCCAAGATTCTATACTATGCGAGTAATGTCCACGCTCCCAGACAGTTGTGGAGATTTACTGTTGGTAGGTATCTATTAAAAACCAAATAACGCAAAAGAAATTCGACTTAGGGCCCAGTGAATAAAATGTATTAGTGAATGTCTATGCTATAGTCAAATATCGAAGCTCCGGCGTTCCTAGGTTTGGCTAGTCAAACCTCAGGTCTAGGATAAAGTCTTAGTCAAAGTTCAAAACAATAGCATTTTCCCCGTCTTGACTTATATCTAACCTAACAAACTCACACTTTCTAATTTAGGTCTGACTGGTCAAACCCAGATTTCATCAATTTGAGTTTCGGCGTTTGACTGTCCAAATTAGTCTTCTAAGATTAGACAAAAATTCGTTAGTCAAAGGTAGAAAAATGCTATTTTATATTTAATGGTTTTGAGTTTGACTAAGACTTTATGTCAGACCTAAGGTTTGACTAGCCAAACCTAGGAGCGCCGGAGTCTGATGACGTTGGAATGTTTTAAAAAAAAAATAGTACTTATCTTTCAAAACTGTTGTTACATTTTTGTGCGTTCATATATGTGCGTTCGCTCTGCTTACACTTAATTCTACATAACATCGACCAAAAATTTGTTTTTAACGAATTCATTGTACTTAAATATTTTTGAAGTGAAAACTTTCTTAAGTGAATTGGGCATTTTTTGAGATGGGAAAAAACCATTTAAATCGCAACACTGTTACCGTTACCGACACCTGTATATATAAGTATCTGTAGTGTAGTCTGCTTTAAAATTTTGAATACCCAAGCTTTTACTTCTATCGGCAATCCCGGAGTGCCACTTTTTTAACATTATTAAGATGAACTAAGCAAGCTCCTGCTTCAATATTCCTTTCCAATTCAAAAATAAATATTGAGAGCGCAAATTGCCGAAAAACGATAAAGTTACAGAGTGTTAGCTCATTTTGCTTCGTTTTGTTTTCCTTTTGCGACTTCCAAGAACCTAAAGAAAAGTTTAATTTTCTTTCCTGAATTTTATGGTATCGCTCACTGAAAAGTTAACGGTGAGGTGTGTTCACCGCTACATTGAATAATGCATAGTTTTTACGGATGCACACGTGTTGCGGATGCGTGGCGTTCTCCAGTAAACAATAAAGAGAATATTTATAACTACAAAACGAGCGATGTCTTTAATAAGCATGACTTTGCATTTAAAAAGTAAACAACGCTTAACGTAACAACGCTCGTAATAAGTTTCGGTCGACGAATCGGTCCAGTTTGCATAATTGATTCGATTGTAGTGCGATATTTTGTAATTCATACAAAAACACGTCCAGCAATGCTTATGGATGCCTAAGTTACAGGCGTGATATCTCCAAAATTATATGTTGTTAAAACAATTTTAATGTATAGTTAAAGTTTGAAAGACACACTTAAAGTTTGAAAACATTACATTTCAAATATGGGATGTACAAAAATGGGAAAAATAGCATCGAGGGTTTGGACTGGCCTTCACAATCTCCTGACGCGAACCCAATTGAAAATGTTTGGGCGTTGATGAAACTTAAACTAAGAGAAAAAAAAACACTAACAGCAGCTGAGCTTACTCGCAATATTAAGGCCATATGGAGATCATTATCCAGTAACTACGCTGAAAAATTAGACGAAAGTATGCCTCGAAGATGCCAGTTCATTGTGAATAACGGAGGAGACTGGACACCTTATTAATAATAAAGCATCCTAATACGTATAATTAACTATATGTTTATTTATTTTTTAAACGCTAGATGTATTTTTTGTATAGATTAAGCCAGTCATGCTCTTGTCTTACATAGTGTAAGTTGAAAATTCTGAGAAAATGACACCTGATGGATGCTTTTGACGGTTTGACTGACATGCGATGAAATTTTAAGGGTTCCGTTTTAGCATCTGGTTTCGGAACCCTAAAAGCAATTTGCAATAAATTGTATGGAGTGATCCATCAACAAAATTTCCACTAGCACCAATGTTGCGGCTGATATTTCATTTCGTTTTGCAACCATCGCAAATAATATTTTAGCAAGCTTTTTGGTAACATTCACTAGATTAAAACTGGAATCATGTTGATAGAAACTGATGTGAGATTACATTAATGTAATAAAGTAATGGGTTCTGTACGCTGGGAATGAAATAAATAAGAAATTTGAAATTAACACGAAAGTTTTACTGAAAAATAGTTTTTTGCGCTAATATAAAGATCAGAAATGATTCACACATGATCGCAGTAAAACAGAGTCAAAGTAATACTTAACATTCATTAAAATCACAACGATCATAAATTTTACGGCCTATTTCTCCGTGACCAAGACAGAAAAGAACTAGACAAGAAACAAATCTGGTTATTATTTGTATTAATCTTTTTAAAAGGGGAAACTCTAGTATTTACTTCTACCTATTGTTCTTTGTCGATTAAACTGATATTGTTGGTTGGAACAAGTATTTTGTAGAAATTACTTACTGGCAGTTGGCCAAAATAAAGTTCAACAGCGTTGGAATTTTCTGTGTGATTACGCTGCATTTTACAGAACCCAATATATTGTAAAAACTTTCTAAAATACACCTAAAAATGATAACATACTAGAAAAGGTGTATCAAAGAAGAATCTTGTTTTCAAATCTCTGTTATCAGATATTCGATATGATATTATCATATTATTAAGATTCGGAAAATTGGTTTCCTAAAAGGAAACTTAATTTCGGTAAATCGATTTTCAATTTAGATTCTACTAGCTGACCCGCCGAACTTCGTACTGCCTTGACATGCATAGGTATAACGCAGGCTGCCAATGTGACGTACAATGCCGGTAGAATTGTCAATCGGCCATCATTAGCTGCATCTATGTATGAGAAAATGAATTTCCTTCATAATTTTTTTTTGTCTGTTTGAGTTTTTCAATATATTAATATTTTAATCAAAGATCATCAAAATCGGTCCAGCCGTTCCTGAGTTATAAATGGTGTAACTAACCATTTATAACTCTCAATGTACTTGATCCTAGTATTATTGTTAAGGGTGAGTGTGAGTGAGGTTATGCTAGGATAGAGAATGAACATATTTTTATTGGGCAATATAATTTGTCAAGCCCTTTTTTGATAAATGTTACTTCTTCCGCTAGCATTGAAACTTGTTTGATAATTTCTTTATTTGTAGAATCGCGGTGGTGGACTCGATATGAACGTTATCCCGGCGTGGCGGGAAGGCATCACCGGTAGAGGAGTGGTCGTCACGATTCTGGACGATGGTTTGGAGACCGACCATCCTGATTTACAAGCCAACTATGTAAGTATAGTTCCTACTCATCTTTTCAGTAGCAGACTACCTTTTTGTTCTTAGCTTGTATCTTTTTGAAAAGTTAAATAGTCAAACAACTTTGATCTGAATAATTTAGAACTTTATTAACGAACAGTTAAACAGTATTTTCTTTAACTCAGTCTATTCTGTTACAAAGTTTCAAAAGGTAATATGTACTCGCGATGCGTTAAACGAATCAATTTGAAAATTGACGAACCTTTTCATTCTGTCACTGTACCTCCATAGTACAGAGACTACAACAGTTTCGTCCTATACCCAGCTGATACGCTGCAACTTATCGCCAGGTTAATACATGTAACGGCTTCGGTTACTTTTTCAAGTAGTAACTCTGACACCTAAGCTTGTCCACTTTCTGATATATACAAACTTCATAGGACATCAAACTGTTTTTTTTAAATTCTGCTAAGCATGAAAACTTTTTAAACTTAACGAAAAACCCAGTACCCTGCCAGTTTAAATATTGTCCTGTTCTTTGCTGTAATAAGTGATTGGTCTATTTGGCACTGATCCAAAAAAATCACGATGGGATACATTTATGTGGAATGGATACTTGATACAATCAAAAGCCTTGCCTCACTCATTTTTCTTTTCTTAACTTCAATAGCCACTTACGGCGTTTTCATTTTACCAAAACCAATTTTATGGCAAAGGAGCACCTGCCACGTTTTTATTACAAAAAATGTGTGAAAGCTCTTAATACCTACTGAATTGAAAATTGATAAAAAAGACGGAGAAAATGTAATCGCTTGAATGCTTTCCAATCCCTCAAACAGCTTGACTTTATTTCCAAGATATTCAATATAAAATTGAGTAGAACTTTGTACGGAATCGAGATTATTGTAAAGTGGGATATGTTTTTTTAATAAAAATCTTAATAATAGGCTATTGAATAATATTGTAATAAAATAAGTTCATTAAAAAAAATAACTGCTTATATTGAATTGAGGGTTAGGAGTTTAAACGTTATGATATTAAACGGCCAAAATGAAGTGTTGGTTCAGCTGTAAAAGCTATCATCATTTTTACCTATGGAGTTTTGAAGACTTCTTTTGTAGTCTTGTTTTGTAGTCTTCTTAAAACCTTAAACTTCTTAAACTTAATAAATGTTGGTTTGTACATCAGCGCAAATAAAACCTATACGAACCACAGCATGACAGAGCTATTTATTAGTACTTAAATACCTTCAAGCTAAAAAATATAAGGTAACCTTTTTTTGGGCAGTCAATTAAATTCCTAAGCAGTGTATTAAATAAAAACAAGAATATTTTAAAAATACCGATGTAATCAGAACAGAGTAAAAAGGTTCGCAGTGACATCTGTGCGCGAACAAAGGCGTCGTTTGAAATTACACGATTCATCTCGCCAGCTTTAATTTCACTGTTGGCGTTCAGAAAAATGTGTAATTGGGTCGTTCCTCGCCGATTTATTTGTGGAGAGCGGTAGTTTTGGTTATTCATGTCTCGGTTTTGCTTAAATTGAAACACTTTCGGTGTTATTTAAATGTGCGTTTACAACTACGGTAAATATAGGTTGCTCCTGCCATGTATCGTTACCTGAAAAGGGGTACCAACGCAAACCAAGTTTGCTTACAAGTTGAGTGAGTGTAAGTGAATTTTTCACTTTTCACTTGTTTAATATCAGCTATTTTAAAATGAGGTGTATTATAATGTTCGAATCTTTTTTCTGGCTGTGTGTTATGGTAGCTTATGTTATGGATGAATTCATTTTAATGTGGTTCTTAATTTGAAAGCTAGTGTATGCATCTTGTGATTAATAAGGTATAGGTAGGCACTTTCTTCATTATATTTGTTATGTGAGATAAAAAATGTCGATGAGATGTCGATTGGTTGTTCACATTTTTTATGTTTCTATATTGTTGTTTAAACGTGAAAACCTGTTGTAACGTGTATGTAACGACGTGATCGACCGAAGGTTGCAAACCATCATCTGAGTAACCAAAAAGAGCCAGTGAAACAAAGGCATTTGTTCTGCGGTCCCCAAATTAGGGTAGATTTTTCCTGTTGAGACTTTTTTTAGCCCGGCCAAGAATTTAGATTCATAATACCTACCTTCAAAGAACATTACCAATTCAAAGCATTGTTTTTTATGTTTATTTAAACCGAGCGTAATACTTAGGATTATATACGTATAGTAACATGTTTGTTTTCCAAAAGGGGTTATTTTTTCTTCCAATAAAATTAAATGATTATAATTATATATTTTTTTTCAGGAAATTAATTTTTTTTTTGCTCGCTTCAGTTTCTCTGACTTTAAATGACTGTTTAACTTCGGGCTAAGTACTTTTAATAGATTAATAAGAATGTTTTTCACTGAAACTATCTAATTATGTTTATCACGTAATTTAATGAAAAAACATAACACTTTCAAATCGTAGAAAAACATAGATGTTTTGAAGACGATTACCTACATTCAGGTTAATTTATACACAGGATAAATATATTGTGATGCCTGAATCTACATATTTTATGTAAAAACCTTTATAAGTATTAGGTACCCGCGAAAGTTAACTTCATTTTCAAGACTCGATATTTCTGAAGATTAAAAACCACGAGTATCAATCATCCCCTTTAATATATTCCGGTTTAGCATTATCTCAAGGTTATAGATTATCCGAGGCTTTACATACCGTGTTCAATGATATTATCATTCAAAATTGATGGATACCTCAGAGGAATATGTATAAGCTATAGTATGCAACTAGAGTCCTAGTAGCTATCCCTCACGTCTTGTTCCTACTTTGGGACTCAAACCAACTTAATATATATAGGGTGTTTGATAATATACGCACAAAAATGAAAGGGGTTATTTTGATGAGCATAATAAATAAATTTATGAAATGTTTACCATACAAATGGGAAATTTTTTTATGGCATGTAAAAACAAACACTTTCTTAAACTTATGTTGTGTTATTGCATAATGCTTACCATCTAACCACAGATACTGTATTGGTGACGTCTCGAGATATCTCTTGTTGTCCTTTTCTAACCCAAAACCCGCAGCCATTTCTGAAAGAGATATCAAATTGGCCTTTATTTTTGGATGTCGATTGCAAGAGTAGGCAGAAAGTTTTGTAGTGAATTAATCACCCAAACTTAGTCGATTTTCTTTAAAATTTGATAATATAAGTAGTTTTTTTCGAGAAGTGTTTTTTTATATTTTGAGAAACCGTCACTTGAATATCGTCACGATACCAAACACCATGTATAGAATAGAAAATACTTATTGTACACAGTTAGATGTAACTATTGAATATAGAACAACGTAAGGTATTAACTGTTATCGTATTTAAGTTAGGTTAACGATTCGCAGTATTATGGTTGAGTACTCTGAGCTCACTCACTAATATTATAAATGCGAAAGTTTGGATGTTTGTTTATTTATTTGTTTGTTACTCAATCACGTCGTAACGACTGAACCGATTTCGATGAAATTTGGTATGTACGTAGATAATAACCTGGATAGGCTACTTTTTATCAAAAAAAAAATGCTGGACATGTCACACAGCGCTATTTAGCCCCAAACTAAGCAGAGCTTATACTATGGGAACCAGATAACTGATAGAATACATATAAACTTTATTTTTCTAAATACTCACTTATAATATATAACAATATCTTGAACAAATATCTTTAGATCATGCAAACATTTTTTACGAGGCGGGAATCGAACCCGCTACCTCCTGCGTCTCAGCTGGCTGTACGCCCACTGCGCCACGGAGGTGCGAAGCCGCGGGCGAAAGCTATTTTATCAATAAATAAAAAAATTCCAGTTAGAATACCTAATTTTGATTCCATCTGCTTGAAATCATAATAGCTATAACATCTTGATCTGTTATGTTATAATCTATTTTTTTAATAAAATGTATAGTGAATAATGACTTGAAATTCGGTTTACTAGTATTGTGGGAATAAAATTTACAAGTAAACCAACGCGGAAAACAAATAGTGCTAACCAAAATAAAAGCGCTTCTACTTATACAGTGTAGTATCTGCATCAAATAGTAAAAAATAATACCTGTGTTCTTAATTCTATCAAACGTTGTATTTTTTGATGATACTTCAGTGTTCATGCGTATTATTTAAGTACTCTATAGATACCTTCTTATTACTCAGAGAGTGCTTCGATGCGCTATTAGGAGGCTTTAAGCACCTTAAGCTTATGAAGATGAAGAGATTGCAGATAATGATCGTATGAGTATGTTGCTATGCCAATTTATGTCTTTTAACGACCTTTATAAAGTGTTTAAGTGAAAATTTCAACTATAAAATTCTATCTATTTTAAATAATTTGTAGGCGGTGCAAAAACTAAGACACATTAATTTAAAGAGGATTTATACAGTATGTTGCAGCCATAACTGGGTAAAACCATAGAAATAGAAGTTTAAGAATTTATTTTTGTAAACTTTTTGGGCAAAACTCGTAATCGCTGCAGTTTAAGATTATAGATAGATTAGGGGTAAGCCTATTCGTCCAAGCTTAGTCAGCCTTAGGCACTTTGTCTCGAAGAAAGTGTGAAAAGTAGAGTATTCTCCTTGTGGATAAAGCTGTCTGCATCTTGGGCGTGCTTATATTCTTCTCTGCACTCAGGGTTCTAGTAACTCTCTCGCTCCGCTCGTGAGTTAATTCTAGAATCCTTCGTTACGTTCGGGATTCAATATAGCGCCCGTGACGCAAGACACTGCTTTATCCCTTACTTGCTTTATACCTATTTTATACCGGCTGTTTCATTGATATTTGTAGGACTTGATATTAAGTTTGTTTGTAAATTTAAAATTTTCTGTGGTAACGAATTTAAAATTGAAACCTATTTTACAACAATACCAGCTATTCGCGCTACCCGTCTTTTCATTTAATGTCGTACATAACATTACATGTTGTATACTTGCTTCTAATTGCTCGTCAACTCGTTTCTCGTTCCTAGCTCAACTCGCTTCTCGCCAATCGCCGCCGGCGGGGCGGTCGGATAAGTGCCTCAATCCGTAAAAGTCAAAAACTGATTAAACTAAGTCCAACTTTGGTTCCAACATAATCTATTACAACAAGTGTAGCTGGAAAGAATGAAAACTGCAGCAGTTTAGTTTATCTTCATACTGAAGTTACATCATAAAACACTCAGAAGAAAACCGATTTATAAGATGTTCAAAAACGGTAACAACAATATTTCACTCCCAAAGGACAGCTTCATATGCAAATTCATAACGGAATTTTGTTTCAACAGGATCCAATGGCGTCGTACGACGTGAATTCCCACGACAACGATCCTCAGCCGCGGTACGACATGATCGACTCGAACAGGCACGGGACGAGGTGCGCGGGAGAGGTAGCGGCGACAGCTAACAACTCGCTCTGTGCTGTTGGTGTGGCTTTCGGTGCCAGTGTCGGAGGTAAGCTAACTATCATCATACCAGATATATGACGTCCACTGCTGCGCATGCGCCTTACCCATAGAATTACCTATCGAACGGTTTTGTGCGTCCTTAGCCTAACGGCTGCCAGCAACCTTTATAACCTAATATTTCCATCTGGCTAGTGGAATGGCTCGACTGTAGTAGTGACTTTCGTTTATTGATTTTTAGTTTAGGCAAAATACTTACATGTATATACAATAAGAAACAAATAACACCCAATAGAATCCCCATTATCCCCGACTCCACATTAGCATTCCCTGAATCATGGCTCAGGAACTAAGAATTGAGTTGCGCAACGATGCCTAAACGTATTTAGTGGCTAAATATAATTTAAGGAGTCAAATCATACAAATACGTCAAATTTAAACATGTTTAGCCGCTGAATACGTTTAGGAATCGTTGTGCAAGCCGGCCTTAAACACTGAAATTATACGCCCACCATTCCATTAACGTCAGCCTCTGAATAAGTCTCTTTAGCCTTCTAATCTTCTTATCAGTTTCTAGATATCTCCGAGGTAGGGACCTCATTCTTTTCAGTATATTAATAATAAAATTTCATGATCTATTTACACTGCCTCTGCATGTCAAACATTTTTATCTCATTACTTTGAATTTTAATAACTTTTAGGTCACCAGTGATTACAAAAAATGCGCCGAATTATAACATTAGCATCTAGGCAAGATAGCTAAAAATAAACCAACGGGACATTATAAAAAAATCTGAAATAAAATACAATTTTACGCTGAAAATTTATGTGATAGAGACACAACCTTCAATTAACAAATGACTTTACAATATGCAGTTGAAATCTTAACAGCATTATAAAATGTAAAAGCAATAGCTACGTAGGATACTCGTTTTATAAGAACTGTATCAAACTACAATACTGAATACTCGTAGCCGCGCCACTACAAAGAAGATACGCGCATTCAAACTTTTACTGACTGCAAGGCGTCTTCAACAGCTATTATAAACTTTGTGTTCAACTAGCAGGAATGAAAATAAGCGACGCGTTATCAATATTTTATATAGCCAGCGTTTCTTCCGGTCAAAACAATTCTAACTATGCCAGCTTGAATCCTAAACTACATTTTTACACGTCTGGGTAAGCTTTACGCACCTGTGTATGTTTATTACCTCTTAGCATCCGAACGTCAAGTAACGTGACAAGTGAAATATATGTAAAAAATACGAGCCTCACAGTAGCCGCATATGATGTGTAACATCATTTTTATAGTACACCATATAAATACAAAATTACAAACCAAATAGAAAACACAGAGAAAATCTTAATCTTATCTACCGAATTGATCACTCTGAAAGTTGGTAATTGAAAACTCGATAACGGCGATTAACCGTAAGTAAATTTAAAAATAGAATGACGCTTATTGTATTCATAATATGCTATGATGAAATACAATGTCCATGACAAATCCTTATTTCTATTAAGTGAAAGAGGCCGTAATATAGTCTCGTATTGAAAACATCTGTCCATCGCGCGCGCTTGTTGGTTAAAGCGCTTACCCGGTTTCCTGTTACACATTTCCGTCCTTTTTGACAAAATGAGTCCCAGAAACCGAGAGGAAAGATGTTATACATCAAAAATTAAAAATAGCGGCCGCCAATATGACAATTTTTATTCGAAATATATCAATTTTGTAACCCAAAAGTCTCAAGATCTTGACGAGGCATTTCAAATATGTTCAAATTATAATACTATAAGTTTGAACTGATCCAATTTAACTGCAGTCAAGCTTAATCGTTTTTTTTAAGAATCACTTGCTTACGTTTTGTTCAGTTAGTTTCTCTTAACTTTCGTAGGGTTTCTACGTTAAGTGGCGTAGCTATCACGTAGCACTTCGTAGCATGACGTAGCAATGTGTGTCGTATGTATCGTTTATTCGACCGACCGCCTCGGGTCGGTCCAATGTTGTACATACTACCTGAGACCTTTACATCTATTAATTAGAGATGATATAGCAAGTTGCACTAGCTAGGTAACTACGCAGCCGTAGTGTCTGAGACAGGTTTATAGATGAAGTTGACCCAGAACCATCATCACAGCTTAGTCAGGTATAGGAAAGCCATAGCTATAGCGCAGAACAAACAGGGCCACGAATTTTAAATATAATTTATCACAGTAAAATCCATCCGTGCTTAGCTGAAATTTAGTCCAAAACCTCGCGATCAAAAGACAGGAAAACTTGTTTAAGCCGATACTGCTTTCAGAAATATCCATACGTTTTTACAAACGTCTCTAACTGAATTAAGTAAAAAACTTATGGCACTTGGAATATTCGATACAAAAGGGTTATTCACTTTATTGTGTATATGTGCGCGTTCTTATATTCTCATCGTAATTTTTTATGACTTCGTTTTATTCAAATGTTACTCGTACTTTTATTTTATGACGACATCTAGCAAAGGAATTAGCAGTCGTTCGTTTTTCTTCGTCGTTTTTACGTGTATTTCATTGTTTTTATTCAGAGAGACAGCAGAATACATGTTAATTTTATGAAATTGAAATTTCATGATTCTATCGTTTTCCCCAGGCAAGCATTTATGGATGAAAATATCTTTTTATTTCCGTTTTTTCGTATGATGGTAAACAAAACAGTTATTGTAAAGTTATGAGGACACAGAGACTACTTCTTTGAATAGTTATTTGATAACAGTGTTGTATTATATTAGCATTTATGCCAAAGATTGTTCGGAACATTTTCGGTTTCAGTGTCATATGAATACATATTTCTGTACCTTCAAAGTACTTATTAAAGTTTTGAATGTGCGCTCCGTAGAGACGGTGGAGGTTCGTTCGTAACTTCCCTCATCAAGTGACATTTAAGTTTCGGTGTCAATTAGCTACCATCTTCAAACGGGGAAGGACTCTGTAAAAGCGAAATATCTACCTCATTACATCCTGTCTGCAATTCCCCAACTAACAGAAGAATACATATTAAAAAACTTTTAATGTGTCTCAAATTCTCATCGGAAGAAAATGAAAGTAATTTTCGCAACTTTCGTTTTCTCTTGCAAACTTCCTCAATTGCAGTCTAATATAAAGACTTTACACTCTAGGTAGCAAAGTTATTATCGTCTTGGAGTTCTGTGCAAAGCGAGGTTCCATACTGCAAACGAGATTTCGCGGGTAACTTGCCTAATATCACGTTTAAGTTTTAGCGCCATGTTGTAGGCTTCTCTTTCCATGCAATTAGGTACACCCTTGGGGCAAATACATGTGAAAGTTTTAAGGTAATGCGTAAAGGTTTACAAAGTACATTTGGTGTAGTAATTATTGGATTTTTACGGCTCTACATTTGTACATTGTATATATAGGTTGTATTTTATTGCTACGAGATTACTTCGTAGGTTACAATTTCTGAGGGTATTAATAATTAATATTATCATTTAGAGAGATCAATCTTAGAACTATCTAAAATATTCTAGATGGCTGTCAAATAACACAAAGATCAAATTACAAGACTGAGATACACGCATTAAACTGATGTTATGCTCCTAACTTATTTGCTGCATCATTCATTCTTTCAGTGTTTATGTTCGAGTATGTACTCGTACGCTATTACAAAGGATTTCCACGCAAACAATTTTCTCATACACAAGTCTCGCACTTTTGTTCTGTGTATTTAAAAAGAAGCTGAACAATACAGAATTATTAATAGAGGCAGTATGAAAACTCCGTATTAGCAGAAAGATTCTGCGGTTTGAATCTCCTTAATAAGTCTGTGTGTGCTTATTACACTCGGCTGAGCATTTTTTATGGATAATGGATTGTCTTAGCTTGGCAGATTTCCACCAGGGCTTCTTCTTGTTCGGAAAACCCTTACAATTAAAATCTGTTGGTGGATTGTCTGTTGAATGTTTGATTTAGTTTCAATATTTGAAGTCCCCGATCCACCATTTTTTTTTCAATATCTCGTAAAAGACAATGGAACTTGTTTATATGGATTGAAACAATTAATTCATATTGCATAATGTCCTTAAGTGTAACGTTATGGAGATAATGGTACATAAAGATTGCAAAGTGATGAACTGTGTTTAGCGACTAAAAAAATTTAAATTTGACGTACATATTTGTATGATTTGACAACTCTCTTAAACATATTTTGTCGTTAAATGCATTTGGGGACCGTTGTTTAAGTCGACCTTAATCTCGATTCTTGTCAATGCAACATTTGACGAAGTTAACTTGAAGGAGATAGATACATATTTACAGCTCTATAGGTTTTAAAATGACCGAAAGTTGACAGGTAGCCTAATTACGTATGCCAGTCGCTATCGTCCGCAAGTCGTTGCTTACATACGTGAGATACGTATGTAAGGTTACGGATTTAAAATAACGAGAATAGAGTTAGTTGATGTGTACAAAAAGCTGCGCAAGAAATGCTTCGAAATAATTTGACCAATGATTACTGAAGTTAGGTGTTAATTAATGATTTTTTTAATCCCAGGTGTAAGAATGCTAGACGGTGACGTCACAGATGCAGTAGAGGCCAGATCACTAAGTCTCAATCCTCAGCACGTGGACATATACAGCGCGTCCTGGGGCCCTGATGATGACGGGAAGACGGTGGATGGACCCGGCGAGCTAGCAACCAGAGCCTTTATTGAGGGAGTTACTAAGGTAAGGTATTTTTAAACCCTGACTCAAAAGGCGTGAATTTGTTATTTAATTTTATTTATTTATTAGGCCCAACAAGAAAATTTACATGAGTACGTGCTTATTTACTAGGTATTTAATTTATAAACTAAATTAACGTAAACATACCTTTATGAATTAAAATATTTTGAACTGACTTGGTAATAATACTAACAAGCATAGTAAACCAAACCAATACAATAAAACATAAAGCAATAACTAAAATATCAAACTCTGTAAAATTTAATATCTTATTATTCTTTTATTGGTCTTGCAAAATGGGGTATTCCACGAAGAGCACCGATTTATATTTTGGATTGGTGCTCTTCGTGGAATACTAAACATTTCAAATGTTTCCACGAAGGGCACCTACAATGTAGTAGCTTCTAGTGATATGGTATGTTAAATTTATTGTATCCATAATTATGATGGATTGTATCAATTAATCTCGTAATTGTCCAAGTTTTCACTTTTGTTGCACTCCCGGAGTGTCACTTTTTTATTTTTTTTCTTTTCGGTCCATCGGTTTCGTTATGAAAACGTAACTAGCAGACAGAGAGACAGACAGAGACGGAGTTACTTTCGAATTTATAATATTAGTATATCATCGAAATTGGTCTAGCCGACCCATACGTGCAAGATGTGGAATGAGCTACCATCTGAGGGTTTCCCGTTGGCTAAGACATGGTACGCTTCAAGAAAATGTAAAGAGGTCTCTTTAGGAACGTATCGACAATACCCCGGGTGCTGCCGATGTCATAGGCGACGGTGACCGCTTACCATCAGGTGTGCCGTAAGCATATAACATAAAAAAAAAAAAAGCCGATTAATCGTAAAAACGTAACAAACAGACAGACAGACAGAGGGACAAACGGAGAGAGCCGTAGTTACTTTCAAATTAATAATTTAGTATGAATAATTTTCAAAGCTCTAAAACACGTTCACGAGTGGCTGGAATTCATAAAATGTTCATCCGAGTTTCCGTGACGCTATGCATGTTTTAATGAAAAGTTACAACACTTGTGAACTGGCAACTTTAATTTGACACTGTTCCTGTGATATTGACACTTACGTGACCTCCAATAAGGCTCTTTTTGTATTTAAACGTTCCTGTCCATTGTGTTGCTAAGTTAGAAGAGGTCACGCGACCAGCGACGCGACACTTACGTCCACAGATAAAGTTATAGTCATACAACTTTTGAAACTATCATGGTCATGAACACTATTTGTACTAAAAAGGGGATATTTACCATGATTTGTGAGTTTTTGAGGTTTCCGATTTTTAGACGCAGTTGCATGCGCCATGATCACGGGTAAACTGAAGTCTTTGCGAGTGGGTGGTTATTGGCAGATATAATGATGAATTCACTAATACTATTATTACCACCGGTTTCATTCTCGATCATAACTCGATTCCGACACACAACACTCACGGTATCAGGACGCGTAATGAACACTTCACTTCTTCGGTTCTTACACATTCTCACCACAGGATTCCAGGCTTCAGATAGTTGAAAACCATCTTCACGATTGAAATTCTTGTGTTTGGTAATCTCAATTGCCTCTTGAACCAGTCTTGGCATGTAATGTCGCTCAGTTAAGATTGCTTGTGTACAGTATTTGAGCTGAGATCCGAATTTTAAAACGAAATTTAACCTGATAGGATCACGCCAAGTAAATTTTGTATGGTTAGTGGTGACTGACCAATCGGTCAGGCACTAACTTCATAACTAATTCGTGTAATCACACGAATTTGATAAATAATCGATTTTTTGACAAAAAGATCCATAAAGATTCGTAAAGATCCATCACTATTATAAATAATTATCGTTAACAAAGTATTGCCTCGTAGGTCACGCACCCTAGAAACGTGCTCTACGATCCACTTCCCTGGCTGAGTCCATCAACTTGAGGCATACAGACGTAAAGCCTCATGAGCATGTAATTTCATTGGCAACCCTTCAAACCGAAACAGCAATGCTGCTTGGATTTTACAATGAAAGCTACATTTGTGTAGTGTATAAGTGACACGGGCTTACTCGGCTAAAGTTATTCCAGTAATTACGCAATTAATCTCTTTATTTCCTACACTATATGGTCAAGTGTTCACCGAGCGTACAATTTAAAAAAGTTGGTTCCCTTTTCAACTCCAAACAGCCTCTGAGGACTCTTGTTTATGCGTGAGAACCTTTTTAACCTCCCGCTGTCAACTTTAGGTGCTTTTGCATCTATTTGCTCGGTTGTAATGGGAACACGCCTGAAGATAAACATGTTTTCATGTTTTATTATTATTAGATTTCTATCACTTGTTTTTTTGTAGAATATACTCTTTTATTTCTTAGAAATTATGATCCTTTGTTTACTAGCCTATTGGTATGGGAGTTAGGGTTATAAAGTTGTTCGATCGAAAAGACTATGCTGTATGCATGAGGGTCTACGAAAAACTACCAATCATTCGCCAGACACTGAAACTTAGTCAACTTTTGTTTTTGTAAGATTAAATATTTGTTGATAAATATGGATTGTTTTTCAAACAAAAACTGAGAATTAATATCCGGTTATACATTCGGTAAATACGTTTAGGCATCGTTGAGCAAGTCGCCTAAATCGAACAGATAGACAAAAGATTTAAACACCACAGGCGCAGAAAGGTTCTCGAGTGAAGACCACGCACTGGAAAGTATTTTGTTTGTATTTTGTGTCCAGTTATGTCCGCAATTTGTGCGTGCGAAAAAGATTCTAATTTCTTTATTAATGAAACACTGGGTAACACAGATGTTACAATATGTGTTCTGTGTATATGTATATGTGTAATATGTATTATGTGTACTGTGATCTGAACTATATTTACACATTTTATAACTATCTACCAATGGACCGAATGACTGACTATTCGGGACAACCTTCTATTCATTCGGTATGTTATTTAGTCTGTGACTAATGACGTAATAAAACCAGCCAAATGCGAGTCAGACTCGCGCACGAAGGGTTCCTTACCATTATCTATAAAAACGACAAAAAATCATGTCTGTTGTATGGGAGCCCCCCCCTTAATATATTTATTTATATTTGTTTTATTTTAATTACTTATTTTTAAAGTGAATATATAACTAAATATTCTGTGAATATTTCAAGCGTCTACCTGTTGCTTTATCAATATCGAAAAACACGAGCAAAAAAATCACGTTTGTTGTATGGGAGCCCCCTTAACTATTTATTTTATTTTGTTTTTAGTATTTGTTATTATAGCGGCAAAAGAAATACATCATCTGTGAAAATTTCAACTGTCTAACTATCACGGTTCATGAGATACAGCCTGGTGACAGACGGACAGATAGACAGCGGAGTCTTAGTAATAGGGTCCTGTTTTACACTTTGGATAAGGAACCCTAAAAATGATGTTAACGATAACGTCAAAAACGTTTGCTAGCCTCACTGTAGTTGAGTGTACAGTGAAGTGTACAAGGCAGGACGTTAGCGGTTGTTTAGCGAGCAATCGACACGACCCGTTAATTAATTACTTGGTCTGACTGTACTATAAGAGCGTTCCAGCTAATGAAGTACTGGTTAATGAGACCTTAATTTGGTAAAGTAGGTTGAAAGTTGCTTTTATAACTATCATTATTTTAATAAAATAAATATTAGACCACATAGCAGTAATGCTTAAATTGCTGTGCTTAGACCGCCAATAGCAATGCCATGTAGGCCAAGTAGTAGTTACACATAACCTGAGGGCTTAGCCAAGTTACAGTCGATTAGCGATGACGCTAGTCGATAAGTCCGAAAATGTATGAGATTTGACAAATGCTATAGAAATACCACGTGATGTAGCGACAACAAATGTATGTAGAAATCGAATCGGTTCGGAGCGAATGTGATTTGGCTACGGGCCCTGGGAGGTAATGTATTTCTTATAGACTTAATATCTGGTGTAATCTGCAAATTGTATACATCATATTATATTAATGTCACCAATTGGTATTTGGTATTTATTAAAAGGATACCATGTTTTAGTGTAAGAGTTGATAGGACTAAACTAATCTTACCGAGCTTGGACAGATAATATTATAAGTTCGCTTTCCAAGGCTGAATATTAGCTTAGCCAATTGCATCTTTATCAATGTCCTACCGAGATATGACTCAAACCCCAATAATGTGATTAGTTTATTAATGTCAATGAATTTTCCACCTAGGGACGCAATGGAAAAGGGTCGATATTCGTCTGGGCATCCGGCAACGGCGGCCGAGAGCAAGACAACTGCAACTGTGATGGCTACACCAACTCGATATGGACGCTGTCGATATCTTCAGCGACTGAGCGCGGGGAGGTACCTTGGTACTCCGAGATGTGCAGCTCAACTCTAGCAGCTACTTACAGTAGTGGAGCTATTAATGAAAAGCAGGTAAGATTTGAACTTCCTTTGGCTGGTATGATGATGTTGAGGTAAGATTTATTTTTACGATGTTGTACCAACGCTATAACATAACTTTTCATCACGAATGCAAGGAGATTAATAAAGTATTTTTATTGCTATAAAGAAAATATGCGTTCCCGTTGTTCCGTGTTTTATTTTTTAAATTTACAGTCTGTGCTGATCTCTCATTGTATGGAAAACCTACACAATGCGAGGTCAGCTTATACTGGAAATGTATAGCTTGAGGTGTAGCCGTGTGTACCGGACTATAGCCAGAACCATTTTTTTATAGTAATAAAAGTTTGTCACAAAGATTGTATTTCTGTTTATCATTTATGAATGCAATTAGCTTCGTATTATTTATTTTGCTTACATGTACATAACATATATTTTTACAGCTTAGATAGTAAGTAGCTTAATTAAGAAAGTAAGTATATGTACCCTGTAAGAGCATTGGTAGTTGGGTTTGAGCCGTTTTTAAATTTACAAATTTACTTTCGGTCCTAGGACAGAAAATCGGATTTTCAGAGAATTTTTTGAGTAGAAAATGACCTAATTTCAGAGCGTGAGTATTTTATATTATTTTAAAAGTATTTTATATTACCGGTTGCATTCTCTCCATAACATGCTTCGCTTTCTATACTTGCATGGTATACGAATGACTAAGCTCAAAGGTAAACGTACATTACGTTAGACTCTAACTAGTTATAGTAAAATATGTAGTTACTAGCTACCGCCCGCGTGGTTTTTTATGGAAAACATTACCCTCCTGCGCAGAAATTATAATGTTAGTATGGATTATCCAATAATATATTGTATATTGCCTTTATATATTGAAGCAACGGATATATTAAGAAGTAGTTAAAATAGGTATACTTTGTCAAAGTATATTTTGACGCAGTAATGAAATGACTGAAACGATAGGATATTTTAGGCGACATTACGTCAGAAAATGTCGCCGAAAATATCCTATCATTTCAGCCTAGAAAAACAACACCCGATTTAAATATAAATTACTGAAGTTTCTTTGTTGGTTACTTCAAAAGAGTCCATAAATAGTTCACTTCGTTTGTACTCGTTACTCGTGTTACAAAGGGGTAGATGGGGCACTCAATCAAAGTTAAACAAAGTTTTGGGTCAAACAAAATGTTTGTGACAGCTGAAATGGTTCGACACAAAAAGCTGGACTGGGGTAAGCCGATAAGTCTGAAAATTACCTATAGTCAATTCAGTATAATGTGGCGTAATTAACGCTAAGTGGGCGAAATCATTAATTTAAAGTTAAAAGCTTTTATCGGGTTACAAATTGTATCTACAATTGATACTGTTACGCCGAGGCTGTTAAACAATGAGTAATAATCGAAATTTCTCGAACGCTTTTGTCTTACCTGCTGTGTTATTGTTTGCGGTTGCGCAGGATGGGGATTGGTCATTCTGTCGAAACACCGACCCTTTTCCTGGAGCGTTCGAGATCGTTCTAGTGTAGTGAATTGTGTGCGATATAAATAGGCCGGAGAGATGGCCGGACAGTCAGTCTGGATTTTGCTATACGTGCGAACATTTCGGTGACTTTAAGTGGTGCAACAGTGGTGAGGCTAAGCTGAATGACAATGCTGATATGACAATGATATCATTTATTAAGACACAATGCTACTTTTTTAGACAAACCTCGCGTGCCCTGCAGCTGGCGGATGCTTGTATTATATTGTATGCTTTATTCAAAAAATTGCAATGGATAAAACATGAGATAAAGTTTATTTTAAATATGCGCGGCTACTGCTCAAAAGCTTTCTATTTTTTGTGAAATTACCGACTGTTCCATATATTGTATACAATGTAAGCATTTTCAATGCTATTGTTGCTGTGCATTTTCATTTTGTTGGATAACAAGAAACTAAAAGTTCAGGAAATTTTACGCACGCAATTAGTCAGATTATTGACCACAAAGAACCATTTTGGCTTTAATAAATATTTACCATGACTATTAATATTGTACTTACTTTATTATAAATCCATCATTGCCATAGATTGCATTTTGATCAGCTTTTGGGATGACCTGCGGGGCTATATTAAAACGTCGGAATGCTATCGGATCGGTCCTACAGTTTTCGTCGCATTCGATTTCAAATCCGAGAATGCTATTTTGTAAACTGTCAACATTTGAATCCGTGTCGGAAATGTATCCAAGCTTTATGGTAGATCCGAAATAGTTTAATGTGTTTTGGATTCGAAATCGAATAATAGGAAAACTTTATATTTGTCTCATTAATTTGTCGTGTAAGTTAGCGTATACTGCTTTGAATAAGAACAACTCTCTTTGAATTGACCGAATAATGACCATCATGTTTTAGCTGTTCCTAATGAAAACCCTCCGCTGCACAGGATTAATACTCTCAACCATCGCATAAAATGTTAAGTGGAATGTAATTATGTAACAATGTGATTTGTCTCGGCGTTTTATTTTTAAGTTAGCACTTGATTAAATAGGTTTTCTTACAGGTAATAACAACAGATCTTCACCATTCGTGCACGGCGGGGCATACCGGAACGTCTGCGTCCGCGCCGCTGGCCGCCGGCATATGTGCACTGGCCTTGCAAGCGAATCGAGACCTCACTTGGAGAGACATGCAGCATATCGGTAAGATAATAGAAATACTGTTTTGGTTTTGTTATTCTTTTGTTCACAAGCAGAGAGATCGCTGTTAATATTTATAAAATTATCCCCAAAAATGTATAATTATTCTTGAAATAAGAATTTATTCGGTTTGTGTCGATACAGCTTCATACAACACAGATAACATTTTGCTAATATGTGGCTACCTGAGGCCCGGCTGTGGCACCGTTTAGTCTCTCTTGAACAGGTGTTTGGTCACCAGTAAGTAAAGTAACTAAAGTAAATGACATGATTGATTTGGGATAACAATACATCACAGACAAAACAGTAATACATTCAAACATACATTGAAAAAAGACATTAAAAACAATACTGAGTATGAAAATGGTAGGTACCAAAGTGTGACATGGACTGTGTTGAAGCTCCGTAGTCACATTGAGTTAGACTCGGATCCCTGGAACCGTATTTACACATCTTGCCTGGAGTGACTAACTCGGGTGCGGAATCTCTTCAGCAACTCACTGACCATCGTGTCCTGATGGTAACCTTTCTTTTGGGTAGATGAAATCAGAAATAAAAATGATAGATAGACTTTAGTGATAATACCATGCGTGTTCCTCTCCGCAGTTTAGGCACGAAAACATACCACAGCCACTCTTAGGGATAACATTTATTTTAGGGTCGTCATTAGGGAACAAAGTTTTAGATAACCTCTAAAGATCTTTGATTATAAATACTTTGAAATTTCGATTTGCCAAAGGGCCTCAATTTACAACTCAAGGTGTTTATAATTTCTTTGTATTTTTTATAGTTAATATCTCTTTTCTGAGAAACTCTAGTCTAGACAAAATCAATTGAGTACTCCTAAAGCTTCAGCAAAGACTAAATACCAAGATAAGAAGCCAGACTGAAAGAAATTGGTACGTAATGAGATACGCGCTTTTTATAATTTTGATGTACGAATGTCGAAAGGCCACGGTAACTGCTTGAGATCAGGTGAGCCGTATGCTAGTTTCCTCACCCTAAAAAATAATTAATAAAAATAATATTCTAGACAAATTAAAATAAACAACGATAATTTGTTTAACAAAATTTACTGGGAATTTCTCGTTAGAGGTGTCCTTAAATATTAAGCTAGACTAAAGTTATTTTAGGTAGGCATTTCTATGCTATGTCGTAAGCAACAGACCCTATAAATATTTTCACGGTTTTATGGTCGAGTATGAAAAATGAAAAAAATCTAATACTAGCCCGAAAAAGTCTCCTTGAAACAAAGTTGACTGATTGTTGCATCAATCGAAATAAGTATTTGCATGATCTGCATATATTTGAGTCGGGATGGTGTGACATCAAGGTACTCGTAGTTTATAATACCCACTACACGGGATAGTGTCCAGTATAATGTGACGGTTAGGTAATTCTAACATAAGGGTTCGTCCACACTAGTGGTTCGCACTGCGCGTCCGGAACGCCTGAGCATCGGCGGCGAATGGCGCGTTAACGGCGTTGGACGCAACGTGTCGCACTCCTTCGGCTACGGGCTACTCGATGCTGCCGGCATGGTACGGCTCGCACGGTCTTGGCGGACGGTACCACCGCAGAGGAAATGTGAGCTCGCAGCGCCTTCACCACAGAGAGCTGTACCGCCCCGGTCTACAGTCACATTACAAGTATGTACCTATAGTTTTAAAGCCTAAATCTAAGCATTTGTTACACTCTTAACATGTTATGTGTAACCTAGAATTTAAACACAATCGTTTTTTTTATTGTTATAGACTCGTTAAATATAATATTGAAATATGTAGACATTCGGCTGCGTTAAATATATACGAATGGCAATTTTAAGTCATAGGTATATCGTATAAGAAACAACTGTAGTATTTCTCGCCAAAGAAAACATGCATAATCATGGAAAACATACATTATATTACGCCCATTGTACCTCTTATATTTATTTTTAGAAGCTTTTATTTAAGTCGCAATGTTTGTTAGTTTGTTTGATTAGATCTAGCAGCTTAATTTTAAACCAGTTCCCCCCAACCGATTGAGCTGAATTATGGAATACATATTTAACTTTGGTGGCAATGCAATCATATGGTACCATGGAGGTGGTCTTATGATGGGGATGGATGCTAGATAACACAACTTCTGATTGGATTATAGTAGGTTTCTAGTGTTTGTGTTCATTTGAATTTGCTTGCGGTTCCGATTATGAATTTTATACAAGTTTCTTTTGAAAAAGTAATTTTTCAACAAAATAACTTATTTTGTATATTTTTGTCATTGTTTTTTTTTGGTTTAGTATGCAATTAAAAGTATCTTTCTACGAGGCATGCCTTTTAAGTTCTGTCGTTTCCATATTTTCCGGCAATTTTGAATTTGGAACTGTTCTATATTCGAATGTGTTTACATTTTGAATCTCAAAACAGTTGAAAGTATTAGGATTAATGCTATTGTTTAGTCACAGTTTCGATTTGAATCTGTCAGGTCACGTACGAAAATGAATCTTTCTAAGGAAAATGTTCGTGCAATAATTTTCTACAACTTTAGAAGAGGCCTGACACGGCTTCAGTGTTTAGAAGAGCTAACATCTGTGTTCAGTGATGTAGCCCCATGTCTGCGGACTGTCGAACGCTGGTATTTAGAATTCCAGCGTGGACATACTAGTGTTAGTGAGAGATTTCGCGAAGGACGCCCAAAATCCGCCTTCACTGAAGATAACATCATTGCTGTGAGACAACTAATTCTCGAAGATCGTCATGTGACGTATCGAGAGATAGAGGCTCTATTAGGCATCTCAGGGACAACCATTCAGAAGATCTTGCATGAAGCGCTTGGTGTGAGAAAGCTAGTTTGCCGTTTGATACCGCATCTGCTTTCCGACGATCACAAGGCGACCCGCGTCAGATGGTGTAAGAAAACTCTGCAAAGGTTCAACCGAGGAAAGTCAAATCACGTCTACGGCATCATTAGTGGTGACGAATCTTGGATCTATGCCTACGATCCTGATTCCAAACAACAATCTACAATCTGGGTCTTTCAAGACGAGCCAAAGCCGACTAAAGTTGTTCGTTCTCGAAGCACTTCAAAGAAGATGGTGGCCACGTTCGTTGGAAAAACCGGCCATGTTGCGACTATTGCACTTGAAGATCGTAGAACGGTTAACGCAGAGTGGTATACTACAGTTTGTTTACCACAAGTCATCGCCGAACTTCGAAAATCTAACTCAAAGCGACGCATCATCCTGCACCACGACAACGCAAGCTCACACAGCGCTCGTCAAACGATTGAGTATTTGAAGCAGGAAAAAGTAGAAATTCTTGACCATCCTCCATACAGTCCTGACCTAAGCCCTAACGATTTCTTTACATTTCCTAAAATTAAGAAAAGTCTTCGTGGTCAAAGGTTCCAGTCCGGTGAAGAAGCAGTTGACGCTTTCAAGTCAGCCATTTTGAACACCCTCACTTTAGAGTGGAATAAATGTTATAATAACTGGTTTGAGCGAATGGAAAAGTGTATTAAGCTACGTTGTGAATACTTTGAAAAACAATAAAAAGTACTATAAGGTTCTAGTTGTGTTTTTTTCTTCAAACGACAAAACTTAAAAGGCATGCCTCGTATCCGTCTGCGTTTGCTGTTTTGAAAATAGGGATTAAAAAAATATTTGTTTCAGTTGGATGTAAGCGCGTGCCCCGGCGTTAACTACATAGAGCACGTGCAAGCGCGTGTGTCGCTTTCTGCCGCGCGGCGCGGTGACTTGCGGATGGCGCTCACTTCACCTGCAGGAACGCGCGTCACGTTGCTCGCGCCCAGGTGTGTATGCACCTTTATTTCACCTTTAAAATTAGCCTAATTTATAATCGTTTTATAGGTATTTTTTTAGCAAAAATAAGTTTTTTTATTTTTTTAGCATATATGTGTGATATTTTACATCTGATTAATAAAAATATAAGAAAAAATCAAACAATATTCAAATTCTAAGTGCTGGTCAGAAAGAAGAGACGTTATGCAAGGACGTTGCGAAGGTGTTACACCCCTTTAAATAAGTACTTATTAATACAAAAGTGAATACTAATACAAAAGAGATGAACTGGATGCATACTGTACAGAGTGGTCCCAATTAGCTTTGTTTTTATTTATAATGTTTATAATGTAATTTTGTTACATGTATATTGCTTGATTTGAGAAATAAATGATTTTAATTTGATTTTTGATTTTGAGTTCGCGAGCTTCTCTACATTTTGTACTAAAGTACATAGGGGCGCCACGTGTTCGTCTCGTCGTCATCTGGCCGTGTCTCGTCTGTCTGGCCTGCGCCTTAGGCAGGTCCTTAAGTTACCAGTACCGGATATTTTTGTATAGTCTTGATAGTTAGTCCTATTTAAAATACTTTTTAAACCTTCTTACCTATTCCTAGTAATTATCCATCTGAGCTATTTCATCATCATCATCACATCAAGCACAGAACGTCCACTGCTGAAGATAGGCTTTTATAGATGTCCATAGAGACCGATCTTGTGCGGCCTGCGCCCAATGGTTGAGTTAATCATTTTGTTCATTTATTAAATCGAACAAATGAAGGATAACAAGAAAATCTTTTAGATCGAAGCTCTGATATTTCCTATCGATTCTTAGAAAGCTGGGTAACGAGAATTGCGAAGCACATCGAATCCTTACACATTTAATTACGCTCAAGACCAGGTTGCGGGAAAACGCTATTAATAAAATAAATTTATCTCGATGCGAAATTTGATAGATATAAATAACAGAAAAGCTTGTATTGTACAGATAAAGGTTTGGCTTCTGTTTTGTTTAGAATAGATTTAGCTGGAAATGGAACATCGATAGTTCCGATTTCAGCTAAATCCAGTAAGTGGCGATGGAATTGCAACCCGTGACATGTACATTGTTCGGGTTTATTTCTGACTACCTCATAAAATAATATTCTCTGGGTACGCCATTGTTTTACAAAGTTCTTGAATTCGTGACACCATAAGAAGCAAAAAAAAAGGCGACCTCCCAGTTTCAACTAAGGCAGTGATTTCGAAACGACATTTTTAATTTCAGTTTATTGAGAATATACATACTGCCAATATACCTAGCATCGCTACCGACTGCAACTCCCGACTGCATGTGCAGCTGACACAGCACTCAGAACATCTGTTATAGAAATACATACAAACCATGCGCTAATGCAAACCATGCTTATGCACTTTTCGTAACGCACTAATTTTTTTTATTTTTTATTCAGTTAATAAAAGGGCTTTGTCGCTCATGCGATTATGACACCCTGGTACCCTGGTCGGACAAACATACATACATACAACGCCGATTTTCCCAAGTTGATTTGGAGATCTCGCTTCGCTCGATCAAATATTCAAGTTACAGGTATTAAACCCACCTCTAAAATCAGTATGTATTATAAGTATGTATTTACAAAAAAAATGTATATTAAGTATTCTATCAGTTATCTGGTTCCCATAGTACAAGCTCTGCTTAGTTTGGGGCTAGATAGCTCTGTGTGAAATGTCCAGAAGTATTTATTATTATTATTTATTAGTTAATACGATTCCGTATGTAGGTTTTAAATTAAATCGAAACAGGTTGTATGTTAAAAATCATAACACACATCAATAACAGTTAAAAGTATTTAGATGAATAAGATCTGTAATCTGTAATCCCATCACTCTTGAGTGTCAAAACATTCGCGAAAATTCAAAGAAATGAGATTCCACTGAGAAACCCAACAATGTCACCTCAAAAGTTAATATTACCTTCAGGAATTTACTATCACAAATAAAATATTAGGAACATACTGTGACCTATTTATTTGAACACGTGCTTGGGATAAAAAGAGGCGGTCTATTTGCTTGTCCAAGTCTGGTGACGTCAAGCTATTGAACAGGTATAGGTAAAAGTTATCCAATAAACATCGAGTATTCAGCAAACATTAATATTGTATCAATAATCAAACAACATATCGGGGACATGAAACACGAGGCGTTTCAGTTTTATACCTTTATAAGTTAGGTTTTTAACATTAGAAGAGATTGACTTCAGCGATAAGTCCGGCCATTACGCAGCCCAGTCTAGTTTAGTATTTGTATTCTTTAGGCTTCTGTTTTGAGTTGCTGTGGGTGTATTCTTCTGATAGGGGATTCCAAAATGATCCTTGAACTGATCTAAAGGTTGGTCAGTTACCCAATTATCGGTATACCTACTTATTGACTAATTTACCAAAACGTTATGTTATAATCCGCAAGACATTTAACAGTGCCATCTAGATTTGTTTTTTGAGACTAATAAAATTAATAAACAGTATATGAAAATAAAATATGACTGAGTTCAAATACCGTTAACATTCTTTATACTAAGTCCAGGCCGTTTCTCAAGAGATATAATTAATTCAACACACGAATGCTTCTCAACAAATTACCCTAATAACTCACTATTACAGAAGTCAACACTGAATTTATACCTTTGTATAATTACCGGAGTTGCTGCATCGCCGACAGACTTATTTATAGGCTCTCCCTAACTTTATTAGAACACAAGAGAAACTAACTACACTACACCCTGGAGACTAGAACGATTTAGTCATGGAAGGGAATTTACATTTTATCATTCGCAACACCAATCCACAATGGATTGGTATCTAATATATGTTCACTGAAATAAAGAGCTCATAAAACGCTTTCAAAGGACAGCGTTTGAAAGTTTAAAAGAACATACCTCTGAAAATATTCCACGAATTCACACGAATTTTAATTGACCTGCTTTACCCATCTCACTAGGACTTGTTGTGTTAGCTTGTTATGTGAGCTCTACGGCTATGAATTAGTCGTTTCACAATTAGTGAATTAGTGGAAATCAGTAAATATTATATAAAGTTAGGTTAGTGCTTACTGCCTTTTAAACTTTAATATTTTTTTATAGGTATATGTTATTAGAAAGGTCTTGTTTTTGTCTTTTACACTATACTTGGTTTAATTCAACATGTATTCGAAAACGTAGGCGACGATTTTTTGTCCTGTGCGCAATTTGTTCTGGCCTTGCGAACACTGTAATTAGACAGTTAATTTTCCGTCAGGGCGCACGATTCCTCCCGGGCCGGCTTCAACTCCTGGCCCTTTATGTCGGTGCACATGTGGGGGGAGTCCGCACTCGGCGTCTGGCAATTAGAGGTCTCCAACGAAGGAAGATATATGGGTGAGTGAACATGTGTCTTAATAGAATCTAATAAGACTGGGTCTGTTATTAACAAGCTTGAAGTTTAATCGAAATGTTTGGGACGTTCCCCTTACATGATCAATTAATTTACAATTTCTATCACATTGTAACTTTTTAACCAGTGTACCATTGTAAAATGAATTTCCGTATATAGGCCGCGCAACATTGCAAGACTGGTCTCTAAAGTTATATGGCACTAGCACACCGGCAGCTAAAAACGATCCGAAACCGTTTCGGAATCCAATAATAAGGAACCGGGGCAATGCAACGCGACCCGTCGTAGTCCAGGCGGGGCGGAAAAACAACAGAGGCAAGCCCATTCCTATCGTGCCGACCTACACTGTCGGACTCGTAAAGAGGAAAAAGAATAAGAATTCAAAGAATCCCAATAGGAATTCGCAAAAGTCGAAGCAGATTCGGCCGGCGGCAACGCGTTCCCCGCTCGAGAGCAGCTCGGTGCGGGTGACGACGCCGACGGCGGATCTGAGCCTCAATTTGCGAGGGGACTTGGCGGATCCGCTGGCGACGGATGCTCGTGCCAGGAAGATGTCCAATCTATTCGAGCAGTATCCGAAAATCCAGCGAATTTACCCTGCGCCGCTCCAAGCCCACGACGGTACTACATACGGCTGTGCATGTTGTGTCGTCCGTTAGCTCCGTTTTATTTGGCGCCTTGTTAAAGCCTGCTGCACGTCGATTACCTTTGTTTTCGTCCCGCCGCTCCATGCATGACGTGTTTACATTGTTTCAATTTGGTTTTGTAGTAAAATTTTATTTAATAGTACCCCTTTTAGATAACTTCAATTCCGTTTCAATTTTGCCGTATTGTTTTTACATTGTTTCAAAAAGTTCGCTTTCAAATTGTTTTGCGTACATGTAGCAAACCGAAATTGTATGTCGACTGCACAGCGTTTGTAGAATTTTTACGCTTTAAATTTTTTAGCTCGCTACGATTTAATTCATTTTCCGTATGGATAGTAGTTACAAAATATCTGAAATGGGATTAAATGTGTTACATATCACGTTATTTGTGCAGCTGGGCCGTTGACGCAGTGGCAGCTGATATTCTATGGGACAGAGACGCCACCGCAGGAGTACGATGCCTCACCGGAGAGCAATTCACTGGGGACCAATCCTAGCGGGGATATCACGGCGTGGAAGCCGGCTACTGAAAAGCAATCCGTCGAAGAAGTCCAACATAACGCGATCGACGATGACCTGGCACTGGAGTGGCACGACTCTCACGCGGTGAGTTTGACGCTTCTGTTTCTAGTGCTGTTTACTCTTTGCTATCTATTCCCGGCTACAATTTATTCGCGAAGTTGGCCTATATTTTCCCAATGTAATTTATTGAATTATTTACATGTTTGTTCGTTGTCATGCTCAATGTATTGTAGGTAAATGTTGACATAAAATCTAGCGAGTTTGGACTTAATTAAAATGTAAGTTCAATAGGTTCGCATACCATTTACAATACAATAAACCCATGATTTTACTAAAGCATTCACAAAGAATGTGTCTGTGTTTATGACAAGTCTAGTAAGTTCAGTCTAGCGTTAAATTATAATTACCTTGAAGTGAAATTGAACTGAGACAGATTTATGATGAAATTACGAGCCCATGAGACTAACTTAATTAGTGTGTCTGATTTAGCGAAGACACAATGACTACTACTATATTACCTACTAATAAATAATTAATTGATAGTCTAACTGGAGTGTGTGGTTTGTCTTGAACAAAGCTCATCCAATTTTTATGCTGATTTAAAATTTTCGGATAAAGTGTTTTATGTAAGCTTACGTGACGTTAACACTACTAAAGCACTGTTTTTTATTGCATTGTAAAATTATTAAAATCTGCCATTTCAAGCGCTATGAAGACGTGCTTGGACGGATTATATTTACTCGTAGTAAAGATAAATTATAGAGAAATAGTACTGAAATGAAAGGAAAAAAACATATTTTATCCTCAACTTAACACCCTATTTAGTATCTTAAAAATCATCCGGTAACCATCGTTCGCCAAACAAAACGCTTCATAAAGTTACTAGACTCACAAAGTCAAATCCTATTAATAATTATAAATGAATTGATGCCTGAGTGGTTTAAAAATATAAAATAGCTAGGAATGTTACTAAAATTATGTAGTCTGAAGGTATGAAAATAATACTTTCAAAAAAATTAGTACAATGATGGCTGACGGAAAACATCACCTGCATTATAAAACCTTAGCATAAAGCCGTACAATGCCTCGCCAATACAGATGAATAATGCGTTAGATTACATCGTGTGACAGCCTCATATTGCGGCGTACCTAGGGTTACAATGCGTCCGGAATAATCTGGACATGTCCGGCTTTTTAGCGAACTCGCCTACCGGTTCTCTGTATGATTTGCGTCTCGAAGCTACCATGCATTTTGTATAAAAGTACATTAAAGGGACGCCACGTCCTCGCCTTACGTTTCTTCTGTTTGAGGCTGCACACATTATTCATCACAGTGCAGCAGGACGTAGGTGGGCGTAACATGTGCTGGGCCGCCGGCTCGATGGAATTTTGCAAATTTCCGGCATGGCTTTTTAAATTTCCAAAAGGTATGGTAACCCTAGGTGTACGTGATACAAGCGAGTAATGATCCTGGCACGTGTTCCGCGGAATATTAAGAAGTGATCCGCTTAAATGTATGTTACCAAGAATCTAAAAGGAAAGCTAAATATCCGTACGCAGACATGCCTAGATAAAGTCGTTAGATACTTACGTAAGCTTACTAAGCGAATATTATAACTAGAAATCTTTGGATAAACCACTGTCTCTGTTATTATCACTTAGTTTGACATAGTGCTTTGAACAACATTGATTTAATAGTGTTTAATTTTTTACTTATGGTTTTTTTGTTCAGGATCATTCATAAAACCATAATCCATAATCATTTACATTTGGAACAACCTATATTACTAGAGAAGAAGTGATTTATAATAATTATCTTTTAATTCTGAATTTGCTAACAAGGTTATCATGCTACCTATAATTAACCGTGACTAAAAACAATAAGAGTAGACCATTCTGATGACATGTTCAGTCCAATAAAAGTAAAGCTCCATACCACTTCTATTTGTGCTCTTAATTTCATGACGTGTTTGTTCACCCACATCACTGTACTGGTGACATCAATCCTTGTTTATCTATGTGGTAGTTTCATCTTGAAGCGCTCACTCGTAAGAGGGCTATAGTCCGGTAATATTGCAGTTATATACTTCAAGTGTATGAACTATTGCTCTGCGATACAGTTGCCGGTACATACGTTGCAAGGTGTTGCACAATAACACATAATACATTGCAGCAAAGGAATATCGCGGGCAATATGGCTGAGGAATATATATTGTTCTCAGTAAGATTTCCAGCATGATGCAATTTTTATATCCCATGTTCAAACTTTTTTAGAGCTCTGACAGTATAAAAAATATTTTGTAAAGAGACATGTTTGATTCGGAGAGGCCTTTGTGCAGCAGAGAAAAAATCAAAAAATAAACTAATTTTCATTTAAAAATATAAATAAACCTTATTATTAGTTTTTATTAACTACTACGAGTATTATTAATTTAGAACATAGGCACTTTTCTTGATTAATAATGACAGGAATGTCTTATTGCATAGATATTTCACCTTTGCTGCTAATGGCGAAAATAGGAAGCGCTTCGTGTGGTATGAAACAAACATTTTATAGTGTTCATGTCACTAAAATCTAGCATTTAGTGCATTACTGCAGTCGTATCTAATTCTTAATATAGTGTTACCCTGATATGAAAATGCATATAATTTATGTAAACAGCCTCTAGTTTGGTTTGTAAATAAATAATATTCCATCCGTTATTTGAACTATATAACATTTCAATTAAAATACCAGTAAACTTAACTGGCTTAATTATACAAATCAAAACTATAAATTATTTATATGTGAATTACAAAATGTTAAGAGTTGCGTTGGTAATATGTTAAGTCATTAAACAGATTATAAACTTATTAGGTATATTTATATATGACCAATCATTTCTATCCACATTAACGCCGGTCATTAACCGTTCTTCAGACACCAATCTCACTATGGATACTGAATCTCTACTTACTAAATTTGAGTCCATGGTTAATCCTAATGGTTTCTCTCGCTATTTTCATGAACGAGTGTTTATTTTATTTCTAGATCCGTGAAGAGAGTCCTCCGGACGTGGATCCTGGGAACGCTGGCCCCTACACCAGTTCCACAGGATGCGCCAAGTTCGCCTCTCCAGTCATTTGCCTAGGTTTGTGCCTATTACTAATGTTACTAACGGCCGAAGCTTTTCCACAAAGCAGACCGCCCCCTAGAATAAGTACTTGTGCACTAACTGCTAGAAGTCTACCGAGGCCGGCAAGAGCTCCATGCTTAAGGCATAGCGTGGAATGACCAAGGATATTTAGGTGTAATGTACAGTTCGATCCGTTGAAAATATTCAATCAAGTATTTGTTAATATTTTCGTTTGTTCTAATCAATATTTAATCGGGACAATAAAACGAACACCAATCGGTACTTACGAATTTACTTGATTGCTGTTAGGAGTGATGCTGTTCCAACTTTATTTGTTTGTACTAAACATTGGTATTTAAATACTGTTGGAGGGTACAGTAAATTTTTTGGAACCGGGGGCCGTATTACCTAAGCAAAATTGATGTCGCTTTGCTATCGCTACTCAGGCCATCCCTTTCACATGTACAGTACGTACCTCACGTGTGAAAGGGATGGCCTGACTAGCGATAGCGAAGCAACAGCAATTTGGCTTAGGTAATACCGGGGCGGGTTATTACATTACATTTAAATATCCGTGGCTGGTTTCCACCTGATGATTAATGTAAACCTTAAGGTGCGCTGGTACCCTGGTACCCAGCGCTACGGCATGTGATTTTAGTTAATTCTTTAAGTACAAGTCTGTAAGTTTATTTTAAGCTGTCCATGTTTTAGAATTCGGAGGTGTATTTAACAAATTTTATATTCAACTGATCAAAGGAAAACAAAAACAGAAGACTTGGTGTAAATAAGTTTAAGCAAGATATTTGGAGTAGGTTCATTTTTTAAATAGTATTCAGTAAAATACGCTAAGCCACATTACTGTTCCACTAGCATAAAATTTTTTACAACTTGAAGCTAATTGAACCCCTTAAAAAAACATATTTATTTGATCTGTAATATTCTAAAATGGCAGCTAATTTACGAACTATATATTTTTGTATTTCATCATAAATTGTACGGCATAATAAATATAATACGAGTATGTTATAAAAAGTGCTATTACGTTACAAAGACATTTGTTTGTTATTAAATTTACTATGAAACAGAGACGTCCATTCATGAGTAATTGAGACGTGAAGTGCGAATGAGTGTAGAAATTTGGTGTAAAATTAGTGTATAAAAAAATTGTCATCAGAGTGCTTTGGAATATGTAGGTACACTGAGAGGGGTAATTATTCTAATTAAAAAAAATAATGGTTTATGATTTTTAACCGCCAAGAATCACGCCCATACATGTTTGTCTGACAGATTAATATAATAAAAGATTTGTTAATTTAATAAAAACATTTGGTAAAAATCATTGTGTTTGGTAAATATTCTGTGAATCAGTGGTTTATGGTTTATTAACATTAACCAAATTCATTTTTTTTACGTTTAAGTTATGTATTGAGTCGGGTAGTAACTATCTCAAAAAACAGCGAGTTTAAAACCGTAGAACAAAGTGTATTACTGTTTCCCGATAAAAATGTTATGAAATTCAACTTTATTTTTAAGAAATTCATGATCACACAATTCTGATTATCATATATATATATTCCCAAGCACTCTATATAAGTTTTCAAAATCACGTAAAGTACTTAATTTTTATACAAACAGCAACTTAACTATATTTACTATTTCGATTATTATTTACAATTCCAATATTTAAAGATATAATTTCAGTAAAATTTACAATAAATGGCACTCTTGACTTATCGCAGCTTAATTTATCTTTATCTTACTTTTTCCTAAGTACTTAGCTTATTGAAATAACTGCCCTTAGCCTTAGTATAAAATTACCCTAAACAGAGATTGTACTATGCTCTGAAATTATACCAAAAGTCAACGCATTTAGAGGAAATATCAATCTTCAATTGAATGAGCAATGATATAACCGTGTTATTGTATATTCATAGACTTCTGGCGTACTCGACCTACATAGTATCCCAAATACTATACTATAGTTAGTAGCATCAGTGGTTTGATTACATCTTAAACTTTAACTTTTGGCTATACCAAAGTACAAAACGATTTTATCATTGCGCGTTCTTTTGAAGTTCGCGACAGTAGATTATTTATTTATACAGAAATCATTAGTTCAATAAGTAATAAATTATACAATACTATGCCCGCGACCCCTTTGTATTCAGTGGCGTCGTTTAGGATATTTACTTATTCATTATCATGAATTTATACCCTGTTATTTATTTTGGTGCTGCTATAAAGAGTGTCGTTCACTATTATCTCAAATTAGCATAATGAAACCAAGCGATTACTCTCCCAGTATATTTCCATATATTTTCTTTTGTTGCATGATTGACAGGTTCATGTTATGCTTTGATTAGGCGAATTATATGTGAGCGACAACTTTATCCGTTATTATAAATTATTTTTCATAAATAAATATCGTCATACGTATGCATAATAATTAGTAAAATCATACATATCTGTTATAATAAGTTTGATTGTTTTAAGATCGTTACCTATAATAATTTGTGTATTTTGGCTTTTAATGTTGTTAGCAGTTTTTACTCAGATTTAGTTTAAATTATACATTATTTACGTACCGTTTAGGGATATTCTTTTGTTAATCAGATTCAATCTACGTCCTAAAGCCAAAATATACATAGTAGTTTCATGTTAATGTAGATAATGTACTATAACATACTTCATATTGTGGTTGTGATCATAGAGGAGATTGCCAATCCATAAATAGTGTTAACATTTACGATAAAAATTGTAAATAGTTGTATCGATAATATTTGTACAAATTGCTCACAAGATGTAAATTAAAAACGACTGATCGATCATTTTTCATCGACTGGTAGATAACTATTGTAATTGTATACTGTAACTACAGGATTACTGTTTGATTTTAACTTATTATTTGATGGGTTTTATGGTTTAGGAGAAGAATGCTTGATTGTTCAGCTATTCATTGATAAACTTGCAAAGCATTGTCAAAAATCACACATCTTTAGGTAAAAGTTACTTGAACTTACATTGGCAGCTCAAGTATATGGTGTATATTATAGATTCATGGAAAAGTGTATACATTCTTCTTTGTTTTAATTATGATTTATTTATCTTGTTACGATGATTCGATATTTTATTCATATCTTTTTATAGAGAACTCATTTTATGTTCATAAAGATCAGAAAGCTCAAGAGTTTAGTAACTCTACTCCGTATGTGTAATGATGTAAATGTTGCATTATTTGTATATATTGAATCTAATGTGAACGGAAATAACAATAAAAAAACTTTTATTACAAAATGCACAAATGATTTCATTTTGATACAATCGTTCACGAGTCTTGTCTCTGATATTGTAAAATATTAAAATAGCAGTTAGTCGCATTAGGAAAACAAACTGTTTTATGTGTTTTAGTTTACTTTTATTTATGTTTATTGCATGTTTGCTTCGCTAATATGCTTGCTTCATATTATCTAACATTTGCTTTCCACGCTTTATTAACTTTACTGTTCAAATAGTAAGAACGCACTGCACGAGTCTCTTCTTTCTTTTCTAACTGTTATGTTCCACTTTTATGGTTTTTGTAGATTTGTATCTGTCTGATTTCATCTAATTTTGTGCACGTTTTTTTGCATGTGTTTGACAGTCTGTTTTCCTGTAATGTTTTGTGGAAGTTATGAGAACAAAATTATTTGAGATCAGTGACAAGATTCTGTCCCTTTCCTTTACTTTCCAAACTTCCCTTTCCTGTGAAATGACATCGTACTCGGATGCGGCTCAACATATCGCCTGCAAGAGATCGCAAGCTGCATGGACGCTGGAAGGTGCTGGTGGTGAAGGCTCCTTTACATATAACTAAACATCTCTGTTCTTTCTTCCGATAGAATGCGCGAAGGGCTTGCATTTGTACAACGGTCGGTGCTACAGACACTGTCCGGATGGTACGTATGCCAGCGAAATCAATGCGGAGCGCAGCTCGAGGAGACGGAATCTCACGTACTTCTCTGAGAGCGCTGTCTCGAAACGACAAGACGACGTGAAAGTAACTCCGGCAGAGGCGCTAGACTTGGAACATATAGCCGCAGTAGCCAAACCTCCCCTCGCATGCCTTCCGTGCCATTACACGTGCGCTACTTGCGCGGGGCCCCGCAACAATCAATGTATCACTTGCCTAGACGACGCGCAACTCTTCAATTCAACGGACGTTGAACCGAAATTTTACTGCTACCCGAACTCTGTTCTGTCACAAATTAGCGACGTTAGTTGGCACTATCGACTCAACATCGCACTATCGGTTGTTTTATTTGTAGTCAGTTCTATCTGTTTGTACTTTTTGATGTCCTGTGTTTTCAAAAAATATTGCTGCGGGGGCCATTACGACTCCAATCTGGGAGCATACAATAAATTGGCTGTAGACGATAAACAGCAGAGCGCTATGGAGGTCGAAGAAGAAATATGTAAGGCTTTGAAGGATTACAGCGAGAGTGAATCTGAGGATGATTTGGATTTATAGCATCTGTTGACATTCCAACCCAAGTATTACAAGCTTATTGAAGAATATTGACGCTGGTAATAAAAAGGGTTTTCGAAAATGAATGCAGGGCTTCAATTGTGATATTACCTTATTGAATTGTCACAAGTTTTCGTAATACATTTAAGAATTTAATGATAGATTATCAGATAGTGTGATAAGGAACATTGAAATTAATTTTTACAATTTTTTTTTATCATTTGACCCCAAAGAACTGAAGTTTTTTTCTCAATTTCTTAATTATTATGTTTTTTTTTCATTTCGGTCATCACACTATAACCTTAAGTTTAACTAGTTTGTAGTATGCTCATCTGCTAAAGGTATTTTTGTAGACAAACATTTTGGTTGTGCTAAGTAGTCTTTGAAATTCTCACGCATTCCAAATTATAATTAAGTCACAACGTATTAAGGTCTGTTTTAAAATGTAATACAAACATCGAGGCTTTGTTTAATTCATTATTTTCAGATGCACGTAATTTTTATTTTTTCTTTTTTATATTTTCTAAGTGTTTTAATAATTAGGCTTATTTTACGCTAAGTTACTTAGGGATATGATGCTAAATGCATGACATTAGAGCAGAAGCGAGTCACGAGGTGGGTTTTCACAAATATAAGTTTACTGGCCTCGATACGATGGTCGTAGACGATCTACGAGCCTTGTTAGTGGCCAGTACCTATACATGAGCTAGCAAGCTGGCCGCGCTTCACAGTGACAGTCTTATTTTAACAAGCTACTTTAGATCGACCAATAAAATTAGAAGTTTAGTTAGTTATTAGCAAACAGTGGAACTGTGTCTTCGTCTCAATTTGCCCTTAGTATGAAATCACAAGGCTTTTATTTTTTGGGGATCGTTTAGACGTATTTTTAAAAACTTGAATAAAGCTCACCTTATTTCTTAAAACTAGATTATTCTAATACATACTCAAACATAAATAGTAGCATAATACTAGAAAATAAGATGACTACATTTGCTCAAGTTGCCATTTCGTTAGTATATACTGGAGCACGTTTTTAAATGTAAATACATGTAAAAGTAAATAAATGAGTTCCTATTTTTATTTTGCTGTTTTATTAACTAGTCCTGTTATTTGTAATGTTCTTAGAGACCAACAGATAACGTCTACGTATTTTTGATAGTAGGCAGCCACAAAAGCATTATACCTACTTCGTTAAAACATGTACAAAAATGTGTTGACCCGCAATTAAAAGGGCCAGCTCTCGGATCAATGCTTCGTTAAAAAGCGCAAAATCATCAAAATAAATACCTTAAATCGAGAGTTAGGTAGGTACTATTTAAAACTGACCTTGACACAGGGGTCAGTCGTGGTTCAGGAAACCCTATTAAAGGGGGCGCCAATGTGGCCGGTGAGTGTAATTTCATTACGTTCCATCAATTTGTAGATTCTCTGGAATTGCTTTTGGGTCCTTGAGAGTAGGTACTTCGCCTCTACTTAGGTACTTTAAGGTAAATAATTATTGAGACATGCAGACAGCGTAGCTAACTGGTTAACCCCATAAAAACTATTATGGATTAAAAGTTTTTATTACATGTCGTGTGTATCGATAAAATCTGTATTTTAATAAACAAACTTTTTGGGAATCATCCTTACTGTTACCGGTTAGCGACTCTGTCTGTAACTAGATGGCATTTTACTGATAGAAAGTCCATATATCAATGCATCATTTTAAAACATATGGGTTGCGGTAGGCGACCGACTGCGATGGTTGCAAATACGGAGATGATCTACAAATACGTATTTATTTTTTCCTGTTCTGGCTGCTGTGGTACCGTTCAGTGCCCAGATCTGAAACAAATATTAGATAGGTAGGTTATATCGAGTAATATAGAATCGTAGTTACCACCCACAACACGGAGAACCTACCTCAGAGTATTAAAGGAATGATATTATCAAAGAAGTCCCCGAAATAAACGCGTAGGCCTCGAACGATCAATAAAGCTAATGTATTGGGTAATAGAACCCCGTACAACGACCAAAATGTGCTGGAAGGGCCCTTAACGTCCTATAACGAATAATGGATTTACAAGTATAAATTTAGTTTTCATTTGGAATGGAAAGAAAACGTTTTGAATTTTTAATGGAAATTTACGTAAATACCTTTCATGAAAAAGCTGATAAGAAGCAGTAACTACACATTTTGGCGATTTAATTCACGGGTACCGTTTCAATACGCCTGGAGAAATTATCGAAAGTCTAATAGCAAAATGTTTTTCACTTCATTTCGACCCAATTTTGAACTTGTAAAGCGAACTTTTGTAATGCCTTTTTTAAGTGTGCTTAACCATACGTGCTTCAGTTAGTAAGATCTATTTTGTACACAGATTTCTTTTGACGTATATATAGGGTGTTTGATAAAATACGCACATAAATGAAAGGGGTTATTTTGATGAGCATAATAAATAAATTTGTGAAATGTTTACCATAGAAATGTGAAATTTATTTTGGCATTTAAAAACAAACACTTTATTAAACTTATGTTGTGCATAATGCTCGCCATCTAACCATAGATATTGGTGACGTTTCGAGATATCTCTTGTTGTCCCTTTCTAACCCAAAACCCGCAGCCATTTCCGAAAGAGATATCAAATCGGCCTTTATTTTTGGATTTCGATTGCAAGTAAGTATTATATCGAACTTAGTCAATTTTCTTTAAAAATTGATAATTTAACTAGTACTTTTTTTTCGAGAAGTCTTTTTTTATGTTTTAAGAAACCGTCACTTGAATATCGTCAGTATATTACCAAACACCCTGTAATACAGATAATTACTACCAGGTTACCAGTATCTGCTCTTTAACCTCGTACACACCTATAAATCTCTCATGGTAGCGTGTCGTACCTGCATTACGTCACTAATATTTTATTTAATCTTTCCTTGAAGAGCTTTACGCTTATGGAAAATGCCTTGGGCAATTTATTTCCTTTTTAAGATGCGAAATTTTTTTGTTGTTTGAGTATGTTCCGGTTATGCTTATGTTGAGCACAATTTTACTAGTGGTTCGCCCGAACTGAGATCTCGCGAGTCTTCGATTAAAATAAAAAAAATATTATTTGTAATCTTTGACTATCAAAATAATGGCACGAAATAAATAACCAAATAACTTGACCTACAGTTTCATTCAAATTACAGGTAACGGGAGATCATGTTATCTGGTTACGGTTTTTTTGGGTACAAATTGCAGTTATTCTGGATTTCAAACTTTTGCCTATATTTGTGTCACTTAAGCTACACGCATACCAAATTACAGCACTGTGAGGTCACTGGTGTACCCTGTGAATTTTGTCAGTTTTATTTTTATTATGGCTAATAACTCAAAAACTACAAAACTAAACTAAAAATAAAAACAGGGTTGAAATGTACTAATGAAGACCTTTCATTTGACGTCCCATTTGACCTAAAAGTCTCATTTTAAATTTTTTTACCCCTCTTGAACCCCAATATCTCAACAACTCCCTAACATTTTTCGCTTATTTAGTCACACCAAAATTGTGCCATCACTATCTACCTATATACCAAATTTCACGATGATCGGATAAACGCTTCGAATGTTATCCTCGGACAAACAAACAACCATACAACGCCGATTTGCCCAAGTTGACTTAGAGATCTCGCTTCGCTCGATCAATTATAAAAAAGAGCTCTAGTTAAATCAAAGTTGAGTATTGTTGAGATATCAATAGATATAGTTTATAGGGAAGATGTAGATACAAAAAAATAAACATAAGCATTCAGGCAATGCAGCCAGTGTCTTGGGGAAATTTACGACTGGTAGTGATCTGAGACAGTTGAGCTATCTACATATAAATCGTTTGCAACGGTCTTTAGATGATTCAACTGTTTCTTATGTGTTTTATTGTAAATAAATGTATATTCTTTTTGTTATTAAACATAATATTTATGATTTTAGACTTAATGAAATTGCAATGTAAAACAAGTCTCTTTTAGTAAAACATTGAAACCATATTTTAATTCGGTTTTCCCCCACACACGCCACGTAAATTGGAGATTCTTTCCAAAAACGCCAATAATTATGTAGGGGAGAAGAAATACATATTTCTTTTCCACCCCAACCCTCTCACGCCTATATTGTGTCACTGACAATGTAGGAAACATCTGCAGTAAAATGTGTTCAAGGACTGTGAATTTTGGATCGTAAATATTTATATTTTGCTATAAGATTGACGATACTAGATACCAAACAGAAAATCCGATCCGAGTATTGAGAAAGGAATAGATGAATACTTGTTTGATTTGAATTCTAGGAAGATTTGCATTTTATTCAGACATAGTATTATGATAAGATAACTCTTTAAGGTAATTATCACACAGAAATAATATAACACTAAAATACGCTGAGAGCGATCTCTTCCAGGCAACCTTTGGATAGAAAGAAATAAGTGAAGTTAAAAGGTAATTATTTTATAATTCAAATACATAAATAGTTATAAAATAAAGAAATACCTACCTATCTTTGTATATTATACTAAACTAACAAGTAAAATAGGTAGGTACATAGTAAATCGATAAACGGTTATAAAATATATAAAATAACTAGCTGTTGCCCGCGACTTCATACGCGTTACACTACTAAATGAAAGGGTTTATTTTAAAAAGAAAGTAGGCGACCGACTGAGATAGTTGCGGGTACGATTTGCACTTCGGAACAAATATTTGCATGATCTACAAATACATATTTATTTTATTACTGTTCTGGCTGCTGTGGTACCGTTCAATGCCCAGACCTGAAACAAATATTAGATAGGTAGGTTATATCGAGTACCATAGAATCGGTAACCTAGAAATATAGCTAAACTCGCTGTTGCAACTTGACTTGACACCCCATTTTTATCCCATGGGAACTGATTTATAGGATAAAAGGTAACCTATGTGGTAATCCAGGTTATGATCTACGTATATACCAAATTTCATCGAAATCGGTTTAGCCGTTTCGACGTGATTGAGTAACAAACAAATAAATAAACAAACATCCAAACTTTCACATTTATAATAATAGTGTGATTGCTAAAAACGTTACTAGGGTGACATAGATAAGTAAAAATATTTCACCTTCAGCTTAAAATAAAAGTGTTTAAAGTAGATGTCCGCAGTATTATCATAGGAATAACATCAAATACGCCATAGAACGACCACTGCTAAACAGAGGCCATTCCCATCATTTTCTAAAGAAATCGATCTTGTCCGCCATGCACCCAACGGCTTCTAGCAAACTTAATTCTATTCAATGGAGTGCGCCTTTTTCAGCGCGTGGTCTCTACCTACATACCCATTACTAGGTAAGTTCGTACCTATCTAATATAAAACCTATAGAAAAAAGTTATTTCGACCAGTTTTTGAAACAGCATGACTTGTTCTACATTAGTATTTTTCAAACTTTCGCGATCACTGTACATAATTATTGATTAAACCAGGTATTTATCGCGTATGCACCTTTTTATTTATATTCCGACGTTTCGGCTGTGTTACAACAGATGTGGTCACGGGTTGACTGGTGTTTATAAGATAGACTGTAGCTGTGGCTGTGTTACATCGGGCAAACCAAACGTACCATAGCCGAGCGTGTCAAAGATAGCAGAGCATCTGGTAGACTCGGGACCGAATCATTGGATTGAACTTCATGATCCTAAGGTTCTCTTTAGTGAACGCCATTATTACAAGAGAATGGGTCGTGAAGCGATTGAAATCAAGAAATATCAAAAGTTCAATCGGGAAGATGGCTAAAGACTCTCAGCGTCCTGGTACCCGGTGATTGCTAGGTGTGCGCGTCGTGATTGGTCATCTCAGTGCGTAGATACGGTTAGTGTAGTGTGTCGTAATATAAACAAGGACATTTCTAATTCTGAAAACCAAGTGAGGGTAGTTGCTGCAGCTACCCACACTTCTCGACGGTAGCTCCAAGTACTCCAGTCAACCCGTGACCACGCCTGTCGCAACACAGCCGAAATGTCGGGATAACAAATAAAACAGGTACATTGGCGATAAATACCCGTTTTAATCAATAATTTTGTTCTACATTAACGAACTTGGCTTTGTTTACGCTCAGAACAAAGCACTAAGCAGAAAATTATTATAATCGGTATTGTACTAAAGTCTCCAACTTTCCACATATTTGGATGAGACTGTAATCTGTACCTCGCCACGAAAGCTTAAAGCGGTTTTATTTTAGACTAGCACTTGTTTGCGGCTACGCCCACTTGAAAAGAGTGAGATAATCACTATATAGAACTTCCTATGATATAGTTGGCTAACCCGGTCACTATAAATGCAAAAGTAGTTTGTAACTTTTTTCAGCTACAACTAATAAAGTACACGCAGTTATGAAACTGTAAAAAACTAATCTATACAGACAGAAGAACACGACGAAACCGTGAGGATGCAAAAAAAAGAAAACGCTTATGTTTTGTTATAGCCAGAAGGAAATAAACAGTAGTTAACTTTTAGGTAACATTCGATTTCGTGTAACTTGGCCTAATAATAACGCTTACGCTATAACATAGGTAATTAGACACCAAAAGTTTTCTTCATCTTCCTCGGCTCATTTGGCGCGAATAATCGACTATAGATTGGTTTCACATATCTCCGGAACACGTGACTCGTTTCGCAGAAACCATTTTCTGAAGGTTTTAAAAGTCACGTTAATGGCGCATGCCACTGTGGCGAAATGTTGGGTCATCTAAAAACTCACAGATCATGGTAAATATACATTTGTAGTGAAATAATGCTCGTAACCGTGACAGTTTTAAAAGTTTTTATGCTTTAATATTAATATACACAGTGCTTTAAGCTCAAACTATGCAGTGTGTACTAAAAACTACGATATTCTTTTGTTCTAGCACATTTGCATACCAAAATCTCACTTAGATCAGGTCATGTATCAAAAATAATTAAAAAGAAAACCATAGTTTTTTGATCAAGCGAAGCGAAATCTCTAAATCAACTTGGGAAAATCGGCGTTGTATGTATGTATGTTTGTTTGTCCGAGGATAACTTTCGAAGCGTTTATCCGATCATCGTGAAATTTGGTGATGGCACAATGTTGGTGTGACTAAATGAACTAAAAATGTGGTAGGGTTGTTGAGATATTGGGGTTCAAGAGGGGTAAAAAAAACAAAATAGGACTATCCTGTCAAATGGCACATTTAAAGGTATTTGTGAGTACATTGCGACCCCGTTTTTATTTTTAGTTTAAACTTTGTAGTTTTTAAGTTTTCAGCCATAATAAAAACTGAACATTGACAAAATTCACAGAGTACACCAGTGACCTCACAGTGTTGAAATTTGGTATGCGTGTAGCTTTAGTGACACAAATGTAGGGAAAAGTCTGAGATCCAGAAAAACTGTAATTTCTACCCCAAAAAAGAGTGTCCAATGAACATGACCTGCCGTTACCTGTAATTTGAATGAAACTGTAGGTCAAGTAAATTGGTTTTTCATTTCGTTGCACTATTTTTATCGGCAATGATTACAAATAGTATTTTTTTGTTTGTATGGGAGACTCGCGAGATCTCAGTTCGGGGCGAATCAATAGTATTAGAAGATAAGACATTAATCGTGTATTTTCTGGTTACTGATCAAATAAGCAAATGGCCCACCTGAAGTTCCATATCAGTCATAAACCTAAAATCTTTGCAGACCCTTTTTTGTATTTCTTCATTCTTTATATCATAATCAAAGCTATTCAGCGATTTTGTTGTATACATACTCTTACAGTAAGCTGCTATGCAAATAATACGGAAGCAACATAAATAAACAACGTTTATTGTAAACCTTTTGTTGGTATCGTAGTATCGTCCGTAAAACGTATACGAAATGCTATGTTGGTTCTTGTCCGTAACAAATGTCACAGTCTAAGATAAAACTAGCTGATTCCAAGTAGGTAAATACAGCTAAAAGTTCGTAAAAACCTAGGATAATGGAATGATTACATACAAAGAGTGATGTATATATAAGGTGTTGGGAGGAGATCCCAGAAGAAAACATCCGCCATCTTATTGAGAGCATGCCATCGAGGCTACAAGAATGTGTTTCGGAAAGGGGAGGACATACCCGTTATTAAACACCTCAAAATTAAACAACTCAGCTGTGTTTAGTCTACAATTTAATGTTATTGTTAGGTGTAAACAGCCATAAAAAATTATTAAAATCAAAAACATCCTAAGATTAAGTATTTTTGTATAATTGCATTAAGATTCATTAAATTTAATAAAAAAAAAACATTGTTTCATTAAATTTAAAACAATCAGAGCAAAAAATCCTGTCAAAAAAAAATCGGAAAATAAGTGGTGGCCCTTACTTTGTTTTGAGTAGTATATTTTTAAGGATCCTGTTTGCAGTTACTTACCCGTTTTATGCGAATATTTCGAACAAGACTGTGGCTCGAGTGTTAAAGAGAGATAAACAAAAATAAATACACCCAAAGTTTGATTCACCAAAAATTGAGTGCTTTGAAAAATAATTAAATTTTCATCAATTTTCAATTTTTATTCGATCGACATGACAAAGGATCAAAATTACTTGTCCTATAGTGAGGTGTATAGGACACAAACACACATCCACGAACTGCGCACTCGGCAAGCAGTGCGTGGCGCGACCGACCGGCTTCGTTAATACCTAAACTTGACAGCGTCAGATTCCGGAACGGCCTCTTAACGAACTTTTAAATTAAGGGTTACTAACGGAAGTTGTAGTTAGTGCTTAAGAGCAGATGTTTATTATGTAAATATTTGTATGTAAGTAGCTATATTATATCTGATAGCTTGTTTCACATCTTATTTAAAACCTTTCTATTAAGTGTCACTTGTTACTTCGGGCAGACACGTAGTACCTGACAGAAAATCAGGATTAAACACAAAATATTGAAAAACTGACTCATGAAAAGGCTTTTTTAAGTGGTTCAAGGTTATTTAGAAGAAATTGCGACCTAGGCAACTTCATTTCTGATCCCATATCTCTAATATTGAGTGTCTGCCTGAGCATGCCTACTTCGTCAAGTCGTGTCTTAGAATAAGTAATATCTACACTATCCGGATACAAAGTAAACATGTCAGCGTGCCTTCCTTGTCAAAGGGCTCGCCCGAGGAACTACCACCATACGTATATCTATCGCCAAGCAGCATTGCTGTGTTTCAGTTTGAAGGGTATGGCTGCCGGCGAAATTACAGGCACATGAGGCTTTACACCTGTATGGCTCGAGTTGATGGACGCAGAGCAGCGCATCGTTTTTAAAGTGCGTGCCTTACGAGGCAATACTTTGTTTTAGGCGATGGTTACCACTTAACATCAGATGGACCTTAAGTAAGTTTTATGACCAAGTCGTATAAAAAAAAATACCCCGGACACCAAGCTCGTAACATTATGTGGGCGAGTTTTATTTTCACTAAAAATGGGACATTAATTTATGAGTTTATGAAAACAGTATTCATAAACATGAGTTTTAAAAGATATATTGACTGTAGTGTATCAGCTGTTCCGGACATAACATGTACCACCGTCCTCCACCGAGAATCCTACTCTTTACCTCCGGAGTTTGCGTCCACGATCGTGATAACAAGAAATTGGATGGTCTCCCCATCCGACTCCATAAAAGACTTCATGTTCATAAAAAAGCTGAGAGATAGGTCTCGCTCGGGTTTTATACCTAACCCTCGGCTTAATACTTGACAAATATCGTTTACGATCTGTTAAACCTTATCAACGTAGTTTGAGTGACAAGAAACATATCTAAGTACAGTCATATGTAGAAAAAAGTGCTCAGAGGAAACAATATAAATTCAAAGTTGCATAAATAGTTCGGCAAACTCGATGGTGCCAAATTTCTTTCGATAGTTTTTTATGTTTGCTAAAATTATAAAGCTTTATAATCAAACTGTACAATAGCGCCTCGAGCGGTCTCGGAAGGTGTATCCTATTGGTTTTTTATGCAACAGACGCATGTCTGTTGTGTTTTTACGTATTGGTTACAATATGTTATGAATTTGAATATGTACACGCTTGCCTAGAGAAACCTGTTCACTCGCGACTTGAAGACACCCAGCTTGTAGTTATCAGGAAACACAGACATTCCACTCGTTGCGTGAATTGCATTGAAAATAATATATTGATCAAAATAAAGCCTTTGGGTATACGTACTACAATTAAAGATTCAAAAAGGTATGAGTAGGTACACATCAAACTTCATCCGGGCTTTTCCCAGTAGGAAAAATACGTAAGTAGTTTTTATTTGAGTTGTACTTTAACAGAAATAGAGAAGTTAAGAATTGTATTACTTTGTTCAAAAGTAATTCACGTGTGATGAAAAATCTTGATCTTATCTTGAAAATCAGTCAGAGGTCAACTTATTTGACAATCCTTGATAAGTACCTAGAGCATTGAGAGGGGTGGAGGTGGGGCGGGGGGGGGGGGGGGCAATGCGTGGTCTCCACTCAAGAAACTTTTGCCCCCGCTGCCATCAATTCTTCCAGCTGCCCCGCCAACTCCTACTTCAGCTGGCCAATTAAAGTATAAATTAATTTATATTGTAATTTATAATGATTAGATTAGATTATATAATTTCTTTATTTATTGCACACCATCAAAAAATTAAACAAACAAAAGAGAATACACAATTAAATCAAAGGTACCATGGGCAGAATTATCACTAAAAGCGATCTCTTCCAGGCATCCTTTATTTTATTATATTTATTTAACAAAATCCACAGCCTTTATTATTGATCGAGCGAAGCGAGATCTCCAAATCAACTTGGGCAAATCGGCATTGTATGTATGTTTGTTTGTTCGAGGATAACTTTCGAAGCGTTTTCCGATCATCGTGAAGTTTGGTATTTGGTATACAGGTAGGTAATGATGGCACAACTTTGGTGTGACTCAATGAGCTAAAACTTGGGGGGGGGGGGTTGAGATATTGGGGTTCAAGAGGGGTAAAAAAAATTAAAATTAGACTATTAGGTCAACAGAGACCTCAAATGAAAGGTCTTCATTAGTACATTTCGACCCCGTTTTTACTTTTAGTAAAGTTTTTGTAGTTTTTGAGCTTTGACAAAATTCACAGGGTACACCAATGACCCCACAGTGCTGTAATTTGGTATGCGTGTAGCTTAAGTATCACATATATAGAAAAAAGTCTGAAATATAGAATAACTGCAATTTGTACCCCAAAAAAATGTAACCAATTAACATGAACTCCCGTTACCTGTAATTTGAATGAAACTAAGTCAAGTTAGATGGTTTTTATTTCGTGGCACTATTTTGATTGTCAAAGATTACGAATAGTTTTTTTTAATGGTAGACTCGCGAGAACTCAGTTCGGTGCGAACCACTAGTATAGAAACAAACTATTAAGCACGCCAACCTATGTTGTTTTACCTGTCACGTTTGACTGGTAGAAAATGTTTTTAGCATTAAGTCCTCCATTTGTACATTTTTCTTTTTGTGCAATAAAGAATTAAAACAAACATATTACTAAGCTTAACTTACGGCCAAAAACGAATTTACTTTATATAAAAAAAATATTAATAGACAGTCTAAATTAAACTAAAAATACGACTTAAATTACGTGTAAACACAAATAGGTTGATAAAATACACATATACAGTGTGGCCCTGGATAAAGTGCAACCCCGAAAGGGGGTGAAACTAGATCAAAAATTATCGACAAAAAAATAGAAAAAAAAATTTAAAAAAAAATCGTATATACTTTATTGATGTATTAAAATTTTTATTGCTCACTAATGACTCTATTTAATAAAAAAATTATTTCTTCCAAAGTAGTAGGTCTATTTTGTTAAAATAAAAACCATAATCATGTCAGATATGTGACGATGACGATAAAATAACAAATAACTGACAAACAAGTGGCTATCGTGACTTAAAGTTTAATTTTTGTATTAAAATTAAATTTTTTAGGCTGTTTTTTTCCAATAAACTCCAAAAATCTTAAAATTAAGCCTATAATACTAGAAATTTTTATGACTTTTTATTATTGTCTATCATAATAGCTTTTAAATAAAATAAAAACCTACGTTCTAACATAAAAAATGTGCTGGCTAGGAGCATTTAAAGTTGACCACTGACGGTCAGTGGTCAACTTTAAATGCTTATTAATTTCCAATAAACTCCAAAAATCTTAAAATTAAGCCTATAATACTAGAAATTTTTATGACTTTTTATTATTGTCTATCATAATAGCTTTTAAATAAAATAAAAACCTACGTTCTAACATAAAAAATGTGCTGGCTAGGAGCATTTAAAGTTGACCACTGGGTCAGTGGTCAACTTTTTAATTTTTAATTTTTTTTTAATTTTTTTTTCTATTTTTTTGTCGATAATTTTTGATCTAGTTTCACCCCCTTTCGGGGTTGCACTTTATCCAGGGCCACACTGTATATATATATATCTATATATAGGTATATGTTGTTTGGATTTCCATCTTGGATTTCTTCTTTGGATGGACAGGATCTGTAGATGTACAATTTGTAATTTTTAGGATTAAGGTTTTTAGGATGTTAGGTGTATAGTTCTGTGGAGTATTTTGATGCCAGATATGGCTTGCCTTTGTAAGATGTCAGATAAATAAGGTATACTCAATAATCAATTAGGCATTTAATTATTAGGTAGTAACTAGTAACAGCTGTTTTATTAGTAGACTATTAGTGTTCTAAAGTTGAAATTTTGTATGATGACACGTTTTAGTAATTCTTAGTAATTTAGTAACTCTTTTTGTTTTATAAGCTATAAAATAAAACGTAAAAATACTTCTTTTTATAACGTACGTCTCTGATATGTACGTTGGGGGAGTTTTATTTACTTACGCACCTCATCTTGTGGGTTATCGTAGAATAGATCTTCTTAAACATTAAAAGGTTTCCTCAACACTTTATAAAGCAAAACTTTTATTACATCGTCTCAAACTTTTTCGTCTGTGTGTTGCATGTCGCGTGACGGTCGGCCGCGGAGTAGGGATAATGTGAAAGGCGCTCGTCAGAGCAGCCGAGGCCAATATGGCGGCGCCTATAGTTTGCATCAGCTGACCGTGTAGTGTATAGACTATTACTCATTTGTGCCAACGAAAGTTCTTAGTTAAATGTCTATAATGTGAAACAAAGTTTCACTTTTACCGTGGTTTGATAAAACCACACAATCCTTTTTTTGAAACAAGAGCCCGTTTACGAACTGATTCAATGTGGCCATTTTTGTAACAGTCGTTTGTGTGTGTGCCCCTTCTTAAGTTTTTTATATTACCTGGAAACGGAACAAGCATATGCCCCACCTGACGTTAAGTGGTAACTACCGCCTATAGCAAAGTTTTGCCTCGTAGGTCCCGCACCTTAGAAACGTGCCCTACGATGCGCCCTGCTTCCATCAACTTGAGGCATACAGGTTTTAAAGCCTCGGAGACCAAAACATATCCTTCATACCAAAACACAGCAATGCTGTTTGGTGGCAGAAATAGGTATGATGGTAGTACTTCCCCGGGCGAGCCCATTCACAAGGAACTCTACTAGTCTTAAGTTATAAGGTGTCTACAATAGAGACATATGCGAAACAATTATTTTATACTCTGCATATCTCGTGCTTTAGATTAGATTAGATAATTATTTATTGCATGCACACCTTTTAACAATACAACTTAAAAGAACACCTTTACTTGCCGCTCCGCGCCGCGTTCAGTGTGTGAAACTCCTTTCTATTAAACATTTTAAATGCTGTCAAGAATTAGCTTATACGTTAGTCTCAGGGTGCTTTTTTTGATTAAATTCAATTCAATTCATTTATTTCAGATGTCAAAGATCCATATTTGTTAGTAAAAACTTAATTAAACATGTCAATTTTAATTAAGTGTGTTAATTTAATTTATAATTTAGTGGCACTAGACTCATATTTAATTCATACAAATAATAAAAATAAAATACAAATAACACAAAATAATCATAAGGCTGTTTGATAATATACGCACAAAAAAGATAGGGGTTATTTGGATGAGCATAATAAATAAATTTGTGAAATGTTTACCACAAAATGTAAACTTTATTTTGACATGTAAAAACAAACACTTCATTAAACTTATGTTGTGCTATTGCTTAATACTTGCCATCTAACCACAGATACTGTGTTGGTAAAGTCTCGAGATATCTCTTGTTGTCCCTTTCTAACCCAAAGCCGCAGTTATTTCAGAAAGAGATATCATATCAGCCTTTATTTTTGGATGTCGATTGCAAGTGTAGGCAGTAAGTTTTATATCGAATTAATCACTTAAACTTCGTCAATTTTCTTTAAAATTAGATGATATAACTAACGTTTTTTTTCGAGAAGTCTTTTTTATGTTTTGAGAAACCGCCACTTGAATTTAGTCAGTATATTACTAAACGCCCTGTATAGTCAGGTACTGTCACTCACAAATACTCATAATGCTCTTTGGAAGGGCTTGTGTGGCACATGGAGCTTACAGCAGTGGTTCAGGTAGGGACAATTTAAGAGAGTACAGGGGGATACTGTTTTATAAAATATTATATGTACCAACGTTCCCTTGTTAATCTTAAACTGCGCGCAAACAAACTACCCTACAAAGTAACAATTCAAGCCCAATAAAATAAACATCCGGACCCCAATAAATTTAAATAAAATTCAATTTCACATGGGGTAAGAGAGTGTTACACCGCCGTGTTATACATATTGTACACCCTACGCATCAACTGTCTTATTCAAATGTCTAGGGTAAAATTACTAGAAATTTTTATTTATGTTCATCTTCTCCATATTCCGGAAGGCTCAGTTGGCTATTGGTCCCGGCATTCAAAGGCTGGCTAAGTCGGAGCCTATTGGTGGCCTGAAGACTGAGACTGGGTTACTTATAACCATAATTCTTAGCTCAATTAACCTTATTTTTAACAAATTAATACTAGTGGTTCGCCCTGAACTGAGATCTCGCGAGTATCTCATAAAAACCAAAAATATTATTCGTAATCTTTAACTATCAAAATAGTGCCACGAAATATAACCAACCAACTTGCCCTACAGTTTCGTTCAAAGTACAGGTAATGGGAGTTCATGTACTTTGGTTATTCTTTTTTGGGGTACAAATTACAGTTATTCTGGATTTCAGAGTTTTGACTATATTTGTGTTACTAAAGCTACGCGCATACCAAATTACAGCACTGTGGGGTCACCGGTATAACCTGTGAATTTCGTCAAAGTTCCGTTTTTATTATGGCTAATAACTCAAAAACTGCAACGACTTAACTAAAAATAAAAACGGGGTCGAAATGTGAAATGAAACTTTAATTACACGTCCCATTTGACCTAATAGTCTCATGTTCATTGTTTTTTACCCCTCTTGAACCCCAATATCTCAACAGCCGCCCCCAACATTTATAGCTCATTTAGTTACACCAAAATTGTACCATCACCTACGAGTATGTATCAAATTTCACGTTTATCGAATCAACGTTTCGAAAGTTATCCTCGGACAAACAAACATACATACATCCCCGATTTTTCCAAGTTGTGTTGGAGATCTCACTTCGCTCGATCAATGAATAGGTTCCATGTTTGCACGTTGTCGGATCATGGATTGAAGACGGATATCTAAAGGCGCTGCGCAGACGACCGACTTAGCAACATAAATTGAAGCAAGTTTTTTCTTATTTGATATGATCGCAACTCGCACCTAGAGTTGCTGTGTTCGCGCAGTGCCTAAATAAGTTAATACAAATTCTTTATCCACACCTTATGACAAGCTGTCTGTTTGTTATGTTTTCACAACTGAACAGCTGGACCGATATTAATGAATTTTGATATACATAACGATGAATTATGATCTAGATTAGGACAAAGGCTACTTTATGTTGACAAACGACGCGTCCGAACTCGCGGCGGAAGCTAGTAAGAATATAATGCAATAAATAAACAATAACTGAAATGTAGTACAGAAAATCGACAACAAATAACAGCACATAGATATTTTTATTTATACATACTTGATTAAAAAAATATACAATCACTTTATGTTGTACTAATGTAAATAAAAACTACATTTCCAATGTTTGAAATGCAATCGCGAACGCTGAAAAACATTTACTAATGGAATGAAAATAGGATACCTAAATACTATAGATATTTCAGTTCCATTCAAAAAAGTGTATATTGTGTCGTAACAAAGACAAATTTAAAAGCTTTATCAGATTTACTACAGAGTTATAGACCGATAATTTAAAAGGGTTTCTGAGATTGGAGTGAATTTAAAGCCCTGCGCACATGTGAATTCGTGCACGCAGTGATTTTTTTATTATTTATTATATAACCTGAAAATGGATCAAGCTTGTGGCCCACCTGATATTAAGTGGTAACCATCGCCTATAACAAAGTATTGCCTCATAGGTCTACGAACTCTACTACTCTTAGGCTGAGCGCAGACTAAAGTCACGATAGTTTTAAGACAGACTATTGCTTTACAAAAATTATGAAGACGCGCAAACTTCAAACAAAACGTCTCATAGACAAACTTGTCTAATACTTACAAGAACTGCACAGCGACAAATTGACTAACGATTGTCAGCTTCCCTTTTGTATGTATGCGCGCGCACATCAAAGATAAAACAGTCTAGTAACGTGTATACAATTTTCCTTTTATTAGTCTTTCACTATATATGGGATGCACCCAATATTTACGTCTGCATCGTTTTACAAGTGAACGCATAACTAGGACGCTTAATACAACAGTATCGATGAAGTCCATTTTAATACTAAAAAAGAATTGACGCAGACGGTGCGCGTCGTCGTAGTAGGCAAAACAGTTTCGTTTTAGGCGTGCGATGTGTCGTAGGCAAAACAGTTTCATTTTAGTTTCAAGGCAGACTTGTTTATGTGAGCAAAGTCTGTCTTAAAACTGTCGTGACTCCAATATGCGATCAGTCTTAATGTATGAAGTTCAAAGGAAAATGTCAGACCGCCTGCGTGTGGCGTTATGGCACGCATGGCCACCCGTGCAGTCTGGTATATTCCTTAGAATTTGAATTCATTACAACCGCTGCGTGCACGGTCACGCATACGCATTCAGTTGACAAAGACCACTTTTAACCACAATTTGTAATTGTATTTCTTTTTCTATGATAGGAGCGTCAGGATTATACTTAGTATAAAAACAATTTGATGTGAAAAGTACTTATCAATACGAACATCGCTAGTAGAATCACCATTGTGAGTGCAAAAAAAAATTCCTTATCGCCTAAAATGTATGGACAGCTGTTTTGTACTAATAGTATTATAACTGAAAACTGCAAAAGAATTAAAATGCTGTACATCCAGTTATTTCTTTATATTAAATTTATTTTATTTTCATTCCGAACAACTTACCCAAATCTGTATTTTTTTATATAAAATACTTTCTCCGCTGGTTATTAAATTTAAGAACGTACTAGTATTTTTTTATTCATAATGATACAAGATATATATTATGTAGCAGAGTTTACCAGTTCCTTATCAGTTTTTGCTTCGCTAAGCTTTCGCGTGGTAAAATATTAATATACAGTCAGCGACAAAAGTATGACTTAAACTTCAATTTACGAACGTTTTTGACTGAAAACTTGCATCATGGACAGATGACGATGATGCCATCCAAGCTGATTTTGACTACGGTTTACACTAGTGGTTCGCCCCGAACTGAGATCTCGCAAGTCTACCATAAAAACAAAAAATATATTATTCGTAATCTTTAACGATCAAAATAGTGCCACGAAATAAATAACCAACCTACTTGACCTACAGTTTCATTAAAATTACAGGTAACAGGAGTTCATGTAATATGGTTGGTTTTTTTTGGGGTACAAATTGCAGTTATTTTATATATACCTATCTCGTTTTCATAATAGTCTCATTTTCATTTTTTTTACCCCTCTTGAACCCCAATATCTCAACAACCCCCCAACATTTTTAGCTCATTTAGTCACACCAAAATTGTGCCATCACTACCTACCTAAGTATCAAATTTCACGATGATTGTCGTGAAATTTGATCAACACTTCGAAAGTTATCCTCGGCCAAACAAACATACACACATACAACACCGATTTACCCAAGTTGATTTAGAGATCTCGCTTCGCTCGATCATAAATTTATAGTCCACCACCAAACCAACAAAATGTTGCATACATTTCATATGGAAATGTAAAAAATAGATAATTATGAGAATGTTTTCGCGTCATTGTCTTAATTAACTTACAGGGAACCTCAACATATAACGGTTCTAGTAGCTGACTTTAGTGGTTCATCTTCACTTTTCTTCCAAGGAGTAAGATGGATCTTCAAATCAAACCTAAAAGTTAGATTAAAAGTTAGTTACAGCAATATTGACTTTGAAAAATTTAAATTGTTTTTATGTCTCTCAAAGTTACGTCGCTGAGTGTAGTTTCCAAGGAGTTGGTTTCACGAGTACTTCCTGCCATTTATAAACTTTGTCTATAATATTCATAAAGCCAGCTCATCGGAGTTAATCATAAAACTAAATTAGGCTTCGTTCTGTTATTTAAAGTTTTTAGAAACAAAAGTTTACTCATTAAATATCCATTTTATAGCGGCTATTTGTGGGCAGTAATGAAGGTTATAAATTGTGTTAATACTTTTTGGGTTAAGTTTGTTTGTATATTAGTGGAAGAGAAAATTGCTGCCTTTGTAGTGTTTCAGTCCGCGCTGTAAATAACTTTTGAACAATATTTAGGTTACGATAAACTGTAGAACGCAGAGGTCCACCCTCCACTAGATGTAAAGACGACCTAATAAAGGTTGCTGGGAGCCATTGGGTGTAGGCCGTGTAAGGTTCGTAGCTTTGGAAATCTCTGGAGGCTTATTTTCAGCAGTGAGCAGTGAGAAGAGGTTTTGGTTAGAGGTTATGCATGAACTGACTGTGAACTCAGGTTGGCCGGTGCAGGAAGCCGTACAGATGTTGAATGCAAGACTCTTAGATATCGATGCAACTGCGAAGAACCCATACAAAGTATGACTCACAAAGTATGGTCACTTGACTGTCCTTTTGGCCCTACCATCTGCACAAAAGACGATCTAAACCAATAGAATAGCAATAGAAGAAGCTAATTTCTATTATTTCCTTATTCTTTCATTATTCTTTATTGCACACAAGAAAATACATTAAAATTTACAGAAATAGAGGACATATACAATGGCGAGTTTAACCCTCAGAAGAATTTTCTTCTTTGAGGCTTGAGAGAGAGATGGTTTTAAAGGTAGAATAGAATACAAAACGTTTTATGGTAGATCACACTTAAAATAAAAAAAACAATATAAAAAACAAACAATACACGCAGAAATACAAGTGGCGGTCTTATCGCTAAATGCGATCTCTTCCAGACAACCTTTTGATAGACTGGATTCACGAGAACGTTATAGGACGGTAGCTTTTAATAATAAATAATTAAATATTGATTAAACAGTGTACTAAATAATTTGTAATTAATAATTTGAATTGAATTGACTTACATAAGCAAAAATAAATATATATATATTATATAAGTATTCATCTATGGATTAGGTACATATTAATATAGTATAGTACATAAATATTCCAAAGTAATAATAAAAAAAGGTATATTAAATAATAAGTAGGTCATGTAGATGCATAATACAAGGGTGAAATAAAACCAAGAGTAGCGGTAACGATAGATGAGAAAATGAGAAATCAGCATTGTAGTGCAGACAGATGTTTAAATATAACTGTTTTAAAGAATATATTATGATAAGAATAATACTATGATTATAATAAATTATGATTATAATAATTTTATTGTAGTTACTTGAAAAAAAAAGTTCTAAGAAAAATGACCCTTGAAGAACTTCAAGACTTTCAACAAATTAACGTCAGCTGATTGCGTAAAGTGAAAGCCTAGCAAATAAAAAAACTTCACAATCAAAGCGTAACTTGATGGATAACTAATTTTTATTTACTTACCCGAATTTCCAGCAAAAAAGAAGGCAATTAGGAGGCACATTTTCGGGAAACTTCTATATTTTAAAAGCATTTCTCCGTTAAACAAGTGAAGCTAATTGAGTCGGAGCGCAAACTCTGGTTATTTATTACAAAAGCTTCGTTGTACCCTAAAATTTAGCCGGTTGAGAGGTTCCTTAAACAAAAAAGGATAAATAGCTCTAAGTGGCGTGCATGCATTAGTCAAATGTTATTTAACCGAATATGGGGGAAGCCATTCTTCAGGTTTAACAAAATTTTAATCCGTGTATATAAAAAACTAACGCGAAGGAACAGTAAAATTGACGTTTCAAAGTGATCCTTGTGGTTTTAATGAATAAAAACATTTTAATTTGATTCGATTTGATTAATAGTGGTTGTTTGTGCATTCGCCTGAAACAGATTATAATCATTTGTGTTTATATTGCGCCTGATTAAGTTCGATTCTGTCGGTGCCTGTCAATACAACTTACACAGTAGTAGGGTGTAATCGCCTTGGCAAATCTCTATAAGTCTCGTCGATCTCGTCTATCATAAGAAATACCGAATACATGTATATCGGGATCTCTACACTTGAAAAAACTTGAACCATGTGGACTACCGCCCTCGATGCTTGCTAGTAACTGACGAGCCACCACGAGCCGCGGGACATTGGTTGCATAATCGTAACACGAAAGTTACTGAGGCGTCTAACTTACGTACGTACGTACTGTAGTTGAGTATATTATTTCTGTGTGTTATAAATACCATAGAATACTAATTAGTACTACGAAAAACAAAGGCTGGGGGATTGCGGGATGACCAAGAATGGGGGGGGGGGGCGCATTATCCATTATTTGTCTCAACGCAGCAGTAAGCGTAGAATTGATGTGCCGACTTCACTTGTCACCTCTGCTCTTTTAGCTCAGCTCTACAGTAAATTCCCTCAAATAAATCGGATAGGCCGATGCGCCTGTAGAGGTACCTAATCTATATGTTTGTTTGTTACCTATTCACGAGTAAAGGGCTGAACGGCTCGTAATGAAATTTGGCAAAATAGATTATATCCTGGGATCCTGGGGATGACAGAAACGTAGTATTTCACTATGTGCCTCATAAGAAGGCTCAAGGTCATAAGAGGGTTATGCTTGGTGTTTCTCTACGAGATCGAATCAGAAACAAGGAGATTCGTAAACGAACCAAAGTCGCTAACATAGCACAAAGAGTTAGCAAGCTGAAGTGTCAGTGAGCAGGGTACATAGCTCGAAGAACTGATGGCCGTTGGAGCGGAACAGTTCTAGAGTCGAGATCATGCACTGGAAAGCGGCCCCCACTGGGTGGAAAGATACCTAATAAAAGATGCTGGGAGCCGTTGAAAGATCGGTCGCTCTGGAAATCTATGAGGGAGGCCTATGTTCAGCAGTGGAAGTCCTGTGGCTGATGTGATGATTCACATTTTTACCCGACTGCAAAGAAAGAGTGTAATGGTGGTAATGGTTTTAGCGTGTATGTACCTATGTAATTTAAACTAACATTTCTATCATAATCATTAAATGCATCATCCTTAGAGTGAGCTTAAACAATAAATAATAAACAGAAATCTAGTCATCAATGAGCGGTGTGTAATGCAACATTAATATTTCTATAGCGCAGGTTTTCTGTAACACCTCAGTAATTGGAAACACCAGAACTTGTTTAAATTTTTGAAGTGAAACTTCTTTAGCATCGTTGTCATTTGAAAGTCGATGAAACGAAAAAGCGACAGTAAAAAGAGATATAAATTCATAAGATTTAACGTGGGAGAAAATGAGATAGGAAGCATTTACAGTGTTTTTTTATGTTCGTGGTTCTCTTTGTGCTTTGCTTCGTACTCCCTCCACTCGTGTTAATAATTATTTAACTTTGCATCACTATGATCATTACTAAAACCTACAATTATCATCTTTCCGAATTTTACATTCGTCTCATTATCTTGAAACCAACATTTTTGAAGGTTTCACTTCTACCACATGTGAATTGCAAACATGCTTTTTTTATTCTTTCACTTCTAGCGTTATGCAAACTTAAGGTAGGTAGACTATAGTAACGTAGTTTCAAAGAAAGGCAACAATATGTGATTCTATTAGAGACTGACTTAAAAGCATTCAGGCGTGCCTAGATAAATAGATGTGTTCACCTAAGCCAGTTCACGGCATAGTTTATTAAATAATGTCCTGCATCGCGCATATGCCGTGCATTCACTGAGAAGTCTGTATTTGAGATATTATCATCATCATTCCGGACGCGGCTTCGCATGCGTGATTCGTTAAACAATATTTATATGTTAATTTAGGCCATAATCTATCTTTATATCAAATTTCAACGAAATCTGTTCAGCCGTTACGACGTGATCGAGAAACTAACAAAAATCCAAACTTTTGCATGAATCATATTTGTGTGATTACACCCATTCATCATAATCCACATGATCCATCAAATGTCCACTGATGAACATGGGCCTCCCCCATACATTTCCCCCTACTCGTCAATTTTTCTCGCGTAATACAAACACAAAATAAAATAACTACTTTAAAAATTAAAACAGCAGTACATTGAAATCGCGACGTGAACGCGGTTCCTGCCGAGTTGGGAATCCTATGCAGTTTTACGACATTTTTAGCACCACGTCTAGATGAGATCCAGGTTTACTGCACTGGGGCATACTATACGTTATTTATAAGTCTAAATAAATAGAAGTATAAATTTAAAACTTAAAAAATCTTGACACTTGCAAACCCGTAATCACACTAATATTATAAATGCGAAAGTTTGAATGGTTGTTACTTAATCACGTCGTAACGGCTGAACCGATTTCGATGAAATTTGGTATGTACGTAAATTAACACATATGCTACTTTTTTTAACAACCAACACGTGCGAAGCTGCTGGCGGAAGCTAGTAAATTTATATTTTACAACTGAGATCCCTTCATCAAAAAAGAAAAGTGCTAATAGTCTTCGAATCCGCTAATCTATAAACCAATCTTCACACATACCAGTTAAACTAATTTTATATTAAAAAACCGCGTCCCAATAAAAAAAGGATTGTGTGGTTTTATGAAACCACGGTAAAAGTGAAGCTTTGTATCACATTATAGACATTTAACTAAAAATTTTCGGTGGCACAAATGAGTAATAGTCTATACACTACACGGTCAGCTGATGCGAACTATAGGCACCGCCATATTGACCTCTGCTGCTCTGACGAGCGCCTTTCACATTATCTCTACTCCGCGGCCGACCGTCGCGCGACATGCAACACACAGACGAAAAAGTTCGAGACAATGTAATAAAAGTTTCACTTTAATAATCATAAATAATATCATTATGCATATCATAAAGTATCATAAAACTATCATAAAGCAACTTAAACTTACTTAAAAGCATATTCATAACTGTTTCAGCCACCAAGAAACCTAGTTATGTTTCGGTTTGAAGGCCGGTGAAATTACAGGCACATGAGGCTTTACTCCTGTATGCCTCAAGTTGATGGACGCTAGCGGTGCATCGTAGGGCACATATCTAAGACGCGTGACCTACGAGATAATAGGAGCTTAGCAGGGCGCGTGTCGGATGCCATATTGATGGAGTAGCGGTCAATAATATTAGCTACGCTGATGGCATGGCGCTGCTGAGCGCCACGGTCTGTGGCTTAACGAAAATGTTAGGGATTTATGAAAAATATGCGCAACTTCATAGCCTACAATACAATGTAACAAAGAGTGAATGCATGGTCTTTCAGGCCAGGGGTCGCCAATGTCCGTCGCTAATACCTACCATCAAATTGTATGGTACGCCGCTGAAGTGAGTTGATCAATTTAAATACCTTGGACATTGGATAACCTCTGACCTTAAAGACGATGTAGACATTGAGAGGGAGAGGAAGGCGTTATCTGTAAGAGCAAACATGATTGCCCGCAGGTTTGCTCGTTGCTCCACTGATGTAAAAATCTGCCTATTCCGAGCCTACTGTACTAGCTTATACACGAGCAGCCTGTGGGTTAATTATACGCAAAAACAGTACAGCGCCCTACGCGTACAATACAACAACGCGTTCAGGGTGCTGGGGGGCCTGCCCCGGTTCTGCAGCGCGTCGGGGATGTTCGCCGAGGCGTGAGTGGACTGTTTCTACAGTACCATGCGCAAGCGGTGCACATCCCTGGGGCGCAGAATTCGGGCCAGCTCCAACGGTATACTGAATACGTTCGCAAACAGGTTCGACTGTGAGCATCTAAACCATTGTTGTATGGTACATGCGCAGTACCTACACTAGATGCTAACTTACCACATATTTTTCAGACATACATTTTTATTTAATTTTTGTTATGTCACACTTATACTAACCATTTGACATGTTTAATTAAGTTTTTACTAACAAATATGGATTTTTGAAAATAAATGAATTGAAGTACATTGTTATAGGCGGATTGTTAACATCAGGTGGGCCATTAACTTGTGCCGTCTCCAAGTACTAAAAAAAACAACATAAAAATATATGTATAGTAGCACGTTGAGTAGGCACACAGGGTCGCAGTTCTAAAACTAGGATTTCCTGTTCAAATCTGTTGAAATCGGTTCATCCGTTTGGGACCTATGATAACACACATGAAATTAAATGAATGTTTAGTTTAGGGGCCGTTAAGGGTCGTCGTGCAAGCCGCGCTAAATATTGTTTGTTAATTTAAGTATCGGAAAATGCGGTCGGGGTCGGCCAAGAAAGCATTGGCGAGACGATCTTGTTGCCTTCGAGCAGGGGGTGGGGGAGGGTCGCACAGGATAGAAATAGATGGAAGGACTTGAGAGAGACCTTTGCCCAGTAGTGGGACAATATAGGATGACAAAGAAAAATAATTAAGTGTAAATTAATGAATGTGTGCTGTATACAACTAAACGTTTTCTAGTTACAAGCACTAAAACCGCAACACCCAGACTAAGAACAAATATTTGCATACAACATATAGCATTAATAGCCCATCGGGAATCGAACCTTACATTTTATGATGGTCGAAGATGGAGCACGCTTGCAATGTTTCCGAGATTATAGTGAGATACCCATTCCGCCACTACATAAGAATCTGGTAGCAATAATTAATTTTTGGTCAAGTTAAATGACCTTTGTCTTGATATACAATCAGTAGAAAACTTTCGTAACTATGTACCTACCTACAAAATAAAAAACTAATTTTGAGACAAATAATGAATACGTAGTATAGGAATAACAATTTACTTTCCACTTCTTTTATCTCTAACTTCACTCTGGCATTGCATTTTATGCCAATCCGTATGCACTTCGTTAGCATACAATAAGCTGAAATAACTTAATTTGCAGAATGGACCAGAAATGCGAGAATTATGAAAATATTGCCTTCTTGTTAGGACCGAACGTTTTTGTTACATAAATCTTGTTGCAATTTGCATACGAAGTCTTTTTCTGTTCGTAGAAAAATCATAATTAATATGTGTACATTTATCTGAAACATATAGCTATTTAGGTACATTTTATAGTTTAACTAGCTGACCCGCCCGCGGCTTCGTACGCGTGGTTTGTCAATAAAACATTACCCTCCTGTGCAGTCGCTTAAAGTGTACCCTATGTCTCAAGTCCATTCATAATCTACCTAGTCAGGTCATAAATTCTGTCACATGTTTAATATAAAATAATTGAAACAAGTTTATTCATTATGTAACCATTTATATACCAAAATGAACTTAACAAAACATAGATTCTTATGACACTAAAGTTTATTCAAAATGACCTCCGTGATTTTGAATACAGGCCTTCAATCTGCGCGGCCAGTCGTCTATCGCAGCACGAACGAGGTCCATGTCAATATCGGCGGCTGCCTTAATCAAGGATGTCTTGAGTGACTCCAAATTGGGATGAGGCTTTGAGCACGCCTTTTCCTCCAAGTGTTGCCATATCTTGTAATCTAACGGATTCAAATCTGGACTGGAGGAGGGCCAGTCTTCGTGCCGGATGAAGTCGATTTCACGCGCCGCCAGCCAGTCTTGTGTGCTCTTCGCTCTATGAGCTGGCGCCGAATCTTGTTGGAATACCCAGTGCCTGTTATTGAACATGGTATGAGAAACACAAGGTTCCACAAGGTTCGTCAGGACTGTATTTTGATACACAACTGCATTCGTTTTTACACCTTTCTCACAAAAATGTACCTCTGTTAAGCCCCAATAAGAAACTCCCAACCATACCATGAGCGAGGATGGAAAATGACCTCGTTGGACACGCGGAATACGGTTGCTCGCTTCTTCACTACTGTGTGCGTACACCTTATCATTTTGTTTGTTGTAGCTCCCTTCTACGGTAAAAATTTTTTCATCCGAAAAAAGAATTTCCCGATATTTTTTTCCCGCGTACCGCTTCAACAAAGCGCGGCATCTCTTCAGTCTCAGGTCCATTAGACGAGCATTCAAACGATGTCCTGTTTTTCTTCGATATGCCCGAAGCCCTAAGTCTTCATTTAACACCTTTTTCACCGTGGTTCTGCTTAACCCCATCTGAAGGGCCAACAGTTTCTGCTTACGTTTGGGATTTCTTTGAATTCGCGCCTTCACAGCTTTTATCACTGCTGGAGTCCTAACAGACCGAGGGCGACCACTTCTTGACCTGTCATCTATACTAGAGTCTTCATTGTATCGTTTGATGGTGCGATAAACGAATCTTTTGGTTATATTCAAATTTTTCAGTATGTCAAAAATTTGAATTGGCGCGTAACCGCAACGATGCAACGCAATAACTGCAACACGGTATTCTTTAAGCGTCCACTCCATATTTAAAAATGAGTAAAATTCTAAAAAGTATACATTTTTATTTTCTTGAACAATTCGAAATTCGAATTCTATAAACTTTTTTGTGGCCAGCATTCTAAAAGAAAAGTTTTTACTGTGTGACAATACTTATGACCTGACTAGGTATATAGGTATATAGGTACCAAATTCCATCGAAATTGGTCGAGCTGTTAAGTCGTGAAAAGGTAATAAACAGACAGAGAATCAGAGTTACTTTTAAATCGGTATGTACGTAGATTATAATCTGGATTAACACATAGGCTACTTTTTGTGAACAAACAACGCGTGTGAAGCCGCTGGCGGAAGCTAGTTATAGTTATCTTCCTCTTGAATTACTCTATCTATTTCTGAAAACTGCATTAATATCCATTGATTAGTTTAAAAGATCTAAGGTAACAGGCAGCGGAAGCAACTTAATTTTATACTATGTAAAGATTGTAATAAATAAATAAATAAATATAATTATTGCTGGATATTTTACACAGCGCTATCTAGCCCTAAACTAAGCGGAGCTTGTACTATGGGAACCAGATAACTGATAGAATACATATACACTTTTTTTTGTAAATACATACTTATAATATATAGAGAAACAACCATACCCGAAACAAATATCTGTAGAACATGCAAAGATTTGTTTCGCGGCGGGAATCGAATCCGCTACCTCCTGCGTCTCAGCCGGCTATTCGCCCACTGTACCATGGAGGTCGTCAATTATATTTTCATTGTAAGAATGCCTTAATTGATAAATTGTTGAAACCTATACCTACTCACTTCTTCAAAACATCTTTGATGTAAAGAATATACGAGTACATTAAGAAATACGAATTATGATACATTTCCTTCCAACAACGATCTCTAAAACAGCTTAATTCTTTCATTTCGTTCCAAATTTTTCTGAGTTAAGACAAAGTTTTCCAAAGTCGAAAATAAAACCCCAAAAAGTAATAAAACAACTAAAAAACTTATAACAAATCTAGGTTAGGTACAACAAAGTAATTGTAACGCCATTGTTCCAACTTAGTAATTTGAGCAGAGACATTCTCAATTGAAAGTTCGGAACAAAGACCAATGATGGGTGTCCTGTGGCAATCGCACTTTAGTCGAAAGCGAAAGCGTGCCCCGTGTTTCACAACTTAATTAAAAAGTTCTATCACCTGGGCACAGTTTCAATGTCAAACGGCTGATGAAATACAGCAGGAAAATCTCAGATTACAGTAGCAAAAAGTCCACGAAACAATAAAGATTTTGGCATTCGTAACAATGTCTGAAGCAGCATGAATTTTTAAACAGTCGACTCTGAACGAACGGTTCTGTCCGCGATTGTCCTTTGTGACCCAGAACAATCATTATCATCATACCAGCCATAGAACGTCCACTTCTGAATATTATAATAATCATTTATTTATTTATTAAGATAACAATGGATCCATTTTGTTAGTAAAAAGCTTAAATGTAGGGGAGTTAGTACTTAATTATTAATTATTATTAATTTATTATTGACAACCTCCGTGGTGCAGTGGGCGAATAGCCGGCTGAGGCGCAGGAGGTAGCGGGTTCGATCCCCGCTACGGAACAAATGTTTGCATGATCTACAGATATTTGTTCCGGGTCTGGTTGTTTCTCTATATATTTGTTCACAGCGGTGCATGGGCGACTTTCACGAATTTCATCATGGAGATTGACACGACCGCGTTTGAATTCTGCAAAAAATATCAGCTATAAATAATCGTCTTGCATGGTGCTCCTTTGCCAAAAGCAGATTGAAGCCGAACGACGCTCTGCTGTGCTGTCAAATTACACTTATAATCGTAAAAAATCATGCAACGAACATTTTCCCGAGTTAAATCTTAAAAAAATGACGCCACAATGTGAAAACAATTGACAATCAGGTGAAACAAAATTTATTCTACGGCTCAAGAGTTCCATTTTCAAATGTAGTAATCACTTTTTAAATATTGTTTATGTAAGTGGCCAATTCCGGAAACTTTTAGTGTGACATATGCATTACCGTGGGCGCCGTACGGTGCATCGTCCGCGCCTCGTACGGGGCGCGGCTTGGGTCCGCCACGGTCTAGCATAAATCATCCTTTATCCGAAATGTCCAAACTATTTCCAACTTTTCTGTGACTTAGATGAACTTATGTTCACAGCTACAGACAAAATAGCAACATAAAAGATACGATGTGAAGTACAATTGTATATTTGCATACTCTGAGGAAATGCTGTGAAATGAAATCAAATTCTAAAATTAGATCCTAATTAAACTATGGCCACCAAATTGAATTGCATTTATTTACAACTGATATGGAATTGATAAGATCCTGTCTATGGTTTCGCTCCCTAACTGAATACAAACTAGATAGTCTTTGCGTTGCAAAACGATTATGCGGTATTTATTTATAAAATGAAATTTGTTTAGCCGATGCAGTCTTATTAGGCAACAAGCATCTATGTACATTTTTTTATTTCTTACGATAGCCTCAAATAACAAGACCTTCAAAAAGAGGACAATGACAGAGGGCTGTGTCTTCAGGAGCAAGAGACAGTGGAACATTGATATTTCACTGCACAGCCACGCACGATGCCAGAGAGAAAACGGGTACGAATGAGCTCATCAAGACATCTTCCGACACGTCAGTAACACTGCGATACTGGAAAACTAATGTCAACAACCAAAAGTTCTACTCCGTTATTTCAAGGAGTTAGGATGGCTGGAGTTAGTTTAAAAGGGGAGTAATGCATAGTTCACCCCAATGCGGGACGACAGTGCACATCCTATTCCCCCCTTAATTTCTGTCGCCAAGCAGCCTTGCTGTGTTTAGGTTTGAAGGGTTGTGTTTTGAATTGCCGGTGAAATTACAGGCTGTACACCTGAATTCCTCAAGATGATAGATGCAGGACAGTGTATAGTAAAGCACGTTTCTAAGGTGCGTGATCTACGAGGCAGTACTCTGTTATAGGCGATGGTTACCACTTAACATTAGGTGCGCCTTATATGCTTTGAGCTTGCACCTTACTAGAGATATTCCAATTCAAAATAGTGTGCACCTCTATCGTGTATTCTTGAAGATTATTTACAGTAAAATGATATTTTGATTTGTAATAAATATAAATTGGTAGGAGCAATAACACTGGAAGATGTCTAATATAGATACTTATCGATATAGATAATATAGATACGTAAATAGGTTTATTTTCACGGAACGCCACGTAAGTATAATTCAAGACAAACTGGCATTGTCTACGCTGACCGCGCAGGCACCAATGTTCGCCTATGCGCCAACAGTGCAGCCGGCCTTCGCTTGGTAATTAGCAAATCTTGGTGCAGCAAGTGTAGATAGTGATACAAGGGCACCCGCATCCGCCATCCGCCACTACAGCAGCTTCTGCAGCAACCTCCGCAAGGGCCGCAAGGTCCGCAAGGTCCGCACATCTTGGGTTGTTGAGTTGAAAGAGTACAACTAAAGTTCTAAAAACAGGTCAAAAGACCTTAAATTGTGATTGAAAAATTGAAGACTGAAATTTTATGTTTAAGAGAGTTTTTAGATTTTTTAATTTTTTTTGAAGTTGTTAGTGTGTATCTCGCAAAGAATTTGAGTGTACTGGTGTACACTAAGGTTATTTATATGGTTAAATGTCTTGTATTTTTGTACTGTTACCTGAAATAATTTTTTTTTATTATTATTATATGCAAAAAGTAAGACGTATCAAACGTAATGCATGGAATTCTATCTCGCAATACCCTTCTATTGTATATCCCCTTATCTTAATGGGTCAGCGTACTATGTAAGCGATGTGAAGATACGGATTATTAAAGTCGTAAATCAATAAAATACAAAAATCTTGATTACATTTGGAACTATTTACGAATTCTAAGGTCGCTCCCGAATAAATGTCAAAACTTTGTTAAAGTTTAAACCACTTCCATTGTTTTATCTATTCCGTGAATGCAACGAATTCACACCCTTTATACGAATTTTAGTCACGTGCTGTAGAAACGCGGACTTTGTTTAAGAAAAATAAACTTGCCTCCTGCATATTCTTACGTAATCAAGACCTTGTTTCAAAGTACCTACTTACAAAGTATTTTAGAACATATTCGCTACTATTTATCCGTGCGAAAAAATACTTTTATTACGTCAATAATATAAACACGGACCATTTTCTTTCATTACTTTGCAAATGAAAATGATGTAGTATTCTAACTTTTCCGTAAATATGTAATACTAGCTGACCTGCTTGCGGCTTCGCACGTATGGTTTTCAATAAAAAATTATCCTCCTTCTGCGCAGTCGGGTAAAAAGTAGCATAAGTTACTCAGGGATAATGTAGCTTTCTAATGGTGAAATAATTTTTGAAATCGGCCCAGTAGTTTTTGAGTTTATTCGTTACAAACATAGAAATCTTTCCTCTTTATATTACAAGTATAGATGTAAAGATAAATTCAAGCCACTTTTTTAGCCAGTATTAATACTGGCAAAAATCAAAAATGTGTGCTAGACAAAGTACAGATACAATTATGTTAATTAGCTAGATGGCATAAAAAGCATTAAAAATGAACAGGTACCTACTAGATTTATTGTGTGAGGAGCTTCATAAGTCAGCGGATTATTATGGCATTACAACAAAAACTGAAACAAGCGTTGAACACCTATTTAAAAAAAAATCCTTATGAATTTATGTATAGGATTTTTATAAACACGCGCTGTAATAAACAGTGTTTAATATGTGTATAAAATGTGTAATATAAAAAAAATAAACAGTGTTTAATTTTGTTTATGGTAAGACCCTTGGTTGTTTAAAATACCTAGACTGTTTTTAGCGATATTTTGTTACTTATGTATTTTTGTTAATTTTGAACCTTTGAAAACAAACAACCAGTACTGACCGTGCTCTCCGAAACCCTGAAGCACTTTGTTGAAAATGTAACTCACAGCCACCCAAACAAATAGTAACCGCTCGGAATGTTGCTTAACTTAGCTAGCTACACTAATGGCACTGTTTAGGTAATTACGACTCTTAATTAAGAAAGTAGATGATTGCTGAAACCACTCGAACCCGTTACTTATTAATTAAATTATATGGAAAACTAATATTCTCCGTAGGTTGCTGAAAATTAATATATTATGAAAATAGAATACGCAAATGCAGCAAAAACATAAAAGTAGCTGCAGCATCCCAGAAACCAAGCTTTTCCTCCTAAACCGTGACATAGTAAAGAAAATGAAGAGTTGCAACTCTGATAAGCAATCTAAGTGGAGTACGAGAAACTTAACAAGCCTGGTGACACTGACAAGTAAAAGTAATATGATTCACATGTCAGTGTAAAATCCCTAGTTTAAAAATTTGGTTACGAAAAAAAATTTAATATTGAATAATTATTTATTTGGAGCCAGAAACATTTTTTTTATTTATTTTTATTTATTTATGTTATACAAAGTTTGAGACAGAAGGCCCTACCAACGAACGCAGTTTATGCAACGGCCTTCACACTAGTCAAGCCTGGATCGTGAAGACCAGTCAGATGGATTGGCATTTTTTGTTCTCAGCCATGACAAAATTTTACACCACCCTATTGTAATTACCAAAAAAAATATTTATTTCATTAAACATATCTGTATTGACATGAGGAATGCTATTCTCATTAAAAATTTAAACATGTTAAATTTGAGAGAAGAATCACATTGAAAACCTACCTATCAACCAACTAAAAATACAACATACACATCAATTTCTTAAATTGAAGTGCTCAGCAAAGGAATAATTAACTTAGCTTACAGTTTGGTACAGCAGCAGTATCATCATTCAATAAGCTTACACACCATTCAATGAATAGACAAATTTCACATATTGGTAGGTATAGTTTGATGATGATGTTCCAATGAATGCAGACATACATAATGCTCATTCAAAAGCATTGCTTCAAAACAAATTATATCAAAATCAGGTATTTAAGCAGACATTTAACTTTTCATGAAACTAATCAAGGTATGTACCTACATTAGTGCATCCAGTCACTGCGAACTTAACAAGGGAGCGCTAACACTTAACTATATTATTTATACGAAGCTTAGAAACCTAGACCCTAGCCAGCTCTGTAGTCCTCATACATACCTTATTAGTAATACTACAAAATTAAACTTGTAGTTAGACATCACATTGAGAAACAATCAACAATTTTACGTGTTAACCAAAATTAAGATAATGATTCAATTAATTAAATTAAATAAAGCTACAAAATCAATAAATTTAACAAAATAAACTTCTACAAAAATAATTGAATTGTCATACAGATTTTGGAAAATCAGTAAATTAATCAATTATTAAACTAATGAACACACGCTATTCTCATATTCAGATTTTTCCTTCTTCTTCTTTGATTTAGCTGGGGCAGCTTTCTTGGCCTTCTTTCCTCGCATTCTAGCCGCCTTCCTCGGTACCACGGCCGCTCGCATTGTACAATGCTATAGCCAAGGTATACTATTGCTTGGCTTCGGCAGCATTCTTCTCACACGCGCTCTTGTCCTTCATCAACTTCCATAATACGCCGCCTTTCTTGGCAACCTCGGTTACATCAAATCTGAACATCCTGGCCAGGATGTTCAGATTTGATTGATTCCCTCGCGCTGTTCAGCCATCTTGTTTTTTTTTCCTGATGGCAAATATTTTCCATATATTTTTAAACTGGTGCACAATCAAACTGTAGACGCAGAGAACCAGGATTTATGTATCATTATCGGTCCTACCTTGGTCGGCCAACTCGAGTCGAAGCACAGACCAGCGGCAGCGGCAACAGCTAGCGGCGCCGGGAGCATATTCGCAACAATACTTGTAGAACTACCCTATAACCTTTATGGGATCTTTATTATCTATTCTATTCCATTTTGATTCTACGTTTTTGATGCGTACAGCTAAGGTATGGAACAATTTACCGTCGCCTGTTTTTCCTATAGAATACAATCCGGGGATCTTTAAGGTAAGAGTAATTAGGTTGTTTCTAGATCTTCGTGTGTTGAGTGTTACAGAGGGAAACCACTGCACTGTGCTCCCAAAAAAAGTTGTCATAAGAGAGTTAACTAAGAAAATCGTGTGGCCTGATGATCCGCTTAGCAACCGGCGCCGACCTGCGTCCGGGGCAGACGGTGTGAAATCGATTACCGGGCGTGTAGGTGTGGTAGACCAGGCATTGCATGGAAAACGGACTACTGGAACATCCGTAAAGATGAGACATAACCAGAAGATAAGTACTTGGAATATAAGAGGCTTACTTAAGCCCGGCAAACTTAATATCGTGGAGAGGAGCATTACTCGATGTGAGGTTAATATTTGTGGCCTCAGTGAAACGCACTGGAAGGGCAATGGTCATTTGCTTACCGAAACTCACATCATTTATTTTTCTAGAAATGACACTAATAGCAGAAATGGAGTCGCATTTCTTCTCCCAAAGCACCTTAGGAAATCTGTGATCAGATATGAACCAGTTAGCGATCGAGTGATAAGTATCAAGCTTAGGGCAACCCCAGTAAACCTCAATATCATTCAGATCTATGCTCCCACCAGCGCTTCCAGTGAAACTAATTTGGAAAGCTTTTACACGAAACTTTCCAAGGACAATCTCGAAGACCCCTGGCAGAGAGATGCTTCTGATCTTAGTGGATTTTTATGCTAAGATTAGTGCGGGTTTCCATTAATTTAGTAATAGCGTTGGAAAGTATAGACTGGGACAGCGCAACGAAAGAGGTGAGAGCTTGGTACAGTTTGTAGCTGAGAACGACATGGTTATTGCAAACAGCTTCTTTCAAAACAACCCCCGAAGATTGTACACTTGGACATCACCAGATGGAATTAGTTGTAATCAAATAGATTGCGTCTTAGCTAAATCACGATGGAAGGCCTCAATAAGAAATACCCATACGCTGCCCGGAGCGGAATGGGGGTCCGATCACGAACTTTTGATTGCCAAGTTACAGGTAAAACTAAAGGCAGCCAGAAAACTCGACAAAAAGCTAAGACACAAAGTAAAGGATGAGGCAAAGTTTATGGCTTCATTAGAACAAAACTGGAACAAATAGACCAGCGTAGATTCCAGCTTAGAAACACCAGATCAGCTGTGGGAAAGAGCCAAAAACCTAATTGAGACAGCAGCTAATGAGTCCAAACTTCCTGTACAAACACGCAAGCGACAACATTGGATGAGTGACAGTACATTGGTACTTATTGAGGAAAGAAGGAGACTAAAAGCTTCTGGAGCTCACGTGAGGAAACTAAACGAAACGTCAGCATGGATCCAGAAAGCTTGTAGAAGAGACTTGAACGCTCAACTACGGAATGTCTGTGAAATAGTCGAAGCCCACGCAGATAAGCATGAATCCAGAGACCTTCATCTAAAAATAGACAGAGTTAGACGAGATTTCAGAAGTGTGGAAAGAGTACTGTGAATCTCTTTTTCAAGACCAGCAATCACGCTCTTTTGCCCAAACGGAACCTGATGACGAAAATTTGGAGCCCGTGATGCTTGAGGATGAAGTCAGAGCTGCAATTAGACATTTAAAAAGGGGTAAAGCTACAGGAAAAGACTCCATACCGATAGAAACTACAAAGGCATTGGGAGAGTTTGGCGTCCGGATGTTCGCAAGCCTCTGCAACAGGGTATGGCAGACGGGCACTTAGCCACAGGCCTGGGTCCATACTATTTTGGTCCCACTCCACAGTATATTGGGGACAGGCCGCTGTGCCTGTAGAAGTAATAGTTCGTTTTTATGGAGTGTCAGTTAGCTATTAATATAAATCAAAGTATCTAAACACGGTTATTGTGTCGGATCATTTGGTACAATGTGTTTCTGTGCGAGGCGAGATGTTATTCGGAGCGGATCGCAATCACCCTGATGAAGGTTCACGAATTGAACCGAAACATTGTCGGTCGAAGCACTGATAAGACGGTACGTGATAAATCCCGTATATATAATAATGATTTTGTACAGTAAAAATATATAGTAAATTAATTCTAAATAATATTAATAATAACAATAGTTCATTTTAGGTTACAACAGAACATTATTATTTACAGCTAATTAATAATGTTACGAGCTGAGGGTTCGGGATAAAATAATGGGAATCGATTTAACCAAAATAGCACTTTTATTCAGCACTAAACGATGAATACACGAACTTGGTCACACGTAATCACAACACACTAATTCACACCACTGTTGCACCACTTAAAGTCACCGAAATGATCGCACGTATAGCTTAATCCAGACTGACTCGGGAGCAACTACTGTTCACGCGAGACCCTTCCCACGTCAGTCCTCCAGGGCCTCGCTGAGACTAACTTACTCACTAACTGACTCAGACTGACTGTGCGGCCATCTCTCCGGCCTATTTATATCGCACACATTTCGATTGTTCGAGAACGATGTCGATCCTTCCAGGAAAGGGTCGGTCCCTCGACACAATGGCCACTCCCCATTCTGCGAAACCACAAACAATAGCAACAATAACACAGCAAGACAAAAGCGTTCGAGAAGTTACGATTATTACTCATTGTTTAACAGCCTCGGCGTAACACTGCCCCCTCCTAAAACATGCTCGTCCCGAGCATTCTTAGCCTCATATCGCGGCAGCCGATCAACACGAACAATTTTAGGCGCACCTCGCGCTGAAGATGTAGCAACTAGAGGAGCCACATTGCCGTCTCCAGTACTTCAGGACACCCAGAGTCCCTTTCTCATCAGCGATCCCAATTCCAGCCTCCAAAACACGGCTCTCATGATTTCTATCTGTTCTTTCACTTCCTGGAATTACTTTCCAGATAAACCGAACGATTCCCTCATCAGTCGAGCCCAATTCCAGCCTCCAAAACACGGCTCTCTTGATTTCTATCTGTTCTTTCACTTCCTGGAATTCCTTTCCAGATGAACCGAACGATTCCCTCATCAGTCGAGCACGCTCTTATGGCCAACGTCGCTGATCTTCCTGTTGACGACGCTGCTCTTCTTTATCCTGACGTCGCTTTTCCTCTTGCAACCGAGTCTGCTCCACCTGTTCATGTCGCTGTTCCTTCTGCAACCGAGCCTGCTCTTCCTACTGACGACGCTTCTCTTCTTAATGCTGACGGCGTTGTTCCTCCTGCAACCGAGCCGGCTCATCCTGTTGACGACGCTTCTCTTCTTTATGCTGACGGCGTTCCTCCTCCTGCAACCGAGCCTGCTCTTCTTGCTGACGACGCTGCTCTTCTTTATCCTGACGACGCTGTTCTTCTTGACGACAAAGCATTGCCATAATAGCAGCAAGATCGCCTGTCACAGGAGCTTGGCCCACGGGTGATGATGATGAAGCTCCAAATGGTTCGGTGGCGGCTGATTCCATCTCCATCGGCTGACGACTCTGCCGAGCTTCTTGAACCGGAGACTCCCCAAACCGCCTTTCATCCATTACCTGTTGTCGTTGACCTCTCGTCCTGACACCGTCCACGTTATCCTTTGGTAGAACCGGCATTATTTTATCCCACTTCTGACACCAAATTGTTACAAGCTGAGGGTTCGGGATAAAATAATGGGAATCGATTTAACCAAAATAGCACTTTTATTCAGCACTAAACGATGAATACACGAACTTGGTCACACGTAATCACAACACACTAATTCACACCACTGTTGCACCACTTAAAGTCACCGAAATGATCGCACGTATAGCTTAATCCAGACTGACTCGGGAGCAACTACTGTTCACGCGAGACCCTTCCCACGTCAGTCCTCCAGGGCCTCGCTGAGACTAACTTACTCACTAACTGACTCAGACTGACTGTGCGGCCATCTCTCCGGCCTATTTATATCGCACACATTTCGATTGTTCGAGAACGATGTCGATCCTTCCAGGAAAGGGTCGGTCCCTCGACACAATGGCCACTCCCCATTCTGCGAAACCACAAACAATAGCAACAATAACACAGCAAGACAAAAGCGTTCGAGAAGTTACGATTATTACTCATTGTTTAACAGCCTCGGCGTAACAATAATAATGTCAGATCAATATCAAATCGTTAAGATGCACCACTGTATTGAAAAATACAGTGCCATTTACCACCACAAACGTTTACTAGTCCATAAAGACCAAACAAGGGAGCTTGGAGCGCCGTTCCAAGACATTTTACGGCCAAAGTTAATTGGGTTTACTTTATACCTATTCCGTGAGATAATTTCTGATGTAGTTTAATAAACAACACAAAATTGTTTTACAATAAAGACCTTTGAGAATATTAAATGGAACTTGAGGTAGCACACTACTAATTTGTTTAATGTTTATTTTACACAAAGCCTTTAGGTAAGTCAATTAGTATATTTTGTATAATAATTCTATGGAGATGGCTATGCTTGGTGTTTCTTTACGAGATCGAATCAGAAATGAGATTAGTAGACAAACCAAGATCACACAACTCTTGGTTTTTAACAAAATACTAATTCTAAACTTGTTTCAAATAATTTAAAGTACATTAAAGCTATCCCATCTATAAAGCTGATTTAACATCGCGTTTATTCTGATTCTTCATAATTATTATTAGTTAATTTTGTTTGCTGTATCTATTATTGAATATTCTTTAATCTATCTATCTGAAGTATCAAATAAATTGCAAAATAATTAGAAGTTGACTTTAATTGATATTTTTTGTTTATGAATTTTCACTTTGATTTATATTTTCTATCGTACATAGGATAATAATCCTACTAATTGTAGATGGGTAAAAATATATCATATAAGTGTATTAGTCAGTTAAATTTTATTACGTGTTTAGATACTTTGTACTGTATTAGTAGCTAACTGACACTCCATGTTATGCTGGTGGACTCCCTTTTCCGCATTCGAACTCAGTATGAGTTCCATTATGCGTGAAACTGTCACTCCATAAAAACGATCTATTACTTCTACAGACACAGCGGTCTGTCCCCTGGTTTGTATGTATGGGAATTTACTTTAAGGCTGGACTAGGCTCAGTATTTTTTTCAAGTTGCATGTTTACAACCAGTGCAGGTAGATATTAAAGTATCATCATTATATCAGCCATAGGACGTCAACTGCTCAACATAGGCCTCCCCATAGGACGTCCACTGCTCAACATAGGCCTCCCCATAGGACGTCCACTGCTGAACATAGGCCTCCCCATAGGACATCCACTGCTGAACATAGGCGTCCCCGTAGGACGTTCACTGATGAACATAGGCCTCCCCATAGGACGTCCACAGCTGAACATAGGCCTCCCCGTAGGACGCCCACTGCTGAACATAGGCCTCCCCATAGGAAATCCACTCCTGAACATAGGCCTCCCCATAGGACATCCACTGCTGAACATAGGCCTCCCCATAGGACATCCACTGCTGAACATAGGCCTCCCCATAGGACATTCACTGCTGAACATAGGCGTCCCCATAGGACGTCCACTGCTGAACATAGGCCTCCCCATAGGACATCCACTGCTGAACATAGGCGTCCCCATAGGACGTCCACTGCTGAACATAGGCCTCCCCATAGGACGTCCACAGCTGAACATAGGCCTCCCCGTAGGATGCCCACTGCTGAACATAGGCCTCCCCATAGGACATCCACTCCTGAACATAGGCCTCACCATAGGACGTCCACTGCTGAACATAGGCCTCCCCATAGGACGTCCACTGCTGAACATAGGCCTACCCATATATTTCCAGAGCGATCGGTCTTGTGCAGCCTGCACCCAACGTCCCCCATCAACCTTTAAGAGGTCGTCTTTCCATCTAGTGGGGGGCCGTCCTGTATAACCTTTTTGCCCCAACTAATTAGATATTTAAGTATGACTTTTCATAACTCTTTATTATTTGAAATTTTTGCCGTTAGGTAAATTTTGTAACGGCAATACTACCAGGTCTACTGCTGCGTTGCGGAGGACATACTGAGGCACTTCTTTACATAGTAATAGTCATTATTCGTTGGTATTATACTTCCAATAATTTTGGTATCAAAACAGGATTCAGCGGTGGAGTAATAAAATGCAAATGTGATTTTACTGGCGAGCACAATACCCACTTATAGTGACACAATGAAAACACAGTAGGACGTCCTGGGCATAGGACAGGTCAATAACACTTGCAGTGGAATAGAAACGTAACTCCTAAGAAGATCAGTCAGTTTGTATGAGTTTGTGTCTAAGCGTCAGTTTTTTGGGAGCCTAATATCTCCCACACAGCTTAAAGACTTTTTATAGGAACATTATAAACTTATAGGGGCGAGTGGTACATGTACGACAAATCGGTATCCAACAATATCTATTTATTTTTACCCTAAGGGCATCATGGGCCATGGGGATGGTTTAACAAAGATAGGATAGCAAGCTACTGATAGTAGGGTTGTATACGCTAGGCTCAGACTACTCTGGCTCCAAATAAAATAACATAGCTTAATTTTTAAGCTAGTCAGAAAGTTTGTATCAACGCTTTAATCGCAAGCGAGAATAGTTTAAGAATATTAGAGTTCCTTGTGAACGGGCTCGCCCGGGGAAGTACTGCGACGATACCTATTTCTGCCTCCAAGCAGCATTGCTGTGTTTCAGTTTGAAGGGTATGGTTGCCGGTGAAATTACAAGCACATGAGTCTTAACGCCTGTCTGTCTCAAGTTGATAAATGCAGGGCAGTGCATCGTAGGGCACATTTCTAACGAGCGTGACCTACGAGGCTATTTTTTGTTATAGGTGATTGTTACCACTCAAGATCAGGTGGGCTCTAAGCTTGTTCCATCTCAAGGTAGTATAAAAAAATTGTTGTTCTTATGGGATGGTCTTCTATTTTTTACCTAGAAGCGCTATTTTCCACTGACTTCACATTCTCGACTCTATCTATCTTTAAGGAAAAGGCGGAGCTAATACCCAGTTGCAGAAATGATTTTTTTTCTTTAAACTGGTTTTAGTTACAAGAGTACTACTTTAATTATGTAAGCCGGGTTTTGCTAAGAGTAATAAGGTTTTGTAAGCAATGACAGATCACCAGAATATTAACTTTAATAACTACCTTCCTCGGACATAACTATATGTTAGTTATGTCCGAGGAATGCCAGCCTATATGACAGCCTATAGTGTCAGTGCCGGAGTTTCGTTTCTATATTATCCTTATATTTTTCTATGTCCTGGGGCACGCCTAAATCGAAGCCATTTCCTTGAGAGCATCATAAATTCTTAACTAGTGCAATAAACCCGAGATCCGATCTGAACAGTGTACTTGGTGCTATATTAAACTGGGGAAGATATACGGTGCGGTGCGACTCTGCAGCGGGCTAATTTTAACGCATTGCACCCAATACGTGCGTATACTAACTGCATTGTACAGGCTAGCGGAAAATACACAGAAAGGCAGTAGCTAATGTCTATTTACCGGGCCGAAATTATTCACTTTGACCCATTAGGTGCTAAATCTAGGCACGCTGTTGAGTGAAATACCTTATGTATTCTAATTTCCTGAAAACTACAATCTGGGTACCTACGAGCTGAATTCTGTGTCCTAACTCAGACCACATCATAGCTTAGCATAGTCAGACGAAAATCTTTGAGTAATTTATATCATATTTTAGTTCAGGAAACTTAACTTGGTTAACCTATAATACAGGATGTTTGGATATTCAAGAAGATACAGACGATATTCAAGTGACGGTTTCTCAAAACATAAAAAATTACTACTACTAGTTATATTATCAAATTTTAAAGAAAATCGACTAAGTTTAGGTGATTAATTCGATATAAAACTTACTACCTACTTTTGCAATCGACATCCAAAAATAAAGGCCGATTTGATATCTCTTTCGGAAATGGCTGCGGGTTTTGGGTTAGAAAGGGACAACAAGAGATATCTCGAGACGTCACCAATACAGTATCTATGGTTAGATGGCGAGCATTATGCAATAGCACAACATACGTTTAATAAAGTGTTTGTTTTTAAATGCCAAAATAAATTTCACATTTCTATGGTAAACATTTCACAAATTTATTTGTTATGCTCATCAAAATAATCCCTTTCATTTTTGTGCGTATATTATCAAACGGCCTATATACTGACTGTAAGGTTCCTGAGTGATTTCGGAATGGGATCTCTCTTATTTCCTGTTCTTTTGAAATATGATAGGTTCTTGCCTTGGAACTAGATGTTTTGCCGTGCCGTTAGTAAAAGTCGCACCGTATCGTGTGTCCGTGTTTATGACTTCATGTTGACGAGTTTGATGGAATGAAAAAGTGAAGCAATTTTTATTTGTATCGTTTCAGAACAAATGGCGTTTGTTGTTTACTAAAATAGATATAAAGTTATATTTGGCCAAGCGCGTGTCAGAACATGCACAAGGGTTCCGTATTCACTACGGCTGTACCTATGTTAGTCATTTTAAAGTGCAAAGTTAATTTGGCAGTTTATTTTGGTGGAACATTATATGAACTGTTTGCTTGCCCAACTACAGCCATATTAAGTTAGTCGAGTACTACACGTAAACTAGTGGTCTACACAGATGTGATAATTCTTCTTACAGAATATGTACTACTATTGTGAATACGTTTTAGGTATACAAGAATAAACATTTGCCTGGTGGGGGTGAGGTGGGGCACGACTTTTCCAAACATGCTCACATTGAAGCTTTAAATTTCGTACAAATAAACGTACGTTTTTTTGTATCAAAAATTGTCTAGAAAACTACCTATTATGAAAGACCTATTCAACGATATCCTCCTTCTCCTCAGTCGGGTAAACGCCAAATTTAGAGCCTCCTCGTTTGTAAAGTTTGTGAGTTTGTTCGTTTGCATGTAGGTTTTCTTATGTTAAACTTCTAGGCACAAGCTGACGGGCCTCCTGATGTTAAGTGGTCACCGCCGCCTATAAACTCTTGCAGCACTCGTGGTACTGCAGTCGCGTTGCCTAGCACTTAATACCCTATTTACACCTCTCTTGAAGGCGTTCATTTTAAAGCCCACCGGAAAAACATCCGGAGGAGGGTCATTCCGGAATATTAGGAGGGAGGTAATCTTTGGAACTACTGACCCGATTCTAAAGCTTCGTTATCCCTGAGTGCTATAGGCTTTATTTATTTTGATAAATTCTGTGCGAAGCCTGTTGATTCAGCTGGTGTAGATAGATATACTCTTTGTTGCACACCAAAACAAATTACAATGATAAAGAAATACACAAAATGAAGGTTAGGTTAGTATAAAAAAAGTATAAAAAAATCCAATTCTCCACAATATTGTTGAGCCCAACAGGGTCCATAATTATCATGCACCCACCTTATAGTATATATTATATGTATATCTTTATTTTAGTTTATTATTTATTTCGTGTAATATACTTCGTCGTATAAACTGATTTTAGAGGTGGGTTTAATACCGCTTGAATATTTGTCTAATTGTTGATTTATTTCCAATAAACATTTTTTACGAAAATCGGCGCCGCCTTTGCGACGATGCTGCTTAGTCAGTTTACCAGGTGCCTACTTACATGATGAATGGACATGATTTGTTTACCTATTTTTTAACACATTTGCTCGTAAAGGGTCTCTTATTTCACCAATTTCAATATCGTAATGTATGTCATTACGTACTTGTGCGTTATTGTAATGTAAAACGCACGAGTTTCTTTTTAATAAGCCAAAACGTACGGTTTATCAAGATGCTCCGTCTAAAACGAACGGTACTTTTTTAAGTCTTAGCAGAGTTTTTATGTCAGAAAAGTGGTCAACATTTTATGAATAAAATTAACTTTGGGAGATAAAATATACAAAATAAACATTTAATTTATTAATTTAATGAATTTTGACAATAAATTACAACCATTTATCTGTAACAAAAACAAAAAAATATTAATTTACTTTATTAGTAATGCTGGCTGTTTTTGTGCCTTTGCCTTAAAAAAAGCGCTAATGCGCGCGCATCGCTAATTTGTGAACAAGTAAAAATTATTCCGCGCGCTTTTTCTTTCGGAGAATTTTCTATTTATTTCCTCGCAAATACGTTATAAAACGTCGTATGACATACGTGCGTTTTGTTAATTACAGCCTCTGCTTTCTTGTAGCAATATCACCTCGGCTGTAATTTTCAACTTACCGCACTTATATCATAATGTACTATTATTATACACGCTGTGCATTGATGTTTTAGGACTTGATATAAAGGTTGTTTGAAAATTTATAATGTTCAATGGTTAATTTGAAAACCTATTTTACAACAATTAGCCCTACCCGTGTTTTCATTATTCTACATAATAAAACATGTTTATGTATGCGATAGTTCAAAATGTTAGAGTAAAGTAAATTACCTACAAAACCTTGGACATTTTCACATCCATTTTCAGGGAAGTAGCGTAACATGGGATATTACAAAAGGAAATCAATATCAGGCACTCGATGCATTCACATTCAGATTCGCCGCATGTGGTTGTGACGGGTACAGTTGAAATGCGAAATTATACAGGGTGCTTCGGAATATGTATGTTTACACGAAAAGGCTATAGGCCGTAATGTTTGTTCTACGTATCGTTATTCTTTATCTTAATTTAACCAAATAAACAGTTTGATCAGACATAATCTCTAAGATCATGCCACTCTCGAATATACGCTCATATATATATATTATTATAGATTAAAGATTTATTGATTTTCCAGAACATGGGTAGAATTATACAGATGTTACAAAATTTAATAGTTTCACCATATTTGTAACAGTTTTTTAAATAAGAAGAAGAGAAGAGATATGTATCAGTTTAAAATAAAAGATAAAAGAAATTAAAGATTGGTATCGTTTGATACATATATTTGTAAAATAGAATTCGGTAGAGCGGGTAGGTACTTACAATATTTTCTTATACTTGTGGCAAGGCAACAGAGGTTGACAATATTTCCTTGGTTTATCGATGGTAGGTAGTTAAAACTAGAGATTACAATAAAAGTGTATGAATACTAAGGAATGTTCGCTGGAGGAGCACAGAATCTTGAGGCTTATGGCCTTACAGCATGACAAAATACACGTGGTAGTTCTAGAGGGTATGATTGTTACCGTTAAAATAATAAAATGGGCGCCATCTGACGAGAAGTGCGTCAGAAAATATAATAGGGTTTCTAAAGGTTCAACCCGGGTAAAAATATGGATTAAATACACCTATTATGATGTTCCGTCGACCGTTCCTGGCGCCAGTCCGGAGAGATGATGTGGTGCAGAGCTAGCGACGGTAGGCTCGTAGAAAAGTCGAGGCTCCCGGAGTGTGGCGGTTTAGCTGGTCGTGCGGAGGAACCATCAAGCCTCTTACGGCTTGGATAACACGTAGGTGATGAAGAGGAGAGTCAGGTTAACCCCAAAGAAAGGGTATAAATGTATTTAAAAGATAAAAAACCAAAAGAAAAAACCGACTTCCTGTTTGGGAACAGAAAAAATACGAATTAATTTAAAGAGAACGGAATTAGACGGGGATTACACACGATAATTGAATAGGCGAGGCACTATTACTTACCAGATTTAGAAGCGTGTTGCACAGAATTTAAAAGAAAAGAGTAGATAAACACACTGTCACAGCAAACTGAGAGGTTAACTTTTGTGTGGAGTAGAAAGAAGTTTCTGCTGTGGTCTTCTGGTGAGGAAAAAGGCCGAGGATGAACGGGCGTTGGCTTTTATAGTAAGCGCAGCCAACCCGCTATCTTTTTAGTAACCGTTGAATTTAATTATCACGTACTTTGATTGCATGACGCAACAATAAAATCAGTACTGCCATAGAGAAGAAACGAAATCCATCCGTCAGTCAAAATAAAGCATTGTTTATGGCCACATTCTGTACAGTGTTTTACAACGCCATCTACCGCACCCATGGCGAACTACAGTAGGAGTACTAGAAAAGATGTCTTGATGTGTGAGATCGTGATATGATAATGCGCCGCCATGTCGCTAGATGTCGTGTTCTGTAGTATTTGTTTGTATAGTATGTAAAAATGTTAATTCATTTAAAGAATGTAGCGTGTATTGAAAATTACACGTTACATATTCAGCCAATAGTGGCGTGCAAATCATATGTCATATAAAATTTAATTATATATGGATAACTAAGAAGTTGCAGCGTTAACGTTCCAGCCGTTCTCGAATTGCACGGTATGATACTGACGATGGTAAGCGGCCTGACGGTATGACTCTTATACCTTTGGAGAAGGGTAAGCCTTTGATGTGGGGTGCCACTTGCGCCGATACCCTTGCGCCGTCTCATGTCTGCTACAGCAGTTGGGGCCGGTGCAGCGACAAATTCAGCTGAAGATCTCAAGCGGCGCAAATATGAAAGTCTCGACAGAGCTTACGAAGCGACGTGTGATCCGAGAGCTGGCGCTTATCTGGGTCAACGCATAAGCATTGCAATTCAGCGGGACAATGCAGCCAGTGTCTTGGGGACACTTCCGCCTTGTAGTGATCTAGAGCATTTGAGCGATCTATAGATCGTTTGCAACGGTCTTAAGATTATTCAACTGTTTCCCCTAGTCTTGTAAATAATTGTATATTCTTTCTGTTATCAAAAGAAGTAATAATAGGTAATTTAATGTCAGCACATACGTAATAAAATATTTTGTTAAATTTCAACTAGTCTCATTTAAATATTCATATTAATTATATTATAATATCATTTAAATATTCATTGAATGCCTAGTATGTTCTTTGGGTCTTTTATATTTTACAAGCTCTAAGTAACTAATTTATAGCATTTGTGATGAAGTTAGAATGTTATTTAAAATTATCGGAATTTGGTGTTTTTTATTAAAAAACAACTTTATACAAAAATTGTTGTTATAGATTTAATCGATTTTGTTCTAAGGTAGGGTAATATCGATTTAGTTTTAAGGTAGGCACCAAATCCAAAAAAACTTCTCTTTGAAAAGCGTGCAACAAAAGTTATGTTTGTTAACTTGTTTTTTGGCTAGAATCCCTATTGAATTACATATTCCGAAGTGGCATGTAATCCGTATGCGAATAGTTGATGTATACCTAATAATCTAAATTGGCGACGACTAGTCGGCTAAGCTAGATATCGTTGATTAGGTGGGAAAACCCCTTAGAATAGAATAGAACCTTCATGTTCGTCGGGTGCCAGAATGGCAAGAGGTGGCACAGAACCTATGGCGTTGCCATCACCATAACAGCACCGCTCAGGCACGGCAAATAATTTGCTATTCAAGTTGGGGTTCTAACTTATGTGCATTAAAGTAAATTTTATAATGACAAGATAGACGTTTTGACGGCCCGCGGCAAGACTGTTTCAAGCGGCCTGCTATGCGGCGTATTCTTGCTGACGCTGCACCGCAAGAGAGTTGTCTCCGCGGCGCCAGCACGCTGTCTCACCGTCTCGTTACCTCACAAGCGAGACGTTTGCAAGCCGGTCTGTGAGCCGGAATTCGAGCCGAGGCACGTGGACATCGAGGTGTCATCTCGCCGACGCCGGCGGCGCGGTGGCGGCTAGAGGTTGGATTCGCAAATAGCGGCGGCATTGCCACCACCGCGCCCGCCGCGCCATTGCTGAGCCGGAGCAGTGCTGTTGTAGTAAGTGATGACCTTTATTTGCCCATATTGCCAATTTATAACGATACTCTTCTGAAGACGCTAATGAAGGGAGACCTTCTATTGTCACTTAAGCGTAAACTCATGGGCATGTGTATTCTGCCCGTCCTTACCTATGGTGCCCAAACTTGGTCATTGACGGAATCTCAAAAGTCCAAACTCAAGGTTTGCCAAAGAGCCATGGAACGCAGCGTGTTAGGGGTAAAGAGAATCGACAGGATCCGCAATACCACACTGCGCGCGAAGACCGGCATCGCAGATGTTGGCGACAAGGCTGCCAGGCTGAAGTGGGACTGGGTTTGTCACGTCAGTCGTATGGTCACAGATAAATGGGCAAAAGTCGTCACACAATGGGTGCCTGTAGATGGGCGTCGTAGCCGGGGCAGGCCGAGGAAGCGTTGGCGTGACAACCTCGATGCATTTCAAGATGGCTGGTGGGACGTGGCGAGTGATCGTGAGATGTGGAGGAACATGGGTGAGACCTTTGCCCAGCAATGGGAATACTCATCTGTTAAAAATCTATCACTCAAGTTTTAATACGGGTGGAAGATACTCCTAAATAATCCGACTGTATCGTTAATGATAGTCTCTACAGTCTACATGTCCGTGTAAACTGTCTAAACTATCGATTTTTGTGTCAGTTTAGTGAATGTCTTCGTAAACTTTACGTCATCATCACTTATCTTACGATATATCCTTATTGAATGTCGAGACATCCGTCCCTGGTACATAGCACCTCCTCGTTTAACCTATTTTATAACAAGATAAAAAGGTCTATCTCCATATACATTAATGTACCTAGTCAGGTCATAAATTCTGTCATATGTTTAATATAAAATAATTGAAACAAGTTTATTCATTATGTAACCATTTATATACCAAAATGAACTTAACAAAACATAGATTCTTATGACACTAAAGTTTATTCAAAATGACCTCCGTTATTTTGAATACAGGCCTTCAATCTGCGCGGCCAGTCGTCTATCGCAGCACGAACGAGGTCCATGTCAATATTGGCGGCTGCCTTAATGAAGAATGTCTTGAGTGACTCCAAATTGGGATGAGGCTTTGAGCACGCCTTTTCCTCCAAGTGTTGCCATATCTTGTAATCTAACGGATTCAAATCTGGACTGAAGGAGGGCCAGTCTTCGTGCCGGATGAAGTCGATTTCACGCGCCGCCAGCCAGTCTTGTGTGCTCTTCGCTCTATGAGCTGGCGCCGAATCTTGTTGGAATACCCAGTGCCTGTTATTGAACATGGTATGAGAAACAGGTTCCACAAGGTTCGTCAGGACTGTATTTTGATACACAACTGCATTCGTTTTTACACCTTTCTCACAAAAATGTACCTCTGTTAAGCCCCAATAAGAAACTCCCAACCATACCATGAGCGAGGATGGAAAATGACCTCGTTGGACACGCGAAATACGGTTGCTCGCTTCTTCACTACTGTGTGCGTACACCTTATCATTTTGTTTGTTGTAGCTCTCTTCTACGGTAAAAATTTTTTCATCCGAAAAAAGAATTTCCTGATATTTTTTTCCCGCGTACCGCTTCAACAAAGCGCGGCATCTTTTCAGTCTCAGGTCCATTAGACGAGCATTCAAACGATGTCCTGTTTTTCTTCGATATGCCCGAAGCCCTAAGTCTTCATTTAACACCCTTTTCACCGTGGTTCTGCTTAACCCCATCTGAAGGGCCAACAGTTTCTGCTTACGTTTGGGATTACTTTGAATTCGCGCCTTCACAGCTTTTATCACTGCTGGAGTCCTAACAGACCGAGGGCGACCACTTCTTGACCTGTCATCTACACTAGAGTCTTCATTGTATCGTTTGATGGTGCGATAAACGAATCTTTTGGTTATATTCAAATTTTTCAGTATGTCAAAAATTTGAATTGGCGCGTAACCGCAACGATGCAACGCAATAACTGCAACACGGTCTTCTTCAAGCGTCCACTCCATATTTAAAAATGAGTAAAATTCTAAAAAGTATACATTTTTATTTTCATGAACAATTCGAACTTCGAATTCTATAAACTTTTTTGTGGCCAGCATTCTAAAAGAAAAGTTTTTACTGTGTGACAATACTTATGACCTGACTAGGTAATTTTCTCAAACATGCTTATTATTTTGACAACCTCCTTCGAGATAAATCGAAATTGCTGTACTGGCCAAATACATGAGAGCAGCGTGGTTTAGCGGCCAAATAAATTACATAGTAAACTCATATCTGTCGTGTAATTTAAAAATTGAAATATCTTTTACTTCGAAACATGGCAACCAAGGAGATAGCTTATCAAAGTATTATTTAAATTTCGAATTGGCTTGGAAATAGAAAGCTAGCTATTTATTGAAAAAAAACAAATGAACACTATAACGCGGGAAAAATTATTGTTGTTCGTTGTTCGTCAATGATTTTGAAAAGTAATTGTATATTATTTTTTATTTTATTATGCAATTTCCGCGGATTATTTGAGAAAAGTATTATACAAGCCTTGGACACAACTAGGCAATGATAGTCTTACGTATGTGTGTCTCGGTTTCGCCTCGGCCCACATTTACACGTTCGTCCATCAATGCTATGCTATGCTATAACAATGCTATTTTGGCTATTTAAATAAACTTTCTCGGTTAAATATCACTTAAAGCTACGTTGGCAAAGAAAATCAATCAATTACCTGAACCGCCCATTACATCGCAAACTACGTAGCTATTAAGGTACCTACAAGCTATTTACATGAAAATGCAATATTTTTCGGTCTTCACTGAAGGTATTATGCAAACCTCCTACTGACCTACATACTACCTCTACACGCTGCCTCATTTTCAAAGTAAACATAATTAACTGACGAGATACTTTTGAACTAAAGTTTTGTTTATCCGTGTCTTTAGATAAGTACCTACTGGTTTTGTAAACTCTCTTGAACTAAACCTATTTTAAATATTGAATAGGTTATTAGTACTTTGATTATCTTTGTAGTTATGTATGAGTTCTGGTATTGGAATTATTAGGCCAGCCATATGATAGGCCTTCTACGTAGCGCAATTCAGTTATAATCTCTAATATTTTTTTTTACCTACTTTTAGCACTAATAAACCATATCAGTATATTATTGTCATTAGCAGTAAATTCTCCTAGAGAAAATGGGTCTAACCACAAACAAAATTAAACACTGTTTAGCGCGTGTTTAAAAAAATCCTATACAAAAATTCATAAGGAGTTTTTTAAATAGGTGTTCAACGCGTGTTTAATTTTTTTTGGTAAGGCTAAATGTGGTTCACCCCGCACTGAGATCTCGCGAGTCACCAATAAAAACAAAAAAAGTTATTCGTAATCTTTGACTATCAAAATAGTGCCACGAAATGAATAACCACTTTACTTGACCTACAGTTTCATTCAAATTACGGGTAACGGGAGTTCATGCTAATTGGTTAATCTGTTTGAGGTTGAAATTGCAGTTATTCTAGATTCGAGACTTTTGCCTATATTTGTGTCACTAAAGCTAAACGCATACCCAATTTCAGCACTGTGGGGTTACTGGTGTACCCTGTGAATTTTGACAAAGTTCAGTTTTTACTATGGCTAATAACTTAAAAACTACAAAGTTTAAACTAAACATAAAAAGGGGTCAAAATGTACTCATAAAGACCTTTTATTGGACGTACCACTTGACCAGATAATTCTATTTGGGTTTTTTTACCCCTCTTGAACCCTAATGTCTCAACAACTCCACCACATTTTTAGCACATTGAGGCACACCAAAATTGTGCCATCACTAGGGTTTCGTTCCCGGGTCCCGGGAATCGGGATATCCCGGGACAAAAGTCATTCCCGGAACCGGTAAAATATTCTGTTATCCCGGGAAATCTCGGGAATTTTCAAAAGTATGTGATAGATCTAAAACTTTTTTCTCAAGTATTACTTTATGAAATAATTTAAGACTTAAACTGAAATAGTGGCTTACGTGACTGTTACATAATAAGGGCATAAGTAATTAAAAAACGTTAAAAGTTTAAAAACGTAATTAAACAAAATCTTTATAAAAAAGCCTACTATAAAATATCGGATTATTTAGATGATAGAGAAGCTTGGGGTTGAAATTGCTCCAACTCGTTCAAATTGTTACAATTTAGACGTAATTTATTTTCTGTATTATGTGTTGTAAAAGGATCATTAAAAAAAACTGACCAGCCTTGTTTCTTGCCTTTCTTTCCTAGCTTGGTCGCGAAGGAACAGGCAGTAAAATTGACGTTTCAAAGTGATCCTTTTGATTTTAATGATTAAAAATATTTGACTTTGACTTTTTTTTATACTACCTCTGTTTATGATCGATCGATCATGTTTAATTATTTCTGAGCCAAATAAATAGCTTATCTAATCCATTATGTGTTTTCTTGATTTTCTGTAGTTAAAAAAATAAATTAAGGACTTTAAAAAAAATCCCGGCTTCCCGGGATTCCCGGGAAATTGAAAATATTATTCCCGGTTCCCGGGAACGAAAAAAACCCGGGAAAGCCGAAACCCTACTACCAACCTATATACCAAATTTCATGATGATCGGAAAAACGCTTCGAAAGTTATCCTCGGACAAACAAGCATACATACATACATACAACGCCGATTTGCCCAAGTTGATTTGGAGATCTCGCTTCGCTCGATCAAATAGGAAAAATTATAAAATTTTGATAAATCATTGAAAAAGTGTCAAAATCTATGGAGTAATAGAGACAAAACACTCGATTGTCTCAGATATTGTGTAAACTCGTTTATTTTCTAATTTACATTTTGCTGAAGCTACCCTTACAGACTTATGAAAAAATCTGTAAAACAGTTTTTTTTTAATTTTATTGATGCGGTTAATTTATATTCAAAGGCATTGTAAGTTTAGTCGACTGTCTTATTTTTTTTAATTAACTCTATTTACATTTTACTTGCTGCAGCTGGCCAATAAAGGCTCAGTTCTGTAGAAACAAAGCAACAACGGACATTGTAACGACGTTCCTAACGATGCTTTCGTTATGGTTATTGGTCCTATTAAACCTGACTGTACCAGAGTCACCGAGCAATTTCAAAAATACAATGTTTTCAGATTATGTTGTACTATTTTCTAATACATTTACATAATAGTGTAGCTGACTAAGCTAAGAAGATGATTGATCGAGCGAAGCGAGATCTCCAAATCAACTTGGGCAAATCGGCGTTGTTTGTATGTATGTTTGTTTGTCCGAGGATAATTTTCGAAGCGTTTGTACGATCATCGTGAAATTTGGTATATAGGTAGGTAATGATAGCACAATTTTGGTGTCACTAAATGAGCTAAAAATGTGGGGGAGTTGTTGAGATTGGGTTCAAGTGGGGTAAAAAAAAAATGAGACTATTAAGTCAAGTGGGACGTCAAATGAAAGGTTTTTATTAGTACATTTTGATTCCGTTTTTGGTTTTAGTATAGTCTTTGTTGTTTTTGAGTTATTAGCCATAATAAAAACTAAACTTTGACGAAATTCACAGGGTACACCAGTGACCCGATAGTACTGTAATTTGGTATGCGTGTAGCTTTAGTGAAACAAATTAACAAAAACCCATTAACAAGAACTCCCGTTACCTGTAATTTGAACAATAATAATAAACACGTTTATTTTCCCATCAAAAATAGGTTTTACAAAAAAAATATATAAAGTAGGCAAGTTACAGTACCTAGGTAGATTTTAGTTAACTTATTAATTTCATAGTATATAGTTGAGTAAGCCTAATTAGAAAACCTGTTTCGTGAGGGACTGGTGCCTGAGATAGGTTTAGAAAACCTGTATACAGGTCACCAGACTGTATTACTGTAAGTTGAATGAAACTGCAGGTCAAGTTAGTTGGTTATTAAAGTGAAACTTTTATTACATCGTCTCAAACTTTTTCGTCTGTGTGTTGCATGTCGCGTGACGGTCGGCCGCGGAGTAGGGATAAAGTGAAAGACGCTCGTCAGAGCAGCCGAGGCCAATATGGCGGCGCCTATAGTTCGCATCAGCTGACCGTGTAATGTATAGACTATTACTCATTTGTGCCAACGAAACTTTCAGCGATAAGGCCGCCCATTGTATTGCCTTATTTATTCTAGCCTAGTACTTATTTTTGTATTATTTCTGTTTGTGTGGTAATTCAGTAAAGAGTTATCTATCTATCTAATATTATTTGCATGCGAGATTTGATGACCTTTGGTGAACTTGTTCTTCAAGTTGAAGTGGTGAAGTTGTGTTGTTGTTGTGTTTGGTGAACTTGTGAGTGGTGACTTTAGGTGAAACAGGTTTTAGGTTTTTTAGAGTCCTTCTTGCGTCTATTGCGTATAACTTGCAATAAATATAGCTTTACAAGTAGGCTCACAGTTTTATTACCCACTGCAAAAATGGCACGTTTACTTTCCTCTTACTGTCTCATCATTTTTAATCACTCTTTGTCTTGGATCTTTCCTGAAAATTTAATCAATCTGCTCATTTTCATGCGTGTCAATTTCAAAGCGCTATTAATTAAAGTTCAGCAAAACATAATTACACGACTCACACCCCCGCGTTTAAATGAAAATATTTAAATTTTAGATTGCGGGTACTTTGCCTATACTTAATTACTTCGTTATTACGTATACCGTCGCTGTTTGCTTTTCCGTCTCTACATGGTTAATTGGTAATTTGACTTGGAGCCTTTTCTATTCGTTGGATTTTGATAGAATTTGCTTTGGAACTTTAATCAAAACTGACAGATAAGGGGCCGTCCACTTACTACGTGAGGTGTTCAGGGGGGAGAAGGGGTCTGGGGGTTTAGCTGAATCTCGCCCAATCTCACGTGAGGAAGAGGAGGGGGGGTCTCGGCTAATATCACGTAATTTTATCACTGTAAATCTATATTACGAGAGAAGTAGTCTTGAAATAATGAAGCAACGGATTTAGGTACCCTATGAATACAAGTTTTGAAAAATCTCACGTAAGATAAAGGGAGGGGGGAGGGGAGGAGGGGGGGTCGAAACAGATCTCGCGACATCTCACCATGTGGGGAGGGGGGTCAAAAATTCGTCAAAAACGTCTCATGTAATTAATGGATGGCCCCTAACAGGCCTAAGGTCACAAATTCTCGTCTGCATATTATTCGACGAATATTCGGATTCGGCGAATATTCGTGTCGTATCTCTTTTGTCAAATTTATAATTCGTTACACGAAAGACACACAGCATCAACATTCATCGACCCTGATAATAAATATAACAAAAATCTTTATTATTTATTATCTTTATTAGGAACAGTAAACTTAAGATTAATTACAAAAATGGAACGATGTTACCTGCATAAGTAATAATACTGTGTCGTAGATAGCCACGCCCTCCTTCACAACAAGGTGAATTTGAATTCCAGTGTAAGGTAAAAGCGAAGATTTAAGTGTGTACCAAGTGACAATATAAATTAAAGTAGAGAGAGAAGTTAAAGTTAGTCGTATCTCATATCTTATATGTACGTAGGTGAGTGTGAAATTGTGAAGTATGGAAGAGAGTTGGTGAGTATGTGTATGAATGCGTGAAGGGGTGTGTTTGTGTGTGTGTGTGTATTTATTTTGAAACCTCTAGGAGTTCAGTATCTTCATAAGACAAAGACTGCAACCATTCGAGACATTTTCTCTTGCATTTAAACTGAGTCAGGGGACATATATTTAGCTTGTTGTTTACTATTGTAAATATAAGAAGGAGCTAACATAGTAGAAGTGCATAGAAAAAGCACAAGTGTTTAGTTAAACACAAGCTAATACGAATTTACTTACTAGATAAAACGAAATTGACGACTTCTGTGGTGCGACTGAGACACTAGAGGTACGGGTTCGAACCCCGTCGTATGAACTGCCGAGAAAAATTTCGGGCATTGCTGTATTAAGTTCCTGAAACTTACAACACACGGAATACATTAATACCAGTAGTTTTAACTCAAAGGAACATTATAAAGTGTTACATTTGACGTGGTCAGTCGCTTGCACGTCACTCAAAAACCACAGGAGTTGTCGGTTTCAGACGCCTTGACCTGCATGTCAGAGTCAGGCTCACCCCTGTGGCGGCGTAGTTAAGTGCTACGCAGAATTAATTTAATAGTTAAAATAGGTAGAGAGATAGATAACTCTTTATTGAATTACCACACAAACAGAAATAATACAAAAATAAGTACTAGGCTAGAATAAATAAGGCAATACAACGGGCGGCCTTATTGCTGAAAGCGATCTCTTCCAGTTAAATACAACACACAACCATACAAAAATAATATATTATATTATTACCTATATCATCATCATCACTAAAAGTTAGGTCAAACTCAAATTACTCATTAGCCTGTATTATATGGCTAGATTATAATGATTATTATTAGAGTATTTTATAGTATTTTAAACTAGAAATAAAATAAAAAAACATCATCGTCATCATTGTATTGCCTTTTTAGTTTTATTTTAGTGTTATATTGTTTCTGTGTTATTACACAGAAACAATATTATTATATTATATAATTATTATTACAATAAAAAATTATCTTATCTCATCTTATCATTATCATATCAGCCTTAAGATGTCCACTGTTGAACATATGCTTCCATTATAGATATTCAGAGCGATCGCTCTTATGCAGCCTTCACCCAAAGGCTCTCCCAGCAACCTTTTTCAGTTCGTTTTTCCCTCTAGTGGGGGGCCGTCCTACACTGAGCTTTCTTTCCAGTGCGTGGTCTCCACTCAAGAACCTTTCTGCCCCAACGGCAGTTTTTCGAGTTATGCGCCCGAATGCTGCCCAACCGAGTTGGATTCGTCGACATCGCTCTCAAAGTTGGACCTACCTGGACTGTTTAAAAACTTTCTTAAACTACATGTTTTGTTATGTACAACATTAAATGCTATAAGGCTAGTATTGTTGTAAAATAGGTTTTTTTCAAATTCATTACCATAGAATTTTGTTAATTTCAAACAACCAATCCTAAACTATCAATAAAATCGCCTGTATAAAATAGGTAAACAAATAATATTCATCCATCATGTAAGTAAGTACCTGTTAAACTGACTAAGCGGCATCGATCATCACAAAGGCGCGATTTACGTTAAAAATTGTTTATTGGAAATGTATCGACTACTGGATAAATATCAAGCGACCGGTATAAAAACCAACTTTAAAATTAATTAATATGATTCCAGATCTGTGTTTTAAATTAATGTCGTACATAACAAACCAGGTTATACCTATAAGGTTCCAATCTAAATGATTAAATATTTAATTTTAAAATAGTGTAGGTTTTATTTTGTCAAAACGATATCTACGTAGCTAGAGCTGACCAAACATACTAAAGTCATATCTCCCTCCCAACACCTTATTTAAAATGGTAGATGAATTTACTGTACCTCTTAAATAACTCCTACTCCAATATTTATAAATAACTAAAACTATTCATCGGCAGACTATACATACAGGTTGTTTGGCACATACTGACGATATTCAAGTGCTGGCTTGGTTGCGAAGGAACAGGCAGTAAAATTGACGTTTCAAAGTGATCCTTGTGATTTTAATGAATAAAAATATTTGACTTTGACTTTGGCTTCTAAAAACATTATAAAAGACTTCTCGAAAAAAAACTACCAGTTATATTATCAAATTTTATAGAAAATCGACTAAGTTTAGGTGATTAATTTGATATAAAACTTACTGTGTGTTGGCATCCCTGACCAACACAGATGGTAACATTTTTATTACAACAGGATTAGAAAGGGACAACAAGAAATATCTCGAAATGTCACCAAGACAGTATCTGTGGTTGGATGGCAAGCATTATGCAATAGCACAACATAAGTTTAAAAAAGCGTTTGTTTTTATACCAAAATAAATTTCACATTTCTATGGTAAACATTTCACAAATTTGTTTATTATGCTCATTAAATTAACCCCTTTCATTTTTGTGCGTATATTATCAAACACCCTATATACTGGGAATCTCAATTTCAAGGATAGTTACTATGGGCCAATCACCCTAGTCTCTATACTCTTGCTGTAAACTAGTGCAAACGTATGTTCCCAAGTGCTATTTTATGTTCCCGGTAGTAAAACGGGCTAGGAAACAGGTAGTGAATTCCACACTCGCCGTACCTAGTTCCAATCTATATGTAACATAGGTTTAAATATACAAACACAGGCTTAGGTAATCCGACTTTAGAGCTAGTAAGGTGTTTCATAATAAATCATATATTTTATTGTTTCTGGATTTACGTTTCCTTTTGTAGGTATTTAGTAGGTGTGTGTCTGTGTGTGTTTTATAAAGCGCATCAACAACAGAACAAAACATATTATTAGAAAAAGGTTACAAAAGTATTCGCATTTTTGTAGATTTCGTATATAATTATTGATTAAAACGGGTATTTATCGCGTATGTACCTTTCTTATTTTATTTGACTGACAACGCGTGGCCACGACTGTTGCAACACAGCCGAAACGTCATAACTAGGGGTCGGCATAGGTAGTGCTATTTGGGTCAATGAACCTGAATGATATGTTAATATGGATATGCCCCGGGATTTATTCCCCGAATCCCGGGGATATTTTTCTGAATGTCGATGTAAATGAAGTTTAACTGTTTAAGATACCATGAGTACGCATGACGACATATCAGACTACTAATAAACCGAGTCCTCACCTCACCCGCGATAAGCTACAAAAGCGTGAGGGAAAGGGATGACTTTAGTGACCAATACAACATGTATTTGCATAAAGCTGAATATTTACTATGTAAAATAAGAATTCCGAAATACTAAAAGACCTGTTAAATAAAATAAAAATATATTCCCCGGGATTTAGAAGGCATATTCACGTTAAGTTAACGGTCACTAATTCCCGTGAATGGCACTACTTATGCCGACCAGTAGTCATAACAGATAAAAAAGGATCATACGCCATAAATACCCGTTTACATCAATAATTATGTACAGTGATCGCGAAAGTTTGAAAGATTTCGTATACATATATACCTATATTTATAAATGTTTATTCCATTCCATCGCCTTACACCTAGAATACACATTTTTGAACAAGGTTCAGCAAACAGCAATACGAATAATATAAATAATTGACAATTGTTATTTCTGAACCAGTAAAACTCGTTTGTAGCAGAACTCTCTTACTGTTTACACTACAGGTATTGATTTTTCGTACGTTTGTGAGTTAAATTAACAAAACGCATTACTACCAGAATGGCTACCTGAGACAGCTCTGGACCGTTGTTGGCCGAGTTGCATACTATGTGTCCCGACATCCCATTCAGTAGATTTTGTCCATTTAAAAAAGTATATGTTCAAAACTATTAAGGAAAATATAACTTTCACACACATTATTTTATATCTAACCTCCGATGCAAAAAGAGGGGTGTTATAAGTTATAACTTATAAGTTTGATGCCTCTCTGTGTTTCTGAAGGTCTGTTGCAAAGATATACAAATGAATGGACCGCTTTGGACGCTGTTTCTTTCAATGCAAAGCAAGTTTAATTGGGATGGTTCGTTCGTAACTATGTACCCCCTTCTAACCTGTACCCAGCCATCCTAACTTCGGAGTAGAACTTTGGGTTGATGGCAGCAGCCTTCCAAGATACCCGTGAATGTTGTTCTGATGTTGCCGGACGAGGATTCAATGATGCAGTCCCGTTTCATTCAACATGGAAAATACCTGCGGACTAGTTAACCATGATTTTCTGTTTTTCTGGCTTCCTAAGTGGAGAGGGTTATACCTATAGGCTGGACAACTACAAGTCACTACAGCAGCTGCATCATTCACATTAATAAATCACCTTCAATAATAGCTGTGCCTCAGTGCACCTCTCAGTAATACAAACGAACGAAAACGTCCCACTCGGCAAAGGTGTTGAAATCCGCTCGGCCCGATACTCCCAATCCGTTCATTAAGATACCCTCTCACCTCTCAGAGATTATCTAAGGCTCCGGCCATTAGTAACAGATCTATATAGTTATACTCTGTGTGAAGTATTATTGGTGCTAAACAAAAGAAATATGAATAAATGAATGAAAATTTAGTGTTATCTAGCCAATAAATAACTAGTGGTTCGCCCCGACTGAGATCTCGCTAGTCTTCCATAAAAACAAATAAATATTATTTGTAATCTTTGACTATCGAAATAGTGCCACAAAATGCAAGCCAATTTACTTGACCCACAGTTTCATTCAAATTACAGGTAACGTGAGTTCATGTAAATTGGATCTTGTTTTTTGGGGTAGAAATTGCAGTTATTTTGGATTTCAGACTTTTGCTTATATTTTTGTGTCACTAAAGCTACGCGCATACCAAATTTCAGCACTGTTGTGTCACTGGTGTACCCTGTGAATTTTGTCAGAGTTCAGTTTTTATTATGGCTAATAACTTAAAAACTGCAAGGTTTAAACTAAAAATAAAAACATGGACAAACTGTACTCACAAAGACCTTTTATTAGACGTGCCACTTGATCGGATAGTCCAATTTTGTTCTTTTTTTGCCCCTCTTGAACCCCAATATCTCAATAACCCACATTTTTACCTCATTTAGTTACACCAAAATTGTGCTATACCAAATTTCACGATAATCGGATACACACTTCGAAAGTTATCCTCGGACAAACAAACATACATACATACAACGCCGATTTGCCCAAGTTGATTTGAAGATCTCTCTTCGTTTGATCAATAAGACACAGGATAAATAACTATATATAAAACCCTAATCTAACAAGCCGCTGCCAGTGGGTAGCGTGCCCAGAATGCTGGCCGCATTGCCACGTTGAATGGCAATGCTTAAACGTTGGCCAAAATAGGATAAATTAATGTTTATTTACTTCCAACGCCCAATTTTTGGAGCAGTACAAAACAACAAAACATTATCTTGCACTAATCGGTCAGTTTGGGTTCTGAGGCAGACACATACATACAGATACACAGGCAAACAAAGACTTCAAACTTGTCTCCTGATTTTGCGATAACCCCGGGGTTAAAAACAACTACTTAGGTATCTAAATATTTCGGTTGGTTTGCAATTCAAGTAAATGTTTTCATGATGCTATGTTCTTGAGTTCATACAAAAATCCCATAGAAATAAGCACTTTAAAAATTTTCTTTCTCTTATTAGGATTAGTACGAACATTAACAAAAATAGCCAAATTGGTTCAGCCGTTCTCAAGTGATGCGCTTACCAACAGCATGTGATTTTCTTTAGATTTTCTTTTATCACATTAAAAATACAAATATAACCTACGCTACCGTCAAAGAGGTTGGCGGATTTATTCACTCGCTTCGATCCGACATAAGCCCCTTTTGCTTCATTCAGTTTCATTATTCTCTTCATACGGGTACAGCTGAGAGTATCCAAATTGTATACGACTTTGTAAGACTAGGACACACAAGGTTTAGCACCTTCAGTGCGTTGCTTAAACCAAACACAGTCAAGTTTGCTTTACCAACACATTTGATTGTTTAGTAGTCGCCGGGTCAAGTTGTATTTGGGCTCCCAGTTTCACAGATTCAAATACAATGGTAGGGACTCTAGTGTGTACTAAGCTTGATAAACGCTTTGGACTAAATTAGAATTTAGAAGTAAATTTTCATCAAAATTGGAAACAAAATGGTCTATTATAATGCTGATTTCTTATTTTCTCATCTATCGTTACGTTATCGCTACTCTTGGTTTTATTTCACCCTTCTATTATGCACCTATATGTACCTACTTATTGTATTTTATTTAATATACCTTTTTTATTATTAGTATGGAATATTTATGACCTATATTAATATGTACCTAATCCATTGATGAAAACTTATATATATATATATATTTATTTTGCTTATGTAAGTACACTGTTTATTCACTTTTTATTATTTTTTTATTAAAAGCTACCGTCATATAACGTTCTCGTGAAATCCAGTCCATCCAAAGGTTGTCTGGAAGAGATCGCTTTTAGCGATAAAACCGCCACTTGTATTTCTGCGTGTATTGTTCTTTGTTTTTATATTGTTTTTTTATTTAAAGTGTGATTTACAATAAAGCGTTTTCTATCTATCTATCTAACTATTATTTGAAGGTCCAAAAGTAAAAATGTCTACAAAGACTTAACTACGGTCTTTACCATTAATTCCACCTTTTAGCTGGTATTTCTTATAACCCATTTAACTTAAATGAATACAAGTAAATTAAGTTGAAAAATCTTTATTGCCTCTAAAGCGATAATAATGAAAAAGCGAATTAAAGGAAAATAAATATACCCAAAGGAAATTAAGCGGCTGCTGGTCTCACCGTCCACGTCCGAGTACAGTCAGTGTCACGAGTCTTTATTAGCTAAAATGAGTTTAAACTTTTCTATGTCACTGTAACAACCTCACATTTTTACTACGTCTGCGTACAGGCGATGCCACAAGACTGCAATAGATAAAATGAGTTGAAATTGTGGCACTAATCTCTGTCACTATTTTCTTCAATTATGTTGGTATATAGAAAGCAGAGAGAATGTTTCTTTTATCATGAATGAAAACTTATTTTACTTACTTATGGCGGGTTCCAATATCCGTCAGTAGCCAGATACGAGTTGTAGCTGGTTACCGACGGATATAGGATCTTTTATCTTTGATTCTCTGTTTTCTTAGGGTGCTGTTTCTTGCCTCCCTTCTTGCCTCAGGCTGAAATGGATAAGCGACATAGTTACGATGTAAATACTGATTATATTACAATATTATTTTCAACACACTTGCTCGTAAAGTGAGCCTTATTACATCGTTCTTAGGGCCATAAACCGAACTATAACACACGTGCATAATAGAATTATCCCTACAAAGTTAAGTTAATACCTAACTGCAAATTATATGCGAGTAAACATTTTCAATTTAACCAGGTAATACAGTTTTGTAACAACAAAGAGGTTTTATGGCGCTGAAAATCCATTTACATTTTTGGAATAAATAAATGTACCCCAAATTAGGACGAAAAAACATTTATTGTTATCAAATTATTTAAAATTCACAATAATTTGTTATAAAATATTTGCATTTTATCACTAAACTTATAATTTTGAAGTAGACTGTATGGCTATATGTAACCTTACATCTGCCTGCAACAATATCGTTATGAAAATTGTACATTCAGCCATTGTTTTAATAATTTTATGCTTAACGATTTATGCAATATATGTTTGTTTTTTCCTCGCAAGTGTGTTGAAAAACGCCCTCGCCTACGGCTCGGGCTGCAACTCACAGCCTCGTGTATGATGAGCAACTTAGCTCACTTGTATCATAATATACTATTTTAACACATTTGCTCGTAAAGGGTCTCTTATTTCACCAATTTCAATATCGTAATGTATGTCATTACGTACTTGTGCGTTATGGTAATGTAAAACGCACGAGTTTCTTTTTAATAAGCTAAAACGTACGGTTTATCAAGATGCTCCGTCTAAAACGAACGGTACTTTTTTAAATCTTAGCAAAGAGTTTTTATGTCAGAAAAGTTGTCAACATTTTATGAATAAAATTAACTTTGGGAGATAAAATATAAAAAATAAACATTTAATTGTTTAATTTAATCAATTTTGACAACAAATTACAACCATTTATCTAAAACAAAAACAAAAAAATATTAATTCACTCTATTAGTAATACTGGCTGTTTTTGGGCCTTTGCCTTAAAAAAAAGCGCTGATGCGCGCGCATCGCTAATTTCTGAACAAGTAAAAATTATTCCGCGCGCTTTTTCTTTCCGAGAAAGTCCGAGTTTTATTTATTTCCTCGCAAATATGTTATAATACGTCATATGACATACATGTGCTTTGATAATTACAGCCTCTGCTTTCTTGTAGTCCTCGCCTACGGCTCGGGCTAGCAATATCGCCTCGGCTGTAATTTTCAACTTACCGCACTTATATGTACTATTATGATTCCAATTAATGTATTTTAATCGATGTGACAATGTGTTTGCACACCGCCGCTATTGAATATCGCGTGATGGTGACAATGGTGGATTCATTGTTAACAATGTTTGACGCGCGAAAGACCAAAATAATTAACAAGAGCACAGAGAAACTATCAACTAGTTGCTTCAATGACGATTGTCTATTCCACCTATACTTTTCACAATTCCGTCTATTTCCAATTTCGTTCTATCAGTTATCTGGTTACCATAGTACAAGCTTTGTTTATTTTGAGGCTAGATGGCATGTCCAGCATTATGTATTCATTATTATTCCTATTTGTTCAATTAACTGACTACTGAGACTTTTTTAAGTTATTGGAGGAATTGATCAATATCAATTGATCATCATAATAGAAAAAACAATGGAGGATTTTAAGGACAGTCCTTAAAATCCTCCATCCTTTTTTCTTTTTGTTATTGTATCTTCATTATTTTGAAATTAATTGAAAATGCAAAATGCGACCTTTGTTATGACATTAAGTTACGTAAAAACTACCATTTTCCAATCCTCGCAGATAACAGGAATTTTATTGTAAAATTTTGAGCCTTAGATCAGTTTTAGACTGGAATTTAACTCTTTAAGCAGAATAAAATAGGCTGATCGCGTCCCAACACAACACAAACAGAGATCAACTGCTGCAGGCCTTGTGTAACTTTGCTCTTTGCTTAATTAGCATAAAGACCGCAGGACGCTCGTGGACGTGACGAATAATCGCTTGAGCGTTGGTTTCCTGTGGAGACCGTCATGCGTCACCGTGATTTTCAATTCTATACCAAATGAAATAGGTTATATAGTTTAATTTGTGTTGGCGTTCGTTTCTTCTGACGATTATCTAGCAACTAGCGAACGGGATTTTAAATTTTATGCCCAAAATTAGGTAATAGGCATTTGGGGCTTGTTCTGTTACCGTAGCCGCCTTACAGGAAGAATATAATCTTTAGAAAAATTTATGGTTGCAGTACTTTGCAATTACGAATTTACATATTTATTTAGTGGCATCATCCTAGAACTTTAAATATTAGCCAAATTATGTATTTTTTTTATTATGCCCAATCTGAGTTTTCAGAATTGAGAAATTACACCCACAATCCACGATTGAGCTCATATTGAAAAAGAGCCAGTTTATGTAAATAGTAAAAGTTTAATTATTTTCTGTACGTTATAAAAGTTTTGGTATGTACAACGTATTAGTAATATTTTTAAATTCATCCCAAAAATGTCAAGCCGGACGGCACATCAACGTTTTTGACACACACTGTGATCTTTAACACACACTATTAACAAAATAAGGTCATAAAGTGCCTTCCTACCGTATTGTAACTACAAATATATCATGCAAACATTTGTTCCGCGGCGGGAATCGAACCCACTAAGTACCTCCTGCGTCTCAGCCGGCTGATCGCCCACTGCGCCACGGAGGTCGTCGATATTAAACACACAATCAAACCAAACTGCTTACAATAAATAAAGTAGCTACTACTAAAAAGCGCTACCAAGTTAAAAATGTTCTAGGCCGAACAATCCGCCAAAATATGAGTTCACGCTAAAACTCCCATCTCTCGCAGTTTATCCGACAAGTCTGACATGACATCTGTCAGGGATTATCCACGACTTATGATTACGGCACGCTTTCCGTACGAAGCACTTAGAGTTTGTCGGTTTATATGTAAATACCATTTTATACCTAGTGGGTATATAAGTCCCTGAAAATTAAAGTTGTGTTACTCGGGTTACGGTATTTTTTTTAAGAGTTCATATAATAAAGAATAGACAGATAGATAAATAATTCCTTTATTGCACACCATTAAATACAAACATTTATAAGAAAATACACTCTTAAATAATAGGTACAATGGGCGGCCTTATCGCTAAAAGCGATCACTTCCAGGCAACCTTTGGATGGGCAGGATCTATGTGAACAAAATAAGGACGGCTATAGGAATAATAATTCTAGATAGATAAAGCTTTATTGTATAACTACATCACACCACACTCATATTAACAACAAATGCCCAACTAGACACGCGGAAATACAAGTGGTGGTCTTATCGCTAAAAGCGATCTCTTTCAGAGAACCTTTGGATGGACAGGATTTCACGAGAACGTTTTACGACGGTAGTTTTTAATAAAATAATAAAATATTGAATAAACAGATGACGAATATGATGTGATGACAGCAAACATGGGCGAGGCTGAAAAACATGGCTGAGACCTCATCGTTTTTATTTATTTACTAGAATATAACGAGACCATCAGCAACGACGTGGACTATAAGCCACCGAGGGCTATTAACCTGAATGCCAATAGCACATGATCGGTCGTTTGAGACAGGCAGCTTACACCCAGCAGTGATCTATAATATTAGGTCTTTACCTATTGTAACGAACTTTTATTTGAGGCCTGATTTAATACGCGGTAAATTATTGGCTTGCTAATATTTTAAAGTAACATCTGATAACGATTAAGTATTACACTTGAGAGAGGACTTGTGAACTTAATTCTTTAGTTTAGAATGATTAAAAATACAAGTTGAGAATATAAAGTTGTATTATGTAGTTCATTCTGTACTCGCTGAAAGGCTGAGATTTACGTGTTTTTTTATTTTAAAACGAAAACACTTGAAGATAGAAATTAAAGAATGCTTTTAAAATTCTCAACGCAATAAATTAGTATTTTTTTTATGATGTCAGTCAATAAATTTTAGCTAAAATGGGTTTGAAACAAGTGGGCGCCTCTCTTCTAGAAATTCTAACACTTAACTTTTTGTACGTCTGTGCTAACGTGGGAAAGACACACCTTTTAACGAATTTCAAAATATTGAATATTTATTGGTTGTTTGTAGAAATAGAGGCGTGACCACCTTAAATTGTGAGAAGGGATTTTTTGTAAGGGATTGGAAATGCGAAATCACTCTGCACAGACGGTCGTGGGTCGAGTCAGGGGAAGGTGTTCAAGGGGAGCGGATATCGTGAGATTTGATAATCCTAGTAGAATCAGTGTTGAATTAGAGTTAATTGTATCAAGTTAGACTTACTGTCATTATTTACATTAAATTCAGTGTGTATATTGGTAACGTATCTAGTTATAGAGGTATAGAATTACAATATTTTATGTACTTAGGTATTTACGATTTTGAAATTCGTGAAATAAGCAGAGAATAGATATTTATATGCGAGGCGTATTTATGCAGAAGAGCTGTTGATGAACACGTTAGATATATTTAATTCATTCTCTATTAAACTAGGAGATGTAGTTTTAACCTTATTTTTCAGCATTCACAGGTTCATACAGACTTATTATAATGATAAAAATGTAATCTATGTTTAGTACTAAGTATTGCGATAATTATCGAATTCTCCCAAATAGATTGTACGAGGGAAGCGGTTTGAACGTGAAACTTGTCTAAACAATTTATGCATGGTATTTTTTATAGTCATTCACAGTTTAGCCGAGAAGGAGTCGCTTTTGCCGTCATAACCAATCAAACTTCCTTTCAATGTTCCTATAATTATTTCGAGATAGTTCTATTATTTTATTCAACAAAGGACTATACTCGTAGTATAGTCCTTTGTTGAATATTTTATTTAAATATACGAACACATTTTCAATTCATCTACTTTATATTCTGAAATCAATCGATCTAATAAAATTCAGTAGCTTCTCCTGTGTCAGTGGTTGCCGTCCGCGGAAGGGCGAAGCCCCGCTATAAATTGTCTATCAGGTTCTGTAAGACGAGGCCTGTGTCTGACCCCTTCCAATCCGTACGCTCGACCTCTGTCCTGGATGTTTGATACTGCTTTTTTTTAAATCACGTAGCTTAGCTAGTTTAGTTATCATGGGGTAGCTTAGCTAGAGATCTATTTAGTTCATTGTAATATTCTAGATTTATCTTGAGTATTCCTTTGAATTTAATAAATCTATGTTAGAAATATGTCTGAAATCAATAGGACTTCAACATATTGGGGTTTGAGGGTAAATAGGCGCCTTTCCCATTTCCTTACCTGATCCCTCCTGCTTCGCAAGACTAGAAATTTTCCCTATCCCTAAGTTCTCTCCTAGAACAAGACATTTCTAGCCATACATCGCATGCAGGGTGTATGTGGGTAGGGGCTCTTCACAAAATAAATCAAAATATTATAATTACTACTTACACAAAGCTAACATAAACCTTTTGTTTTCTTTTCAGCTATTTCGAGACCTTATTCCCGGGCTTAGCTTTAAGATAATATTAAGAGCAGTACTAATTTAGATTTATTAATCCATTGAAGTCTTGTCATAATTAAATCCATTATATTTTAAATGAATATTAGCACTCTTGTGATATTTAAATTCAATTCACAAATAACATTTAATTCGTGTTATTTTATTTGTGTCATTTATTAAAGCCAAATTACATCAGTATTACTATTTCATTTATTCCTCCAAATCATTAACACAACGTAGAATAAATGCAATTCTAGACGATCACACTTAGGATGGCCAAAATCACAGATAGGTTTATTTTCGATTCAAGATAGCTTTAAGCTCTAGACCTTAGGCTCAGGTAGACTAGTATTTTATATAGGGAGGTCAGGTTTTGTTACACTATGAAATTGCCGTTTTGTATGGATTAAGTGAAAGTACTTATTTTTTTAAACTTTTTTATTTCTGTTATTCAAAGTAATCACCCATGCAATCGACGCACCTTTGCCAACGCATTGGCAGTTTATTGATGCCCTTCTTGTAAAAATCAGCTGGACGGGAGGCAACAAACTCTTCAAAGGCATTTTGTATTGCCTCTCGGGAATTAAATTTTTTACCCCCTAAAAAGTGGTCTAAATTTTGGAAAAAGTAATAGTCGGTAGGTGCAAGGTCTGGTGAGTATGGCGCATGAGGGAGAGCTTCCAACCCCAGCTCTTGCAACTTGGAGACTGTCTGTTGTACAGTATGGGGTCGCGCGTTGTCGTGAAGGAGCAGTGGGGACGACCGATTGACCAAAGCTGGTTGCCGATGTGCAAGCTTCTCCATCATGGTCTCCAGTTCTTCACAGTACACATTTGTAGTAATGCTCATGCCATTTTGTTAAAAGCTGTGGTGAATCACACCCGCACTAGACCACCAAACAGTGACCATCACCTTTTTAGGGGTCATTTTTGGTTTAGGGCATTGCTTTGGTGCTGAACCAGGATCTAACCAACTTGCTGATCGCTTTCGATTGTCGAACAGAATCCATTTTTCATCGCACGTAACAATTCGGTTCAAAATTCCTTCATTTCTTTGCCTGTTGAACAGCGCGAGGCAGGTCTCGACGCGTACGTTGTTCTGGCGATCGTTAAGTTCGTGGGGCACCCATCTATCCAGTTTTTTTACCTTGCCTATTTGTCGCAAATGGATCAAAATTGTTTTGATGCTAACATCAAAAGCTGCTGCTATCTCATCTGTAGATTGAGTTTCGTCAGCTTCCACAATCGCCTTTAATTCATCATTGTTGACCAAAGTCTCCGGACGACCACGAGCTTCATTTTTCAAGTCAAAATTTCCAGAACGGAACCGGAAAACCAATAACGGGTTGTGCGTTCGTTTGTACAGTTCTCTCCGTTTTTGATGTTACGTGTCGTTTGTGTCGCGTTGGTGCCACGACGGAACTCATATTCCATAATTACACGAATTTTTAAAGTATCCACTATGACGAAAAATGTTCACATGTAATGAAAATACAACGCTAATCAATAAATAAAATAAGATAAGATAACTCTTTATTGTACACCAAAGTAAAATACAGAACATAATTTTTACTAACAAATTTAGTACAATGGGCGGTCTTATCGCTAAAAGCGATCTCTTCCAGACAACCTTAGTATGGACAGGATTATCACATATCACATGACGGCGGTGCATCTATATAAAATTAAAAACATACCTACATACTATAAACCTGTAAATAAAAGACTGAGTTTGTAAAAAGAATGTCTTGTTTTTAAAACAAAATTAATTTGAATTTAGAATACAAAGCCATTCCAAATTTTTTTTCTATTTGAAATGACCAGTACTGAAGAACGGCAATTTCATAGGTAAAGACCTATTATAAGCTGCGAATGATAATGTTGATGAAATGGTCGTAAATGAATAAATGTAATTTTTAATATATATTGTTTTATATTTAGTTATTGGATACTTTCCTTTTCCTGCTTGTTTTACAATTAGTGCTCGTTGCGTAGTAGATCACACTAATATTATAAATGCGAAAGTTTGGATGTTTGTTTATTTATTTGTTTGTTTGTTATTCAAGCACGTTGTAACGGCTGAACCGATTTCGATGAAATGTACATATGTACGTAGATTATAACCTTATTAACATTAACCTGGATTAACACATAAGCTACTTTTTATCACATAAATCAGCTCCCAGGGGATAAAAATGGGTTGTCAAGTCAAGTTGCAACAGCGAGTTTAGCTTTATTTCTAGGTTACCTATTTATTTACTAGTGTAACACGTACGAAGTCACGGGCAACAGCCGGTAAAATATATAAGGGAAAACTTTGTACTAATGTTTAAGCTTTTTGCGCGCACGGAGAAGTGTGAGTTTTGGCATAGTCAAAATTTATATCGAGAAGAAGGGGCCAATGTTAAAACTTTGTTAAAGAACCATGTTTTACGGTCAAATTTTGACCTCTGTGTACTGGCAACTAGTCTGTCAACTTTGAGCACTAGGGTGGGTTGTTTTAGACCATCTCTGCAAGAAGCCGTAAAAAAACTGCAAGAGTATTAATAATTATCACTTTAATCGCTTATTTTTGAGTATTTTCATGTAAACAAGCCTTAGTATTTAAAATGACTAAATACCGTTCAGACATGAAAATCATTCAATTTTAATGCACGCTCTTTATTAACTTAACTTTAAATACTAATAGGTTATCGCATAATTCAGTAATGCATACATTTCAGTAAATACCGGTACAAAATATGTACAAAATAGGTATTATGTTTATTCAGGTGAATTCATGATAAATGATAATTCTGTCGGTTGGGCAGTTGTTGGCAGTTTTAAGGCTGTGATAAAACATGAGTTTAAAATATCTCATTAACATTTTGCACTGGGCAAATAAAGTTTACCGGTTTTATGTTTGTAACTTTAATTAAGGAACACGAATCAAATCTTTTTTTATAGTACCTGGAGCTGGACCAACCAATTGATTGTGACCAATTTGATGTTAAGTGGTAACCGTCGATTATAACAAAGTATTGCCGCATTATCTCAAAGTAATCTTAATTATGTAAATAATAAATTTAGACTGAAAATTTCACGGAATTGTTCTTACCTTTTTCGATTAATGTGTCTTTAAACCCACTTTAAAAAAGTAAATCATATACAAATCGATATTTAATCATCTAAATAGCTCATACAAGTTAAGCAATCTGTGGTCAAAGTAAACATCATATCAATATAGCTAATGCCTTGAACAATATCCCTGGGTATTGGTCTTCAATCAAAGGGGGGTCAGGTTTCTCTTGGAATAACAATTTGTGTTCCTACTAGTTAGGTTAAATGCTATTCTCTGGTATTTTAATTAACCACATAGAGCTAATAGTTCGAATACATTGGCAATTGGAGTAAGGTTAGTAAGAGGGAGTTATCAAGGAGCAAATATGTGCTAACCAAACACATAAAAAAGTTTTGACCAGCAGAAGGATAGAATAGGTTAAATAAAAATGCGATTCATTCAGATTAGGTACAACAAAGTTACATAGCGTTACCTTCGCCCTTATTTTCAAAAGTTCGCAGCCGTAGTTTCAAATATGCCAACTCGTAAAAACTAGCTCGTTAAAATGAATTAAAAGCACTCACAATAGAACCGGTACGTACAGGACCACAAAATAGTTGAAAAACTGAACAATTTTCAGTCGAAAAACTCGGACTAGTTCGGGACTAAAAGTTCTCACCCGGCTTTCATTACGAGTTTAGGAAGTCACGTATCACCAAATCTCATTGGGATTCAAATCAGTCTCCATTGTTGGTCATGTAGTGTCGTTCAAAGGAAATTAGGCTGGTAGCCAAGAGTTAGGCAACTTTAGCGTAAGGGTGTTTGTCCACCGCCGCGTCGGATGTCACCGAGAACGAGATGGCTCACGGCGTCGAAGTAGCGATACTTACATTTACTATGGCCACATGTCCACCGCCTGAACCCCCCGTCGACCGAGACACGTTCTCGGTGATCCACAGGTATCTATGACAGAGCAAGCACTTCACAGATATACTGACCTCGCCGGCGAGGTCGACGAGTCCCTTCAGCTGCCGCATAAACCTGGGCGTTTCTCTCATATCTCCCCTCTGACAACGGCACAATCCAATGCTCGTACCCAAGTGGTTGCTTGCGCTAGTTGCCTCACAAAACTTACCGTCCTCTGCGCTGACCAAAAGCATCGGCCTCAGAGACCAAGAGGGAGAAAAAAAACGTGTCCACCGTACTCAGTCACCGCCGGAATACACTCGTTTCTCAGTGACGTCTGCGCGTCCCGGTAACGGCGGCGGTGGATAAACGCCCTAAGCCTGCGTTATGGATAGTTCATAGAATAAAAGCGGGGTTGTGGAAATAGAGTAATGGCATTTCTTCAGGCTCAGATATATGTTTTGTTTACACAGAGTAAGATTAGCTGGTTTGGTTTCGCGTTCCAATCTTTCCGTGAAATCTGAGCTTCGCGTCTCTAAGCGGATGTTTTAGGTTTGAGAAATGGTTTTGGTGATTTTCCAGGATATAAATATCAGTAATAAAGAAAAAGTTCGGATAAAAAATATATAAAAAACAACGGTTTTGTTTATTTAACAAAGTAATAAAATAGTAGCACAAATAAATAATATACCTACTACGTACAAATAGTAGGCAATTGCAGTATTGGAGTAATAGGATTTATAAACATATATTCATATCCATAAAAACAGTTTTATTCAAAATATTAAAGTAATAACAAATGCTTTACAACAAATACCTCATAACTTTTTAAATTATTATGGTTATGAACGAAACTAGCAAGAGACAGAAAAAGTATAATACATACGCGGGGCGTTCAATGTATTCTCGGTATCGGGGTAATATACTAATGATGAGGGTAATTAAATTATCTCATTGGTTTATGACACTCATTGAGGGTATAAATACAAAATTTTATTTGATTGTCGCCATTAGTATTCAAAATATCATTTCGGAAAGGCAACTACGATGACTGATACGACAATGTTGAAAAAAATCGAACATCGCGCTGTGATAAAATTCCTCATAAAACAAGGAAAGACTCAAAAAGTAATTCACGAAGAAATTATGCCTGTTTACCAAGATTCTGCCCCTTCATTATCTACAATTCTGAAGTGGTCAAGTGAATTTAAACGGGGTAGAGAGAGTATTGAAGACGACCCTCGTGCCGGTGGGCCGGTTAGTGCCGCTACTGAAGAAAACGCAAAAATTGTTGAGAAAATTGTACTCGAAGATGGCCGTGAAGTGAGAGTGAAAATATTAGCAAAAAGAACCAAGCTATCCGTGGGTACCATTCACACTATCCTTCATGACCATCTAAATTTGTCAAAGGTCAGTGCAAGATGGGTGCCGCGAATGCTCACAGCGCTTCAGAAACAAGTGCGAGTTTTTGGAGCTCTGTGGTGAAAATCCGCAAAGTATTTATGATCGGATTGTTACTGTTGATAAAACGCGGGTTCATCTCTATGATCCTGAGAGCAAGCAGGAGTGTATGCAGTGGCATAAAAAAGGAACAGCTCCACCGAAGAAGTTCAAAGTCAGCCCATCCGCCGGAAAGCTCATGGCCACAGTGTTTTGGGATTCCAAGGGAATCTTATTAATTGAGTACACAAAAAAGGTGAGAGTATTACTGGCGCAACTTACGCTAACACCCTGCGCAATTGAAAGGAGGCAATAAAAGAAAAAAGACGGGGAAAATTGACCGCAGGTGTATTGCTTCTGCACGACAACGCGCCTGTTCACAAGGCGCGCATTGCCAATGCTGTTGTGCGGGATTGCGGATTTGAAGAAATCAATCATCCACCCTACAGCCCGGACCTAGCCCCTAGTGATTATTTTCTGTTCCCAAATCTCAAAAAAGAACTTTGAGGCAAGCATTTTTCCGACGATGAAGAGTTAAAGGCATTTTTCAGACCAGGAAGAAAAATATTTTTGGAGGGAATTGAAAAGTTATTTTCCAGGACAAATAAGTGTGTTCAGATCCTAGGGGACTACATTGAAAAATAAATTTTATTCAGAATTTTCTGCTTATTCTTTCATACCTATACGGAGAATACATTGAACTCCCCTCGTATATCGATATATCTGCCAATACGCATTCACTCGCAGAGTTCAGTTTTCCCGTGAACATGGCGTATGCAAGTGCGTCGAAATATCACAAATCATGGTAAATGTCACGTTTTTAAGGGAAAAATACTTTATTTTGTGCAATAACCTTATTGAAAGAATTAAAAAAACCTTGAACATAATAAAACTAATACAACGTAGCACTTTCCTTAATAGCCGCAGTCGCTCGACTAAAGTACAAAGCTAACTGCATTACTTGAAAAGTAGGAAAATGTTAACATTCGATACTAAAGCTCTTGTATTACCGTAATTTGCCATTAGTCAAAACGAACATTACGTAGTTGGGGGTGTGTTGTGCAAGTACTACGAACTAATCAGTACTGTCGAGGGAATAACCATACATGGACCTCCGTGGCGCAGTGGGCATGGCGTAGCCGGCTAAGACGCTAGAGGTTGCGGGTTCGATTTCGGCCGCAAAACAAATAATTGCATGATCAACAGATATATGATCCGGGTCTGAGTGTTTATTTATTAATAATACCTTATTTCAAAGTATAAAGTGCAAGCTCACAAGCTCTGATTAGTTTGATTAGCTCTGATTGTTTGAAATTTCCAGCATTTTTTTTTATCTATGTATATCTTGCAAAAAAATATTTATTGGTTATCATTTTACTGTCTTTAGAAGAACAAAAAGAAATGCATTTATTTCCATTACCACTATTGTTTAATAACTTATGTACCTACTTCTTTTGAGCAATAAATTAAATTTCAAGAAGATTCTACTACATAGCAGTATTAAAAAAGTGAATTTGATAATGCGAAGGTATCTAAACACCCAGAAGTAGAAAATAGATGATTTCCTACAATGATTGCATACAATTTAAAAACGTATCACAATCGCAGATAAAAATTCTGCGATGCGTTTGTAATCCTTTAATATTTTTTATCTAGTTATGACTATTAAAATATAGTTAGCCAGGCATTATTAAACAGACCAAAAGTGTTTCATTAAATTTAGAAATGCTCGTCTTACAATCTTTGTTTATCTACATTTACCTGACAGAAAAGGTTATAATCATTTTTAAGGTTGCGTACCTCATAAGGCAATAATAAACCCACATAATCCGAGAGCTGGCGCTTGTCTGGGTCAACGCAAAAGCATTGTTATTCAGCGGGGCAATGCAGCTAGTGTCTTGGGGACTTTTCCGCCTGGTAATGATCCGGACCATTGAGCTATCTATAGATCGCTTGCAACAGTTTTGAGATAATTCAACAGTTTCTTATTATGTATTTTTTTAGTCTTGTATATAATTTGTATATTATTTATGTTTCTAAATGCATTTAATAAAAAAAGATGGGCATATCACACAGCGCCATCTAGCCCCAAACTAAGCAAATCTTGTACTATGGGAACCAGATAACTGATAGAGTTGTTTGCCTGCGACTTCGTCCGCAATTTTCTGGATCTCAACAACAGCGCCACTTACCGGGTCCAATTGTTTTTTCAAACCATCCAAAACCCCATTGAAATATACACACAAAATTTTTTTTTGTTACTTTACGTTATGTTGTAGTTTTTTAGTTACGTTATGCCAACAGTAGGCCCCAACGTAGACTTCTATAAAATAGCTATAATTCCACGACTGTACCTTCGTTCGTTCGGAAAACGGCAAATGGAAGGTTGTTAATCACTTAATTGATGTTGACTGAAACCGGACGCTGTTCAATACAGTAGATAGAGGCAATTGCTTTAATGCATCTGTCGCTTTTATGCGACTCCGATCACTATATTTTGTATGAGTTAAATTTGATCGCTTAGCTGATTGGCAAACATTCACCACTTAAAATCAAATTAATACTTCAAGTAGGTAACTATGGCATTTATAAAGACACTAGCTAGTGTCCGTGACTTCGCAAACGTGTTTTGTTAATAACTAGTGTTTCGCCCCGAACTGAGATCTCGCGAGTCTCCGATTACAACAACAAAATATTATTTGTAATCTTTGATCAAAATGGTGCCACGAAATAAATGACTCAAATTACAGGTAACTGGAGTTCATGTAATGTGGTTACCATTTTTTAGGGTACGTACAAATTGCAGTTATTCTGGATTTCAGACTTTTGCCTATATTTGTATCACTTATGGTACACGCATACCAAATTACAGCACTGTGGGGTCACTAGTGTACCCTGTGAATTTTGTCAAATTCAGTTTGTATTATGGCTAATAACTCAGAAACTATAAAAACTTTACTAAAAATAATAACGGAGTCTAAATTTACTAATGAAGACCTTTTATTTGACGCCCCATTAGACCCAATAGTCTCATTTTCATTTTTTTACCTTTCTTGAACCCCAATATCTCAACAACCCCATCACATTTTTAGCTCATTTAGTCACACCAACATCGTGCCATCACCAAATTTCACGATGATCGGATAAACGCTTCAAAAGTTATCCTCAGACAAACAAACATACATACATACAACGCCGATTTGCCCAAGTTGATTTGGAGATCTCGCTTCATTCGATCAAAAAGTGTTATAATGTCTCTCTCAATGTACTATGGACACAATGCAATGCCACTAAGTCGTGAAAACGTAACAAATAAAAGAGTAACAGAGTAACGTTCGAAATAATATTAGTATGTATCAAGTTTAAATAGCGCGCCCCTCCTGCCACGTCAACCTACTTGAAAAATTACTTACTTACATACGCCACTTTCCTCTGTACAATGCCATTTCTTGCCAGTCGTCGGCTCCAAGGTCGCGCAGGTCAGCTTCTTGAGAAATTAATGTTTTAAAATTATGATTGCAATCATATTGAATACCACATACCAAACGCAACACGGTTTCAAAACGCGCGGGGTGCCGTTCAGGGCGGTTGCCAACCGCAGCGGACGTCCACATACACCCAATTTAAGAGTAGTAGCGTTCCTTGTGAAAGGGCTCGCCCGGGAAAGATAGATAGATAATTCCTTAATTGCACACCATTAAATACAAACATTTATAAGAAAATACACTCTTAAATAATAAGTACAATGGACGACCTTATTGCTAAAAGCGATCTCTTCCAGGCAGCCTTTGGATGGACAAGATCTATGTGAACAAAATAAGGACGGCGGCGTCAATCCGATATTATTGTGGTCCGATTTTTGGTGGAAAGTACTACCACCAAAAATAACAATAAGTATGAAGTAAATATAGCGGCAGAAATAGGTTTGGACCTAATTCTGCCGCCAAGCAGCATTGCTGTGTTTCGGTTTGAAGGGTATGGTTAAAAGTGAAATTATAGGCACATGAGGCTTAACACCTGTATGCCTCAAGTTGATGGACGCAGGGAAGTGCATCGTAGGGCACATTTCTAACGTGCGTGACCTATGAGGCGATTGTCTGTTACTGGCAATGGTTACCACTAAACATCAGGTTCATAGCTTATGAACCTGATGTTTAGTGGTAACCATCGCCAGTATCAGTGGATCGTATTCCATCTCCATGTAGTATAAAAAAACCTTGTGCGGCTTGCACCCAACGGCCCTCAGCAACCTTCACCAGCTCGTCTTTTTCAACTCTCTATCTACGTTCCAAATACTCACTGTGTGACTGCTAGGAATATCAACATTTTTCATACAATCACCCAATCAAATCACCAGGAAATAGCAAAAACAATTGCAAAATTCGATCAAGCACTCAGCCGTTCTGACAGGAAATAAGGCTTCGACGAACATTCGCGATGTTTCCACATGTGTGGCGTCCCGCGTCATTCACGTATCTTATCATTCTCGATTCGGCTACGGGAAATTACTTTGGGAAGGTATACGGCCAATGTTTTCATTTTATTTATTCGCAAAGATATAGGACTTCCAACAAAGAAAATCAGAATAAATTGTATATTCTTTTTTCTATATTAAACACAAGAAAAACAACTACTAAGGCAACCTTAACCATAACAAGAGATTTCTTCCATTGGTAAGATGGTAGTATTTAGTATTTAATTTTTTATTGCACAGAAAACACGTACAAAAGGAGGTCTTAATGCTAAACAGCATTTTCTACCCGTCATCCGTGACGGGTTGCAAAAACAGGTTGGTGTGCTAATACAAAAAAGATATTAAAAGAAATAAATAACTTAACTACTTGGAGACTAACTTATAACTTACAATATAGTAGAAATAGGTAAGTGTAAAGTATCGTTATTTTTTAATTAAATTTTGGAATGTATTTATTTATTCCATTTTTAAGAGCTTGAAACTACTTAATTGTAGGTACTATTAGCCGATTGGTATTCGAGCTGCTGATAGTGGGTACAATGTAGATACCCACTTATTATGTTTTTTTATTGTTTAATCATATATTGTTTCTAAAATAATTAATAATGTTCACTTCTTCAATGAATCCGTGGATGATGGATTTATTTATGTAACTACAAGCACTATGTTTAACTTCATAATGTATTTTATTTTATTTATTTGGGAAGATAAACAGTCTCTTCCCAAATAAATAAAATAAATGTGATAGTAAAATATTATAAGTAAACTTGCTCGTAGATATTCAAATAAAAACTCGCAAAATAAAAAAAACTTTCATAAGAATAGATCAAAAATATTGGCTATGGTTGTCTCAAAACTGAACCCATAGTGATACCTTATCTATACTGATACTGTCTGGCCGTTCGTCTATCTGCAAAGCAAGGGACTTGAATTTCCAAATACACAAGTAACAATAAATTATAAATTACTAACTGTTGCCCGCAACAGCGTACACGTTACACTACTAAATGTGTAGGTAGCCTATAAACAAAGCTAAACTCGCTGTTGCAACTTCACTTGACACCCCATTTATATCCCATGGAAACTGATTTATGAGATAAAAGGTAGCCTATGTGATAATCCAAGTTAAAGTGTGATAATCTATGTATATACCAAATTTCATCGAAATCGGTTTAGCCGTTACGACGTGATTGAGTAACAAACAAACAAATAAATAAACAAACATCAAAACTTTCACATTTATAATTTTAGTGTGATTTGAAATAAATAAATGTTTGTTTGATGAATACACAAGGATACTGAATATCTAAAAAAATCCACCCAATGAAACTAAACTGGTACTAGAGCTACCCATCATTAAAAAAAATCGTCTAAATTGGTTCACCCAGTAAAATGTTATGCGTTAATATACATTTTAAAAACATTCGACGAATTGAGAGCTTCTTATATAAGTTGGTTAAAAATTATTTAGCATTTGACTATTCAAGTTACGTATCGACCGTAATGAAAATGCGCCTTAGATTTTCTATTCCCCGGCTAGATCAAGCGTCGAGCCAGGCATCGTTCTAGAACTCGACACGCTCTACCAACGAGGTGCTTTATAATATTGACAGTGATGCATCTATACAGGTCTCAAAGACCCCAATGGCAAGGAACCGCAGTAATACCATTTACCTCTAGCATTTGTATCAGAGGCATGTTATGTGACTAGATAATAATAAATTAATACAAATATAAAAGCATTTATTGAGGAACAACAAATATAAAATCATGTGTACAGTTTGAAACGATGATGCCTGCTTATGTATGAAAACTGTGTTACAGACACCAACGCCCTCCTCCTATACAGCAATGTGTTCCAATTAGGTCAACGGTACATAAAAAAAAACAAAAACTAAACTAAAAATTAAAGTTATATTCCCACAGACCAGAAGGATCTGCGTGGGTGTGTGTGTGTGTGTGTGAGAGTGTGTTTCTGTGCGAGGGTGTGTATGAGTGATTGAGTGTGTTTGTGTCTGTAGGCACTATTTGGAAATCTTTAGGAGGTCCTCAGTATTTTCATAATTAAAAATTTAAGCCACTGATGATATTAGATGAGTTTTAAATATGATTGTACAGAAGTAGGCCAAAGAATAGATGGATGGATTGTTTGGATGCTTAATCTAATTCTAGGGTGGGAAGAATAAGATCTACACTGTCGTCCCGCATCGGGTTGTATTGTGCATTATCCTCTTCTAACCTGACCCTAGCCATGCTTAAAGTAGCGGAGTAGGACTTTGAGTTGATGACAGCAGTTGGTGTTCCCGAGGTCGATGCTGACGTGGAAGATGACGCGATGAGTTCACGCAGGTCCGTTTTCAGTCTGGCTTTCAGTATGGTATTAATTGCAATCAGTTTTTGTATTAAACTTAATATACTGCGTGTCACTGCATTTACGATATTTATTTAAATCTCGGGTAGAGTATTGTTGTAAATCGTTTTTTTTTTTTTAATTTATATTCATGATTTTTTTTTCAAACTACATTAATTTCAAGTCCTAAAATTTCAATGAAACAGCCTGAATAAAATAGGTAAACAAATCATATGCATTCATCATGTACTCGTATGTTTGGTTCACTAAAATAAATTAAATCCTATTTAACTATCATAGTTAAAATCATTATTACTATAACAAATAGACATATAGTTATAGGAAATAGGCTAAAAAATATATTTAGTTAAAGAGTACATAAAAAGTACGAAGATTTTGACCGGAAGTTCATAAAGGAAGACCTAATGATAGTTCATGTTGTGAACTCCCCAGTCAGAATGCCTATGAGATATTTCGGCACAACTTTCCATTTGGAAAGTTGTGCTAGGACTTTCATCCTTTTTTCATGTGTAGATAGGAGGGGCGAAAAGGGGAGTATAAAAAAACAAAAACAAAAAAAAACTATAGGTTCAAAAACTATAGGTTTCGTAAGTCCTCACCCACTGGGGGAGGGTTTCCAAATCCCCCCTCCCCACCCCTCTCCCCCCATCACCCCAACGAACCGTTCCAAATGGAAAGTCCTTCCGATATTTCCTACGATTAAACTTACTACATTAAAAAGTAAACCAAGCACGTTTTCACTAAACACTAGAGCAGCGGCGTCACAATCAAGTACGGATTCCCGGCACGTACTCGTATAAAAACTCGGGCGAAAATAAAGTTATTTGGCATGTCAAGCACCAAGCCGTCCCTCTGATTGTTCTCGAGGGTAACGACGAGAAATTATTTTGAGCATGGTTTACTCAAATATTTAGGTATCATATTTGTTCTGGCTATAAATATTTTAACGACGGACGGGTGGCATATACAAAGGGAGGCATATTATATCCCGTGAGTTGGGACGGGCAGAAAATGTTGATGATGATGATAGCGATTCTAACTTTGTTATTATTACAAAAAAATAAGAACGGTTTGCTCTTGATGAAAAACAATAATTCGCTATTTTTGAAATTACACTAGTATTATAAATGCTAAAGTTTGGATGTTTGTTTATTTGTTTGTTTGTTTGTTACTCAATCACGTCGTAGCGGTTGAACCGATTACGATAAAATTTAGTATGAAAGTAGATTATATGATATATATTGTAGTAATTAATTGTTATCTAAATGTTTGTATGCCTAAATGGCAGAACCTAGAATAGTTTTATTTATAAGTTGAACCATCAATTATGTACTTAGGTTCACGAACAATAAAGATTTATGAATTATAACATGGATTAACAAATAGGCTCCTTTTTATCCCATAAATCAGGTCCCATGGGATAAAAATGGGGTGTCAATTTGCAACAGCGAGTTTAGCTTTATTTCTAGGTTACCTACACATTTAGTAGTGTAACGCGTTTGAAGTCGCGGGCAACAGCTAGTATTTTAATCCATTGTCCCGTATAAACTGCACTGTATAAGTCGCTACAATGTATAGGAAAGTAGTTATTAAAATTAATTTTGGAATCAAATACACAAATTAATGATCAGGGTCAAGAGCAAAGCTGTTTCTCAAACTTATTTAATAATATCATAAAAAAGTATAATATTATTTTCCTAGAATGCCTTACACCTACAATATTATTAAAAAAAATTAATAAAATAGTGCTGAACATTTCACACTGATCTATATAACCCCAACTTAAACAAAGCTTGTACTATGGGAACCAGATAATTGATATATTACATAAATGCATACCTACTCTTAATTTATGGAGCAATACTTAGATCAGGAACCAAATATCTGTAGTTAATGCAACAGGAGCATCATGCAATTGGAGGCCTAAAGCCTAAACCTCTGACATTAGTTTGACCACGGGCACATATTAAATGAAATTCTGATCACTGGCTCCCACGTAAACAGTAATCACTTCAGGTATAATAGTTTCTTTAACGCTACTATAAAGCAAGCTCAGCGCATTATAGGCCCGGGAATAGCATGCCTATAAAAGCTTTCATAAAGAGAGCTGAGGTACACCACTGAAGCCACTTCCCGCAGTTATCTTATAAAGGCTGTATTGTGTCGCACCTTGAGTGCCGGTTATATCTTTACAACTCAACCGCGCCGTTTTATGGAAATCCACCTTTTAAATGCTCAAGAATTTTGGAACATGTTTTTCTACTTATCAGCCAAGTTATATAGAACTTTGCTCCAATTTTGCATGAACCAATGCCCTCAATAAAATAAATTAGAATAGAACCATTATTTTCTAAAACAGTCTAGAAATTATTTTTAGGGGTCGGTATTCTTATTACGTTTCCGCTGTCGCATCACATTCGCTTCGTAACGACTGAAGCGATTTCGATGAAATTATAGTATGTACGTAGATTATAACCTGGATTAACACATAGCCTACTTTTTATCCCATAAATCAGGCCCCATGGAATGGGAATGGGGTGTCAAGTTACAACAGTAAGTTTAGCTTTATTCCTAGGCTACCAACACATTTATCAATGTAACGCGTACGAAGTCGCGGGCAACAGCTAGTAGATGTATATTTTAGAAAACTACACTGTAAATTATGAAGAAGTTTGACTCAGAATATGTTTAGGTCTTTTTCGCACAATGATTTAATGTAACATTTTTGGAACATGCTTTTCTACTTATCAGCCAACTTCACTCCAATTTTGCATGAACCAATGCCCTCAATAAAATAAATTAGAATATAATAATTATTTTCTAACAGTCTACAATTTATTTTTAGGGATCGGTAGTATTATTACGTGGCCATTGTCGCGTCGCAGTCGCTGTTCTGGCTATCCCAATAATGCGTTTCTCACATCTTTAAGGGATGACCTGATCAGCGACAGCGACGCGGCAGCAATTAGCTTACATAATAAGGCTACCGGTTGGCTTAAACAGGCCTTTACATCTACCTATTGAACAGGCTATACTTATTTCTGCCGCTAAACAGCATTGCTGTGTTTCGGTTTGAAGGGTACACCTGTATGCCTCAAGCAGGGCAGTGCATGGCACGTTCTTAAGATGCGTGACCTACGACGGCAATACTTTATTACAGGCAATGGATACCACTTAATCAACTACAAGTCTTAAAGCCTTTTTAAAGTCGGTCTTTTTTCTCACTCACCTTCACATCTCGGGTGTAAACGCAGCCTTAGCCTGCCTAAAACCGGGCGCTAAAGCACAAAAACCGTTTACCACAGTAATAATTACATAATTGAGTTATTTGGCCCTAAGCTCAATTAAGTCTAGTATTTCAACTTTCAAACTCAATAAACCGACCCAAAAGCCACAGATTTAGTGATAGCAACTAAACGTTCTAAGTACTCATAACTGCGATAATAAGTAGGTACCTATGTAAAACTAAGGCACAAATTGACATTACAATATAACAATTATACAATGTATTTGGGTGGTAATTATGTTGAACAAGCTGTTGGGACAATGGGTTTCCTATTTGTCACAAAAGTTGTGTTGTCCTTAGAGTGTTTAACATTGTTAGGGTGAATGTTCAACCACATCTCATCTAGTATTAAGGGTGAAATAAAGATCTGTCTCAAAGGACCCAACAATGTTAGATTAGATTAAAAAATTCGTTATTGCACTAATAAAATAATACATAGGCGAACTTAATGCTAATTAACATTTTCTACCAGCTAACCTTTGTGTTTGTGTGTGGATAAATGGTAGTGCCAGAAAATAGAAAGGTAAACAAACTTTAGTTTAGGTATCTTAAACGAAATACATAAATATACCTAAATACATAAAGTGCTAAATTTTGTTGGGTATCTTAAAGAGAGATGAAGTGTTTATAGAATTTGGATTTGATATTTTAATGTTATGTAGAAAAGGATAAATAATTAAGATCGTGTTACGATTTAATTTTTTTTTATATCTTCATTATAACAATATTCTATCTAAGTACTACTTCTTACAAAAATAATTAAAATATGATCATATTTTTTCTCGTTCGGTCATTTTCAAATTATTCAAATTTATAACTTTAAATATTTTTTTAATATATGAAATATTTAACTACGGATATCGCCTAATTACAATGACAGCCGAAACGTTAATCAGCCGTGTTCAAGAAAAACATATAAATGTTAAGTTAATAAAATAAAAATAGAGGTTGAAGATATAGAGTAGATATATCACCATAAAAATGTATGGTTCTGAGTGCACGCGGCGCAAATGCGAATGTTGAGATGAACGTGTGGGGTAACGAGAATGGATAAGACAAGGAATTAGTATTGTTACGCCGAGGCTGTTAAACAATGAGTAATAATCGTAACTTCTCGAACGCTTTTGTCTTGCTGCGTTATTGTTGTTATTGTCTGTGGTTTCGCAGAATGGGGAGTGGCCATTGTGTCGAGGGACCGACCCTTTCCTGGAAGGATCGACATCGTTCTCGAACAATCGAAATGTGTGCGATATAAATAGGCCGGAGAGATGGCCGGACAGTCAGTCTCGAGTCTGAGTCAGTCTCAGTGAGTTAGTCTCAGCGAGGCCCTGGAGGACTGACGTTGGAAGGGTCTCGCGTGAACAGTAGTTGCTCCCGAGTCAGTCTGGATTAAGCTATACGTGCGATCATTTCGGTGACTTTAAGTGCTGCGACAGTGATGTGAATTAGTGTGTTGTGATACGTGTGACCAAGTTCTTGTATTCATCGTCATCGTGTTAAAAGTGTTATTTTGGTTGGACTGATTCCCATTATTTTAACCCGAACCCTCAGCTCGTAACAATTTGGTGTCAGAAGTGGGATAAAATAATGCCGGTTCTACCAAAGGATAACGTGGAAGGTGTAAGGACGAGAGGTCAACGACAACAGGAAATGGATGAAAGGCGGTTTGGGGAGTCTCCGGTTCAAGAAGCTCGGCAGAGTCGTCAGCCGATGGAGATGGAATCAGCCGCCACCGAATCATTTGGAGCACCATCATCATCATCATCATCCGTGGGCCAAGCTCCTGTAACAGGCGATCTTGCTGCTATTATGGCAATGCTTTGTCGTCAAGAAGAACAGCGTCGTCAGGATAAGGAAGAGCAGCGTCGTCAACAGGAAGAGCAGGCTCGGTTGCAGGAGGAACAACGCCGTCAGCATTAAGAAGAGAAGCGTCGTCAACAGGAAGAGCAGGCTCGGTTGCAGGAGGAACAACGCCGTCAGCATTAAGAAGAGAAGCGTCGTCAGCAGAAAGAGCAGGCTCGGTTGCAGAAGGAACAGCGACATGAACAGGTGGAGCAGACTCGGTTGCAAGAGGAACAGCGACGTCAGGATAAAGAAGAGCAGCGTCGTCAACAGGAAGATCAGCGACGTTGGCCATAAGAGCGTGCTCGACTGATGAGGGAATCGTTCGGTTCATCTGGAAAGGAATTCCAGGAAGTGAAAGAACAGATAGAAATCATGAGAGCCGTGTTTTGGAGGCTGGAATTGGGATCGCTGATGAGAAAGGGACTCTGGGTGTCCTGAAGTACTGGAGACGGCAATGTGGCTCCTCTAGTTGCTACATCTTCAGCGCGAGGTGTGCCTAAAATTGTTCGTGTTGATCGGCTGTCGCGATATGGGGCTAAGAATGCTCGGGACGAGCATGTTTTAGGAGGGGGCAGTGTTACGCCGAGGCTGTTAAACAATGAGTAATAATCGTAACTTCTCGAACGCTTTTGTCTTGCTGCGTTATTGTTGTTATTGTCTGTGGTTTCGCAGAATGGGGAGTGGCCATTGTGTCGAGGGACCGACCCTTTCCTGGAAGGATCGACATCGTTCTCGAACAATCGAAATGTGTGCGATATAAATAGGCCGGAGAGATGGCCGGACAGTCAGTCTCGAGTCTGAGTCAGTCTCAGTGAGTTAGTCTCAGCGAGGCCCTGGAGGACTGACGTTGGAAGGGTCTCGCGTGAACAGTAGTTGCTCCCGAGTCAGTCTGGATTAAGCTATACGTGCGATCATTTCGGTGACTTTAAGTGCTGCGACAGTGATGTGAATTAGTGTGTTGTGATACGTGTGACCAAGTTCTTGTATTCATCGTCATCGTGTTAAAAGTGTTATTTTGGTTGGACTGATTCCCATTATTTTATCCCGAACTCTCAGCTCGTAACAGTATATTAGATGAACTTTAAAAGTAGCGCCGTGATAGAAGAATTGAGGAATAGAGGCTAGCGTGGTATGGGCATGTCATGCGGAGGGAAGAAAATCATGTAACTAAAAGAGTGTTAGATATGAGTGTGGATAGATATAGAAGTAGAGAAAGGCCGAAGAAGAGATGGATGGACTGTGTGAAGAATGATATGGGTAGGAAGGAATTGACAACAGAGATGACGGCTGATAGAGAGATGTGGATGAGGAATACATGTTGTTGCATGCCGACCCCGCGTAATGTGGGAAAAGGACAAGCAGAAGATATCACCATACAAATGGAAAGTAAAATCTACTTCACCGCATTTCCAAAAGCAACATGGCGTCCGTTGAAAAAATATCGATGGCCGAGTACACTATAAATATTCCCTGAAAGCTCGCTGATGAATTGATTTTATACGAAAGACTTTTAAATTAAGGTATTAAAAAACCATTAATGAAATTAAAATGCGGCAGCGTTAAAACTTTGACCTCAGTCACACAGAAAGATTATTTTCGCGCGTGCAAGTACAGTCGCAGTAATAACTACTACAAACAATCACATACAATGCATGTGTCACCATCATCATCATATCAGCCATAATACGTACACTGCTGAACCTAGAACTCTAGATTATCTATTATTCTAGATTTCCATAGCGACCTATCTTGCGCGGCCTAGACCCAACGGCTCCCAGAAACCGTTATCAGGTCGTTTTTCTTTTTAGTGCGTGCTGTAATAGAATTCATGTGTGCTATAATAGAAATCCCTTTTACGTGAACATTTTTCCCACAGTGCCAATCAAACGCGAAACCGGTATTATCTCACCATTTATTTGCAAATTTATTTTAATGAATTTTTTTTTAAATATATTTAAGTAACAGGACTAGTGGGAATTCAGTAAGATTACATGTTACACAGTTAAGATAAACAACGCAAACACACACATAGGCTTTACACAAAATATTAATATAAAACACTTTCGGAGAAATTGGCCAACACCCTGGGTACCTAAGGATGCACAGCGACGTCCGGGTCGGCCGCGATGACATCAGTGGATTCGTGAGGGAATGGTAGAAATCTATCAAGGATCGCGATAGGTGGAAGGAGTTGAGGGATATCTTTGTCTAGCAGTGGGAAAATGTACACACCATGTGGGACAACTTTTGGATCTAAATTTATTGTCAAGTACCTTCAATCACTACGCTGCTCTTTGAAAGACCTTGTACTGCATATTAAGTATACAGCAGTGGTTCAGGACAGTCAAGGCGGCGAGATAATAACCTTTTTACAGATTGAATAAAAGTGTAAAATTATTGCCAGTTACACGCATTCTATGTGAATGCAGTTTTGCTGGAATGTAGTCAATTATTCATCGTAGTTTTTACAAAAGGCTTCGTTTTTCGATGTAAATTATACTTTGAAGAAACGCTGAGAAATATATATTACTTGTATAATTAATTCTTGTATAAATATATTTTTCATTGATAATGAGAGTACTTATATTGTTTTATTTTGTTCAGATCAGCCAATTTGTTGATTCATTTGAATGACTAGCTGATTTTAAAAATCTTAAGAATTGGTAGTTTACAAAATCCAGCTTTTGTTTATAGGCTTTATTAGTACTTTATTTTATAATATTTTAATTTACATTTTTTATTATGATATTTTAATACCTTAGATTTGATTTTCGTATCGGATTATGCTTTTACCTGTTTTTATTGAAATTTAGTGGGTGTCTATAACAAATAAATAAAATTGTAGACCATGCAAACATTTGTCCTGCAGCGGAAATCAAACCAGCAACTTCCGGCGTTTCAGTCGGATTTTTGCCCACTGCGCCTCAGAGGTCGTTAATATGTTGATCTATTCTGTTTGTTTGCTGTAAGGCTATCTAGCTGTCTAGCGCTGTTTTATTATAAATACTAGCACTTGTACGCACCTACAATGCAACCCAGATCCACAAAAAATAAAAATTTATTATTTACATTAAGCTTGCGCCTTTATTGTACAACAGGATTACTTTAAGAATTAAGCTAAACATATTACAATATCAGATAACCACCGAATGGGTCCCACATGGCGCGAGGCCGCGTGGCTAGCCCAGGTGGAGATGGCGGGACAAACTTGACGCGCACAGTGCAAACTGGTCGACAGAAGCCCTAGACCGGGATGAATAGCAGAAGGGAAGGGAGGCCTTTACCGAGCAATGGGATCTTTAAATTATATTAGATAGTACAGTCAACGCCAAAAGTCACTGATGGAGACATTGTTTCGTCTAGATAATATTGTTATAATAATACATACAGTATATATCTCAAACGACAAAGTTGAAGAACCATTGCAAACGATCTATAGATAGCTGAAAAGCTCCCGATCACTACAAGGTGGAAGTTGTCCCTAAGACAAATTAGTAAATCGTTTAAAGTGTAAGCTTTTTTAACAAACTCCCAAGGGATGTACAAAAATTGACTATTAACAAATTTAAAAACGTAATTAAACAAAATCTTTATAAAAAAGCCTACTATAAAATATTGGATTATTTAGATGATAGAGAAGCTTGGGATTGAAATTGCTCCAACTCGTTCAAAATGCTACAATTTAGACGTAATTTATTTTCTGTATTGTTATATATTCTAAAAGGATCATTAAAAAAAATAACCAGCCTTGTTTCTTGCCTTTCTTTCCTGGCTTGGTCGCGAAGGAACAGGCAGTAAAATTGACGTTTCAAAGTGATCCTTGTGATTTTAATGAATAAAAATATTAAAAAAATATATAAATGAACTGGCTGCATTAATCCTTCAGTATATTATTATCTATGCTATTACTAAATTGAACAAAACCGTCCCGCTGTAACCAGTTTCTTGGAAACATTCTCGTTTATCAGTGATACAAATGCGAATACTACCATTTTAAATATTGTGTACCATGTTTACAAATATTACAAAAAGTAAATGTTGGTATTCCACAATTTTCATCAGAGTTTCAAGGTACATAAAACTACCACCGCCAAGCCACTTTAAAAGAAGACAGTATTGGAAATATGCGCGCATGTTGTTATAACGATTGTAGCCAAGATGCAATATACTCCAAGTGATATTAGCGGAGCTAAGACCGACATATGAAACTCTACCTAATGTAATCACAAATGAGGAGATTCTACTGAAATTTCGGGTTGCCTAGGAGATGAGCATGTTGAATTGACAATGTTTCAAAGTGATCCTTGTGATTTTAATGAATAGAAAGATTTCGTTTTTTTTTTGAATGGGAAAGACACAAATCTATGAAACCTATGAAAATATCTATGAAAAACTAGATTGAAAAGCAACCTTATAAAGATTACTGGACGTCGGTCGTGGGGTGCAAGCAGAAACATTACGGTTACTTACAAATCTTTATGGGAAGCCCATGTGCAGCTGTGGACATCTCTAAAAAGATAAAAGGTATCAGTTCGTAACCAATATAAAAAAGTGGCACTCCGGAAGTGCCGACAGAAGTAAAAACTTGAACAATTATGAGATACTTATACACAAAGGTGTCGGTAACGGTTAACGATAACAGTGTCGCGAGTTCAATGGTTATTTTCCATCTCAAAAAATGCCCAACGTGCCTAAAGAAGCCTAAATTTTACATTTTAACCCCACATTTTTAGCTCATTTAGTCACCCCAAATTAATAATAATAATAATATTGCTGGACTATTCACACAGCGCTATCTAGCCCCAAACTAAGCAGAGCTTGTACTATGGGAACCAAATAACTGATAGAATACTTATATAATTTTTTTTTTGTAAATACATACTTATAATATATAGAGAAACAACCAGACCCGGAACAAATATCTGTAAGTCATGCAAACATTGTGTTCCGCGGTGGGAATCGAACCCGCTACCTCCTGCGTCTCAGCCGGCTATTCGCCCACTGCACCACGGAGGTCGTCAATTACAACTGTGCCATTACTATCATGATCGGATAAACGCTTCGAAAGTTATCCTCGGATAAACATATATACATACATACAACGCCGATTTGCCCAAGTTGATTTCGAGATCTCGCTTCGCTCAATCAATAATCTGATCAGAACGTTCAAAGTGGCGCAGATAAATATGGTTATATTTGCAGCGTGAGGTCTTATTAGTCTCCCAAAGACAAAGCTACCATATCCATGTCATCTGATGGTAAGTGTTGGTATCGCCGGAGATGGAGCACGCTTTCTTGTAAAGCACCGGTTCACTCTGGACTTGAAGACTCCGAGATTATGCTCCTGACATATAACCACATAAATTATATCCGGACCAGAAGCGAGTTCCGATAAAGTTTTTATTAAACGAACGATAGTAATTTTACGAAAGTTCGAGTGGATAGTTTTTCTTAATTTTGTATGAAAATATTGTTGATGGTTGTTTGTTTAAACTTACAAAAATGGGGTACTTAAATGGCGGTCAAGATAGGCAAACAAATTTTTTATAGTAGGTACTTACACCAAAGTTAATACAGTCAAGTTATATGTTGATGAACTAATGTAAATTCTTTATTTTCTCATACATGCTTGGAAATTTGAGCATTGTTTTGACAACTTTCTTCGAGATCTTTAGATAACAATTCGATAATTCATTTAGATCATTTATAAAAAGACATCTTATTTGCAAAAGTTATAAGTTGGACGAAGCTTTTTTCTGATAAAACAATATTTAAATTTGATGAATTGTAGTGATTACCTGACATATATAAATATTTTTTTTCTCATTATTATTTACAATTTGACGATGCTTTTAACTTACTTACTAACTTTTTGCTGACCTTAACATAAGCTGTTATTATTTAGAACTGTTTGACTCTTTTCTTTTTTAAATTTTATAAATTACATATAAGTATGTATCTCTTGATTATGTAATTATGTGAAATAATTTAATTGTTTAATCTGACTTGTCCAAGCACATGTAATTTGTCAAAGGATATGAATAAATGAAATGAAATGAGATAAATCGAAATTGCTGTACTGGCCAAATATATGCGAGCAGCGGCTGGCAAAAATTGTATGAAAATCCATAATCTGTCGTGGTTTAGCAGCCAAATAAGTTACATAGTAAACTGTAAAATCTGTCGTGTAATTTATAAATGGAACGATCTTTTACTCCGAAACATGGCAACCAAGGAGGTAACTTATCAAAGCTTTTATTTAAATTTCGAACTGGCTTCCATATAGAAAGCTGTTTATTGAAAAAAAAGCAAATGAACACTTTAACGCGGAAAAAAATATTGTTGTTCGTTGTTCGTCATTGATTTTGAAAAGTAATTGTATTTGATAATTTCCGCGCATTATTTGAGAAAAGTACTTACAAGCCTTGGCCGCAACTAGGCATTGATGGACTTATGTATATGTGCCTCGGCTTAGCCTCGGCCCACATTTACACGTTCGTCCATCAATGCCTCTTTTGCTGGCCGCTGCAGTAATTTACTACATATATTCTTACAAGATAGATACAGCAAAATGAGAAATAAATAGATCAATAACGGGTGGTGTTGTTTATCCTTATTATAATATACTATTCATCATCATCATCAACAACCTATAGCAGTGCACTGCTGGACGTAGGTCTCTCCCAGGGTGCGCCATTGAGCCGGATCCTCAGCTCTTCTCATCCAATCCTTGCCAGCCACAGCGCGCAAATCGTCACTCCATCTAGCTGGAGGGCATCCTACACTTCGCTTGCTTAGAAAGTGGTCTCCACTCCAGAACACGATTACCCCAACGATTATCGGTTCTGCGGCAGATATGACCGGCCCACTGCCACTTCAGCTTGCTGACCCTCTGAGCTATGTCGATCACCTTGTTCTCTGTCAGATAACCACGTTTTTGGTTCTATCCTTCAGAGAAATTCCGAGCATAGCCCTTTCCATAGCTTGCTGAGCGACTTTCAGTTTGTGGACCAGTCCCACAGTAAGTGTCCACGTTTCAGCTGCGGTTAAATACTTTTGTTTTTAGACATTGTGGGATGAGTGACAAGAAGACCTGACGAAGTTTCCCAAACGCTGCCCAGCCCAGCTGAATTCGCCGGTTTACTTCTTTCTCGAGGTTGTATCTACCCAATCGCAGAGTCTGCCCAAGATAGACATACTCATTCACAACCTCGAGAAGAGTTCCAGCGACTGCAATCGGCTCTGGGGTAACACGATCATCGATCATGATTTTGGTTTTGTCTAAGTTCATTCCCAGGCCGATGCATCTAGAAGCAGCAGCTAGGCTGTTCAGCATGTGTTGCAGCTCTTGCACTGACTCTACCATTATGACGATATTGTCGGCAAATCGTAAGTGCGAGATGCATTCCCCGTTGATGTTGATGCCCTGTCCATTCCAACTCAGCGTCTTGAACATATCTTCCAGTGCGTTTGTAAACAATTTGGGGGATATAACATCCCCTTGTCTTACTCCGCGGCGCAACTGGATTGATTCTGACTGCTGGTTCTGGATATGAACTGACATGGTGGCCTCGTTGTATAGACATCTCAGCACTTCGATATATCGCCAATCGACCTGGCATCGTTGCAGGGACCGCATAACAGCCCAGGTTTCGACGGAGTCAAAGGCTTTCTTATAGTCCACAAATGCCAGGCACAGGGGTTGATTATATTCCTCTGACTGTATATGTACTAATATACTATTAAATAATTCTAATATATAAAAATCTCGTGTCACGGTTTTGGTCGTCGCACTCCTCCGAAACGGTCGACCGATTTTAATGTTTTTATTATATTTGGTATTTCGTAAAGTATTGTTTACCCTCCTACCCCCAACCCCCATTTTAAATCGCGATTTTAGTATATTTGTATGAACAATATCCATATAAATTAACCGTCGTTCATGTACGTGAAGTCATTTACATGAAGTGTCGCGTCACTTTGACAAGAGTGTTTTATATAGTTCTTATCTCAAATTTCCCACGGTAAAGGGAAACTTCAAGCGTGCGAAACCGTGAACGGGTCAGCTAGTATATTAATAACACGTTAATTATTAGTGTGTAAAGTTATTATTATTAAGTGTTCTTCTTATTTCTTATTTCGTCTTATTGTTTCTTATCACATTCTTGAGTGCTATACATTATTTTGATAAAAATCTTTGAGAAGCCGTTGCAGGTCAGTCGCTAAATAAAGCATCCTTCTAATAAATAGTTAAATAATGTTTAAAAAATGTAAAGGAGGCTATCGTGGGAGGAACGACACAGTTTCCTAGGCATTGATAAATTGCAACGTTCTCGTGAGTGATGGAATGGTGTAGAATGAAACACAAGAACTATTTAAAAAATCAATGCTTCCCCGTAGATACGGGATAGATCACAAGATAGATAGATAGTTGAACACGAAAGTTATTTCGCGTAGAGATTTATAGATAAAAATGTAGATAACACATCGAATCGAAAAAGAAGCGTCGGTAGAATCTTGAACAATGTTGGCTTTCAAAATATTTGATAAATACAGCTGCTAATGTAACGATGATCAGATCAAAGGAAAATAATCCAAAGCTTACTGAGAGTAACTGACAACTATCAAGTACCATCATGGCGACCGTCACGCAGATTAGCTTCAGAGAGGGTGTAAAACCAACCAATAGTAACGCACGTAGATAACGCAATACCATGTTGACGTGATTCGAGTGACTAATTTTACATATCTCCTGCTGTATCTGTAGCAGTCTGAAAGATATCACTTTTTTACCGATAAGGCTGCTTATTATACATTTTCTTGTTTCTCATTATGTTATATTGTAACTAGCTTATAAGGTAAAATTAAGAATTTTCACTTTAACTAATTTATTAATTAATCTCCCCGCTTAGCTTTAGTGGATACCCTAAGCTATCGTGCGTCTCGAATACCAGGATGAGTCAAATATATGGGGTGAAAAAGACTTGACTGTATGAAACCTAATTTTTTTTTATGTCACTTTTGACCTTTTTACTCTATATGGTATTCTGGTACTCTGTCTAGCTTATCTGCACGCCGAATCAACATTGCAAGCAAAAAATAATCGTTTTCTAATCTGTCCAATATGTAACCCATATTCATCATCCCAGGTAACCCTATTTCCGTCTATATAAGTACATTTATAAATCGTTTTTACGGGAACGGCTTAAAAATACCTTTCGCCTTTAAAAATTCCTGCCTAAATTTATTTGATCCTTTTATCGCTACGCAAATTAACAGCTCTGTGTCAAAGCTTACATAGAGTGCAGCTGGATTAGTTCTTAATGGGATAATATTAATTGATCCTCAAGAATCTAATCGATCTATTGTGAAAGTGTACTTTTAAAAAATATTTGGTATTAAAAAATAATATTTGATCCCCTTTTTTAATTATTGATCTATATCGTATAGTAGTATAGAATAGTGGGAGAATCGACACTGAGCACCCCGACTCTAGGCAGTCTTGTGCGTACCCCTAGAGTATTACAAAAAAGCGCGGAGCCAGAAGCTCGTGTGGAAGGTCCTGAGTGGAGCAACCCCGTGAAGGTAGAGTGGATGAAGCGACACTCAGGGGCGACCGCGCGAGAGTTCTGGTGAGAGCCCACCCCAAAAAACTACACCGCTGCTACAGATTTGGCGGTTTTTAAGTGCCGCCATAGTTAAAAATGTATCGAACTTTATTATTAAATGCTTATTTCTCTTAGTTTTGGGACCCAACATGGATCGATCCAACTTAATTTCTACATCTCCAACATATTTTCCGTAGCTCCAAACAGATTAAAGTATTGATTGTTTGATTTATTTTATGTCTCACTAAAAGAGGATCAATCATTAAAAAAGATGACTGTTTATATTTTTTTGCTTACTGTTTTTGCAAAATGATCATTTAAATACATGCCGTTCTTAATCTACGTAAAAATAGTAAAAGTTACAAATTAATTTTCAAAACTATTTAAAAGTATGCGCTTAACGTTACATATTAAAATAAGGTTGTATTGTAGTGAGTGAATGAAAAGGTTGCAGGCTCAGCCACGCTGTTTTTTAGTCTCGCCTTTGTCTGCTTTACAAGATAATGTGGTAACAAAACTATAGTATTTCATATGAAAATTATTTAAGGCCTGTACAAACTGAATACGTGTGCGCGTCATACTGCCAATAAGGCGCGTAGGCGGTCTGACATCTTCCTTAATTTCATACATCACAACCGCTGCGTGCACGCTAACATCAGGCGCAGGCATTCCGTTCGCACATGCGTTAACACAGCATGGTGATTCGTTGGATAAAGAGTGTAGGCTCTTACCGGAATAGTACAAGCTCAACACCTTCACCATACCCTCAGCTTATTCAGTTTAATCCTCAAGATGTAGTCAATGCATGCAGAGCTAACTAAGCTGCGGGTTTGCTAAAAATGTTCACCTTTTGAGCAAGTAATGTGTACATCATTGTTTCGTATGGAAAAAAATATTAGTGGTAGATTTGAAACCACCTTCGAATAAGATATCAAAATCCAACAAAGGCAGCACAGCTTTGCAACCTTTGAAGTGATCCAATTATTTCCTCGATTTAGCTTTGTCTTTATTAGAAGGGAAGCAAAACCGAGACTGTAGATTTCGGACCCAATAAATCTCTTTGTCGTCAGCTTGTCTATCACTAAACTAAAGTTTGATCAAAAGACCAACTTTCCTCTTGAAAATATTTGCTTAGGATTCTTTGAATTGGGGCAATTAAAGCTATACATAATCTTTGAAGCTTACGGGCTATTAATTTTATTGAATATTATAAAATTGAAATTTGATGAGAATTGAGATGTTATTTGATTGAGCCAGTGAAAGTTAAACATTTTGAAATACTTCTATTAAAAACCATTTTGTTATTTAACTAACAAGGAAAATAAAATTCTTTTTCTTTAGCTGCTCACCAAAACTGGATAATTTCAAAAGGATGAGTGTCATCAGTTTTGAAATTATCTTTATCTATTGCTAGCCTAAATAAATCTTCTGTCTTCCCTCTATGTTATTCTATTTCAGGGTGTGGTGCCAATGGTTTAGCATATTTTATAAAGTTGCCTATTGGAGAAATAAGGGAAAAATCCGGTTTAAAAAGTATAATGCATAAGAGAATTTTGAAGTAAAATAAATAAACAAATAAATATTGGTGGACATTTCACACAGCACTATCTAGCCCCAAACTAAGCAGAGCTTGTACTATGGAAACCAGATAACTGATAGAATACTTATATACTTTTTTTTTTTAAATACATACTTATAATATAAAGAAAAACATCCAGACCAGGAACAAATATTTGTAGATCATGCAAACATTTGTCCCGCGGTGGGAATCGAACCCGCTACCTCCTGCGTCACAGCCGGCTATACGCCCACTGCGCCACAGAGGTCGTCAAATAATAATAAGTATAATAATAGATGGTATTTGACTAATATCCAAAAATCCAAACTCAAGGCATTCTTGGAGTTAAAATAATTGATCGCGTCCGTAACACCATACTGCGCTCCAAAACCAAAATCGCCAATGTAGGGGAGAAGACCGCCAGGCTGAAGTGGGACTGGGCTGGTCACGTTTACTGCATGCCTAACGAGCTGTGGGCCAAAATTACCACGAAGTTGAATCCTGAGACAGCAAGGCGGCGCCGCGGCAGACCGCGCCTCAGGTGGCGGGACGAGCTGGACGCCTTTGAGAGTGACTGGCATACAGTGGCACTGGACCATTGTGAGTGGCGGAAATGCAGGGAGGCCTTTGCCCAACAAAGGGGCAATATAGGCTATAGTAATAGTAATAATAAGGGGGGAAATTACATTGCGATTATTTCACTGTACCTACGGTATAATAGAGGCATAGAACCATACATCATAATTGTGTTGTAACGACCGCTGGCAAGCACTGGCTCTTCTGGCAACCTGCCGTGCCCAATATTTCTGCATTATCGTATGTGGAGCGTTTTACATGTTTTTTAGTTTTTTCGTAGCGCTTGTTCAAGTGAAATATATTTTATTTTAACGGAAAAGTGTGTTGAAATGTGATGTTTCAGAATGAATCCGTTTTGATTCGTTCCGATTATGAATTTTATAAAAGGTTGTTTTGAAAAAGTTATTTTTTAACAAAAAACTTATTCTTAAACTAGAATAGATAGATACATAATATCATTATTGCAAACCATTTAAAATATCAACACAAAAATATACGTTAAAATGATCGACTTAAAAAAAATTTGAATAATATTACTGTTACTGTGTAAGCCCGTTGGAAGAACAAAGTTGTTATTTTTGTCTGAATCTGTATTCTCGTCCCTATTTTCAAACCAACGTTGCATCTCTGATTGACTGCTTGTTTTAATCTGGCGCAGACGGCGTTCAGGCCATTCTCCGGAATCTAATTTACTTTTCGGCTTCCACAGACGAAGAATATCCAGATTAGATACACCCTGCTTACCCTATCCTGCGGTTTAGCATCTAACGTATACGGCAGCAACCGATGAAACTGACTTAGGTACATTATTGTCTTTTTTTTAAAGAGCTGTATTTTAGACATATAGGTCCTATGGATCTTAGGACGTATCTTAAGAAAACAAGATATTTGACATCCGGTTTTGTAACTAAAAAAGGCTGAAATAATATTGAATTTTCTATGAAAAAAATAGATTCATACCTAGTGTTTATCTACTGAAAAACATAGAATTGCGTGAATTCCAAGAATAAATATTATAGGTTTCCTTAGACAGGACCGCCAAAACTGGGAAAAATGGAAGGATTCTGGGGAGAACTTTGCCTAGCAGTGGGACAGACTAGGTCCCTTTCGGGTTAACATACATATTTCAAAGCCCTTTATACTATTATTATTTTACTTTATACCACCCTTTATACTATTACTAGTTCGCACGCGTTACACTTCAAAATGTGTAGGTAACCTAGAAATAAAGCTAAACTCACTGTTGCAACTTGACACACCATTTATATCCCATTGGAACTGATTTATGTGATAAAAGGTAGCCTAAGTGGTAATGAATGAATGAATGAATGAAAATACTTTATTGTACACCACACAAGAAACAAACAAAAACTATAAAAATTCACAAAGCAACAAGTACAATGGGCGGTCTTATCGCTTAGAAGCGATTTCTTCCAGACAACCTTTGGGTGGAGAGGATTTTTGTAACATTACAATAATGGAGGGGGGGTATATATTAACAGATCGCTGATCATTTAATAGATATATAATAAAAGATATATATATAATAGATATTAAGGAGTAATGCAAGTTATAATCTGCGTTTATACCAAATTTCATCGAAATCAGTTCAGCCGTTACGACGTGATTGAGTAATAAACACACAAATAAACAAACATCCAAACTTTCACATTTATAATACTAGCTGTTGCCCGCGACTTCGTACGCGTTACACTAACTAAATGTGTAGGTAACCTAGAAATAAAGATAAACTCGCTGTTGCAACTTGACTTGACACCCCATTTTTATCACATGGGACCTGATTTATGGGATAAAAAGTCTAAATTTCATCAAAATCAGTTAAGTCGATACGACGTGATTGAGTAACAAATAAACAAACATACAAACTTTCACATTTATAATATAAGGGTGATATGGTCTATATTCTCAAAGTAGCATGTCTATTATAAATAAATAATAAATAAACAAATAAATATTACCGAACATGTCACACAGCGTTATCTAGCCCCAAACTAAGTATAGCTTGTACTATGGGAACCAGTTAACTGATAGAATGCTTATATGCTTTTTTTTTAAATACATACTTACTCGTATAGTATAAAGAAAAACAACCAGACCCAGAACAAATATCTGTAGATCATGCAAACATTTGTTCCAGGGCGGGAATCGAACCCGCTGCCTCCTGCGTCTCAGCCGGCTATTCGCCCACTGCGCCACGGAGGTCGTCAATAGAATTATATTATCTATTAGTATTACGTCTATTAGTTAAGTAGTTCAAAGGACAAACCAACTCGCATAATACTGCGAGCAGTAATCCATGTTCTGATGCTTAGAAACTGTATAAGTTGGGGTAAGACCGTGTACTTCCAGCTTATAACTATTGATGAGTGGTGTATTGAATTTTCAGCTAAACTTGAAACTTAGGGCGACTTGCGCAACGATGCCTAGAAGTATTATTGGCTAAATATGATTTAGAGAGTTGTAAAATCATACAAATACGTGAAATTTAAACATGTTTAGTCGCTTAATACGTTTAGACATCGTTGTGCAAGTCGAGCTTAATGTTTTATGTAATAATCCGAGCGTCCGAATGAGCTCGATAAAAAGCAAGATATGTTGAAGCATGACCACAATCATTTACAATGAAGTGCTCTTCATCAATATAGTTTGATGATAGTCAAGCGCTTGACCACTACCTCATCTGATGGTAAGTGATAGTGTGATCGAAGATCCAGGAATCCTATTCAGGAAGATTCAGGTAATCCTTTCTTTCTTTCCTAACAATTTTTTAGACGGAATTATTGATGATTTTCAATGTACCTACCAACCTCCACCAAAACGCCAAGTATTAAAACTTTATTGTTATCTCATTATAAGGTCTGTGGGTTCAAAAAATACAGAACAAGATATTGTAGCTCTAGTACCTAGGTACCTACATACCTATAAGATAATCGTATAACTGCGAACGTGTTTGTCATATGTTTTGTTTAGAGCTATGTCTGTCAGTAAAACGTAACTTAAAGCAGTTGACATTATTTTTTTTTAATTGGTGAGGTAGTGGTCAAGCCATGCGCTTGACCACTAACTCATCTGATGGTTAAGTGATGTGATCGAAGGTGGAGCACGCTTGCCTAGAACCTATTCACTCTGGACTTGAAGACTCCGAGATTATGCTGGTTCGGAAAAACACAGCTAGCAAATTCACAGCTACCAAATTGTGCAGTAAAAATGTATCTAAAATATATTTTTGAGTAAAAATGTGGCAAAAACGCGTTACCAAAGGACTTTGGAGGGTCATCCAGCGGGAAATAAACGTAATAAATAGCGGTGTAAGTGACCAGTCGGCTTCATGCCACGCGCACGCATCCGAAAGGTTTTATTTTCAGAGGTACTTAAATATACGAGTTAGTAAAGTAAATTGTAAAGGATAAAATCGTAACTTTTGTACTAGCTTCTGTTGACAAAGTCATCATAATTATCAGTTACCTATAAGACGTATACTGTTGAACATTTCCAAATAGATTTCCAAGAAAAATCCAGCATAACAGCCAGATCTCTTGCATCCTAACCAGCTATTTACCCACCGCACCAAAGGGCATCAAAAGTATGTTGACTGCCTTGCATTTTAAGCATTCATTTTAACGATATTCAAATAAGTAATAATATATTATAGCTATTCAACGACTAAATTTGCTTAAAATATATAGGAGGTAGCGGGTTCGATTCCCGCCGCAGAACAAATGTTTGCATGATTTACAGATATTTGTTCCGGGTCTTGTTGTTTCTCTATATATTATAAGTATGTATTTACAAAAAAAATGCATATAAGTATTCTATCAGTTATCTGGTTCCCATAGTACAAGCTCTGCTTAGTTTGGGGCTAGATAGCGCTGTGTGAAGTGTCCAGCAATATTTATTTATTATTTATTTATATAAAAAGTTATCTGAAATTCTGTTAAAGTTCTTTAACGCCAAAATAACAACAGATCCAGCCGGAGTTTCATTAAATTGTTCACAAAATCAGAAGAAATAAGATTTTTAAATCACGAGCTTCTTTATTTCCTTACAAGTCACAGTCGTAAGAAGTTAAGAAGCTTTTCCGCACATAAAACATAAGCCCGTAAGTGCGTACTTTTTATTATGATATTGATTTTACCGTAAGACGGCCTTTCTGGATTTTCGGAATAGGGATGGACGATGGTTCAAACCTGAAAAGTAGGAAAAATATTAGAAAGTGACTTTAACCGAACTAGTAATACTGTGACTGTATAATCTAGATTATGGAGACAATAGATCTCAATTGCATTGAATTTGCCACTCATTTTTAAATAACAAATCACTGACCTTTGCTTCCGGTAAAAATTAAAATAAAAACCATATTTTTTACATGATGTGACGTCATTAGGATGGAGTATCTACGAGTCTAATTTCATTTTCCTATCTGATTTATACCATTTTCGCAAAAGATACACGAATTTAATTGAATGTAGTGCATGGGATTTATATACAAGTAACAAATATATAACCAACTTAACCAAACTACTGAACTGATTTTGATAAAATTTCTATCAGACCAATATGAAAATATATCTTTTCAAATAAAAAAAGAATTTTCCAAATCGGTATATAAATGACTGAGTTCTAAGGTAAAAACATAAAACAATTATGAGTCCCTATAAAATTTGAGGGTTGCCCTAAATTTTTTTGGGATCCCATCATCAGATCCTAACTTGGTGCCAATCGGACCATTTAGAAAGTATATCCTATTACACAAATAAAAGAATTTCTCGAAACGGTCAAGGCGTCTTCGAATAATCGGGGATCATACTAATTAAAAAAAAAGATCCAACGAATTGAGAACCTCCTCCTTTTTTTGAAGTCGGTTAAAAAAGAAGAGCGTGCTTTAACTTCGAGTGGTTAGTCTGTCAGAGAGCCAAGACAAGTTTTATCAATTCCCGATTATGTCCTCATCCTTAGTGAATAGTAAGAGCTATAAAAGGACACTCAAGCTAACAAAAGGTTTTCTTTAACGGGTCATAACTAATATTGCCTACATAGGCGTGCGAGCCTTCGCGACCAAAGGACTCGCCCTTACGAGTATGTTGCAAACATAAAGCAAAGATTTAGATTAATGTAGAGCAATGGAAGTGATATACACACATTAATACTTATGTAAAAAAACTGAGACATAATAATTGTGGCCTCAAAATAACCAGAAGCCGTGAACGCGCCTAATACAGAAGCGTCAAAAACTACTCCAAAATAGAGTAGTTTTACGCGAACGCCATTACTTACTCTGTGACCGCCGTCAGGCGTAATGTGTTTTACAGTGTTCAATTTAATTAAGATTGGACTTGGATCGTCCCAAAGTGTAATAATTCTGCTGGCCTCAAAAAAAACAAGATGAGATCACTATTCATACTGTTACGAGCTGAGGGTTCGGGATAAAATAATGGGAATCGATCTAACCAAAATAACACTTTTATTCAACACTAAACGATGTATACACGAACTTGGTCACACGTAATCACAACACACTAATTCTCACCACTGTTGCACCACTTAAAGTCACCGAAATGTTCGCATGTATAGCCAAATCCAGTCTGACTGTCCGGCCATCTCTCCAACCTATTTATATCGCGCACATTTCGATTGTTCGAGAACGATCTCAATCGTTCCAGGAAAGGGTCGGTGTTTCGACATAATGGCCACTCCCCATTCTGCGAAACCGCAAACAATAACACAGACAAAAGCGCTCGAGAAACTTCGATTATTACTCATGGTTTAACAGCCTCGGCGTAACAATACGTAAGAAGCGCATAAAAAAATGTATATAAGTATTCTATCAGTTATCTGGTTCCCATAGTACAAGCTCTGCTTAGTTTGGGGCTAGATAGCGCTGTGTGAAATGTCTAGCAATATTTATTTATTTATTTAGATGTTGTGTTATTTCATTATTGAAGCAATTGTTCGGTCTGTAATTGTCGTAAATAATGTTACCTCCATTTTGCTTTTGTCAAATATCGAGAGTTATTATTCGCCCTACTTAAGAATTCTGAGAATGAAACTTTATTTTTTTAATTATATGATTGTTTAAAAATAAATGTTTTTATCGAAACCGTGGTTTATTTTAAAATAATTGAGGTTATTAGGTACATAAACTAATTCACATATTTATGAGCAGTATATCGGGTTATCTGTTTGGGTCGTGCTACGAGTATTATGAACAACTTTTACTATGTCAGGCTCAGAATGCAGAAAGAACCAGATGCCCCTTCAGGTGTGATTGCAAGGCGTGCGCTGTGTCCATAAAACAAAACCCGCGTCCATCTCATCCCCACTCAATCTAGGCTAGAGCCTAGATTTTTGAATAGCTTTCAGTAAAATAACTGTCAAAAATGGGGCAGTAGACCCACCTGGAAAAAATCATCTAGATAAATACTTGGTAAACTTGATTCTAGGGTCCATACAACTCCAGGTGAACTATGTCTACCGCTCTCACTGTTAAATCCCCTGGATCAATCAAGTTTAACAGGTAGTGTACTTTATTCACCGAGGTGATTTTCTCTAGGTGAACTAAATTTACCGCCCCTCAAAAGTCTTTACTTATGTCTCGATTCAGTTTTGAGATTAGTACTTTCAATACTAAAGTCATATCTTCTCTTTATATACATATATAATTCTACTGAACGTGTGTATGTCACAGAACTCCTCCTAAACGGCTGGACCAATTAGAATGATTTTTTTTGTATGCGTTTGGGTGGTGCCCTGGATGGTTTAGATTCACAATTGAACCCAGTAGGTGGCGCTGTTGTCGAGATCCGGAAAATTGCGGACGAGTCGCGGGCAAACAACTACTAGTTATATTTTTTATTATAATAAAACTCATCGATTGTTCTTTGTTAAATAAAATATATATTATTATTAATTATACATACTCGTGGAAAAATATCCAGATTTTAATTTATGGATAAAGAGTTTTGTGTCAATTTAAACTTCACTTCTTTTATTAAATCAAAAGCATTGTATCGTTGAGAAATAATATACGACGATAAAATGTATCCACTTAACGCATCACCGTTTTATAAACCACGCTTTTCACTGCCATTTCCAGGGTTTAATTCACTTGCTTTTAAACAATTTGCTTCATCACTCGGAATAATGGGAGCAAGTAGACTTTCAGGAAAGCCTGTGTCGCTGTATATCAACTTACAATGTAAATAGAGCTTTAATTGCGGGGACTTTCGATTCAATAAAGTTCGTAAGAGTTTTTATTAAATAAGTTTAATATGGAAAGAGCGGAAGTCAGTTTTGTCAAATGCGAAAACTAAATTATATATCTTGCAAGTAATTATAGGTTTTGCTTTAGTATTGTCGTCCACACTACATGTGCTACGACGTAGCAGTGTAGGTGCTATAAAATAGCACCTACACTGCTACGTAGCAGCGTAAACTGTCGTAGCACCCATTTACGCCAAAAAGAATATCCTCAATTCTCGTAATCATAATCCACATTCATGACATAACTAACATACATTAATTAAAATTTCGTTACGTCAAATGTTATAAATAATGCTAAACATTTCACACAGCGCTATCTAGCCTCAATCTAAGCAAAACTTGTGCTAAGTGAAGTAGATAACTGACAGATTACTTTTTCTTTATATATATATATATATATATATATATATATATATATATATATATATATATATATATATATATATTATTCTTATAATTTAAAGAGAAACACCTTGACCAGAAACAAATATCTGTAAATTATCCAAAGATATGTTCCGCGGTGGGAATCGAACCCGCAACCTCCTGCGTCTCAGCTGACACGTTGCATTGACAGGAATCTAGATGAGATCGAAACTTGATTTAGCCAAATTTATTTATCAGAAAAAATATATATATCTTTTTTTTTATTTTTCTTGACTCCGAGCTCGTTACAGACACAAAATACTAAATCAACACAGGAATAGCTGTCAATAAATTTGACATTTATTGTGAGAATATGATGTGTTCCATTGAATATTGAGTTAAAGTTTAGAGAACGCATCATCTTGATACCCATCGTTATACAATATAACTCCCTCTGGCGTTCTTAACATATTTCGCGTAACAATATAATGTTACAAACAAAGAGATCATAAAGGGATTTGTGTAGACACAAGAGTAAATTCTGTAAATAGCTAATATTTACGTTAGTATATTACCAACATGATTTAAGTTCGCGGCTTCAATTTTAACAGGGCTTCTTTTAATTTGCGCTAGCAATATGGTAATGGAAGACGTATTAATAAAAAAACAGTAGCACTCCAGGAGTGCCGACAGAAGTGAAGACTTGAATAAAAGCAGACTACACTACAGATAATTATATACAGAGGTGTTGGTAACGGTAACAGTGTCGCGAGTTTAATGGTTTTTTCCCCATCTCAAAAAATGCCCAACGCGCCTAAAGAAGTTTTCGTTTAAAAATTATTTTACAAACTTATCAATGTCCAAAACTTTTATAACATTCAACTGGGTATATTTAGGTTGATAAGTTTCCATTAATTAACGCATTTAACATTTCTATTTTTGATATTCTGGGAATGCGGTTCATCAAAACGATCTTGCCTAATAGAAAACTAGAAAAACTTGATGCTAAATTATTATCGAACTACGAAAAAATATGGTTGACTTTTAAATGTACATTTTAAGAATAAAATGAAAGCTTAACAAAGGCGGCTTTTCAAAATATTGTCCTAGTGCTTAAATGTGTATCTATTAGAATATCTTTTGTTTTGAGTTCCCTTTTTTTCTTTTGAGAAGTTAAAAGCTTAAAATTATAGTCATAGTTCTATTTCGTTTCTATTCTTCGTGTCTATTTTGCTGATGCATTTGGGTGCATAAAAACTGAATTTCTTTTTCAAATACCAACGGTGCTAATGAGCACTCAAAGCACTTGGGAAAATCAATTAAATTGAAACAGAACAAAAAAATAAGTCATTTACTTTTTTCGTTGCATTGAAAAACGAGCTCAATTTGCCGATTTATACCAGTTTTTCATTTTTGTGGCTTCCTATTAATTATTTTTTAAGCTAACGAACCGATTTACTAAATGGATTTTTAGTTCTTCTCAGTTGCCTTCTTTAATTGAAGCCTTTTATTGTATTTATTGGAGCAAGAACTGAACTGGTTCTGAATAGGGGTTTATTCATTAGTTCATTCTTTTCATCTGTACTAATATAGTACAGGGGGAAAAAAATGTTTCTGTGGTGGTAGGGGGTAATCTCGAAAACTTCTGAACGGATACCAAAAATTGTTTCACTGGTAGTAAGCTACACTATCCTTAAATGCTGTAGGCTATATTTTATGTTGATAAAAAATTGTACGAAGCCGGGGTGGGTCCTCTGGACCATTTATGTGACATTTAGATATAGGTATTAGATAGATTAATATACTCGTTATTGCACACCAAACAAAATTAATAGACAAAGAAATACACAAAAATCAAGGTAAGCATAATGGGCATTCTTATCGCTAAAATCAATCTCTTCCAGACAATCTTTAGATGGACAAGACAAAAAAAAACAAAAAGAGATTATTTAGTTACGTTTTTCAAAAGAGCACCTTCTAACTCCTCTGTCCATGTTTTCTCATTAATTAGTTAGTAAGCACTGAGTTGGAGGAATACAGCGGGTTCCTTAACTTGAAAACAATATAAAGGCCATGTCAGACTTGTACCTTTCTCTTGGCTGTTCACATTATTCCCCTGGCAGTAATTCACTAACTCGCGAGATGTTTTTGACGTACATTATCTGTCTACTTCATTAGTTAGCGGCTTAGGACTGACCTCTCTGCTTGTAAGGTAGGTGCCGTGTAAATAAACCTTAATAGACGTTGACAGTGATGACGTAATGGCACAGAAACAGGATCTCTCTGTATGATCTTCATAAAAAGGCTCAAGGTCGATCAGCTTGCTATGAAGAGGCCTATGCTTGGTATTTCTCTACGAGATTGAATCAGAAATGAGGAGATTTATAGTCAAACTAAAGTCGCTGATATAGTGAAGAGGAGTAGAAGAACTGACGGCCGTTGGAGCAGAGTTCCTGAGTAGAGACCACGCACTGGAAAGCGCAGAGTAGGACGGCCCCTTAAATGGAAAGAAGACCTGATAAAGGTTGCTGGATGCCGTTTGGCTGTACAGGATCAGTCACCCTGGAAAGCTCTGAGGGGAGGCCTAAGTTCAGCAGTGGACCTTCTGTGGCTGGTATGATGAGACGTTTACACATTCGCGCTTGTCACTCTTGTCGTCTCTTGTCGTTTATACTGCGATTACACATTTGAGTTTGTTGCTCGCGAACGAGATGGGTGATGAGCGTACCGTTTACACATACTCATATTCTATTCATCACGATTTTTATGTTTTTCATAGTTGAAACTCGGAAATATTAGCTGACAAGCATTAAAAATGCATTGTTTCATCTGTTTGGAAGCTACAATGGCAATAGACACACCCACAGCTACACAAACAAACATCATCATCTATCTATAGCAGTCTACTTCTGGAGAAAGGTATTTCTCTATGAATGCCACGGAGCACGATCACTGTCTTTTCTAATCTAATCTACAAGCCATAGCACTCAGAAACGAGAGAATTAGTAACGTGTGTTCTAATTTCTCAATATGTGCTGACTTGTACATAACTCGCAACAGAAATAGCAGCGGTTAATAAATAATCAAGCATTCGGATGGTTCGGATTCCATCGTGGATTGAGAATCGCAGGAGTAGCTATTAGTTATTCATGAGCGAAGAGATGTTTAGATCTTAGGAAATTGATTATATTGGCAAAAAGATAGACATAGGCGTCAAACTTATATAACCCTTCTTTTTGTGTCGGAGATTAATAACATTTTCTGAGACTCTAGTGTCATATAATGTGGTAATAAGACTACATTAATACGACTACTTTATACTTTAGACAAAACAAGTATTGTAGAAGTAAGTAGACAGAAGTGTCAATTTAATTAAATTACTCCTAACAAACATGCATACTCCGATAATGTACAGCGATAGTAGTGTGCGGATCCTCATAATTTTAAAATACGATTTGTTTATTTTTTCTATTATTATTATTTTATGTATGCAATGTTCACCTTTATTGTGTCTTTGGTTAAGCAAGTTACCTGGTACATAAAGCAATACAGGTACACACAGTTGTCTACTAGACTATTCAACATTCGAACCGAAAACTGATGGAACCAGACTCTAAGCGGATTTGCCGTCCGTGATGGATAACACTTTAATATTGCAACGCGAATGCGCCACGTTGTGCACAACTGATGTAACAGATACGCCGTTCATTATAAACTACCGAAGAATAGTTCTGAGAGCTGGCGTCGGATAACACTTTAAAATCATAATATTTATCGGATTTGGAATTGGGGACCTACTTACTCATTCCATCCTACTGCTATAGAATAAAAAACATGTATTTCATACTACAGAAATCCACACGGTCAGTTAATTACTTAAAGACTAGATTAATAGGTACACAACAGGAAACTATTAAAATTAAAATACAATAAACACTAACAAAAGATCTTTGCGCTGAGAGTGACAAACCTAGGTCCGTTCGATCACTCTCAACACGAAGCACACATCGGGGAGGTAACTCCGTCCGGCCTGGTTTTAGGATGCTATTTTGCCTGCCCCGCACTCTTCGAATCAGGAATGGTACGAAGCTCTTATAAACATTCTAAAGAACTTTTAAGAATGAAAATAAGGCAACGGTCTTCCCCAAATCCTAAAAAAACACTTGGTGGCCTCAGGGTTGGCGGAAAAAGCTTTGGCGGAACCAGTGGCGGATTTATCACAAGGCTGAGTAGGCTTGAGCCTAGGGCGGCAAATTTGGGGACTGTTTTTTTAGCCATCACATGAGTTTCTCATGGCTTGCTGAAAAATATCTACAAGACATCTTTCTATAATCAGTACCGGAAACTTTTATAATCTATGGTAAAACACCCAGTTCAGGGCCTACAACCATGAACCAGTAAAATACTGTACAGTAATAAACACCAAATTGTTACGAGCTGAGGGTTCGGGATAAAATAATGGGAATCAGTCTGACCAAAATAACACTTTTATTCAACACTAAACGATGAATACACGAACTTGGTCACACGTAATCACAACACACTAATTCACACCACTGTTGCACCACTTATAGTCACCGAAATGTTCGCACGTATAGCTTAATCCAGACTGACTGTCCGACCAACTACTGTTCACGCGAGACCCTTCTCCACGTCAGTCCTCCAGGGCCTCGCTGAGACTCACTGACTGACCGAGACTGACTGTCCGGCCATCTCTCCGGCCTATTTATATCGCACACATTTCGATTGTTCGAGAACGATCTCGATCCTTCCAGGAAAGGGTCGGTGTTTCGACAGAACGACCAATCCCCATTGTGCGTAACCGCAAACAATAACAACAATAACACAGCAAGACAAAAGCGTTCGAGAAGTTTCGATTATTACTCATTGTTTAACAGCCTCGGCGTAACAATACATTACCGCTTTATTAGTCTTAGTGCTTTGATTAGCTCAGAAATACACCCAAAACTAATTCCTATGCAATTTCTACCAAATTGTTAGATTATAAAAATAATCTTTTAACCGACAACTGTAGAGGTAGGGCGGCAAATATTTAACAGCCTATACTTAGGAAATGTGTTACGCCACTGGGCGGAACTATCAAACAATACAACTCGAATGCCGCCACGACAGTCCTGTATTATATATATAACTGTGCTAACTGTCAAAAGAAAGAAAAAAATCATTTTGACATCGTGACTTTAACATAAAACTCACCACTAACAAGTTTTAGCATTCAATATTAAGCTAGTAGAAACATTTTCCAAATAGGAGTTCTGAAGAAAATTCGGATCGTCAGACGTCATGTTATAATAAACGAAGTATGAATAATTTCAAAAAGCTAACAACCGTCCTTCAACATGATGGAGTGATACTTCTGGAACTAAGTTAGTTTGGCTAAAATATTGAGCTTGTTTTCTGTGTCAGTACTTTTAATAGATTCTTTACTGTTCTTCTTTTTGGGAGCAGACGATTTATTGTTTTACATTAGCGTCGCATCCACTAACGTTCATTCCTTCCAGAATCTGCAACCGCTTTAGAATCAATATACATCCTACTGATTTTAAAGTAAAGTAAAATAAAAATAAACATTTATTTTTGACATAATTCAGTTTGACAATTAAAGTTTTGAATCCATAGGCTCCCGAACTGGTTAAAACAACTGTGTTTCAGGTGCCAGTGGCTTATTCCATCATATGAATATGTTGAATTATGTCTAGAAGGTTAAGATATTGAAGTTCGAGCAATAATTAAATTTAATCTAATCTAACTAGCCCGTGTGATCCCACTGCAGGGCAAGGGCCTCCCTTCCCATTTCCTATGCGATCTTGAGATTCCGCTGGCCAGGATACCGAAAAGGTGTCAAGTTCGTAGCGCCATCTCTGCCTGGGCCGACCACGTGGTCGCAGTTCTTGTGGGATCGTGGTGATTTTAGGTTAAAAATAGGTTAAAAGTTAAACATTTAAAAGAAATACTTCTCTAATTCTCAAATTCAAGTCTGTTACTTAAAGTACTTACTATACTTGACAACCTCCGTGGTACAGCTGGCGAATAGCCGACTGAGACGCAGGAGGTAGCGGGTTCGATTCCCACCGCGGAACAAATGTTTGTATGATCTGATAGATATTTGTTCCGGGTCTGGATGTTTTTCTATATATTATAAGTATGTATTTACAAAAAAAAATAGTATATAAGTATTCTATCAGTTATCTGGTTCCCATAGTACAAGCTCTGCTTAATTTGGGGCTAGAGAGCGCTGTGTGAAATGTCCAGCCATATTTATTATTATTATTATACTTATGTGCATGTTTTAAGATTATATAATATACATATATTATATTATTTATACAGAATCTATGAATATTATAAATGTATGTTTTTAGTATTTGCGTATTTTAGTTTAGAGATTAGAAAATGATTACTGATAAAATCTTATTATTCCCTTGACGATGCACTCGCTGATGCCCTAAATACGTAGTTAATGTATTATTTTTTAATTTAATTGTTTAATTGTGCTATGATTTGATGTGTGTTTACCTATTTAAAACTGTTATGTATCATTTTTACCTGTTGAGAGAGACTTATAGAAATTGTAATGTATTTTGACTTTTCCAAATGTACAGATGTATCGAAGTGGTATAAATTAAATAGTAGTAAAGGTAAATAAAAAGAATTTACACCTGTGGATTTGTAAGAGTGACGAAGAATGACGGTATTACTCAGAACAGTTGATGGATGCAGGACAGTGCATCGTAGGGCACGTTTCTAAGTTGCGTGACCTACGGGACACTACATTGTTATAAGCGATGGTTACCACTTAACATCATGTGGGCCATAAGCTAGTTCCACCTCTAGGTCGTATAAAAATAAAAATGTTTTTTGTTCCGTTTCTGTACAGTTTGAACGACTACATAATACCTAGATTTTTCAGTCAAAAAGCGCGCTTCTACATTCCGTATACTTGAAGTTTACACTGTGATGTTTCAAAATGATCCTTATGATGGCAATAAATAAAGATTATTTGGCTTTGACGTAATATGTTGTGCGATTATAGACTGAAAAATCTCAACTGGATATCTAAGCCTACGGAGAGATTCAGTTTCGATGCAGATGGAAAGAATTAACTATAATACCTAGTCAGGTCATAAGTATTGTCACACAGTAAAAACTTTTCTTTTAGAATGCTGGCCACAAAAAAGTTTATAGAATTAGAATTTCGAATTGTTCATGAAAATAAAAATGTATACTTTTTAGAATTTTACTCATTTTTAAATATGGAGTGGACGCTTAAAGAAGACCGTGTTGCAGTTATTGCGTTGCATCATTGCGGTTACGCGCCAATTCAAACTTTTGACATACTGAAAAATTTGAATATAACCTAAAGATTCGTTTATCGCACCATCAAACGATACAATGAAGACTCTAGTGTAGATGACAGGTCAAGAAGTGGTCGCCCTCGGTCTGTTAGGACTCCAGCAGTGATAAAAGCTGTGAAGGCGCGAATTCAAAGAAATCCCAAAACGTAAGCAGAAACTGTTGGCCCTTCAGGTGGGGTTAAGCAGAACCACGGTGAAAAGGGTGTTAAATGAAGACTTAGGGCTTCGGGCATATCGAAGAAAAACAGGACATCGTTTGAATGCTTGTCTAATGGACCTGAGACTGAAGAGATGCCGCGCTTTGTTGAAGCGGTACGCGGGAAAAAAATATCGGGAAATTCTTTTTTCGGATGAAAAAATTTTTACCGTAGAAGAGAGCTACAACAAACAAAATGATAAGGTGTACGCACACAGTAGTGAAGAAGCGAGCAACCGTATTCCGCGTGTCCAACGAGGCCATTTTCCATCCTCGCTCATGGTATGGTTGGGAGTTTCTTATTGGGGCTTAATAGAGGTACATTTTTGTGAAAAAGGTGTAAAAACGAATGCAGTTGTGTATCAAAATACAGTCCTGACGAACCTTGTGGAACCTATTTCTCATACCATGTTCAATAACAGGCACTGGGTATTCCAACAAGATTCGGCGCCAGCTCATAGAGCGAAGAGCACACAAGACTGGCTGGCGGCGCGTGAAATCGACTTCATCCGGCACGAAGACTGGCCCTCCTCCAGTCCAGATTTGAATCCGTTAGATTACAAGATATGGCAACACTTGGAGGAAAAGGCATGCTCAAAGCCTCATCCCAATTTGGAGTCACTCAAGACATCCTTGATTAAGGCAGCCGCCGATATTGACATGGACCTCGTTCGTGCTGCGATAGACGACTGGCCGCGCAGATCGAAGGCCTGTATTCAAAATCACGGAGGTCATTTTAAATAAACTTTAGTGTCATAAGAATCTATGTTTTGTTAAGTTCATTTTGGTATATAAATGGTTACATAATGAATAAACTTGTTTCAATTATTTTATATTAAACATGTGACAGAATGTATGACCTGACTAGGTATATGCGAAACCGCTTCTCATCGAAACAATCCTGAAAATATTATATTTTCACATATAATAATTTAACGCTTAAATTGTAAAATTACGCAAATTAAGGCTTTTTACATCCACCCTATCAGCCTATACACTTCCGCGATTATCATAATTTCCATTAAACCATTTATATGCAGATACCATTAAATAAATACGTATTTTGTGGAACAATAAAAGGAAATCGGAAGCACATAATAATAAAACTAAAGTGGATGCCGTTAAATAAAAATATCACGTAGATGTGATTCTCCGTCATTATATTTAATTTGCCATTTATGAGATTTTGTCTAGGTAATGATAATGATTCTTAGGAATAAACTGCATGAAATTATGCCGATCATAGATATATTTTCGATCTTTCGAATTATTATAACTACATTGATATTGGGTCTCATAAAAAGCTGATGCAAACAACTCATTGACATCCACCATCATCATCATCAATATATAGCAGTCCACGCTGGACGTCTCATCGACATCCTACTATACTATAATATTATTATTATTTTTTTATTTTTATTTATTTATTTATTTATTTTAGGAAAACCATCAGCACATATTAAACACAATAGTTACAGTGAATAGTAATAAACAGGCCATTTAAAGGTCTCCACTGATAGAATCACATTATACTAACAAGCAACAACAATATAACAAAAGACAAAATCTAACCGAACACTGTACAGGTCACTCACGTTCACGATACCAAATCAGGTGCCATTCACTCAATTTACAAGTAGATATATTACAAAACTAGTTATCAAAAACTCATCAAAATCGATCAAAGAAGATATTATTAATTCTGTTTTTAAGAGATGAAATACTGCAGTTGAACAGGTCAAGGTCATGCTCATTGCTCAATAGATTGAATAATTTACTTGCACGATACACAAACGCATTTTGGCGATAATTCGTAGAAACTACGGGTAGATAAAATAGGTTGCTTCTCCTAAACATTCTGGTAGGCGCATAAAATTGTATCTTACTAAGGAGTGGCGGGCAATCGACAGCAGAATTAATTATTTTCAATAGGTATAAGATGTCGACAAACTCTCGTCGCAGATAAAGGGTAACAAGGTGTTGCTTGGCACAATTGAGTACATAGTCCGAGTGGTAGGTCCTTGTTTTATAGTTTAGAAAGCGTAAAAATTTCCTTTGTATGGCCTCAAGCCTATCGATGTAAATTTCATAAGCAGGGTTCCACACTTGAGAAGCATATTCTAGATGACACCGAACATAGGTACAATAAAGAATTTTAATATTTTTTATATTTTTAAAGTCCTTAGAGGACCTCATTACGAATCCTAAAGCTTTTGATGCTTTTTTTACGATTGATGACACATGCGAATCGAATAACAATTTTGAGTCATGGATAACACCAAGATCCTTAACTTCACTGACTCTCTGAAGTGTGTGCCCTTTTATAGTGTAACTAAAGTTGATAACGTTAACTTTCCTAGTATAAGTCATTATATTGCATTTGGTAGGGTTGAGCTCAAGTTTATTTACAAGGCAATAAGAGTCAAGGCGATCAAGATCGTCTTGCAGAAGCTTAGCATCCTGCTCGCAGGTTATCTGCCTTAGTATCTTCATGTCATCAGCGAAGGCAAGGACAGAGGAGTTCAAAAAGCATGAGTCAATGTCTGCTATAAAAACTAAGAAAAGTAAGGGGCCCAGCAACGAGCCCTGCGGGACACCACTTGGAACATTCATACACCTTGAAGTGTAATTACCTAATACAACAACTTGCGATCTATTGTGGATGTATGACGTAAACCATCTGAGAAGGTCGCCCCTGATCCCTATAGATGAAAGCTTGAAAATTAGACGGTGGTGGTCAATTCTATCAAACGCTTTGCTATAGTCAGTATAGACCACATCCGTCTGGTAGCCATTGTCCATTGCTTCGGTGAGTGTCTCGTTAAGCAGAACCAAATTGGAGACAGTAGACCTACCTGGAAGAAACCCATGTTGGGTGGAAGGGAGTACGTTCTTAAGGGCACCATAGACTTGTTCGTATATTATCCTTTCAAATAGTTTAGCTAATATACATAACTTAGATATGGGACGATAATTATTTACTTTATCTTTTGGTCCTTTCTTATGCACGGGGGTTATAAAGGCTGACTTCCAAATGGTAGGTACATAGCCTTCCTTTATTGACCTATTAAAGATTGTAAGTAAGGGTATGCACAAGGAATCGGCACATTTTATTAGTAACAACGGTGGTATAGAATCAGGGCCTGATGATTTAGTTCTGTCCAATCTTAATAGTTGAATTTTAATTATTGGTATTGACAGCTCAACAGAAGATAAGCTACAATCTGTGGTAGTTGTGAGAGGTTGATTACTGTTATTAGAATAAGAGTCGATAGCTGGATTTTGGGGAACAAGAAAAGTAGAATGAAAGTAATCTGCAAACATGTTACAGATTGAGCTTCCTGAGCCGGTAGTTGTGACGCCGTCAGACATGGTGTTTGGTATAGATGTTGATTTTGATAAAGATTTAAGATACGACCAGAAATATCTAGGGTTGTCTTTAATTGATTTTTCTACTGAGGAAATATATAAGTTAAAGCAGCCCTCCTCTAAGACTCACTCACTTTAAGATAGTCTACCGTGATTTTATCAGCCAACATTCCATAGCGTTTGAATTTTTTGTAATATTTAAATTTCTCTTTAAGTACTTTTTAACTTATACTATTTAACTTATAAATGCGAAAGTGAGTGTTTGTTTCGCTTTTAGGTCGTAAGGACAGAACCGATTTCGATAAAATTTGGTATATGGATTGATTACAAATTTGATAGAGGCATATGCTACTTATTGTTGCCAAATAACGCGTGCGAAGCCGCGAGCGGAAGCTACGTAGAGAATAAACTGAACGATCTGTAACTGAAAAGTAAATGCGGGCAAAAAGCGTCAGAGAGAAAGTGCAGTCAGTAGTTGTTTCTTTCTGGAATACAGCAAAGAGACAGTTATTTGCCGCACAGTCGCTTGTCTCTTTTTAGAGAATAATCAATGTTATGAGGGTATAGTACTGCTCAGTCCATTCTCTAGGACGGTAGAAAAACTACACTTTATTTTATATCAAATAATCACAACAATATCGTTTATCTAATTTAAAACTTTATACAGGGTGATTGGTAATATACTCACGATATTCAAGTGACGGTTTCTCGACAAATAAATAAAATCGACTAAGGTGATTAATTCGATACAAAACTTACTGCCTACTCTTGCAATCGACATCCAAAATTAAAAGCCGTAATCCACAAAAGCGTAGATTTGCAGAGATGAGAATACCATGCGAAAATAACTAATTAGCATATCGATATTTCGACATCTCTCCGCTCAGTTTTAGTGGAAACGGTCAAGCGGCGATGTCTTATTTTTTACAGCGAAGTTCTAAGCAGAGAGCGCGTAGAGAGAGGTCATAAGTAGCAAATCTACGCTTTTGTGGATTACGGCCTTTATTTTTATATGTCGATTGCAGGAGTAGGCAGTAAGTTTTATATCGAATTAATCACCTAAATTTAGTCAGTTTTCTTAAAAATTTGATAATATAACTAGTGTTTTTTTATCGAGAAGTCTTTTTTTTATGTTTTGAGGAACCGTGAATATCGTTGGTATATTACCAAACACCCTATATATAGTATGTAAAATTTTAGATGTATCTATGACAAACTAATAAGACCATACGTGGTAAATGTGACATCAATCCTCATATATCAAAGCACTCTTATAGTGCTGCGCTAACCAGATATCTAGTTGTGTATGTGGTCAAAGCATAAAAGCCTTAACTTTGCAATGGCGTTATACGAAATAATAATAAAATGACTTCTCTCGTGACCTCGGTTGAGGAGTAATATCACGGTTGTAGTTACACTTCTAAGCACAATATATTTTTTTATCATTAATCACTCACATCATTTGAAAAACAATCTGTCTTAAATTGAGGTTTAAGGCCTAAGTTTTTTATTAGTATAAAGAAGGCTTTATTCCTGTAATGCGTGAACGCCTTTTAAGGCCACCCAGTCGGATGAGAACAAACGACAACAAACGCTGACCGCAGCTGCTGGACCGCAGCCAACGCGAGTATTTTACACAATATAATGCGACAACTTAATGCTTTGCGATTACGGATACTGCCGTAAATTACTTCACCATGGCCTTAAATCGTATTTTCACGGTTGCGCAAAGGACTTATGCGTAAAGTTCAGAACCTCGAAAATGTACGTTAGATGATAGCGAAGCGATGGTGAAACGGTGACGACAATGCTTCAATCAAGGTAGAGTTTGTTTTTTTTTAAGTGAAAACTTCTTTAGGCGCGTTGGGCATTTATGAAATAGAAAAAAACCATTGTACTCGCGACACCGTTACCGACACCTCTGTAAATAATATATTTTTTTTAGTTTGTGTAAGGGCATAAGACAACTTTCTTAGTAAATTTTCATGTTTATGCGACAGCCATCATGATCATTTTGCAACATCCAAAATTTGAAGCAAAATTTTCTTTAGTCGTGTTTGGCATATTTTGAGATAGAAAAAAACCATTTAACTCGCTACACTGTTAGCGTTACCAACACTGTTCCTGACGATTAAAAAAATAATTCCTGATTATTCAAAAAATACACTCGTAATTGTTCAAGTTTTCACTTCTGTCGGTACTCCCGGAGTGCCACTTTTTTATTGTTATAGAGTTCGGCCAGTATTATTTAAAAAACTTCCAATTTCAAATAGATAGTTGCAGTAGTTAGTGAGATAACCTCCTGTGACATGCGGATGGACAAAGTCACATCACAAGTTTTCTGTTTTTACCATTACACCAAATTTACTCACTGCACTTACTGCTAGTATACCGTGTGCAACTCTGAAGAAGCTCACGCCCGTCGCCCGAATCGGCTGAAACAAGCAAAACAAAAACTATCATTACTATTCCAGACCTTAACTTTTTCTCGCGTGGCAGGTTTTAAATTATCAAGTTAAAATCTCGTTTTAAATAAGTACGTTATTCTTTGGAATGACCAGACAATATTGGCCTTTGTTTGAATGGTAATTTACATCACCTATTTCCATATTTTATTGCATTTTATGTCAGTTTGTCCAACCAATATCAGACGTATACGTAGTTTATCAGTGCTGTAAAGCTAAAATTTGATGATGATACGTTTTAATGACGTCTCTCTATCTTTAAAGGTTGGAAGAAAACTCTTATTAGGGTTAAGCTCGCCTTTATATACGTCTATTTTGTAAACTGTTTTTGTCTGTAATATATTTGTGTACAATAAAGAATACAGATAAATTCTCGTATTCGCGTAAGATTTGGCATCAGTTATACTCATTATCTCTTTACTAAGTACCTTGTTGCTCGAGCTCTCATCCGTTTAAACTAAAGTCTTACGGAACATGATACTCGTACATAGCCAGCATCTTGTACGTTATCAAGAAACCTCAAACGTGCAGAAACCATGTCTGTGTTGTACTTAGGTACTTGTAATATGAGCTAAAGTTCGGAACAGATCTGCATATTATGAGCTTTTAGTTCAGTGGGTACTAAATCTTACGTCCTACCCTACTACACTGTAGGTAGCTCTACATCAGTGTTTCATCTTATATTATATTATATTTATTTATTTGATCAACACAATCATAAATCAAACATGAATTACAGCTTAATGTCATAACATTTTTAGTATAAGTGGAGACGACATGATATTTTTAAAAGAGATTTGAAAGTAAAAAAAAATGTGTTACAAAACTTCTGCTATTAAATTTAAGAAAATAATTTTAAAAAAGTAATTCATCCTTAAAGACCAAAGGTGTGTTTCTGTTTTACTTTACTGTGTCGGTAAAGGACCGTTACTCATACATGTCAAGATAACCGTGGAATTCAATGTGTTGTGTGATAGTTTGCCGCGATAACGCCACAGTACCTGTAACCTTGTTTGACAGCTCATTTGACAGTACTGTAAAAAAGTAACTTATGCACAAGCACTATAGTTTCAATGGCCAGCTGTAGTTATCAATGTTTCTTTGATCATATTCTAACGGAATATTTCTTGAGTTGGTTTGATTAGAATATTTTTAACATTTTGTTTTGCCTAAATTAAAATATTTTATTGTTATTTTAATTATTGTTAAAAAGTTACTAGTTTTGGTAAAAATCCGTGCAAAGCCGGGGCGGGTTAGCTAGTACAATATAAATCTGCTTATAGGAATAAAAAACATAATTTTAAATCTGTATACGTGAAATGAAACCTAAAGATATACCAAAAGCTAGAATACCATCAGCTGATGGAATGTCAGTACTGCAGAATGCAATAAAGTTTCGTCAAGTTTTGGTACATTTACCGAGAAAGCAAAAGCACTGCCAAAGTATCCATGGACGATGCCAAGGATTTGTTAGGGAGCACGCTCACTGCAAAATCGCGGCGGCATCGCGGCACAGTCGAGGCGTGGTTTTTATATAGAGGCAAGGTGAAATTACAGGCTCATGACAGTTTACACCCGTATGCCTCAAGTAGATGGACGCAAGGCAGTGGATCGTAGGGCACGTTTGAAGCGTGCGTGACCTACAAGGCTATGCTTTTGTTATAGGCGATTCTTCTTCTTTGTGTCAATATGGTTCATATTATTTTAAACATCAAATGTTGTTTTGCCAATACTTGGCCACTGCAACAACGTTACCTGTGGCGGTACAAGTATCCCACAGGGTGCAAGAATAAGGGCACAATAGGCAGCCTAGTAAGTGTGCAATAGTCTGAGGGTATGTACCGCATTTACTCATATTTTACATGCTGCGATCCATTTGTGTCCTGAAACGGTTGAGTGATTTCCACGTGGGCTAAGGAAGGTATTTTCCGGCAGGCAGCTCTTCAGCAGGCTCTATGTAGTTTTCAGGAGGCAATAGATACCACTTATCATTAGGTGGGCCATATGTTTGATCCAATTTCAAGTTGTATAATCACAGCACGGTCGAGGTGTGGTATTTGTATAGAGGCGAGGCGCGGTCAGCTTTGCTTTCTTTAGCTTCATGTCAGTCCATTCAACATGTCATGTCAGAGGATGAAGACATATTTGCACTTATACAAGAAGTAAATATAAATACATTAACATGTCTAAACGTAGCTACGTTTGAAATGAAATTACAAAATGGTGGCGGTGCTTTGCGACGCGAGCAGATATCGTCTCCAGCCCGCCCGCACTTCCATATAATCTTAAAAATACCTAAAGGCAGCGTGCCAATTTTGCGTCTGCACCTCGATCGTACTCGAAACTTGAGCGTGTGAGCGATACCCCTTAGATTACAAAATCTTCCAAATAGAATCACGTTTCGTATAAAGTACCTATGTTTGGTTAGATATGTGCTAGCTCCGTGTCTCATTCTAAGTTTATCTGTTATTTGCGATGGTAAATTTTAACTTCTGATACAAATACGTCAGTATTCAGTATTCATTTATTCACCATTTCATTACATTGCATAATATTGGTATGTCAAAAATATATAACAAATGTCAGTTAACGTTGGAACAGCAATTGCAATATAGATACTATTCATGCACGCCATAAAATGAACAGCTCATGTACAATTTTTTTTTTAATATATATTATAGGCTAGCATTTGACCATTATCTCGCTTGATGGTAAGCGATAATGCAGTCTACGATGATACACGCTTGCCTAGGAAGAAACCTATTCACTCGTGACTTGAAGATCCCTAGGTTGTAGTTATCAGGAAACACAGACTCAGGCAAGGCGTTCCACTCCTTGGCGGTGCGCATAATAAAGGTGGAAGAGTAGCGCATTTAATAATAAAATGGATGGTTTTTGAAGAACGTTAAGTAGAACGTATAATCAACAGTGGACGTCATACAATTTATATGATGATGATAATGGTATAGGGGTTTATTCTCGAAATCCTCACCACTTCGTTCCCCACCAGTGCGTAGAGGTTGTGTAACTGGACTATTACTACAAACACATTTATTTTCGAATAATTTTAATTATAAAGAAATTGCCCGTGTTTAAGTAAGTATGTTTGTAGTAATTGTCCAGTTACAAGGCTTCTACGCACTGGTGCGGAATAGTTGTGGTGATTTCAAGAATTTGAAATTTGAAATGAAATTTATTAAATTATAACAGACATCAAATTAACATAAACAATCCTAGAAGTAATTATCTTTCACATAGACGGATCCTGGTGGGGTCGCATTAGTATCCAAACTAGGTAAACCTGTGTAATGGCATACTAATGTCCTCCGCCGGGCTTGATAGTATATAACAAAATTGCAATTGAATTCAATAAATTAACTTAGAATTATTGTTATAAAATAATTACTAAATACATTGATATATAAAATAATAATAGTTTACACTTGAAAAGACTTTAAATAGAAACTTGAAATTATACATAATAATAAAAAATAATATTATGACATAAATACAATAGTGGTTAATAATAAATGGAGAGAGCGGCTAGAATAGCTTCTGTAGAAGCATAGTCTAGATTTAGTAGCCAGTCTGACTACTATTTTACATTTGAAGGATGTTAGAGGGTACAAATTTAGGTGTTTGTTAAGTTTTTTATAGATATAAGAACTCATAAAATAATTTTGTCGTCTTGCAAGGGTTGTGGTACATTTCGTAATATTAATAAACCTGATAGATCGTGATTCTCCAGCAGTCATGGAATCAAAGTAAAGGGTTTTATGGTATAGGATGACAGTGATACATAAGATACATAAAGTAGTAGTATAGTGATACATAAAGCTTACGGACGGATAATACCTGGCATTCTCTATAAAGAGAAGCAGTGGGATAACGAAAGGACTTGAATGACATAACTTTGAGCACATATACAGAATAAACCGGTATAGGTTCCGGACAGGTCTTAGAAACCTGTCCCAGGCAGTACAGCAGCAGCGTCTTTCTTCCTGCACGCGTGGTCATAAGTAATAAGTATGTATGTGTTAATCAGGTTTACCTATGTACCAATTTTATCCAAATCGGTTTTGCCGTTTTTACGTGATTGAGTAACAAACAAACATCCAAACTATTGCATTTATAATACAACCTGTTCAATAAAACGTTCATAACAATGAACGACATTAATTTAAAACACACATCCGGAATCGTATTAACTGATTTTAGAGGTGGGTTTAATATCGGTAGCTTGAATATTTATTCAGTAATCGATACATTTCCAATAGACAATTTTTTTAGTAAATCGCTGGTGTCTTTGCGACGATGCTTAGTCATTTTAACAGGTTGTTCGAAAATTTAAAATGTTTTATGGTAATTAATTTGAAAAAGCCCGTGTTTTTATTTAATGTCGTACATAACAAAACACGTTGTATAAGTGTGATGTAATAGGTGTGATTGCTTCAGTGAAGACTTCTGGCAAAGTGTTTAGGGAGCAATTATTTGATGAAAATATTAGGGTCTGACACATTATTCCATATCAAACTATAAACCTTGCAGGGTTTAGGAGCGATTTGTGGCTACCTCTACTCAACCCTGATCGGTAAGCCCTATAGTGCATTGTACCCACACTTGACAGCATACGCAGAAATTTGAGTCTTATGACATTGTAATAAGGTTTTATCATGCCTTTTTGAATTTTCATGTAAATATAGAACGATGTCCTGTAAATAAATAATACATTTTAACTAAACTATGCGATGGGTAAAAGTTAGTCGACACTTGTCGCAAACTTTTCGTCTCAGGTGCTGTTGTGGCAAATTCTAATGGATCTGTTCACTTTACGGTGTTTACCCTAGCTGTATCTATTTTAAACTCGGTTATACTTAACCTAGTTTCCGTTGTGTTATGAAAATTTAGTTTTTCTCTGCTAATACTTCGTTTTTTAAGTGGTGGGTAGGTTAAAATGAGCTATTTATACGAGCATTTTTATAACTGCTAACAGATGGCGTTGCTCTGCGATAGCTGATTATCAAAGGAAAGTGAATTGTCAATGTCAATTGGCATGTCAAAATTATTTTCCGAGAAATTTAAATGAAAAAAATTTTTTTGTTAGTTTATCTGACGAAGTGAGATTGTTATAGACAAATTTTGATGTCGTGTATTAGTGATTTTGGCATATATAAACCATATTTTTGGCAGCTTATCTCCAGGCAGCGCCATCTATTACGCTAGTTGGTACTAGTTTTTTTTAAACTGAAAATGAAAAGTCCTCATGGTATGTTTGCTTTAAAAAAACTAAAGCATTTACTTGTGTAGAACATGTGTAGCGCACTTATATTGAATTAAGACTTTAAACTTAAAACACCTCTTTATTGGCGCAGCGGCTAAAAAATACAGTTTACAAGCTTTAGGTATAAACAAACCGAGCCGAAAAACAAATTAAACGGTGCATTAACGGTAAGTAATCTCAAATTAACACACCACACCATTACACTCACACACCACAAAGCACAAAAGGTACAAACGGTGGGTACATTAAACTCTTCCTGTCACTCAACGACGCAGACAAATCGTTGTGAAACTGTTCATCCGTCACTTGACCTACTTTACGTATGAGCGTCAAACCCTTTGAACTAGACCCAATAACGTAGTACAACTGCAGTGTCACATCTACGTTTATCTTACAAATCTTAAAGCTATGACCATATTATCGAACGTGACTTACATTCGCAACTCACGGACGCGACTTACTAATATGCAAACTGTGTCGGACGTTGACTTATAATATTGGGATCTGATACACTCCAAATTATCAAAACACAGATTTCGTTAAACAAAATGTCAGTTTGATAAAGTCTCCGATCTTCATGTCGGAGGGAAAAAGTGGAACATACAAAAAAAAGTGGCACTTCAGGAGTGCCGACAGAAGTGGAAACTTTAACAATTACGAGATACTTATATACAGGGGTGTCGGTAACAGGGTCGCGAGTTCAATAGTTTTTTTCCATCTCAAAAAATGCCCCACGCGCCTAAAGAAGTTTTCACTTCAAAAACTTATAATATGCAAACCTTGTCGAACGGCGCTTATAGTCATTTCTGCGACATATAAAAACATCCGAGGAGCCAGATTCTCGTCGGATATCGAAGCGCTTATAGTCACGTCCGTGACTTATTTGCTTATTGTAATTATTTACTGACAGTTTGCACATGTCTAGCATCTAGTGTCTACATAATGTTATTGGCCAGATACAGTATATAAGTCGCGTCCGTCAGTCGCAACTTACAGTCACACGCAACTGACGACTGAAAGCTTATGTTGCGCTTCTCTCCGTCTGCTTGTAAACTTACAGGAATACATTTAATTCGAACAACTTTACTTTACATTAGCAAAGACCAATACAAAAAAAAATTAATTAGTTGTAATTAATTAATTTTTATTTATTCTATAGTTAACTCACATTTGTAATAAAATTTTGACATACCAATATTATGAAATGTAATGAAATGGTGAATACTGAATCTACAAATTAAGAATTTCCTGTTGTTCCCATTACTACACTTGTTGTTATTACTGTGTAGATATGTGTATATGAAACTAATCCTTAAGATTGCTATAAATAAATATTGTTTTTCTTTGACGGATTGAAGTAATGCAGCGCGTTAACAATCCAGTCCAATGAGCTTTCAGCTCGTACAAATGTTCAGCTGTACAATTACAGGCAATAAATATTACAATTAATTAATTATTATTAGAATTATAAATCTTTAATGCATAGCACGTCCACACCAGCATTATATAAAATTGCTATAAATATTAAACATAGGACAATTAAGAATCAATTAATTCTTTCTGAGGGTCTGGTCGAAGCGACGTGTGATCCGAGAGCTGGCGCTTATCTGGGGCAACGCTTAAGCATTGCAATTCAACGGAGCAACGCAGCCAGTGTCTTGGGGACACTTCGGCCTGGTAGTGATCTGGAGCAGTTGAGCTTTCTATATATCGTTGGCAACGGTCTTTAGATGATTCAACTGTTTCTCCTGTATTATAGTCTTGTAAATAATTTTATATTTTTTCCCATTAACTATGAATGCCATTCAGAATCATAACATAATTAGGCCAAATAAGTTTATGACCTTCGCTAGAAACTGTTTTACTGAATTATGTCTACAATGTTCAATGCCATCGACAACAGAGTGAGAAATATGGACCTTTTATGATAATGCCTTTGCATGGATATGGCTCGCTTTCATCGCAGAATATGAATTCTTTTAGTTCCTTATTCGAAGCTTAATGCAATTTCAAATAGAAAATCACTCATAAAATTTTTCGAGATGGAAATGAGAAGGCATCTAACATCAAGCAATGCATACATATTCTAGAAAATAATTTTATTTAAAAATTCACCGAAAGGCGATCAACATTTTTTACAATTCTTATTCTGGAACATTTTTGGAATAATAAAACTGTAACTGGGACAAATTTTAAATATTTTTTGAAATTTTTGTTTGATATTAACTAATTATTTGATATTGTAAAGGCCAAACGACATTGTAATTTTTATTTTTGAGATGGATTCGATCAAAAACAAATGTTAAATAAGAGCCAAGTTCAATATTATGATAAATGCCTTGGTTGTTGACTTCAACGACAAAAGAAGTGAGATCTAAATGGGTGCCTAGTTCAATGGTCAGTCCTGAAATTTGTTTATAACAACATAAAATATTTTATAACAACTTAATTAATTATTATTATTTTATATCATTTCTTCTTATAACTTAGGATAATATATTAAAGCCAAGTCTGACTAAGCTAGTTCTTATATACGAATTATTATAAAGTACCTACTAAAACAGTCATGGAAGAGCCCTATGTTCGATGGCTAGTTTCTACCCGCAAGCCAAATTTTCGGAAGAATAAAATGAGAACTTACAGCTTTAGAGTTTGCGAAGGCTATAATATAATTCGTATATGAAAACTATCTAAGTCAGACCTTAAACTATGGATATTATTACATGATTTTTTACTCAAATAACGGAAGGGTTTCTGGGTGTTAAAGATTTTACGTAAAAAATGTTTATTATTTCTCGCGTCTCAAATAGCACGACCGTCGCAACCACCAATTGTGCGTAGTGGACGAGCCATCGTTAAAGCTATAGAATAAAAGAAAAGTATTTTGATCAAGTTTTGGTAGAAAATAAGCATTATGTTATCTTACAAAAACGTTTTAAAGTAAAAATGGATCTTCAATTTGAACTTAAAATGTTATTTATTTTATTAGCACTTTCTCTGCGATTAGTAATGAAATAGTTACTACCCAACCGAGCAGCTGGAAACTTTATGTTTGCTGTTGAAGTGATTTTATGTGCCTTTGTATGCTCTACCTTTAAAATAAAAGCACAAAACACACACAGTCAGTCTTCTGCACTTTCAACATTAAAAAACAATAAGATTGCTCGTAGTCGGTTTCGTAGAGCGGCTACGATGCTACGAGTATGTAACTTTGTCTGGCCAAAACTCTTGTTTATTTGATGAAAGTACTGCTTCAAGGAACAGATTTTATTTTGTTGATTCTATTTTTTTGTTCCTTTTTTTCATGGTTATTGCTAAAGTGGTTGGGGTTTACCATAGTGATAGTGACCATAGGTTAGCTTGAAAAAATTGCTAATTAGCATTATATCCCTTGTGCGATATGTATTAGATTACTAGTAATAAAGGACGGCCTCAGAAAGTCTTCTTTGTAATGTTTAAAACTAAGATTTTTTGCAACAACAGTTTTATTGAAATCGACACAAACGTCTTACGTAAATAATACATCCAATTTTATTTCCATTCCGATCACACACCCCACTAAATCTACGGAAAAGACAAACAAACTTGGTCCCTTTTCCCCTTGAGATTAAGTAGGACGATCCGATTCGCCTATGGCCCCAAGATGGTCTAAACAGATTGAGCACGGAGGTCCACGGCCATCTATTCAGCTCGTTGGAACTATGCCATGATTATCTTTGTTTGGAGCCACTATAACTCAGCGTTTGGCCACATTCTCATAAGGCATGTCCGAGAACTTTGGAGCGCTGTATGCTTTATTGCAAGATATCATAGCTTCTAATTAGTATTATTTGCAGCAACGTGAGATTTATCTGAAAATATTAGTATATTGGTAAATATCGAAATAATGAGAATTAGGGTACTGATTGGTACAGTTACCAAAAATTTGTTTATCAATAATTTGTAATTTAAACTCGAATTTTCCAAAAAAAATAGGTAAATTATTTGTCTAGTGAAAATTAAAAAAAAAAATTGCTTGTTACTGATTTATAGTGTCTCAAAGATATCATTAATTTATTTTGTACTTTGCGTAGATAGATAGATAAACAACAATTTAATGTAAACCACACTTAAATTAGCAAGCAATATTAAAACAAATAATAATGTCAAACTCCAAGAATGCCTTGAGTTTGGATTTTTGGATATTAGTCAAATACCATCTATTATTATACTTATTATTATTTGACGACCTCTGTGTCGCAGTGGGCGTATAGTTGGCTGAGACGCAGGAGGTAGCGGGTTCGATTCCCGCCGCGGAACAAATGTTTGCATGATTTATAGATATTTGTTCCGGGTCTGGTTGTTTCTTTATATATTATAAGTATGTATTTACAAAAAAAAATGTATATAAGTATTATATCAGTTATCTGGTTCCCATAGTACAAGCTCTGCTTAGTTTGGGGCTAGATAGCGCTGTGTGAAATGTCAAGCAATATTTATTTTATTTATTTATTTAAATAAAACACGCAGAAATACATGGCAGTCTTATCGCTAACCGATCTCTTCCCGGCAATTTAAGGATAGACAGTAACTTTAATAAATTAAATAACGATAACACAGTACTAAGGTTTATTTTTTATCTACTTGCTTAACTCTGTAGGTAGCTGCGTAAAACTACAAAAGTAGTAAGTAACAAAGTAAGCGGCCAAAAAGAAAGTTCTTTAACTAGGAGACCCCAACCAATCGAACAAAATACTCTTGAGCAGTTCTGTTGAGTAGTTACGAAAAAGTTACCCCCCTAACTTTGTTTGGATGCTTCAGAAATTTCAGACATAAAAAGTTTTACGATAATAAATAATAGCACTTTTACTAAATAAATGTTTTTTTTATCTAGTTATCGCACTTTCCTACCACTATATTTAGCTGCTGTAAGGTTTATCTATGTTAGGTTTGCTGGAAAAAAACTATTATTAGGTGCCCCCAATTCGCAAACTTAACATGATAAGATAGATCAGTAATCTGAGAAAAAGAGCAATACAGAATAAGAAAAGAAAGTGAACATGCCTTCCTACTAATAATTTTAGAATATTAAAGAGAGATCGCCACAATATTATCGATTATATATTTGTGAATGATAAAGATAATTTTGCGTACCATTTTCAAGGAACTAATTTGAATAACGTATGAAATTAGGATAATAAAATATTTGTGTTATGAAAATAAACATGGAATATACGAAATAGAATGATCGATGAATATTAATTATGCTAATTATATTGATTATACCATTGAGGCATATTTACCTAAATATTAACTATTGGTTATACTTGTACGTAGTATATTATTTATCTGTGCTATTGGAAAGCGATTTAGAGTAGTATAAAGTTTTTAGCAAATTAATTCACTTAGCTTTGATAGTTGATCGAGCGAAGCGAGATCTCCAAATCAACTTGGACAAATCGGCGTTGTATGTATGTATGTTTGTTTGTCCGAGGATAACTTCCGAAGCGTTCATCCGATCATCGTGAAATTTGGTATATAGGTAGGTAATGATGGCACAATTTTGCTGTGACTCAATGAGCTAAAAAATTTAGGGGGTTGTTGAGATATTGGGGTTCAAGAGGGGTAAAAAAAATTAAAATGACTATTAGGTCATATGAGACGTCAAATGAATGGTCTTAATTAGTACATTTCGACCCCATTTTTATTTTTAGTAAAGTTTTTGTAGTTTTTGAATTATTAGCCATAATAAAAACAAAACTTTGACAAAATTCACAGGGTACACCAGTGACCTCACAGTGCTGTAATTTGGTATGCGTGTAGCTTAAGTATCATAAATATAGGCAAAAGTCTGAAATCCAGAATAATTGTAATTTGTACCACAAAAAAGATAACCAATAAACATAAACTCCCGTTACCTGTAATTTGAATGAAACTGTAGGTCCAGTTAGGTGGTTATTTATTTCGTGGCACTATTTTGATAGTCAAAGTTTAATAATAATATTTTTTTTTATTTTATGGTAGACTCGCGAGATCTCAATTCGGGGCGAACCACTAGTTAGTTCCAATAACACTTTTATAATATTTATAGTAACAGAAAAATATTTTTACTCACACATACATTAATGGCGACTTGCGCAATGATACCGAAATATGTTTAGTCGCTAAATACGTTAAGGAATTGTTGTGCAAGTTGATATTTTTCTTATAAAAAAAACACTAGGTATGGTTTTCTGTAATAATAACTTACTTTATTGTTATTATTATAACCTTTATTCAAACAAATTATTTAGTACATTGAATTTTTTTTATCTAGCCTATGCTGTCCCACTGCTGGACAAAGGCTTCCCCCTCATCTCTCCACTTATCTCGATCTTGTACCAAATCCCGTCAGTCCCTATAAAAAGCGTCCAGATCATCGCGCCACTGCTTCTTAGACCTTCCACGGTGTCGCTTTCCACAGGGCTCCATCCAGTTACGACCTTAGCCCACCTATTTGCTAGCATTAAACCTTAACTACTTAAATAATCTGATTTTGTCGACATCAAGAACTATGTACGTTTGCCATTTTTTCGGCAAAGACCTCCTCCAACTTTTTCCAATTCTGCCTTTTGCTCTTCTACTCCGAGTTTTACCTGTTGTTGTTTTAATTTTGTCTTCTCATATCCTGAATTGTCTTCCCTTGTTCCTTATTTTGTAAGTTGGACACCAGTTAATTCAGACTTTACTCCATTTTTAGGGTTCTGTACCTTAAAAGGTAAGGTAAAAAGGAACCCAAAAGAAAAACCCCAAGGGAAAAAAAGGTGAAATGAGATCACTTTCTTGTCCGTCTGTCCGTGTGTCACCACCGATTTTCTCAGGAACGGGTGAACCTAGCAAGTTGAAATTTATACTTACCAAATACTAAGGTCTAGAATCCCTATTAGATGTATAAAAATCAAGGTCCTGAGTCAACACGATAATAAGATATGAGCAAATTCAGATATTCGCGAAAACTTGTAAGTACCAAAATTTACCTTAATTTTCAACTTTTTATTTTGCGGAATTTTCCCTTTACTTGTGAAGACCTTGCTTTTAACCAAAATTTACAATTCTAGGTCAACCGGAAGTTCTTTAGGTTTTGAGTCGAAAATCTATATGGTAGTTCCCGTAAACCTAGAATCACGAAATTTGGCAAAAAGCAAGGTACAGCACAAATAAATGAAAAATCCCATAAATAAAAAAGTTTAAAATTATAGGGTGTCCGCTTAGTTGACGCAATTAAGATAGTCCTCTGAGTTGTATGGGCGCTCATACAATTTAGAGGACTAGCTTAATCGGCACCAACCTCAAATAAGGTAAATAAATAAAATTGTGCTATTGTGTGAAAGAAAATAAATATATTTATTATAGATAATGGTACGGAACCCTTCGTGTGCGAGTGCGACTCGCACTTGGCTGGTTTTATTAGATATGTAATGTTTTAAAAATCTTATGATTTCCCGTACGTGTCGGATAAAACTCTTATAAAAATATTACTCACGGATGTTTTGATTACCTACACTATCGTTTTTTTATAATTTTATAGTGTTATCCGAACACTTACGGAAAATTCCAAGATATTAAAACCATCTTAAAAATTTTATCTAACGGCGCTTTAGTCGTAATCTGAATCATCTCATTAATTTAGATCCTGACGTGACAATAGCCTGTAGCACAATTGGTAGTGCATCCTCGTACCAAAAGGAAGGTTGCGGATTCAAGTCCCGTCTATGCTTGAACATTTTTGATATAGTTTTAAAAATCTTACCTACACTATATTGATGTGTACTGAGAAAAGATGTTCTATTGCTTATCTTTAACTATGTCTTCGACTTCGGAAAAGCTTTTTCATAATTCACTTTCTCACTTACAAAATGATATTTACCCATAACTTCTGATAGGACCATCTATTTTTCCGCGAGTTTTCTATTAGCATAAGTAGATATAACGTTATACGACAGCCTCAGGCAACGTATCACATTTGTGTGGATAAATATTTACCATGCGTTGTACTAACCATGGCCAGTCTAAAAAAAACCCTCGATACATCAGAATATTTGATCACCAAGACTTTTGTGAATTGGTTTTGTTGATTCATGTGATATATTTTTTTGCAAAGTGACACACGTAGAATCGTATCAAGACATTCATCATGTTTTGTATAATAATATTTTGTTTGCGAAACATCTACTTAGTATTTTTGAAACTTTCACGATCAAACGTCTATTTGTCTACTTATCTCAATTGATTTGGGCATGTTACTCAAACAAACGCTACAACACTACAAAAACTGAGATACTTTATTAGAAAAGAATAGAATAAAATAATTCTTTATTGTACACTAGGAATACTTAAAAAAACTGATTTATGCTAAATACAGTACAATGGGTGGTATTATCGCTGAAAGCGATTTTTTCCAGGCAATGTTTGGGTGGAAAGTAATGAGCGAAGCAGTAATGGACAGCGGTGCACAGAATATATTTACAAATGAAAGAAATAAAAAAAATATATTATATCTAATAAAAATTGTACTACTAATACATAAATAAATACCTAAAGATAGACTAATATATCCAACCTAATTCCTAAATCATTATTATTACAAATATTCTAAAACGGGGACAAATAAAATAAATAATAAATAAATAAATAGATATCTCAAATGACAAAAAAAGTACTTAGTTATTAGTAGAAAAGATACTTGAATAATAGGTACCATCTAAATAGAAGATACGCGCTTATCTTTAGCTTTGAAAAACCTTCGTCTCACAATCAAATTGTAACAAAACTTCGCCATTGTTCTCAACCGCATTCAACATTCTGTCTTCACAAGGCTCGTCACAAATAAGTTAAGATTGCGAGTAAAAAGTTGGTTTGTGAATGTGCCACAGAAACAACATATTTAGTTGCTTTTTGTGTAAATGTTTCACTCAACGCTGAAATGACTTCTCTTTAAAAAGATGCTGTCATGAGTCAACGTAAAATTTTGAGGGCAACTAATGATCATACAGGGTAACTACAAAATTCACTGCTATATGAGGTCCTGTTACCTTGTTTCAATCAATCCTGATTTATTGTATCACTCTATATAAGTGTGAGAGTAGTTAAGAAGTATTAGAGCTACTCTCTGAAACGTTTTTCGATAGAACCATATTTCTAATGGTTCTACCGGAAAAAGCGGTGAACCCATGTGGCCAGATCCAAAGTTCTGGTTGTTCGAATCGAACCAATTGGAACAAAAAAGTCCACATAGTTTGATTGATTGAACCATGATTTTGACGTTCGATTAATCGAATCAACTGGAAAAAAAGTTCACATTGCCCGATGCATCGAACCACGTGGCCAGAGCCACTCAAGTGTTTGTTCAAATAGACTCGTACCTGTCTCTGGCACCAAGTAGTAATACTCGCATTGCTGTGTTAGTTTAAAATTATGGTTGCTGGTGAAATTTATCATATCAGTCAAGGAACGTCACTGCTGAACATAGGCCTTCCCCATAGATTTCCAGAGCGACCGATCTTGTGCGACCTGCACCCAACGGCTCCCAGCAACCTTTATCAGGTATTTCTAGTGCGTGGTCTCCACTCGAAATTACGGGTTCATACACCGTCTAAGTTGGACGTAACCTGTGAGGTAATGCAAATGTTACAGGCAGAGGTAACTATTCGACATCAAGCGGGTCAAAGCGTTGATCAGTCCCCGTATGTTATAAAAAAGTTATCTGTGACTAAAAGCCGATTCGGAGTGACCTAGGCCGGAATGCGTGCAAGAAGTGCGGTCTATCAGTCATGGCGGGCTGAATGTGACATCTCGTTTATCACGCTTGCGCAGGTATCACTGTGACTGGCTCGTTGTCCAGCTAATCATATTGACTGGAAGTTCGCATGTCCCCTATACCCAAAGCTGTCAGAAAGAAATCGCTTTTAGCAATAAGAACGCCACTTGTGTTTCTACGTGTGTAGTTATTTGTTTGTTAATTTATGTGTGGTAAACACCAAAGCGTGTTCTATCGATATATGTTTAATTTTAACAGAAATTAGATATTTAAAAATATATAGAGGTGCTTTTTTTTAAAATTTAGAATACAAGTTAAATTTTTAGAACGATTTGTATGCCCACATGTTATATGTTGTTGCGCGTAACAACTCCGACAGAATTTTTGAAATATATAAACATTTCGTTTGAACGGCTTTTAGTTGGATTTTACGTTTATATGTTTTAGCGAACGGGAAAAGTTAGTGGAAAAATACAGTTGACTGAATCAGACTTTAAAAAAATAGGTTATATTTTATAAAAAATGTATAGATACTTCGATGTTCAACTCGTATCAAAGCGTAAGCCCGCATATGTTCGACGATACATTTATCTCTGTATTGTTTTAGGACTCAGAAGCAAACTTTTTAAACCTATGAAAGATAACAAGCTCAAATTTAGTTATTGAACTAGATCCAGAATTGATTCAGAATTTTTCACACAAAAACTTGGTAGGTACGATATTATATTTGGTAATTTGGTAGGTATACATTCAGGTAGATACTTAATATAATAATGAACACTAAATCCCATACTACGATTCCCTGTGTTGTGGGAAGCTAGGCCCTGCCAAAAAAAAATCAGAAACATTAATTAAGCTTAATAGTAATAATCAATAATAATTGCAACATTTAAGCACATGGTCAACCAATTGGCTGGGTTCAAAACTTTGGTCGTTCCCAATTTAGTGAAGCGATCGTTCCTTTTATCGATCAAATATCTTTCAATTCAGCTGAACAAAATAATATGAAAAATATCTCCAACTTTCAACATCGTTGATTTTGAAAAGAACAGCTGGCGTTCACACAACCGTTGTAATCTCGAATCACTCGACGGAACTTGAGTTTTATCTCGTTCACGGTTCACTACGCCGAAAATCTGCTGCAGTCGATTATCGTGACGTCACTAGGGTTGCTAAACGATTACTCAAACCGGATATAACCGGCTCTGAGAAATTTTCACTTACAAGTAGAAGGAGATGTATAGTTTCACGAAATGCAGCATTTGATGTTAAACGCAGTCGTGGTACGTTTTTTTTTTACGATAGGAAAATGCTTTACGCATGTCCTCCAACCCGGGGAGAGCTGAAGGGGTCTGTCTGACTCTCCATCAGCTGTCAACCAGCGGCATACCGACTAAAAACCCACCGATATTCCTTCATTCACCTCAGTTCCAGTGCATCATCAAACCGCCCATCGGATGAGCGGGTCGATGCTGCACTAGCACCTGACAAGGTCACGGGTTCCCGGTTGGATTCAACCGCGGCCCTGTCGGTTAATGTCCGCCTTAAGCGGACCCCTCTGTCCTCCTCCTGGGAAGGAGAGGAATGCCCTGGAATGTTCAGCCGTGGCACCTACCTTAGCTCTCTGTTCTTCATAAGAAGTTTAAAAATACCACTAGAAAAACATTAATGAAAAGCTGAAACTACAAAAAATATTCTGAGAAATCTAAATAAACTATGTACAAACTTCCAAATTTCCCAGATTCGAGGTAAGTAAGTATTTTTGTACCAAACTAATTTTGCAATTCATACGTGAATTGCAAAAGTGCCGAATACATTTCTGACTCTAATACTTATTTCCCCTCAACTCTACTCGATAATCATACGAGATACAACAGATTGACGCGCTCGGCGATAGAAACAGGATGATTCGACGCTGTAATTCTAATTAGTATGCTCATCGTTCAGTGCTCGACATGTTTGAAGGGAAATTGTACCACTCACTAGATCTATGCTCGTTTTCAACACTCTAATTTGACAATGGTTATGGCTGATTCCAATTATCCTCGGGGAGTGTGAAGTGCGTTTGAAGTGTCAATTTAATTCGGCGTTACAAATTCAAATTTTCCTTTAACAACGGTTCTCAAAAATTGGTCTAACAATATTGAAGATTCAGTACCTGTAGTTATATTAAACGATATTATGATGAATCGATTGATGTTTCGATCATCTTGATTATTGACAACACGTTCACCAAACTAAACGCCGATACGCCGAAAGTACAAAACTTGGAAATTATTGTAGAATGCGCGCAGCCAAAGATGAGACTTGACGGATCACGTGGTCATACCTGCGCAGTTCTCAGGCCATTTTGGCGGTATGCGAGGCAAGCAGGAAGGGACGGCGCGCGGACGCCTATCTACTGCGCAGGTATGACTAAGTGATCCGTCAAGTCTCATCTTTGGCGCGCATTGTACTTTCACTTCACTAATTTAGTTCCATTCTGAGGCTATTGAATTGCCTTTTTAGTTTAGAATTGTGTTTATATTGTTTCTGAGCACGTAGAGTTATCTATCTATCTTTGCTGCGAAGACTCCAAACTCTTTTTATCCCACTTTTGCACTAACCCATGTGACGACCTCGTAAAATGTATTTATCAACTATATTGCCTGTTTACTGCTACAGACACCACAAAACACCTGAGCATATCATTTCCCGGTGCCAAGTGATTACTCGCTCAAGTAATTCACAATGGAATTACTTATTTACATGAAAAATTAGCCAATTTTCCTCGCAATATTATTTATATTGCGAAGAAAATATAATAATACCTACCTTATAGAAAGCAATTCCCTTATTTTGCAGTAATAAAATACTACAGTTACCGATATGCAAGTAATGTTTATTTGTTTGGGTATTTTCATCAACTTCCTTTGATATAGAAAAATTGCAAGGGCTTTATTTTTATAATCTGTTTTATTTTTTATAGCTGTCCGTCCATAGTAACAACCATATGAATATTGAGTTTAAAATTTGGACTTTAGAAAAACAGTTGGGAATAAATAGTGAATAGGTAATCTACACTAATATTATAAAGAGGAAAGATTTGATCATGTGTTTGTTTGTTGAATAGGCTCTGAAACTACTAGACCGATTTAAAAAATTCTTTCCCCGTTGGGAAGCTACACTATCCCCGGGTAACATAGACTACTTTTTACTCAACTGCGCAGAAGGAGAGTAATGTTTTTATTGAAAAACCATACGTGGGAAGCCGCCGGCGGGTCAGCTAATCTTTTATAAATCGTATATTTATACTATCAAGAGTAACAATCTCAGAAAGATAAGATACAGATAAAAATATAACAGTCATCAGTCTCAATTATTTTCAAACGACCAAACCTTACGTTCACAGTTTTGAAAATAATTACATTCGCTACGAATCTATTCGATTTCTACATACATTTGTTGTCGCTGTATCACGTGGTATTTCTATAGCATGTGTCAAATCCCATACATTTTCGGACTTATCGACTAGCGTCATCGCTAATATCGACTATAACCTATAAATATATATAATCGACTGTAACTTGGCTAAGCCCTCAGAACATAATAGGTTGGGGAAAAAGTTTTTTCGCATTATAGTACGTATAAACTTGTAATAAAATCTCTTTGGCTATACTATTTGTATCTGGCTGGTTTTGGTATCATTCAAAGTTTAAATTATATAGAGAATTCCAAATTCAAATTAGGAAAATGTGTGATTTTTATTTGTTTTTCGTACTGTAAAGATGAATGAATCTAATGAAGAAATTTGATACATTTTAAAATTTTACTACAAAAAAGGTAAAAATGCAACGCAAGCCGCAAAAAAATTTGCGATGTTTATGGACCTAGTGCAGTGTCTGTGAGAGTAGCACAAATTTGGTTTAAGCGTTTTCAATCCGGAAATTTTAATGTCAAAGATGCACGTCGCTCTGGTCGCCCTATTACGGATAAAATTGATGCCATTTTTGAAAAAGTGGAGCAAGATCGGCATATCAGTAGTTACGACGTAGCTGAAGAACTGGGAATTGACCAATTGACCACAAAACAGTTTTGACGCATTTGAAAAAAACTGGGTATACAAAAAAGCTCGATATTTGGGTACCCCACGAGCTCACTGAAAGAAACCTAATGAACCGTGTACTCATTTGTGATTCTTTATTACGACGAAATGAAACCGAACCATTTTTGAAGAAGCTGATAACTGGTGATGAAAAGTGGATCACGTACGACAAAAACGTGCGAATAAGGTCGTGGTCAAAGGCCGGTGAGGCTTCACAGACTGTGGCGAAACCCGGGTTAACTCGCAACAAGGTGATGCTGTGTGTGTGGTGGGATTGGAAGGGCATTATTCATTATGAGCTGTTACCACCAGGCAGGACCATCGATTCTGAACTCTACTGTGAACAACTGATGAGATTAAAGCAAGAAGTTGAGAGAAAGCGGCCGGAATTAATCAACAGAAGGGGTGTGGTTTTTCATCATGATAACGCTAGACACATCACACATCTTTAGCCACTCAGCAAAAATTAAGAGAGTTTGGCTGGGAGGTGTTAATGCATCCGTCGTATAGTCCTGACCTTGCACCTTCAGATTTACACCTGTTTCGGTCTCTTCAGAATTCTTTAGGCAGTGTCAGGTTAACATCACGAGAGGACTGCCAAAACTACTTGTCGCGGTATTTTGATCAGAAGCCCCAAATTTTATATAGCAATGGAATCATGTCCCTACCTACAAGATGGCAAAAAGTTATCGAACAAAATAGTACCTACATACTTTAGTTAAATATAAATAAACTATATTAAAAAATGCGAAGAAACTTTTTCCCCAACCTTTCAAAACCAAACAAAAGGAAGAATCAAGCACACAAAATAAACTTCCATTTTCATCTTCAAGTCATTTTCATTCAAGTGCCCACAGGGCATCTAATAAATTGTTAGTACTGAATCCTTTGAATGTGAATTGAAATGTGAGAATTGTGATTTCCTCGTTACAATTTGATCATCGATAAAAAGTTTCCTATGTGAGATTTTTATGCGAGAAAAATAGTTGGGAATAAAATGTTGAATATCTTTTATGAATTCTACATTATTTATATAACAATATACAATATATATATATATATACCAGAGCAAAATGCACAGAAAAATAAGATACGGATAAAATGAAAAAAATATTTAGACTCCTGTCCTCCTGTCTATATGTTTTTTTTTATTATTATGACAATTAAGGTCACAGCTCACTACATCCACCCGGCACCCGACAAGCACCGCCTCGCCGCTCGGCGTTCACTCGTTGACAGCGGGTGGGTCACGGGTGGACGCCTCGTGAACGCCGCCGTGGTTAACCAGTGGACCTCACGCGGTCAACGGGTGGACAATGGTGGACCATTATAAAGAAAGGAAATGACGGGTAAGCGGGGAGTGAAGCATCGCCGCTGCACTGTGCTCGCGTGAATCACTCGCAGGCCGCGCGCGGTCAACGCGCGGGCCGCGCGGGGTCACCGAGTGGTCAACTCGTCGTCCGCGCGTGAACGGCATACGCTCGAGGTGATCCGGAGGGGATGTAGTGAGCGCACGTCCATACAATTTCATATAAAGAATACTAACCGCTCGAGGCGAGGCGGTGGGTCGGGTGCCTGGTTGACGTAGTGAGCTGTGACCTTTAAAGTATAAGCATGGAGAAATGCTGCCATGTGCAGGCTTATGTGAAAAGCCTTGCGCTCAGCATGTGCTATAAACTAGTTTACAACGCTGATTTTCAGCACAAGACTTTAGTGACTTACGAACGTACTTAAAGAGTATTATTAATATAAATAAATATCTTTACAAAAGAGAATTACGACGAAAGAGATACTCTTACGAAAGAGATACTGTGAAGTGAGTTATTCAGAAAATAAATATGCTTATTTAAGTAAATATAATGATAGATAGATAAATTATTTGCATCACTCATGCTCTAGAATTAGGTAACTCGAAAACTGCTCCGTAAATACAATTTACGGCCCTAGAGCCGTAAGTAATTAAGAATTAGATAGATAGATAGACAATTTCTTAATTGCATATTATTAAAAAATAAAAAGACACAAAAGAGAATACACAATTAAATCAAAGGTACAATGGGCGGCCTTATCGGTAAAAGCGATCTCATCCAGGCAACTTTTGGATGGACAGGATCAGTGTGAACAAATGAGAACGGCGGCGATTAAAATCAACATATAGCTAAACTCATTATAATAAATAAAAACCAAATTATATTTTGATACACAAAAAAACTAAAAAATTTAAAATCTATGATTATAATTCTGGATCAAAAAATTAAAGCAATTAAGTTCATTGAATTCATATTACATTATAAATGAAATACAATCTCCGTGACATACCCTTATTTCTTTTTAGAAAATGTAACTGGTATTGTGAAAAAAATAAAATAATGGATACCGTGAACGCAAATTTTCTTTTTAGCAACAAGCTGTTACGGAAAAGACTTATAATTTCCTTGCATTCGTGATGATAAGTAAATGTTATTCTCGGGTGTAAACGATCAATTACACCCTCGACTCATATTCATAGCGTCCTCGCTCGCGTTGGCGGCGCTTTTATAATCTACACAATACAACGTGGACAAAAGAGTCGGAGTTACAATAAACGGATTAAAAAAGAATAACTACACATAGCCAGACAGATTCTGTTATAAAGATAATGTTACAGATACAATATGTAACAAAAACCCTGTCGGATTTTTGAGGGTGTGATATAGTATCGATATTTGGTCACAATCATGTAATTCTATTACAGAAAAAACAAAAAAAAATACCCGACTAAATTTCATTATTTGGCGCTCAAAAATTAAAACTTACATCTGGCAACACCGGCGGCCTACGCGGCGCGCCGGAGACGGTGACCGCCCTTTAGATGACGAAGACACGTGCCTGTGCACGTGTCTTTTGTTTTTTTTTGTTGACGATTGTAGTCAAGAAACAATAAGTTTATTGCAGCTCTGAAAAGAACTTGGAGTTAGCTCTAACAAGAGCTTAGGTAGGTATTGCTAGTTATGTTTTTTGTTGACGATTGTAGTCAAGAAACAATAAGTTTAATGCAGCTCTGAAAAGAACTTGGGTTTAGCTTTATAACGTTTTATAACGTTGGCACGCACTTTTCGCAGCACACTTGTATGAGATTTTATTGACTCAAAAGCCGCGACGATTCGAGTTCGCATTTCCGCTTCCGAGTCACACAGCTTATTAAACACAACTTGTTTGACGTGCCCCCACAAATAAAAGTCTAATGGCGTGAGGTCGGGAGATCGTGGAGGCCATGGAATAGGTCCCCCCTGCCTATCCATTGCTGTGGAAACTGTTCATTTAAGTAATCGCGAACTGCACGCAAAAAATGAGGCGGGACGCCATCGTGCTGGAACCACATTGAACGATGGAAAGCCACGTTTAAATCGTCCAACTCTTCACTAAGCTCTTCGCGCAAAAACGCCAAGTAGTTCGTACCGCTCATAAAACGATTTAAAAAATACGAACCAATGATTCGATCTCCGAGTACACCGGCCCACACGTTAATACGCCAACGATGTTGGAAATGGCTTGGTTTAATAGCAAACGGATTTTCCATTGCCCAAACGTGTTCATTGTGCGAGTTAAAAACACCGTTTCTCTCAAAGGAACATTCGTTGGAGAACAACACACGATTTAAAAAAGACGCGTCCTCTTCAACTTTTCTCAGCATCCAGGTGCAGAACTCGGTTCTTGGTTCGTAGTCGACAGGCAAAAGGGTTTGTACATGACGATAGTGGAAAGGGTGTTTTCCTTCTTCACGGAAAGCCTGCCAGACACGCATGTTGTTGGTACCTACTGGACGCGCTACAAAACGTGTGCTTCGCGTCGGATCTTCGGCAAACATGTCCAGGACTCTTTCTTCGACACTAACGTCATGCTGTCGTGGTCTTCCGGCATCAGCACGATGTGTCTAAAGTCCACGAACATCACCTGTCGTAAACACCCGGTTGTGTAGGCGTTGAAACGCATGGTCCGAAGGCACTGGAAGACCTTGAGGCAGAGCAAAGCGCTCCTCATAGTCCCTGCGCGCAGCTGCGTAATTATTTGAACTCCTCCCTAAGCACATTAACATATTGTAATATTACGCATTCGAATATGACATTTCGCGAAGAAATAATGTCGGGACGTACGAACTACGGACGGTACAGCGCAAAACTGAAGCGAGGTCGGCGCCTGCGAGCGATAGGAGAGGCAAAAACCGCCGCGGCGGCTTTTGGCGGCTTTCAACAAAGGTGCTTGTGGCGGCGCGCCGCCTTTGTTGTTTATTGCCGCAGTGCGACCCGAAGGGGGATTTTCGTTTTACGGCATTTACATAGCGTGCCGCCAAATCCACAGCTGAATGTCGAGAGTTGACAACTCGGTAAAATTTGCCTATTTTTGGGGTAAAATTCAGATAATTCTTGAAATTAAAAATGAAATAACTTTCAAGTTATTTGATACATATGTTTTTTATACATCTGCCTGACTTTCATTTCTATGACGGAATACGCTCTTCATGGATCCGACGGGGTTTTTGTTACATATTGTATATATAGTATCTCGATATCCAACCTTATTGACGTGCAAATTACATGGTCACTATTACGTAAGTCGTATGATTGTGTGCACTCGCTTTTTTGTTCACGTTTGGTCAATGTTGTGTCTACCCTGAGATATGGTTTACAGCACCACCGCGCCTGCGTCCTTTGCCCAGCTGCAATTTGTCACCAGGCGCACTATAAATCATCTTTCATAATTAAAATATAAGGTACAGTCTGGTAGAACGTAGTACGTCTGGCAGCGAGATAGGTGAACGTGGAAGTGTCATGATAGCGCAGGACTGTTACTCAGCATTCGAAAAAGAAAAGCTGTGATAATAATTAAAAAAAAATATTTTATGGTTCCATACCCCAATGAGAAAAAGAACCCATAGGGATCACTTCTTTGTCCATCCGTCTGTCTGTCTGTCAATACCCTTTTTCTCAGGATCGCGAGGAGGTATTAAGTTGAAATCAATTTCAAATACTTAGGTCTACGGTCCCTTGGAGCTGTAAAAACCAAGGTTTTAAGCTCAAAATAAAAAATACGGCTATTTTTAAGCCGCATATATTGACAATCGCAAATAAATCAAAATCATGATGAAATTTAGCAAAAAGAAAGATTTTTTTACTTGCTATGTTTATTTATTTAATACTTTCACACAAAACACAATAGTGCTAGGAGAACTTAATGCTAATAGCCATTATCTACCAGTCAACCTGGTTGTGCTAAAACAAGGTAAGGCGTGACACAGAAAAAAAAGGTATTTCAAAGCTAATTATAAATACAGACCCTAAATGACTGAATAAGAACATAATAAAAATGCCTTACATAATAATTATAATATATGTTTAGTACCACAGCAAGTAAAAAATCCGAAAATGGTTCATAATTTGTAATTATGAACCAAAAAAAAATTCCAGACCTTTGGTCACTTGTTCAGTTTTGAATTTAAAAATTGAATAATATTATGTACTAATTAAGTTTATTATTTTTTAATTAGCACTCAAATAAATCATTTTATTTTACTTTATTTACCACAACATACAAACACGATTCGTTATTTCAAATATCACCGGTTGTTTATACACCGTGCCGTGCCTGGACTAATGCGCCATCAGTCGCCACGCCACTGCCGTTTGATCTATGCACAACACACCGAAAGTGGGGCGAACCGCGCCATCTCGGACCGCGTTTGGTGTGTGGAGCTCCTGACGACTTGATTATTCTACGTTACCACTTGGTCGTAAATAATTTTCTCGCTAACTGTACCTCTAAAGCAAATATGAATAACATTTTCCTTCATATCACCCCATTGAATAGGTGGAATATAATAGGAATATTATGTACTACATGGGTATAACATGTAATAGAGTTGTGTAAGTTTTATTGCGATGTTACATTTGAGATAAAGTCTACCCATCGGTACGCTATTGGATGGATACCGCGTACTAGAGCAGTCACAATCATCATCCGATAGAAATCTTTTGCTGGACTTAAGCCAACTTATATTGTAGCGAGTTAGAAGCCTTTTGGAACTTATGGAATAAATATGAACTCCTAAAATGACTACATATTTTTTTTCATAAGATGTGGCCATGTTGTTATGCCGGTTGCCACTGTCTGTAACAATTAAACTAGTGGTTCGCCCCGAACTGAGATTTTGCGAGTCTACCATAAACTAAAAAAAAAAATTATTCGTAATCTTTGACTATCAAAATAGAGCCACGAATTAAATAACCAACTAACTTGACCTACAGTTTCATTCAAATTACAGGTAACGGGAGTTCATGTTAAATAGTTACTCTTTTTTGGGGTGCACATTGCAGTTATTCTAGATTTCAGACTTTTGCCTATATTTATGGTACTTAAGCTACACGCATACCAAGTTACAGCACTGTGGGGTAACTGGTGTACCCTGTGAATTTTGTCAAAGTTTTGTTTTCATTATGGCTAATAAATCAAAATCTACAAAAATTTTACTAAAAATAAAAACGGGGTCGAAATGTACTAATGAAGACATTTCATTTGACGTCTCACTTGACCTAATAGCCTCATTTTTATTTTTTTTTCCCCTCTTGAACCCCAATATCTCAACAACCCCCCCACAGTTTTAGCTCATTGAGTCACACCAAAATTGTGCCATCATTACCTACCTATACCAAATTTCACGATGATCGGATAAACGCTTCGAAAGTTATCCTCGGACAAACAAACATACATACCCAAGTTGATTTGGAGATCTGGCTTCGCTCGATCAATGAATTCACAGGTGAAAAGTCTTATGTGCATTTCACCGGCACCCATACCCTTAAAGGTCATAGCAGACATATAACCTCGGAAAGGGATCGTCACCGTATATGTATCCTATGACCTTAAAACCGTAGGGGCAAGTGCATGACAAATTCAGCCGAAGATCTCAAGCGGCGCAAATAAGGAAGTCTTGAGCTTACGTGTTTGAGCCATTTGCGATCGAGGCCCTGAGCTTCTGGTCGAAGTGACGTATGATCCGAGAGCTGGCACTCATCTGGGTCAACGCATAAGCTATGCAATTCAGCGGGGCAATGCAGCCAGTGTCTCGGGGGCACTTCCACCTAGTAGTGATCTGGAGCAGTTGAGCTATCTATGATATATATCGACAGCCTTTAGATGTTTTAACTGTTTCTAAGGTATTTTATAATCTTGTAAATAATTGTACTGTATCAATATTGGATATATTGTAAATGCGAAAGTTTGGATGTTTGTTTGTTACTCAATGATGTCGTAACGGCTGAACCAATATCGATAAAATTTGGTATGTACGTAGATTATAACCTGGATTAACACATATACTACTTTTAATTGACAAACAACGCGTGCGTAGCCGCTGGCGGAAGCTAGTAATTGTATATATTTCTGTTAATAAATGTATAAATAAATTATACTATTGTTTTAAATGTTGGCTTCACTTTTAATATCATAAGTGGCACCAAGTTCGTTCGGCAAAAGTTCACTTAATATTCGTGCTTATACCCTTAAAGACATTTTCCCAATAAATTAGGCTCCTTTTACTTTTTACTCCTTATTCGTGATAAAAGAATATTTTCGTGGCCCACTCTTTAATATTGCCATCGTAAAATTCATGAGTTTGTAATACAAAAATATTTTCAGATATGATTTAAAATGGCTGACTTTTAAAAGAAGTTATTCAGAAATTAAATATTTTCCGGGTTGATTTCCCTAAGACGTCTATCCTTAGGCGCCTTGTAATGAGCATGGTTCTGTAACTGGTTTGATCATTTTTCAAGAAAGAAAATATATTTATGTGTATCTATTACATAACTTACTTAGATGTCTAATTAAGTGATTAGTTCGGACGGACGTAAAAGGACACAAGAACACTATAAAATTATATTTAACAAAATCTAATATATAAAAATCTCGCGTTGACTGATTTTATTAATTTTTTTTTTGTATATTTGGTAGGTATGAGAAAAAGTCGTTGAGTATTTTTCTTCCTCCTACCCCCAACCCCAATTTTTTAATCGCAATTTTAGTATTTTTGTATGAACAATATCTATATAATTTAACCGTCGTTCATTGACGTGAAGTCATTTACATGAAGTGTCGCGTCACTTTGACAAGAGTGTTTTATAGAAGTTCCCACGGGAACGGGAAATTTCAAGAGTGTGAAGCTGCTGGCGGGTCAGCTAGTAATATACAAAAACTACCACAAAAAAGTTGTAACATAGAGTTATGCTATATAACAGTAAGAAGCTGGTATTCCGTTGCAACGTGTGTGACCATCGACGTGACCGAATACCTGGCACTTTTCAACTAGCTACATTTTCCCCCAGATCGACACCAGTAGACGAAACGCATCATTGGTAGATTTATCAACAATCATCATTTCTATTGTTTGATTTAGTCAAACGATTAAACGTACTTTACTGATAAATTCAATGTACCTTGCCCTTGTATGTATTCTATTTATTTTATTTCGTTTATGTAAGATAATGTACACTTGTGATACACTGCATTCAATTTATAAAAGCCACAATTCTGTAACGTTGTCTTCCTATTTATTAAATCCAAAGGTTGCCTGGAAAAGATCGCTTTCAGTGATAAGACTGTCGCTTGTATTTCCGCGTGTCTAGTCTGGTTATTTGTTTTAAAGTTGTTTGTAATTTAAGTGTGATGTACAATAAAACGTCTTCTATCTAAATATCACCAGTAGGTAACTAAAAGCCACAAACAGTGAGTGAACAACAATGTCATGTGTTAGCATTTACCCGCACATAAATAATGCGCATGATATGTAGACAGTCTGCTGAGACCCAATATTCGGGGTGATTCGGGAAGCACGTCCGACGGGGATTCATATTTCATCCGCTGGGCGACGCAAGGGACGAGAGTCCAACTCGGGATCAGTGGTGAATTATTGGAATGGAGAAATAGAATTACGAATATACCGTGTTCATCATCATCATCATTAATATTATCATATCAGCCATGGGATGAACAAAGGAACAAAGGCCCCTATAGACTTCCAGAGCGAACATAGCTTCCAGCAACCTATTTTTAAGTTATCCTTAGATTTAGAGGGGCCGTTCTACGCTGCGTTGTCCAATGTATGTACCATCAGTTCTTCGAGCTATGTGCCCCGCCCACTATTACTTCAGCTTGCTAATCCTCTGGGCTATGTCAAAGACTTTATTTTGTATAGAGATCTCCTCATTTCTGAATTACGAATAATAAAGTGTTATTACCGCTCTACTAAGGTTTCAGAACCATTCATTTTGAGGTGTGAGAAGCTTGAAGAGGGCCTTGATGATATATCTGATGATACACCAGATATAACAGATGATGTACCAGTGTGGTGATGGGATTCAGTGCACCTTGCGGGAGCATTATTTCCATTTACATTTGTGCGGAAATATTTTCATACGATTAGCAAAATCCATTTGTACATGACTACAACCCATCTGTCTATAATTTTCAAATAAGGATCTTATTGAAAAAAAATATGACCTAAATTATGTGCAAAAGTTTGTTCAGTTTAAAAAGTTCATACAGCCTTCATTGCGTTAAACACTATTTTAATGTAATTGACTTGGAAAATTCGACTGCAAAATCTCAAATTACTAATCAACTTATGTTGCTTACTGTTCCTGTGTTATGTGCGCTCAAGAAACAAAAGTTGGATGTAAGTCAAGTAGCAGAATATTTGAATTGGATTGAGATCTACAAAATCCAGGCCACAGCTAGCGTAAGCTGCTCTCAATATTTTACTTTATATACGTGTCAAGCAACCGTCTTCGTCTTCATAAATCTCGTAATTACCCTATTGTTTCCGAAAGTTTGTTCAACGACCCTGATGTGAAAGACTGACTTGTTTGTTCTGGCAAATTTCCGAATAATTTTGTGTTTCTGATTTACTAATAAAATATTCATATTGAGAACCTTCTATTTATTATGAAAAAAAGTATGTGTGCAATTCAGACGTGGTAGAAGTGAAACCTTAAAAAAATTTGGTTTCAAGATAATGAGACGAATGTAAAATTTCGGGAAGATGATAATTGTAGGTTTTAGTAATGATCATAGTGATGTACAGTTAGATAATTATTAACACGAGTGGAGGGAGTACGAAGCAAAGCACAAAGAGAACCACGAACATAAGAAACACTGTATAATGCTTCTATCTCATTTTCTCCCACGTTAAATCTTATGAATGTATGTGTCTGTCTCTTTTTACTGTCGCTTTTTCGTTTCATCGGCTTTCAAATCACAACGATGCTAAAGAAGTTTTCACTTCAAACACAAAAATAAATAAAAAAGAAAGCTCACCTCAAGTAGCTCGCCTTTGCTGGGATACTACTCATATCCTTTGTCAACTTTACAATATTTTATTTAATCATTTTACTCGCTCCATCTCAAAGAACGCTTTGAGGTTCTTCATTTATCTAACTCGTTCTCTCAGTTCATCAAAAAATCTTTAGGCTTCGTCGATTGTTTTAGGAGTCTATCGCTTTTAGTTTAGACCATAGCTTAGTCCAGCACATATAACTTGCGAGTGTAGCCTAACTTTAGATTGGGACAATGGCGAGCACTTTCGGGGCTCAGATGGGTGTTTTCCAAGAGCATTTCAATGAGCTCGCTTTATTTCACATTCGGATAAATGAAAGTGCAAAACGGTCGTTCAATGCGTTGAAAGAAACTGGTTATATTAGGACGAAAGAACGCGACGATTTTGAATGAGTGTCGACTCGGCGCCGATACGCGCTGGCGGCCGGCTGATTCGTCCCCCTTCTCATGTCCCTGTCCCTGAAGGCGGCGAGTGATGCAGCGATGCCCCTATTTGTCTCCGACACACATAGTTAGGTGGCCATTATTCGGCACAGCCGGGTGTTATCGAGTGAGTTTGAAAAGGCACTCCAAGTCATACATTTAATTGTGTCGGAGCAAAAACCACTATTCTAGTCGGCGTTATTTGGCTCATAGTGAATTGAATGAGTTTAAAAATTCACTTGAAATCTTATTTCATTGGATTGCAAAACAACGGTCCCACTCAAATCAAAAGCGCAGGATGCACAAAGTCTATCGTCAATCAAAAGTTCAGGCAGAAATTGAGTTTCTTTTAATATATATTTTTAATATTCTATTTCGGTATGATTCGATCAACAATACTTTCACTGCATGAATCACATTTGTGTTTCATACACACAAAATATGCGTGTCTTTCACAATATGTTTGTTATGACTTCTCATACTTGACCCAGAATGCTGGTTAATGCAAAGATTTACTACAATAAGATGCTAAGCAGCATTAAGTTCACCTGTGTAAGTTTGTGCAATATAGGTTTTTCTACCTTTCTACGGTTTTTGAGTTAAAGCGACTAAAAGACAATCTAATTTTATAAAGGAAAAAGAGCTCAGTCCTAGACCAACCTTGTTCTAAATCGACAGACCCAAACTAGCAAACTAGAACAGATACCTAATTAGTTCTGGGAAATCAATGGGATGAATGCTCCCAGATTTATGATTGAATAAACATTTAGCGGACGAATAGCCAGTCCTGTTAGTAAAAGGCTTGGAAAGAGCAATTGGTATTTGTGGAGAGTGACCGTTTAGGGCGGGGTAGACAACACAAGCTTTCACCGACTTGATCCGAGATCAAGTCAGACAAGACTCACGACTCACTATTTGTCACTTTCGATCTAAAAATTTGTCCGCTAGGAGGATCTAAATGTAATCTTATTTATTATTATATACTCGTATAAAACAAAGTCGGGTTAGTTACGCCATTTATACTCGTAACTCAAGAATGGCGGGACCGATTTTGATGATCTTTGATTTGTTGGAGTTGTCTCCACTCCGAACGGCAGAATAACTATTAAAATAACGGAAAATTTCACGCCAAAAAAAATTATGAAGAAAATTCATTTTCTCTTACATAGGTGTAGCAAATGATGACCAATTGACAATTCTATCGGCGATAAACATTGGCAGCCCGCGTTATATGCACGTCAAGGCGGTACGTACGTGGGCGCGGAAGTTCGCCGCGTCCACTAGTATTATATACAAAATAGTCCCAGCACAAAAATTGCAACAATTCTGAGATTATACTCGGCTCTGTGGGTATTTATTAGCCCGCTAGATGTGGTTAGTCGCGGAGATGATGTCATTTATAATGCACTAACTGGCTTCCGAGAAATTACACAACAGCGAAACACATCAGTAGCGCAGCTCAATTATAATTGCAACGAAATCTGTATAAAACAATTACGTGCAGAGAATATATTTTATCCAATAAGCACCAAACACAGAACAAAACTCGAAAAATAATTTTAAGCCTTTAGCCGTATGTAGAAAAGTATCCCACATTTAATTCTTTATTTTTCACAAAATGAAACCAGTTTTATTCCAAAATTTCTATATTGGGATTTGATGGATCAAATCTGGAACTTATTACCCTGCCTACCCACGTCCGACGTGTGATCCCGAGCATCGAATCAAAAATTTCGAGTGAAACCTTAAAATAATTATTCTGTGTGGCCCATGAAATTACTTATATACCTATATTGAACAATGTTACACCACATGTTGAAGTGAATAAATATTTTTCTACCTTCAAAAAACCAGTTGAAAAAGTAAATTTTTATCATGCTTGTCTCCAGGTCCAAGATCTAAAACACTCGATTCTTATGGTGAACTTTTGGACAATGGTGGCAATTCTGTTGTTTACGCTGATTAACTAAAATTGTGTAAAATACAAACGGTCTTATTTTATTCGCACTAAAGATAAAATTAGAATGCAATTTAAGGTGACATTTCTAAAATTAATTAATTTTTCTTATGGTGTCATGTTTGCGGTATAGTTTTAGTGAGCAATCAAATTGGTGTTGACTAAAACTAGCCTGCAAACACGCCTTCTTATTTAAAAATACTTAAATTTAGAAATATCACTTTAAATGTCATTCTAATTTGATCTTTAGCGTGAACAAAATAAGACCGTTCGTATTTTACACAGTTTTAGTTAGTCAGCGTAAACAACAGAATCGCCACCAATCTATCGATTCCGCTTTGTACCCTAAAAAATATATGAAAAAATACTCCAGTTGATAAGCGCTTATAAACCAGCCCTGGTGTCGAATTTACGAGGATATTGATCTATTATAATAAGTCGATTAACATATTTTGTCAATTTTTTTTTGTAAAAAACCAATATTTCCAAATTAAGTGAACATTTTGGAGTAAATTTTTATTATTACATTGCTTTCTCTCAGTTTCCTAATCAACAAATCACTGTTCTTATTTATACGAAGGAAATAGGTTTTAATCGGTTTCTTTCAGTTCTAAATTTGGGTCCGAATCGATCGGTCTAGATTCAAAAGTCTGAACGGTGAGGGCCGTGATTTATATATTTTATTAACAGTTGCTCCTCGGATAGGATTAAATTATGCAGCGTCCTATCTCTGTTTCTGCTCATACTGTGTTAACAATTAACTGTCTCGCCACTGTGTACCAGACAGTCAGTGTACAGTCAGCTACATAGCTTGATTAACATTTTGAAACAATATTTTCAAGGATTTTGTGATAACTCATTCATTTTACAGATCTTCTATTCTAGTTCGTGGTGAAATAATTGAAAGTTCGGCGGTCTACCGTCCAAGAATTACATCAGTCAGATTAGCGGCAATAGCCGCATTCTTCTCAACGTGTCAGTAGTTTTCAGTCAACAGTCTGCGGCTAAAAAATGTATGTAGTACGTAGTTACACGTAAATGGCCTTGAAGTCAGGACGGTCAAATCTAGACAATACTTATCAGAGTCCAAACAATCGCAGGCCGCATACACTCAGGACTTCGGTATTGAACTGATAAACGCATAAAACCAGTCCAAAAACTTTAAAATAAGTATGAGTGTGGTCTATTACAATAAACCGACAGCGGTAATATACTACAAACTATAAGTTGTGTGAGTAACCACCTCATAGGTCTAAAGCACTCCTAGAAATTAATTTATTTACCCACCCGCGTCAAAGAATAGTAAGGAAAACAGATCTGCAGTGAGTAAACATAGCAGTCATCAGGTATCCCCAAAGGATCTCGGGTTCTATGCTAATGTCTACGATTAATTAACCGAAATGTTCCCTTCCATTACCGTGCTCGAATAAATTATGAACTGTGTCGCATTTTACTGTTTAGCTACTTAGAATTTGTATACGTTCATTTGACGTCCTCCGTGACGAGGGGGGTAGCCAACTGAGGCGCAAGTGTTTTGATCCCTATTTGCATGCTCCTAAAAAGAGGAGATTGATACAAGAACAAGTGTTGTTATAGGATCTGGCAACACTGAAAGCATCTGTGAGGTCAGATCCTATTATATTTACAATTGTGCCAGTCACCACTTTTCTCAGTGTTTTTTATCACCTACAAAGTCTAATGTTTATACCTACGATGACTGATCTATAACGATCTCGATAAAGTTTCTGGAACTATTTAATTAAAAGTAAGGAATTCCGCCTTCCTAAAACAATTTCTAACTCAAATTTTTATTTTCAAGGCTTTAAAACATGTAGAATATTGAAGAAAGCTGGTTCGTTCAAACTTGTTGCCCGACATTGTGTATTCAAGGAAAGTTTTCCTTTTGTTATAGAAAACATGAATGTGTACCGCGAGTCGAAGCTCTTGTACCTGCAAGTGTAACAAAAACAGATGCTAAAATATTTATTTTTGTTTTGGGAAATTGGATTTACTTTAAGAGTTAAGTTCTTTGTGAAAAGGCTCACCCGGGGTAGTGCTACCACAATACCTATTTCTGTCGCCAAGCAGCATTGCTGTGTTTTGGTTTGAAGGGTATGGTTGGCGATGAAATTACAAATTACATGCACAAGAGGCTTTACACCTCAAGCTGTAAGCTTCAATTGGATGAATGCACCATAGGGCACATTTCTGAGGTGCGTGACCTACGCGGCAATATTTTGTTATAGGTGATGGTTACCACTTAACAACAAGTGGGTCATATGCTTGTTCCATCTCTAGATGGGAAAAAATATTTATAATACCGACGCAAGCAAAACGACATACGTTAATTCTCGGTATCAAACAGGTAGAAAACGGAACACTTAAATAAACACATTCTAGAACCTAGAGTAACATCAACTTAGGTTGTTATCCCTCTGCCTTAGATGAAGATAGTAAATAGTTTTTACTTTAAAAGCAATACATTTTTGGTTAACTATTCACATTTTTAATACTAACACTACAGTCTCAGAATCGCTTTTGATTCATTATTCACTAGTATTTTATTATAAATTATTTTAAAGTTTCGTTTTTAAAAACTCGTTAATACATTCCCAAATTAAGACTAGGTTAGTATCTAATTTGTTATTTCGCTAGTGAAAATCCTCAGAACAACAAAATCAAATATTGAATTTCACTGCCGGGCATTATGTAGGTACTTATCTCGTAGCCTAGCTACCACCAAAATGCAAATAAACCTTATCACAAACTGAAACCTAACACCCACCAAGGACTTTGTATTCAGGAATTTATATGAATGGCTTCATATAATAATTAATATGCGTATTCTAGTCTCTGTTATAACTTTGACTGTCCTAATGTTAGCTTAGAGATGAATTATGAGAATATTACGACAGCAACGTCCAATTCTACGTGACCATAAACTCAAAGCATTTAAATTACTTAGGTTACTATGGGCGACTTGCGCAATGATGTCTAAACGTATTTAGTGGCTAAATATAGAGAGTTGTCAAATCTTACAAATATACGTCAAATTTAAATATGTTTAGCCGCTAAGTATGTTTAGGGATCGTTTTGCAAGCCGAGCTTAATCTCTTTACTACTAGTGATTCGCCCCGAACTGAGATCTCGCGAGTCTCCGATTAAAACAAAAAAATATTATTTGTAATCTTTGACTATCAAAATAGTGCCACGAAATAAATAACCAGCTAACTTGATCTACAGTTTCATTCAATTAACAGGTAAGGGGGGTTCATGTAACGTGGTTTACTTTTCTGGGGTATAAATTGAAGTTATTCTGGATTTCAGACTTTTGCCTATATTTGTGTCACTTAAGCTACACGGATATTAAATTACAGCACTGTGGGGTCACTGGTGTACCCTGTGAATTTTGTCAAAGTTTAGTTTTTATTATGGCTAATAACTCAAAAACTGTAAAGATTTTACTAAAAATAAAAACGGAGTCTAAATGTACTCCTAAATACCTTTCATTTGACTTCCCAATTGATGGAATAGTCTCATTTTCATTTTTTTTTTACCCCTCTTGAACCAAAGTTGTGCTATCACTACCTATCTAATCAAATTTCAATGGATTCAAGGATCAACGCTTCGAAAGTTATCATCGGACAAATAAATATACACATATAAAACGCCGATTTGCCCACGTAGATTTTGAGATCTCGCTTCGCCCGATCAATTATACTGTTTTGGCTTAAACATTAATTATGAGAATATTATATCCAATCCTATATGACCATATTGTAAATCGAAGCATTTAAAGTACTTAGATTACTAGATCGCGTTACTATTACATTGTTTTATTCATTCATATTCTATTCATTTATAATCTTTTATTAGTCTTTTGGCATGGTAACATGCACTAAGACAAGTCTAAAGTTTACAAAGTTATTATTATTAATACTTACTTAACTATTATTATAATTTATGGGATAAGTTTAAATGTAACCAGACTCTAGTATCAAAAAAGTATCCCTTAAAAAGTAGCTTATATCTCAATCCCGGTCATAATCTATGCATATACCAAATTTCATCGTAATCGGTTAAGCCGTTTAGTTGAAAACGTAACAAATTAGTATGGAGCTTTATAGGCGTTAATAAAACGTATTCAAATTTCAGGTTTATAGCATTCAGAGTCTACGAGTAAATAAATGGCTGTATCTGGTCGGACAGACAGACAAACAGACATAGTTAAACCATAGTGCTTAGTTTGACTACGAAATCCTAATTACTAGAATGGTATGAGTTGCAATTCGGTCTAAGGAATTAATACTAAGAAAACGGACTGCGTACCTTTCTAAATTACAGAAAGCTCAAATCCTCGCCTGACCTGAAACGTCCCACCCCAAGATATTGACGTCTGGGATGAAGCCATTTCTTACTCGAGCCAAATTAAACTGATTCTGTTTGTTTACGCCAAATTAACGTCCCGGGCTCGGGCCAATCTATTCGACAACTAAATTCGAATACATTATGCTTAATTTTGACGCCATGATTGTATTATTAATTTTGAACTTTAATTTACGTTAATTGGATCGTGTTAATTGTGTGTATTTTCCATCTTCAAGTTATTGACACAAACATCATTTTTAAATTCAATCTGGAAAAAGGTTTTTTTAAATGGAAATTTAAACTGTGGATAGAACGCGAGCACAAATCAGTTGAGCATAGGCTGTATCCATTAAACAAATGGTATTGAAATCGTCACTGCAATGGAAACCATGTATAAATATTTTCGGAAATAGCAAATAAAACCGTTGTTTCATTGCACAAATTTATAGTTAACAATAATGTGTGTTCGGTATTGTCTAAAAATAGTGTGGTCGTATTTAAAGCTGATAAATTAATCACTAAATTATTTGAGTTTTTCCTTTGTCTTTACGGGAGCTCGCTGGCCAGGCGTTGACAAACGGTCATATTCCACGCCATAAACGATGAAAAATAAATTAAATTAAATAAGATTCGCTGCCAGCCCTTTCCGTAAAAACTTGAAACATTTCTCTTAGAGTCCCACAAAAGAATTTTCATCAAAAAAACAACTTTTAAAACTTTTAAAAGGTAAAAACCAAACGTTTTTTCAGCCGTGGCAAAGTTTTTCATGAGAAATGCGAAATGGTAATGAAAAAAGTGGGATAAAGGTTACGGCAAAAGGTGTTACTGGTGGTACATTAATAACGAAAAGCTTCTTTATAAAGAGAAGAAAATAATTTAACTGAATTTATAATGTCTCCTTGCTTTTGTAATAGCCTGCTATTACAGAGTAAAATAACGGCTTAACGTGACCGTCTGCCTCGGTCCATGAACCTCTATCGGAGCATAGTTCATTGATAAAGCCGGCTCTTTTCTAAAAATAAATATTCTGAAAGGAATAAGAAAAGCACTCAAACGAAACAAACTATTAGGCGAACAATTGTAGGTAATAGTTATACCTATTGCTTTATAACAATAATACTTTATTTTTTGACCTCCTTAGTGACCGTCAATATGGGGTTCGCCAGAAACGGTCTACTGGGGATCTTCTTGCGTATACTACACACATCTGGAGTGAAGCCATCGAGAAGTATGGTGAAGCACTGGCTGTTTCACTAGATATCTCGAAGGCTTTTGACAGGGTTTGGCATGCCAGCCTTATTGGCAAGCTTCCTTCATACGGACTTCCAGCTCAGTTCTGCTCTTGGCTTGCAGACTTTCTGAGGGAATGATCCATTCGGGTAGTCATTGATGGCCGCTCGTCTGATCAATTGGCTATTAACGCCGGGGTACCTCAGGGGTCAGTACTCTCTGCCACGCTGTTTCTGCTGCATATCAATGATCTGCTCATGCCCGGTATCATTGGGTACGCAGACGACAGTACAGTTGTGGAGAGGTACACTTCTAATGCTCGAGCCAGCAGAGCTGAAATTCAGAAGCAGAGAGACGAGATGTTGCAGCGTTTGAATTTGACACTCAAGGCCGTCTCTGACTGGGGCGATGCGAATCTTGTCAAATTCAATGCTTCAAAAACGCAAGCTTATCTCTTCTCGGCGAAAAAGAGCCAGTTTACCCAAGTTCCAATTTTCCAAAATGTACCGTTATCTGTAAAAGATCACCTCGAGCTCCTAGGGGTTTCGCTCACGCCTACTCTCAACTTTAGCTCATACATCGAGTCTAAGGCTAAAACAGCTGCCATGAAGATGGGCATCCTCAACAAGGTCAGGAGATACTTCACACCAGGACAGCTTCTTAGTCTTTATAAAGCTCAAGTCCGGTCTGGGATGGAGTACTGCTGCCACCTTTGGGATGGTTCGGCCAAATACCAGCTCGCTACCTTAGACTCGATAGAACTTAGGGCTTTTAGGCTTATAGGAGAGCAATATATGGCGGTGACTAAGATCCAAAGTCTCGAACACCGCCGTAAAGTTGCAAGCCTATCGATCTTTTACAGAATACATTTTGGGGAATGTGCCCAGGAACTATACGATCTGATCCCGCCATCTCCTTTCCATCAAAGGACAAGCAGGCGCACGGCTCAGTACCACCCGTACCTAGTCAATATACCACCCATTCGCTCACACCGTTTTGGTCCTACGTTCTTGATGCGTACAGCTAAGGTATGGAACACTTTGCCGTCGTCTGTTTTTCCTAAAGAATACAATCCGGGCCTCTTTAAGGTGAGAGTAAATAGGTTTCTTCTAGATCTTCGTGCTACATCTTAGACCACATCATCACTTACCATCAGGTGAGATTGTGGTCAAACGAAGTTCTATCCAATTAAAAAAAAAAAAAAAACTTTATTATTATTATTTATTTATTTTTAACCTGTGTTGTCCCACTGCTGGGCAAAGGCCTCCCTGCCTTCTTTCCAGTTTTTTCTGTCCCCTGCTGTAGTGGGCCAGTCTGGTAAATGCACATCCAAGTCGTCACGCCATCTCCGTGGTGGTCTGCCGCGTGGGTGTGTTGCGTTAGAGACCTAATCAGTTATTATTATTTGCCCATAGATCTTCGGGCATGCAGCAGACGGCCCAATCCCACTTGTGCTGTGCTGATTTTTTCTGTTTTTATTTTACAATAATACTTTGTACTTTAATTCTAGCTTGTAATTTAGATTATAATTTATGTACATAGCCAATCAAAATGGTTCAGTTGTTATTTTTGTTTGACGAGAGCCTGAAGCGAATCACTGTAATCTTCACAACACAGGCTCGTCGAGACCTAGCTGCTCAAATATGCTACATAAAATTGTGAACTGGTCATTGTAATCTGCTAATTTAGGCAAAAATTTCATGTAAGTTCATTCATTAGTACCAAACAATTTTATGAACTCAATAAATTATTCTTATTCTTAATATCAAGTTTAGTTCAAGCAACAAGCATATCTATAAACCTAGACTAACATACTTAAATCATTATTTTCCACCAAAGCGGAGCAGAGAGGAGATGAGTGAAATCAATCAATAGTAACGCCACGTAGATGACGTAATTCGATTTTGACGTGATTCTATTGGCTGAAAGGGCGTGTTTCAAGCATGTTTCCCTAACCGGCTTTAGTGCGTAAAACACAAAAATAACGGAAATTACTTGGAGTAACATGGAGAGAGATACTTGTCTGTGGATCGACCGCCTGGTTGTCGCACAGATACGCATAATCAAGGTGGCGGCCCGGCTGTTTCGCTGTCCAGATGTAAAAGCATCAAATGATCCTGTATATTAATCAGTATAATAGCATCCTTTACTGTGTAATAAATATAAGTACGTAAAGGTTCAAGATATTAGTTAAGAACTATGTGAAGCAAAAAAAACGATAGCTTAAAACTTTCTCGATAAGAAATAATTCCAAAGTCACGTCTTACAATAAACCCGTAGTATTCAATAAATACTATAAATGAGATCGTGAAACTTTGCAAAGCTTTTGATATTTATATGACAAGGTGCAGGTTCGATTTTTCAATCATTTTATACGATTTTATTTGGCTTACGATCTCGCGCCTCGATAAAAATTGTGTTAATGGGCTTATGTTGCCCATAGTGAGAAACCACCTTTCTATCTATCTATGAAAAATCAGGCTGAAGACTTTTGCAACCTGCATTTATGAAGCATGACTGTATTCTTATAAATGAGGAGAGCGAAAGTATGCAAGTATTTATATTCCAACTTCGAGAAAACACAGCAACAAAACCAATTACTGAGCCAATTACGACCCAATTAGAGCTGCAAATAAGCATTGCATTTAGAATTTCGGTTTTATCCAAGTAATTTGTATGATAAAACGGTTGCGGTCGACGGGAACGTAAAAGCCATCCCGCAACATGTGGCGAACTGGATGTGGGTCTGCTAAAACCGGATTCACAATGAGCAATCAAATGCGACTGAAGTCAACTTTAGTTAGTGGGCGACCGCCATCTTGAAACAGCGGATCTGTTGGATTGATCCCATGCGTGGTGCCAGCCCGTATTTAAATGGTAATTTCCGTAATTTTTGTTAGAAATTAATATTTATTTATTATTATTATTATAAGCCTGTTGTGTCCCTCTGCAGGGCAAAGGCCTCCCTTCCCTCTTTCCACTCGTCTCTGTTGATTGCAAGTAGGGGCCAATCCTTGAGGTAGGAGTTTAGCTCATCCCGCCACCTTCGCCTGGGCCTTCCACGCGGGCGTCGTCCGTAGTTTGGGAGCCATTCAGTGGTGGTCTTCGTCCACATTGTGTCTGGCATACAGCAAACGTGTCCGGCCCAGTCCCACTTGAGTCTTCCAGCTTTTTGAGCGACGTCGGCCACCTGTGTTCGGGAGCGTATAACCGAGTTCCTGATTCGGTCCGTGAGTTTCACGCCCAGGATACTGCGCTCCATTGCACGTTGGCAAACCCCAAGGGAGGACTTTTGACGATTTGTAAGCGACCAGGTTTGCGCACCATAGGTGAGGATGGGGAGAATGCATATACCCATGAGTTTCCGCTTTAGAGAAAGTGGAAGCGGTCCTTTCATTAGGTATTTCATAGACCAATAGCTTTTCCAGGCGTTTTCGATGAATGTTTAACGAAATTAAATCGAAATATAATGATTTTTCAAGATAAGAGTCATCTAATTCTAATCGACCGCATGACGATCAGCCAGATGCGCCGTCTATGCGACCGCCTGGCGGTTGCTCACAGACGAGAGGCGAAAAGAGACTAGAGCAGATTTTATTGGGCAGAAAGGTTCTCGAATGGAGACCTCCCACTGGAAGGTAGGACGCCCTCACTGGATGGAAAAATGACTTAATAAAGGTTGCTGGGAGCCGTTGGGTGCAGACCGTTCAAGATCGGTCACTATGAAAATTTATGTGGGAGGCTTATGTTCAACATCATCCTATGGCATCCTATGACTGATTGGTGCTTGACCGGTCTTATTTACTTTCACTGTTGTTGACTAAGCGAGCGAAGCGTCGCAGTTTACAAGATTGGCCAAAAAGTGCTTTTGTCCGTCTGTCTGTCTGTTCTCGCCTTCAGGTCGCATTTTTCAACAGATTTTGACGAAAATTGGCACACAAGTTCCTTGATTTATTTAAATTTTTTAATCAATCGCGACTTTTGATTAGGGGGAAAATAGGAGGAAAAGGGGAAAGTTTGCTGTAGCGTTATTTTTTTTTCCGTGAACTTTTTTCTGTTCACAAAAATCAAGAACCAATTACGCGATCAACGGTTTTCATCACCAGAAGAGGCTGTCGAAGAGTATGACACACATGTATCTGACGTCACCACGGAGGAGTGGCACAAATGTTTTCAAAATTGATTCAATCGTATGAAAAAGCGCATTGACGCAAAGGGAGAATATTTTGAAAAATGATAAATTCATTTTTGACCATTAATAGTATTTTTTTATTATTGATTCCGGAAACTTTTAGTGTGCCCCTTGTATACGGACGGTTTTCAATTTATGGATTTTTGTAGGAAAATGTATACAAATCAGACTACGCAGTCCTCTCCGCCTTCACGAGACAAGCCCGTAAACACATCAGATTCGACCTCCTAGGAATAAGAGAACGCGAGTAATCACTAAAATGTATACGAATATTTTGCTCAAAACTCGACATAGGTAAGCCTATTGGAAAATTCAATTTAAACCTGAAATTCGATTTAAAATTGGACTTTCTTGGTTAGTTTTGATGCGTAGATTTTGGACTTGGGACGCGAGGTCCACTGTTTTCGCATGTGTAAACGAGGCTTTACAATTACCATTGCATTGCACCCTGATAAAATATTTTAATTCTATACGAATTGGGAATGACAAAATTTACAAAATAAAAGCTTGTCACACCTTGTAGTTATAGTCCACCCGCGTTTTATCTGCAGATATTAAAAATAAAACCGGTTCAGTGCGAGTGAGACTCGTACGCCGAGGGTTCCGCACCTATTTTTTTATTTTTATGCACTATAGGCTTGCGTTTGACCACGATTTTGCCAGATGATAAGCGATGATGCAGTTCTACCCCCTACCTACCTGCCTACCTAGATTCACGTTAATTTAGCAGTGGCATCGGGTAATTGGTAAACTCAGAAACCATTTAAGATAAATTTCAGAAAAGCTGACTACAATGGTATTTTTTCGACATACCCACCTATTTTATCATAACTCGTAAGTTATTTATTTTATTTTACTTTATTTGGGAAACAAACAGTAGGTACAAAAGAGAATACAAATAGGTATATATAAAGTTAATACTAAAACCAGTGAAGTCATTATAATAACATATTTCATAAAACGTGTGAACAGACTAACTTGAATAGTTAAATATCTAGTTAATTGATCGAGCGAAGCGAGATCTCCAAATCAACTTGGACAAATCGGGTATGTATGTACGTGTTCTTCTTGTACGTGGTCAAGTGGGACGTCAAATGAAAGTCCTTTATTAGTACATTTCAACCCCGTTTTTATTTCTAGTTAATATTTTGTAGTTTTTAAGCTATTAGCCATAATAAAAATTGAACTTTGACAAAATTCACAGGGTACACCAGTGACCCCACAATGCTGAAATTTGGTATTCGTGTAACTTTAGTGACACAAATATAGGCAAAAGTCTGAAATCCAGAATAACTGCCATTCGTACTCCAAGAAACAAGAACCCCCGTTACATCTAATTTGAATGAAACTGTGGGTTAAGTAGGTTGGTTATGCATTTTGTGGCACCAATTTATTAGTCAAAGATTAAAGCCGGCATTCACAAAGATCACTAAACGTATTTAGCGATTAAGCATGTTTAAATTTGGAGTATTTGTATGATTTGACAACTCCTTAAATCATATTTAGCCACTAAATACGTTAGGCATCGTTGTGCTAGTCGCCCTAAGAATAATATTTATTTTGGGAGCTTCGCGAGATCTCAGTTCGGGGCGAACCACTAGTAGTTAAATATAAACTATGTGTAAAGCGGATTAGAAAACTGAAGTGGCAGTGGACTGGTCATATATGCCGGAAAACCGACAACTGTTGGGGTAAACGAGTTCTTGAGTCGAGATCGCGTCTTGGCAAACGTAGTGTGGGGCGCCCCCCGGCTAGGTAGAGCGATGATATAATAAAGGTGGCTGACAGAAATTGGATGAGAAGAGCCGAAGACCGGGCTCAGTGACTCGTATTGGGAGAGGCCTATGTCCAGCAGTGGACTAATGTGGACTGATGATTATAATGATGATGTGTAAATGTTTTTAAATTAAGATCTTTTATATAATTTTCCCACTTGAATAAGTAACTCTATTTGGAAGTTTGTCACCCACCTTTTAAAAATTGTATTATTGCAGTACGAGTAAACGTGTATTATTTATGAGTTAACTGTTTCATACTTCAAATCGTAGCTTCAGCAGTTGTTGAGAAAATAAGCTGTAACAGATGGACGGACGGACAGACGGACCAAGTTGCACCTTAAGGGTTCCGTTTTAACAATTTTGGTCTGGAACCCTAATAACAAATCTAATAAATATGGTTTTAAATGTAGATGGAACACGCTTGTGGCCCACCTGATGTTAACCATCGCCTATAACAGAGACTTGCCTCGTAGGTTAGAAATGTGCCCTACGATGTACTGCCCTGCGTCCATCATGTTGGCATACAGATGTAAAGCCTCATGTGCCTGTAATTTCACCGGCAACCATACCCTTCAAACTGAAACACAGCAATGCTGCATGACAGCAGAAATAGGTTTAGGTGGTAGTACTATAGTTTTGTAATAGTGATAAAAGGGTGCCATAACACGTCGATAATACACGTGCAAAATTTAGAAGAGATGAGAAATCATCTTCTACCTCCTGGTCGACATTGAAATTTCAAAAAAAGTATAAAAAATGCGTTTGGGAAAATCTACTGAAAACGATTGAATACGTTTAATCGATTAATTTGCTGATGGTCTATTTAATAGAACACAAGGTACTAAGACATTATTTATGCAAGAAAAGTATAGACACTTCTCAATCTAAAAGATACCCGTTGAAGTCTTTCACTAACTACAATACCATTCTTAAAATAAAATTTTGGCATGAAATGTTTGCGAGAAAAAATCTCATGTGCCGGTAATTTCATCAGAAATTAATTTATTTTTAAATTCATTATACATGCGTCGAGATGCTTATCGGAATGACGGCGAAGAAGTATATCATACTAGCTTCCGCCCGCGGCTTCGCACTCGTGGTTTGTCAATAAAAGTAGCCTATGTGTTAATTCAAGTTAAAATCTACGTACATACCAAATTCCATTGAAATCTGTTCAGCCGTTACGACGTGATTGAGTAACAAACAAACATCCAAACTTTCACATTTATAATATTAGTGTGATAAGACATACAGAAAGCATATTTTGTCTAATTAATAGATAACAATTTTCGAAGTTGGTAACCGTTTCAAAGTTCAAAACGATACGCGATATTTCGAGCACAACGAAACGAAAGTTTATCTGTTTAATATCTTCTGAAATATTTATGCGTGTTTGTTCAAGTTGTTTAAAGCGAGAGTTGTCTCTCTGTCACTTACCAACTTTGAAGTGACATCATTATGACAAAAGCGAAAACACGTAATGGGCTCTCCGTCTTCCTCAAAAAGGGCAATTTATATAACAATACCACAAAAGTATCGCAACAGTTATCAACTCTAACGCCTTGACAATAAAGGGAAAATAGCAAGCAATTTTTGTGTGGGTTTCAGTGATACCCTACTTGAATGAAAGCCCATTGAAAGTGCGGTCTTAATATGTTTGATAGATTTGTTTAGACGTTAAAAAGCTCTTTGGTAATTTGGACTTGGAGTTCCTTTTCTTGGAACCGTAATTAATATTAATGGTAGAAGCTTCGGTAATTTTAATCAGACCTATTCTTTTGACTAGTCAATGTTAGTTCTTAACATTGACTGCAACATTAATAAGATACCTACGTCTATTTAAGTACTTAGAACACCTAATTTCAAAACTATTAATTTTCCAAATATTTTAATAGTATTGTAATTTAAAAGTTTTAAAATCGTGACTGAATATAACAAACAGTAATAGCTAATCAGTTGTAGATGAATTTACTTTTGAAACTATCATGGTTATGGACATTATTTGTACTAAAAACGGGATATTTACCATTATTTGTGAGTTTTTGAGTATCCCGATATTTTGACGCAGTTGCATGCGTCATGATCGCGGGTAAATTGCGAGTGGGTGGTTATTGGCAGATATAACGATCTACCTTCTTTCTTGGTCTCTTGCTAGGAATTAATTCACTAATACTATCACTACCACCGGTTTCATTCTCGATCATAGCTCGATTCCGACACACAACACTCGCGGTATCAGGACGCGTAATTGACACTTCACTTCTTCAGTTCTTACACATTCTCACCACTGGATTCCAGGCTCCAGATAGTTGAAAACCATCTTCACGATTGAAATTCTTGTGTTTGGTAATCTTAATAGCCTCTTGAACCAGAAATATCGGGATACTCAAAAACTCACAAATCATGGTAAATATCACATTTTTAGTACAAATAGTATATTTGGATTGTTAGGTAAATGGTAGCTAGGATACATAACTTCAATAAATAAATTCCATAAAATTGGAATTGTCTATGTTCAATTGAAAAGATTTCCTTGAATTCGTCTTTAAAATTAGATCACAAGCACACGTTTTTACGAAAACCTCTGATGAATTTAAAACCGGTGCTTTAGCAATGGGCACTGCGTAGCATTTAGATTCATCAAAAATCATTTTTATTGTCTCATGATTTATTTGGTGTCATGGAAGTATCTGGAAAGCGGATGTTTATAGTTCTCAAAGTTCTTCTTAATCAAGCCTCCAAATCTTCTCAGAATTTCCCAAAAAACCCCAATGTACTCATGATCCGAATTATACAAAGACAACACATGTTTTAATAATTATTTATGTGAATTTAGTGAATTTTATTAATAGCGTAGATTAACAATATCATCTACGGCTAAAAGTCAAAAAAGTCAAATATTTTTATTCATTAAAATCACAAGGATCACTTTGAAACGTCAATTTTACTGCCTGTTCCTTCGCGACCAAGCTAGGAAAGAAAGGCAAGAAGACAAGGCTGGTTGTTTTTTTTAATGATCATTTTACAATACATAATACAGAAAAGAAATTACGTCTAAATTGTAACATTTTGAACGAGTTGGAGCAGTTTCAATCCCAAGCTTCTCTATCATCTAAATAATTTGATATTTTATAGTCGGCTCTTTTATAAAGATTTTGTTTAATTACGTTTTTAAATTTGTTAATTGTCAATTTTTGTACATCCCTTGGGAGTTTGTTATAAAAGCGCACACCTTGCCCTTTAAACGATTTACTAACTTTATGGAGTCTACAAGTGGCAACAGCGAGTTTATCTTTATTTCTAGTATTAAAATTATGATTATCGCTATTTTTCTTAATACAACTACAATACTTATGCTTACCTAAACAAAAATTGAAGTAGTCATTATAACCAAAGCATTAAAGCTCAGAATGGCTCTAGCAATAAATCATACTTACGAGGCCCTCTAACAAATTACGCCTATTTATTTAACATTTTTTGCGAATGTAAAGAATCGGTGTAGATAAAAAGAGGGTCCTTTAAAACAGGCTGTCTGTCGTTCCGTAGAAATGAGCCGAGCGTCTGCAATTACGAGGACAAATGACCTCTGATTAGAGTTGCCACACTTGAAAACATAGATTGATATCCTCGGCTAGGTATTTCTGTCTCATGGGTATTTTTAATAACCACCGCTCTGAACCACAAATTTTAAAATATGATTTACAGGGTAGAAGGTTGAAATGAGACATCAAGAGCAGCTTCTTCTACCGTTTTAGATACAAGAAACCTTCTTAGGAGACAACCGCTAACTTTTGCATTTACAAATATTAATCAGCGGGCCGCTGTAAAATAACTTCGCAAAAGGGGCTATAATTCACCCAACTCATGTCCAGTGTGAGTGCGGGGCACCCACACAGAACATACTTGTCTGCCCAAAGTGTCTTACCAACTGCATGCAACTGATGAGGCTGTAGAGATGGCCACCTCCTAGTCCAAATCCAACTAATCTTATAGATTCATTGACATGAGAAAAAGAAGCAGAAATAAGCAAGGGAAATGATCAAAATCATATTTTTTTTACCCTACAATTTATTTATTGATGTTTTGAAAAAGTATTCAAGGGGTCGATAAGTCTCACAAATCAGTAATTGAAACATCCCACGAGCAATGAAAACGGTCAAACTTTCTACTCTCAAAAATGCTCAATTATACAATTATCTGCGTCTGCCAAAAGTAGGAAAAGCGTTATATCAAAGCATAATTTAAGTCGGTAGCAAAACTCCGGTTTTTTAAAGAACCGGCCAATTCGGTTTTGCCCAACTCGAAACTCTCTTTCGCTCGAAACTCGCTTATAAAATACAGTCGGCAAAGGCATGAGGAACGTTTTAAGAGTTTTTATTTCTGAGTAAATCTCTTAGAAAGTAAACTGGACTTTTGGGATAACCGCTTTTATTTATTTGAGTTTTACGTTCTTTAACACTTTTTGGTCCACAAATTGTAAATCGCTCAGCGAGCTATGGAAAGGGCTATGCTTGGAATTTCTCTGAAGGCCCGAAACGAGGTTATCCAACAGAGAACCAACGTGATCGACATAGCTCAGAGGGTCAGCAAACTCAAGTCGCAGTGGGCCGATCATATCTGCCGCAGAACCGATAACCGTTGGGGTGTTCTGGAGTTGAGACCACATATTCATTTATTTACTTTATTATCAGATACAAAAGCTGGTTACATATACATTGATTCGATGATGTCTCAAAACCTATACTAGGTTTGTCCAGACTCCAGGTTCTCGATAACGTGGGTTCTGGTCAAAAGTATGTTATTCTTAATAGTAGGCAAGCGAAGTGTAGGACGCCCTCCGGCTAGATGGAGTGACGATATGCGCGCTGTGGCTGGCAAGGATTGGATGAGAAGAGCTGAGGATCAGGCAATGGCACACCTTGGGAGAGACCTACGTCCAGCAGTGGACTGTTATAGATTGATGATGATGATGATGACGTTCTTTAAGTAAATGTTGACTCTTTAAGTAAATTGATTTAATTAACTTCTGTCTGCGTGTCATATTTTTAGGGTTCCGTTACGAAAAGTAACAAGGAAATATTTCATTGCTCGTCCGCATTTGCATAATCTGACGTAACGAGTTTAAATAAAGACATGAATATGAATATAAAAAGTGATAACAAGAATAAGGGATAAGATAAGAAAGAAACCCTAAAAAATATTTAAAACTGTTAATTTAAAATTAAAATACTCGTGGAAAAACTTCCCCTACATGACCAACTATAACATAAAATAATTTCGTATTCGTAAACATAAACTAATAATACCCTTTTGAATTTGAGTTTGTAAAATACTGTATATTAATACTCGTCAAATTAATACAATCAAACCATGCGATAAAATACTCTAAAAACCTATTTTTAACAAGCTGACAAACAATCGTTTGTCAGCTTGTAAACGAAGTGGATATATTGGTTCGGCTCTGACAGATCACGCTCATGTTACAATGTTCTACACATGTGCGTTGCATTAATCCCATTTTATTATAGTAGTTTGGTACCTTTAAGCGACTCGGTAACGGCAGGTGCTATCATCGTTAAAACTTTCGTTGGTTTGACCGACCCATGGTGAAAAAGGAGACATTATGGCGCAGGTGAACGAGCGGGTAATAAACTTTACTTAGCCCGTGGGTTGCTAAGCCAATGTATTTAATGAATGTTTATCATTAAAGCGGTTTAAAAAAATGCATTACTGAAAGTTGGTGCTGCACCGACAGTTGAATGACAGTTGTAAGAAAGTATTGATGAAGCCAATTCCCAGGTAGATCTTGATAGTCGGCTCCACTGCATGCAGTGTCGACTCAGTCGGTACCGTACCGGTGCCGCTTTGATTGCGGGAGGATCTTGGTCGACCTTTCTTCTCCACGAGGGTGAAACCATCTAAGTCGACCTTCGGCGGTTTTGTATCGGGTTTCGTTACTTGTGTCATTCTCCTTCGAACTGACTGCAAGGCGCCGGGTGCAGTGGCTGAGGCTGGTTTAATTGAGCTTAATTCTTCTTCTGCTGGCTGATGATTATCAAGATTTGTTTTCGAGAGTGCCTTTATTTTCTCTGAAAATACCAAACTCACGTTCCAGCTATAGAAATAATTTATATAGTTAAACAATCAAGTCCCTGGAATGAAATAACATGTAGCGTAACGAGAAATTTTAATATCACGTAGAATATTCTGCAATTTAATATGATTCGCGTCACTAGATCCTGGTACTAAAATACGTCTTAACGACTACGGTTTTATGGCATATAAAATGTGTTTGGGAATTTACACTTCATGACGAACTACGATTCACCCCGCCGTAAAACATGGGATCGGGTTGTTTGAAAGGATGTCTAGTATATTCGTATAATTTAATATCTTAAGTATAGTCTATATAATTTAATTGGAATAAATAAACAAACATCCAAACTTTCACATTTATAATATTAGTCGTCTCTACAGCGGTGTAGATGTTCTACGACGTAGAGGTTCTACGAAAATCATATTGTTTTTTTTTACTTCGAGTTTCGATCAATAACCACGAGCGAGCCAAACCAACGTAATGTTTAATTCACTTTGGATTCAAATCTAAAACAAAAAAAAAATAACCTAATTTGAAAATGGTACAAAGAAAACATTAACGACGTTTTTCTTTCACATAAAATTGTTATGTAGGTATACAAAAAAAATAAAATGAACTTATAAACGAAAATGGAACATAAGTATACGCCATACAACCTTAATTTATTGATGTAGCCAATGGGCTCGCGTTTTAAACAAATTGGCCGAGCGCAAATTTTATAAAAGCAAAAAAAATCGTTTGGACTTTTTCGAGTGGCAAATAGGAAGTTCCTACAACCCAACGCAATTTTAGTAATTGGAGGCAATTCCTGTGGAAGTAAAATAATTTTGAAATAGCATGCTTTGAGGTAGCGCCTCTCATTTCAGCAGCTGAGCGTGCCTCATGACATGTACTCACCATTGAATTTGATATCTCCTTTTTTGAACATTTTTACGAGAAAGAAAAGGCATACATAGTGAGCGACCACGTTTCTGTGCCATAATCACATCACTGTTAACACAGCCTTTTGTATTTGATCAGTGAATTGAAATTGAAGTGAATTTTTTTAAGTTTATATTTCCAGGAATACTTACCATCAATGGACGTACAGCTTCACAAAGATTCTGTTCGCAAAACAATATAGAAACGCCGAATTCAAAACAAGCCGTCAGTATTTATCCAAGGCACTCCCGTGATGACATGGAATGTGTACTGACAGCTTTGCATATCCATAGGTCGTATACAAACATGCTATAGTAAATGATGTGCAAACATCATACACTGGTCTTCAGTATGTAGATATTGACATGAGGGATTTGGACGAGTCTCACTGCTGGCGAGAAAGCGAGGCTAAAACCCGTTGTTTAGTTCTGTTGAAGCTTCGGCAAAAGCGAATATTTTTTTCATCATTTCAACATGTTACAAGGTTAGATTTTTGAGTAACTTTCCGAATAATAAAATATCGCTGACTTGCTATTACGATAATTGCGAGTAAACTTACTGGTCGCGATCAATCAGACAAGAGCTTATGCCATGTCGTCAGTAATCCCTTATACATGCATAATCTTTTTGTAAAACATAAAGAGTTTATTCTTTATCAGTTTTATGTTACCTCATTGCAGCCAAAAACGGCTCTTTAACATTTAAATTAAGCTTATAAATTTCCTTGCATATTAAATTATGAAAGACTTTAAACTTATTTAAAAGCATTAATATGTAAAGGAGGCCTAAAGTATTTAAATGTACGAGAATTTATTTGATACTAGCTTCCGCCTGAGGTTTCGCACGCCCGCGTGGTTTGTCAATAAAAAGCAGCATATGTCCAGGTTATAATCTACGTACATACCTAATTTCATCAAAATCGGTTTAGCCGTTATGACGTGATTGAGTAACAAATAAACACATAAATAAACAAACATCCAAACTTTCGCAGTTATAATATTTATTTGATGATAAAAGCAAACTTTTAAATGCTAACAACAATATCAAAATTTACGTAAACTCCTCTTAAAAACGTCCACAGTTTATGTTATTTACGAAGACTTTTCAATTGTACCCCAAATAATGTCTTGCCGCAAACTGATAACATAGTAAATTAAAACACCAGTGTCTTAATACGCTTTTTGTAGTGCTTCAGAAGAACCACTCCCATTCAACATCCCAGACATGAATGGATGTGAGTAGTTTTAGCCTGACCTTAGGAAGATAGTGTGACAACAAAGCTTATTCACTTTGGATTATCAGAATAAGACTCGAGTGCACTACCTGAGTTTGTAGGTCAACAGCTAGAAAATGAATGACGTACCTGTAGCGTACGATAAACTTATCGGGCCTAATGATGACGTCACATGTCTTTTCTATTTTATCCCAGTTGGCCTTAGTTTAAACTAGCTGACCCGCCGAACTCCGTACCGCCTTGACATTCATTTGACGGTATGATAAAATAAATAAATAAATATTGCTGGACATTTGACACAGCGCTATCTAGCCCCAAACTAAGCCGAGCTTGTACTATGGGAACCAGATAACTGATAATACTTATATACATTTTTGTTTGTAAATACATACTTATAATATATAGAGAAACAACCAGACCCGGAACAAATATCTGTAGATCATGCAAACATTTGTTCCGCGGCGTGAATCGAACCCGCTACCTCCTGCGTCTCAGCCGGCTATTCGCCCACTGCACCACGGAGGTCGTCCTGAATACGGAGGGTAGAATTGGTCATCATTAGCTACATCTATGAATGAGAAAACTAGCTGTTGCCCGCGACTTCATACGCGCTACACTACTAAATGTGTAGGTAACCTAGAAATAAAGTTAAACTCGCTATTGCGACTTGACTTGACTCCCCATTTTTATCCCATGGGAACTGATTTATGGGATAAAAGGTAGCCTGTGTGGTTATCGAGGTTACAATCTACGTATATACCAAATTTAATCGAAATCGGTTCAGCAGTTACGACGTGATTGAGTAACAAACAAACAAATAAATAAATAAACATCCAAACTTTCACATTTATAATATTAGTGTGAAGTGTGATTGTCTAGTTATGTCGATAGCACTATAGATTAATACTAAAAACTACTCCAATAAAAAAACCAGTCCCAGGCACTATATATGCTATACCCAGCTAATGCACTTCAATTGAGGAAATGAAACACTGTTATCAGCCTACTCTGCTACATTGGTAAACGTACGTCGCACAAATAATTTCTTGTGGAATTTTTCAATATCGGTCGAGATAAAGACGTGGCGCATGTTGGCATGCTTTCCGCAACCGACATTTGATTAGTAGGAAACTTAAAATCTTTACTTACTCGTGTAGATAATGATATGTAGGTGATTCCTGGAATAATCTCCTGTACGAGATTTCGACAAGTGTCGGGTAGACATTATTGTTTTGTACGGACGTCACGATATTATATCGTCGCGATGGTTTTTACCTGAGATTACGAAATTATTATTATTATTTTTATTTACTATATTAACAAAGATTACAGTTATATGTTCAGAAATATAGCATCTAAAAACCACTGAGGTTTGTGTTGGTGTTATGGTGGGTTTAAATCACTAGGTGCTTTTTACTTTGAAAGATGACTGTCAACGAAAGTAGGATAAAATAATGTAAAAAATTACATACTTAAATGATGGTGATAAATTACACATAAAAAGCAATAAAAAGTATATAAAATGTAAGTAGGTAGGTAAACAGGAGCCAGGTAAGTACTTTTGTTTATTGTTTAGATTAGTAATGAGCCAAGAAAATTAGACTTGACTCATAAAGGCAATTCAATTCTTTGACAATGCCTCTCTAAAGCAGTTACAATCTTACGTACCTACATACTTATTAATTATTATTTAGATGCATAAAAGTAAATATATACGAAATGCTTGTCTGTTTCTGGCACCTCCAAAATGATGGTGCAATGAGCTACTTAGATAAAGACATGTAATTAATTAAGTAATTACTATTATTGACTCTCCGTGGTGCAGTGGGCGAATAGCCGGCTGAGACGCAGGAGGTAGCGGGTTCGATTCCCGCTGCGGAACAAATGTTTGCATGATCTACAAATATTTGTTCCAGGTCTGGTTTTTCTCTATATATTATAAGTATGTGTTTACAAAAAAATGTATATAAGTATCCTATCAGTTATTTGGTTCCCATAGTACAAGCTCTGCTTAGTTTGGGGCTAGATTGCGCTGTGTTGACGTAACCAAGTGTTATATTGTGTCCCTACGGTTTGAATAAATGAGTATAAGTATGAGTTAAGTTAAAACTTAGTTTAAATTTCATATTTTTAGGTGTCAAATTATCATGTACGTCAGAGGGCAGGGTGTTAATAAGCCGAGGAAGAAGGTAGCTGGCCGTCCGTTCACCGTAGGCATTTACCCAGGTAATTAAGAGATGCTCTATATCAATAGGGCATCTCTTAATTACCGGGGCAAATCTATATTAATAGAGCATCTTTTAATTACCTGGGTAAATGCCTACGGCGAACGGACGGCCAGCTACCTTGTTCCTCGGCTTATCAACACCCTGCCCTCATACGTACGTGATAATTTGACACCTAAAAATATGAAATTTAAACTAAGGAACTACTTTGCTCATACTCATACTCAGCTATCTAGTAAGTAGTAATCTAAACCATTTATTATATAAGTATTTTTTATTGAATCTTTTGTTTTATGTACTAAGTTATAACGATAATTTAATACTGATAAAGATTATAAACTTTTAACATTACATGATGTAGATTCATTTGAAGTTCAGTGATATGTTCATTAGATTATAAAATACGGTATATAACTATGAATCTTTGTTTATGTATAAATAAAATAAAATCTAACTGGTTATATGTATGACTGGCGTGTATGAATTTTTATTATCATATGTTTTTTAACTATCTTTTATATCATCATACCGTTGCAGCGGTGGGTAAGATAGAAATAAAATATAGAAATAACGAGATAAGATAGTTACATTTTTTTACTAAAACTATTAGAAAACTTTTACATAAATTTAAATATATTAAGAATGAGCACCGTAGACTGAACTTTAATTTCCAAGAGCACAAGTAAGTGGCAAGTAAAGCTCGCAATTAAATTTCTTACGTTACGGGTACGGTGTGAGCTAAAATTCTGAGAACATGCAACAGATGTTATGAAAGTTGACTGCAGTTTATCTATATCACTACTCTATGCAATTTCCATTGGAAACTCGGTTGCGATTCGCAGAAACCTAATAAACTGAATAAAAGTTTGAATTCTGTTAGGATAGAATAAACAAGTTTTGAAAAGTACTTAGAAAAAATACAGCCAGTTTACTGGATTCGCCTAATTCGTCTAAAATTCTATAGCTTTACATAGTATAAAATGAAGTAGTGACTTCATCTAATCGAATAAAATATCTAATCGAACAGACAGCGGAAGTGTCCGCTGTCTGTTCGATTAGATATTTTAAACTACTCAACGAATTTTAATGCAGTTTTCAGCTATAGATAAAATGATTCAAGATAAAGACATAACTCCATACATAACTCTGTTTGTTTATTACCTTTACACGACTAAACGGCTGAACGGATCGTAATGAATTTTGCAATGAGATAGATTATATCCTGGGAAAGAACATAGGCTACTTTTTAGCCAACTGCGCAAAATGAGGGTAATGTTTTATTGAAAAACCACTTGTGCAAAGCCGTGGGCGGGTCAGCTAGTTTCTGATAAAACACAATAAACCTAGAAAATATAATAAATAGAAGAAAACTAGACAAAACATGAAGTCTAGGCTTACATACATGCCAGAACTACACTCAAAACTAATCAATACTGAAGCATATATTTGATATGAAAAATCTACGCTTAGGCAAAAACATTACCTTGAGTATAAGTGCCGAAACGTTTGAAAACCGTGATATCCCCTTGTAAAAAGAATAGATTACGAACGTAAATTTTGCACATGTCCCCCAACTGAAGACTCGTCACAAGTCCCACGTCTCAGTTCTCAAACAAATTGGCAAGACGTGATCTATCGGTGTCTCGAGCCGTTCACAACTCGACATTTTCTGGGTTCTTCCTGGTGTTCAAATTTTTTATTCAAATTAGTCCAACAGGATTAATTTTACTTGCGGTTAAACTGCTGCGATATAACAAACGTACGAGTTAGGTTAAATAAAACAATGTTGCGTACGAGCTTCAAAACATCGTGGTCGGTTTAAGAATGTCGAGGTTTAGTTGAGAACACTAGCTGCCGACGCATGCGCAATGGCTTTGCGCATGCGGCGGACAGCTGGCAATTGCAATCCTCGTCTAACCAAGGACGTAGCGCCCATACTCTCTCTTACTCTAATCCATCTTTAACAGCTAGCAACGCCTATTTGCGGCTACTTTTACATAGGCAACCATATTCCATCATGCACAGAAAAAAATGTGCTTTAATTTGATATATAAATAATGTATACACGTCATGAACGTATAACTGCTACAAATTATTACCTGTTTTCACCTGGCTGTGGAGAGGTTGCGGTCAAGTGAACTACGGCAACCATATGATGCAATGTTACACCAAAGAAACAACAAGAGACAATTATCCTGTTTATTTCAACTTTGTGCAATATCTAGTTTTTAACAAAGAATCCAACTAAAGCCCTGTACTAGGTATCTATCCGTTTATTTCTATCTTAGCGCTCCATCAACCTTCGCCTCCTAAAACAGAATGGCGCCCAGTCCACGACTGAACTCCTTGGATTTGAAAATGGAACTCCTTGGACGAACTTGTTAATAACATGATTCATTGCAAATTTCCTATAAATACTTTTTGGATATAACTGCAACCATAATTATTTCATTACTTACACATTTTTCGATTATAAATACATATTTTTAATTATCTAACACATACTTTTTCAAGTTCTATACATACCTTGCTGTGAAGTGGTACAGAATTTATTTTAAAAGCCAGTAAATTTTTGAAAAAATGTATTTCTCCACTTATAAAAAATATATACTCGTAAGTAAAATAGATTTTGATTAAAAAACATATGAACGTAGTAATCTTGCAGCCAGATCCCGTACCATAAGTTTGAAGCTACAGTTTTAACTTTATTCATAAAAAAATAAACAAATACTTTTCAATGCACCTCGTGGCAAGTTGCAAGTACCTGGGTAAAGGAACTGCAAGGAGTATAGTGCCTGGACTGGATTTTAGATGGACAACTAATCCATAAAGTACTGGACAGCAAATCTGGCTAGCTAACGGTAGGTGTAGGTTGTGTTAAAGAGGGTTGGTAAAGGCTGACTGCCGTAAAGTTTTACTCGAAAACGGAGGAAAATTTATATATAGGAGTTAAAAAAATATATATTTCGGAGTTAAGGAGGCTAGGTTGCAATATGGGTGACGGTACTTCCTCAACAATATAATCGTCCGAATCATGAGAATCGTCCTAAAATAAACACAAACAATCATAATATTATTATTAATAAAAAAATTTGTTACTTTTATTTGCTAACGCTGACAAATAAATAAATATAAAATAAATTTATTTTAAGTACCTAGACCCATATACAGAAACACAAACCTACCTTTTTTTTATTTTTCTTTTTATTGATGATAGCCAAGCGCTTGACCACTACCTCACCTGATGGTAAGTGATGGTGTGATCGAAGATTGGACTTGAAGACTCCGAAATTATACTGGTTCGGAAATACATACGCCGGAAGTGATTTCCACTCCTTACTTGTGCTATCGAATCGAAGCAAATCGTTTGATACGGCAAGGTGGTATATCGACCAGGTATGGGTGGTACTTCTTGGTACGTCTGCTTGTCCGGTGGTGGAAGGGGGAAAGAGGGATAATAAGGTCATAAAGATCTTGTGCACATTCACCAAAATGAATCTTGTAAAAAATTGAAAGTCTGGCTACTCGGCGTCTGTGCTCTAGACTTTGTAAATTGGCTTCCACTAGGGAATCATCACCAATGAGTCTAGCAGCGTGTCGCTCAATTAAATCAAGGGCTTCAAGCTAAAGATGGCTGAACCATCCCAGAGATGGCAGCAGTACTCCATACTTGAGCGGACTTGTGCTTTGTAGAGACTGAGCAGCTGTCCCGGTGAGAAGTATCGCCGAACCTTAGCTAGGATGCCCAGCTTCATAGCGGCAATTTTGGCCCTAGATTCGATGTGCGAACCTAAGCTGAGGTTGGACGTGAGCTCGACGCCCAACAAGCTCAGACTTTCAGTAATTACGAGTGGGATATCACAAAGGGTGGGAATGGGATGAAAGCGAGACCGTTTTGCGGAAAACACACACGCCTGAGTTTCAGTAACCTACAACGCAATCTCTAATTATATTTAATTTTAGGCATGGGAATTACCTTATTATATGAATTTACATATATCGATACTGAGAAACTCGTATTCAATTAGTTAGTACTTGGCTAGATGCGATCGAATGTGGTTTTGGTGCGAATGCTGTAACCGCAGTATCTGCTGTTAGCGTAGGTGAAATCACATCATAATATTCATGGATTGAACGACAAACTAAAACTAAGTTCAATATTTAATTGAGTTATTTGACCAAGTTTTATATAAGTTAAGATTAAATGCGTATTTCACCGCCTGTGAGTAACGCTATCCAACGAATAAAAATATATGGATACGTCTTTTGTTTTCGCATGAAATCAAATAAAGAGATAATTTTTATCCGTCAATTAAAGTTACTCAGAGGTGGTGAAATGGGCACTTACTATTTGTTATAATTACCATACAGAAAAGCTACTAAAATAAAACTAAAAAAGCAATACGTACAATTTGTGGCCATATTGTTTAATATTATAATTAGAAACTGATTTTTTATTACATTTTGTAAATTTTTGAGTTTTCTAATATTTTGATAATTGTTCAAAATCATTATCAAAATTCAGAATCAAAATAACAATAAATATAGCAAATCCTACATGATCAAATAAATTTATTTATTTACAATAGCATGAAATAAATAGTGTAGCCCTTACGAACTCGCTCCGTGAACAATGGAACACGTCAATGTTCTCCGCAACCTGATTGAGTACTACCAGGTTAGTCCTTCCGCGAGGCACCGTGAATAGAGGCGTCCGAGATAGTTGCATGGATAAACATAACAGGATAAAAAGAAGTCTCCATACTTAACTCTCTAGGAAAGACCTTCGTTCAGCAGTAGACTGCTAAAGGTTCAAGATGATAATCATAATAAGTACGTAAAAAACTTGAATATTTTATCCCACAATCTATTCCAATGAATATTCGAGATCAGATCGAACAGCTAAACTAAAAGTAATGCCTCACCGGGTTCCCTGCGGCAAAAACTTCGTAAATACACAAAACTCTGGACTGTTTTGATTTTGATAAAATAAAAATGTATGAGAAAGTAGAACATTATTCCCATCGGATATTTTACTTGGAACTTAGTTCAGATACGAACTAAGTTTGGTTTTGTTTGATCTTTTGCACAAATACGAGTACTTTTAGCTTGTTATGTGGTACATACATTTTAGACCGGGCACAGTACAGAAACCCTACCGAATTAAATACCAGATTTTGTTCTTGTAGGTATTTCTTACTAAACTTGATGGATTTAGATTTTGTTTTACTAGGTGCAAATTTGCTTATCCGGCAAAAATGGCCGCACAAAAATGGTGGAATAGCATACAATTATGATTACTGATACGTAAAAAAAATACAATCATGTATTTACGAACAATTTTTATCAAAACAATATAAAACAAAATGTATTTTTAATCTACTATAATATTTAGTAACAATAAAGATCACTACGTTTTGTTTTACAAACATTTAAAAAAACGTTGCGCATGCGTTTTTATATCAAAACTCTAGTGATAAATAGTGTTAATAGCGATCTCTATAGCGACTTCAATTAAATAAGATAGATAGATAGATAAGTAACTCTTTATTGTTACACCAATATTACAATAAATTCTCAAACCAACAAAACATGGAATAATACGCAGTGGTACAATCGGCGGCCTTATGGCTTAAAGCGATCTCTTCCAGGAAATATTTGCATGGACTAGATTTACTACTTAATTAAACTAGTAACCTAAAAAAAAATTGAGTTGTAGGCCGGAGTTTTCAATGCAGATTTCGGGGATTTTAAAGTTTCAGGAATTGGAAGCATTGTCTAAGGTACGGCGGAGAAGGATTAAAACCAATTTTATGTAAGAGAGAGTGATGGTATAAGCATCCCGGCGAAAGCGGCAATAAGTTAAAGAATGAAAATGATTCTCGTCTAGTCTCTTCAATTTAATTAGTAGAGTATACCCAATAATAAATTTGATGTCGAAGCTAAGACTGCTTAAAGTTCTCCGATATGACTTAACGACTTTCAAAATGGATCCAACGAGCGTTCATCCAAAAAACGGAATAAAATAACCCGTTATTCAAAAACAATAAGTATATTTTGCACTCAGTCGTGACTCGGGCGTCGCCGGAAGGCGTCGAGGTGGGAGTTGACACCCGGAAATAGCGTCACCGCCGGACGTGACGTCCCTCGACCGCCGGATATTATAATAACCGAGGTAGGTAATCGGTATATACCTCGACAACCACCGCCATTGAACGTTGAATGAAACAAGTTTTTTTCAACAAAATAACCAATTTTAACTTAATTATTTTACTTTCATGCTAAATTAACTTTACTTATTTGATTTGTAAATAATTTTCTCTCTGGGTTTTTGTGATATTCGTGATATTATTAAACTAATAATTGACGTGATTGACGTCATAAAACGTAACTGTAAAAAGTAACTGTTTGTTAGCTTGTTTTTTACCTTTTCATAACTAAACGGCAAATCGGATCGTAATGAAAGGGGCATGCCCACTCTCCCTTGGAAAAAATGCTGTCACTGCACACGCTTGAAACTAATTGCTAATGATTCTAGGCTTAGTTAGTAATAAAAGAGCTAAGAAGTTAGTTATAAAAAAGTTTACTATAAAGAGAAAAATCAGTTTTTATTTTTCACAAACAACCAGTTTTACATCACTGTATTCAACTACAACTTAAATAGTTTATTATTGTAATTATAACGATTCCTAGATAAATTATGATATTGACAATTACTATCAATTTAATCGTTTAAGCTTTAAGTCAGCAAACAAACAAAAATACGCGAGAAAACAAACGAAACGGCCACAGACACAGATCACAGGAAACGGATTGTGTAGGTACTTGTTTGTGAATGACGTACGCGCACAGGCATAGGGGTTGGCATATCGACCATCGACTATTATCCGAAATATCGATTTATCGGCGCAAAATAATCGGTCAAATCGAGCAATCGATTATATTTAATCTCAAGGCGCGCGCGCACAGAAGTGCCATTTTTGACATCGCGCTCCTGTACAATCAACAGACGAGGGCAATTATTCCAGTAAATCAAAATTCAATATTTTAATGCAAAGAAATAATAATCATCTGATTCTGTTGAGCAAATGTTGAATCGAAGTAAAATCGAGTTTATTTCGATTCAACACGAGCGTCACAGATAAATACAAAAATATACCTACCTATTTACTTCTGAAAATCAGATATTTAGTGTGTCAGGGGTAATAAGGTAATAAAATGTACGAAAAATGTAAGTACCAATTGTACCCAAGCGAAAAAAAAATGTACTTATTTGCCTTTGGAGATGTTTAATAGAATTCATTATGTATTACTGTGTTGATTTTGTAAACTTGGATTGAATAGGTAGTCGATATCGATCGATATCGACTATCGTTTGAGTTAGTTCTTAATTCGATGATTTGGGAGGAATAACGAGTGATAGGTGCCTAACTAAAAAATATCTCATGTCTGTGTCATTAACTCGTCTCTGCATGGCCTTATGCAAAAATCGTGCGAAGCTTTAACCTCTCATCTGTTGATCGAATTAAAATCGAGATAATGCTACAGATAAGCCGAGTTATTTTTTTCCGCTTTTTTTCTCTCCACTGGTTAATCCTAAAGCCATCTAGAAGGTGGCGCTGAGATCAACGGCCCGCCGATTATGATCAAGGTTAGCTGAGAGCGAGAGGATTTAGATCAATTGCGGTGCGTCAACAGCTGAGCGCAAGTTCAGCGCGCACTGCGATTGGCTGAGATTATCTCGCTCGGGCGCTCGCTACCAGCGCGAGTCAAGCATAATACCACCCCCGGGTTAATTTTTTTTTTTTAATAACCTATACTGTCCCACTGCTGGGCAAAGGTCTCCCCCATTTGCTTCCATTCTTTGCGTTCTCCAGAAATCTCCTGCCAGTCAGAATGGAACCCATCCAGATCGTCGCGCCAACGTTTTCGCGGTCTGCCTCGTTGCCGTCGTCCTGTAGGTTGCCAGTCGGTGGAGATCTTAGTCCACCTTTCAGGGTGCATTCGAGTGACATGACCCGCCCAGTCCCATTTGAGTCTTGCAGCCTTGTACCCCATGTCGATGATTCCGGTCATAGAGCGTATAGTAGTGTTGCGGATTCTATCGGGCCGCTTAACACCTAAAATGCTACGCTCCATCGCTCGTTGGCATACCCCGAGTTTGAACTTTTGTGAGTTCGTCAATGACCAAGTCTGAGCACCGTAGGTTAGAATGGGTAAGATACACATGTCGATGAGTTTTCGCTTAAGTGACAGTGGAAGGTTGCCCTTCATTAGCTCTTTCATGTACCAGTAGCTCTTCCAAGCGTTATCGACACGACGGTCTACTTCTCGATCTTGTCTGTTCTTGAAAGAGACTATCTGGCCCAGATAAATATACTCATCGACATAGTGTATCTCTTGCCCATCTACCTTGACCCTATGTTTCTTGCTATTGGTCATAACTTGGGTCTTTGACTGGTTCATCATCAGTCCAACCTCGAGGCTTGCCTTGCTCAGGTCTTGGAGCATTTGTTCTAATTGGAGGGCACTGGTGGCAAAGAGAACTATGTCGTCAGCGAACCTAAGGTTTGTAAGTTTTTGGTCACCGATTTCAATGCCTGCATTTGTCCATGAGGCTGGCAATTGTCTAAAAACCTCTTCTAGAGTGCTCGTAAATAATTTGGGAGAGAGCGGGTCACCCTGTTTGACTCCCTTTTCTATTAAAAACTTTGCTCCTGATGTATTTAATTTAATGTTAGCGTAGCTATTGCTGTAAATGCTTTTAATTAGGTCTATATAGGTTTTTTCAACATTTTGTTTCTCTAAAGCCAAGAAGATTGCTGAGTGGTTGATGCTATCGAAAGCTTTTGTGTAATCCACAAAAGCCAGATATAGTGGATTGTGGAATTCATTAAATTTTTCTATAACCTGATTTAGCGTATGGAGATGGTCTGTGGTGGAAAAATGAGGTCGGAATCCAGCTTGTTCCGGTGGTTGGTGCTGGTCCAGTATACCTTCTATGCGCTTCTGAATAACTTTGATAAAGGCTTTGTAGAGATGTGACACTAAACTGATAGGACGGTAATTATTCATGTTACTTTTGTCTCCTTTCTTGTGAAGAAGAATTATGTTTGAGTGGCACATCTCCACTGGTAGCTGACCTGTATCTAGAATGGTGTTGAAGAGATTTGTGATATGGGGTAGTAAAACAGTGGCTCCAGTTTTTAAAACCTCGGTCGTGACACCGTCCTCTCCAGGGCTCTTATCATAATGCATGGCTTTTAAGACATCATGGACTTCGCGTCCTGTTATGAATGGTACAGCATCTGATCGAACATACTCTATAGTTGTTGTTATCTTTGAAGAATCGGAGTAAAGATTTTTGTAGAATTGTGTGCATATTTCCAATATTTTGCCTCTATTATTATATTTATTTCCGGAACTATCTTGTAAGCAATTAATCCATGTTTTACCCTTAGAGATACCCTGTTTTGCTATTCTGAGCGATCTATTATTCTCTAGTGCTATTTTTACTCTGTAGGTATTAAAGTTTCTTGCATCGTTTCTGATGCTGCGCTTAACCTCTTTGTCTATATTTCTATAGTCTTGTGACCCAATGTCGGTCTCGAGTCTTTTTTCTAATAAATTCTGGGTTTTGTTTGATAGTTTAAATTTACTTTTCTTCATCGGTTTAATTTTTTTGCTTGTTGTGTGAACTGCATTAACTATGTTTTTATATTGGGTTTCTGAATTATCTGATTCATCTATTTTGAGTTGACTGAAATAATTTGAGAGTTCTAATTTAAAGTTTTCCGAATTATGAATAAGGTGCTGTTTACTATGTTTTATTAATCTTTTTGTAAATAATTTAGTTCTGTGTATTTTAAATTCAAATTTTAATTTTGCTCTTATTGGTCTGTGATCCGAAGCATAATTAATTTTATTAATGGCGCAAACATCTTTAACTATCTGTTTGTTGGAAGCTAGTATAAAATCGATTTCGTTTTGCGAATTTCCGTCAGGTGACACCCATGTCCATCGTCGTTGGGGTTTTTTGTCAAAGAAGCTGTTAGAAATTACCATGTTTTGACCAAATGCAAATTGAATTAGGCGTGCACCGCGTTCGTTACGTTTTCCCAAACCGAATTTACCTAGAGTATCTGTTGCACCATCTACATCTAATCGTGGCCCTACTTTCGCATTAAAATCACCTATAACTACAGTCCATGATCCTCTATTCTCGTCACATGCCCGGGTTAATTAAAGAGAAAATAAACGATTTACATAACGCTCATTGGGAAACAAATATCGTTTTGGTTTCGTACTTCTGAAATCGGTGACCGATTTTTCGTGTCAGTGAAAATACAGTCAAATAAATCGATTGTTTATTTATGGTCTTTTATCAACAATCGATTATTGTCTCAGAACAACTCTGGCTCAACACTAATGTTTGCAACTGGAGGAAATTTGCTACCATTTCATTTCCTGTCGTTTTCATATTCATTATTATTTTAAAATATTCTAGGAAACTTTTCGTGTTAATCGATTGATACGTAGAATAACGAAAACATGTAACATATTTTTTGGATGAACGCAATTTTTTGTGCAGTTGACAGCATTATATGGGCATGCCCTTTTGGCAAGGAGATAGATTATATCCTGGGGAAGGACATACTTTTTACCTGAGTGCGCAAAAGGTGGGTCATGTTTTTATTGAAATACCACGCATGATAAGTCGCGGGCGGGTCAGCTAGTATGAAATAAAGCACGTTCGTAACATATGCGAATGCTAAGCTACCAAGTACCTAAAATCCCAACAATGCACAATAGTTACCGAAAATGTGAAGCTGGCTTAGCGGAACGCCTGCTATTATTAGCATGGTCCAGCAAAACAGCACAGCAAAATAAACTGTAAACAGTAAACGCACGTTTACAAGTCGCCATTAAGAGCATATTGGCCAAGAGATATGACGAATGTTAACGAACACAAGTGTGTGAAAGACGCTTTCGCATCACGTCGCGTAACAGTCTCGTCTACGTAGCTGAAACTTGACAAATCTTTGGTCAAAATATCTTGGGCAATGTGTAATTCGACCAGTCTCGTGAAGAGCAGTAGGGTCTTCACAGGTAAATGTTTGATGGTATGGGAGGTTTCTTCAGCGCTCACTCATACGAATTTTGTGGTGCGGTTCCTAATTTGTCTATTGTTTTTAGACTTGTCTTTGAAAATGTTTTCTTTTTTGATTATTGAGAGGTAGAGGTACATTTTAGAGTATTCCCAAGTTAAATCCTAGACAAACAATAAAAATTACCCAATTATAATAAAAGAAGAAGAAGATGAAAGTGTTGGCAGTGTTTCTACTGCAAATATAGACAACACCTTTACTGTGAGAGCGGTAAAATTAGTCTATAGCTCTGTTCGCCGACCACTAATTGTATGGGAAATGCCGGGCATTGCCTGGGTAATACCATTGAATTTACGCAAAGCTTCGAACGTTGAATAAAACTAGTTTTGTTAGAAATCCGAAGTTGCCCATACAAAACATGCATGCTCGGGAAATGCATAGGATTTGCACTCAACTTGTCCCTGAAAACTAACTGTTACAATCTTGTTATCTTCTAAGCAAAAGTCAAAGTGTCTTCTTGAGCTTTGTGCTCTACCATCGACCATATCAGCACCACTATCCTTTGTCCAACATCCTATTAATGGTAAGATCATGGTGAAACGAAGATATAAGTAAAAAATTACAAGCAAGGTGAAAATTAACAACTTTTTTCTGTAAACTTAATATCTGCTGTTATTTGACTTTATGTCGTACAAGAGATTGGATTTTGAGGTATCTTACCTGATTTTTTGTTTAAAATAACTATTTTTACCAAATGTTTCTGCAATAACAATCATCACACGGTTTTAGTACACTGTAGCTGTGTTTTTATCTATATCTTTTTAAAATTATCTGTGGAACTTTGTAATTGGCCCTAAGCATACCTACATGTCTTTTTTGCATGTATTATAATATAATTAGTTTTTCTGCGTGTGTTTCCTGAAAATAATGAAAATAAAATAAAATTCGTTTAAATAATCAAATTTCAGTAAATAGTAAGTACTTATCAATATTATTCTTAATAGTTACATATAATAACAACAATAATAATAAATCTTTATTTCAGACGTCAGTCCTTAGGTAATGAGTACAATCTCATTCTCCACACTAGGAAATGCTCAAAAAAAATGTATACGTTTTAAAAAACCTTCAGTTCATTGACACGCCTCTACGTGCCTTTGATCATTAAAAGTGGGAAATTGAGGTAGCATTTGGAGTGACACACGTACGGAAAGATCTGTTTTTATCATTTGTCATAAATATGCATGGTCCATCCGGCCTTCAACTGTCAAATATTGGTGATTTAAGTACTTTATATCTAATTTTTCATTCGAGATCTTGTATTTAAACAAATAAATGTCAATTTCACTTGCGATCAAAGGGAGAAGGGGGATCCTCACTCTCATGAAAAACTGTCATTTTTTTTTACATATATCATATTGAATTAAAAATTAGCCTATACTCGTAGTAGGTATCACTATAGTCTTAGTGCCCTGGTGATGAAATAGGTACTTATAAAAGAAGAAAATGGCTAAGCAAATCTTCCATTACTAAATACTCATCTCCATCCAAAGGTTGTCTGGTAGAGATTGCATTATTTAGCGATAACACATTAGATTAGACAATACATTTATTAATAGAAATACAACAGTTTCCCAGAAACAGTTGAATCATCAAAAGACCGTTGCAATTGTTGTATCTAGCTTGTAATAAAGACAGGAATAAAAAAAGCTAGACAAAGTGAGAAGTAGCATATTATGGGAAAAAACTTAAGTAGTTGATATATTTACCCGAATAGACCAACAGAAGTGGAGATGGATCCATGATCCGAGATCCTCAGGACAAATGGTGTAAAAGAGACACTGATTGGTACCCCACTGATGGTAAGCGTAATAGAAGGCGTCAACAAACAAGATAGGAAGATGGCCTAAAACTTACAGCTGGACAACACTGGAGAAGGGTAGCACAAGATAGAATCCAGTGGAAAGTGTTAGGCATATGCCAAGAGGCACACCGAACTGCGGGGCATCCTATAATCGAATCGAATCACAATTACTACATGTAAACCCAAAGTTTGGAATAAATGGCTTATTATTATGTAATAAAGACATTTTATAAATTAGTAGGTATTTTTATTTTTATAGTGTTATCCGTTCGGATACGGAAAATTCCATGATTTTAAAACCATCTCAAAAATGTTTAAGCCTAGACGGGACTCGAACCCGCAACCTTCCTCATGATACGAGGACGCACTACCATTTGTGCTACCGGGCTCTGTCACGTCAGGGTCGAAATTTATTATTTTTTTATAAATTATCAATAAAATAAGTATATTAAAGGTATCAATGTGGTTTGAAGAATGCTAATAATTCCTATGAGCAACAGTTGTGTCGGATTTATTAGTAGCCCGGAAGCCAGGACCACTAGCGGTCACCCATCTAAGAAGTGACGTCGCACCCGTAAAATAAATAATGCTGGACATCTCATACAGCGCTATCTAGTCCCAAACTTATAGAAACCAAGAAACAGATAGAGTACTTATATTTTTTTTATCGTAAATACTTAAATAATATAGAAAGAACACCCCAACCCAGAACACATATGTCGATTATGCAAACATTTGGTTTACAGCGGAAATCGAACCCGTAACCTCCTGTGTCTCCGCCAGCCATTCACCCTCTGCTTCACAGCGGTCGTAACGACGCTTAATTTAGCTGATATGTACTTAAACGTACACTACAAGCGATGCAAATAGTAATAAATGGTTGTTTTAAGTTTTGGCATAATTTGAGCCAAAGACGATACGAAAGATTCTGATACCCTCATTAAACTTTGGCTCTCCTCCAATACTGCAAGTACTAAGCCTGTCTGATCTATGTGCAGTATTGCCTTAAACCTATTACAATTTATCCTAAAACGAATATTTTCGCGACATTAATGCGTCTAGCCGAAACAGTTTTTGCCAAACTTTATACAATAAAACTAAACAAGTTATGTTTATGTCTTGAATATTTTTGTTGTTTTGAATATGTTTAAGTACAAAATTGACTTTATGATACCCTTGATTAGACGATATAAATAAATAAACGCTTTAGGGCTTATTTTTGGGAATACCTACCGTAAGGCTGGGCCTAAATATACTAAATCAATCGCTTCAGTATGAAAATGGTATCAGCGCAAAATGGTATCTTTAGATACCTTTTGGTATTCTACTAACACGAACTTTTTTCAATGACCGCCGTTGCTATGACAATACCATTGAACATTTAGCAGCATAATCATTAAATAATAATATGGCTCCATAACAGTTTTTCTTATAAATTAGCAGAGTTGTGTCCGTGGTCGCCTGGCTGCGGCAACTATCTATAGATTCATATTCATATACTCTGCTTACATGTAGGTACATATACATTTTTCAGCTTAGATAGTAAGTAGCTAAGGGAGTAAGTACATATACCCTGTAAGGGCACTGAAGTTGGGTTTGCGCCTTTTCAAAAAATACAACAATTAAACATGTCAAATCAAATCAATTAAAATTAGTTTATGCGGCATATGTCAAATAATACAGTAGACGAATAAATTATGTCAAGCTATCGGGTAATAATAATAATGTCAAGTGGAAAAGGATTATAATCTGTCAAGTAATTTCAAAGTATAAACTATATCTAAATATGCTTACATACAACCTAGGTACTTATTAATGTTCGCTAGGGTCGTCACTTTGTTTGTTAATAAGTTGTCCAATAGGTATTCGTCCACCGAATAGTATGATTTTTTATTAAATATTATTTTAAATTCCTACAAAATACTTATTTACTATAGATACTTACTAATACTAGTGGTTCACCCCGCACTGAGATCTCGCTAGTCTCCCATAAAAACAAAAAAATATTTTTTGTACCTAATCTTTGACTATCAAAATAGTGCCACGAAATGCATACCCAAATAACTTGACCTACAGTTTCATTCAAATTACAGGTAACGGGAGTTCATGTAATGTGGATACTCTTTTGAGATACAAATTGCAGTAATTCTGGATTTCAGACTTTTGCCTATATTTGTGTCTCTTCACGCATACGAAATTACAGCATTGTGGGGTCAATGGTGTACCCTGTGAATTTTGTCAAAGTTCAGTTTTTACAATGGCTAATAACTCAAAAACTATAAAAACTTTACTAAAAATAAAAACGGGGTCTAAATGTACTAAAAATGTACTTAATTTACCTTTTATTTGACGCCCTATTTGACCTAATAGTCTCATTTTCATTATATTTACCCCTTTTGAACCCCAATATCTCAACAACCACCCGACATTTTTAGCTCATTTAATGACACCAAAATTGTACCATTACTACTTACCTATGTATAACATTACATACATACATACATAAAACGCCGATTTGCCCAAGTGGATTTAGAGATCTCGCTTTGCTCGACGAATTATAAAGAGATAAAGTTTTTTGTTTGTTAATTTGTATGTTTGTTTGGGGTAAAACCTCAGTAACTACTGAGCCTCATAATCAGGCCAGATACGTCCTTGGCGACAATGGTCAACAAGCTCTTGGTCGGTCTTGGTCAACAACCCCACGCACTATCGCTTAATAAATGTATGCCCTTCTCAAAGCAGCCATTGAAATTGCATTGAACACAAACTCACCTATCCACTGGCCATCTGCTTATCATTTTGCTCGTCTCTCGCAGCCTGGTTGTCCAGTGCGCGAAGCCTTAAATAAAATGGCATATACAGGTACCTCAATCGTCAGTCTATCAAACAAATCATCATCAACATTTTACCAGCATTAATTGGGTTTCCCTAGACGGGCCCACAATTTCACAGGTCCTTGCACGTTAGATTCTATTTGTATACGGACGAAATAACATCCCAATCCCGGTCGGTATTAAGCCTCATAATCAAATTTCCCTAGGGATAATAGGCAGACCTGTCCGAGATCCGTAAAAGTAATCGTTATTTATGTAATTACGAAAAAAATCATAAAAGGTAATGTTTACCTTGACAATTAAAAATGTTAACAATTAGGTAAGCATCCATAAAATATATTTTAACCACAAAACGCGTAAAAGTCGTCTATATTTATTACGCATAAAAACTTAGATGCAGATTGATTTAAACGAATATTTGAAACCACAAACTTTGTTTATTCACGGTCAATAAAATAGTGAAATAGAGACATCTAAATTTAATTTATATAATAATTTGTGTTTTGCATACCATCTGGATGGTAGAATATATAAAGATCAACATCGAAATTTATGTTCTTATATTCTGGCTGATTTCTGAGATAATAGCGGTGCATCCAATAACGTTCGTTCTTACCGGTATCGGTATATTATAAAATCAGCCAAGTGCGAATCCGACTCGCGCACGAAGAGTTCCGTACCATTATCTATAAAAACGACAAAAAAATCATGTCTGTTGTATAGAAGCCACACTTAAATATTTATGTTATTCTGTTTTTAGAATTTTTTGTTATAGCGGCAACAGAAATACATCATCTGTGAAAATTTCAACTGTCTATCACGGTTCAAGAGATACAGCCTGGTCACAGACGGACAGACAGACAAACGGACAGACAGACAGCAGTGCCTTAGTAATAGGGTCCCGTTTTACCCTTTGGGTACGGAATCCTAATAAACGCCAGTGGATCAGGAAGAGTGAGAAAGAATGACGGTAATACTCATAACAATAATTGTTCTGAGTTTTATCCTGTCGCGTTTCTGTGAATTTAAGTAACAGGATAAGGCAGAAAGAATGAACTTTAGTAGATGTTCCTCTATTGACAAACTAAATAGAGAACTATGCATCGCATCACCCAACATTCCACACCACAGTTCTGTACCACAATGCGCGGTATCCTGTAATACTCTGTTATATCTTTTAAACGTTATATATCTATATATTTTCAATGTTTAAGTATATGTAGTATATAATATTATAACGATATTTATTACTTTATTAATTGTATTACTAGTTTACTGATATTTAAGTATTAGAAAGTATTTTTATTGAAATACCATGTATTTGTCTAGGATTCGTTATATTTATTTGGTTATATCTATGTGTTTTGCAATTTAAATTTAGCCTCTCTTTCTACTAAATATGCACTACCTCTAGTAACTGTTTGCCGCATTACACAAAGGTTAACTGGAAGAGCTATCTAGCATTAAGTTCGCCTATGCGCAGATTATTTTTATTTTGTGCCATAAAGAATTTTTCATTCATTCATTCACAGTTCAAGCCATCGTAATCGTCCGTTCAAAAAGACGATTCTTATTTTTTATTCTTCTACGCTAAAAGTAAGGGTCACATTAAATAATACATTAATTCCACCCATCGCAACAAATATCAATTTGCCTGAACACTGTAAATAAGATTAATATTTGGCCCCAAGCAGTTGAATCCCAACGGGCCGGATAAATTGCCATTGTGTCCCGCACCCTGTTTAATCGCTGAATTCGGACGTCGTAAAACGAAGGTTCTATATCTATTTACTACCATGCCAAAAGATGGTATCAGGTACGTAGCGTGAGCATAATTTTGAGAGAATAATATAAGCTTTATTTGAGGGACGTGAATTGTGTTGAATATGTTCACAGTCCAGTGAGCCTAATGTGGTATCATAGTCGAGTTCATTCATTGTATGAAGAGTGTGAACGTGTTAGTGAATCAACCCTATTATAAAGTTAGTCTTATAAAAGTATATAAATCATTTATTTATTTGTTTTAATTTTTTTATGTCTAACCCACGCTATTTCAACCAAACTATCTCTTTATAGTCAACTCGGCCCACAGCCCGTTTATTCTCTCATTTTATTGGTCATTGTACCCATGAGCTCAGTTGACCACTGTATCTTAAGTGCTGCAGATTAGGTAGCTTAATTTATTCTTTTTTAGATGACCTTCGTGCCACAGTGGATGACTTGCCGGTTGAGACGCAGGAGTTGTTTGCTCCAGATCTGGGTGGATACGTATGACTGGTAGAAAATGCTGTTTATTAATCATTCCTCCCTTGGAGTATCTTTTTCTGTACAATAAAGAATTAAATAATAATAAATAACCCTACTGGGTTACAAATTGAGACAAAACGGTGTACTCAACTATTACAAAGACAGTGGTGGCGATTCTGTTGTTTACGCTGTCTAACTAAAATTGTGTAAAATATTAACGGTTTTATTTTGTTCACGCTAAAGCTCAAATTAGAATGACATTTAAAGTAACATTTCTAAAATTAAATATTTTTCACTACGATGGCATGTTTTTGGGCTAGTTTTAGTCAGCAGTCAAATTGGTGCTGATTAAAACTAGCTCGCAAATCTTAGTAAAAATAACTTAATTTTAGAAATGTCACTTTAAATGTCATTCTAATTTGATTTTTAGCGTAAAAAATAAGACTGTTCGTATTTTACACAATTTTAGTTAGTCAGTGTAAACAACAGAATCGCCACCAATGCGTTAATTTATTAATATGCTGGTTAAAGTCACCGTCAACGAATTTGATCTTTGTATTATCGTTCAGTCAGACAATGAATGACTTTAGTCTACGCAAACAACCTTAATCTAACCAACAAAAGGGTTAAAAGCAAAGGGCAAAAGTCACCCACAGACAGCTTTAATATAAAAGTACAGTGAATAAATTAAAAAGTTTAGAATTCACGCCGAGTTTAAAAACTTTATGGAATATTTAATACCTACTCGTTTTGCATAAAAAACGCTGCTGACGGTATTTTTAATTTAAACGAACGGAAACCTTTGCGCCCTAATCCGAAATTGTAGAAGGTAGAAACGTAACAAATTTCGCTCAACGTAAAGGCGAAATCACGATGAATTTTTAATTTGATTACAAATTTGTGTAACAAAATTGCTGAGTAATGAGAAATGACTCGAAAATACGCTGAGATGAAGAAAAGTCGTAATTTGTAATCAAGACGCTTTATAAATGGATAGTCGAGATATTCTAAGAATTGTAAAATAAAATGCTTAAGTAGAATTTTATTGTGTGCGTTCTTTTATTTAAATGTCTTCAATCAATGTGTTTCATGAAAATTGAACGAATTATTCGGAATGTATCTTCAGACAAATGTACAAAATCATGAATCACATTAAATAAAACTTTTCTGATAGATTATGTAGATATAGTGCTTTTTTCAGACTTTATGTAAAAACCTACTCGTTGACGACAATTTGATTATCTTACACTTGATTAGAAGTAAATAACTACAAGTTGTTGTACTTTGTAACGTTTCTAGTGAATAATTAAGTAACTAATCAGATTGTTACGTAGCTTTTGCGAACCGAATTAATTTACTCTGAAAACTATACCAATACAAATTCAATATTGTCTTTGAAATTGATAGCTAAACTAGACTATTTCAAATTATATTCTCAAGAACCGTTAAATTCTACGAATTATTAGATTATTATTAAAATCTCTGAATAGGAATAAAGTCCCCTCATTATGGTGACAATCATAAATCTTTAGAGTTTAAAATTATTCTAAAATACCAGACGGGAATGGAACCCGCAGTGTTCCCCTTGATACGGAGACGCGATTATAACTTCTTTGCAGGCTCACTTCTCGTCTTGTGCAGAATTATTGGATTGTCACTTTACAGCATAAATCTCAAAATCAAAATCTTAAGTTTTTCTGTATGTGTCGGATAACACTTTAAAATAATAATAAGTAACTTTTAACAAAAATTTAAACCACTTCCAAAATAAAGAAAATCTTAAAAATGTTCAGATGCCTCTGCAAAATTAAGAGTTTGATGATTTTCTCATGGAACTTATCATCAAATCTTAACCCAGAGGTACCCCCCTTTTCTAATCATTGAAATAACATAATTATTTCGCTGCACTTAATAAAGTTAAATTAAAATATCTCTTGAAGGAAAACAAAATTATTCTGCAACATTTCAACTAAACTGTACGCTCAGAAATCTGCAGGTCAAATCTATTTTCAATTATTTATTTGCAAGCGAAATAGGTGAATGAAATTAACCGAAAGGACAGCGTGTGGAAAACTTGCACGGCTTACCTCCAGCTGTACAGGGTGGTCAAAATGGAGGAACTTTGCCTAATCGTATTTAGTGCCTGAATATGTTTAGGAGACTTTTCAAATATGTCAAATTTAAACATGTTTAAGTATTACGTTTAAGGATCGCTAATTAGGTACGTCAATTACGTTGAGCAAGCCGGGCTATGTTGGGGAATCAGATCAGTCATTTGCATCGTAACGATGTTGTCAAATTTGATCGATAAGTTTCGCACTTGCAATACTGTAAATAGATAAATTAATATTGCTGGACATTTCACACAGCGCTATCTAGCCCTAAATTAAGCAGAGCTTGTACTATGGGAACCAGATAACTGATAGAATACTTATATACTTTTTTTGTAAATACATACTTATAATATATAAAAAAACATCCACACCCGGAACAAGTATCTGCGTATCATGCAAAGATTTATTTCGCGGCGGGAATCGAAACCGTTACCTCCTGTGTCTCAGCCGGCTATTCGCCCACTGTACCACAGAGGTCTGTAATTAGAAGGCTTTGTTAAAACTACATAACGTGGTGAACAGTTAAGATGAGACACAAACAGAAGAATAATGAATGAATAAATGAAAAATTCTTTATTGCACAAAATAAAAATAATCTGTACATAGGCGAACTTAATGCTAGATAGGATTTTCTTCCTGTTAACCTTTGTATAATGCGGACAAACCGTTACTAGAGGTAGTGCATATTTGTTAGAGGGAGAGGCTTAATTTAAATTACAAAACACATAGATATAAACAAATAAATATAACTAATCCTAGACAAATACATGGTATTTCAATAAACATACTTTCTAATACTTAAATATCTTACAAGAATATCATTCATTTAATTTGTTCCGTAATGGTTATCAGAAAACGTTTTTAGGAGACATCTTTTTAAGAACTTTGTCCATCGTAATGCTGAGCCTTACCCCATTTTCAGCACAGTGCTCAAAAAAATTACGTACTTAGTAGAGACTAGGTACGTAATTTTTGATTTTCAGTTTAAGTTAATGTGTCTGTTATGTATGTTATTATACAACATATTATGTAGTATCTGTGTGTTTGTTACATGTGTCGAAATAAAATGTCTATATTCGTATTATCGATCACCTTTGGGCGGCGTAAAAACTCCGGCACCATATTTGGTAAGTACTTTATACGAACTTATACTACGATAAGCTCAATAATATTTAAATCGTATTATTAGGTATGCTCAAGTTAAAAGTGATGTGAATATACTGTTACGCCGAGGCTGTTAAACAATGAGTAATAATCGAACCTTCTCGAACGTTTTTGTCTTGCTGTGTTATTGTTGCTATTGTTTGTGGTTTCGCAGAATGGGGAGTGGCCATTGTGTCGAGGGACCGACCCTTTCCTGGAAGGATCGACATCGTTCTCGAAGAATCGAAATATGTGCGATATAAATAGGCCGGAGAGATGGCCGGACAGTCAGTCTCAGTGAGTTAGTCTCAGCGATGCCCTGGAGGACTGACGTGGGAAGGGTCTCGTGTGAACAGTAGTTGCTCCCGAGTCAGTCTGGATTAAGCTATACGTTCGATCATTTCGGTGACTTTAAGTGGTGCACCAGTAGTGTGAATTAGTGTGTTGTGATACGTGTGACCAAGTTCGTGTATTCATCGTTTTAGTGTTGAATAAAAGTGTTATTTTGGTCAGACTGATTCCCAATATTTTATCCCGAACCCTCAGCTCGTAACAATACGATCACCATAATGAAAACTCGCTCGGGTTCCCGGGCTATATTTTACAAGATTCTTGCCAGCCACGGGAAGGATAATTAATGAAATCCTGGCTTCGTCATCAGGTTTATAAGGGCTACTAGAGGAGCAGCGAGGCGTTAATCTGTTGCAAATTGTTTGATAAAAAAATAATAATTGTTTATTGAAATAATGCTGACCATGATAACGTTGCGCGACAATTAGGATTTCTAACTGGCTCGAGACACCCATATTTTAGAGGTTTTTTTTTCATCTCTCCTTCCCTCCACCGGACAAGCAAACATACCGAGAAATACCACCGTCGGCATACCACCTTGCCGTACCAAACGATTTGCTTCAACTTTTCTTATTAGCACAAGTACGGAGTGGAACTCACTTCCGGCGTATGTTTTTCCGAACCAGTATAATCTCGGAGTCTTCAAATCGAAAAAAAAACATAAACGTAGGTTTCGTTTTAAATAAACTAGGTCAGACAACACTATCTGTGATCCATCGCTCACTAGGCCACTTATTAATTTCACATTTTTATAATTTATATATGTAGGTATGACAATATATATTTTATGTATTATAATATTAATAATTATGTAATTTTATGATTATGTTATACATTATAATTATGCATTTTATTTTATATTATCTATATTTAGTATAAATATACGTGTACTATTAATATCGGATTTACGCCGCCGTCCTTATTTTGTTCACATAGATCCTGTCCATCCAAAGGTTGCCTGGAAGAGATCGCTTTTAGCGATAAGGCCGCCCATTGTACCTATTGTTTAAGAGTGCATTTTCTTATAAATGATTGTATTTAAATGGTGTGCAATAAAGGAATTATCTATCTATCTATCTATCTATCTAGTGGTTCGCCCCGAACTGAGATTTCGCGACTCTACCATAAAAAAATATATGTATTATTCGTTATCTTTAACTATCAAAATAGTGCCACGATATAAATACCCAACTTACTTGACCTACAGTTTCATTCAAATTACAGGTAACGGGAGTTCATGTAATTTGGTAACTTTTTTTGGGGTACAAATTGCAGTTATTCTGGATTTCAGACTTTTGCCTGTATTTGTAATATTTAAGCTACACGCATTCCGAATTACAGCACTGTGGGGTCACTGGTGTAGCCTATGAATTTTGTCAAAGTTTAGTTTTTATTATGGCTAATAACTCAAAAACTACAAGAATTTTACTAAAACTAAAAACGGGGTCAAAATACACTAATAAAGACCTTTCATTGGATGTCTCATTTGATCTAATAGTCTCATTTAATTTTTTTTTTTACTCCTTTTGAACGCCAATATCTCAACAACCCCCCAAAATTTTTAGCTGATTTAGTCAAACCAAAATTGTGCCATCGCTACCTACCTATATACCCAATTTCGCGATGATTGGATCAACGCTTAGAAAGTTATCCTCGGACAAACAAACATACTTACATACAACGCCGATTTGCCCAAGTTGATTTGGAGATATCGCTTCGCTCGATCAATTAACATACATCAAATAAACCGTTTATTTCGAACTTTGAAGCTACTGATAGATAATACTTATTGTGATTTCTCTAGCACTTGATGTTCGCCTGCAGTTATCTACCATGCAGTGGCTACTTGTTTTCTATATTATAGCTAAATCTACTATCTCCAACTGCCCATTTCTACCTTGTAAACAAATAAACCATCACGCCACTGGGTCGTCCCAGGACGCTAAATAACAGCTATTTGTTTTATTTACGCCATTGTTACCCATTACCACGTTTTGTCCTGGTTTATATCGAACGACACGCAATTGTTGACTGAAAGAACGCTATTAAGTAAATAAATAATGCTGGACTTTTTCACACAGCGCTATCTAGCCCCAAACTAAACAAAACTTGTATTCTGGACTGCCTAATCCAAACCAAATGGATGAAAATTATGATGGGCTCCATTTAACTTACATTTTATTTTATAATTTTCATTTTCATTGTGTACCTACCTATTGTAATTCAATTCAATTAAATCAAATTTCAAAACTTATATGGATAATCTGACATTTTAATTTAATTTAATTTATTATTTCATTTTTATTGTATTTGTTATTTGTGATAATATTATGCTTATTTATTCTTACTGTTTATTGCTAAATTTTAAGATTTTGTGTTAGTTTTTTAAGGGTTATATGTAATTTATGGGTGTATTTTATCTGAATTAAATAAATTAACAATAATTGTAGCCAGCAGATACTGATATAATACTTATAGATTTTTAAACTACGTATTTTGTTATGTACGACATTAAATGACCACACGGGTAGGGCTAATGGCTAGTAACAATACTAGTAAAAAAGGTTTTTTCAAATTCATTACCATAGAAAATTTAAATTTTTAAACAACCTGTATATCTAGTCCGAAAATATCAATGAAACAGCCTGTATAAAATAGGTAAACTAAATATTCAATCATCATGTAAGTCGGCATCGTTATAAAGGCGCCGCCGATTTGCGATAAAAATTGTTTATCGATAACTGGATAAATATTCAAGCTACCGGTATTAAATCCACCTCTAAAATCAGTTCATACAATTCCGGATAAGTGTTTTAAATTAATGTCGTACATAACAAAACAGGTCGTATATATATATGTATATATATATATATTTTATAATTACAGTTATTATTTAAAGGTTGAAAGTATAAAACGAAAACTGAGCTCATAAAATATCCGCTGTTCTATACATTTTAGTAGCAGTGATCCCAGTTATAATGCTAGCATATCACGAGCAGACTATAATACTCTTCATTTGGCACGTTTTGTCCTGGTTTATATCGAGAAACGTACAATATTTGCCTCTTTATGGAAAGCTGGGCTATTACTGGTCGAATGCCGGCTAACAACTTATACGTGCTTTTAGTAGGTCACGTATTTATGATCGTTTCAGGTTTTTTCCAATTTCTGGAGCACGTAATATACGAATCTTATAGGGGATGTGTTTAGAATTTTATGTATTTCATTATGAAAGGAGCAAGTAATTAGGAAAAGTAAATAATACTGTTACGCCCGAGGCTGATACAGAATAAGTAATAGTTGGCCTCTCGAAGTTTGTCGCTACTGTGTCACAGAATAGGTAATACTACGTGTGATATATACCTACTACGTTTTTACCTGCAGTTGCACAGAATAAGATATAGTAGTCCCGTTTAAATACCTACACACTTCTAATTCACGACGGAACCATTGAGAACGTTCGAGAAAGGTGTAAAAGTAACTGCGTGCGGTATAAATAGGACGTAGAGACGCCCGAAGAGTCGGTCTAGATTTGGTGATACGTGCGGATATTTCGGTGACTTTTAGTGGTTTATTGTGCAACAGTGGTGTGAATTAGGCTGTTGTGATTAAGATTGAATAAAAGTGTTTTTTTGGTTAGACTGGTTTTCATTATTTTATCCCGAACCCTCAGCTCGTAAAAATACTAGCATAACAGTCGTATACATGAACCTTACGACCTGTGTGGTAGGTTTTGTAGGCAAGAAGCTGAGACATAAGATATCCGAGGTTGATTCTTGTCGCGGGAAAGAGATGGTAAGATGAGGCTATCTTGAGTCTGGATATTGTGGTACCTTCCCTGTTGAATCCTAGAGTGGGGCAAGGACTAGATATTTATAATACACATTATTATTTATAAGATATTATACACGGTGTGTGTTAACCAGTTTTATAACCAGTATGGGTAGATTTTGAACTTAAAGAAATACACTGAAAAGGAACCATGGGTTTAATTGTAGATATGTTTTTTTATTATTTTTAATAGGCTTTTACACCACCTTACGAACGAAATATTTTTTTATTTTATTTTTATTTTATTTATTTAGTCTACCAACGATTGTAACAATATTACATGCTTAACTAAAAATTAATATAAGTAAGTACTAATTGCACAACCAATCATAGGTAAATCTTTATCTTTATCTTTATGTGCCTGGTAGAATGTTAGAGGTAGGACTAATATGGATAAAACTGATTAGTTTTTAATCAAAAGCACTAATTAGCTGTAAATTCTTGAATTATAAAAATGAAGCATGAAACTGGAATAAGATTAAGCATTTGTTAGGAATCGAATAGTACGAAATGTATTTACTTGATCAGATATAAGTTACGGCGGAAATATATGTGGTGTATTGGGTGGGGCGCGCAAGAATCGTAATATAATTTTTTATTTATTTCGTTTTAATGATTTACGTATTGTGATGTAGCTCTATAATAATAACAATTATAAAAAATTTAAAAACACCCTTTTTGAAGAACACAATTGTTCTTCAAAAAGGGCGTTTATTTTTAAATTCGATATTTCTCGTGTCCTTTGGTGTAACAAACGTCCATAGGCTACAGTAACCGTCTACCATCAGGAGGGTCGTATGCTTCTTTGCCGTTGGTGGTAAAAAAACCTATTTATAAATTCGCATTTATTACGACATAGAGGGTACCTTTGTTCTAGGCAGGTAAGATTAAATTGACGATACTTCTCTACTAATTAAGGGAAAATACGAAGAGAAGGAAGACATTATATTAACTGTGGAAGAAAAAACTTTCATCATTTTTATTAGGTACTGGCAGTTCCGCGTCTTCGTACGCGTTACACTACTAAATGTGTAGGTAACCTAGAAATAAAGCTAATCTTGCTGTCGCAACTTCATCATCATCATCATCATCAACCTATAGCAGTCCACTGCTGGACGTAGGTCTCTCCCAGGGTGCGCCATTGAGCCCGATCCTCAGCTCTTCTCATCCAATCCTTGCCAGCCACAGCGCGCAAATCGTCACTCCATCTAGCCGGAGGGCGTCCTACACTTCGCTTGCCTAGACGTGGTCTCCACTCCAGAACACGTTTACCCCAACGGTTATCGGCTATGCGGCAGATATGACCGGCCCACTGCCACTTCAGCTTGCTGACCCTCTGAGCTATGTCGATCACCTTGGTTCTCTGTCGGATAACCTCGTTTCTGATTCTATTCTTCAGAGAAATTCCGAGCATAGCCCTTTCCATAGCTCGCTGAGCGACTTTCAGTTTGTGGACCAGTTCCACCGTAAGTGCCCACGTTTCGGCTGCGTAAGTCGCAACTTGACACTCCATTTTTATCCCATGGAAACTGATCTATGGATTAAAAGTTAGCCTATGGGTAATCCAAATTATAATGTACGTATATACCAAATTAAATCAAATCGGTTCAGGCGTTACGACGTGATTGAGTAATAAACAAATAAATAAATAAACAAACATCCAAACTTTCACATTTATAATATTAGTGTGATTGCCATTAACCATAATTGATGTACCTAATGCAAAAAAAGTATCACCCTCGTGAGTAATTATATCTCATGAATAGATAAATGAATAAGTCTCTAAGGTATTATAACTTAACCCAGCGGTCCTTTAAGGGGTAGGATACATAGGGTAGTATTTTCCCGGTCAGACTATACAAAAGACCTTTTTGACAACCTTTTTACTATTATACCTTTTATACTACTCCCTTAATTTGCTCAGAAATACCACATTTCATAACCGAAACCGGCTGTATACTTTAACTAACTTTGGTCCATAAATCTGAACTAAGTACCTTACCGTAATGAATATTTAATGAACATCCTAAACTGAATAAATTCAAATATTTGTCATAGATGTGAATAATTAAACCGTAGGGATATTCATAAATAACACTTATGTCGTAAAATTACCATAAAATTATCAAAGCACACCATAACTTTTAACTTATAAAACCAACATTATTAATCTATATTCTTTATTTATTAGCAGAATTAATATAAAATGTTAATTTTATATTAATTCTGGTAATAAATAAAGAACTAACTAGCTACAAAAAAAACAAAAGAAACAGTTGAATAGTCGGTAACGGGCTCGATTTCCGAACAAATGTTTGCATGATCTACAGATATTTGTTCCGAGTCTGGGTGTTTTTCTATATATTATAAGTATGTATTTACAAAAAAAAAGTATATAAGTATTCTATCAGTTATCTGGTTCCCATAGTACAAGCTCTGCTTAGTTTGGGGCTAGATAGCGCTGTGTGAAATGTCCAGCAATATTTATTTATAAAAGACCTAAAGACCGTTGCAAACGATCTATAGATAGCTCAACTGTTTTAGATTACTATATCAGGCGGGAGTGTCCACAAGATACTGGCTGCACTTCCCTGCTGAATTGCAATGTGATGAGCGCCAGCTCTATTTATAAACCATGGAGATACAATGGAACGAATGAATGAAATGACTGTAGTTATGGTATAAGGCTAGGATGGTATTTAGGTTTATTATATTAAAATTATGTATGTACCTACATAGGCCACTTTTGAGTACCTAGCGGCTAAATGCACAATTTTTGGAGGTGCTAGAAACAGACACTGCACACTATCTTTTACACTATTTATAGGTACTAAAGATTTTAGTTGCTTTAAATGGACATTTTCAAGGAATAAGTTTCAATAATTTAGATTCGAAATGGATATACATAGCAACGACGCCCTTCCGTTATAGAGTGCAAACTAGTACGGAAGGTAGTCACTTGACTATGCATAGCATCATAACTGCGTTTAAAGGTTAAGATTATAAGTAAACTTGAAATAAAATTTACTTTACATTACATAAATATGTCATTATCCTTTAATAGAATAGAATAGAATTAAAATTTATTTGCAACATTACAGTACACACAGCAAAAAAAAATTGAGGTACAAAATATAACTTAAAACTAGACAATCTACAATGAAACACATATAAGTTGCAAAAGGGACTCTAACTCAGCATAATGCTGATATTGATTATATCAATACTCTTTATTGTATACACAAATTAGATTACAGACAAAAAAACTTACATTGTAAAACGGTGAGTTTTACCGTAACAAGTGATTTCTTCCAGAAAAACTTCGCGCAAGTTTGAAAAATACTAGTGTTGCGAGAATACAATCAGCGGCGATTGTTGGTGAGAATCGACTTCTTATAAAATATCATTCACCTCACAGTTTTCATTTTCAGTATTTCATTTCGGTGAGTCGCTTCCCCCGGCTATAAAATAAACCATTTCCCATCAGTAATAGGTCGCATACGACCTACTATCACCGATATGCCTGTCCTTCCGTCCCTCCGATATGTAAATTCGTTAGGTCCAGGTATTCCGGGGGCGGACGTGCCCACATTCTCCCTCCTCTATAGACATCCGTTTTATTCAGTAACTTCGTTTTCATTTAGTCATAACATAACTCACCAGTAATTTTCTGGAAATTACTTTTGTACTTAAATTCTGGAACAATTTTATCTGATTCGATTTCTATTTCGCTTGTATATGGTCTGAGGTTAATCTTAAAAACAAGCTTTATAGATATATTCGGTAGCAATTATTAGACCTCACAATATCGATTAAGCGACGTACTGCTAGACTCGTTGGTGATGATTCCTTAGTGGAAGCCAATTTACAAAGTCAAGAGCACAGACGCCGAGTAGCCAGACTCAGTTTTTTACAAGATTGATTTGAGGCGAATGTGCGCAAGTTCTTCATGACCTTATCCCTCTTTCCTCCTTCCACCGCCGGACAAGCAGATGTACCGAGAAATACCACCCATACCTGGTCGGCATACCACCCTGCCGTACCAAACGAGTTGCTACACTATCTTGTATTCTTTTATCATCTTCTTGATGAAGGTTACTGGGAGCCGCTGGGTGGAGACCACACAAGATCTGTCGCTCTGAAAATCTATAGGGGAGGCCTTTATTCGGAAGTGGACGTCATATATGATAATGATGATGACTAGTAGCAAAAATAAGTATAAAACGTAAATAACAAGTAAACAACAATGTAAAAAGCTAAGAACCCAATTAGCTTTCTATTTTAAAAACCGCTTCTGAATCGGTCCATCCGTTTGGAAACAACGATGCCACAGACAGACATCTGCATCTAGGGTTAAAAAGAATGTAAACTAGAAGCGCAAATTTCTACTTATTTGAATTTGCTAGGCGAGCTTAAACCAGCGTCTACTGCAAACCTTGGGTTGATTCTTTGAACTCGTGGAAGCGTGAATTGTGTTCAGGGCAGCTTTTTACTGTGGTTTTAGAAGTAAATTTTAATTTGATGTCATAGCTTTTAGCTTAAATAAAACATTAAAATATGATAAAGCTTATGATAAGATTTGTTATTATATTGTATTTATTTTTATGCTACTTAAAGAGTACCCAATGGCATACTTTCTAATATTGTATCAAAATATAAAAAAAAACTATGAGGCAATACCTTGTTATAGGCGATGATTGTTACCACTTACCATCACGTAACCATATTATCCGTAGATTATTAAATCATAGTTTGTTTGATAAAATATGTGTAGCTACCGGAAATCAAAAGCATACATCCTATCCCTGTAAACCAATTAAGTCAAGAACTGTTGGCACAATACTCAAACACAATAGTTCAGAGCAAAGCTATTGATTTAATTTCCCGGAGAAACAGGTGTTTGCATGACGAACACACATTAATCTAAGCCTATGTGTCTGCTATTGTCTAATTAGTTTTAGGGTCAGTGTCTATGAGTTATTGGATTATTTCGGAATCTTCTTTGATAAAATTCTACGATGTTAAGTTCGGATTCCAGTTCTAAAATGGCCACTCTAGGTGAATCGTGACGTGTTTAATCGGTAGCTTTGTAAGCAAGCAAGCCTTCTAAGTAGTACTATTACAACCGCCACTGTGCCCCAGAAAGAAACCTGACGGCCTATTGCCAACCAGACAAACTGGAAGGTCGTTAGGTTTTTTTGTGTAAGGTTTATGAGATTAGATCAAATCACAAGATTTATGTAAATGAAGAAATCGTGTTGTAATTATAACATACTCGTGATTTAATCAAATCTGTTTTTATCATATCATACATATAAAAAAATATATCCTAGTAATATAAGTACTTCTAATGATATATAAAAAAAGAAGTGATCTAACGAAGCTGAAACTCAAAGTGGCTACTTTGAATCCCTAGACTTATTACTTTTGAGGATAAAGGATGACTCACGCTAGACCGTGTCGGGTCCGAGCCGAGTGTCGGCCGTAGCACGGTCAACTAATATTACATATATTTTGTATGAACACACGTTATACCGAGCGGCAACCGAGTGACGCCCGAGCAACGGACAACGCTCGGAAACAACTCGGTCCCGCTTCGGCTCGGCCACGGCCCGTTGCATGAATACAGCGCCGCCGAGCTGCGCCCGAGCTGTCGGTAGTGATGCTATACAGTCAGCGTTGCCATATATACGGATTTGTCCGTATTTGTACGGATTTTGGAAGCCCAATACGGATGATTTAGACATACGGATTTTTAAACGGATTTATGCTACAGGTAGATTAAACTTTACACAGACTCTTTTAGGGCAGATGCAGTCGATGAAGAGGACATTTAGATGTTTTCATTATTTAAACCATAACTATCATATTTATTTAAAGTCTCTACTGTTTCCCAATTTAATTGAAGGTGAAAATATACAAGCCCTAGACACAGAATGGCGACATCTACGGAACAACACAGAGTTGCACTCCACGGATTCTGAAGACATGGAAGAATTTTGGGTAAAGATAATGACAATAGCAATAGCCGCTAATTCCAGATCGTTAAAATTGAACATGATTGTAGTTTAGTTACAACACTGATTTTTCTCGGACGAGTATACTGTATCACAGCGCAACGATGATTGCCCGGTCGAGGCCCGTCTTAGTAATTTCAGACACGGAACCGGCTCGGTGACTGTGCTACGACCGACACTCGGCTCGGACCCGACACGGTCTAGCGTGAGTCATCATTTAGCCAGTCTCTTAAATCATGGAATATTCAACACTCGGTCATAAACAAACTTGTTAACCTCTTAATTTCAACTTCTCACCGCGGATACTAAAAACTTGACTGTTTTTTCATAAGCCCGGAAGTGTGTTTAAACAAACATTTATACTCAATCTTGGGGTTCCTAAACGAGCAACATGTTTAGGTCAATGAAATCAAAATTTCTATATTCAATGAAATCTTTTAGATTGTTTAAATCTTTACGCTTATTCCTCGCTTATACCAATCTCTTTGAAATATTTTGTTTTAGGCAACTTGGATTTTTTTGAAGTGAAAACTTCTTTCGGCGCGTTGAGCATTTTTTGTGATGGGAAAAACCATTGAACTCACGACACTGTTACCGACACCTGTCACTGACTACTGACACTAACTGTTACTGACACTAACTGTTACTGACACCTCTGTATCTGTAGTATAGTCTGCTTTTATTCAAGTTTTCACTTCTGTCGGAACTCCCGGAGTTCCACTTTTTTTAAAATTTAATACTTGTAGAATCCATTAATTAAAATTTCCAATTGGTTATGTAAAAAATCTAAGCACTGCGTCATATACCTAAATATTATTAACTATGTAAAATTACATAATCCCATTCAATAGTATTTAATGAATACTTTAGGACTAGGTTTATCGTACATTTAGGACGTGAATTTGGAATTATTTCCTATCGGGAAAATTTTAAGAAATCGTGTTGTCGCTTAACAACTAGATTTTTGATTTGATGATTGTTACAAAGTGATGCAGTCTTAAAGAAAAAAAATCATAGGATCATAATTATGAAGTCATCAGAGGTAGTATGGACCCTTAAATCTAATAAGAATACCTTACCTATAGGCATGCCTATCTTGCCCACTCAGATTGGACGCCACAGCCGGATTTAAAACCATCCTTTATTAAGCCTAAAAGGATTTTTGTATCCCATTTCTAGCATAAAAACAAGTCATTTACGACGTCATATTTTATACAAGTTTGGTACCGTAGATACAAACGCTTTAGCCTTCAAACGATGCTAAAGATATACTTAGTTCCGGAAGAATTCCGCCGCTTTATTTTTTCTCTGTGAAAAAGCCCTTTGTGAAAGTTTGTATCCTTCAGCAAAGGACATGAAAACGTTTAAGAATAGGGGAGATTGCGTTTGATCATTCTATTTCGTACATTTGATTGGATAATTCACTTGGGGATCCAAGAGCCCGTATAGGTGTAAACTAGAGTTCAGAGTAGTTGAAGAGGCAGTTTTTTTCGATATTAACATTAGTAGCGTTTTATCGAGTTTTTGAAACGGTTATGAACAGCATTTTTATTAAAAACGGAATATTTACTCAAAAACTCACAAATTAACCCGTTTTAGAAAACGATTTTTCCGAGTACTTTTTATAATTCCACCGGATTTACATCAAATCAAATCAAATAAATCAAATAACTTTATTTTGGAACAAAAACATGGTACAACAATACTGGAACACGATAGTATTCGCAGAAGTTATAAACTGTGTCGCGAACACTAACGCCCCCCTCCAGAGTTTATTATTTCCAATTATCATTATTACTATTATTTTTTAAATTATACAAGATAAGCATGTGTGATTATGTGCGCGTATGTGTATATGAGTTTGTGTGTATGTATGAGAGGGTGTGTGCTTGTGTGTGTGTATATATGTGTATGTGTGTGTGAACTTGTGTGTGCTTGTGTGTGTATGTCCTACAGTCTATACAGCAACTTTTAAAAGGTCTTCAGTTTCTTCATACGACAGTGTTACGAGCCACTGAAGACATTTTTGTTGACATTTATAGCGGGGTAAAGGAAATATATTAATGTGTTTGTTGACTCTGTTATATAGTGTGGGGCTAAGGAAATAAAAATGACGACTGGCAAATGCCGTACGCCGTTTTTCAGTTTTGCAAATTAGATCCGATCTGCGCTTAGAGTCAGTTATATTAGGATCATAGACAAGCTGTGAGTGTTTGCGTTGTTTGTAATATAAAAAGTTGTCGGACAGTGGGAACTTGGCAGAGTGAGTAAAGTTCGGACGTGGGAAACCAGATGGATTTTTTTGCAAGGACCTTAAGGACAGCTCTCTGAGCCCTCTCGAGTCTAAGCATCAAGGTTTTAACACAGCCACCCCAGGATACAATGCAATATGACAAAATGGATTGAGCTAATGCGTAATAAATAAATTTCAGTAAATTGAAATCCAGAACAGACATGTACACGAAATGTTGAACTGTTGACTGTTGTTCTATAAATGGCATTGGGCGAATAAAAAATAAATAAATAAATATTGCTGGACATTTCACACAGCGCTATCTAGCCCAAACTAAGCTAGCTTGTACTATGGGAACCAGAGAACATATATACTTTTTTACTACTTTTTTTTTATATACTACTAGTTGACCCGGCGAACTTCGTGCCGCCTTGACATGCATATGACGCGGGCTGTCAATTTACGTCACCCCGGTAGAATTAAAAATCTGTCATCATTATGTATGAGGTAATGAATTTTCTTCATAATTTCATTTTGCGTGAATTTTTCCGATATTTTAATAATTATTCTGCTATTCGGGACGGAGACAAATCCAACAAATCAAAGATCATCAAAATCGGTCCAGCCGTTCCGAGTTATAAGACGACTTTGTTTTATATATATAATAATAATATTACTATAATAATATAATTACTATAATAATATATAAAATATTCTTATAATACATCTGTAGATCAAGCCAAAATTTGTTCCGCGGCGGGAATCGAACCCGCTACGTGGGCGAATAGCTCTCAACCGGCTATTCGCCCACTGCGCCACGAAGGTCGTAAAAATATTTATGTTAACATCAAATATCTTCACCGTATGTGACGCTCTTTAAGATTTAATATTTCCCTGAGTTTAGTTTTGCTGAGTTTACAGTTGTTTAGGCGCGTAATAGCACGGATACAAACGAGTGTTATTTACCGCCCGCTAACATTTAGTTATCTTACGATGAACAGGTGATTCGAAATATTAACCCGAAAATGGGTGATACTTACCATAAAAATGTACCTACAATGTTTCTATAAAGTCGAATTTTGAAAAAAAGTTGTGTTAAATCGCCTTTGTGGTCGCGGTTTCTTGGACTTGCTTTATTAAACACAATAAATATTAAAAAAAACCAAGACCCAAAAAAAATAGAAACACAAAGTAAAAAGTACAATAGGCGGTCTTATCGTTTTGAAGCATTTGATTCCAGACAACCTTTGGATCTAGACTTTTCTTTTTTTTATCTTTTGGCCTTCGTACCTTAGTGCTTAGCTTGAACGTACAAGGAATTTGGCCGATTCTATGGAGCATAGAATTGTACCTATACCTACATATGTAGTTTCTGTAGCATTCCTTGTCTCAGACGAATGTCTTTGTAGTGTGGCTCAGCCAGGCATAAACTCTTCCTTTACAGCCAAATCTTTATTATATAAAAATCAATTGATGGGCGTTAGTCCCGCAAAAATTCAAAGACGGCTCGATCGATTTGACTGTTTCTTTTTGTTGTGTTCGTAATTATTTGCATAAGGTTTGTATGAAAGAAAATTTTGAAAAGCTGCCCGGGAAATTTGATAATTCTGGAAAATCTGAAAGTCTTTTTTTTAGGGGATTTTTGTATGAACTGAAGACAATAGGTTATATTTTATTTTGAAATCCGTGCGAAGCCGGGACGGGTCAACTAGTAACATATTATTAAACCTGGCTGGTAAATTAAAATAATACGGGTCTTACCACAAAAAAAACTGCTTACCGCCTGTTTAAAAAGATCCTATTCAAATTTTATTTTATTCTGTTTATTAGGTTTACCAACAGTTAAACACATTATTGCTTAGAAAAAAACGTATTATCTAAATGCTTTATGCTACATGTGAAACCAATAACAGGCAAACACAACATGCTCAGTAATCTAACACTTAAATAGGTAAACACACACGTAGGTATTATAACTAGGTAAGAATTTAAATTAAAAATAGTACAATAGGTGGCCACTTCAAGCCAGTGAGTAATTTGATTATCTAGAAAACAAACAAAAACGGGATATGAATACTTAGCCAGCCTGCACAATGACCCCAAACGTACTAAGCAACTAAAATTATTAAAAATATACGTATTTGTGTTATTTGATAACTCACTAAATCATGTTTAGCCACCAAAATACGTCTAGGCTTCGCTGCGCAAGTCGCCCTCAGCAGATTATTAAACCTATAACTATATGAAACAGGTATCAAGGTTACATTTATGAGTAAAACTAGTATAACAAACTGACAGAACGAGACGCAGACGCCTTCAAGCTAGGTACATTCGAGAGAACAATACTTAAATCATTTGCAATGGTCTTTTAAAAGTAAAGTCGTATCAAAAATTATATTATTAGCTAAATTACATTATTTGACTGCATCCGTGGCGCAGTGAGCGTATAGCCGGCTGAGACGCAGGAGGTAGCGGGTTCGATTCCCGCCGCGGAACAAATGTTTGCATGATCTACAGATGTTTGTTTCGTGTCTGGCTGTTTTTCTATATATTATAAGTATGTATTTACAAAAAAAAAAGTATATAAGTACATATTCTATAAGTTATCTGGTTCCCATAGTCCAAGCTCTGCTTAGTTTGGGGCTATATAGCGCTGTGTAAAATGTCCAGAAATATTTATTTATTTATTACATTAACTAAGTGCATGCAATAAAAATGTCACAAGCAAAGTTCATCTGACTGTACCCATCCTTCAACATAAACATTTTGGGGAAAATAAGAAGTTGGGTTATATTCATGCAAACATTGTTATTGTAATCACCACGTTTGATATATGGCGTATTTATTGAACTACTTCTCCCCCATCTCGATTACGCTAAGATACATTTTTAAGAATTTTTCCTGAAGATACCAACGGGGCCATATAAAGCTTCACTGTCTGTCCGTCCATCTGTTAATGTGTCTAGGTAACCTAAACAGACATCCAGATGAAATATTCTCAGATCAGGGTTTTCTCCAGTTAGACTGAATTTTTACAAATAATTATTATATTACATACAAATGTTAACTCAACATTTTTGTTGTTTTTTATTTTTATATCTTTGTGGTTAGCTTGTAAGGTGTAAGATTTTTGACAGTAATGCTGATGATCACAAACTGAGGAGGAAAAACATAATCGATTTTGACGTTTATATCGTAAGACAATTACCCCGCTAGCCATGGATGTAGCTTGCATCCGTGCGCCGCTGTGGAAACGGTAAACACACGCAGCCAGACCCACGAAACTACGTAGCTGACATGCGTCACCTCTGCGTGTGCACATCCTGCGAAGCAGTGTATTTTCGGCGTAACTATAAATAATCTACAAACGCTAATTTTTTTTTAATATGCCTATTATAATAGGTTGGGGAAAACGTCTTTTCGCATTATAGTATGTATGAACTTGTAATAACATCTCTTTGGCTACCTATACTATTTGTATCTGGCTGGTTTTGGTATCATTCAAAGTTTAAATTTTAAAGAAGATAATTCCAAATTCAAATTAGGAAAATGTGTGATTTTTATTTGTTTTTCGTACTGTAAAGATGAGTGAATCTAATGAAGAAATTCGATACATTTTAAAATTTTACTACAAAAAAGGTAAAAATGCAACGCATGCCGCGAAAAAAATTTGCTATGTTTATGGACCTAGTGCAGTGTCTGTGAGAGTAGCACAAATTTGGTATAAGCGTTTTCAATCCGGAAATTTTGATGTCAAAGATGCACGTCGCTCTGGTCGCCCTATTAAGGATAAAATTAATGCAATTTTTGAAAAAGTGGAGCAAGATCGGCATATCAGTAATTACGACATAACTGAAGAACTGGGAATTGACCACAAAACAGTTTTGGCGCATTTGAAAATAACTGGGTACACAAAAAAGCTCGATATTTGGGTACCCAACGAGCTCACTGAAAGAAACCTAATGAACCGTGTGCTCATTTGTGATTCTTTATTACGACGTAATGAAACCGAACCATTTTTGAAGAAGCTGATAACTGGTGATGAAAAGTGGATCACGTACGACAAGAACGTGCGAAAAAGGTCGTGGTCAAAGGCCGGTCAGGCTTCACAGACTGTGGCGAAACCCGGGTTAACTCGCAACAAGGTGATCCTGTGTGTGTGTGGTGGGATTGGAAGGGCATTATTCATTACGAGCTGTTACCACCAGGCAGGACCATTGATTCTGAACTCTACTGCGAAGAACTGATGAGATTAAAGTAAGAAGTTGAGAGAAAGCGGCCGGAATTTATCAACAGAAGGGGTGTGGTTTTTCATCATGATAACGCTAGACCTCACACATCTTTAGCCACTCAGCAAAAGTTAAGAGAGTTTGGCTGGGAGGTGTTAATGCATCCGCCGTATAGTCCTGACCTTGCACCTTCAGATTTCCACCTGTTTCGGTATCTTTAGAATTCTTTAGGCAGTGTCAGGTTAACATCACGAGAGGACTGCCAAAACCATTTGTCCCGGTATTTTGATCAGAAGCCCCAAAATTTATATAGCAATGGGATCATGTCCCTACCTACAAGATGGCAAAAAGTTATCGAGCAAAATGGTACCTACATACTTAAGTTAAATGTAAATAAACTATATTAAAAGATGTTTTGAATTTTCTTAAAAAATGCGAAGAAACTTTTTCCCCAACCTAATATACAAAGTTACGCGAGTATAGCTCACACTTGACAGAATATAAGATTGTCAATTTAGACACATTATCAGATTATATAGTCGCCCTATTTACGCTATTTTGACATTTTAACACCCGTTTTGGACCCTTCGACAATCAAAATAGGTTACAGCAGTGACAGATGGGAAGACGGACAATGTCGTACCATAAGGTTTCTGTTGTTACCAATTGGTCCAGAACCCTTAAGGTTGCGTAAGTATGTAACGAATATAAAAAGAATGAATCGTTCTTAAATTTTAAAAATGCGTAGCAGTTGCTACGCCGTAGGCACGCTACAGCCACGTAGTGCATTTTGCGTGAATTAAACTCAAAACTAAATTGAGACCTTGAGACTAAGCAAGGATTTATGTTAGTTTTTCATCAGAAACTGTCAATAAATCTATGCTTGAATCTTGCTTGTCTCAATTCACGCCTGGTAAAGTTCAGCGTTGCCACTCATCAGTAGGTATCTATCTATCTAATCAGCACACATCCACACACTGCTGGGTATAAGTATGGTACCTAGGGTTACTACCTTTTTTTGAAGAAAAATTGTATATTTTTCAAAATATTGCAAAAATATATTAGCACTTTGGGAAATTCAGAAAAAGAAATAGTACTCATTTATTTTTTATTATTATTTATTTTTCCATAAGTACCTATTTGCTATCACTCTTCGCTTTGTCCATAGTCAAATAGTAATGTATTTATGACAAAGCTAAATAGTAGACAAGACTTGGGCAACCCGACTTGAGTAGGGTACATCTAGATGAGTTAGATAACTGATATGCGACACCCCGACTCTAGTTAGTCTTGAGTGTGACACCCCTAGTGTTATAAAAAAGGTCGGAGCCAGAAGCTCGCGTGGAAGGTCCTGGGTGGAGTAAGCCCACAACGCCGAGCGGAGCGAAGCGAGGCGCGGACCTCTATAGCGGAGTGACACTCAGGGACGACCACGTGAGAGTTCTGGCGAGAGCCCATCCCAAAATACTATAGAGACATAATTAACACAGGCCACCTTAACTTGAACAGGTTAGGTTCAAAATAGGTCACAGAACCTCCTAACCATGAAGTTAAAAGATGAAGTCAATATTTTTAATGAATTTTCTTGATTTATTTAAATTTTAGCGATAATATAGTATTTTACATACTATATTATTTTTCTATAATATACAGTACAATTGACTTAACTATAGTACGATACTATACAATATGTAACAAAAACCCCGTCGGATCCATGAAGAGCGTATTCCGTCATAGAAATGAAAGTCAGGCAGATGTATAAAAAACATATGTATCAAATAACTTGAAAGTTATTTCATTTTTAATTTCAAGAATTATCTGAATTTTACCCCAAAAATAGGCAAATTTTACCGAGTTGTCAACTCTCGACATTCAGCTGTGGATTTGGCGGCACGCTTTGTAAATGCCGTAAAACGTAAATCCCCCTCCGGGTCGCACTGCGGCAACAAACAACAAAGGCGGCGCGCCGCCATAAACACCTTTGTTGAAAGCCGCCAAAAGCCGCCGCGGCGGCTATTGGCGGCCTTCTATCGCTCGCAGGCGCCGACCTCGCTTCAGTTTTGCGCTGTACCGTCCGTAGTTCGTACGTCCCGACATTATTTCTTCGCGAAATGTCATATTCGAATGCGGAATATTACAATATGTTAATGTGCTTAGGCCTCACTAATAAGTTCAAATAATTACGCAGCTGCGCGCAGGGACTATGAGGAGCGCTTTGCTCTGCCTCAAGGTCTTCCAGTGCCTTCGGACCATGCGTTTCAACGCCTACACAACCGGGTGTTTACGACAGGTGATGTTCGTGGACTTCAGACACATCGTGCTGATGCCGGAAGACCACGACAGCATGACGTTAGTGTCGAAGAAAGAGTCCTAGACATGTTTGCCGAAGATCCAACGCGAAGCACACGTTTTGTAGCGCGTCAAGTAGGTACCAACAACATGCGTGTCTGGCAGGCTGTCCGTGAAGAAGGAAAACACCCTTTCTACTATCGTCGTGTACAAGCCCTTTTGCCTGTCGACTACGAACCAGGAACCAAGTTCTGCACCTGGATGCTGAGAAAAGTTGAAGAGGACGCGTCTTTTTTAAATCGTGTGTTGTTCTCCGACGAATGTTCCTTTGAGAGAAACGGTGTTTTTAACTCGCACAATGAACACGTTTGGGCAATGGAAAATCCGTTTGCTATTAAACCAAGGCATTTCCAACATCGTTGGCGTATTAACGTGTGGGCCGGTATACGAGTACTCGGAGATCGAATCATTGGTCCGTATTTTTTAAATCGTTTTATGAGCGGTACGAACTACTTGGCGTTTTTGCGCGAAGAGCTTAGTGAAGAGTTGGACGATTTAAACGTGGCTTTCCATCGTTCAATGTGGTTCCAGCACGATGGCGCCCCGCCTCATTTTTTGCGTGCAGTTCGCGATTACTTAAATGAACAGTTTCCACAGCAATGGATAGGCAGGGGGGGACCTATTCCATGGCCTCCACGATCTCCCGACCTCACGCCATTAGACTTTTATTTGTGGGGGCACGTCAAACAAGTTGTGTTTAATAAGCTGTGTGACTCGGAAGCGGAAATGCGAACTCGAATCGTCGCGGCTTTTGAGTCAATAAAATCTGATACAAGTGTGCTGCAAAAAGTGCGTGCCAACGTTATAAAACGGTGTCGAAGGTGCATTGAAGTTGGAGGTCGACACGTGGAACACGACCGCCGAAGTCTTGATCAAGTTGACGTGCTTCTACATAACTAGCAATACCTACCTAAGCTCTTGTTAGAGCTAACTCAAAGTTCTTTTCAGAGCTAAACCCAAGTTCTTTTCAGAGATGCAATAAACTTATTGTTTCTTGACTACAATCGTCAACAAAAAAAACAAAAGACACGTGCACAGGCACGTGTCTTCGTCGTCTAAAGGGCGGTCACCGTCTCCGGTGTTGCCAGATGTAAGTTTTAATTTTTGAGCGCCAAATAATAAAAAGTCGGGTATTTTTTTTTTTGTTTTTTCTGTAATAGAATTACATGATTGTGACCAAATATCGATACTATATCACACCCTTAAAAATCCGACAGGGTTTTTGTTACATATTGTATACTATGTATAGTACGGGTGCAACCCTAACTTTATCAAAATGTTAACGCTGATGTAGCGCTGATTTTATGTTCCTCCCAGTATAGAAAATACCGAAATATTTTCCTAACTACATACCTATATTTTTATAATGTATATATATCCTAGCGATTTTGGTGACTTTTGCCAAGCAGTGGATTTGAAAAGTTAAAAAATACTAATGTTAAACAAATTATACAAGAAAATATTTTGCTTCAAACAAACAAGTCGATGATAAAATATGTATATAGTAAAATAGCTATTGAAGAGGTAACGGATGCTATCAAGAGGCAACGAAACAAGAAGGCGGTGGGGTTGGATAACATGCCTGAAGAGCTATTAAAGTATGGAGGCGATGAGCTGCACAACGTCTTGTGGAAGTATTTTTGTTTGATGTGGGCCGAGGAAAAAGTGCCCACAGACTTCCAGAACTCACGAACTTGTGCCCTTTATAAAAATAAAGGTAATCGTGCAAATTGCTATTCTTATCGCAGGATCTCACTCCTATCTTCTCCTGGGAAGGTTTTTGCCAGAATACTCCTTAGCCGTCTTTCAAAGATTTCGGAAACCATCTTGCCGGAGACGCAATTTGAGTTTCGTCCAAATAGAGGAACTAGCGAGGCAATGTTCTGCTTACGACAATTACAGGAGAAAAGTAAAGAACAACACCAGCCGCTCTTTCTATGCTTTGTTGATTTAGAAAAGGCCTTTGATAACGTTCCCCGTGAGGCTCTTTGGGCGGTTCTGCTAAAATCTGGATGTACGGAAAAGTTTGTAAGGATGATAAAGCTGCTACACGACAATATGTTGTGTAACGGTAAAAGGTGACAAGTCTGACTTTTTTTCTGTTTCCTGTGGTGTAAAGCAAGGATGCGTTTTAGCACCTACGCTTTTTGTTTTATACTTTTCCGTAGTTGTAAGAGACACCTTACTCAATCACTCGAGCGGAGTCTACATCCGTTTCCGTACAGATGGCAAGCTATTGAACTTGGCTAGACTTAAAGCTCGCACAAAGGTATCTTGTGACATAATTACGGAGATGATGTATGCCGACGATCTCTGCTTTGTGGCGGAAACTTCAGATGGCTTGCAAGAACTAGTATCAAGCTTAGACCAGTCCTGTTGCAGATTTGGATTGAAAATAAGTGTTACCAAAACTGAGTGTATGGCAATGGATACATCGAACCATACACTTCTAAAACTGCAGCTGGGTGGTCGGGGCTTGCAACAAGTTAGCAAATTCCGATACCTTGGAAGCACCTTAACATCTAAAGGAGATCTAGACTCGGAGATTAATTCTAGGATTGGTGCTATATCTGCAGCTTTTGGGAAACTCCGAGAAAAGATTTTCCGTTCACACGATATTAAGCTAGGAACGAAGATCAAGGTGTACATGTCTATTGTATTACCAAGTCTTTTCTATTCATCGGAGACCTAGTGCCTATATCGTAAACACATCCGCACGTTGGACAGATTCCATCTGAAATACCTCCGTGATATTATGAACGTCAAATGGTCTGACTACATTCGAAATACGGAAATTCTGCGCCGTTCTAATGTTTACGGCATCGAGGCATATCTGATGAGGCGTCAATTGCGATGGTGTGGCCACGTCTCTAGAATGCCTGACGAAAGAGTGGCGAAGCGCATCTTCTTTTCTGAACTCCAAAAAGGCAAGTGCAAACATGGTGGCCAGTTTCTCAGGTACAAGAATGTTCAGAAAAGACATGAAAAATGTAACATTGAGCCCTCTTGTTGGTAAAAACTAGCGGAAAACCGCACGAATAGGGGAGACAAGTCCAGCAAAATTTTTGGTCATTTGAGGACGACAGAAGGCGCGATCTTGACCAAAAATGCGACGCCCTGAAAATAAACCACCTAATGACATAATTTAGCATTACGAGAATAATGCCCTTACGTGCAGTATCTGCAAACGCACGTTCACAACAATGATAGGGTATATAAGTCATATGAGAGCGCGTGAACGTAATTCATAAAGTGGAAGAACAGTTGCCGTGGTCGAAACCGGCCTGGATGAGATCATGTACACTTATCGTGCGCGATCAGTAACAGTTTTTATATCTTCTTTCTTGTACATAGTATTTTATAGGTTCTTACAAAAATAATACTATGTGGCTTTCTAAATAGAATATTCATTAGATGTGGTAGAAAACAAAGATATTTTTCATCACTTATTCTCTGAAAGTTGGTAATTGTAAACTCGATATCGGCTCCGTAAATCGTGTAACAAAAAATCTCTGAAAGGGACTTAGTTGTTGACGTTCAGAGATGTTTAGCACTTACTTGCTAATGAGTACGTCCGCCTCACATTTCCACGAAAATCGAGAATTTTCCAGAATTTCGGTAAGTCGTAGGATTATGCATTCGTAATAGTTTTTTAATGAGGACCGACAAAAGGCTTCGCTGGCACAATATTTACGCACATTTTTAATGAGAGGAGCAAGGAGTCCCCTTACACAGGGGCGTTGTTAGGACTATAGGCTGGGCTAAAGTGCAAAACTTGGCTTATTCAAGTTCACGTACCTTCCTAGGATTTTTCTTGTTGATTCACATGAATGACCCTTGATTATTCTTATATCTACTCTGGTTTATTATGATTATAACATAAGGGTTCTTCGCTACTCGTACCTACATTATTGTGACACTATAAACCCCAACTCAAAAAGAGGGATGTTATGTTCGAAGCCTTTGAATGTTCATCTGTCTCCGTAATTTATTCATCCGTAGCTTCCAAAATAAGATTATCTTTTTTTAAGCTAGTGTTGCGGGAAGGTTCTTAGATGTTTGGTGGTTTAAGTGCAAGCCAGACCAAAGCTCAAGGGTTTAATAATTAACTCGTTGGGTTATATCAAAGACGTAGGTAGGGCGTTTTTCAATTCCAGAAACAAGCCAAGCTCTTTTTCGGCCTATCTGTCTGTCTATAAGTACGCAGTCAGACTTCAAAAAGCTATTGGCCGATTATTTATTAGGAAACGTGTTATTCTTGAGTGGAATATTTAACCCCGATATACCCGCCCTAAATACGACACTGCTTTAGCACTTTGCAATTCAACTGTGCAATATTTCATTTAAATGTGCCCGCAAGGACGGAGAACCGGAGAGCTGGGACAATGTGCGAATGGAGCAGTGGACAGTGAAACTCGCTGCTCAGTGCTTATTTATTAGACACCTGTGAAGGCAGTTATGAATTAACCTAGATATTGGTAGAGACTCTGTTCTTAACTGACTTGACTATTATAAAATTAAGTCTTTTTGGTTAAGTTTAAGTTGGCGTGTTTGCTGGGTAGTTTTAGTTACCAAGAAAAGTTGGTAGTGACTATTCCATCCGCAAACACGCCAATTTAACCAAAATGACTTTAATTTCAGACATTTCACTTTAAATGTCATGCTAATTTGGTCTTTAGCGCAAACGTAATAAGAACGTTTGCCTTTTACGAAATTTTAGTTACCTAGTCACTAGTCAGTTAACAACAGAATTGCCACCATTACTAAAGAAGAAAGAAAGAAATAAAATACATTTATTTGACACACACACAGGACAGACTATTCAAAACCGAACAAACATACCTACTTACATACAGATTTTATTAACGTAGAAAAATTATATAAAGAAACAGGAAAAACACAAGATAAAAATTAAGTACATATATAAAGGTAGGTAATTACAAATAATATGGTCTTCCGTGCTGTGTGGGTCAAACAGGCCCCGTCTCAGCGTATTGCTGCTAACCATCCGAGGATAGTAAGCGGCGCTGGTTTTCAGATGGGACCCATGGGTAGCCTCACGAACGCAGAAAAATGAATAGGTATGTAAACAGATAAATACACATATATGTAGATACATATATACACATACATAGCTTAGTGACATTTACTTTAATATATATATTAAGCACTTATCCGATGTCGTGTATGTGTGTGTGTGTATTGATATCTATATTTCCTATATCTAATTTTTTTTTCTCAATTTAAGTGTCGTCTACCTTACCTGTTTATATATTGCCTATTCATCTCCTACCTTACTTGCGGAAACTTTTAATTGGCCTTCTTGTAATAAGTAGCATTTACTGTTGTTTATTTCCTACTCAAATACCTTTTCTATAACCTAGCTGTAAGTTTTCCGAAAATTCAAAAATTAAAATTAATAAAATAAAATTGCTACATAGACGTAAAAAATAAAACAAACTTTACTGTAGTGAGATTTACCAAGCCAAGTGTCTTATATTCGACGTCAAATCTAGTACCTTATAAATTGTATTCTCACAAGGTCTAGTGATTGATAGGCCCTAGATTGGTAGACCTAGATACTTAATTTTTACCCGGGAAGGTTCCACACGAGCAACTCAGTTTGTAAAAGTTCAAACTTTACAAAGTAACAAAGTACATAAGTTACAAAGTACATAAGCCATTAGATCTAGGTATGAAAATGAAAATGAAAAATTATTTTATTACCTTTCAAGCTAGACACAACAGATATAAAATAAACATAATGGGCGGTCTTATCGCATTACAAAGCGATCTCTGAACTGAGTTAAATGATCTGAGACGCACAATTTCCTCTGGTTGTTTAAGTATTTTTATACTTATATCTATTTATAGAATTATGTATTGGTTTCCTCACTAGGCGTAGCCTGTATCGAGGAAACCAGAGCTCGGAAAGTCGGAACATAAAGCCTACTAGTTGGTCGACTGACAGATTCATTAGGTTAATAAATAAATAGGTAATAAATATTGGAATTAGTTATAGGTATAAATAAAATAATATTAAGTATAAATAAGATACATAACATAAAGTATAAATAAGATAAAATTAAGTATAAATAAGTCAATATCAAAGATATTAAAAATATGATAAATTAGGGGTTTTTTAACAAGAAATTTTTAGTTTTGTTTCAGTTTGTTCGTAGCTTAGTGATGAAAGCCATTTAAAAATTATACGTTTTGCCTCATAAATTGACTTGCGTTTGATGTCGTAATTTTTGGGTACTATATTATAGACATGTAGTCTCATAAAATTTTCAAGCCGCTGTGCGAACCTAGTGTTAGTGGATGGTGTGATAAGTCTGTAAGCCCTATGATTCAACAACAATTCATACTCAAGAGAAGAGAAGACTGACTTGTGCACTGAAAGAGATGTTTTTAGGATAAATAGTTGTCGCACACCCAATACACCAGGATTATAAACACTAGTGGTTGGATACCTGTAGGGCTTACAGAGCATTACCTTAAACGCTGCGCTCTCTCCACCCGAATGATGATTGATTTGTATAGGTCATTCTGGAAAAAACAGTAACATTAAAACAAAATAGCTCGAGTGAATGTACTGCGAACACCACACTTCACTCGCCCCTCGCCCCCATTCAACTTGTTAAACACAAAATTGTAATTTAGTTTTTCATTCACATAATTACGGACAAAACGTCAGGGTAATTGAGGACTTGGCGGAAACCGACCCTGCTTACCAACTTGTAATTTTTATATGTATATGTACAGTCGCCAAGAGCGAAGCGTGGCCACCTTAAGGGTGGATTTTGTTTGCAGTGAGCAGGGGCTAATATCAAGGAGGGTGGCGTTTACTTGCTTTGTCCACCTATTTTATTCGAGGTCGCAAAACCTATAAGTAAATGTTTTTTTAAGACAAAGGGCTAACAGAAATAACGGGACTTATGCCCCATAATGGTCAAACCAAAACATGCAAACAAAAATGTTTTAAAGTTGGATACCCAGTTCATCGCTATTTAGCGATAAGACCGCCAGTTGTTTCACAAAGTTTTACGGTGTTTTAGTTGTATTGTTATAAGGTGTGCAATAAAGAATTATCTAATCTAATCTATCTACCCTTGGCTCTTGTCGATAGTACCTTGTTTACGTTCTACTTACTAGTTTCAAAAACAAATTGGTTCTGACCATTCTAATAGTGATACTCTTACCGCTATTAAATTGGTAACTGAGGAAATACTTATACCTATATATTTACAACAGAAATTATATAGGATAAGGATATTATATACCAAACCCGTCTCAATTGACATTTTGTCCCTAATTATGCGAATGAAAAACGCTATTCAACTTACCCTAACGTCGTATTAACTATGTCGTATAGTGATCGATTAAAGTGAAGACATCCCTTGGGCGCTATTTTATCTATGCTATAAGAATCGAAAACACATTTTCAAAAAGACGCAGGACAGGACAGGATTAATAAAGTAATTTGGCTATCCCCTATGGCAAAATTACTTTATAAAACTGAGGTATCAGTTCATTTTGAAAAAGGGATCTCTTGCTCAAAACAGTTTGGGAATCCCTGCATTAGGTTTTGAAGGATTGGCGAAAGAAATTATAGGTATGTAGTTCAAGGGCATATTATATCCGATAACGCTGCCACTATCATCTGTAAGTATATAATATTTTTCATGACGATTTAGTTTGTCTTGGAGGCAGAGAAGTGAAAACGAAATTGTTTTCAAGTAGCTAAACTATTTATTTAATACTTTTACACAAAACAGAATAGTGCTAGGAGGACTTAATGCTAATACCAGTCATCCTGGGCGTGGTAAAAGACAGACTATTTTGTTAAATAAAACAAGAAAAGCTATTTTATTTAACATTTATTTTATACATAACTACAACTAACGACGAAGCTTATACCTGTAATTTTACAATACATTTTTGTTTCAAAATGTTACATTTTTCATGTCAGTTTTCTATGTGGATATAGTATGATAGATATACCATCATACCTTTTACTTAGTATAAGAGGCCTTACCACAATTTGTAAATAAAGGAGATTATAGTTAACTCGTCTTAGACAGCCTTACTCCGCAGGAAACACATGGTAAATACTTGCAGAAGTAACTAGGCCAGTACATGTTTTCTTGGAATGGATTAACATGACTTTCAATTGCCTTTTTAAGGCTGCTTTTCCACAAGAGATGTGCAAGGAAGCTGATGGCCAATGCACGTAATAAAATTTTAAAAACAACGACAGATGACTCAAAGAGACTGGATTATGAATTGAATATATTTTGGCATTCTGCTTCACTAATATTACAATATCATCTTGATATAAATAAAGTCTATAAATCGCATGTCAGTCAACTTATACCATTGTATTGTCATTACAATTTATGAATACCGTTTATGATATTTAACATAATCGAGACTAGATCGAAGCTTGAATTACACTATTTTAAATGATATTGGCCTTCTGAGCGGTGCGAGGATAATAATAAATAAATATTGCTGGACATTTCACAAAGCGCTATCTAGACCCAAACTAAGCAGAGCTTGTACTATGGTAACCAGATAACTGATAGAATGCTTACTTAAAATATATAGGAAAATATCTGTAGATCATGCAAACATTTGTTCCACGGCGGGAATCGAACCCGCTATCTCCTGCGTCTCAGCTGGCTATTCGCCCACTGCGTCACGGAGGTCATCATATACGTACCTACTTTTCAAACACAACTCCTCAAACTCTTGATATTATTGTCTGTAACCCGATGGTCCTCGCTACACCTCGCACACATTCCTCGCTCGCAGCCTTCGCATACATCTCTCGCTTTTTTGTATGTACAAATCGTTCCGATAGCCTATTTCCAGCACAGCTGGGCTGAGCGAGGCTAGGGAAATAAAGTGATACTGTAGTTTGATTTTTTCCTCGCTCACCACTTAACTTCCTCGCACTGTTCTGGTGGAAGCGCAGCCTTATTCTTATATTTCTTCTTATTCTTTTGTTAAAGACGTGAGTGTGCAATAGACCGTTGTTTCTCGCAGGGTAATATTTTGTGATAAGACCAATATTTATCAGATTAAATCGGTTTTGAATGAGACATTAAGATATTACTTATATTCATAGAAGTGAAGAGTTGTCCACATAGTAAAAAATCAGTCAAAATTGTATACCATACATATAAAAGTGCTATAAATTAAATATTTTTATGAAGAACGATAACTACAATAAATATGTAGTAAAAATTTCATAAACTAAATAAATTAATTGACTGTGTAACAATTAAAATTCAAAATACTTATAAATACTACAAAAATATAAACATGTTACAATTTAATCGTGAAAAAGTAACAAGACAAAATAGTTAGTGAGACACGAGTTACTTTCGAATTTATAATATTAATATAATGAAATGAAATACAACGCCATTTATGACTTTGGCAGTACCTATTGCCTGATTGCCTGCAAGACAAAACCCTTATCACACCAGCGATTTGCGAGCATGTTTCCTGCGAGATGATTTGTGAACGAGCTTACCATTAGCTCGCCGCGACACCGTAACGTAAGCTACGCGCCATAGATCTATAGATACCTACTATTGTAAGGTAATTAGCTTAATGCATAATATTTGTAGAAAATAAGTTTAAGTTACAAAACTTATCTTGGGTCTTACCACAAAAAAATTAAACACTGTTTAGCGCGTGTTTCAAAAAATCCTGATACAATAATTAGTACTTGGGGAATTTTTTAAAACCAACATGTGTTTAAAATAGTGGTTTAGCTTTTTTGTGGTGACAAAGTATGTTTTTAGTTTAAGCTTGGTATGTATGTACCTACATGCTTATATTTAGTTATGTCTAAATCAATAATAATTTGATTTGATTTTGATAGATAGATTCGCGCTCGCGCTCCGCGCTTCGCCAATCGCCAGTGTGATGACGCTCTTACAAAAGTTTTTCATAGCGCCCAGAACACAACGCACATTGAATATTTTATTATATAAAAAGTATTTAATATTTGGCCATTTTAAGTTGCAGTTATGTCTTAATAACTAAATAATATGTTTACCTAAATGCATTATCTATATGTAATAATCTAAATGATTAATAATGAAAATACTAAAACTTAATAGTCAATTATCTCACTTTAAGATACGATTATTCTTATAATTCTAGATGTTTTTGGAATACATCATAATTTTCAATCTATCACAATAACTTAAAATAAAGAAACAGAATACAATTTCAAATAATACCTAACTACGGTCTCATTTTTTTGTAGTTTTTAGTACTTATGTAAAAGCACCTTTTATATTATAATAAATGCCGCGAATAACAAAAGGCAAAACACTTCACAAACTCACTTTTAAACAACTGTTTAAGACTAAAAGCTAGCGGTGAAACAATAGCGAACTCAAAGCGTACGTAATAAATGCCATTCATAAGAACATACAAAAAATTCGTGATTTATTTCAATCACCGCAACCGGTCGAAACACCGATAAAACGGTACGTGATAAATCCCGTATTTATAATAAAGAAGAACATAGTTTCAAAATGTTAGATTTGCACACACGATTATTCTCCGAAAGCATTATGGGACAGGCTTCTAACTCTAAAAAGCTAAATGTTTATAACAAAAAATCGGCATCCATTGAAATCATAGGTCATATCGAAATATATTTTAAACTATGTACGCCTGTAACACACGACCAAGCCTAGATGATATATTGTAACACAACCAATTAATGTAAACTTACGCAGTCTAAATAATATCCAAAAAGCGTAAATACAGAGTATACTCGCTCATACAGTGCATTGAAATAGCATCGATAAGAAACAGCGTCAACTATCTAAACATTAGTGCAAGGAATAGGGGAAACGAAACTACTAAAACCAAGCGATTCACACAAACAAACCAAACGGAATAAGTGCATCACGTCAATACAAAAACGTACCTACGTTAATATTTTTTTTTAGATTATTCGTTTTTTTTAGTTCTAAAATGCATTTCTATTTTACATGACCATGAGATTTGGAACGCTCACACGAAAGCTGAGAGTCGCAATCGTTTGAGTATTCCAACTCTCGATAAACGCGTCAAAAACGTATCTAAACTAAGTAACGAGTACCAGCTGACATGAATTACGCACTTTCAGCAAAGAAAAATATGTCAAAACACTACTAACATTTTTTTTCGACTTGCGACTAGTGAAATCAACTCTACTTGACCATTTATCGATTAAGTTGTTTAATTCGATTAATAATTCGATTAGTTCGTTCCACGAATGCACTATGTTTTAGTATACCCCTAATTCAATACCCTTTTTCATTACGGTGCACGCGAATGTTAGAACTTTCTCTGAGTACTATCGCTCGAATAATACATGAAAGCCTTTCGAATACTTTGCAATCGTTTTAGTGCCTATTTCACCATCTCTGAATAACGCTATCCAACGGATAAAAAATATACACGTCTTTTGTTTTGACATGAAACTAAACAACGAGAATGATTTTTATCTGTCTATTAATTTATTAAATAATAAATAAATATTGCTGGATTGCTATTCGCCCACTGCACCACGAAGGTCATTTTACTCAAATGTTGGGAAATAGGCACTTAGCGTTTAACAGACAAAATTGTTTAGCCAATACAACCCATATTACAAGGAAGTAAAGTCCAATAAAGTTTGTCTGAAAAATGCATCGACAATCGATGATTAAAATTTTAAAATCGATTTCGCTGTATACCGTAACGCGTTTCGAATAACTTCTACGTTACCTTACTTTTAGCCAATTCTCTAAATGAAAACATTTCAATTTTGATTCGTTTTCGATACTCGACGTCCCGAAGAGTTCAAGTTTGATATCGCGAGTGATGAGATGTGATTTAGGGCGTGGCTATCCTCATTTATAAATACAACAAAAACGATTCACATTACGATATTTATTTTGCAGTTATATAAGTTGTAAATACCACAAAAAAGTTAATAACACGCTAAGCACTGTTAAAAAAAATCCTATACATAATTAGTAAGGAATTTTTTAAACACGCGTTAAACAGTCTTTAGCGTTTTTTGTGGTAACAAGGTAGTTCTTTTGAGATTCGATGGTACGTGAAAATTCCTGTTACACAACTATCATTGCAATAACATCGAAATATCTTCAAAGATTGTTACAACCATCCTGGCGTGAATATAATAGTTAGGCATTACACCTATATGCCTCAAGTTGATGGATGCAGGGCAGTGCATCGTAGGGCACGTTTGTAAGTTGCGTGACCTTTGTTATAGGCGATGGTTACGACTTGACATCAGGTGGGTCATATGCTTTTTCCATCTCCTTGTGGTATAAATAAACCTATACAACCTGTTTTGTTATGTACGGCATTGATTTAAAACACACATCCGGAATCGTATTAACTGATTTTAAAGGTGGGTTTAATACCGATAGGTTGAATATTTATCCAGTAATCGATACATTGCCAATAAACAATTTTTAATGTTCATCGGCGGCGCCTTTGCGACAATGCCGCTTAGTCAGTTTAAAAGATACCTTCTTACTTGATGAATGAATATGATTTGTTTACCTAATTTATGTAGGCTGTTTCATTGATATACGATTTTAAACACAACAATACTAGCCATTAGCCCTAACCGTGTTGATATCGTTATGAGTGTTGCGAGGAGGCCACGCCCGAATCGATGTATAACAGTGTGGAGAATGGTACTAGAGTTGACATACTGCTTACTGTGAGCGCTGCGACGCTACTCCTCCCCGCACGCGTCTTCGCTTATTGTGTCGCCCGCTCTCTCTTGGGAAATGTTTTGACCTGAAAAACACAACAAAAACGCAAGCTCCATTATTAGCCACATTTAAAAGATTTTATCACTCAGAAACGTAGTTGTGTCGCTATAGATATGTATGTACGTATGTTTAAGTTTATTTCATTTTATTTCTTGTAGGTATATTATTTTCAATGTAGGTATAATTACTTATGTATATTGTTTTAACGGCACGCAGAGGAAAATAGAGGTTGAGGGTGTGGGGATTGAATATGTCCATGAGTACATATACTTGGGCCAATTAGTTTCTTTCCAGGCAAGATAAGAACAAGAGATTGCAAGACGCGCGGAAAAGCTATTGGCCCATGAAAGACCTAATGAAAGGACCGCTTCCACTTTCTCTAAAGCGGAAACTCATGGACATTCTCCCCATCCTCACCTATGGTGCGCAAACCTGGTCGCTAACCAATCGTCAAGTCCTCCCTTGGGGTATGCCAACGTGCCATGGAGCGCAGTATCCTGGGCGTGAAACTCACGGACCGAATCAGGAACTCGGTTATACGCTCCCGAACACAGGTGGCCGACGTCGCTCAAAAAGCTGGAAGACTCAAGTGGGACTGGGCCGGACACGTTTGCCGTATACCAGACACAATGTGGACGAAGACCACCACTGAATGGCTCCCAAACTACGGACGACGCCCGCGTGGAAGGCCCAGGCGAAGGTGGCGGGATAAGCTAAACTCCTACCTCAAGGATTGGCCCCTACTTGCAATCAACAGAGACGAGTGGAAAGAGGGAAGGGAGGCCTTTGCCCACAACAGTGGGACACAACAGGCTTATAATAATATTAATGTAGGTACACCCCCCCCCCCCAAAGGTTCAGGAATTCAGAAACCCCGTGAGGTTTTAGTCAGACATAACCTTCCGCCACCACCATCCCAAGGAGTAAGGTATCCATGACGGATATCCTCAAGTAAAAAAAAAAAACAAAAAAATGAAAGTTACAGCCCCCCTCCATTATTGTAATATTACAAAAATCCTCTCCATCCAAAGGTTGTCTGGAAAAAAAATGCTTCTAAGCGATAAGATAATATATTATACTTGTTGCTTTGTGGATTTTTATTTTTATGTTTGTTCTTTTGTGGTGTAAAGTATTTTCATTCATTCAACACAATTGTTTCTACCTTATCTAGAACAAACTACTATATTTTTTGCTGTGCCTACTGATTCTCATGTAATAACTCTTACCTTTTTGAGAATAAATGAATACTAAACCTAACTCACAGTCGCGCTGACCGTCGTCGCTAATACTTCATTACGTATTACTATAAAGCGTTTCTGAAAACGCTGACCGGTCGATCTATTTTCATTACAATGTTAGCATATACAATGTCAGCTTATACAACGTTAGCTTATACAATGTTAGCTTATACAATATTAGCTTATACAATGTTAGCTTATACAATGTTAGCTTATACAATGTTAGCTTATACAATGTTAGCTTATACAATGTTAGCTTATACAATGTTAGCTTATACAATGTTAGCTTATACAATGTTAGCTTATACAATGTTATAACTTTTGAAATTATCATGGTTGTGAACACTATTTGTACTAAAAACGGGATATTTACCATGATTTGTGAGTTTTTGAGTATGCCGATATTTCGACGCAGTTGCATGGGCCATGATCACGGGTAAAAGTATTTGCGAGTGGCAAAAACTCTAAAATTATGGTAAATATCCCGTTTTTAGTACAATTAGTATACAATGTTACTTAAATAATCTAGATCAGTTGGCTGGAACTTACCCTTTTTCGCTGATGAAAGTATGCACTTCTTGCAGCTTATGAAGAAAAAGGAGACACATTGGAGTTAGGAGTTGAGGGCATGAGGTCCATCGTCTTGCACACCCAGCCCGCGATGTCTGCTTTATCGATATCCGCTTTACGTATCCACTCGTGATTCTGAATATACAAAATATCATTTTCAAGTTAGTCATTGTAAATCAAATCAAAACGTTTTTATTCTTTAAAATCCCAAGGATCACTTTGAAACGTCAATTTTACTGCCTGTTCCTTCGCGATCAAGCCAGAAAAGAAAGGCAAGAAACAAGGCTGGTTGTTCTTTTAAATGATCCTATTAGATTACATAACAATAAACAATATAAATTACTATTTGTACTAAAAACGGAATATTTACCATGATTTGTGAGTTTTTGCATGCGCATGATCACGGCTAACTGTATCGAAATATCGGAATACTCAAAACCTCACAAATCATGGTAAATATCCCGTTTTAGTACAAATAGTGTTTATAACCATGATAGTTTATGTTATATAATAGTACATTATGATATAAGTGCGGTAAGTTGAAAATTACACCCGAGGCGATATTGCTAGCCCGAGCCGTAGGCGAGGGCTACAAGAAAGCAGAGGCTGTAAATATCAAAGCGCACGTATGTCATACGACGTTTTTAACATATTTGCGAGGAAATAAATAAAACTCGGACTTACTTAAACGAATAAATCATTAATCACTTGTTGCAGTTAGAAAAATTTGAACAATTTGTAAAATTGATTATTACGTCGCCAGTTGGCATATGTTTATTTTTTATATTTTATCTCCCAAAGTTAATTTTATTCATAAAATGTTGACCACTTTTCTGACATAAAAACTCTTTGCTAAGATTTTAAAAAAGTACCGTTCATTTTAGACGGCGCATATTGATAAACCGTACGTTTTACCTTATTAAAAAGAAACTCGTGCGTTTTACATTACAGTAACGCACAAGTACGTAATGACATACATTACGATATTGAAATTGGTGAAATAAGAGACCCTTTACGAGCAAATGTGTAATAAAATAAATTACGTCTAAATTGTAACATTTTTGACCGAGTTGGAGCAATTTAAATCCTAAGCTTTTCTATCGTCTAAATAATCCGATATGTTATAATAGGCTTTTTTATAAATATTTTACAAGCTTTTTATCAACTTGCAATGTATGTATCTTTGTCCGAGTGGAATCTTGCAACTGAATTTTAACTCCGTTCTTCTCAACCGATTAAACTGAAATTTGGAATACATATGTAACTTCGGTGACAATGCAATAATATGGTACCATGGAGGTGGTCTCATGATGGAGACGGATGCTAGAAAACGTAACTTCTGAATGGATTATAGTAGGCTACTAGTGTTTGGGCTCATTTAAATCTGCTTGCGGTTCCGATTATGAATTTTATAAAAGCTTGTTTTGAAAAAGAAATTTTTCAATTAAAAACTTATTGTTTAGATAGATAGAAGGATAGAACACTCTTTATTGTTACACCAAATTACAATAACTTGACCTAGAAAAGTTAAAGACTAACACGCGGTGGTTTAATAACGTTTTTAAATTTGTTAATTGGCAATTTTTGTACAACACTCGGAAGTTTGTTATAAAAGCGTACACCTTGCCCTTTAAACGATTTATTAACTTTATGGTGTCTACAAGTGGCAACAGCGAGTTTATATTTATTTCTAGTATTAAAATTACGATTATCGCTATTTTTCCTAAACAAATTATGTAATATTTTTGTGAACATACATCAGATTTTCATAGATGTGGGCAAGGGAATGTCATAATATTAATTTGTTTAAACTTATCGCGTAATGATTCTCTGGGGCCCATGTTATAAATTGCACGAACAGCCCTCTTCTACAGCACAAAAACGGTGTTTATATCTGCAGCACTCCCCCACAGCAGTAAACTTGATAACGGTTCCGTAAATGGAATTTACGGTCCTACTAGGGCCGTAAGTAAATATAAAATACATTATATTCATAATAAACTAAAATTAAATACAATCTCCACGAAGTAAAGAATAATAACTGCACATACATTAAAAAAACCGACAATCGGTTGAAAATAAATTATGACTTAAAAAGTTAACAGTTGATCTGACGACTCACTGGCTCATCGAGTTGATGAGAGGTAAAGGGTTGAGACTATATTGAAGTGAAAGTTAATTTAAACAAAACTAGCTGTTGCCCGCGACTTCCTACGGGTCACACTACATGTGTAGGTAACCTAGAAATAAAGCTGAACTCGCTGTTGCAACTTGACTTGACACCCCATTTTTATCTCATGGGACCTGATTCATGGGATAAAAAGTAGCCTGTGTTATAATCTACATACATACTACATTTCTTGAAACAACAACGTAACAACGTGATTTAGTAACAAACAAACGTCCAAACTTTCGCATTTATAATATTAATGTGAAGTGTGATTGAGGTTAATTAAATCACTCTTACATTTAATACGAGCCGCAACGTGGATAGCTTATACAACACTAGCTTCCGCCCGCGGCTTCGCACGCGTGTGTTATCAATAAAAGTAGCCTATGTGCTAATCCAGGTTATAATCTACGTACATATCAAATTTCATTAAAATCCATTCAGTAGTTTTTGCGTGAAAGAGTAAGAAACTTCACACACACATCCATACAAACTTTCGCGTTTATAATATTAGTGGGATGGTGGTGGGTAGATTTAGGTTACTCGGCAGTCGGAATAAACTGAGCACTCGTACCACATATCGTTGAGGTTTTATTTACGTCCTGCCTAATATACAATCGTTTTGTTATGTATATGTGTATGAATTTAAAACACACATCCAGAATCGTATTAACTGATTTTAATACCCGTAGCTTTTATAATCCAGTAATCGATACATTTCAAATAAACAATTTTCATCGTAAATCGGCAGCAGCTTAGTCAGTTTAACAGGTACCTACTTACATGATGAATGAATATGATTTGTTTACCTATTTTATACAGACTGCTGCATTAATATTTTAGAAATTGATATGAGATTATGTTTGGTAATGTATTTGAATAAAAGCTATTTTACAAGAATACTAGCCATTAGCCCGACCCGTGTCTTACCATCAAAGTCTTCAAATCAGCTCGTTCGTCGGGGTTCTTCTTGAGACAGCGGTCCACAAAGTCCTTGAAATCGTCCGTGAATATCCCGGATGGCAGCTTCGGCGGCGGTTCGTTCACTATGTAGTCGAGCAGCTCGAATATCGCCATTGGACGGGGCGAGTTTGGGGCCTGGAATTCAACTAATACAATCAAACTATTTTAACACTTTCGTGGCGCAGTCGGTGAATAGCCGGCTGATACGGAGGATGTTGCAGGTTCGATTCCCGCCGCTGCCCGCAGAACACATTTTTGCATGATCTACAGATATTTCTCACCTGTTCTTTCTATATATTATAAGTATGTATGTATTTACAAAAAAAACATTTAAGTATTCTATCAGTTATCTGGTTCCCATACTACAAGCTATGCTTAGTTTGGAGCTAGATAGCGCTGTGTGAAATGTCCAGCAATATTTATTTATTTATACATCATATTTATATATTACGTCATATTCAACTTTTGGTGTGACATCACATGATGTATTATCATAATATTTTACGTTCTATGAACCTGTCAAAGTGACTAGCTATATGGAAAAAACTGTCGGATATTTAGACTATAGGGAGAAGTTTTTAAATGTATGTAGCCTTTTTCGATTTCACTCAGAGGCCATTACTCGTAATACAATTTTAAAAACATAACGAAAGTTGTCCCAAATGAAATGGGATTATAAATCAAATATATATAATATAATAGGTTGGGGAAAAAGTCTTTTCGCATTATAGTATGTATGAACTTGTAATAAAATCTCTTTGGCTGTATACACTATTTGTATCTGGCTGGTTTTGGTATCATTCAAAGTTTAAATTTTAAAGAAGATAATTCCAAATTCAAATTAGGAAAATGTGTGATTTTTATTTGTTTTTCGTACTGTAAAGATGAGTGAATCTAATGAAGAAATTCGATACATTTTAAAATTTTACTACAAAAAATGTAAAAATGTAACGCAAGCCGCGAAAATTTTTTTCGATGTTTATGGACCTAGTGCAGTGACTTGGAGAGTAGCACAAATTTGGTTTAAGCGTTTTCAATCCGGAAATTTTGATGTCAAAGATGCACGTCGCTCTGTTCGCCCTATTACGAATATAATTGATGCCATTTATGAAAAAGTGGAGCTAGATCGGCATATCAGTAGTTACGACGTAGCTGAAGAACTGGGAATTGACCACAAAACAGTTTTGGCGCATTTGAAATAAACTGGGTGGATAAAAAAGCTCGATATTTGGGTACCCCACGAGCTCACTGAAAGAAACCTAATGAACCGTGTACTCATTTGTGATTCTTTATTACGACGTAATGAAACCGAACCATTTTTGAAGAAGCTGATAACTGGTGATGAAAAGTGGATCCCGTACGAGAAAAACGTGCGAAAAAGGTCGTGGTCAAAGGCCGGTCAGGTTTCATAGACTGTGGCGAAACCCGGTTTAAAATAAATAAATAAATAACGCTGGACATTTCACACAGCGCTATCTAGCCCCAAACTAAGCAGAGCTTGTACTATGGGAACCAGATAACTGATAGAATACTTATATACTTTTTTTTTGTAAATACATACTTATAATATATAGAAAAACACCCAGACACGGAACAAATATATGTAGATCATGCAAACATTTGTTCCGTGGCGGGAATTGAACCCGCTACCTCCTGCGTCTCAGCCGGCTATTCGCCCACTGCGCCACGGAGGCAGTCGGTTTAATTCGCAACAAGGTGATGCTGTGTGTGTGGTGGGATTAGAAGGGCATTATTCATTATGAGCTGTTACCACCAGGCAGGACCATTGATTCTGAACTCTACTATGAACAACTGATGAGATTAAAGCAAGAAGTTGAGAGAAAGCGGCCGGAATTAATCAACAGAAGGGGTGTGGTTTTTCATCATGATAACGCTAGACCTCACACATCTTTAGCCACTCAGCAAAAATTAAGAGAGATTGGCTGGGAGGTGTTAATGCATCCGCCGTATAGTCCTGACCTTGCACCTTCAGATTTCCACCTGTTTCGGTCTCTTTAGAATTCTTTAGGCAGTGTCAGGTTAACATAACGAGAGGACTGCCAAAACCACTTATCGCGGTATTTTGATCAGAAGCCCCCAAATTTCTATAGCAATGGGATCGTGTCCCTACCTACAACATGGCAAAAAGTTATCGAACAAAATGGTACCTACATACTTAAGTTAAATGTAAATAAACTATATTAAAAAATGCAAAGAAACTTTTTCCCCAACCTAATATACCTAATACTCGAATTTTACTATTTCAAGTTACGGAAATTGACCCCCTGTGCAAAATAGGTGTACTAACCTGACCAGGAGAATGATCTTCATTCTGGCCGCCGAATATAGCCGCTAATGTCTTGGCGTCTGGCGGTGGAATGGGATACATTCCTATCGCCATTTCCACTAACGAAAGACCGAGCGACCAGATGTCTGATTGCACTGAGTAATGCGTGCCTTGGAGACGCTCAGGCTGGAAAAATACAATTACAGATCATGATCACTCTTTATCATGATTATTATATCATGATTATTATATCATGATTATTATATCATGATCTAGGGGGAGGGGGGTGGGCTGGAAACCGGGACACCCGTCCCGAGCGGCTTTTCCAGGAGGCGCCAAATTCTTCAATAAACAAAATGTTTGATAAATGTTTTTCAAACATATTGCATATAGTGCGCTTAGCATCCAACACAAACTACAAATTTAAAATTTGCGCTAGACAAAGTGTATATAAAATTATGATAACTAAGCTTAGTGCATAAAAAGCATTTAAAATCAAATACTAGACTTACAACGTGAAAAGTTATAATTATAATTTAGTAAAAGATTATAATTTAGTCTTCAGGCGCTTCAAGGTCATAGCGCACATATCAACTCTGAAAGCAACGCACACTAATCGGAATCGTAACGTAATCGCTTACCAGCCGTAGCAAAGGAGCTGCTGATCCGCTTTCATTATGTGCTTACGTTACGTTGACGTCTGGTTGACGACGAGGCGAAAGGCGATACCTATGTATTTCTGTGAATCTTTGAAAAAAAAAACTCACAGACATATAACTCCTAGTACCAACAAATGAGTTGGCCATAGAGTCTATCAGCTGACCCGACACTCCAAAATCGCAGATCTTGATCTCGCCATTGCTATTTACGAGAATATTCGAAGGTTTGACGTCGCGATGCATTATGGCGTGTTTGTCGCGGAGGTAGCTTAGACCTTTGAGAACTGCTGAAGTAATTGTGCCTGGAATAACAACAAGTATTGTACGAATGTATGAAGAGATTTGTAGAAGAACCAAGGTTACTGCCACAAAAATATACATACACTCAACGATTAGCAAAATCAAGTGGCAGTGGGTGGGCAGATAGATCGAACAAATGGCGGCGGCAGAAAGGTTCTCGACTTCTCGAAACCACGCACGATCTACAGATATTTGTTTCAAGTGTTCCTCTATATACTCCAAATCAACTTGGGCAAATCAGCGTTGTATGTATGTATGTTTGTTTGTCCGAGGATAACTTTCGAAGCGGTAATCCGATCATCGTGAAATTTGATATATAGGTAGATAGTGTTGGCACAATCCTGGTGTGACTAAATGAGCTGAAAATGTGGGGGGATTGTTGAGATATTGGGGTTCAAGAGGGGTAATAAAAAATCAAAATGGAACAATTCAGTCACGTGGCACGTCTAATGAAAGGTCTTCATAAGTACATTTCGACCACGTTTTTATTTTTATTTTATATTTTGCAGTTTTTAAGTTATTGGCCATAATAAAAACTGAACTTTGGTACAAGGATACACCACAGTGCTGAAATTTGGTATGCATGTAGCTTTAGTGACACAAATATAGGGAAAAGTCTGAATCCAGAATAACTGCAACTCCTACCCCCAAAAAGGTGTAACTAATTGACATGAACTCCTGTTACCTGTAATTTGAATGAAACTGCATGCCAAGTGAGTTGGTTATGCATTTCGTGGCACTATTTTGATAGTCAAAGATCACAAATAATTTTTTTTTTCGTTGGTATGTGAAACACACGACATCTCAGTTCGGGGCGAAGCACTGGTTTAAGTATGATTGACTAAAAAGTTACCTAGAATAGTTTCAGGAATCCTTCCAGCCTTTTTCAGTATCAAATCAAGGGAACCACCGTCCATATACTCCATACAAATAGAGATTTCTCCATCACTGTAAAACGCTCCGTAGAACCCCACTATGTGTGTGAAGTTACATTCGTGAAGGACTTTCAGCTCTCGAATGATCTGCTTCTTGATAGCTGGCTTCACTTCGAGGTGGATGAGCTTGCGAGCCATGATGAGGCCTGTCGACTTGTGGCGCACTTTCATTACTACGCCGCCGTTGCCTTGTCCTAAAAACGTATAAGGTTTTGAATAGAAAACAAAATTCAAAATGTATTTATTCATAAAATCAGAAGGATCACATTGAAACGTCAATTTTACTGCCTGTTCCTTCGCGACCAAACCAGGTAATAATGGCAAGAAACAAGGTTGGATGTTCTCTTTAAGGGTCCTTTTAAATACATACAATAAAGAATATAATTTACATTACTGTTGTAATATTTTTGACAAAGTTGGAGCAATTCCAATCCATAGTAATACATATTATAAATTCAATAATAACTCAGTCCCTCTGTCTCCTTGTCTATTTCTTACGTTTTCACGACTAAACGGCTGGACCGATTTCAATGAAATTTGGTATAAACAGATTATGACCGGGATTGGGACATAGGACATAAGTACCCGACTGCGCAGAAAGAGGGTAATATTTTTATTGACAAACCGCGGGCGCGAAGCCGTTAGTAACAAACTAAAGATGTCAGTCTGTAGTTTTCTTTCAAACTGTATATTAATTCGAATATACAGAAACTATTTTTATTTAGCTACTTCTTGTTCATAAGTATTCATATAACACAACTTAAATTTGAAATGTAGATATCTGCCAAACAGACTGCCTGCCTAGTGATTCATTATTTGAGTCACAGACACTGGACTAGTAATATTATTCATACCTTTTAAATGTGCATATTACCTAACACTTGCCTTACAATCTTGAGACACACCAACAAAAATAAGTCTTCAAAATAATTTAATTCATAGTTTTGGAGTTTATAATAATAATATAACGTTTATAATAATGTGAAGATACAAAAAATTATAACAAGGCCCATATGTATAAATACCATAAAGACTAACATACATAAAATTTTTATTATTATTTATTACAAGCCTGTTGTGTCCCACTGCAGGGCAAAGGCCTCCCTTTCCTCTTTCCACTCGTCTCTGTTGATTGCAAGTAGGGGCCAATCCTTGAGGTAGGAGTTTAGCTCATCCCGCCACCTTCGCCTGGGCCTTCCACGCGGGCGTCGTCCGTAGTTTAGTTGGGGGGGTTAGGGGTTCAAAACAACATCTTTCTGAACCCAACCGTCAACCTCACCTGCACGCGTCGGTGGCTTTTGAGTGACCGCGGTGCCCCCTGCCAATTAGCGGAAGAGGCTCTGGCGACCGATCATGGCGGTATATCCAAAAAACCTAGTTAGCCAGCTGACTAGAAGAGGCGTAGTCGGCCTGCGGGGGCTAAGTACATCCACCAACTCGAATTGGGCAAGCGCGGTGGAACCCTATGTCTAAACCCCCTCCCTCATGATACATAAAACAATATACTTAAAACTAACACTTTTATTTATTTGGAGGAATGAAATGTCAAACCAACCGCTTACACCACGCTTTGTGATAGTTCCTATTCACACTACAGGAAATCTCGAGTGGAGTCAAGCTATGTAACATGTGATAGAATAGAATAGAAAACACTTTATTATACCACACTTAAATTAACAAATCATATTTAAAACACAAAACTAAAACTTAAAACTGTGATTGTTGGGTATTGCTCACATTATATGGTATGCATGCATAAAGAACATTAAAGAAGATTGAAGTGGCAATGGACAGGGCACATAGCTCAAGGAACTCACAGCCGTTGGGTCAGAACTGTTCTTGAGTACCACACAATATCAGTTATCGGGTTCCCATAGTACAAGCTTTGCTTAGTAGATAGATAGCGCTGTGTGAAATGTCCAGCATTATTTATTTTATTACAATAGAAAGCACAGCGCAGGACGACCACCCACTAGATGAGAAAACAACCTAATAAAGCGTGCTGGGAGGTTTTGGGTGCAGGCACAAGATCGGTCACTCTAGAAATCTAGGCTATATTAGGCAGCAGTGAATATCATACGATGCTCATCATCATCATATCAGCCTCCCCACAGATTTCCAGAGCTACCAATCTTGTGCGGCCTGCACCCAACGGCTCCCACAACGATAATGATGAATAAATCTCTCTCTTACCTAGTTCTCCAAGCTTTTCAAAGTCGTCATCACTGAGCTCGCCAATCTTTTCCTTCTGACATAAGAAGACCTCGATCCTTCGTCTCTGAGTGTCATCCATTTCTATCTGCTCCAATCTTTCTGTCAGTGCCTCTATGCTGGTTTTGGACTTGCCAGCTAGACCTTGCCTCCTGCTTTTAAAACAACAATAATCTATCTACACTCACAGTTCTAAGATGTTTACTTCAGCTAAGAATACCTACTGTAATTGGACATTTCAAAAGGCAGCTTTGCTCGCGTGGTTTGTCGATAAAATTATCATAACACTACCAATCAATCAATCCAGGTCATAATACATTTATGCACTAAATTTCAAGAAAATCGGTTCAGCGGTTACGGTCTATTTTCTAAAAAGTACATTACTCCCCAATATACATTACATTACAAAAGTTCTCTAGAAGAAAATGCTAATCAGCATTAAGTTTGCCTATGTATTGTTATGGGGTTATATAGGGACCCAAAGGGTGCAGACTGCTCAAGAACAGTCGGGCATAGTACTGGCAGCAGTCTATCGGAGGCAGTGGATGTCCCTCCTTACCATTATTTAGCAGTGATACACCTAGGTGGACTTAGGTGGACCACAGGCAGATTATAAGCAATATCCATCTAGTAATAATAAATAGGTACTTACTCAGTAGCTGTGGCAGACTTCAACTGTGGAGTCATGTTGGAGGGTGTGACAGCAGGAGCTGTGTCAATTGACCCTGGTGGTAGGGTCAAATTGAGCTTGTTCTTCGACATTTTACTCATTGTGGCGGATATCAGTTTACTATCCCATGAAGAAACATTAGTTAAGGAGATCCTATTAAAAAAAATCAAATTATTAATAATTTTATAATGTACACTGATGGCCCATCAGTGCAGATCTTAGGCTCGGACTATATGGCACTCGGGTCTCCCCAATCCTGCGAATCCGGAGCATGTCCCGGTTGCATCTAGGTAAAAATCGGAATCAGATGGTCTCGGATTGTGTGCAGTCAATGCAGGAAAAATTCAAAAGTTTGGTTGTGCGATGGATTGGTCAAGGGCTATTAAAAAACGGTCCCTGACAAGCCCAGATGCCATATAGTCCGAGCCTTAGCCTAACCCTAGAATCAGAATTATGATTTTATATTAATTTCAAGTCGATGAGGCATGTGTTGTTACTCATTAGTTAGGTAACAGTTGACAAGAAATTACATGCACATGAGGCTGATGGATGCAAGACAGTGCATTGTAAGGTATGTTTCTACGAGGCAATACTTTGTTATAGATGTTGTGGTTACCACATAACATCAGGTGAGCCACATGGTTGTTCCATCGCCAGGTTTTGCCAAAAAAGCAAAACATAGCAAAAATGTATGCATAGCAAAAGCAGTCATTCAATTATGTGTGCTGGTCTTCTGCCAGGGACGTTAGATGAAGCCAGAACAAAGCCTGTTTGTACCTCATACAAAAACAAAATAAGAGTTTGCCATTTTTGGTAGATGTACTTATTGTAGGTATTAAACTTGTGATCGAACAGAATGATACAACAAAGTAAGTATACATATTTAGTAGTTTTTGGAACCCACTTTCTCATATTAATAGAATCGAAAAAATATATTATTATTATACGTAGGTACTATACGTAGGAAGGTACATCTGTTGCTGGAGATTATTTATTATTCTTTATCAAGTACAACTGTTTCAAAGTCTAAAATATAATGAAAGAAACTAGTATCTACCGAATTTTACTGAAAATATTAAACCGAGTAAATTAGATATAATGACAATTCCAGCCGGAAAAATACTAAAATATTCTGAGCTGAAAGTTAACATATAGAAATTACAGTGATATACTTACAGATTATGTGATTATGCGGCTATGTCTTAAAAAATCCCGACATAGCAACCAAATTGTTGCCCTCGGAAATTCTAGACGAAGAAAACTGAAATGTTTTGCAAAATCGAAACTATTCGCAAACACAGACCACTTGCATGTACTAGGTACAGACCACAGACCATCTCTCAGACAAAATCCGTCACTCCCGGTCTCGTACAGTCCAATACTTACTTTGGCACATTTAGAGCTTTGATTTGAACTTTGTCGAAGACACCTAGCAAGTAGCAACACCTTTTTTTTTTTTTTTGCGGAAGATCCGTACCCAGATAGATACCCGTATTGCATGCAGGGTACAATACAGGTTATGTGAGGTTGTCGGACACGACGACCCACTGAAACCTCCCGGTGGCCGGCCTCAATGCATGTCAAAGGGTTCTGGGAAATCGCAAGAAATGCACCAGAACCTAGCGACCCCTAGCAAAGAGAATATAAATACTACGTAGAAGAGTCGGAACTCGCATACATCACGTAATTCATGGTTTGTGTACAAAGAATAGCCAACCTAGAGATATTTTCATGTTTGAAGGCCGTTGGTGCCAACTTATTAAAAATATTCTACCACACTAGGGTTGTACTACATCGTGATACTATCGATATCGATAATAGGGCTGCCATACCTTATCATCATCGATATCGATCTGTAGCCCTCTCGTTTGTAAGTAGTATTCCCAAGGTTTAGGTAAGTAATAAAATAAACAACTGAATTCGCGATATCATCATTTAATCTGGAAATTTACATTAATTAATACTTTTTTTTATGAATTTTCCTTACATTCTGACCCTCACGATACAATAAGTGTAAGTAAAACTATCATGTCATGGAAAAAAGATTTTTGTCGGCAAAAGCTTCGTCTAATCGATAAAAACCTTTTTTGAATAAATGATGTTTTAAAAAAGATTGTCAGCCAGATCTTTTACATTTTTTGGTATCCTGTTATATTTAATTTTACACTGCTGTACATTAATAACTTTTTGATATTTTCGCTAATCTGGACTTCGGTACAACTAGACTATGGCAGCTTAGAATAATGACACTGTAGAAGTAGTCCCTGCGTGCCCCTTTTAGATAGCAATAGTTTTGCCTTAGGTATTGCCATATGATGACTAAAATTACCCCTAAAGGAACTAAATCATACGACTCGATGTAATATTATCAACAGATGATTAGGAGTGTGTATATTTAAACATAATTATTACGTAAATAAATTAAATGCAATAATGAAAATTACGTATTTATTTATAGGACCATAATATAACAAAAGGTAAGTAACATAATAAAGGATAACTAACATAACAAAAGTAATTTATGTAAAACACGATTGCTATGCAGTTCAAAGCGGTCAAAAGATTGCTGTCGATTGATGAGGATGACCATTCCACATAGTCATGGCCTTTTTGGAATTTCCTATGTGAGCCAAATGTGCCTAAGCCAATATTCAAAGGAAATTGTAGCTTACATAGCTGATTTCATCACCACGAAACTAACTAATATAGTTAAATGTGACGAATGCATTTGGGCAATGTGCTCTGAGAAGTTTGACGGTTTTATTGCTCAAAAAGACAGAGGTGGCTTGAGATATCCTTCTCAGGAAGTAGTCAATAATTATGCACATATTATGCAGAGAATGCTTTAAGAAGTGCAACGAAGATCAACGGCCTAAGCATTTTAGAAAAAGCTACTGCACTACCAATGCTTGTCTCGTCAATTTAAACGAACACGTGAAGGAGCAAAGTTATGTTACTTATAACAAAGGATTACTAACATACCAAAAGTAATTTGTGTAAAACACGATTGCCTATAAGAATTGCGAGAATACGAGTCAGAACTCTAATAATGTTAGCAAAAATATTATATTAATTTTTATTTTTAACATTAATCGATTTATTATCACGTCTTTTAGAAAAACTTGCTTCTATATCATCCGGTAGTCGTTTGGGGGCTATTGAAATAGCAGGTCGTCTTGGCGACGCTGTTAGAGGTAGCATCTGAAATAAAATATTATGTATTTAGAAATTCGCATCAATTGCAATACATATTTGCAATGTAACTTTACGCAACTCTATAAACGCAAATCAGACTCGCATGTAGGCGGTAGTAGGTAATTATTTATTAATATGAGATGCTATAACCCTTACCACATTTTGTTTTTTACAAACGCTAGTATCTGAAATAATATAAGTAAAACGCCCATTGATCATAAAAATACTTACCAAACATTGTTTTTTAGAAACACTTGTTTCTGGACATTCTGGATGTCGTTGGCGGTACACATTATTGAAAACTGACTTGTGCCATTTGATTGAAGGAAGTATCTGCAAATAAAAAAAAAATGAAGTGAATGCTAAAACAGGACTGTAAATAAATACGAATGTATAATAAATAAAATATTAAGGTACTAATATTACTACCTACTAAATATTTTATTTATAGAAGTATTTATACGTACACTGTTTTTCTGAAATACTTAATTCTGACTTGTTTGCTTGTTGTTTGCAAGTGACCACAACAATAGGTTGATTGGTTGCAGCTCTAGGCTCTGATGATTGAGTTTCCAAACAAAAAAAAGACATGTAGATACCTACTTAAAGATTGAATAAATGTTTAATAACTAAGAATACTAAGTGATAGTATCACTGTGTGATGCAACAATACAAAATTAAATTATTTTAAGCAACAATAAAGCACTTACATGTACAAATTCTACTGGAATTGCATTTTCAACAAGCCCTCGTTTTTATTTTTTGTTACTATTTGTGTAGCATCAAAGTGAGCATATTCTTGGATATTTACTTGGTACCCAATTTGCTCGGCCTGTTGCATTTATCCATTGTAGTTTTACAATTGGATCTAAAGGAAACCTGAAATAGAATAATTTTGTATATTGTTTTAATAGATACTGTCATGTCTCTTATTTTATTTTAATATCGTTATAAATAAATATTTACAATAAACACCTACTCTGTCGTTTTAATTAAATTGAAAATATATTTTTCGAAAACAGATAAAAACATGATTTAAACATACGGCAAATAATTATTATGTTTATTTTTGATGTTTCAAGATACAAACTGTACAACAAAATCATTACCCTATAAGTTGGGTAAAACTACATCCATTTTATGGCAACATTCTTCTTGCTAGTATTTAGGGTTACAATTTTGTATGTTAATTTTGATTGCGACAAGTTTACTGCAAATAGATGACTACGGAGTAAAAATAAATACTACTGTCAAGAATATTACATACCTACGAAATTTATTTGAGACGAGATTGTCGCACATAATATTGAAAATATTAGGTGAAAAGTATTACTTACGTGTGGAAGCTAATTCCAGGATTTCTATATTCACTACGGCTTTGGCAGCCAGACACACTACACCCAACCATGGTGTAAACTTTTATAGCACTAATGGAGTCCGTATCTCACACCAAAAGTTATTTAAATACTTTATAAACACAAAAATACTATTCGCCAACCGACCACTATGACAGCTCATGTACTTTTTGTCACAAAGTTGACTTTGTGACAGACGAAAAAATGGTTACGCGTAAGGGATGCAAGATCAATAGCTCTGTCCCGTTCTGTCTAAGGCTAAGTTGTCTATCGCTCGTTCTTTCTATTTGTAGTGACGTCAGCGACGCTACTTCTATATTGTCATTATTCTAAGTATGGCAGGATGTTCAATCTATAGACCTTAACACATTTTGTAATTCGAAGCAAACAGAATATAAATACTAAGTGAACGACCGATTTTAAATACTTGTAGTACTAGAGCTGTAACCGGCAGGGAAGGCCATCTTCAACCTGAAGATGGTCAACAACCTCTCCGGCCTCCGGGTAGAACCCCCCCCCCACCGAAATGGTACTCCCAACCAGTGTCACAGGTGTCAGTTATACGGCCACTCGGCCAAAAACTGCCAAAAACTTAGGCAAGCAAACTCCACCCTCGAAAAGCTGATTGCCCTTGAGGCGCACTCAGCTCTTCTCGCAGCCGTTAAGGCAGCTTCGTCCTCCTCCAAACCCTTTTAGGCCCCAAAATGGTTGTACAAAAGGAAAGGAAAAAACCGCGTTCGTTATCACTAGCGTTCTTCAACGCTGACGGTCTTTCAAGGCAGCGTTCTATTATCCAAGATTTCCTGAATAGGCACCAACTTGACATCTTGCTAGTACAAGAGACTAATTTAAAGCCCGGTCATAGGGACCCTAAAATCCCTAACTATCAAATTGTTCGCAATGACAGACTGCTAGCTCAAAAGGGCGGCACTGTCATTTACTACAAGAAGGCTCTACATTGCATGCCTCTTGATCCCCCTTCTCTGTCTTACATAGAAGCCTCCGTCTGCAGGCTAGCAATGACCGGGCATTCCTCGGTCATTATTGCATCCTGCTATGTCCCTCCCGGCAAGCCTCGCTCACCTCAATTCGAGAGTGACCTGCAAGCCCTTTTCAGTCTAGGAAGCTCCGTCATACTGGCGGGTGACTTCTATTCCAAAAACGTCATGTGGAATAGCACCACGACGAACTCTAAAGGCAAACAACTAGAAAGCCTAGTTGAACTCCTTAATTTCGACATCATTGCCCCTAGGGGCATGACTCGCTTCCCTACTTCCACTCCCCCCGAGCTCCTTGACATTGCACTTCTCAAAAACGTAGCCCTTCGGCTACGCTTAATCGAAGTTATTCATGAGCTCGATTCCGATCATCGACCGGTAATGCTCTTACTCGGCCCTCCCACTGACCAGCCCCCTGCCACCAAGACTGTGGTAGAGTGGCATAAACTTGAGAAAGCCCTCAAGTCTGCGCACTCGACTGACCTAGATAGGATCCCTTCTGTCATTCGGACATCTGGTGATATTACGGTAGCGGTTGACGCCCTTACCACACATATCACAAACTCAGTCAGAGACTCATCAAAGCAGGTGCCCGTAGTGGATGACCACCGGGGCCCCCTGCCAGATGATATCAGACGGCTGATGACTGAAGCTAACGCCGCAGTTAGACTTCATAGTCGCTGCCCCACTAACGACAATCGAGTCTTGATGCGTTCCCTGCACCGTGAGGTGAGAGAGCGCATCAAAGAACATCGCAATCGTGAGTGGGAGAGCCTGCTCTCGGGGATCGAGCCTAGCCATCTGGCCTACTGGAGGTTAGCTCGCTCCATGAAAGCGGACGCTCTCGCTCCGATGCCTCCCCTTATCCGACCCAATCACCCTCCAGCATTCGAAGACGAGGAAAAAGCCGATTTCCTGGCTGAAACCCTCGAATCTCAATGCTCGCCCAGTCTCGAACCCGTCGACCCTGTTCACCTCCATACGGTGAACAGCGAGGTTGACCGCTTAGCCTCCCGACCCCCTACTTCCCCACTTGATTCGATTGAGCCCTCTGAAGTCTTTGACACTATCAAGGCCCTACACCCAAAGAAAGCCTCCGGCCCCGACGGCATTTCCAACAGAGTACTCAAACAGTTCTCTGTTCCCCTTATCCATATCCTAGTCTGCATCTTCAATGCGGCTATGGAAACTTGCACCTTCCCTGATGCTTGGAAGGAAGCCAACGTCATTGGCATCCGAAAACCCAGCAAACAGGCAAACGATCCAACTAGTTATCGTCCCATTAGTCTACTTAATAGTCTAGGCAAGATATATGAGCGTCTTCTAATGAAGCGCCTCTGGGCTCATGTCAATGAGTTCAAACTCCTTCCCGACGAGCAGTTTGGCTTCCGTGCCCAACACTCATGCCCACAACAGGTGCTCCGCATAACGGAGCATGTCCTCTCCAATTGGCAAAGTACCTGGCCTTCAGATACCGGTGCCGTCTTCCTCGACGTAGCGAAAGCTTTCGACAAAGTCTGGCACAACGGCTTGATCTACAAGCTTCTCAAACTAGGAGTCCCAGACAGACTCGTGCTCATCATACGAGACTACCTACAAGGTCGCAGCTTTCGCTACACCGTGGAAGGCACTCTCTCTAGTCCTAGACCAGTCAGAGCAGGAGTCCCTCAAGGCTCCGTTCTCGGCCCCCTCCTGTTCACGCTGTACACCAGCGATATCCCCCGCACTCCTCAAGTGGAAATAGCCCTATACGCAGACGACACAGCCTTGTACACATCCAATCGGAATCCTGATCGGGTGGGTATAAGGCTGCAGGCTGCCCTTCATTCACTAGCCATTTGGTTCCGCAAGTGGCGGATCGAGGTAAACCCGTCGAAAAGTACAGCAGTGTACTTCTCACGGAGAAACCTCACTCCCAAACCGATCTCTCTATTTGGCCAGCCCATTCGCTGGGCCCCATCAGCCAAATATCTGGGTGTCATCCTCGATAGGCGTCTTTCCTTTAGGTTGCACATCACTAAGAGGTGCAACCAAGCAAAGTTCACCCTAGGACGATTGTCCTCACTTCTAGGCGCGAAAAGTAAAATGTCCCTTAAAAATAAGGTGACCCTTTACAAAGCGTGCATTCGCCCCATTATGACATACTCATCTGTAGTATTTGCCCACTCTCCTAAAGTTGGTGCCATTCAGGTTATTCAAAATCGCTTCTTGCGAAAAGCCTCAGGCTCGCCCTGGTACTTTCGCAATAACGATCTACATCGCGATATGAAATTAGAATCAATAGCCAGGTTCATGAAGCTCGCTTCCAAGCGGTTTTATGAACTTGCCTCTAATCATCCGAACCCTTTGGTACACGCCATTCCGGTCTACCCGTTGGATCCGCCCGCCAACAAAATCCTCCGTCGTCCGAGACACGTTCTCGGAGACCCGGATGACGAAATCACCTCCGCTAATGCGGAAGGTGAGTCATCTATTTCAGACAGAGCAAACACTTCACAGACACACCGACCTCGCCGGCGAGGTCGACGAGTCCCTTCAGTCGCCGCCTATACGAGGTACAGACATGTACCCGGGCGTTTCTCTCCTATCCCCACCCCGGCAACAGCCCAAGCCGAGGCTCGTACCTAAGTGGTGCCCTTGCGCTAGTTGCCTAAAAAACTTACTGGGCTGAGCGCCATCTGCGCTCGCCAAAAGTTCGGTTAAGCTGTCACGGCCTCAGAGGCCAACAGCGAGATTAGTCCATTCGAAAAAAAAAAACCGATTTTAAATCATTCTGTCATGTTTTCTAGATTGACGACCAACTTTACGGTGTGCGCCATCTAGTGCTGAGTAGTAAACTTAATATAATAACATAAAACTTCATCCTGCAGTACCAACTACAGAATTCGAACTTGGGCGCATTATTTGAATCTATTTTATAGAAAATATACATAATTTGAAATTCTACAAAGTTAAACCAATGCAGTGACGTATTTCAACTTTTATTGGATAATAATTAAAACAAACTATGTTACATACTGTGGATACTTAAAATCATATTTACAACAATACTAAAATATTCTTGAAACTGAATCAAGTGAAGGCCATTTCCATGTCAATCTTGATAATGTCAAAAGAACTTAAATAAATCAATCTTACGATATCTAAATAAGTTTTAATAACGATAGAGGAATTAACCAAACATTAATATCACTTTTCACACCATCTGCTTGACAATGTCAAATTATATGTCATGTAAACCTCGCCGATAACAGGTGATTAAATCCCTACGTCTGAGCCGGGAATAAAGTTGGGACTGAATTTGCCCTTTTTTTGAAAATGCCCTTGCATTAATTATCTTAATGTGATTTGAATTTGCAACATCATCTGTATTAAAATTTGAACCAAAGAGACGAATAAGTTGCAGAATGCACCAACCTAGATTTGGTTTTTATTGTCTCGCAAAAAGTGTGAAAAGTAGAGTATTCTCCTCGTGGATAAAGCTGTCTGCGTCTTGGGCGCGCTTATATCCCTCTCTGCACTCAGGATTCTATGTAGTAACTCCCTGGCTCTGTTCGTGAGTTAACTCTAGAATCCTTCGTTACGTTCGGAATTTAATATAGCGCCTGTGACGCAAGACACTGCTTTATTCTCTCGTTTAATAATCTACGATTAATGAATTTTGTTTTAAATTATTCATAACTTATGAAGATTGTATTTTTTTTAAGAAAATATTGATCCCCGGTTGAGTTTTCTTGGCATCCTGCACATTTTTCTTGTTCTCTGTTTTAGCGGGATTAGGTTCTTTTTCTTCTGCCGTTTTAGTCTTTTTCTTTTTATCAGTTTTCGGACTCTTTATCAGTTTTTGCTCACCTTCAGCCTCTTTTGTGACTGGTTTCTTCTTTTTGACCTTTTTCTTTTCTGTCTCCTCGGGTTCTTTTGAGGGTTGAAGTAATGGAGTCGGATCGTTCATGATTATCGATATTTTTTGGAAATAGCTCCATATAGCGTCCACGCAATTCTCCGGTTTTCCGCCATCGCCGCTTTCCCAAAGTAAGCCGTATAACCGTGGTTTGAGTTTTTCCGTCGGCTTTTTCATTTCAGACTCGAATTCATCTTCAAGGTGTTTCAGTCTTGCTTTTTGTGTGTCTGGTGACAGTGAAAGAACGTCGTCCTCGTCCATTGTCGCTTCCTGTAACAAAAGTACAAATTGTAATAACTAGACCAACATTTCAGTTAGCGAAGTGAGTCATACTTATTGCAAAAGAATGTGTACGTGGCTGAAACTCATCGAGATAAAATGGATGAAAAATTATGTAAAATTAACTACTCTATGAAGATTCATCGAGTACAAAACAAGCCACATTCACAGAATCTGAAGGTTCGCAACCTGTAAGAAAGTGTAACTGGCGGGCGAAACGAGCCCTTCTTTACTAAACTCGTGTTTGTACAAGTGCCTGGGAGCAAGTTGCAGCACAAGCTGAGTAAAGCTGTCAGTCACTGTATTGCCAAGGACATGTTTAAAGAAGTGCTCTTTAAAGGCTCATGAAAACCACTCATTTTATCAAAATAAATGAATACATGAGCTATTCATTTTCTGATCTGCATGAGTAGTATATGCTGTAACCTCTTAACTTAGTTAGCTTAGCTCTTAGCCTCTCTGCTTAGTTGTAATTAGTTTATTTTAATTTCTATGTTAACTGACATTTTTTTTTTTAGTTTAGCACATAATATCATTGTATTAAGTACCTTCTGTATAAAAACGGACGAAAGCGACTACCTTTCCACAACACAGGTACCTAAGGTATACAGTATACCTAAGGTGGGAGATCGTGATCATTTTGTGTTCACATACCGTCCTGTCAATAGCATGTATGTATGTTATACTTTGTGAAACAAATCCTCTCAGTTCAGTCATCGAGAAGTAACATTAGCAGGTCTACCACTATATACTTTTCAGTGCATACCTTTTCCATACCGTTTCTCCGCCCTGTTTTTACTACGGTTTAAATTGGACGCATTATTTAAGTTAGAGGCAAATTTCGTCAATTATCGGAAATACGGAATATCTATATCAAAATCTTCATACATGCAAATACTGGTACCGCATGCCTTTGAAGCTCGCTGGTGGCACAATCTTACTTATTCGGAAACACGAACGTCTCAACTTAAATCTTAGTACTGTACATAATGGATGTCGCAGTTGACTTATTAATTTAAATTAAGGAGATTAAGGAAAATGTATTACGTGAACTGGCCCCCAGGTGTACCATCTCCAAGTACTAAGAGTTAAAACCTCAAAATCAAGCCTAGACTTTCAAAATGGTTTTAAATTTTAGAATTATTCGTACGTGTTCGAATAACACTATAAAAAATAAATTATCAAGTAGGTAGTATAAAAAAAAATGTCTGGTGTGCCACAAGTATAATCTCAGAGTCTTCAAATCCAGAGTGAATAGGTTCGTTCTAGGCAAGCGTGCTCCATCTTCGATCACATCTTCACTTACCGCCAGGTAAGGTAGTGGTCAAGCGCTTGACTATCAACGATAAAAAAAATGTAAAATGAGTAGCAAATGGCGAGTAAAGTAGTCTTACCTCGTCGCTAAGGTACCCGTGCGGTACAAACAGCTCGTTGTCCACTTCATATTCATCATTCGGGTCGTGTTCCGTGTCGCTGCCCGCAGCGCTGCCGTCCAGGCTCTCCCCCTCCGCTTCCTCCTCCCAATCCTCGTCGCTGTCCATTTCGTACTCCACTTGTTGCTAAAACAGGATGGTTTAAACTTTCAATAAGGGCTTTTCATTTACGATTTAATAAGATAGTTCCAACTAGCGTACTAGATGGCGCTGTCGGAGATGCACCGCCAAAAATTATGATTTATATCCCAAAATCTCAGACACAATAACAAAATTTGTCTAAAACAATCTCACTTCGTCAGAAAAACAACCACAAATATTTGTTTGTATCATATAAATACGGGATTTATCACGTACCGTCTTATCGGTGTTTCGACCGACAATGTTTCGGTTCAATTCGTGAACCTTCATGCCGAACCCGAGTCCACGAGTGGAGCGGATCACCAACCTAGATTTGGTTTTTATTGTCTCGCAAAAAGTGTGAAAAGTAGAGTATTCTCCTCGTGGATAAAGCTGTCAGCGTCTTGGGCGCGCTTATATCCCTCTCTGCACTAAGGATTTTAGTAACTCCCTCACTCCGCTCGTGGGTTAACTCTAGAATCCTTCGTTACGTTCGGGATTCAATATAGCGCCCGTGACTCAAGACACTGCTTTATTCTCTCGTTTAATAATCTACTATTCTTTGCTTTATCTCTTACTATTATGTAATAAACATTATTTATTACATTAGCTACTTATATGTATGTATGAATGTATATCTTTAATGTTTAGTGTGCGTGTGTGGTTATTGTTGTTGTGTAAATTATATTTTTTATTACAATTATTTTTTGTAAAATCATTTATTACACGCACAGCCTAAACCGCTGATCGTAGAGACCTGAAACTTGGAGGGTGTATTCTTTGTATGACGTAAACATCCGATAAGAAAGCATTTTCCGAAATTCTACGCGTAAGGGGGTAAAAAAGGGGGGCAAAGTTTGTATGGGACAACGTGATTCCTTGGTCGAATCTACTTCAAATTTTACATAAACCTTTTTTAACAGAATTGATGAAAGACGTGTTTCGTATTTTATTGAAATTCATCCCCTAACGGGGTTAAAAAGGGGTAGAAAGTTATTTTGGCGGTGATTTGCTTCGAGGTTGATATCAATACTCCTTAGTGCTTTTGATTTATATTACTATTTATTTTGACACATGTTTGAAAACTCAATCCGATTTTATTCAAAATAGGTTAAACTCACTTAAAAACTTATGCAAATACTCTTCAAAATTGGAACTTCTCGAAAGTCACCATATTAAATGAATACCTCATTTGAAGGGTTGTAAGCTTAAAGAGGTTATGTACTTTTAGGACACGGCCTCATACGGACGTAGAGTTTGAAATTTGAAATGGTAAGGACTACGAGTAGAACATTTTGGTCAGAAGAAAATAGACACATTAAAAAAGTCTAAGCAACACAACTTTTTTAGTATTCTTTTTTTTACTTTCATTTTTTACGTTTTTAACTTTCATGGAATATCAAACCTTCTTTAAAATAGTCAACCTCTTTGATAAACAAATAAATACTGGCAGTTTTTTTCAGTAAATTATGTTTTTAAACAATAACAACATTATTTTGTCCATTTCAACGGCATAGATGCGGTTTTATTTCTTATTCAACGAAAAAAAATTAGTAACCGCAGTTATCATTTATTGTGCGTTGCGAATAATAGTCCATGAGTTTTTACTGTGTAATGGACGTCGTCATCTTACCACGGGAGAGATGCAAAGAGCTGTAGGGATGCTAGAAATGAAAGCAGTCAAGTCTATGTTGCTCGGCATTTCGGTGTTCATCAAAGCGTAATTTGCCAACTCTGGAGGCGTTATTGTGACACAGGTGATCCGTCTGAACAATACCCAGGCCGAGGGAGTAGTACCACTCGTCGTCAAGACCGATACATCCAGGTAACATGTAGAAGTGAACCAAAGCTGACTGCCCAAGATCGATGCATCAAGGCTACAGAATGCTGATGGTCCCGCTGTTTGTCCCCAAACTGTGCGAAACAGACTGCGAGAGTATGGTCTACGTGCACGTGGTCCAATGAAATGCCCACAGATCCATCACGGAATCGAGCTCGTCGTATTCAATGGTGCAGACCACGCGTACTATGGCCGCAAGTACGATGGGACCAAATTTTGTTCTGCGACGAATCTCGATTCGGATTCAAACCTGATACTAGAAGAATGATGGTCTATCGTCGCCCAGGAAACGCTGAACGTCTAAGATGTGTCCAGGAAGACCACCCATACAGCGGTTCGACAGTAATGGTTTGGGCTGGAATAGCTAAAAACCGACAAATCGATCTCGTTTTTATAAATGGCAACCTGATTGCTGAAAATGATGTGGAACATGTGCTAGCTCCCTATATGCGTCCATTTTCACAAACATTGGGACCCGAATTTACATTCATGCATGACTTTGCCCATCCGCACACAGCGAGACAGACTCAAGAATAGACAATATATAGATACAAGAAAAAGACTATAGGGCGAAAATATACGCGTTTTGCCATGGCCAGCTTAATCGCCCGACTTGAATCCCATTGAGCATGTGTGGGATATGCTCCAGAGAAGGGTCCTGAAAGATCTTGAGTGGGTTTTAACAGAACACCAGCTAAAAAACCTGCTCAAGTTCCACTGGGACCCATTGCCCCAGAAGGAAATCAATAATCTAATTGACTCCATGCAGAATCGTTGCCGACAAGTTTTAAACAACCGAGGAGGAAACACGCTGTATTAGATTTAATGTAAATGCCCAAAAGAAGGTTATAATTTAATGCAGAAGTCATATTTTTGTTTAATTATTACATATTACAAATTTGCACCCAGATTCACAGCAAACTTTTATTTGTGAATAAACATTTTTTTAAAGAAATTTATCGAGTTCATTATATACAAATACAACATAGAAATATCAATTAATTTAAAAAGAAAAGAAATAAATTAAAATAAATCTATAAAATTAAAAATATTCACAATTTGTAGGTGTTGCGTAGACTTTTTTGATGTGTGTAGTTTTCTTTTAGTTTGTCTTAGAAGTTTAATTTAGTGTGTATTGTTTTGTGCAATTTTTTACATTACACTAATATGATAAATGTAAAAATTTGGATGTTTGTTACTCAATCACGTCGTAACGGCGGAAACGATTTCGATGAAATTTGGTATACCTATATAACCTGGATTACCACATAAGCGACTTATTATCCCATAAATCATTTCCCATGGGATAAAAATGGGATGTCAAGTTGCAACAGCAGGTTTAGCTTTATTTCTAGGTTATATACACATTTAGAAGTGTAACGCGTACGAAGTCGCGGGCAACAGCTAGTAAAATAGAAATCCTTCATTGGCTGTAAGTTTTATCATAAGTTACCACCTGTATTATACCTACTTTGAGCTGTATATTTTGTTCGAAATAAAATAAAATAAAATCTAGTGGATTTCATACCTCATCCTGCCCAAAAGGTTTCCTAGGCTTGACAAATTTGCTTTTCTTCCGCCATGTGCCCCAATACGGAGGGCGCCGGTTTTCATGGAAGCTTAACAGTTTTGGACGAAGCATTTCACGAGGAACGAGATCGCATGTGATAATTTCACCAGCGCCGTCTGAAGGTGGTAGCTCGTCTTCTGAAAATGTTTAATTCAAAATAAACCTTACTGACTGTGGAAGATCTGTGGTGAGACTGTGGAAATCAAAAAATCTAAATCTTTTTATTCATTAAAATTACAAGGATCACTTTGAAACGTCAATTTTACTGCCTGTTCCTCCGCGACCAAGCCAAGAAAGGCAAGAAACAAGGTGGTTTTTTAGTGATCTTTTTACAAAACGTAACAATAAAGAAAATAAATTACGTCTAAATTATAACATTTTTGACGGAGTTGGTACAATTTCCATACAAAGCTTTTCTATCATCCTAATAATCCGATATTTTATAGTAGACTTTTTATAAAGAATTTGTTTAATTACGTTTTTAAATTTGTTAATTGTAAATTTTAGTACATCCCTTGGGAGTTTGTTATGAAAGCGTACACCTTGCCCTTTAAACGATTTACCAACTTTATAGTCACAAGTGGCAACAGCGAGTTTCTTTATTTCTAGTATTAAAATTATGATTATCGCTATTTTTCTTATCTATCTGGTTTCCCCCAGTTGCGGCGGTGGCTACGGATTGAAGATCACTCGAACTAATCATATAGCATGCGCTTGTGCATTGGTCACACACCTAATGCACCGTCCGTGCCGGTTCGTACAAACAAATTAATATTTTTGTGAACACACATCAGATTTTCATAGATGTTTTCATATACAAGGGAAGGTCATAACTCTTGGGCCCATATTATAAATTGCACGAACAGCCCTTTTCTGCAGCACAAAAACGGTGTTTATATCTGCAGCACGCCCCCACAGCAGTAAAGCATATGACATAATGCTGTGGAAGTAGCTGAAGTAAACTAGTCTAGCTGTGTCTACGTCTATAAAAAGACGGATCTTTTTGACTGCGTACGCCGATACTTCACTGCACTACCACAAACGATACCAGACTGAGAACGGGTCTGCAAGGGGTCATCAAATCCTCATCCTCCACCAACGTCTTTTTTTATTGATGATAGTCAAGCGCTTAACCACTACCCCACCTGGTGGCAAGTGATGGTGTGATTGAAGATGGAGCATGCTTGCCTAGAAAGAACCTCACTCTGGACTTTTACTACTACATCAACACCCATGGGGACCCTGGAAAGCTGCTGCCATCAACCCAAAGTTACTCTGTTACATCAAGGAGTTAGGCTGGCTGGGGTTATGTTAGAAGGGGGGTAATGCACAATACACCCCAATGCAATGTTCTCTTATTCCCCCCACCCTAAAATTAGAACTCTTACTGCTTAGCATTTGTAATTGTTTACATGAAAATCACACTAATATTATAAATGCGAATGTATGTATGGATGTTTGTTACGCTTTCACGTTGGAAAGACTGAACCAACTTCGATGAAACCTGGATTAACACATAGGCTACTTTTTATTGGTAAACCACGCGTGCGAAGCCGCGGGCAGAAGCTTGTTTATAATAATTTACCGATGTCAACAAAGAGACCAAAGCTTCATACAAGAAACTTTACTATTAGAATGTCTTCAGAATATCACTCACCAACCAAGATAACATCATCATCTTTCACATCACTCAAAGGCCAAGTTTTCCCACTGGAAGTGTAAGCTACTTTCCCACTCTTTAAGCTTTTCAAATACAATTTACTTTCTGCAACACTCTGTTCTTTTAATAGCTTCTCTAGAGCTGTCACTTGTTCCTCCGAAAGTTCTGTTCGTGTAGTGGGTGCCAATCTCATGTCAGATTTGATGGTGAAACTGGATAGCATGCTGTTGTTGATTGCACCAACCGTGTGGTCTTTATCGACCTTCTGTTTGGGTACAAAGAAGTTTGCGAATGCTTCGGCGGCTTTCTTTTTCTTAGCTTCCTGTTCCTGTTGGATGAATATTGTTTAATTATTTATTGTACACCTATCTGTGATTGTACACAAATAGATAATAGACAAAATGTTACAAAAATGTACAAAGGTGAGTTTAACCCTAATGACAATGTATTAATATGAGATTATAGTGGAATTCATTGTATGGAAAGATAAATATTTCATTAATAAAACTGAAAATACATGGATGTTTTATAGTTTTTGTACATAAGCTGGTGATTGGTCGACGACCTCCGTGGCACAGTGGGCGAATAGCTGGCTAAGACGTAGGAGGTTGCGGGTTTGATTCCCTTCGCAGAACAAATGTTTGCATGAGCTACAAATAGTTGTTCCCGGGCTGGTTGTTTCTCTATTTATTATAATTAAGTATTTACAAAAAAAAGTATATAAGTATTCTATCAGTTATCTGGTTCCCTTAGTACAAGCTTTGCTTAGTTTGGGGCTAGATGGAGCTGTGTGAAATGTCCAGCATTATTTACTTATTTATTTTATTGGTGTTAGTGAAATGGATCTTTGTAATAGATTAATAAATAAATAAATATCGCTGGACATTTCACACAGCGCTATCTAGCCTCAAACTAAGCAGAGCTTGTACTAAGGGAACCAGATAACTGATAGAATACTTACCTATATACTTTTTTTTGTAAATACATAATTATAATAAACAGATAAACAACCAGCCCGGGAACAACTATTTGTAGATCATGCAAACATTTGTTCTGCGAAGGGAATCAAACCCGCAACCTCCTACGTCTCAGCCAGCTATTCGCCCACTGTGCCACGGAAGCCATCGACCAATCACCAGCTTATGTACAAAAACTATAAAACATCCATGTATTTTCAGTTGTATTAATAAAATATTTATCTTTCCATACAACGAATTCCACTATAATCTCATATTAATACATTGGCATTAGGGTTAAACTCACCTTTATACATTTTTGTAACATTTTGTCTATTATCTATTTGTGTACAATCACAGATAGGTGTACAATAAATAATTAAGGTAATGTTCATACTTATGTATGAAATTCATGTTCAATGAACAGTTGTCTATTTATTCACGCGGCTATCAACCAACCCTTGAATGAACTTGCAATGCTTTAAAAATATTACAAAACATTAATATTGCCTATCTGTAATTGCAGTAGTGAATGTTTCTAGAAGTAAGGTTTAGACTCTTAAGAACGTTTTCTTGTATCTACCTATAACGATTCTAGTAGCTGCCCTTCTTGTCCCATTTAAACTTTCCACCCTGTATAACTGGGTTTGGACTGAGTATACAGGGTAAACTGCCAGTACAAATACTGTTTGTTCATCAAGCATCATTGGAATTAGTTCATCTGTTTAGAAGATAGTGCCATGAATAGACAAGACACAGATAAACGCTACAAACTAACACCCCCCTTTTTGTATTAGGGTTCAAACAAAACATACCTGTTTTTCTAGATCGAATGCTTCTTGCTTTTTGCGTTTCTCCTCATCTCTGGCCTCTTTTTCTTTCTTCTTTTGTTCCTCTTTTTCTTCTTTCTCTTTGCGTTTAATTTCCTCTTTCTCTTCTCTTTGTTCTGAAATATTAATATTCATAGAAATAAAAATGTGTTAAGTAACGTCTATATTGGCTATCAGCCTAAGATTAACCTGTTTATATTGCATATAGTCAGTCAGGCACTACAACTACACAAAAATGTAATAAAATAATCATTTTTGTATGGTTGTGGTAAAAAAGGGTACTTACTTTTCTCCAAATCCTTTTGTTTCTCTTTTTCCTCCTTCTCTTTCTTTCTTAGTTCTTCTTTCTCTTCCCTCTCCTTCTTTTTAGCCTCTTCTTTCTCCTCCCGTTCTTTCCTCTTCAAATCTTCTTTCTCTTGCCTTTGCTTGGCCCGTTCCTCTTTCTCTTCTTGTCTCTTAAGTTCCCTCTCATGTTTCTCTTTCTCCAGTTTTTCTTTTTTCTTGGCTGATTCAAGTCTTTTTTGGAGCTGAAAGTTATATACAAGTTTGAATCAGATAACTAAGAACATTTTGATTGACAATGAACATGCATTCATGCGATAAATGATGATGAATTATGAATAACCTGAGTTACTAATACCATTTCTAAGGAGCGTGACCTACGAGGCAAACTTTCTTATAGGCGATGGTTACCACTTAACATCAGGTGGGCCATAGGCTTGTTCCATCTCCATAGTATAAAAAAAAAAAAAATCCTGCAGCCGTTTGAGGAAATAATGGTTATCAGATGAAAACGTGGATAAAAATAACAACAGTGGTTGAACAGTCACTGTTGTTTTTGTTACTTCAATAAACTCATTTAAAACTCAATCACTAATAAGACATTTGTAAAAAAGAGAACTTCAAGAGACTCAATACTGTGATGTATACTATATTGCACACCACAAAAGAAGCAAACATAAATAATAATAGAAGACCTAGTGACATGCACAATTGGCTTACCTGTTTAGGGGTTAGATTACCAGATGCTGTAGACTCATTAGCAGATTCATCTAACGTTGTTGCCGAAGAGCTTCTACTCTGATTAGGAGTAGTTGGATTTGAAGTCACAGACTTATTTAGCTTTGTACTTGGAGAACCTTTGTTATTATTTTCTTCAGCCTTGGCCTTACCCCTTGCACTTCTCTTTGGTGTTATAGGAGTCTTCATTTCCACTTTTGCGGGTGATGGTGAATCAGTTTTTTTATCGGGAGACTCAGATTCTTGACCTGATTTCTCCGCAGATTCATTACTTTTGTTGTCATTAGACTGATCCAATGGTAAATTATCTTTATCAGATTTCTCAGTAGTAGTTTCATCATCTTGAGTTTCATTATCTTCAGATAAATAAATTTTCCCTGATTGTTTTACATCCAAGGAACTATTAGAGTCCTCTAGAACTACAATATCTACAGAAGCTTTATTTACATTTTCAGTCTCTTCTTTATTTTTTAGTTTAACATTCTCTTTGAGAGAATCAGTTTTAGCACCATCCATTTCTTCGTTAGGTTCATCGACCTCCATAGCACAATCATTTGCTTGATCAGCTGTGGTTTCCACAGGCCCGTTTTCCTTTACCTCTGATTTCTTCTTCTTTTTTTTAGCCGTTTTGGCCTTTTGCTTCTTCTTGATAGCGGCGTTGACGAGCTTGACGTAAGGGTTAGGAATTTTCTCAGGTTTATCAGCTGGTAGTCCATCCTTGCTCTCTTCATCACTGATCACAACTTCAACAATATCATTTTCTTTTGTAATCTTACCAACTTTTGGGACAGACTCATCGTTAGTTGCTGAAAGTTTTCTTTTCCTACTTGGTGGGGTAACGGGAGCCGGCGATACTTCGCTAATTAGCTTGAATGGAAGCCGAGCTTGCTTCAACTTTTTTTTCGACGGCGTTACCTCTGCGCTCTCAAGCGATTTGCTTGTTTTCATGTTTATAACACTTTATCAACAGCATGCAACATCAACTGCAGTTTTAATTATTAAAACACTAGGAAAACTAAATAAAAACATTCATCTCAACAAAACACATTGAACTTTAGTTTGACACCTTGACAAAACTTCGAAAACGCGGGAGATTTGAGAAACGTTCCGTAACCTAACCTGTCTGCGGTGGATTTATCTGTGATATATAAATTATATGACCCTAACTGTATGACATGAGTGTAGAATAATTAAGGACAAAGTTACCTAAAATAAATAAATGTATTATGATTATAATGATAACATTTTAATAATACTTTTTCCAGTGGTTACCGAGCAACCGACGAACGACCGACACCCGAAAAATCATTCAAAATATAGTTTCTGAACAGACTTACATTTCATTCTACGTAAAGCACATTGGGCGAAGACCCATCTGACGTTAGGTTAGGATATTATTGTTCTGTGAACCTGAAACGCAGGAGTTTGCGGGTTTGATTCCCACCACGGTGCAAATGTTTGTATAATCTGGAAAATATTTGTATCGCGTCTGGGTGTTTTCTATGTAAAGCAAATAAAACAGGTCCTGACAGGAATCACTTGAAACTTGAAAACTAGTAGAAGAGTAGAAGATCTCTGATGCTGGCTCAGAGCAAAATCAAAATCAAAAATCAAATCAAATCATTTATTCCATCACGATTTACAGAGCTGACAATGCTGTTTATGATACAGTGCTAGTTTTTTTTTTTTATTCCAATTTATTATAAGGACCTTTATAAGGATACATGTCGGTCCTATCGTATGTACAAATTAATTGAATCAAAGATACAAACAAAGCAAACAAAATAAAGATTAACAACAACAATTAACTTATTTAAATCGGTCCGGCACCACAACCATACAAAAGTGTACAGGTGTGATCCCTGACGGGTTAACTTAGGAAAAAAAACAATAATTAGCCACAAGTAAATGAAGTTACCTACCTATCTATCTATATGTATGTCACTTGTGGCGACTTACTGCACTAAATAATTCCTTAGCTGCATCTGATGTAGGGTCAGCTAAGATTTCATTGAACAGTGCTAGTTTACAAAGGTTGATTATATAATAAACATTGCTTACAGAGAGCCTCAAGCTAAGCTTAAAGAATAAGCTTGTGTTTTGAGGCTCAGAGTACGAATTCAATTCAGCAAGTAGGTAGGTACCTATAAATAAATAAATATAAATACTGCTGGACATTTCACACAGCGCTATCTAGCCCCAAACTAAGCAGAGCTTGTACTATGGAAACCAGATAACTGATAGAATACTTATATGCATTTTTTTTGTAAATACATACTTATAATAGAGAAACAACCAGACCAGGAACAAATATCTGTAGATCATGCAAACATTTGTTCCGCGGCGGGAGTCGAACCCGCTACCTCCAGCGTCTCAGCCGGCTATTCTCCCACTGCACTACGGAGGTCGTCATATACACTTATATTATGTATATACCTACACTTGTCTTGCTCTGAGAGTGTGTCAGGACCTGTAAAAATTTTAATTTACTTTCAGGCCGGCCATCTTGGACAAATAGGTTAATTATTCGTCATTAAAACGAGGATTTATTTTTATTATTGTAAATTCTTTTTAGGTAGTCATGTCATTACAGAGAAATACCATTTTTGACGTACCTAAGTAGGTACCTATATTTTTCTATGCTATTACATACTACCAAAAAAAACACATCAAAGTGCAGAACAACATATTCTAAGTTATATTAAAATTAAAATAATCAGATCTAAGTAAATCAAAATGAAAAAATGGAAATGGGACTTTAGAGACGTATCCGTTGGACTGAAAGTATTGAGAGAAATTTTGCTCGGTCGACGGCACACCTTACACGGACGTTTCCCTCCTCAACTCTCTCCGAGGTCCATACCACCTCCGGATATACCACGTGCGCCTGAATACAAATATTCAAACCAGTACTACTTCAGGCGCAGTCCTATGAACTCAGTGGGACCACCGGTGGTACCGCCTATTGCTGAATGGTCGGGTCTTGTCAGAGATCTGACCAAAAAAGTTACACCCGGAGAGGGAATTCACGCTGACTCAGTAAGCATGCCTTCAAGCCAGCGCCACACGCAAGTGCGCTTTTAACAAACATTTGCACATTGCCATCCATTGTTGGTTTTCAACGTAGGTAAACAAAGTTCAAACTCCTTAGAAAACTTACAATGTATACAAATGTTGGTTCAAAGTTTGCTTGCATGTGTAATGCCACGCCGGGGCATCACATTTTTTTTTATCGTGGATCGATCTTCGTAGGATAACGAAAAGCTCCAAAGAGTTACCTGCCACAAGCCATGAAGGCCCAAAAAAGCTGAGCCCAGATACCCGGAGATTGTAGTCTCCGCGAGTTGAAGCCAGTGCGATGGGCTACGCACCTGAGACCCTTACCTGCAGCTCAATCGCAATAGTTGTGCGTCCACCATGCACACTACTACGCGATCGAGCCTGTAGGTAGATGACTCGCAGCCATTATTACCTAAGACACGACAGTAATTGGCTTAGGTAATTAGGCTACGGGATTGATTGATTGAGATCTTCGTTTGACCAGAATCTCACGACAGATCTACAAACTGCCCTTCTAAACCGTCAATAAGATGATCAAGGTTGCCTTTCCATCAGATATGTGCTACGTTGCTAAGCTACGGGTGTGTGTGTGTGTGTCAAATCCAGCCTCGCATAACCCAGCATAACATATTGATAGATTTTTTACTCGCTACAAAATAATATTTATTCAGTGCACAATTTCAGGTCTGTTTCCATTGCGCTCCTGCGCCAGGATTGCCTTGGTGGTGGGATGGACATTGTTACTATGAATGCTTTCCTGACCAACCTACGCCGAACCCGCCGCTACCACTGCAACCAGTTTGCGAGCCAAGTCCGGGGCCGGCTACACGCCGTAAATGATGATTATGAGCCGTCCTAGACGATTAGAACATTATATGTAATGGTTGTTTTATTTCCGTAATCAAGTACCTACAAGTTAGCCGGCTCAACGGCGAGGTCTCCGAGTGCGCCCTCTTGAAGTTTGCGCTTCTGGCGGCTGCCCCTGTTACCAGCCCCTAGTTACGACGCTGATGCCAGTAGCTAGACATACCAATTAGCTGGGAGCCTAATTGAGGCCCAACGAATTGTGGTACTCCCGTGGCAATTCATTGTAGAGGTAGGTAGGTATGTAGAATTATGTATTTATATGGTTTTGTGATGTCTCGTTATTACAGTTAACGAGCGCTTGCTAATTGGGCAGAGGTGTGGTGTGGACTACTCGTGGTTAGTAGGTATGGAAATAGGTACCTACGGTTATAATGTGTACTGGAAAAATATTTACAAAATCATACAAGCTTTCCTGCGTCATCTCTAATATCTTTTTAGATTAATAACTACTTCCTAGTTATCTATCATCCAATTAAGGCGCCCCGTTTCTCGCTCACGGATTTTCTCTACCGGCTGAGTTTCCTAAAGAGAAAATTTTATACCTAATTTTTAATAGTCTTTCTCGGAAGCAAGCAACGTTTTCCAGTTCGTTAGAACTTTAATGATCTAGGAAAGTATCTACCATATCGTATCGTGGTAGGTTACAACCACATTCATCATCATCATATCAGCCGTACTTAGGCGTTCACTGCTGAACATATTCCTCCCCCCTAGATTTCCAGAGCGACCGCTCTTGTGCGGCCTGCAAGGGCTCCCAAAAAAGTCTATAAATGAAAATATGCGTTCTCGGTATGCATTGTTTTTTTTTCACTACTAAACTATGGCCTCATGTATTTAATACAAATAAGGATTTGCGATGGTGGTTGTATTTAATTTCAGCATTTATGTAACCTCTTTTGTTATAAATAGAAATAAGCATTTGTCATGGAGGTTGTATTTTATTTTAGTATATTAAAAATGCAATGAGCCTCATTCCATTTTTAAATTTACTTACGGCCCTAGGGGCGTAAATCACATTTATGCATCAGGCAGCTAACAATAATCTACTTTCAGAGTGATGAAAAATACTTTTAATTTTCTCGCATTCGTGATTGTTATGTCATCAATAACACAGTAACACACAGTAACGGATCCGCTTTCAGTCCTTGTTTAACAAAATACTACTTAATAAATCAGAACTACACATGTTTAATAAAATAAAAATAAAATAAAAAAAATATTGCTGGACATTTCACACAGCGCTATCTAGCCCCAAACTAAGCAGAGCTTGTACTATGGGAACCAAATAACTGATATAATACTTATATACTTTTTTTTGTAAATACATAGGTACTTATAATATATAGAAAAACATCCAGACCCGGAACAAATATCTGTAGATCATTGTATCACACAAACATTTGTTCCGCGGCGGGAATTTAACCCGCTACCTCCTGCGTCTCAGCCGGCTATTCGCTCACTGAGGTCGTCTCTCTCGTCGAATAAGAATCTTTAATTATTTGGTAGAATATTTCTATGCTTTTTATTTTGCTCAGGGCCTATTTGCACACGGCGCCGGCGGCGGCGTGCCTAAGTCAGTCTAGAGATTCCCTCCATACATGACATTTTATCAAAACAGTTTATACTCAAAAGGTTTCCTAATACTAATGTACCTAGGTACACCAACTAGACTACTTACAAGGGCCCATGCACACGACGCGCAGACGAAAACTGCGAGGTATTATTTCGTGCTACCCGCCCGTAGCCCCGTAAGCCAAGTTACATTCGCTTCGTTACATCGATTCGATTTCCACATAGGTTTGTTGTCTATATATCACGTGATATTTCCATAGCATGTGTCAAATCCCATACATTTTCGGATTTATCGACTAGTGTCATCGTTAATCGAATATATCCACGCTTGGCTAAGCCCAAGCCCTCTGACCTAATTATTACACTACTTCAAAACCCTAAAATTGCGTGATCTGTCAGACTTTACTAGATTGGTCCCTAAATAATTCCACTCACAAATCGGATTGCCCAGGTTTTCTTGATCTGCTGGAGACATTTCAGTCACGCGAATCTTTTATACAGGGTGCTGCCGTGAATAGTGGCAATATTCGCACACAATGTCGTACTGGGTTCTTAAAATATCCTATAGAAATCCATATAGAAATAGGTAGTCCTAAACACCTACATTTGGAAAAACATCTACATGTCATATACAAGGATATACAATACAAGAAAAATTTAAACCGTGTGCTGTACTGCACTCGTCCTCAAGTCGCGTGTTGATTAGATAGCAGTAGTAAATTGATTCCGCGCCCACGAAATGTATCCATAGTATATTTTTATTTTCATTGATTCATGTGATTGATACCTAAATCACATGCATAATCACTAATCACCTCCACGAAACCGACATTGTTTACGTCGCACATAAAATATGTAGGTCCCTAATACTGTTCACCGGGCACGGGTGCTTCGGTGAGTACCTGAATAGGATTGGACGCGAACGGACACCGCAATGTCACCATTGTGGGTGGGACCGGGATTCTGCCCAGCATACGCTCGAGGAATGCTCAGCGTGGTGCGTGGAAAGGCGGAACCTGATCACCAGGATCGGGCAGGACCTCCATCTGCCAAACGTAGTAGCGGCTATGTTGGCAGACGAGGATGGCTGGAAGGCCGTGGCCTCTTTCTGTGAGACCGTATTGGTTCAGAAAGAGGCCGCTGAGCGAGATCGGGAGAGGGCCGATCCCGCTCGGAGAAGGCGGCGGCGGGGTGCAGGCAACGGCCACCCCGCGCCGCCCGCCCCGTGAAGGGGCAGAGTAATGGTTTCCCCTGCCAAACAGGGGACCTTTCGGATCCATGGGTAGTCAGAGGGAGGGCTCTGGCCAACCTGGATAGCGGACTCAGGGAGGGCAGCCGCACAATGTGGCATGTGCTGCTGTGCACGCACCGCGAGGGTGCTGGGGGCGACAGCCCCTGGGACGTGCTCTTTATGGGCGATATGCATGAGGGGGGCTCTGGTGCGTTTCTTGCGAGATCCCAGAACCCTTTGACATGCATTGAGGCCGGCCACCGGGGAGGTTTCAGTGGGTCGTTGAGTCCGACAACCTCACATAATCCGTATTGTACCCTGCATGCATGCAATACGGATATCTGGATGCAGATTTCATCCTCGAAAAAAAAACAAACAGAATAATTAGCTAAACTTATTTACTTTGTTACTAGGATATTAGTATTATTGATCGAGCGAAGTAAGATCTCTAAATCAGCTTGGGCAAATCGGCGTTGTATGTATGTATGTAATATATGTTTATACTCCTCCGTTTTTTTTCCGTTTGACTGCCTCCGTGGCGCAATGGGCGTGTAGCCGGCTGAGACGCAGGAGGTAGCGGGTTCGATTCCCGCTGCGGAACAAATGTTTGCATGATCTACAGATATTTGTTCCGTATCTGGGTGTTTTTCTATATATTATGAGTATGTTTTTACAAAAAAAAAGTATATAAGCATTCTATCAGTTATCTGGTTCCCATAGTACAGGCTCTGCTTAGTTTGGGGCACAAATCATGGTAAATATCCCGTTTTTAGTACAAATTGAACTGTAGGTTAAGTTAGTTGGTTATGGATTTCGTGACGCTATTTTGATAGGAATTGGTCAAATAATATTTTTTTGTTTCTATGGGAGACTCGCGAGATCTTAGTTCGGGGCGAACGACTAGTCTAGGTAGGTACAAACTGGATCAAATTGACATATACCTGTTATTGCTATTGTTATTACTTGTCACCCAAACAGCTCAAACCTTTCTGTCAATAAGAGCAAATAATGCAATTTTCTCTTCTAGCATTCTACCAAAATAACAAGCAAATGTAAACTTTATTTGTGTTATTTCCGAGAGTGGTTGCGTGAACGTTTAAATAACCCTTCTTTGTTTTGTAAATAAGCTGATTTACACGAGCAGTTGTTTAGTGGATTCGAGCTCTCTTGCAACGGTAAACAGTGGCAAGATGTCGGATGTCGGCCAATTGTAGGTATTCGCACCGTCAAGATGTTTACGGTCGTATTTTCTATAATTTATGGCACCGTCTCGTTGTAAAACGTGTAACATTTTGTTTGTATCTATTATTCTAGCCCACTTCTTCAATGCTTGGATTCGCTACGGCATTATATTTTGGGGAAACAGTGTCGAAGCGGAGGAACTGTTTATATCCCAGAAAAAGTGTTCGCATCTTGCCCAATATAAAGGTAATAGAAAGCTGTAAGCCATACTTTTTTAAACTTAAAATACTGACTTTAACCTCAATATACGTATGTACCTACTAGAAATGTGTAAATTCATCAGAAAATAGGTACCCGCAATTTTTTCAAAAAAAGACTGACCTACCACGTCGCTTCCAATGTAGGTACAAGTACAACCTGGAACTACCTACATCAACATTAAAAATGCACAGCTCGGGTCCAAATGTAACGGCAGTAAAAATATATAACAATATAGGTACCAGAACAAATTAAAGCCCAAGAAAACGACAACATCTTTGAACATAGATTAAAAAATATACTAATGGAAAAGAGTTACTACACATTATTCATCTCAATTTGGCTTTAAAAGAGCTAAAATTCTTCCTAATAATTCTTCCAATACCTCACAACTCCTTAAACTTCTGAAAGTCTAAAGTGAAGAGTTTCGACGACCTCCGTGGTGCAGCGGGCGAATAGCCGGCTGAGACGCAGGAGGTAGCGGGTTCGATTCCCGCCGCGGAACAAGTGTTTGCATGTTCTACAGATATTTGTTTCGGGTATGGTTGTTTCTCTATATATTATAAGTATGTATTTACAAAAAAAAAAGTATATACTTAAGTATTCTATCAATTATCTGGTTCCCATAGTACAAGCTCTGCTTAGTTTGGGCTAGATAGCGCTGTGTGAAATGTCCAGCAATATTTAAATTTATTATTATTTATTATTTATAGTGAAAATCGGTGAATCATATATGTTTAATCAAGTAGATTATATTGTATTCCTCTTTGAAACATGTTACATAAATTAAAAGATATATCATATTAGGTATTTTAAGCATTTCGAGAATTTTATTGCTAGGACAATTAAAATTGAAAGGTGCTCGGAAATAGAATGCAAATAATTATTATTAATGTATTTATTCACTTATGGCGGGTTCCTATATCCGTCGGTAACCGACTGCGACTCGTATTTCCTTGATAAAGTGTTAAACTTTTGACACGTATATACCTATGTATATACCCGCCATTAAACGGTGGCGATGTATACAGTGACAGTTTTTAAGGGGGGGGGGGGAATATGCATGTGATAATAGACACGAAATAATAAAAATATAAAATATTTTTGGTTAAAAATTATGATACCTAATTTTTTGTTGAAATATTGTAAAAAAGATGGCAAAGTTGAAAAAGAATATTTATGATAAGTAAAGTAATATGAAGAGATCGTTGAACAGGATCATAAAGATGATGACTAATTTAAAGATGAATATAAAGAGATAAACGAAGTTTAAGTGTAATATACAGTCTGTCACCGCATTCACGACATTAATTTAAAACACATGCAGAATCGTATTAACTGATTTTAGAGATTGGTTTAATACCATTGGCTTGAATAATTATTCAGTAATCGATACATTTCCAATAAACAATTTTTTAAATTTACATGATGAATTAATATGATTTGTTTACCTATTTTATACAGGCTGTTTCATTGATATTTTTGGATTTGAAATTAAAGTAGATTGAAAATTTTAAAAATTTCATGGTAATGAATTTGAAAAAAAACTATTTTACAACAATACAAGCCATCAGCCCTACCCGTTATTTAAATTAATGTCGTAAATGAGGTGACATGCAGTAGAGTAGATGATTACAAACAATATGAAACACCCAGTGTCCACTTTATCTTGTCTGGATGAAATCGCTCTTTAGCGATAAAGTATTAACTTTATAAGTACCTACTGTTTTGTGCGTTTTGTATCGGTGTAATACCTAAGTATTTGCATTCAATTATTATTTTTGTTAAGATAGGTACTGTGAAACTAGTATTTTTGTATTGGTGCGGGTGTTTATTTCATTTATTTTGTCTAGTCACTATACTTTCTTCTCTTTTTAATTTAGTTTTCTACAGATGATAGAAATATATCTTGATTAGACGACTTTTTTAACGACAAGACATGTAAATAATTTTCTACAATAATGATTTCACTAAGCAATCAAATTCAAAACATAAAATCGGTCAACTCTGATTCCACTAGACCTGCCTATTTCGCTATTGCTACACCCTTACTTGCAGGGTTCATATGAAGTGCTGGACTCTTGACTAGTCCATAAGATCTGACATGTAACATTTTAATCCACTTTATATGAACGCAATAAAATACTGAATACTCTAGTCTATAATAATGCATATCAGTTTCCATTTTAAATTATTATAGCTTAGTAGCTAATATACAAATCATTCCTACCATAACGGCTAATAGTTACTTACGCTTAAAACAATTTGAATTCCATTTGGCCTTGGCAGTTTTGATCAATGCCGGATATAAAGGTCTGGAGGCCTCGTGGCAACAAAGGAGTTGCCCCCTGCCCCAAATTATTTTCCAAATAAAATGGAGGTTTTTTTTTCAGTCGAATTTTCCGATAGCAAATATATTGTGAACCCTGTGTTTCGGTATGAATGGTATGGTTTTTGGTGAAATTACAGGCACATAAGGCTTTACATCTGTATGCCTCAAGTTGATGTAATATAAATAACAAAAAAAAAATAAAGGATTTGAACTAAATTTAAAAGTACCTACCTAACTACTTCTAATGAGTCAAATCAAACAAGACGATTAGACGATGCGTGGGTGAAAGGTGTATTACTACGATACTGTCAGTTCTAGATAGTTCGGTTGATAAGCGTTAATCTGCCGCCCGTGCATCGCCCGCCGTCTGGGCGCATGATCGACCGTCATGCTGCCTGCCCGGCCACTCCGGCCAGCCAGCCAGCACCGTCAGTTTTCAAGCCGCTCCCGAAGCTGACGCACGCCTCTCGTCACCGGGACACCGCCACATTATAATGACTGACACCACCCTCTAAAAACGCACTCCTAACATTATGCACCTTAAAACCTAAAGCCAGAACTAAACAGTGCGTGAGTGAGTGCTAACCGTATTTAACACACCTGTGGATACCCCTGAAAACTTACAAAATGAGACACGACAGTGATGCCTCAGCTCTGGCCGAGCGAGTGACCGCTTACAAAAGTGACCCGGAGAAACTCCGACAAGCGACAGAATTTGTCGACGAACTTATTCAGCAAGCTAAAAAACAAGCTGAACTAAAACAAAAAGAGAAAGACAGAAGTAAATTCGTAAGTATCAATGTATATTTATCCCCGTAAGGACTAATCGGAAGTGATAGGGCGGTAAGTGTTGCAAGGAGAGTAGTGATGCTGTAGAATGCGACGGCTTCTTCAATAGCAACGCTGTTTCATCACTTGATTTATCAGAACACGTTATAACTATTTTCGCATGCTCTTAACTTTCATGTTAGTCAGGTTCTCATGCACCATTTTGTAGTTTCTAGTGGTTCACTCACAATATTTGATCAATAAACAAAGGTCACAACACAATCACAGCTGACAGAGAGCAGTTTTCCTAGTGCAAAGCCAAGTCGTCCTCTTAATCCTGTCAATTAACTCCGTAATAATCCCTCTATTGAAGTAGTTAGGTGGATGGACTGTGACCAATTATCTCGAAATTTGATCGCTATCGCCTCAATTCTTATCAATTGTTGATCCACAAACGATGATGAGGTTTTGGTAAAACTGTGTTAGAGAATATACAGGAAAATCGGCTTATGTTTATCTGATAAAATTGGAGAGTATCAGATGGGTGTTTGATCGATTGGCATGTCCATTACTGTCCGGGCCAGCTTGATATCTTGATTATGAGTGTATGCCGTCGTAGATACATGTATTTCGTATGTATATTTTGCTCTCATTTCCGCTGAACTGAGCGACAGAGTAATTTATATGAATGGCAAAAATAACGCACATTTAAAACCAGCTAAGTCATCCATGAAGGGTCTGGTAAAACGGTTCCATATACTGTACACCAGTATGGTAGAGCGCAAAGTAAGAAAATGTAATCTTGCCAAGTCGACTGGATAAACTGCTCAATATGTGGAAAACCAGTGGCGCGATCAAAATAATGTAATTTCGATAACTCAAGGTCTATCGTCGAGTCTTTCAGATGGTGGTCCTCTATTAAGTATTTATCGAGCTCTATGTTTTATGCTCTAGGAATTTATTTCTTTCTCTATTCTGCTTTTGAACCGTGCTATACGTGAAACACTAGATACAAAGTCGTTTTTATACGTAAGGTGAAGATAGTGATGATGAAAAATTTACTTTTCCTTATTCTACACTCTCAGATAAACTACAGCACCTTTAATTAAACCTTTTACCGTCTCTACCTAGATTGCAAATTGCGTGACTAAACTGCAACCATTCATTACACTATGCACACGATCCTATTTATAAATTCGCTCTAGAGTTCTTATTACGATTTACAACATTAGGTTGTTCGTTTTGAAGAAACTAGTAGGTATACATTGCAAATTATACCACTAGCAAATCCAAAGCATTTTTAAAAAAAATATGTCAAGTTCACAAGACAGAAAATATTTTTAGGTAGGTACTACAACAATTTATAATCTAACTTACATTGCCCTTATAAAATATTCTGATCGCGATATATAATACAAACTTTTGCTTAGATATTCACTACAAAAACATTCTAAAATCATGCGAGAAACTAGAGAAATTGGCAAGCTTTTACTGATCTTTAATTTGATTATTTCTCAGTTGCTTACATTAATCTCTTTCATTGTTTTGTTTCAGGATTCACAAGATCCAGGTTCGGGTGAGTACTACAAAATGAACATAACTTTTCAAAAGGCTCTTTGAAACAGACAGACAGTTTGTATGTCTATATTTCAAAGTGCTTTTCAAAAGTTTCACAGCTTACATTTCAAACTTTTGATTCTGCTTTGACAAGTGCTGACTTAAAATTAGGTCAACAAGTTACCTCGTTGATGCTTATTCCGATTTTATTGCTGGGTGCTTCTTTTGATGTAGTTTTAATAGCGAACATCCCAGGCTTGCTAACATTCTAAGTAGATATCTAGGTCAAATTTTTACTCTCAATAGTCGATAGCAGAACCTAGTACGTATGGCATTTATATTTGTTTGTGTAATAGATATTTGTACTACATAACAACACCTCCAAACAAAAGCAAGTCGCGTATTTTTAGTTGAATCTAAAGAGCAAGAAACTCTGTGCATCTCGTTAGAGCTCTACAATGATGAGATTTTATTTCTAACCATACAATAAATCAATAACGAATGTAAAACCTGTAAAGCTTCATTAATATAGGTCTCATGGCACACCCTAGCAAGACCCCTTTCATAAAGCGTTATTAAAATGCAGATCTTAATATGCAGTGCAGCGCGGGTAACGTATTAAAAGGCATTTTATCGACACCATTCTGTTACTGGTTCCACAGCCTTTATCAGCAATTAATTTCGACTTCATTAAAAAGCGCTTGGAAAATTTTCATTAAGTTCAGAATATTTGCATGGCAGAAATAACTTCGATATTTTAACCAAACCCTACTACTTTCAAATACCGAAGTGGATATTTTTGCTTGCTAAAGGTAAGTCACAAGGTAAGCCAATGTAGATAGGTTTAGGTGGATCAACAAGGCGTGGTAGAGTACCTTTTTAATAAAGTTGGCTGGTTAATTAAGTTGCCAAATCGAAAGCTTTATACCGTTTTACAGCTAAATTGCTCTACGATTTACGCCGAGATTAAAATAAATTGAATCTTTATTCAATTAACTGCCCGAAATAAATTGGATTTTGTTGTTATAAGAAGCAATCAAAAAATAAATTTTGGTGTACTAGTTAAATAATGAAATATTTTTTTTCAAATATGCTTGGGTATTTGAGAATTATTTTGACAACCTTCAAGATAAATCTAAATTGCTGTCCTGGCCAAATACATGCGAGCAGCGGGCGGCAAAAGTTGTATGAAAATCCATATCTGTCGTGGTTTAGCGGCCAAATAAACTACAATGGAACGATTTTGCTACAAAACATGGCAACCAAGGGGTAACTTATCAAAGGTTTTATTTAAATTTCGAACTGGCTCGATGAAACGAAAAAGCGACCGTAAAAAGAGACAGACACATAAATTCATAAGATTTAATGTTAACGTAGGAAGCATTATACAGTGTTTCTTATGTTCGTGGTTCTCTTTGTGCTCCACTCGTGTTAATAATTATCTAACTTTGCATCACTATGATCATTACTAAAACCGACAATTATCATCTTCCCGAAATTTTACATTCGTCTCATTATCTTGAAACCAAAATTTCTGAAGGTTTCACTTCTACCACGTGTGAATTGCACACATGCTTTTTTATTTTATAATTTCCGTGCATTATTTGAGAAAAGTACTATACAAGCCTTGGCCACAACTAGGCATTGATGAATTTACACGTTGGTTCATCAATGCTGACCGCTGCAGTAATGTACTAACATCGGTTGCTAGGTACATAAAGATACCTAACTAGATTCATCTATAAGATCTATCAATCTTGGATTTATATTCGGACAGATTCGATATACTGGCTAAACATCTAGCCAGTTTCCATTGATAAAAAGAAACAGAAGCCTTTATCTATAGCAGCACAAAAGGACTGTTTGTCTATCTATCCTTGTGTAAATAATCCAGTTGTCCAGATGATGTGTGGGTAGAAATGTACCACGAACGTGGGACACGCTTGAGTAGAAATGAAGTACAAATAAACGTACCTATGTCCGAGCGGAAATGCTCTATCTTATCTTAGAATAACAGAGATGTGGTAATTTGTGGTACTTACTTAATTATAGCTGTTAGGCAAGAGTGGCTCAGAGATTTACGTTGTTTTATTGGACATAGATATATATCTAACTACAGACAGAACTGAGTTGTTGACATCTTTTTGAAGTTATACTTCTTTTGGCGCGATGCGATGGAGAAAAATGATGAGAGTGAATTTTTACGATGCCCGCGCACACCGACACCTAAATTTAACAGCATGAAGTTAGTTCTGGGTGGTATGAAAATTGATAACTATGTTCAAGTTGTATATTCTAGTATTTTTATATGTAGAACACGTGTTTCGTAAGGGTACAATTAAACAGTGTGAATAAATAAATATTATTTTGGTGTTTTTATTAAATCAATTTCATATACGACGGTGATACTAATAACTTATTATCTATTTAAATAAAATCTTTTTGATTAATTTGAATATTTATCGTTAATCACTACTGCATTTTAGTTATTTTTTTCCATACGCCAAAGAAGTATAACTTCTAACGCGTGTACATAAGTACACACACTCTTTTATTTGTCTTTGTTTCTCTAATTTCGATTTCTGAACCACATGGGTAATCTACCTACTGGTTTTTTAAGAATATCAAAATGTGTTATCGTTATAATTATGTTGTATATAGGTAACCGATGTTACTTACATACGTGGTAACTATCCTATGGTAGGAAATTGGCATATATATTATAATAACCTGTAACAACTTACCAGCCTATACATATATATTACTGAATACCGTAAATAAAATATTACATACTAAATCTACCCCTTTCTTCTAATTTTTTTTATTTTCTGTGCCAAGGAGATGTAGGATCAAACGAACTTTAGTTAGATTTTCTTAAGATATTGCAAGGTTCTTGCAATTATAATAATCCTTAACTCAACCTTCAATTCAGCCACAAATTAAATAATAATCTCGACGTAACTTGAGCATCCATTATATTCTCACAGATCAAAGTGTGAGAACAAATTACAATTCAAGAACAAGATTTCTAAATTTTAATATAATTGGTAAAAGTGCCTAAGTATTATGTGTGCCTAAAGTAGGTAGAGAAGACTTTAGTTTGAGACTGGCAGAGTATCGCAAGCATGTAGGTAGTATATATAAAGTTGAAAATAATATTTACCAGATTTTTTTTATATACTAAGTCCCTAAAAACATATATATAAAATAATAATAATAGTAAAATAATATAATAATTTGTAATCTTTGTCTATCAAAATAGTGCCACGAAATGAATAACCAACTTACTTGACCTACAGTTTCATTAAAATTACAGGTAATAGGAGTTCATGTAAATTGGTTCATTTTTTGGGGTAGTAAGTAATTGCAGTTATTCTGAATTTCAGACTTTCACATATATTTGTGGTACTAAAGCTACACGTATACTAAATTACAGCATTGTGGGATCACTGGTGTACCCTGTGAATTTCGTCAAAGTTCAGTTTTTATTATGGCTAATAACTTAAAAACTACAAAGCTTAAACTAATTACGGGGTCGAAATGTACTGATGAAGACCTTTCATTATACATCCCATTTTGATTTTTTTTTACTCCTTGAACCCCAATATCTCAACAACCCCCTCACAGTCACACCAGGATTTGGCCATCACTACCTACCTACCTATATACAAAATTTCACGATTATCGGATCAACGCTTTGAAAGTTATCATCAGACAAACAAACATATTTACATACAACGCTGATTACCCAAGTTGATTTTGAAATCTCGCTTCGCTCGATCAAATATACCTAATCTATTGACACGATTTGGATGCATTACCATCATCTGAACATAGATATGTCTCCCCCGTTGAACACAAAGAACGGTTCTGAGCCTCCTCATCCTCAACGAGGTGGACTGACTTCTTGGAACCGCTAAGCGCTACAATGTTTTTGGTATGTATATCGAAAAGGGCGGAGCTACACTACGTCTTCCTGTTTGTTGTCGTCATTAGAGAGCCTTTATTCCTCAGCAGTTGTCGGTTCTACGACCTATCCGTTGCCACTTCGACTGATTCTGAAATAATTATTCTATTTTGGATACAATTCATTGGGTTCAATTATAACAAAGTAGAGGCTACGTTTTTGAAGATACCACAGATGCACTCCTTGGTGCAGTGGGCGTATAGCCGGCTGAGACGCAGGAGGTGGCGGGTTCGATTCCCGCTGTGGAACAAATGTTTGCATGATCTACAGATATTTGTTCCGGGTCTGGTTGTTTCTCTATAATAAGTATGTATTTACAAAAAAAAAAATGTACCTATATAAGTATTCTATCAGTTATCTGGTTCCCATAGTACAAGCTCGGCTTAGTTTGGGGCTAGATAGCGCTGTGTGAAATGTCAAGAAATATTTATTATTATGTATTACGCAAAGCCGTGGGTAGAAGCAAGTATCCTATAAATCTGTACAAAAGGCAAGCAAGTCGTTTTACAGCGTCACACTTTACTCTAATAACATTATTCTATGGTTTTATGATCAGAAGCTGCCGATAAAGTTTACGATATCTTCAGCCCATAGTGGGTGTAGGTAATAAAAAGATATAATTACATCGTAAACTCCCTCAATTTACTTTTATTTTCTACCATTATCGTAATCTCTTAGCTATATTCCTTTCTCACCTTTGTGTAAGTTACCTACTACTTACTACATATATTAATTAGGCGCGTGTTCAAAACAAGACTTGCCTCCGTGGCGCAGTGGGCGTATAGCCGGCTGAGACGCAGGAGGTAGCGGGTTCGATTCCGACCGCGGAACAAATGTTTGCATGTTCAACAGATATTTGTTCCATGTCTGGGTGTTTTTCTATACAGGGTTACAGGAAAAATCTTGCTAGATCCGTTAAGGGCGTGGAGTACCCATCATTTCTGACTTATTTCACTATGAAACACCCTACCCTAAACTTAACCCTTTTCGAGATATTCAACTTTTAATTTTTTTATTGAAAATTGCCGATTTATTTTTGTTTATTTTGTGTATCTTATTATTATTATTATTGCATTTTTACATGTGTAATAAGATGCTTTAGGACGTCAATCATTAAAATAGTGCATAAGTTAATTGAATAGACCGTAGTAGACAAGTGAAAGTTAAGAAATAAAAAAAAATATTAGAAAGTTTATTTTTCTCTAAGGGATATCTAAAAAAAATATTATGGCAATGGTTCGGCAGATGTTTTTTAAAATATCTACGTTTCATCAGCTATCTAACGAGGTATCAATTTAGCAATATTGAAATCAAGGTTTTCAGAACATCTGATAAAGATATAGACTAACATCTACATCATAAATAGCCTTTATCAGATGTTCTGAAAACTTTGATCCCAATTTGTAAAAGTCTGGTCTCAAGGGGTAATAATTGAATAGCTCTTGATATTTGACGCTGGTAATAAAAAAAACGTTTACTAGTGATCAATAGGCTTTCTACATCCCTCCAAGACTATGATGATGATGAAGACCATTGCCCACCAGTGGGCCTTTTAAAAATATTATTTCTAAAAAAGGTCCCTCGCACGGCTAGCACCCTTTCGCAAAGTTGCGAAATCTCACACTCCTTTCCTTGCGAAGTTGGCAAATAGTTCTGCAAACAAGAATCAGCAAGATAATATTAATATAACTTTGTATTAGGCAGTTACCTCCCAATTAGTCCCAAATCCCAATACCTATAATTGGTATCCTGAAACTTGTCAAGATAAATTGTAACTTGGTTGGGTAACTTGGGTAGGCAAGAAAATCTGTAATGAGATGCATAAGTCAATATTATCTTGAGGCAAACTTTACTTGAATATACCAATACCGGAATCCCACGAAATATTAACGTAACAGAAAAGAGCAGTCTACAATAAATGTATCTTAGCAACCCCAACTTAAACCAAAGGTACCTATTTCATTTTACTGAAGGAAAGCTTCAAGTAAAACTTTAATAAAAGAAATTAGGACGTAACATAAACTTATCATTCTTAGCTCACAACTTCACAAATTATATCTTAAAGTTGTCGGAAGACACCACCGATATATTTCCACGAGTTTAGCAGTTTATTTATTCTTCATCACTTATGCTTTGAAAGTTGGTAATTTTTAACTCGATACTTGATGCGTAAATGCGATTTATGCCCCTAGGGACGTAAGTCAATTTGAAAATGGAATGATTCTCATTGCATTCTAATAATTATACTAAAATGAAATACATCATCTATGACAAATCCTTATTCTTAACCATCTATTAAATATGAATCGAAGTCCTGACTGACAGACAACGCACAGCCTAAACCGCTGGTCCTTAGAGATTCGAAGTGGCTACATGTCTTTCTTACTTTTCTGTTCTAAGCTAGGACTCATCGAACGAACATTCGAACCCACATATCTGATCCAGCTGAATATAATACTGGTGCTATTATTATTTCGATCAAGCTTAAGTAGGACTAGACAGATCGTCGTCGTCGATCGTCAGAGAGACGTATGCCGCATGTCTAATGAGATAAGGACCAAACCAACACAGAGTGGATCTCAAGAGACAGGAAAAGATCACGTGTCAGACCACGATATCAATGAAAAGATGAACTAAACTCTCTTTAGGAGACTGGATCACACACGCAGAATAGAACGCAGTGAAAGGGAAACCTTCGCCTTGTGGTAGAATATTTCGGGCTCTACACATTTTTTTAAATCCTTATAAGATTAAACTATATTTCGAAGACCTGAATTAAGTACCTAACTGAATCTCAAGGTGACAGTCCATCCACTTGTCGCAAGATTTAATAGCTATCGTCACTTGAGAAAGGAAAACGTCTCGAGTCTATGTACTCATAGGACCGGTTTCTAGAGGTTTTCCTCCGGTTAAAAGGTTAACTGGGTGTGAAGGGTCCCGTCCATCAAACGTCGCCTGCCGGGATTTTGGAAGCAAGTTTGGGAGATGAAGGAAAATTGAAGGAATTTTCTTCGCCTTTATTGTTTTAACCGGATTTAGGATTTAGCAATTTAAGCTACGAGAAATTATATGTCTTTTAATAGCTTAACAGTAACTTTTTAGCCTTTATAAGACTTTAGAAAACTCCAAATCAACTTGCGCAAATCGGCATTGTATGTATGTTTGTTTGTCCGAGGATAACTTTTGAAGCGTTGAAAATATGTTTCAAATTTAAAATTTGATGTTTTCTCATGGATCCCATCATCTTGACCAAATCTATATGGGACCACCCCTAAGGTAAGAATCATTGACTTTGGACAACGTGGTAAAGAATTATCGCTAAATATTATATAATAAAATAAAATCGACGAATTGAGAACTTCCTCCTTTTTTTGAAGTCGGTTAAAAATACAAGGAATGCCAGAATTAACTCAGGCGATATACGTAAGGAGGTACGTAAGGGAATTTAATTTGGATGTCACTCGTCCTTCCTTCGAGGGAGGATTATTTATTTTTATTGACTTATAGGTCTTATAAACTTCATTTTATAATGAAACAATACCTTCACAAAATGCTTTAATTAAAGTGTTTATTTGCAAACAAACAGTAAACTTCTCTGAAAACCTTGTTGTTATTTCCAACCTATTCTGCGAACCGAGAAAAGTCAATAGGTAGCTAGTTAACAATTCCATTGTAAAGCAGTCATTAAATTATCAGTTCGTCGCACAAGGGCGACAGCGCTGAGGTTTGTTTGAATGCGGTTCGAAAGGAAATGGTATGACAATATGAGTTATGGAAAGGAGCCTAAATTATTTCACCACACCAGATTGGGAGTTGTAAGGTTTATCGCCTAACGGCTGGGCAGTGTTATTATGTTATTTATTTAAACGATCGCCAACAGCATAAATATTTATATTTTCCATAAGTGACCACGGCTGTTGTAACACAGCCGAAATGTCGGGATAACAAATAAAAAAAAAAACCCCGTTTTAATCAGTTATTATGTACAGTGATCGCGAAAGTTTGAAAAATACTATTTATATTTTCTTTTGTCTAGGTCTAAAAGATACACAACACTAAATTGGTAGAAACTAGAGGTACCTACCTACAATATTTAAAAATAACTGTTATACTTCGATGGGTACAATAGAAAAAACTATACTTACAAAATATTTGTACCATTTATAGTAAGTAGGCTAGATAATATATAACTATATAATATATTAATTGATCGAGCGAAGCGAGATCTCCAAATCAACTTCAAATCGGCGTTGTATGTATGTATGTATGTTTGTTTGTCCAAGGATAACTTTCGAAGCGTTTATTCGATCATCATGAAATTTGGTATATAGGTAGAGAGTGATAGCACAATTTTGGTGTCACTTAATGAGCTGAAAATGTGGGGTGGTTGTTGAGATATTGGGGTTCAAGAGGGGTAAAAAAAAAACAAAATGAGACTATCTGGCCAAGTGGTACGTCTAATAAAAAGTCTTTGTGAGTACATTACAACCCTGTTTTTATTTTTAGTTTAATTCTTGTTGTTTTTAAGTTATTAGCCATGATAGAACTGAACATTGACAAAATTCACAGGGTACACCAGTGACCCTACAATGCTGAAATTTGGTATTCGTGTAGCTTTAGTCACACAAATATAGGCAAAAGTCTGAAATCCAGAATAACTGCAATTTCAACCCCAGAAAAGCATAACCAATTAACATGAACTACCGTTACCTGTAATGTAAATGTAGGTCAAGTGAGTTGGTTATGCATTTAGTGGCGCTATTTTGATAGTCAAAGATTACAAATAATGTTTTTTTGTTTTTATGGGAGACTCGCGAGATCTCAGTTCGGGATGAACCACTAATAATGTAAGTTTTTGTACAGGTAGTGGTTATTATCTTAGAAATTAGGTACTTACAACAACTGTTTCTCCGTATTATGTGACGAAGCAGCTCGTAAACACCTATTGTATACAGAAGCTAATAAGCCAAATATGATAAAACTGACATCTGACAAGAAGCCAACGAATAGATAAAAACATCAGCTACAAAATAGGTGGAAATAATGAGCAAAACAATTGAAAATTTTCGATATCGAGTAGGTATAATTTTTTTAATGAAATATATGTATTTTATATTAAATAAAATATAAAAAATACCTATTGTACATATGTAGTTTCTTTCGTTATTCCACTGGTATTTTCTTGATTTCAATGCGCCCCGCTAAAAGGCTCTAACACTAGTCTTGAGGTATATCTAGTAGATTTTTATACGAATGTCTTTATAATCACTATAGTGGCTACTCACTCTATTTTTTTAATTATATTTGTTAGAATTAGAACGGTTTAAAACGTCAATTTTACCGCTGTTCCTCCGTGATTAAGCCAGGAAAGAATCAGGCAAGAAACAAGGCTGGTTTATCCTTTTAGCTTTATAGGGGAACATACATAGCTAATAAATTATCTCTCTCTTCTTATGTATCACATGATGCTTTCCTGGTCGTTCTTCAGTTCGGACATAAGTGTAACGTATAATACATAACGACGTGCGTAACGCATAGTATAAGGCACTTGTCTCACCGCCGGCGATGAGCGAGAAGCAAGTAGAGCTAGAAACTAGAAACGAGTTGGCGAGCAGCGAGAAGCGAGTGTGTAGTTCCTATAGTTGTCTCGCTGGGCTATAAAGCGAGTGAGCGAGTGCGGCGGCCGATACTTTAATCCTCCGTCGTCCGAGACACGTTCTCGGAGACCCGGATGACGAAATCACCTCCGCTAATGCGGAAGATGAGTCATCTATATCAGACAGAGCAAACACTTCACAGAAACACCGATCTCGCCGGCGAGGTCGACGAATCCCTTCAGTCGCCGCCTATACGAGGTACAACAATACATGTACCCGGGCGTTTCTCTCCTATCCCCACCCCGGCAACAGCCCAAGCCGAGGCTCGTACCTAAGTGGTGCCCTTGCGCTAGTTGCCTAAAAAACTTACTGGGCTGAGCGCCATCTGCGCTCGCCAAAAGTTCGGTTAAGCTGTCACGGCCTCAGAGGCCAACAGCGAGATTAGTCAATTCGAAAAAAAAAAAAAAAAGTGGGCGATATTCGCGCCACTCGCTGAGCGCGTGGCGCGTGCGTTCAGTTCCGCTGGTTCATCTCACGGTTTGTGTTCGTCAAGCGAGCATCGCTGAGCGAGTATCGCTGAGCGAGTATTGTACTCGCTGTACAAAATAGTGGAGAGCGAGTTCTCGCCGGCAGTGTGAACGGCCAGCGATCTACTATTAATATAGGTACGTGTCTCTTTTACCGACACAGAATCTATATGTTTGGTTCGTTTCTTGAGCGAGAAAATAGTTTATAGCTAATCGCTTACTCGCCGGCGGTAAGACAAGTGCCTAATACTAATTGTACAAGTAACTTTAGAACAAAAATATAACTGACTTTAGAATAGTTTTTTTTACAGAAAATATATAAAACACATTATACGTCCCTATAAAATTGAGTGTTGCCCTAGATTTTTTTGGAATTCCATCATCAGATTCTGACTTGGGACCACCATCCTTTTTAAACAAAAACACTAGGTCGGTCCAGGCGTGTTCGAGAAATCGGGGAACATACATTAAAAAAAACCGTTAATTGAGAACCTCCTTCTTTTTTTGAAGTCGGTTAAATATTACTGTAATTTCCATTATCAACTCTTATGTATTCAGAAAGGAAAACGGCCATGGTCACATACACGACACATGCATATTAAATAACAAAACCTATCTGAATAAGGCTCGTTAAATCGAGTTTCTCCTACTAAAACATGTATGGTATTTTCTATGGTGACAAAGGTTTACAATTTAATTAGGTACGCGTTTACGTAGATCCTCATCTTATATTCTTTTAAATTAAGACAAATTACCCAAATCGTTGAGATCAGAATGATGGAGATGAAATGGAGTTGGGCTGGACACCTTGAGAGACGGGTTTTTTTATACGATCTGGAGATGGAACACTCTTATGTGACGACCAAACGTCATCCTTTAAAGTAGAGACTTTTGCGACAAAAAGTTTAATTTTTGTGAGTAGACATCTTCCGGTCTAAGGCCCGTTATGTAAAACTGTGTAAATAGTGAATCAAGCGTAGATTTTCTGAAACCAAACATTTTCTGAAACAAAAAATTGACAGATTTTGTCAAAAATCTATGCTTGCGTGAAATGTGAATTAACAAAAGTAACATTGTATCATAAGTATATATCCTCCATTTGTATAAGAGATCAATTTCACACATAGTATTTTAAATATATTTTTGGTTTTCCGTTCAAAGTTATTTAATTAAATAAAGTTTCCGTTAGTGAATGTCACATTAAGAGTTTCCACTTACTCTGTACGGAAAATTTACTTATGTAAATCATAATAAACTTAACCATCGTTCGAAGAGTTTACAACCCACTCTTAGTGTCAGCAAATCGATATTCGCCCCATCATACGCCCCAAGCGATGAAATGTCGTGACGAGAGAAAGGGGAGGACTAAGTTAGTGTCAGAAGGGGAGAAATAGTGACAGGCACGCAATTGCTTTTAAGGTATTTTAAATTATTAATCAATAACATATATGGATAAAATTTCTATTATTTTATAACGTTAAGAGTTCTACAATCTACCTAGAGGATGTATTAGAATTAAAATCGAAAGAATTTTTATTTACTTACAGCTGATTAATTGATTACTCAATCGTCAAATATTTATACGATCTTGTAAACAATTGAGACTGGTAAATACTCTATTGTACTCATGAACACATTACTGAATTGGTTTAGTTAAACAGCACGAACATGTTAGACTACATATTGAAAGCTTTGAAAAACAGGAACGAGCTTTAACTTTGAACTTATGCTTAGTTTTTTTACTCCAATAAAATGGCAAACAAGTAAACAACCCACCTGATTAACCAGTTACCGTAGCCTAAGAACGTTATTGGGAACGAGCCCAGGAACAACATGATCTGATCCCGACCTGCGTCTGCTTGTCTTTGCATCGAAGGCCAAGCAGACGCAAGGCATCGAACCTCCCGCAACCGGCAACGAGCTCACCCAGATATTGTAGATGTGTGGAAGTCTCACACGGTGCGTTTCACCCGCTCTTTTCTTCCACTCACCTGCAAGATGTGGGATGACTTTCCTCCGGAGGTTTTTCCGGTGGGCTTCAAAATGAACGCCTTCAAGAGAGGTGTAAATAGAGTTTTAAGTGCTAGGCAACGCGACTGCAGGAGTTTATAGGCGGTGGTGACCACTTAACATCAGGAGGCCCGTCAACTTGTGTGTCTAGAAGTTTAATTGATCGAGCGAAGCGAGATCTCCAAATCAACTTGGGCAAATCGGCATTGTATGTATGTATGTATGTATGTATGTTTGTTTGTCCGAGGATAACTTTCGAAGCGTTGATCCGATCATCGTGAAATTTGATACATCGGTAGGTAGTGATGGCACAATTTTGTCATCAGCTAAAAATGTGGGAGGGTTGTTGAGATATTGGGGTTCAAGAGGGGTATAAAAAAATGAAAATGAGACTATTAAGTCAAATGAGACGTCAAATGAAAGGTCTTCATTAGTACATTTTGACCCCGTTTTTATTTTTAGTAAAGTTTATGTAGTTTTTGAATTATTAGCCATAATAAAAACTAAACTTTGACAAAATTCACAGGGTACATCAGTGACCCCACAGTGCTGTAATTTGGTATGCGTGTAGCATAAATATCACAAATATAGGCAAAAGTCTGAAATACGGAAAAACTGCAATTTGTACCCCAAAAAAGAGAAACAGAATTTACATGAACTCCCGTTACCTGTAATTTGAATGAAACTGTAGGTCAAGTAGGTTGGTTATATATTTCGTGGCACTATTTTATGAGTCAAAGATTAAGGCCGGCTTGCACAACAATCCCTAAACGTATTTAGCGACTAAACATGTTTAAATTTTACGTATTTGTGTGATTTGATAATTCTTTAAATCATATTTAGCCACTAAATACGTTTCGGCATCGTTGCGCGAGTCGCCCTTAAATAGTTAGTTAGTTTTTGTGTTGGGAGACTCGCGAGATCTCAGTTCGGGGCGAACCACTAGTATAAAAAAAGACGCACGGCTCAGTACTAACCATTCGTAGATACTCGTATTTTTGAGTTGCAGTAGTTTACATAAGGATTGCGATATAATGTTTGTTGACTGCCAACAAATTCCGCTCCCACGACGCGGTGGGGTAAGAGAGATGCAGGAAAAATAACGGTACCGTTATAATTTCGGTTAACTCTTACTTTTGGGTATACTTTTATTTTGGTACCAAAATGTAGCGATACCCTAATTCTAGCTACTTTATTTTTTGGGATACCGTTATATGTATATTGATATGACGTCATACTCATATTTAAACGTACTTGCCTCAATTTTTCGGTTATTCAGTCCCTGCATCTCACTCGCGCAGTAACCTTAAAATAATCCCATAGGTACTGTAGTCTGACTCAAAAGCCAAAAGCTACAAGCCGAACAGAACAGGCAAATTATCGATCACTTTGATTGAAGTCAGTTCAGCAAATATCTCGTACCCAAAACCTGTTCACCCGTAAATTTAATTTACGTATTCCCCTAATACGTAAACAACTGCCAACCAAGCTTACTGAATAACATAATATAAATATCCCTTACTGAAGTCAGTCACGGAGTACAGTATCGGAAAGTTCTTGACGATGACGAAATGTTTGAGAAAGAACATTAATCTAGCGAGGTGGAATACAATCTAGAGTGATGACAGCTGGATTAACTTTACCGCGTTCCTGTTACTCTTGTTTGATTTGTTTGATTGATTGATTGTTAGAGACTGTTATACCAACTTTGTTATGAAGGAAATAGTATAAAAAATTCACTTCAATAATACTTAATTTAGATTTTTTTACAAGTATTACCTAATTACAATGCGCCTCCGAGTATAGAATGTCAAGATGTAAAATAATTAACAAGTTAGTTGATATAGGTGTTAAAATACCTGCCGAGTTCAGTTGGACGAATCGGCACTGTATGTATGTGTGTATGTTCGTGTATTTCATCGAAGGAGCTGAGTTTGGGGCGAATTACTAGTCACCCTAGTCTGTCTAATAATCCCAACCCCGCAGAACTTATGAATATATTTTCAAGATCCCTTACCATTGTTCCAGGTAATCTGAAGAGACAGTTTGGTCGAGCGCGCGGCTTCGTCCTACGCATGTTTGATGCTCTCTGCAACTGCACACAAACCGCAGCTGCGGCGGCTAGGACGCACGCTCGCAACAACCCCTTCGCTAAGCGTTAACCGATCACACACCTTCGTAGCCAAAAGACGTCACTCATAGTCGAAAAAAAGTTGTTTTTGCTTAGACGTTATACGATTCACTTTTAATTGGTGAAAATGAAAATGTGAATTTCACAATGTCACCAGGAATGAAAATAATTTGCCGAGATCTTGAAAATTCTATCACAAAGTTCATTTACAACATCCGTTGAAGGACGTCTTCCGGCTCGGACACGGCTCGGATAATGAAATAGCTGCTGACCGTACCCAAAGATAACGATTAAATATTGAGTTGTGTTATTTATTATAGATCTTTATTATTTTTTACACAGGTACTATCAGTACTATTTAGCTTGGTAAATTGTTAAAATGGATTTTGAATAAATACAGAGCTTGCCATTTTACAATGGACTGGTTTAAAGTATTGTATCCGCCAAAAAATTCGAGAATATGGAGTAAGTTATAGACCGCTGTCGTTTGGATCTGAAAGTTTCAATTCCAAGTAAGTTTATTATTTGCTTTAATACAGTCTGGGTTGACTTTACGTTTAAATTACTTTCTTGGATCTTTTGAAGATACCAGACTAGGGTCTGAAAAGTTATTAAAATTGGTTTTTCAGAGTTTCTTTTCGCGAAAACTTGGACTTTTATTTTGGAGCGCCATCGTATGTACGTTAAACTTTGATGAAAATTATTAAGATCCTTGAATGTTTTTTTCAATAACGACGTAGGTATGCAGCTGAAATACTAACCAAGGAATTATACCAAATTAATCTTTGCTTTTATACACAGCAATGTTACAAAATTCTATACATTTTCACAATATGTAGGAATTTACTGTATGGATTTATTTTTTACTAATATTTAAATCATTCATTAAAATTCTTGGAACCAATTGCTACATTTCATAGTAAGTTACCTAGGTAACTTTAAGTATTGATCTAATGGAACTAATGTATTATATATTTATAATATATGTCGTGAAAATCTGTCTGTCCCCTAACCTGTGTCTTCCTAGATGTATCCTTACTATAATTCCAGAGTATATAAGAGAAGCTATAGAGTATGTCTAAATTATTACCTACATTCAAATGGAGAAGGTATATAAACACCGGGACTGCTAAAAATGACCATACTGGTCAATATCTCTAAACTTAATTAAGCCTGCGCGTGCCGTTTATAATGTCTCGAGAGAAAAGATAGGATATTTTAATACTTATTTTGACTGCCTCCGTGGCGCAGTGGGCGTATAGCCGGCTGAGACGCAGGAGGTAGCGGGTTCGATTCCCGCAGCGGAACAAATGTTTGCATGATTACAGATATTTGTTCCGTGTCTGGGTGTTTTTCAATATATTATAAGTATGTATTTACAAAACAAAAAAGTACATAAGTATTATATCAGTTATCTGGTTCCCATAGTACAAGCTCTGCTTAGTTTGGGGCTAGATAGCGCTGTGTGAAATGTCCAGCAATATTTATTATTTATTTATTTTACTTATTTAATCTTTTTTGAAAAACTTTTAATGTCTACCAATTAAATTCATGGTGAAACGATTCTCTATAGCTTCGTTACTAATAGGTACTCTTTTGTAATGTAACATGGTGTTATGTGATCGGTGTGATGACGCTTATAGACATTAAGGTGTATTTTAGCAATATTATTGTAATTGTTATATTTTGGCATCGAGCATTGTCCTCTTGCATTTTCGTTTTTCACCATGAAAATATCATTCAAAATACTATCAAATCAAATGCCATCGATAGTCGCCTATGGAACTCTATGGTATTTTAGAGTAAGTACAAAATATTTTTTGTATGCTGAAATTGCAAGGGGAAGATGCGATTTTTTGTTATTAGAGTAAGTAAATATGTAATCACTGAATCTAAAATTAAAGTATTTATCTACACCAATCTATTCTTGATGTATTATGATATGACCGTATACATCATTACGTATGTAAATCTAAGGTTGTCTGTAAATCTTATACCTAATCTCTTCACGCGTTTTTATGTTTTATAAAATCTTATTTCATACTTTTATATTTAAAACTGGTACCTATTTATAAATATCTGAATGTCTAAGATAACATTTTCATCTGAAAGAGTAGAGAATTTTTTAATTAAGGCTTTTAGGAGTAAGTAACATGTAAAATAAGTTTTATTTTATTATAAATGCTTGTTATTCTTATGATTAGAAAGCACAATGAATTTTGAAAAGCTCAACTTTACATTTTATATGTTACAGTCAAGTTTTGGCACAACTGGTTATCTGCTAAATACCTAAATAATAAATTGAACGTAAGAATTATTATGCAAAGTTAGAAAGTTGAACAATCTCGTCTAAGAGTTCTAAGACGTGTTTTTATTTAAAATAAATAATAGCATCAGTATTTTATTCGTACGTAGATTTTCTTTACCATAAGTTGTAGATTGTTACAGTGTGTAGAATATTAAAATTTAATAAATGTTCATTCAGGGATTGTAAAATAAGAAAATTAATATGGAATTTAAAATTTTCAAAATATATATGTTCAATGTGATATCCTGCCTGTAAACTTCTTCCGGTGTGATTCTGAAAAATCTTCAAATAAAAGTTTTTTTTATTATATTGTTTTTTTTTCTTCCTTCCACCTCTCACGGTGCGCAGCAGCCAGAGTCTGCCACACACCTTTGTCTACCTACGTACACACGCGAACCAAGATCCTGTCATCAAATTTTCAAGAGCGTCATAGCGACAAGTTGATTTCGTCAGGAGTCAAGGTAAAGCGAGTCGAGCAACGCGATTTTTTTTATCCTGTTTTTATCTCGTGACTTTGTATTGATGTCACATTTAAGAGGTTTATCAGGCTGCGAGTGCAATTGCAACAATGCATAGAAACTCTTGCTACAACGTCCTTTGTTTGTGGAGAATAGGATTTCTAGAAAGTTCCTGTAGGTGGGAATTTATCAGTACCGAGATAAAAGCTTACTTTGTGTTTCTGTGTTCAAGACAGAGTTTATAAGACTACAAAATTATCCTTACGTCACGTTAGCGTGATTATAGATGCTTTTCAAGAAATGTCTGAGTATCTGTCTACAAAGTAAGCTATACCACTTAGAACACTGATAAAATTATCTTCTAGGAACAGAAAAAGAACGAAACATATAATCTTAAGAATTAATTTACTGACATTTAATCTTAAATTAAAATTACATATATAAAAAGGTACGCAGGAAAGTACAATTTTATTGTCCTCGTGATATTCTATGTTTACCTAACTTATATTTAGGGCGATACGAGACTACGAATATTTCAAAATGACACTCATTAGTAGGTTCTAACTTAGATATTGTTGGAGTACAATCTCACTAATATTATAACTGCGAAACTTTGGATGTTTGTTTGTTACTCAATCACGTAATAATGGCTGAACCAATTTCTATGAAATTTGGTATGCCGATAGATTATGACCTGGATTGACACACTTCACTTTTTATTGACAAAACCCGCGTGCGAAACCACGAGCGGAAGTCTGAGTTTTTTCTTTACTGGTTCATGTTTTTGTTTTGATGTTATTGCGCAATCAAGCTGTAACGGCTGAACGATTAAACAAAATTTTGCAAAAAGATCGCTAAGCAACGGATAAATGCTTAGATAGTACAATTGACAAGATTACTACGTTTTTACCTAACGCTAACTTTAGGATATAGAAATTCAGAGCAAGTGTATCCTGATGCAATCAATAGACCTGTTATTGGCGAGTATACAATTGACATGTACCTATTGCTGATCACGGAAACTGATTGCTAAATGTAGGTAATCAATCTGTTTGTTTGTTACTTTGAGAAGGACATAGGCTATCTTTTGTCTCAATAAATAATCTTGAAGGGGGTGAAATATGGGTTGAAAGTTTGTATGGGAAATCCATAATACCTCAAGTTAGGGATCTGAAAATTCATTTTTAGGCTTTTGGTACGAAAAAAGGAAATACGTGTTTCAACTTTTTTTGCAAATTCATCCCTAAGGGTAAGGGGTTTAAATTATGAGGTATTCTTTAGATGCACTCCCTATATACAGTTGGTATATAGATAGATTGTGACCGGAATTGGACATAGGCTACTTTTTACCCAACTGCGCAGGTGGGTAAAAAGTCTGGTGGTGTGTCTGGTCAGGATGGTGATGTAGCTAATGCGTTCGAAGACTTTTTTACCGATATTCCAGTCTCTACCACAAAATCTTTAAACTCCTCTCCCATAGTCGCAGAGTCTTTGTTAAAAGCAAACTTAACGGAATGCAAATCACAATTCAAATTTGATTATGTAAATAGTGATGACATTATAAAAGCTTTCAAACTGATAAATGTTAAGAAAACCACGGACCTCTGGGGCATCTCTGTTAGCATCATAAAAACATTGATTGACATAATTGCTCCTGAACTAGCTTTAATATTCAATGAGTGTATTGACTGTGGTGTATTCCCTGATTTAATGAAACACAGTAAAATAACTCCACTTTTCAAATCAGGCACTAGTTCTGATCCTGGTAATTTTAGACCAATCTCAGTACTTCCGACATTTAGTAAAATATTTGAAAAACTAATTTTAAATCAACTGCTTAGATATTTCAATTCACATAATTTACTGCATCATAAACAATTCGGATTTACCAGGGGTCGCTCAACCACTGATGCTGGTATTGAGTTAATATCGCACATATTTGATGCCTGGGAGGAGTCTCATGACGCTTTAGGTGTTTTTTGTGATTTGTCCAAGGCATTTGATTGCGTAGACCATGACACATTAATCAGGAAACTACGCCATTATGGCATTAGGAGCGTTGCTCTAGACTTTCTCACTTCTTATTTAAGTGGCAGAGTGCAAAGAGTTGACGTGAATGGGAAGCGTTCTCCGGGGTCTCTGGTTAAAATGGGTGTACCACAGGGATCAATTCTGGGACCATTTTTGTTTTTAGTATATATTAATGATCTTCCCCATCTAGTACGGGACGATCATGAGGTTGTATTGTTTGCAGATGACACGTCACTTTTATTTAAATTAAAGCGACGACAAACCGATTTTGACGATGTAAACAATGCAATCTCTAAGGTGGTAAAATGGTTCAATGTAAACAATCTACTTCTAAATGAAAAGAAAACAAAATGTATTAGATTTATACTACCTAATGTTACACAAGTTAAAGCAGACATAAAAATCAAAGACGAGGAGTTGGCTCTTGTGGACACCACCGTATTCTTAGGTATAACCCTAGATAACAAGCTTCAATGGGGCCCTCACATTGATGGGTTGTCGAAGAGACTTAGTTCTGCGGCATACGCAGTCAAAAAGATCCGTCTTTTTACAGACGTAGACACAGCTAGACTAGTTTACTTCAGCTACTTCCACAGCATTATGTCATACGGTATACTGCTGTGGGGGAGTGCTGCAGATATAAACACCGTTTTTGTGCTGCAGAAGAGGGCTGTTCGTGCAATTTATAATATGGGCCCCAGAGAATCATTACGCAATAAGTTTAAAGAAATAGATATTATGACATTCCCTTGTCAATACATCTATGAAAATCTAATGTATGTTCACAAAAATATTAATTTGTTTAAGAAAAATAGCGATAATCATAATTTTAATACTAGAAATAAAGATAAACTCGCTGTTGCCACATGTAGACTCCATAAAGTTAGTAAATCGTTTAAAGGGCAAGGTGTGCGCTTTTATAACAAACTCCCAAGGGATGTACAAAAATTGACAATTAACAAATTTAAAAACGTAATTAAACAAAATCTTTATAAAAGAGCCTACTATAAAATATCGGATTATTTAGATGATAGAGAAGCTTGGGATTGAAACTGCCCCAACTCGTTCAAAATGTTACAATTTAGACGTAATTTCTTTTCTGTATTATGTACCTATTGTAAAAGGATCATTAAAAAAAAAACAACCAGCCTGGTTTTCTTGCCTTTCTTTCCTGGCTTGGTCGCGAAGGAACAGGCAGTAAAATTGACGTTTCAAAGTGATCCTTGTGATTTTAATGAATAAAAATATTTGACTTTGACTTTGACTTTGGTAATGTTTTATAGACAAACGAAGCCGCGGGCGGGTCAGCTAGTGACATAAAAACGAAGTAAATAAATAAATATTGCTGGACATTTCACACAGCGCTATCTAGCCCCATACTAAGCAGAGCTTGTACTATGGTAACCAGATATCTGACTGAATACTTATACATAAAAGTAAGATACTCATTAATATTCCAGCAACCATAGACCAATGTAGGAAAACCTGATCTATCAAAGCGTAAACCCATTTCATGCAGTCCAAAAAAAAAAAAACGGTTGAAATCTCAGAATTTTCTTGAACCTTCATCCTATCCTATATTTATAGTTATATCGATAAAAAATCAAAGGTGAACTCTTAGTATGCTTGAGGTAGCGGTATAATGAGGCTCGGCTGACCTATTTTCCTCCTCAATAACTTGACCCGAAGAAATGAAGGGAAATTTATTTACCGTGACGAGCGCTAACATAAACAGATTACAGAATGTCAGTCTGTCTTGGTTTGTTTTTAATATACCTACTAACAATAATTTACTAGGTACTGTGTTAGAAGACTGTAGATGTAAAATAAAAGAAGATGAGTACCTCGGTACTTTTAATAACACCTGTGAAGTACTTTGAAAATTATTTATTGAAGTGAAAACCTCTTGAGGCGCGTTTGGCATTTTATGAGATGGGAATAACCATTAAACTCGCGACACTGTTACCGTTACCGACACCTCTGTGTATACTTAAGTGTCTCGTAATTGTTTAAGTTTTCACTTCTGTCGGCACTCCCGGAGTGCCCCTATTTTTTTTCACTATCAATAAAACTGCATCATTTACTTTGTACTTATAAGTAGTTAAATATTTAATAGTACAAGCTATAAACTATGTGAAGCAAAACATGATTCCTTAAAATTTTCTCTACAGAAAATAATTCCAAAGTCACGACCAAAACTTACAATAAATGTATGTATAGGTATTAGGTACGTATCATCAGAGACCAGTAATATAAATTATATATATTTATATTACTGGTCTCTGGTATCATATAAGGAGGAAGATTATTTCCAGATTGCAACTTGTTTATGGTTCAGTGCGCGATGCTGCGCCAATCACTAGTGCCAGTGCGGTACGGCAGTCGAACAGCTTGGTCACCATGGAATATCGTGTTCCAGGGCCGCCGGTAGGATTTCCCGTCATGCTAGCCTTCGCCGGGCTTTTTGAAGCCTCAACGCTCCAGCCGTTCTCGAACCGAAAGTCTGATACGTGACGATGGTAAGAGGCCTGACGGTATGACTCTTGTACCTTGGGAGTACGGTAGGCATAAGGTATTACACCTATGCCAAGTCAAAGCCAATCAAAAAAATGTATGCTGATTATACCTAACTTGCGATTTAATCTTATTGCAAGGTCAAAACCAAATTAAGGATAAAAATGTTAATCATGTAATTTCTGCGTAAGTAAACAACTTCGTATGGAAATTAATAGGTAATGGACTATTGTTAGCGTTGATATTACTAGCGGTCAGTTAGTGCCTTTTCACACGTCCCAGTTGCCGGGTAGCCGGCACCGGCTACCCGGCAACTGGAATGGAGATATATACCTATTAAATTGTCATGTTTTGCATTTTGTAGTAGGTCTGGAAATAAAGTATAGAATGCTCCACGCTGTTCTCTTTTCCCCATAATTTCTTGACTTCCTTTTCTGGCGGCGGTATCTTCGGTACAAAATCCACATTGCAATTAATTGTTCACGTTCCATTTTTAGAGAAGAGACAAAACTAAATTATTTATACAGTTACTACGCAACTGTACTCGCGTTGACGGTTTACACGCTACTTAAATACAAAATCGGGTCGTGTGAAAGCTAAAAGTGTTGCCGGGTAGCCGGCGCCGGCTACCCGGCAACCGGGACGTGTGAAAAGGCACTTACGCGTACGGCAGGCTGCAATCACGATAATTGAACTGTCAACCGCAGCCCTAACTTTACACCCACCTATGTAAGCACACGAATGAAGTGTTCGCATTTTCAGCCGTCTAGGTATTACATTTTAGTCACAGCCGATAAACAAGAGATGATTCCAAACTCATTGCGTATGTATAGTTTTTTAAAAGCTACATACTTACTGTAAACTTTGAATAGTGATGCATCGGTTGAGCTATCTACAGATTGTTTGCAACGGTGTATTTAGATTTACCAACTGTAATTAGGTATATAACTAACGAACGATCTACCTGAATGTGTTAATTGAGTACCTACCTACTATAACTCGAACGAATTACAATATCTTTTCTATGTGTAGGTACTGATTCTCATGGAAGTGAGAATTGTTATCTTTTTTAGAATAAATGATTTATTAAACCTTAAACTGTTTCTTTGGTATTGAGATTTGGTAGGTACCTAGGTACACTTACTGCATACTTATAAATTTTAAATTAAAATGACTTAGGGGCCGTTCAAGTATTACGTAAGCAGATTTATTACAATTATTTACCCCCCCTCCCCTCCCTCCCATGCTTACGTAAACATTGGTATACGCATTTTTCTTTTAATGTAAGTATTCTGTTTTTTTATTGATTCATGAGTAGCAATACCTAAATGTATTCATTATTTGTAGAAATCCCTGAATATGCGTTTCGTTTTCAAGCATAGACAATATGTGTAAAAAAGTAAATAATTACTACTGACGTAATCACATCTAGCCCCCCCCCCCCATGTCATCAAAAATAAGCAAAGCATAGAAAAAAAAAATAAAGGATTCCATGAAAAAAAACACTGAACAACTAAGCCGATTTGGAACAGCTGGTGATGGAGTAGTACTACGTGAGCGAATCCGTGAAATCAAACCAGTAAGGTAAGGACTGAAAAAGTTGCTTGCGTGAAAATACTGAAATCTTGTCTATTATCCTTTTTTCGGATCATAGCGCCATCTATGATCGTCTTGAGTGCATTACACGAAGAACTATTCTCCCGTTTTCATTTTTGTGTCTGTTAGGTTCATAGAACTTTATCTAGGTGGCGCTACAAAAAATTAAAGTTATTTAGCAAAGGGAAATTTTTTTTCTAGCTGGGTTTGCATTGGCGATTTCATGATTTCTCTTTCTAGTATGGAGAAAACTTTTACTACCTACCAAAAAAATAACAAGAGCAATTTTTCCATGAAATAAGGCCGAATTTCAAAAACGTGTATTTCCAGGAAGAGATCATGCTGCGTACTATAAGATAAAGAAAAACATTTTATACATACTTACCTGAACTGAAACCTTGTCTACTGGTCGATATCTCTGACAGAATAATTGTATGTAGTTATGATGCAGCTTGTCTACAACATTTGGGTGCAGGTTCGATTCCCGCCACGGATCAAATGTTTGCATGATAAACAAATATTTATCCCCGTTCTGGGTATTTGTCTATACAAACAAAATAATTATGTAAATATTAGTATATAATATTCTATCAGTTATCTGGTTCCTATAGTTTAGTTTGATTTTAGGCTAGATAGCGCTGTGTGAAATGTCCAGCATTATTTATTTATATAAATGTCTATAATTATATCTATAAGTTATGCTATCCTAGTGTATTAAGAAAGTGATTTAAAACAAATTATAAATGTATCCTTTCATTTATTTCACTTTAAAAGATCATTGACACTTATTCTATTTTCTATGCCTCCTATGATTCGGGGAGCGATCTCTATCTCGCTTCTTTTTCTTCCCTTTCCTCTTTTTGTCAATATCTCTCTTCCCAGGAGTATCACTTCTCTTACTCCTTTCATAGTCTGAATCTGAATTAGAAACATGTCTTGAGCGTTCCTTTTCAGTTTTTTTTCTGATCCCATGATCTGATTCTAAATCTGAATCTAACCTCTTTCTTTCTTTGTCTTTCTCTCTTTCCGGTTCTGAATCTGAATATTGTCTTCTGCGTTCTTTATCACTCTTCTTACTTTTCCTATCAGTGTCAGAAAATGAATCATGTTGTTTACGTGCCTTGTCTTTTTTACTTCTTCTATGATCTGATTCTAAATTTGAATTCTTTCCGCGTTCTTTCTTTTTGTATCGCCTTTCGGTATCTGAGTCTAATGATTCCATACTACTATATTGTTTCTTACTCTTCTGTTTCTTTTTTGTGTTTCGTTCTGAATCTGTGTTGCTCAGCGATTCATTGCTACTGTCTCTTTTCTTTCTGCTATATTTATCTTCACTGGTATCTCTATGTTTCTCTCTATTAGATCTGTCACGATTCCTTTCTCTAGTGTCTTTATTTACACTCTGTTTTTCGCTCTCAATCCTATTGTTATTCTCTTTACTGGAGTTTGATTCTTTTTCATTCCTATTTCTTTCTATACTTCTTGATGGTTCCTTGTCTGAGTTTCTTGATTTTTGTCCCTCATTCTTCTTGTATTGCTCAAATGAATTTGCATCTACAAAAATAACATTATTATAGTCTTGGAAAAAGTAAGGTACAGTATGATTGTCCAAGTATGTACAATAAACGATAGAGTATTAAGTACCTCACAAACCCTTGCACGGATTTGAATCCATCTTTACAAATAATATTGGATTCGTTGTTAATGACAACTCCTCAAATATTGCATCTGTAAAGCAATAAAAGATTTTAAAATACTGATACAGTTACTTGGACTACCATATTTGTAGTATTTTAGTATGAGACAAAGTCGTAACTAACACAAAACTTACTAATAACTTTAGATTCCTTGTCAAATTCAGTTTTAGTGACAGGACACATCATGAATTCACTGAGGCTGACCGTTTCTTTCTTCACTGCGATGTCTACCATCACTCTACCATTGTCTTCATCCAAACTCACCACCTGAAAATTAATACAAATACCAATTTTTATCATGCTTATAGATTCACTTTATTGTCTGTACGTACATCACAGAATCATTACCCACTTCTAGTGGTTAAACGATGATTTGGTCTGATGAAACTGGAAGGTTAACGGAACCCTGGAATGGCTACTAGAAAATTTATTGAGTTTGAGCTATTATTTTTTTAAATGTTATTTGTGGGAAAACAGGCTTACGGCCCACCTGATGGTAAGCGGTGACCGTCGCCTATTGACACCGGCAACACCCGGGGTATTGTCGACGCGTTCCCTACCCTGTAGAAACCTTTTAACATTTCTCTTGAAGCGTGCCATGTCGTAGCCTAACGGAAAAACCTCAGATGGTAGCTAATTCCACATATTGCAAGTATGGGGTAAAAAAGATCGCGTGAAGCGTGAGGTGCGCGATACCCAATTGTCGATGATATGTGGATGAGCTTTATTACGTTATCGAGAAGTGCGCTGATAAAATCTTGACGTCGGGATCGGATCGAATAGCTCCTCAGAACATTCCCCATTACACAGGCGGTAGAAAACACTGAGCGATCCGATGTCAAGGCGTTGACTTAGGGGTTCCAGCCTGTTGGCAAGTTTGGGATCGCCGATGATTCTAATGGCTCTTCTCTGAAAGGAGTCAAAACGAAGCAATTGGTACTTTGGAGCTCTGTGCTAAAGATGGGAACAGTATTCTACATGCGGCCGAACTTACGCTTTGTACAGCAATAGCCGTTGTTGTGCCGTAAAAAAAAGTAAAGCTAATTCAATTTGTCCTAACAAGTCCTACTTCACATGATGGTGAGGGCCTGATGATGGTAATCAGTAATGGTATTTGGTCCTTTCCTACTTACAGATCCAACACGTGGTCAACGTAAGTAAGTAAGTTCTGTAAGTAGGAATGGACAAAGGAATACGTGCATAAAATCAGAGTAGGTCAACAGGCAATGGAGTGTACCGTGAACGGAATATCACTTCTAGGTCACATACGACATTGGAATGTCGAAATTCGACGTCGCACTAAGGTTGTGGACGTGGGCCAGACTGAAGTACAGATGGGCGGGACACTTGGCTAGAAGGGATGGCAGTTGTTGGACAAAGGCGATAGCTTGGAGAGAATGGTGTAATAAAGAGGTGGGCCTCTTTTTTACCCAGAAGGCTGAAATTATATTTTTTTTATCGAGCGAAGCTAGATCTCCAAATTAACTTGGACAAACCTGCGTTGTATGTATAACTAGTGGTTCGCCCCGAACTGAGATCACGCGAGTCTCCCATAAAAACAAAAAAAAAAAATCGTGTTTTCTTATTTTTAATAACGTAATCTTTGACTATCAAAATAGTGCCCCGAAATACATAACCAACTAACTTGACCAACAGTTTCATTCAAATTACAGATACTTACCTGTAATTTTAATGCAAGTGTTGGTTGCACGAAATTTACTTACTTAACGGGAGTGCATTTCGTGGCACTCTGCTTCATTACTATTAGTCAAAGATTATGAATAATATTTTTTAGTTTTTTGGGAAACTCGCGAGATCTCAGTTCAGGGTGAACCACTAGTTTATAGCAAGTCTAAATTTGGGATAAGGAAAACAGGTTTTAGAAGTCTATGCACAAAAAATAGTTAGGTCATAAGTTAGGAAAGCCTGGGGATGTCAGCTAGATCTAGTTCTAGTTTTTGTGCCAAAAATGTTACCTTGCCATAATATCCACTGTATTTCCCAGTTGTGATCTTAACAAAGGCATTCTTCACTATGGTCAGCTCTTCTTCTCTGCTGTTCTTCTTTGCCTTCTGTTTGTTATTGTCTTTGACAACTTTATCAGCGCCAAGGCCCAAGCCTTTTGGACGCAACTGTGGTGGTTTGTACGTAGATCTGTTAAGTTCGGAAATTATTAAATTCTAACATGCTTGTAGATAGGTAAATATGTGGTTATTTGAGCATCAAATAATATAAGGACTGTGGCTTCTCTATTGCAAAATGTTGATTGGCCACACTTGGTATTTAATTAAGTAGGTACCTTCTATCGATCGATACCAACTACAGCTGGCTATTGTATAAAACACTAATATTATGAGCACTGATGGTATGCTACATGAAACTCAGCTAATATCATGGCTGTTTTTGTTTTTAAAAGGTTTTTATAAATCATAAATGTGTACAAGCTATTATAGCTAAACACAGTTTAGTACAACAATATCTTATTTTATATTAAAACTAATGGTTCGCCCCGAACCGAGATCTCGCGAGTCTCCGATTAAAACAAAAAAATATTATTTGTAATCTTTAACTATCAAAATAGTGGCACGAAATAAAAACCAAATTACTTGACTTACAGTTTCATTCAAATTACAGATAACGGGAGTTCATGTAAATTGGTTATTCTTTTTGGTGTACAAAATGCAGTTATTCTGGATTTCAGACTTTTGCCTATATTTGTGTCACTTAAGCTACACGAATACCAAATTTCAGCATTGTAGGGTCACTGGTGTACCCTGTGAATATTGTCAAAGTTTTGTTTTTATTATGGCTAATAACTCAAAAACTACAAAGATTAAAATAAAAATGGAGTGAAATGTACTAATGAAGATCTTTAATTTGACGTCCCACTTGACCTAATAGTCTCATTTTCATTTTTTTTACCCCTCTTGAACCCAAAATCTCAACAACCCCTAAAAATTTGTAGCTCATTTAGTCACACCAAAATTGTGCCATCACTACTTATGTATCAAATTTCACGTTGATCGGATCAACTCTTCGAAAGTTATCCTCGGACAAATAAACATACATACATACATATAACGCCGATTTGCCCAAGTTGATTTGGAGATCTCGCTTTGCTCGATCAATAACTTATTTTACCACCTAGTCTTAGAAAAAATTACTATAATATATTTTACTTCAACTTTGCAAATCTGTGCAAATCGAGTCTAGTGTGGGGCTATTGGCAAATAACTGACCACTGTTACTATTACTGTGTTTTATCCATGTTGGTTTTTAATTGTATTTGTGTTTTGTTCAAATTAATAAATTGAAATAGAAACTATTTTATTAATTTTATGTAGCTCAGAGCGTACAGTAGAAAAAAAGTTGATATGAGCACTTTGTACATAGTAGTTAATATTATGGCTAATGCATTACAAAATGTTGCAGTCAGATGAAAATTGACTGACAAACAGTCACATGAAGCATTAATATAAAATTAAATAGAAGACAACAACTCACTTTTCATCTGTCTTTGTCCACCCCATGCCTCGCAGCATTGCCAGACCAAAATCCTGGATTGGCACTGATTCATAGTCATCTAATGTTGCCTGAAACATTTATCATCATTATTTGCTTTAGTTTTTAATTCAAATTTTTAGGTAATATGTCCTATAATGATGATGTCAGTTCCAGTCTACAGGACATTTTCCTCTTCAGAATTTCCAGAATCCAGAATTTATTCTATATAGAATTATTAACTAAAATTTAAATTTTATTTTGGAGAAATCAGATCTGCATACAAAGCTATTTTATAGATTCTGTAATCGTTAATTTTTTTAGAACTAATCATCTCGTTTATAAATCATAAAGTTTACCTGTAACCAATGCACACATAGGAGCTCATAATCAATACATTTTTCATTTATTGATTTACCATATCACTAAAATTGCTTTTAAGTTGATGACTTGATATAGTCTTGTAGAGGTTAATGCTAAATAAAACTTATTAGTTTGTATGGGATATAATTTGAAAGATGCTAGTACAAAGTTGGGTCATCATTCTTGTATGACCTGTCAAAAAACAAACAACTTGGTAGATATAGTATAGCTATGTCAATCACTTCAATACTATCACTGTGTTAAAGAAGTTCTGACTATTAAAATTTATTATCTTACAAGTATGTAATACAAAGTATTTTCATATAAAATGTTTAATTGAAAGCTGAAGGTGTCCTGTGTGGACATTATTATTACCTTGGGGTACAGTTGGGTATTTAATTTATTAATAAAGTAATACCTCTTTCTCACCACCGGAAACAGATTTTGCTGGTAATACCATCGTCAATTGAGGAGTATGCGCTTTAACCTCTTTTTTAGTATCTTCTAAAAGTTCTCTAACAGCCATTTCTTCTAAACTTTCATTCTCAGGAGCCTTATCTTCTGGCTTTACTGGTGCCTCCATCTTTTCTGGTTCTTCAAGGGCACTCTCGACCTTTTCAGCAATTTGTTTCAGTCTTTCTGTTGTTATGAGCGTGTTTGGCTTCATTGGGATCACCAGTGGGGCAATTTCTTTGGCCTCATCACCTCTGAAAAAGGTTATAAAGAATTTAATAAATCTACCTATCTGAAATTAGTCCGAGAAAGAGTATAATAGTAGGGGATTTAATTACTCTAGTATTTTATACCTTTATGGGTAAACCAACTCATTAAATTATTAGGTTTTTTAATTTGGCATGGATTGCATTAATTACGTACAAGTGGTGGTCTACCTAAGTTTAGGTAAAAATTGTAGATAACTTTGTGAATACTTAATTGTATAATTCTACACAAATATGGCTAAAGGAAGCTGGACACTGAATCACTCCTCATTCAATTTAGCATGCAGTAGTGCACAGAGGTGGTCCAATCAGAGAATGATGATGATGGGTTACTTAGATATTGGAGCTTTATGAGTGTAGTAAATTGAGTAGAGGTTAGGTTATGTTCAGATTCTTTGGAGCAGTAGTTCTTATGGACTTACCCGATGACTTTAATTGACTTCTCCTCAACGCATTCAATAAAGTCTTTCTTCTCTTGCACTGGCAACTTCTCAACCTTCTTGGTTTTCATAAAGCCAAACGATATTTTCTTGCCTTCCATGGTGAGATGTGACAATTATTTACAAATTTTACAAAAACATAACATGATAAAACACTTCTGAAGCTGGTTTATTCACTGGAATAAAATCAATAACCTTGATAGTCATTGTTTCTTTCAGGAATTTCAAAAATTAGCTCTTGCGACCTCTAAAATCTAATATTTATGCGCGCCACTGTATTAAATTCTCTTTAGCAACTACGTGCGTCCATTTTTTTATGTTGCCTGCTAGCATCAAACACAGTGTTCCCAGCACCTCAATCAGAAAAAGGCCGGTAGTTTTGTTGAAATAGGCCGACCTTTGGCACGAAATTGAAATAAAAAAACGTTATTTAACTAAAAAATATATTTTAATGGTATAAAGAACAAAGTCTGGGCAGTCTTTACTTATATTTTACTTTAGCACATAACTTTTCTGGTGATGGCTCGAAATTTATTAAACCACCACAGTTTTCTATGTCTGCAGTAGTAGTCATTAGAGAAGCTATTATTGAGACGAGTGCGGCTTTCAGTTTTAATCCTTTTGAGCTTACTAAAACCACGCTCAACACTCGCGTTGGCGAATGGAAAAACCAGCAGTGAGCCAATTAGTTTATATACAGGGTTACAGGAAAAATCGTGCTAGATCCGTTAAGGGCGTGGAGTACCCATCATTTCTGACTTATTTCACTATGAAACACCCTACCCTAAACTTAACCCTTTTCGAGATATTCGACTTTTAATTTTTTTATTGAAAATTGCCGATTTTTAGGCTACTAAATTTATTTTTGTTTATTTTGTGTATCTTATTATTATTATTATTGCATTTTTACATGTGTAATAAGATGCTTTAGGACGTCTATCATTAAAATAGTGCATAAGTTAATTGAATAGACCGTAGTAGACAAGTGAAAGTTAAGAAATAAAAAAAAATATTTGAAAGTTTATTTTTCTCTAAGGGATATCTAAAAAAAATATTATGGCAATTGTTCGGCAGATGTTTTTTAAAATATCTACATTTCATCAGCTATCTAACGAGGCATAATAATCTAGGGTTTTATTCAAATGCATTGAAAAAAATTTAGTTTTATAGGCGACAGTGGAGAAGAAAATTTATACTTAGCCCTAAAAAGTAAAATAAAATAATAGGTAAGCATGAAATGTCATTTATTAAAGATTTTCACACAACTTTTTCTTATTCTACAGTTCATGTTCAACATGGCCGCCTCTATTTCTGATACATTGTCGCATCCTTCTACGGAGACCAGTCTTTACTACTCCAGTGGTTAACGTGGTCCTCATTTTATTGGCTGCATCCACAATCCTTTCTCGTAAGTCTTCCACAGACGAAACTGGATTCGGCTCGCTGTACACAAGACTTTTCATGCACCCCCACACGTGAAAATCCATGGGGGTTAGGTCCGGACTTCTTGCTGGCCATGGCAACGGTCCACCTCGTCCTATCCATTTGTTTGGATAATTTGTGTCCAGCCAGTCTCTGACACTTCTCCTGAAATGGGCAGGGCAGCCATCGTGTTGGAACCACATGTCCCTGATCAGGTTGAGTGGCAGATCATCCAGCAAATCACTTAAGTCTGCTCTCAGGAAATTTTCGTAGCTTTCTCCATTTAGATTATCCGGGAGAAAGTAAGGTCCAATCAAATGATTGGAGATAATGCCCATCCACACATTCACGCTGAATCTTCGTTGGGACCCCTTCACTCTTTTCTTATTGGGATTCCTTAGCTCTTTTGGGGCCCGGTAATGGGCGTTGTGATAGTTAGTTATGCCATCTTTATCAAATTTGGACTCATCCGTCCACAAGATATTTCTTAGAAAATCTGGGTCTTCTACGTCAGCATTTAGCATAAATCTGCAAAAGTCCAATTTTCTCGCGGGGTCTCCTTCTTCAATAACGTGTACCGGCGTGTAATGGTACGGGTATAGGCCAGCAGTATGCACTGTAAACCACACTCTCCATTGCGAAAGTCCCAGATCACGGGCAACAATATTAGTGGAAGTAGTCGGATCCGCTCGAAAGCGTTGCACTATCTCATTGTCCTGTTCTTCGTCATCAATTCGTGGTCTTCCCATGTCTGTATTTCGTCTCAAAACAGAGCCAGTTTCTCGAAGTCTTCGATAGACTCTGTCAAAAACGGCCACATCCGGCACTCGACGACCGGGGTAGCGAGTTATGTATTCGTTGCGAGCTTGCGCAGACACACTACTACGTCCCAACTACTTTTTTTCCACGAAATGTAATACAAACCCTAGATTGTTATACCTCGTTAGATAGCTGATGAAACGTAGATATTTTAAAAAACATCTGCCGAACCATTGCCATAATATTTTTTTTAGATATCCCTTAGAGAAAAATAAACTTTCTAATATTTTTTTTTATTTCTTAACTTTCACTTGTCTACTACGGTCTATTCAATTAACTTATGCACTATTTTAATGATTGACGTCCTAAAGCATCTTATTACACATGTAAAAATGCAATAATAATAATAATAAGATACACAAAATAAACAAAAATAAATTTAGTAGCCTAAAAATCGGCAATTATCAATAAAAAAATTAAAAGTCGAATATCTCGAAAAGGGTTAAGTTTAGGGTAGGGTGTTTCATAGTGAAATAAGTCAGAAATGATGGGTACTCCACGCCCTTAACGGATCTAGCACGATTTTTCCTGTAACCCTGTATATTTAAAAAATGGCGATTTCCTGCTATATTTTTCAACTGAGAAACTGCTGCGGGTAAAGGCCACAAAAAGGCCGATGGCTGCCAAGGGCTATCATAACTTCACAAAGGCCGATTAATCGGCCTACTAGGGGCCGAACTGGCAACTCTGATCAAACAAACGACGAACAGTGCTGCCAGCTCCGGTAGGTCTTGTTATTTGGTTTTGATTTCGTGGCATTATTTTGATAGTTTTTTTTTGTTTTCTATTTTTTTTCCCTACATGAAGATCGGAGACATTTTGTATTTTGATAGTCAAAGATTACAAATCATATGTTTTTTGTTTACAAGGGAGACTCGCGAGATTTCAGTTCGGGGCGAACCACTAAAACTATTCTATAACTATTGGTGTCTTTTTTAGAACTAGGCGTAACGTAACGTATTTACTTGTGTCAATTGTCAAATAATTGTTTTGTCAATGCTAAGCAAATAACGAAAAATTGGTTATATTTTGAATAAAATTGTGTTGGTAGGTACCTACCACGTACCTACCTAGTACCTTTGGCTATCATCACTTCCAACTTAGATACTTCATAGCTTGTTGCAAATTTTAGATGTAGATAGCTACAAAATGAATAATTTTAATTACAAATTGCATTTTTTCACAAGCCAAATCACTAGGTATATAGATTTTGTATTATTTTAATACGTAATTTGAAATATCTGTAGAAAGTGTCGACAACGTTTCTTCTCGTTCACTCTTGCAATCGCCGTGTTCGAGACGGTTGACAAGTGTCTTCTTTCTTCCGAAGAGTGAAGGGTGAACGGGAAGAAATGTTGAGCCTGCTCGGGGAAAAGACTCTTTCGGAAGAATCGACAGAGAATAGAATAGAATAACGCTTTAATCATCAATTACACTTAAATTTAAAAACAATATAAAAAGAACAAATAACAATACACCAGCAACGATACACGCAAGTTGCGGTCAGAGCCTTGTTGTCTCTTCAAAGAGTAGACAAGGAAATCGCTGTGCTAGCCTTGCTGGTCGCGTTGTTCGCTCCTGTTACTTCGCCACTGCCCAATCGCTCCTTCAATAAGAGGTGGTTAGAACAGGGATAGGCATCCATATATTACTCGGCGAGCTGACAGGCTTGCTACCGTGTCCCGTACCTTGGCCATGTCGGTTATTCTAACGACAAGACATGTAATAGGACCGACCGAACAACAATAAGTATAAAACAGACTGATTACACTGTAGTGTATGTAACTAAGGCAACCAGTTGTAATACTTTTAAGCACAGAATAGATAAAACACCAGAAGAAGTGAACGCGCCTAATAATGAAGCGTCAACATCTACTCCAAATAGAATAGTTGTACGCGAACGCCATTAGCTAGTCTGTGACCGTCGTCACGTGTGACGTGTTTTACAGTGTTAAATTTAATTAAGTTACATATGTCTTCTGGTGTCGTTCCAACGTGTAAAAATTAGATACATAGATAACTCTTTATTGAATTACCACACAAACAGATATAATACAAACATAAGTACTAGGCTAGAATAAATAAGGCAATACAATACAAATACAATGGGCGGCCTTATCACTGAAAGATATCTCTTCCAGGCAACCTTTGGATGGACCAAAATTTACGATACGGAGTGCGGTGTACTTTGGATAATTCAGCTGGGCTCAAAAAAAACAAGATGGGATTACATGTCATACATAAGTAACGTATTTAGATGTTGTTGTTTATTGAATAAATTGTTCGGATTGTAATTGTCGTAAATAATGATCCTCCATTTTGCTGGTGTTGCCTAATATCGAGGGTTATTATTTTCCCTACCCTAGAGTTCGGAGCTTAAAACTTTTATTAGTTGTACATAGTTATAAATTATACTAGTAGTTTGCCCCGAACTCACAAACATCCCAAAAAACAGAAAAAAAATTTAGGGTGATTTCGCACTAAACGTATTTAGTGGCTAAATATGATTTAAGGAGTTCTCAAATCATACAAATATGTCAAATTTAAACATGTTTAGTCGCTAAATACGTTTAGGGATCGTTTGGCAAACCGACCTTAATATTTAACTGATAAAATAGTGCCATTGTTACTTTGATTGTATCTTACCATAAACATTTACCCCAAAACGGGTATATAATTAACAACATTACGCATCATTACGCGGGTGGGGGTGAGGTGGGCGCGAGACGCGTGTTTTGGTATATGGACACAGCGCACGGCTTGCAATCACAATTGAATGCATCTTCTGGTGTTTTATCTATTCTGAGCTTTTAAGCTGGCTCTTGAGTAACACCTATAGTTATGAGGAGTTCACTGACATGACAAATGAATACTGTAATTCAATTGGCTTATTTTGCATTGTTTAAAACTATTTTGTATTGACTTCTGTAATTTCTATATTAAGCCGTGAAAACACCTTACGACATGATTGAGTAACAAACAAATAAACAAAAATCCAAACTTTCACACTAAGGTACGTATAATATATTAGTGTGATAGATCTAAATTGCTCAGATACCTATAACTAGTCGTTCTGTGAGAACAGTAGACCTCGCGAGCCTTTATAACCATGTCATAACCGACACTTTCCCCATTATTAGCAAAGACATTTCAGAGTTTTGAAACCAATTTACCTATGTTGGAGAGAATGTGGAAAAGACCCATTCCCACACATCCCTCACCAAGTGCGAAAAAACTTCAAAAATTGCAATCCGTCCATATATATAACGCTACAGCAAAATTCCCCCCTTTCCTCCCCTCCACTCCCACATTTTGGGTTTTTTTTTTCGCAACATCTTGTGTAGAACGAAGTCCTTAGTGTGCCTCTCAAATTTGATTGAAATCCGTCGATAAATATGGCTACAGCAAACTTCCCCCCTATTTTCCCCCACTCAATCGCGATCGACTAAAAATTTAAATAAATCAAGGAACTTGTGTGCCAATTTTCGTCAAAATCGGTTGAAACATGCGACCTGTAGGCAAGAACAGACTGACAAAAACATTTTATGGTCAATCTCGAAACTGAGATGCTTCGCTCGCTTCGCTCGCTCGGTCAATTATTTTAAAAATAATAGAACTTTGATGGCCAAAGCGTAGAGTAATAACAACTACACGAAAAAATATACAATTATTTTTCCTGAATTCCCCAAAGCTAGGTAGGTACGATATTTTTGCAATACAAAAAAATACCTAATATTCTTCAAATAAAAAGTAGCAAGGCAACCCAAGTAGCAGTAATAATCGGTAAATATTTGAGGATCACTAATGGCCGCCCCGTCCGTCACGTCCGTTGTCGGCGGCAAGAAGAGATACATCATTTTGACTGGAAAATAATTGGTTTGTCTAATTTTGGAAACAAAACAAAGCAATAATTAGATAGGTAGAGGTAGAGATAGGCTGGGTCCAAGCTAAAATTGGAGGTCACTCCACAATTATGCCACCACTGCGACTCGTCAACTTAAAGTCAGAAAAACGTCATAATGAAAGTATACTTCAAGTAAAAGTCAAATTATGTACCTACTAATCAGTAGGTACCTTACCTACTTAGTGGGGCGCGCAAAAAGATATCTACCAATCAAAACTAATTTTAGGTGAAATTACAGACATTACAGGCACTAGGGCCTAAAAACTTATAATTAACCAAGCGAAGCGAGATCTCCAAATCAACTTGGGCAAATTGACGTTGTATGTATGTTTGTATGTATATGTTTGTCAGAGGATAACTTTTGAAGCGTTGATCCAATCATCCTGAAATTTGATACATAGGTAGGTAGTGATGGCACAATTTTGGTGTGACTAAATGAGCTAAAAATGTTGAGGGGTTGTTGAGATATTAGAGATTAAGAGGGGTAAAAAAAATTAAAATGAGCCATAATACAAACAAAATTTTGACTAAATTCACAGGGTACACCAGTGACCCCACAATTCTGAAATTTGGTATTCGTGTAGCTTTAGTGACACAACTATAAGCAAAAGGCTGAAATCCAGAATAACTGCATTTTGTACCCCAAAAAATTCTAACCAATTTACATGAACTCCCGTTACCTGTAATTTGAATGAAATTGGAGGTCAAGTATTGCGGTTGTTTATTTCGTGGCACTATTTTGATAGTCAAAGTTTATGGGAGACTCGCGAGATCTCAGTTCGGGGCGAACCACTAGTTACATTCATTACATAGATTGGTACTATTTTCGTTGTGTCTGGGAATAAATAAATGTATTTTCTTTCTTGCTTGAATCGTGAAATCAAAACAAAGTCAAAACAATCAACCTTTAATTTCTGTAAAGGTGAAGCAGTTACATTATATTAAAATCGCTCATTCGTAAAATCAAATTTCCGTGAAAACAGGCGTCCCTCTATAAAAAAAGAAGTTTTTACGAGGGGTTCTACGGTAGGGATCAAACTAAACGACCGAATGTAAAACCAAAATCACTACTTTATGTTCGAAGGAATGTGATGCTTGTTGGATAGAGCTACGCGGATTTTTACAGTGGTATTATTGACTGTTGCTATGGGTAAGTAAGTCTATTGCATTCTATTTAAAAAAAAAACAGTAAATCAGATGTTATACTTGAATACACCAACTCTGTTCCCAGCCGTAGTATGATCGGATGTTGCCGGCTGAACTCGGCCGACCTCAAACGTATTATATGTAAAATAAAAAGAGCGCGTAGCTGAACATCTGCTACGGGCCGTAACGCCCGTAGCTAGCGCGATCACAAGTTCAAATGTATAGCGAATTTTCCGTCAATTAACTGATGACGTTACTTAAGTTTTTGCCTATACAATTAAGAATGTAAGTGACCGAGCGAGCGACGCGTCTCAGTTTCGAGATTGGCAAAAACATGCTTTTGTCTGTCTGTCAGTCTGTCTGTTCTCGCCTACAGGTCGCATTTTTCAAACGATTTTGACGAAAATTGGCACACAAGATCCTTGATTTATTATTTATTGATTTATTTACTTATTTATTGCAAAGGAGCTTAAAGCTGAGGCAGGACCTGTTTGGCCATGCGTAGTACGGAGCGAGACCAGTTAGTACACCTACCTACTGGCTGAGTAGGTACCTGTGTTCTACATTTTTATTATTTATATTAATTATATTATATTATATTTTTTATATTATATTATGTTATAATATCTCACTCTACTGTATTTTTCCTGTCTGTCTACTGTTTTGTTTGTGATCCGTTCTGTGTTTCTTTGTGTGTCAAATAAATATTCTATTCTTCTATTTTCTATTCTATTTATTAAAATTTTTTAGTCGTTCGCTATTTTTGATTCAGAGGAAAATAGGAATGAAAAGGGGGGAAGTTTGCTGTAGCGTTATTTAAATCAGATTAGAGAGGCACACCATACATACATATATACATACATACAACGCCACTTTCCCCCGAAAAAAAATCCAAAAGCGGGGAAGGGGTTGTGGGTGAGGGTGTTTTGGTAAGGAGCGGGAATGGGAAAACCTACGGTGGGGGTTGTGGGTGGGGGATGGGTGTTAGGTCAGGAGGGGTGGGGATGGGTCTTTTCTACTTTCTCTGCAACATATGTAGGTTGGTTTCAAAACTCTGAAATAGCCTTCCTAAGCCAGGGGAAAGGGAAAAGTGTCGGTTATTGCATGATTATAAGGGCTCGCGAGGTCTACTGTTCTCACAGAACCACTAGTGAAATTATAGTATCTTTAGTTAAGGTAAATCTTACCAACCTAAGTATTAAAATATCTCTTGCAGAAAACATAAAACTGAAATAAACAATTCATTACTCTTGCACTTCCCGAAAAACAAACAATGCAATCTTCGTGATGGCAGTTGCCCAAGAACTACACAAAGAAAAATAACCGGTCAAGTGCGAGAATTAACCTATTTGTCGCTGTGGGTTTTATCTGTAGGTTTTAAAGCAAATCAACATTATGAAGTAATATATCGCAAGTTTATGCGCATGCGTTTTTTTGAATAGTTTACTCAACATCGAGATTGCGGAGAATGAAAAATTCCGTGAGCTGCTTAGATCTAGGCTTTCTCTCTCACCCAGTGACATATAAACAGACAAACAGCGCAGTGCAGGTTTAGTAATAAGTTCCTTTTTGTCTCCCTTCAAGTACGGAACCCTAAAAACTATCTATGTTAGGAAAGTAAGCTTTATTTTATTATATTTTACTTTTATTAAAATATACCAAGACAAAGGTTCAAAAGTATGGAATTGTTCGAGTAACCTCTATTTTGTTAATTGAAGTACAAACACTTTATAAATAAAGGGTCAGAAATTACCTTTTGATAAGGGTACTGTTCTTATTTTGACGGGGCGTGACTTGGAAATTTAACGCATTTCAGGATTCATCATCATTATCTCAGGACGTCTAGAGTTGAATATAATGTTCAAGAAATGGAGAAATCTATGGGGTAGGCATCGGCCCCTAGACCTAAGCCTAGACCGACGCGACGTCTGTAGTCAACGTGTATGATCCCTAGGCCTTCATTCATTCATACATTCGTACGTTTTACGTGTGGTTGAAGTAGAAAAATGCAGATTTTTTTGTTCATTTTTTGGTTTTTGTTTTTCTAACTGATGAGCAGAAACAGTAGTACTGTAACACACACGAGCCGACACATTACTTGTTTTGTCGTATTGCATCTCGTTTCACTTGTTTTCTTGGATGGTTATAACTGAAAATCAGTGTTTGCTCCTCGAGCAAAATAATTATCCGCTGAGTTGTGATGTGACCAATTTGTCACACCGCGACGCACACATTTTGTTATGTTACCATTTATTACTTAAGTTAATTTTTATATCTTTTGTCTGTTTAGTGCTTTCTTTGTACCTATATGTATTCCTATGTATATGTATTCCGGGTCTGGTTGTTTCTCTATATATTAGCTATAAGTATGTATAAACAAAAAAAACATGTATATAAGTATTCTATCGGTTATCTGGTTTCCATAGTACAAGCTCTGCTTAGTTTGGGCTAGATAGCGCTGTGTGAAATTTCCAGCAATATTTATTTATTTATATTATATTTATTTATTTAGACGACCCAACTGTTAGCGATATTACAATTTTAGTATCATGGCTCGTAGCTATAGATACATAACGTGTATATTTACCATACATATACTTGTCACAGGTTTTACAAGCTTTTATTTAATTTTAAAATCTCGATAAAAACGTCACGCAAGCAAGTCGCTGGCGATGCTTATAAAATAATGTAAAAAGAAATAAAGGTGTTGTAATCATCACAGCTATGGAGTATTCTTTAACGAGGTTTGTACTACACAACCAAGCTATGCGATGTGACGTCACGCGAAGACCCGACCACCCAACCAGAAAAATAATAAAATCGTTGGGACGACCGACCAGCCTACATACTGTTACGCCGAGGCTGTTAAACAATGATATGTAATAATCGAACCTTCTCGAACGCTTTTGTCTTGCTGTGTTATTGTTGCTATTGTTTGTGGTTTCGCAGAATGGGGAGTGGCCATTGTGTCGAGGGACCGACCCTTTCCTGGAAGGATCGACATCGTTCTCGAACAATCGAAATGTGTGCGATATAAATAGGCCGGAGAGATGGCCGGACAGTCAGTCAGTCTGAGTCAGTCTGAGTGAGTGAGTCTCAGCGAGGCCCTGGAGGACTGACGCGGAGCAGGGTCTCGCGTGAACAGTAGTTGCTCGCGAGTGAGTCTGGATTAAGCTATACGTGCGAACATTTCGGTGACTTTAAGTGGTGCAACAGTGGTGTGAATTAGTGTGTTGTGATTACGTGTGACCAAGTTCGTGTATTCATCGTTTAGTGTTGAATAAAAGTGTTATTTTGGTTAGATCGATTCCCATTATTTTATCCCGAACCCTCAGCTCGTAACAATACAATGCAATATGGTTGGCCGTCATGTACAACCATTATTATTACCTAGGTTACTATTATTACAATACCTAGTTCGTTCGTTGGTCTTTAGTTATGGTCAATTATAATAATTAAATGTAGAAACGTTATTTTATTACTGACTAGCTATTGCCTGCGACTTCGTACGCGTTACACAACTAAATGTGTAGGTAACCTAGAAATAAAGCTAAACTCGCTGTTGCAACTTGACTTGACACCCCATTTTTATCCCATGGGACCTGTTTTATGGTATAAAAAAAAGCATGTGTGCAATTCACACGTGACGTGGTAGAAGTGAAACCTTCAAATACCACGCGCATGTGCTTGGGATCTACCGACTCACTCTCTATCTCCTACTTTCTACCTTTGCGTATCTTTCTTTCTCTTTCCCTCTTGCGTTGGAATATTGGACGCTATTCATTGCTAACGCTCGCGCTGGCCTGTAACAGGTACCCAATACTACGCGCATGCGTTCGAGTGCCACTCTCGTTCTGTCTCTTTCTATTCCCCCTCCCCAGGAGCGTTGAACGTTTAACGCAACAGTGCTTTCATACCCCCTCCATGGTAGCGTTAAACGTTTAACGCAACCTTGTTGGAAGTCGCATTAGAAGTTTCACTTCAAAAAGTAGCCTATGTGTTAATCCAGGTTATAGTCTATGTACATACAAAATTTCATCGAAATCGGTTCAGCCGTTACGACGTGATTGAGTAACAAACTAACGAATAAATAAATAAACAAACATCCAAACTTTCGCATTTATAATATTAGTCTGATAATTATTATACCTACATATTTTTGTTTTTAGTTGTTATTCCGGGTCCCATCATATACATACATAATTATAAGTTTATCTTGTAAAGTTCAGATTATAATATAAGTTTTATTTTTAAATGTTGACAGACTTCCGTGCCTTACTAACAAATGTTCCAACGGAAGAGCAGAACTAATATGTTACCTTGCTGTGAGACAGCAAAATGCTGAGTTAGATTCGTTTGTGCCGGTTGAATAGCCGGCACAAACGCTAATTCTAAACTAATTTCTATTTTATTTATATTTTACTATAAGTTAATATTTTTTGTATTGTTATTGGTAGTTGGCAATAAAATGTTCTTTTTTCTTTCTTTCAGTCAGCCCTATTATTGCTGGTTGAACTAGTAGCTATGTTAGTTCGTTCTTCTGTTGCCCGAGTTTTAGTTTTTCATCAAGATACCTATGCCTATATTGACGTTTATTTTGTTTAAAATTCCAGGAAATGTTATAGGTCTATAGTAATAGAGTTTTACTGGGCTTTACAAATTTTAAACAGCAGCATGTACCTAACCTTTGCTGATATTATTTTCGGTAAGAATATCCTTTATTAACGAGTCTTCTTTGTGTTAAGTGGATATTCCAAGGCTTGACGCAGATATATAATAATAATAATATATCGTTTATTTCTCTTCACAAAAAACGTAATTAAGTGTACTTTAATACTTAAAAGCATTAGCACACCTGTGAACCTGCATTGTGAAGAGTTACCAAACTAAGACTATTATTATGTTAATAACTTACGTTGTCGCAAGTAAGCATTTTTTTAGGACTAAACAATAACTCATTCAACTTTGGTGTTTTATCGGAATCAGAATGTACTTTTCAGTTGCTGATTGCTTACAGAACCTGAAAAAAACTTCATTTTCTCTTCACAAAAGGTTCACAAATAGGTACGGGAGATTCAATTATTCGGATTTATAATAACCTGTTTTGTGAGAGACTGGTGCCTGAGATAGGTTGAGAACCTGTGTTACAGGTCACCAGTGACCCCCTCCACAGATAACACAGAAAGAGACAGAAATATAATACAAAATGGTGTAGGTACGGCTGAGTAAGGCAATTAACGGAGGTACACATTCAAACGTCTGAAATATCGTGTCCTTTCAATTTCGGCATCCGTTCGAAGTTGGTAAACAAGTGCCTCAAACAGTACGTAACTATTCGGAAGATTTGCCAATGTTTGATAGAAATATTGGCTACCTTCCTAAAGATCCCAACTAGGAAATTAAATTAATTTGTAACTTACCACGGGCGAATGCCAAGTTTCAGACTTCGGCCTATTGTGATAAGAAAATTTAGTTTCGAGAGGTTTTACTATCTAGATTACTATTATTGGATAGCTAGAGAATAGAATAGAAAACGCTTATTTGTAAACCAGACTTAAATTAACAAATCATATCAAAGTCAAAGTCAAATATTTTTATTCATTAAAATAACAAGGATCACTTTGAAACGTCAATTTTACTGCCTGTTCCTTCGCGACCAAGCCAGGATAGAAAGGCAAGAAACAAGGCTGGTTGTTTTTTTTAATGATCCTTTTAGAATACATAATACAGAAAATAAATTACGTCTAAATTGTAACATTTTGAACGAGTTGGAGCAATTTCAATCCCAAGCTTCTCTATCATCTAAATAATCCGATTTTTTATAGTAGGCTCTTTTATAAAGATTTTGTTTAATTACGTTTTTAAATTTGTTAATTGTCAATTTTTGTACATCCCTTGGGAGTTTGTTATAAAAGCGTACACCTTGCCCTTTAAACGATTTACTAACTTTATGGATATTTAAAACACTTAAAACTAGACACGCGATAGTTCAATTGGAGGTCTTATCGCTAAAAGCGATCTCTTCCAGACAACTTTTGGATGGACTGGATTTTACGAGAACGTTAAAGGACGGAAGTCTTATAACTTAAGCTTTTTATCTAACTGTGTGCTTACATAAGTAAAACAAAATATATAGATACCAGGGTAGGTAATATTAATATAAATGTAATACATAAATATTCTATAATATTAAAATACTAATAATAAATAAAAATACAATTATTAAACAGCTGTAATACAAACAATAACAACGACAGATATAATAACAAAATAAGATGACTCAGCTCTCTAATGTAGACAAATAGTGCTTTAAAGATAGGAAGGGATTTGGCAGATCTAATTAAAGAAGGTAGTGAGTTCCATAAACGGATAGCTTGTACCGGAAAGGAGTTGTCATACAAGTTAGAAGAGTGAACAGGAGTTTTAAGTACCTACATACCTGTTCGGTTTTCAAAGGTTAACAGATATACATGTAAGTATCAAAATATCGCTAACACAGTCTAGGTATTTTAAACATCTAATAAGTAGCATTTCTAAAAGTATTTTGACAAAATTGGTATTTATAACTATTTCACGTTGTAAATCTAGAATCTATATAATGCTTTTTATGCACTTAGCTTGTTAAACATAGTTTTATGTACACCTTTTTAATGTAGGTGATAGGTAACTACTATTTATCTTATATGTATATCAATTGATCTAGAACCGCATAATTTAATTTGACCACAGGTCACAGATAAATTTTTCATTGTCTTTTTTTTGCGAATAGGCAAGCGCTTGACCACTGATGTTAAATGTTAGTCGAAGATAGTACACGTTGCCGTTCACTGTAGACTTAACGACTCCGAGATTATAATGATATTACGATTATAATGGTCTGAAAAGTTAATTCCACCATCCGTATTAATCTTAACCATAAAGTTAAAGATACCTAATCGTTTTGTATTTGGTACGTAAAGGTAGATCACTGTACTTCATCATGTACCAGTGAGGCCTGAGTACCTGAGCACTGCGCTTAAAAAATACATGTAACAGGAGCATTACTAATCTGAGATCATCAATCACCCCGCTCGAGTTTTCCATGGCTGTACCAAGTAACCGATCTTTTTCATTTTCACCACTGTATTCCTTCCTTCTGACGCCTAACGAACCGTAGTGGGTATTACCAATTGCTCAGGAACAGGATGGCACCCATCCCAATGTGCATAATGAGCTACAATTTACATGCTCTGTCTGCAGGTAGCATTTGACAGATGCCACATAATGAAGTTGGGTTCGGTCCAGGAACGAGCGAACTGAGGATAATAAAGATACACACGTTCTTAAATTTATCTTAATTCAGTCAGAATAAAGTTTCGATTCGATCGTTACCTAGGTTAAGGTAATGTACCTATTATATATGCACTGTATGCACAGATCAAATCGAAACTTTGTTTAGAATAAGGTCTCAATTCAATTCAGATGGTATTAGGTCTCAATCTGATCGGTATAACGTCTCAAGCACTTCAAAATAGTTGCAAATGCTTTCAATCAGTTTAACTATTTTGGGAGATAAAACTGATACCTACAACAGACTGATAAACATCCTCTTACGCCAAACCCACTCCAGTCCTTCATTTGCTAATTTCAAAGAAACAGCTAATTTCGCAATTTTTTAGGGTTCCCTACCTAAAGGGTAAAACGGGACCCTATTACTAAGACTCCGCTGTCTGTCTGTCTATCCGTCTGTCACCATGCTGTATCTCATGAACCGTGATAGTTAGACAGTTGATATTTTCACAGATGATGTATTTCTGTTGCCGCTATAATAAAACACATACTAAAAACAGGATAAAATAAATATTTAAGGGGGGCTCCCATACAACAGACATGATTTTATTGCCGTTTTTGTAGATACGGAACACTTCGTGCGCGAGTCCGACTCGCACTTGGACGGTTTTTATTTAGAAAACATAACTAAACAGCGAGCGTGTTGAAAACAATTTTCCAAGAATTTATGCGTATTTTTCTCATTTCAACATGCAACGTCATTCCATGTGCAGGCGATAAAATCTCCATTCCTGCATACTTTGCCGCTTACAAAAGCACCGTGCGCATTCTAAGCAATACAACGCGTCTTGTAGCCTCAATCATAATAATAGCTAATAGCTATCTAGAACTGTAACTCCCATGTAGATTATCCATGATCAGGTCGTCTTTCCATTTAGTTGTAGGCTGTCAAAATTGCATGCGATAAAAGCTGATTATATACGAACTCAAACCGTATCACTAACCGCCCATACTCGCAATAAATAAATTTGATTTGATTTGTCCTTTGCTGCGCTTTCCAGTACGTTGCCTATTTGAGAACCTTTTTTCAAGCTATGTGTCCCACCCGTTGCCACTTCATAAATCCTCTTGGCTATGTCAGTGACCCATATATATCTACCAAAAAGAAAAAAATATATTTAGAAGAACACCTACACAATGCGAGGTCAGCTTATACTGAAAATGTATAGCTTGATGTGTAGCCGTGTGTACATTTCAGCAACTTGGTTGACGTTCCCGAACTCGTTCTTTTCGCGTTTAAACAACCGAAAACTTAAACTATTCCTCCTAATTCTTCCAAATTTCTTTATCCCAACAAGCTAAGTGCTAGTTCAACTAAAACATAAAGATCTAAATTATATCACAGTACAAGGAGTTACGCTTCTACCACACATTATTATTTTAATACTAATCGTATTATATAATGTTCATAACCGTCGGCGATGCTATGTATGCAAATTTGCCTGCATATTGCGGATTCATCTCGCATTGCTATCTTTAGTGCTTCCCGGAGGTATGAATTGAGGACGTACCTAATTGAAGATAAAGTAAATATGAACTATGAATAGATAAGATAAAAATACATATTCCGTAACAAACAATTTTGTAGTAACCTTTTACATATTTGACATTAATTAAATTATAGTTTGGACCCCTCTCGGCTTCCTCTTCCAATTCTTTCCATTGTGCGTGGTCTTCTGCCAGTTCTACCCAGTTTGGGGTGTTAGATATCTTCCTTATAGTCCGACCAGCGAGCAAGTGAGCTTCCCACTCTCGGTTCCTGTTGGTTCTTTCCAAATTGTGACTCTATTAGCCCACCTTTCTTTGTTCATTTTTGCGATGTCCCGCCCATTGCCATTTTAGTTTCAGTGCATGTTCTAGTCTAGAGTATCGACAAATTTTGTTTTATTGCGTATTTCTGAGTGTTTTTTTATATTCTTCTATTTTTCTTACTCTTAATATACTGCGTTCTATTCTCAGAGGTTCTTTTGCTCTCTGGCATTTAAAGATTTTATTTTTAACTTCTCTTGTGTACTCTACTTCTACTCTTTTAACTACTTTTCTCTATGTCTGTCATCCAGTCAAAAAAATAAAGAAGAACGCTGTAGACTATTGTCTTTTACCAACACTTACATGGAATATGAACTAATTAATAGACAAAAAACTACCTTTTCTATAAAAATCTATATTATAAGTCCAAATGTAAAAGCCGCTAAAAAAGGAAATAAACCGACAGTTTGTCATAGTAAAGTAAAAAGTTCTATTTAGGTACACATAAATTAAACACTTGAAATCAACTCGAGATATATAAATAAGAAACAATTAGGTTATGAGCAGACATAGTGGTCGCAGGAAGCATCATTCATCATCATCACTACAGAATAATGTAGCTGTCGAATGTTTTATCTCATTCAGGAGTCAAACACCATTTGATGTATAAACAAAACACTCAACAACACTGTCAAAGTCTCAATTAAGTGACAAGCTTGATAAAACCCTGCCCTCCAAACTAGTTTGAGACCGTATCTCGTCGGGAGAGTACATATTAATAGCATATGGCTTTTTAGTTCTTTTTAGTTCAAGTTTAGTACATTGCATTTGAGTTGCTTCGGCCCGGTTGTACTTTCGTTAAAATTTTCTCCACAGTTATGTTGGACAACAAAGCATCGAGCCATTTCTAAACAAACATAGTCAAATCATTTCACTCGTTGATTTCTATGCATTCCGTACAGTTTCACTCCGTGAGGGGTTTATAGTGATTTCTGTAGTTCCTCTGTGATAACGATTTGTTTCGAATGTATGAGTTTTAGAGTGTGGCCCCGTTTTTCTAAATTAAATATTAAATTGACGAATTAACGTAGTTACTAGTCTATTTCAATGGCTAATTACTCATCATCATCATTGTCAGCCTTTCTCATCCCACTGCTGGGTATAAGCCTCTCTTCGTTGTCGCCATTCACCTCCGTCCTTGGCTAATTACTCATAAAAACAGGCAATTTCATTGTTGCGTCATTCATTACCGCTGACGCAAAATAATATGATGAATACTCTCGTAAATTAACAGGAAGAGGGAAAAAAGCGATGTGGGCTTCGGTGAAAACGTTTCCATTTTTCAAAGCTTGATGGGTACATTAGGAAGAAACTGGAAATGTACCGGAACGAATGGTGGATAGGCGGTTTTCAGGGTTTGTTTATGGTCTTTTGGTGCGCGGATAACTCATGTACCTTTACGGATTAGAAGTAATTTACCGTACATTCATTTATGCCACATCAAACAAATCTCTCTGAATCTTGACGACCACGATGCAGCAGTGGGCGAATAGCTGGCTGAGACGCAGGAGGATGCGGGTCCGATTCCCGTTGACAAATGTATGCATGGTGTGATACTTGTTCCGGGTTTGAGTATTTTTCAATATTATAGGTTCTAAGTATATGTGTGTGAAATTTCCAGAATTTTTTATCTTGCTCTATCTATTCTTTAGGTTTATATCGATTTCACACTTCTAAGAAATAACATATAAGCGCTAATGGATTTTAAAACCAGGGAAAATTTCAACCAGCTTTCTCTAGAATCATACCAGTTACTAGTTATATGTATATTTTCATGAGATTCGATAGAAGTTGGAAAATTCCTGGCGTTCTGAGGTGTAAGTTTCTGAAACTTTGATTTTTATGGATTATGTAAGTGCCTTTGTCGTCGTTCAAAGTTCAGTTACTAAGTTTAGTTGAAAAAATTGAATTAAAATTGCGTAAATCACAAAAGGTTTCTGTTACAATGCTACATTTATTATCATTTCCTTTACGTTCATAGAATACCTACCTACTCATGGTATGGTACATAGCTTCTTGAAAGGGTACAATGACGCGACAATCAAACTACTCGTGTGAGCGCAATGCGGCCGGGAGTCCCAAGAGATTTGCCTATGTTCAGGAACTCCACGGGACTTCTATTTATCTCCTATATTGTTCCACTATTATTTTTAGGAAAGTGTGATACTTACAGGTATTTGTTTTATAGGGAGCCGCGTGCGGACCTCCATTTTATAGCCCGCTCGTGATTTCACGCGTGCTACGAATTTTTATTTCTCATTTAGTCAATGAACACGATTGTCCTAAATCTTAAATCTTTCGGAATTGCGTTACGACCGTAACAAACCTTGAAAAACATGGAGAAAAAGGCACGTACGCCCATATATATAAGTAAACAACTTGGAAAATCGAGGAAACGGACAAATCGTCGCTTTTATTATCTGTTCAACCATGTGAAGAATGTTTTATTTCGTTAAATCGTGACACAGGTTTTTCGGAGATAAAACGGAGGATAACGCGGTCCGCAGATTTGTAGAGCTTTATTGCTTTTATTGGTGGGTTCCGCGCAGATGGGCGATGAAATCGCTTGTGCATACTGGCTTTTCACACTCACGACCGATAAAAAAGTACGGCTTTATTGATGCAGATTGTAATCATCGACCCGCACACAAGTCCCACCCAATACGACCGCTCTAGTTCAGTGCCTTACAAAATTCGCTCTGCTAAATTTTCGCTCGTTCGGTTACGCAGATTAATTCGGATTTAGGCGAAATGGGAAATAATCCCGTTTTCAGTGTTTAACGAATTCGTCTTCATATTTTATTTAAACTTAGTAAATTGCTGGAAAAACTATTGCCTTTCATGTGTCCTTGAAAAGCTCACTGTGCCTTAGTAAATATACCAGTTAGGTAATGATGTTATTATTAACAGTTATGTAGGCCTCATTTAATAAATTAGAACAAGTAATATATCTAGTCCTGAAGCTTCAACAGAATTAATCAAGTACAGTCACAAATAATGCAGTTTGTACGAGTAGGTTTCCCTAATTCACGTAGCTAGTTTAATTAGCGGAATGCCAGTTGGGACTGCATTTAGAAGTGGACTGGAAAACTGGTTTTAGTATTAGATTACGTTGACTAGTGATCTACAAATAATTTGTCCGCATGGGGCAAAAAAACATTTTTTACTGCATAATATTGTACCTGTTTTAAAAATATTAAAACTATACTAGTATTAAAACTAAACCCCCAATAATTGGCGCTTCTGCAATTTGAAAACAATGCAATCACAACATCTCGCAAACATCCGCTTTAAACAAAAACGGCATGAAAATCAGTTCATCTAGCAGCTACAATATATAAATAAATACAACAATAACACAGATTGACTAAGACTTCAAACTTGTATCACTTTTAACTAAATAAAATAAATAAATAAATATGGCTGGATATTTCACACAGCGCTCTCTAGCCCCAAATTAAGCAGAGCTTGTACTATGGGAACCAGATAACTGATAGAATACTTATATACTTTTTTTTGTAAATACATTCTTATAATATATAGAAAAACATCCAGACCCGGAACAAATATTTATCAGATCATACAAACATTTGTTCCGCGGTGGGAATCGAACCCGCTACCTCCTGCGTCTCAGTCGGCTATTCGCCCACTGTACCACGGAGGTCGTCAACTAGTTTTATCTTTTGTTTATTCGCAAACAGTATATAATATTCATTATAATTATCTTCTTAATTTAAAGACTAGAAGAGTTCGCTATTTGTAGTGATGAAATCGCCCTTTGTAATGTTTTTGAAATATTGTTCAATGTGTTCTTTCAATAGTAGAAGTTCTTTGTGAAAGGCTCACCCGGGGAAGTTCTACCATTATCTTTATTTCTGTCGCCAAGCTGCTTAGCTGTGTTTCGGTTTGAAGGGTATAGTTGCAGGTGAAATTACAGGCACATGAGGCTTTACTTGCACTTTAAGATGATAGACGCAGGACAGTGCATCGTAGGGCACGTTTCTAAGGTGATAACCTACGTGGCAATACTTTGAGTGAGGCGATGGTTTCCACTGGGCCGTATCCATTTTGTGATGTCTTTTAGTTTGGCGTATGTACTTACCTGTTTTATTTGTTATCCCGACGTTTCGACTATGTTGCAACAGGCATGGTCGCGGGCTCGATAAATAACGGTTTTAATGAGTAATTTCTGATGTACAATATCGCTTATTATGTTTGATAGAAATATATGCAAAGATTACAGAAAAAATTAAACAAAGTTTAGAACAGTTTTTTAGAAATCTGCCTTCAAAGTTAACTTGGTTTCTGAGTCACATAACTATATGGCACTGCTAAATTAATATAAATATAGGTAGGTACAGAAATCTTCTTGGTGCGCGAGTCCTACTCGTACTTACACGTACAGGATTTGTTTTTTGCACGGAAAATGTACTTTTCCACGAAGATATCTTACATTATTAAATTTTGATTGAGGAAAAAAGAAAAAACAAGTTTATCTTTTCAATATTTTACCTTTGAGTATGAAATTAAAGGCTTATAACAACAATAATTAGGCAATAACTAACTTATTTTAATATTTTTAAAGAACAAGGTACATAAATCACAAACAATGTAGATAATATTGACGACCTCTGTGGTACAGTGGGCGAATAGCCGACTGAGACGCAGGAGGTAGCGGGTTCGATTCCCACCGCGGAACAAATGTTTGTATGATCTGGTACATATTTGTTCCGGATCTGGATGTTTTTCTATATATTATATTAAAAGTATGTATTTACAAAAAAAAGTATATAAGTATTCTATCAGTTAACTGGTTCCCATGGTACAAGCTATGCTTAGTTTGGGGCTAGAGAGCGCTGTGTGAAATGTCCAGCCATATTTATTTATTTATTTATCTATAATAATAAGTATGGTTAGAATAGGGTCATGACGTAGTGCGATACGCACTGACTAGACAGCGACGCGACATACATAAATTAGTTTACGTAATATGGCTACCAGAATTAAAACGGAAATTAAGCTATGTCTAAATATAATCCATGCTAATATTATAAATTCAAAAGTATCTCTGCCTCTGTCAGTTTATTACGTTTTTACGACTAAACGCGCAAAGCGTTCTGCGTAGCCTGCAATGCCAACATCATGTTTGTATTTACTAGTATATTTATCCGTCGAAGGTCTTCGGAAAGTGGCCTAAAACTTCCGGATACGGGACTCGCAACTGAACTGAAATAAAAAAAAAAATGGTTTATTATATGATCATCATTTAATTTAAGTAGGTACAGTGACGGAATGAAAAGGTTCGTCAATTTTCAAATTGATTCGTTCAACGTATCGCGAGTACATATTACCTTTTGAAACTTTGTTACAGAATAGACTGAGTTCGAAAAAATGATGCTTAACTGCTCGTTAATAATGTTCAAAATTTTTCAGATAATTTATCAGATTAATTGATTTTTGCATTACTGGTGCAAGTGAAAACCGACTCTAAGGTGAAGCATCTTTTCATTCCGTCATTGTACATATCTAAATAATATCAACTTTGTTACGGCTAACGGACTCGTGAACAATAAATATCTAATAAAGTAAAATAAAGTATTGCTGGACATATCACACAGCGCTATTTAGCCCCAAACTAAGCAGAGCTTGTACTATGGGAACCAGATAACTGATAGAATATTTTTACCCAGTTTTTAATACATACTTATACGAGGGGCACAATAAAACTTTCCGGAATCAATAATAAAAAATACTATTAATGGTCAAAAATGAAATTATTGTTTCTCAAAATACTCTCCTTTTGCGTCAGTGCACTTTTTCATACGATTGAACTAATTTTGAAAACATTTGTGCCACTCCTCCGTGGTGACGTCAGATACATGTTTTTCATACTCTTCGACAGCCTCTTCTGGTGATGAAAACCGTTGATTGCGTAATTGGTTCTTGATTTTTGGGAACAGAAAAAAGTCACACGGTGCCAGGTCAGGACTGTATGCTGCATGACTCATAAGTTGTACGTTTTTCGCCTTCAAAAACTCATTGGTCTGTCTGGCTGTGTGGGAACTTGCATTGTCGTGGTGCAAGATGATACGGCGTTTACCGTTATTTTCACGGAGTTTGTCAATAATTTCCGGTAAACAAATGGTCGTGTACCAGTTACTATTCACGGTACGGCGATTTTCTAAAGCAACACTAGCCACGTGTCCAGTTTTATTAAAAAAAGAAGCAATCATCCGCTTCGAGGCACTTTTCACGCGCGCCACTTTGGTTGGTTTTGGCTCATCGCGAAAGACCCATACGCTTGATTGCTGCTTCGTTTTGGAATCATAGCTATAAATCCATGTTTTGTCACCTATTACTATGTCCCATACCAAATAGGAAGCCCCTTCGTCAAGTCTTATCTGGCAAGCGTAGCATGACACCAAGTGATGCGGTCTGTTTTTTGAGCATCAGTCAAATTGTGTGGGATCCATCCTGAGCACAGCTTTCTCACACCTAAATGTTTGTATAGAATTGACTGTTTTTGACTCATGCCTATGTCTAAAGATGTCCGGATTTCATCGTAGGTCACATGCCTGTCTTTTTCGATCATACGGCGCACAGCATCAATGTTTTTGTTGTTCACAGCGGTGCAAGGGCGACCTTCTCGAATTTCATCATGGAGATTGACATGACCGCGATTGAATTCTGTAAACCAGCTATAAATAGTCGTCTTGCATGGTGCTCCTTTGCCAAAAGCAGATTGAAGCCGAACGACCCTCTGCTGAGCTGTCAAATTACACTTAAAATCGTAAAATATCATGCAACGAAAATTTTCCCGAGTTAAATCCATTTTATTATAATCACGCAATTCTTAAAATGACGCTACAATGTGAAAACAATTGACAATCAGATGGAACAAATTTTGTTCTACGACTAAAGAGCTCCATTTTCAAAATGTAGTAATAACTTTTTTTAATATTGTTTATGTAAGTGGCCAATTCCGGAGACTTTTAGTGTGACTATGTAATGTATAGAAAAACACCCAGACACGGAACAAATATCTGTAAATCATGCAAACATTTGTTCCGTGGCGGGAACCGAACCCACTACCTCCTGCATCTCAGCCGGCTATACGCCCACTGCGCCACGGAGGTCGTCAATAATTTGTAACAAGATTTTCTGTGTTCTGGTTCTTCCGATAAACATTGTTTTTATGGTACTTAGCTTTTATTTGATTACTTAGCACCTACGCTGCGCGAGATGTAGTTAAGTATGTAATTATAGTACAGTATTCAAGTAATTCGTTGATGATAGAGCACACTTCACGACGATAGCCCAATAATATCATATCCTTACCTTCTAATAATATCGTATCACATTTACTTACCTTCCTGAACAAGCAGAAATCTTTTAAAAAGGAATCCTTCGAACAATAAAAAGACGCAATTGGTCGTGCGCACTCAAAAACGTTTCGGAGCCTTATTCTGTTGGTTTCAGATTGGTTTCACAATGATTTTTTAGATATAACCATACATCGTTATTGTTTGTGGGTCTGTGTTATATCGAAGGTACAAGATGATGGTGTTGATAACAAAAGAGCACTAGATCCTGCCTCACAAAAAATCTTCTTCTTCTTCTTCACCTATCATATCAATGATTTATGCATACCTAATTATTTATAAGCTCGAAACTAAATTAACATTGAGTAGAACCTGGCCACGTCTATTCCAGTGTTGGTAGTCTTGTGGAGTGCAGGAAAGAAGCCTCCTCGCGGCACATCTCGGAAACAGCTAGGGCACGGTAGCACCGTCCTAGGCTGGCTAATTCTTTCACCACAATGGTTTATCAACAGAAAAAATCTGAATGCCCTCACAACAAATAAACACAGCAAAACCTATTACAATCAAAAACAATATATCCACTAAAATCTAAATATCACATATAACTATTACTAAAAGCTGGCATTTACAAATCTTAAATATTTCTGTAAAAGATTTCCGCTATATTTTAGAATGATTGTATATTTAAAATATATCCAAAATTCTAATCGACGAATCACCGATGCATTGGACCAATTCGTACATGGGTCGAAAGATGATGTTGGTGTTTTTTTTTTTTTATTGATTATAGTCAAGCGCTTGACCACTACCTCACCTGATGGTAAGTGATGGTGTGATCAAAGATGGAGCACGCTTTATTAGAAATAATCTATTCACTCTGGACTTGAAGACTCCGAGATTATAAGTGTTCGGAAAAACATACGCCGGAAGTGAGTTCCACTCCTTACTTGTGCTAATAAGAAAAGTTGAAGCAAATCGTTTGGTATGGCAAGGTGGTATACCGACCATGGTGGTACTTCTCGGTACGTCTGCTTGTCCGGTGGTGGAAGGGGGAGGGAGGGATAAGGTCATGAAGATCTTGCGTACATTTACCAAAATGAATCTTATAAAAAAGTCTGGCTACTCGGCGCCTATGCTCTAGACTTTATAAATTGGCTTCCACTAAGATAAAAGATAAAGAAAAAAGATAATAGGTAAAGTTAGTACAATTTTACATTGGTCTTAATGTATACAATTTAAGCTCAATTAACATTCTACCAGATAATTTCCTGGTGTGCAAATGTTACATCAAATAATTTAAAATTTGAATTTACTATTCTTACACAATACTAGGGAGTTATCACTAATAAATTGATAGAAGTAATATGATATCGACTAAGCAAAAATGATGTACGTATATCTTTGAAATTGACGGATGAACTGCGTTACAGAATGAGTCTGCCGAACCGTTCCAAATGCTCGTTAGAGGCGTTATTCGGACGAATTGCGGTAACAACGGAGATTTCCTCAGTCTACGGTTCTACGGTGGAAATTACAAGGAAATTCCCTCTGCAATAACCGAACCCTCGCTCGTAGAGAAATGCTACCGATATTTTTTTAATTAAATTACTGTGATAAAAGCAGCCTGGAAACATGTCGCGTTATTTCAGAATGTTTTCAGGAAAATTTAATCATGCTATTCTGTGAGATGGAAAATCTTTATGAAAGTGTGTCCCCAATTTAGTAAGCGTATTGTAAATTAATGTCAGATGTGCTAGAAATGTATCTGGGACTATCTGTATACATATTATTTATTTAATACTTTCACACAAAACATAATAGTGCTAGGAGGACTTAATGCTAATAGCATTATCCACCAGTCATCCTACACAGGAAAGAAGGTATTTCAAAGCTAATTATAAATACAGACCCTAAATGACTAAATAAGAATATAATAAAAATGCCTAACATAATATTTATAATATATATATATATATAAATACAGTTATCTTACGTAAATACCTATAAGTTAAAAAAAAATATTAAATAGAAATTACATTGCAAACCTAAGTCAAACGCATGATGGTAACGGTGGTTAAATTATTTATCTATGCAAGTATCAGTTTAAACATTATCATATATAAAACTTAGTTATCTTATTTAATAAAAATATATACTCATATCTTTATATACTCATTAACTTCACTTAATTCACTATCGCTATGTTATCAGTTATCCTCAGTCGACCTCCGTGGCGCAGTGGGCGAATAGCTGGCTGAGACGCTGGAGGTAGCGGGTTCGATTCCCGCCGCGGGACAAATGTTTGCATGATCTACAGATATTTGTTCCGGCTCTGGATGTTTTTCTATATACAAGAGCAATCTTATAAAATACTTAAATATTTAATTTTGATTGCCAAAGGGGTCAAAAAGAAGACGGTCAAGTGGGCTTAACTTACACATTTCAAATATTTTAATTTGTTTTATTTTAAATCTTTACTTTGGAGTTACTATGAATAAAGTCGAAAATTAAGAAAATACTCTGCAGTTTGTAAAGCGAACAATCTGAAATTAATGATTGATAGAAATATATGTAAAGTTAGCATTAAAAATAACGAAAGTCTCTATCTAGAACAGTTTATTAGAAATCGCCTTAAAAACCTTGGTTTCTGAGTCACATATTTAGATCATCATCATCAACAACCTATAACAGTCCGCTGCTGGACGTAGGTCGCTCCCAGGGTGCTCCACTGAGTTCGATCCTCAGCTCTTCTCATCCAATCCTTGCCAGGCACAGCGCGCAAATCATCACTCCATCTAGCCGGAGGGCGTCCTACACTTCGCTTGCCTAGACGTGGTCTCCACTCCAGAACACGTTTACCCCAACGGTTATCGGTTCTGCGGCAGATATAACCGCATATTTAGATAGCGCTTCTAAATTAGCATGAATAACATAACTACGGAACCCTTGGTGCCCGAGTACTACTCATACTTTACCGGTCTTGATTTTATTAGATAATAATATTACAAAAAGGAAAGATTTGATTGTTGTTTGTTTGTTTGCATTGAATAGGCTCCGAAACTACTGGACCGATTAAAAAATTATTTCACCGTTGGGAAGCTACAATATCCTCGGGTGACATAGGCTACTTTTTACCCAACTGCGCAGAAGGAGGGTAATGTTTTTATTGAAAAACTACGCGTGCGAAGCTGCAGATTGGTCAGCTAGTATTAGATAAGGTAGCAGCACAAACCCAGGGGCCACCAGATGTTATATCTAACTAAGACTTCACCTACATGGCATTGCATTGCGCCCGTCATCCTGTGACACGCAGTGACAAGTTTCATGTGCGTGTAATTTGACATTGGAACACAGGAATACATACTGCCCCAGACAAACACTTTCTAACAAATATGAAAATTGAATAAAAGAGTATGTATCAAGAGTATGTATCTCTTGAACTTAAAGTAGAGGTATTCCACGAACGGCACCGATTTGATGAGCACCTGTCTGAAAAGCACCAATGTTATTCCACGAACGGTACCGATTAATTTTGATGATTTTAGCTTGGTGCTTTTCGTGGAATACTAAACCTTTTTTTATGTTAGTTGTGGTCACCATCGCCTATTGACACCGACAACACCCGAGGTATTGTCGATGCGTTCCCTACCCTGTCGAAACCTGTTTACATTTCTCTTGAAGCGTACCATGACGTAGTCTTTAAAATTATTCCACAAACGGCACCCACATGGTGGTAGCTTCTAGGGATGGGGTATTTTATATAGGTAAATTATTGATTTTTATTTTTATTACCTACAAAATGCTTATGCACACCTTTCACAATCGACCTGAAAATAATGCTGTTTTCCGAATAGAATTCATAAATTATTCTCTTATTGCTGAAGACGGAATGTCTGGGTGATATCTCACGATTAATATTCATGACTGACTGAAGGCAGCCGCCTATAAGTACCTACTAATGCCTACTAATTCGGAGAAGACAAGTCAGGCCTGCGGTATGAATACATTTCGAAAGGTACTAGGAGACTTTTAAATAGTTACCATTTCTACCATTTTTAGGACAACTTGGGAATCAAATTGCGTCACTGAGAGGATGGTACTGAATTTATTTTATTTAAATCAGAAATATAGTGATTATTATAGTTGTAAGAAATATTTAACGTAAAACGTACGTACGTATTAGGTAAAATTTGACGGTACTTCAATAGAAATCAGCAAGGTAGTCAAAAATCTGGGGGTACTCATGGATAGTCACCTATCTTGGGGACCTCAACTAGCAGCGGTAAGCCGAAAAACCTTTGCTGCAGCTGCCTCTCTTAAACGGCTGCGAAACTTCCTTCCGACTTCCACCAAAATTGCACTTGCACAATCATTGTTGCATCCTATTCTCGACTATGCTGACGCCAGCTATCTTGATTTAACTGAAGATCAACTCAACAAGCTTGAGCGTCTCCAGAATTTCTCTATTAGATTCATATTTGGCTTGCGCAAGTACGATCACATTTCAGAGTATCGCCACAGACTTAAGTGGTTACCTATCCGTCTTCGCCGGAATGCGCACATCCTTTCCCTCCTTTACAGCATCCTTTTCATCCCTTCTACTCCATCCTACCTCAAAGAACGCTTTGACTTTCTTCACCTTTCCAACTCTCGACCCTTACGTTCCTCTGAAACCCTTCAATTAAAAACTCCTCATCATACCTCAGTATTTTATAGTTCCTCTTTTACTTTGCAGGCTACCAGGCTCTGGAATGCCCTACCTATCTCAATTCGTCACGCTAAATCTCTCCCTATCTTTAAAAACTTGGTCAGACAACACTATATGTCATCCATCGCTCACTAGACCATTTATTAATTTTACATTTTTATAATTTATATATGTAGGTATGACAATATATATTTTTATGTATTATAATATTAATATTTATGTAATTTTATGATTATATTATACATTATAATTATGCAATTTATTTTATATTATCTATATTTTTTATAAATATTGTACGTGTACTATTAATATCGGATTTACGCCGCCGTCCTTATTTTGTTCACATAGATCCTGTCCATCCAAAGGTTGCCTGGAAGAGATCGCTTTTAGCGATAAGGCCGCCCATTGTACCTATTGTTTAAGAGTGTATTTTCTTATAAATGATTGTATTTAAATGGTGTGCAATAAAGAAATTATCTATCTATCTATCTATCTATTTAGATGACAAGGATCTTGTTTAATAACAATAATAACTAATTCAATTATTTCGACATTGTTATTACAATTAAAATGTAACCTACTAATTAAACTCGACATTGCATGCGCATGCGTAAAACGCTGAATATGGCTACACTTATATGTAATACTAAACACCTTGTACCTACCCATATTACGCAATAAATTTTATTTGAAAGGAAATACGTAGACGAAGTAAATTCACTGACATAGGCCAGAGGATTAGTAAGCTGAAGTGACAGTGGGCGAAGCACATAATACGAATAACTGACGGCCGTTGGGCAGAAATATTCTCGAGTGAAAACCACGCACTGGTAAGCACAGCGTAGGCCTGTTCCTCGTTCCCTACTAGATGGAAATACGATCTAACAAAGTTCCTGCTGGGAATAAGGTGTAGGCCATATGAGATTATTAGCCCTATGCTTGCAGTGGACCAACGACTGATAAGATAGTGATAACTTATCTCCTTAAATTATATTTTGTTAAACAAATACTAAATACCGAGCGGTACTTAGTTAACCTGGAGAAAATCCCCCTACTTGGTAAACTTGCTGTATAAACAATTAATTATTAAACTTAAATGAAATTATGTGGCTAAATATTTTATCCAAAGGCTTCATCATAAAATCACGAGTGTTCGTTAAGAACGAGGATTTAATATTTTTCAATAAAGTAAATTTAAGTAAACATAACGAACATTATATAGACGAAATAAAAACTATAAATAAATACAGACTGAACTATATCTGCGTACCTGCTTTAAAAGTAGAAGGTTTTTTGGTGAATAGAAACTTTATTCTTATTCTTGTTAAGGTACTTAGCTTATATCCTCAATTTCTAAATTTGTTTGGCTTTTGTTTTCGCGCCTCAAATTAGTCATCGCACTGTGCGTATTTTTGCATGGAGTGACAGAGACAGTTGCACGATGTCGGCCCCGGCTATAAAGTCCTTAAACTCAGGGCCTAAAAACTCCGACACCCAGTTTGCCCACTAGTTCATACGAACTTGCATTCAGGATGAATTTGTAAACATTTGACAAATTTTATAAGGACCATCTCTATTTGTAATTTAACATGATATTACTAGTTGTTTTGTGAGAACTGAGAACAGTAGACCTCGTGTCTCAAGTCCAAAAGTAATTTGCAAAACAAAATTGACGAAGAAAGTTCAATTTTAAATCGAATTTCAGGTCTTTGAATTTTCCAATAGGCTTACTTATATGTACTTACTAACTTACTTTTGAGCAAAATATTGGTATACATTTTAGCGATTACGCGCGTTCCCTTGCTCTTATGAGGTCAAATCTAGTGTCTACGGATTTGTCTTGTGAAGGCGAAGCAGTCGTAGTTCTGTAGTAGTCAGTAGTGTAGTCTGATTGGTATAGGTAGGTATAAATTAAAAAAAAAAATCCGTCCATATATAACGTTACAGCAAACTTCCCCCCCTTTTGCCCCTCCATTTTCCCCTTTAGGAAAATTTTACTCAACATCTTGTGTAGAATGAAGTTGTTGTGTAGAATGCTGTAGAATGAAGCCTCTCAAATTTGATTGATATCCGTCGATAAATAACGCTACATCAAACTTCCCTCCTTTTCCTCCCTATTTTCTCCCCAATCAAAATATGCGATCGATTAAAAATTTTAAATAAATCAAGGAACTTGTGTGCCAACTTTTGTCAAAATCAGTTGAAAAATTCGACCTGTAGGCGAGAACAAACAGACAGACAGACAGCCGGACAAAAGCATTTTTGACCAGTCTCGAAACTGAGACGCTTCGCTCGCTCGGCCAATTAAATAATTTCAATCCATCAATGACGTTAAAAACCATTTTCTCATAGGTACATACATTGCGGTGTCTTTATACAGTGTGGTTTGTTATGGAAGGATAGATTTTTAACTTCAATATTTGATTGTCATAAACACAGATTTGTTTAAAAAAAGCAGTTCCTTCAAATTGGTCAATAAGTTTAAAGAAATAGATATTATGACATTCCCTTGTCAATACATCTATGAAAATCTAATGTATGTTCACAAAAATATTAATTTGTTTAAGAAAAATAGCGATAATCATAATTTTAATACTAGAAATAAAGATAAACTCGCTGTTGCCACATGTAGACTCCATAAAGTTAGTAAATCGTTTAAAAGGCAAGGTGTGCGCTTTTATAACAAACTCCCAAGGGATGTACAAAAATTGACAATTAACAAATTTAAAAACGTAATTAAACAAAATCTTTATAAAAGAGCCTACTATAAAATATCGGATTATTTAGATGATAGAGAAGCTTGGGATTGAAACTGCCCCAACTCGTTCAAAATGTTACAATTTAGACGTAATTTCTTTTCTGTATTATGTACCTATTGTAAAAGGATCATTAAAAAAAAACAACCAGCCTGGTTTTCTTGCCTTTCTTTCCTGGCTTGGTCGCGAAGGAACAGGCAGTAAAATTGACGTTTCAAAGTGATCCTTGTGATTTTAATGAATAAAAATATTTGACTTTGACTTTGACTTTGGTCGACTTCTACTTTAACCTGTAAGAATAGTACTATTTTTTTTTGAGCATATATTTCTTATTGTTTCCCTTGATACATGGAAAACGGATTATATATTTATAGAAGCGCCATTGTTACCTATTTACCAGCTAATCCCACAGAGATTGCTACGTTCCGATGAATATATATTCACGTACGGGATTGAGGTAATCTCGTTACCCTAATCTTCGAATGTCTTCTGCGAATAAAGTTTTACCTAAAATTAATTCTAAGTGATTACGTTAGAACAAAGCTCTGTTAAATCCGCGACTTTTTGATGATATTTTGTAGAATCTACGTGTTTATTTGATTTCGGGGCTTTGGAGTATGTCTGTTAGGTTTTTGTTAATGAGAACAAGTCTAGGAATTCTGGGTCTAGGTCAAATTTAGATGTTTTTATTGTAGAACAACTTCGTAATATATATATACATATATATATATACTTCGTAATCGCCATAGTTATCTAACAGATTTAGGCACATGACTCATACTGAAACCAGTATTGTACGATAAAATAAGCCCAACAGTAGCCACAAAGGCCATATTGCAGCTGATTAAACGAGCTATTTAGAGCCTTGTATTTAAATAAATCTTTCTATAGAATTTAAACATTATTTTTAATAAAATTCTCTTATCCATTTTGTTTAATAGAATCATCCCCTCTTAGGTTGATATGCATTTTCCAATTAGGGTGAATTTTAGTTTTAAGACAGACTTATCTCGGTGCGTAGCAATGTTCTACGCTCGTAGCATTGTGCTAGGAAGGTGCTACGAGCGTAGTTGGAGACAAAAAACTATCTAACAACTTGTGGTTCGCCCCGAACTGAGATCTCGTGATCCTCCCATAAAAAAAAAACAAAATATTATTAGTAGTCTATCAGAATAGTGCCACAAAAAGCACAACCAACTTACTTAGTAAAATTGACGTTTCAAAGTGATCCTTGTGATTTTAATGAATAAAAATATTTGACTTTGACTTGACTTACAGTTTCATTCAAATTACAAGTAACGGGAGTTCATGTTAATTGGATACATTTTTTTGGGGTAGAAATTGTATTTATTCTGGATTTAGGACTTTTCTCGATATTTATGTCAGTAAAGCTACACGCAAACAAAATTTCAGCACTATGAGATAACTGGTGTACCCTGTGAATTTCGTCAAAGTTCAGTTTTTATTATGGCTAATAACTTAAAAACTACCCGGTTTAAACTAAAAATAAAAACGGCGTCAAAATGTACTGATAAAGACTTTTCATTAAACATGCCATTTGATCGGATAGTCCCATTTTTTTTTTACCTCTCTTGAACCCCAATATCTCAACAACCCCCAAATATTTTTAGCTCATTTAGTCACACCAGAATTATGCTATTACTATCTACCTATGTATCAACTTTCACGATGATCTGATCAACGCTTCGAAAGTAATCCTTAGACAAACAAACATACATACATATATTATATACATACATACAACGCCGATTTGCCCAAGTGGATTTGGACAAAAATCTTCTTAGATGATACAAAACATGTTATACTCGTATAAAATGGCTTGAACTGTCATGAACAAAAAAGGACACCAGAACACGATTACAAGCTTCGACGGCTTCAATATAAAGGAGTTTCAATTGCGCTCCGTTACAAGTTTCTGTAAAGACGATGCGTACTGTCCATTCCTAAAGCCTTGAAATATTTTGAGCCTTAGTATGGTGTAATACGGTTGAGTTTGGATACGTGTGGATGGTTGTATTGTGGATACAGAGCCTGGGGACGACTCCATCGCAGCGGCCTCGTGTGGATTATTCGATTACTAAGATCGTGACCAAACAGTGCTAGTAGAGATGGCGTGCAATCACTCCATTTTAGTTTACCAAGAGATCTCGATACTGATTTTAAAATATATTTTTTAGAAATTTTCCTTTTAAAGTTTTCCGTCGAGATTATAGTCTCGTTCAAAAAGGGTGTACATTTTTTAAAGGGTCGGCTACGCGCGATTTATGCCTTTGATAATAGAAACTAACTAGTGGTTCGCCCCAAACTGAGATCTCGCGAGTCTCTCATAAAATAAAAACAAAATATTGTTCGTAATCTATGACTATAAAAATAGTACCCCAAAATAAATAACCAAATTACTTGAGTACAGTTGCATTAAAATTACAAGTAAGGGGAGTTCATGTAATTTGGTTATTCTTTTTTGGGGTACAAATGGCAGTAATTCTGGATTTCAGACTTTTGCCTATATTTGTGTCACTAAAACTACACGCATACCAAATTTCAGTACTGTGGGGTCACTGGTGTACCCTGTGAATTTCGTCAAAGTTCAGTTTTTATTATGGCTGATAACTCAAAAACTGCAAAGACTAAACTAAAAATAAAAATGGGGTCAAAATGTACTAATAAATACCTAATAGTCTCATGTTAATTTTTTTACTCCCCTTGAACCCCAATATCTCAACAACCCCCTCACATTTTTAGCTCATTTCATCACACCGAAATTGTGCTTTCACTAACTAACTAGACACATCAACATTGTCTAGGGATATTCAACATTTTGTTGATTTTTACAAAAATTGAAAATAATTTCTCTAGAAAACTAGGTATGGCAAGAATCTTTATTTTGTGTTTTTTATTATATTATAATAATAAAACAACTGTTTGATATTATTTTTTAATAAAAATTTAAGTATGAACAAAATCTCGAAAAATCAGAAAATTTACAAGGTTCGGTAAATTGTGTTAAAACTATTTATCGTTGCCATGACTTTATAAAATTATCTTTATACAATTTAAGAATCGGTGTTGCCTCCCCTGACGTTGATAACACATCTGCACCGATTATTCATACTCAAAATTAGGGTGTCAAAGTCTCGCTGGGGTATGCGATCCCATGTTCTTTTTAAATGGCAAAAAAGTTGGTCTTCTGTGGTCAAATTTGATGGAAAATTGCTGAAAGCCCTTCGCTGCAACATGTCCCAAGCGTGTTGAATTGGGTTTAAGTCGGGTGACTGTGCAGACCAGTCCAAAACCACGACAACATGTTCCTGAAGAGCAGCTGACACTAAACGCGCCGTGTGTGGAGGGCAACAACTGAAATTCCTGGCCAATTTGAACTCTATGAAGGATTCTACGACCTCGTTCCGGCATTTTAGTGCAGTCATGCTGCCTCTTATCCAAATGAGCTCGGTTCGCGCTCCAATACGAATTCCCGCCCAAACTATGGTTGTCCCACCTCGGTACGAATGGACCTCTTGTGGCTGCTGGAGGCGACTTTCTATGCCTGGAACTCTCCAAACACGTGTTCTTCGTGAATCGGGGTGGAATACAAACCGAAACTCATCAGTAAAGAGAACCATTGTCCATTGTTCCATAACAAATGTTCTTGAGCCCAAAGAAGTCGCCTTCCGCGATTGCCTCGTCGTAGAGCTGGCACACGAAGAGGCCTACGAGAATGAAGATCGACTTCATGTAGCCTTCTGCTGACGGTTTGGTCGCTGACTGACAGCTGATGGTCTGACTGAAGCCTTTGCACTAGCTGCTTTGCTGTGAGATTGGGTTCCCTCCTGGCGGAATTTTGGAGAAAACGATCTCGTCTAGGGGTGGTTACTCATTTTTTTCCAGTGTGGCGCTCTCTTACATCCCCAGTAATACGATAACGTGACCACAATCGAGAAATTACGTTTTGATTGGTGTTTAGGGTATTGGCAACCACGCGTTGGATAGCACCCCCTTGTAACATGCCTATCGCTCTTATCATTTTTTCTCTGCTCAAATGTTGACGTTCTATGACATTACTAATATCAGAAGATCCGTTAAAATTAAAAATTACTTAGATGGCACTTATTGAAAATGAAATAAAAGTTAATTTATCTTATTCAAAATTAACGTTGTTTTATTTAAATTGGAGTCCCCATTCTATCTTTTGTTTATTGCCTTCTATATTTTTTTTCCAAATTTTGAAAGGAGAACAAAAGAGGTTTAATTCCATATATAAAAATTTTCTAAAAAGCAAATAGTTTGTAAGCTAATCATTTCAAAATGGAATATCCCTAGACAATGTTGATGTGTAACTTTTGAAACTATCATGGTTATTAACACTATTTGTACTAAAAACGGGATATTTACCATGATTTGTGAGTTCTTGAGTTTACCCGTGATCATGGCGCATGCAACTGCGTCGAAATATCGGGACTCTCAAGAACTCACAAATCATGATAAATATCCCGTTTTTAGTACAAATAATGTTGATGTGTGTATATAGCAAATATCACGATGATCGGATCAACGCTTCGAAAGTTATCCTCGGACAAACAAACATACATACATAAATACATACAACGCCGATTTGTCCAAGTTGATTCGGAGATCTCGCTTCGCTTGATCAACTATCAGGTGGGTCGTATGCTTGTTTGCAACATGTACTAAAAAAATATCTTGGAGTACGATTCATTTTTTTCAGTGCTAGAATAAAGATTGAAATTTATAAAGTGTAATGATATTACTTTATCTTGAGTGCCTTATTATTAAATTAACGTAGAAAGACGGAGAGCTGATGATACATTTGGGGAATAGTTTTAGGCTCCTTCAGGGAAAAAAATCAGGGATGTTGCGAATATTCGCATCTGCATCCACAAATGCGGAGCTTCCGCATATATTTGGATATCTGCATCCGCATCCGCATCCACAATAATCAAAGCGGATGTGAATGTAATACAAGTTGCGACAAGAAAGAAATTGGGCGGGGCCGGTGAATGGCGCGTGCCGTTCGCAGTGACAATAACCAATGGAAGTGAAAAATTGATGACAAGATCCGACGCGTTTGTTGTGGTGCACCATTTGTTTTTTGTAACATTATGTGTTTGTTTGCGCTGTGGATTACTTATCGTATAGATAGATATTTTGAGTGTTATTGTGATACAGTGATCATTATGTGTAAAATTATTGTTTATTGGGAAATCTTTAAATTAGTCTTAGCTCAGCTTATTAAATTATATCGCCAGGTAAATGCCATTATGTTACACCGGTAATACGTTTTATTGTAGGTAAAGTGTATCGTTTTATAACAATATTCTTTATTTTTCCAGCGAGGTTCCCATTATTGATAGATTATCTAACAAGTTAATTAACAATGTCACCACTGACACAAAGCAATATATCGAATTATTTTGAACCAAATATAGAATACCAAGATAAGGCTGATTGTAAAATGTGCAATAAAAGCTACTCTCGCAAGGGTCGTACCACCTCGTCTTTCAAAAATCATCTAAAGTCGATGCACCCAGAAGAATTATCCATATTTGAGAGCATGAGTAAAGAAAAATAATTACAGAATACAACATCTGACGATATATAAGATCTTAAACAGACGCATTCGCGGACGTGAGTCTTCAAAAATCAGCATCCGCATTTACATCCGCGGATGTGAAAAAATCGGCATCCGCAACATCCCTGCTTCAAATAGTAAAAAAAAAACAGTCTAATATCTAGTATAATAATCTATGTATAGTATCAAAAATTGAAAGGCAGGCAGGGCGTTTCTGGTTGTTTCTCTACCACACAGTATAAGAGAGTTGCAAAAAAAAAAATCCAAGCATCTCAGTTCGGAGTAAATCACTAGTTAAAGTAACTTAGCGGCAGTCGGGACATACTTTTAAATCGTCCAAATAGCTAACCAAATATAAGTTTAACCTAATATGCTAAACTTAAAATAATTCCAAGTTGCCTAAAACTCTTAGTTTTGGAGATTTTTTGCAAATTTTTTATACTGCGCCGTAGTGAAATAACCAGAAAACCCTACCCTATTCCCGATTCCAGATTCACTTAACAGATATAGTACTGTTATTTATGATTTCAAGTGGGTTTTTAGGCAAGGGCAAGTGGCATTTGTATCAGCTCTCGGGCTATTACTGAGTAAAATAATTTACTAAAATAATAGACTCAAAGTGTCAGTATTCAAACAACACTCGTTTTTAATTTGCCTTTTGGATAATATCGATCGTATTCCCAAAGCTCCTTGGTACAGATAAGATCAGCAAATAGGTAAGATAGTGTTGGCATCGATATGTCCCACGGGTGTCCGACTCTAGTACCTGTGTAGATAAACAGTACAGGCGCTAACAAACATTATTTGGAAAAGGGAAATGTGATGCCATTCCGTGTTAAGGTAAATTTTCCAAATAAACAAATGTGGTGGTTTTCTGAGAACTGTCAAAGATACAGGCTGACCCAGAATATCTATGTATATTCTAATAATTTGTTTAAATTGACTTGTAAACTTATTTTACCAATAAATGACGAACTCCGTGTTGCAGTGGGCGAATAGCCGGCTGAGACGCAAGAGGTAGCGAGTTTGATTCCCACCGCAGAACAAATGTTTGCATGATCTACAGATATTTGTTCCGGGTCTGCATGTTTCTCTATGCATTATAAGTACGTATTTGCAAAAAACAAGTATATAAGTATTCTATCAGTTATCTGGTTGCCATAATATAAGCTCTGCTTAGCTTGGGGCTAGATAGCGCTGTGTGAAATGTCTAGCAATATTTATTTATTTAGGTAGACACGGAGATAGAGCTTCCCTTAAAGGATAACAATTATATTCTAAGCCACCTTGTAAAAACCAGCATCGTCATTGCTGCTATTTTACTTTTTTCCTTGTCTCTTTCTCTTTTATAGAAAGGGATCTATATAATTTGTTATCTTACAAAAGGGAAAGGTTTCCCCTTTTGTAAGTTTTCTTAGAAAAATTATGTCATGTACCACGGCCAGATTTCTGTAAGAATTTTTTTGAATGGTGTAAAGCTTGTTCATGTGCTGTAGTTTTAAGATGGTGCCCTCAAGCGTGGCTCTAAAATCTTCAACCAAAATGGAAATATAAATTCAACTCATGCTATTCAAGTTTGTCTCCCATATTTCCAGAAAATAAAACCACTAGAGAACTTAACCATTTCACGAATCTTAAGGATTTGATTTGAGTAGATTATTTCAAGGAGAAAGCTTAAACGTACCGCGTCCGCTGCCAACATGCCATACAGTTAAGCTCCAGTAATAACATAAGTGCACGCTTTAACCAAGAGATATATCAAGTTAGGAAATTTGAAACCGCGCCTTCAAACTTTGTCCGTTGAAATGGGGCATGTTCTCTCCTGTGTGAATTGATTGTGGCGATAGGGGTGGGTACTTGAGGATTGGTTCGAGGTTAGTCTTTGGCATACTTTAGTCTTTATATCTATTGAAGATGTTTCATCTCAAAGCGAAGAGTAGACTGTTATAGTATTTTCAAAATTTTTGCCATCACTGTACATAATTACTGATTTAAACGTGTGTCTGCCCGCGACCACCTGTTTAAATCAGTAATTAGACATTATATATAAGTGAAATGTAGCAAACACTGCAGTACTGGACAGATTTTAGATGGAATAGACTTGCTCAGTGACATACCAATCTCTCAGATTAGCCGACTTAGTTCACAAGGCATGGTCAATAAGTGTACAGCTAACTGTACTTGTGTTTCTCACGATATGTTATTTTTTTTAGTTATAAGTAAATGTGCATGAATTATTCGAATAGAACAATAAAATTACTTCTAATAATATCCTGCGACAAAACAATTATTCAAATATGAATTACTATTGTTCAGCCATGTTCGTTACAAGCATGGAATAATTAAATTTATTTACAAAGGCAAATCACGCAAATGCTATCAGATTGCACGGACTAATAAAACCAGAATATTGTGATGCCTAATACGTCCTCACAAGTGTAGTAACAATAAACTTAGTTTAAACAATATAAATTGGTAAGTTTGGTATTCAACTTAATGTTAAAGTTATACAATAAAATTGTTTTTCATCATTCATGCGCCGAAAGTTGGTCATTGTGAGCTTGATATTTGGCTCCGTAAATGCGATTTACGATATGGAAAATAGAATGATGCAGATTGCTTTTAATAAATAAATATTGCTGGACATTTTACACAGCGCTATCTAGCCCCAAACTAAGCAGTGCTTGTACTATGTGAACCAGATCACAGATAGAATACTTATATGTATATATATATATATATTGTACATACATGCTTATAATATATAGAGAAACAACCCGGAACAAATATCTGCAGATCATTCAAACATTTGTTCCGCGGCGGGAATCGAACCCGCTAGCTCCTACGTCTCAGCCGGCTATTCGCCCACTGCACCACGGAGGTCGTCAATAATAAGTTAAAATGAAATACAATCTCCAATTATTTCTTCTCTCTCTCCTTATTTCCACCTTAGTCACATTCATAAAGGGAAGTATTATTTGATCCTCAAAAATCTAATTGATCTATTGTAAATGTGTACTTTTAAAAAATTATGGGTATTCTAAAATAATGTTTGATCTCCTTATTTAATTATTGGCCTAGATGAGTGGGATAACCAACACTGAGCACGCCAACTCTAGGCAGTCTTGTGCGTTATAAAAAAGACCCCTAAAGTGTTATAAAAAAGCGCGGAGCCAGAAGCTCGCGTGGAAGGTCCTGAGTGGAGCAATCCCGTGAAGCAGAACGGAGCGAAGGGTGCGAGTGAACCCACACCAAAAAACTACGGTGGCGTTAATACGTAAGTACCCATTTAGCACTTACGTATTTATTAATGCCACCGCAGCTACAGATTTGGCGGTTTAAAGTGCCTCCAAAGTTAAAAATGTATCGAACTTTATTATTAAATGCTTATATCTCTATCAAACTTAATTTATAATCCTCAAACATTTTTTGCGTAGGTCCAAACAGATTAAAGTATCATTTGTTTGATTTATTTTATGTCTCACTAAAAGAGAATCAATCATTAAAAAATATGACCGTTTAGATTTTTTTGCTTGCTGTTTTTGCAAAAATAAAATGATCATTTAAATACATGCCATTCATAAATGCTGAAGTTAAATAAAACCTCCATGACAAATCCCTTATTTATATTTAAAAATGAAAGAGGCCACATTAATAATATGCTAGAATGAAATACAACCTTCATGAAAAATCCAAAATCCATATTTCTAATTACATGAAAAATGCCACGTAAATTTTCTTTTTAGCAACAAACTGTTTTTAAAATACTTTTTAATTTTATCGCATTCGTGATGAATAGGTATGTGTTATACTCGGGTCTAAGCGATCAATAATACCCTCGAATGTCTCGGTGTACAACAGATCGCTTACAGCCCTTCTATAATAATGTACTATTTTTATAATAGTTGAATACGGTCAAAGGCTGGCCAAGCTGTAAGGATGAGTGTAGGTGTTAGGAAAGCCTGTTCTGTCAAACAATCTTGTTCCAGTTACTACAGCGGTTGCGTCCTGAACTCATTTCTGGCGTCTGTTTTCCGGATCCCTATAAATAATAAGTATATAAATAGTGCTGGACATTTCACATAGCGCTATCTAGCCCCAAACTAAGCAGAGCTTTTACTATGGGAAACAGATAACTGATAGAATACTTACTTAGGTTCTTATATACTTATTTTTTGTAAATACATACTTATATAATGTAATATATAAAATTCTCGTGTCGCGGTGTTTGTTGCCAAACTCCTCCGAAATGGCTCAACTGATTTTCATGAAATTTTGTGTGCATATCGGGTAGGTCTGAAAATCGGTCAACATCTATTTTTCATACCCCTAAATGTTACGGGTGGTCCACCCCTTAATTTTTTTTTTTTTTTTTGGCATTTTTTTTTTGTTTTTATTTTTTTATGATACATAATTCAAAAATACATACAACCCTAAATGTTCACCCTTCTACCACCAACCTCTATCTCAGCTTAGCAACACAACATTTACTGATTCTAAGGCGGTACGAAGCTCGTAGGGTTAGCTAGTAATATATATAAAAATCTCGTGTCACAGTGTTTGTGGTCGCACTCCTCCAAAACGGGTAGACCGATTTTAATGATTTTTTTTTGTATATTTGGTAAGTATGAAAATAGATCGTAAAGTGTGTTTTACCGTCGTATACCCACTCCCCATTTTTTATCGCTATTTTAGTATTTATGTATGAGCAATATCCATATAATTAATTTAACGGTCATTCATTGAAGTGAAATCATTTACATGAAGTGTCACATCACTTTGACAAGAGTGTTTTTATCCCGAAGTTCCCACGGGAACGGAAAATTTTAAGCGTGCGAAGCCGCGGTCGGGTCAGCTATTAATATATGTATAGAAAAACATCTATACCCGAAACAAATATCTGTAGATCATGCAAATATTTGTTCCGCGGTGAGATTCGAACCCGCTACCTCCCCCCGGTATAATCTCACATCCGACAGGCGTCGGTAACAGTTTCGCGAGTTCAATGGTTTTTTTCCCCATCTCAAAAAATGCTCAACGCCCCTAAAGAAGTTTTCACTTCAAAAAAACTTAATGCGATAAATGGAGAGGATAAATCATCTTCAACTGGTATATGTAAAGACCTTATCTGTATTATACGAGTATGTTTTAGCTTGTATGTGTTACAAGATGGCCAAAACAAGTATTGACAAGAAACTTCTTTAATAAAGTAAACAATAATCGCCACGCAAACGGATTTACCGAATAGAGGTATTTTCCGAACTGTCACATGCACCAAACGATTGGATTCCAGCGGCCACTCGACTCTGCCTGTCGGATCGCTGTCATCCTAAGGCCAATACATTCCACATAGACCCAGTATTAACTTGAATCGGTATTTTATTGTTTTCAGTCCAAGGAATAGGGATTTGCTGGGTGTGGAATTATTGGGATAAATATTGAGAGATACGAGTACGTTCTATTTTTGTACACTAAATAAAACAAAATTGTGTCTAGTGATCGGAAGAAACTTAGGGTCGAATAAACTTCAGACGTGACGATATTATATTGGTTTAAGTTTTTAAACGGAACCATTAAAGAAAAAGAAAAAAAGATTCCCTTTTGTAATAATTTTATAAATTCCTATTACTTTTGATGAACCAAAACCCTTTAAAGGATAACTTTGATAATTAATAGATTACGTAAATTGATATTTCCTTTTTAAAAACACGAATTAATTGTTCTTTTCCCTAATATTCTTTATAAAATAATACATAAACGCTTTTTATATTATATTTCAAGGAAAAATCTTCGTTGCTAAATTGTTTGATATTTAATCAGTTACAGTTAACCTAACAGAACACCTACCGACCTTTTACTTTGTACTTTATACTTAGGCAAAGATATTTAAGTAAAATACTTTTTAAAATATTTAGTTTTAGGTCTTTTGTTGATTATGTACAACTTTTTCTTAGAAACTCAATTTTGAATCAAACCTTATCAGCATTTCTTTAGTAGTTTTTTCGTTATTCTACAAGTAAGCAATTAATTTTCTGTTAAAGACACAAGTGATGTGTGAGTGGGGAAACTTCTTTCTGAGTTTTTGCTCGACTAACTGTCGGTTACACGCCACAGCCTAATCAAGGGTCCCTGTGGACTTGCCAGAATAACTTTCTGATAATGTTCGAGCCAAATAACGATGAATGTGTTTTCATGCCTTTCGTTTGTTTTAAGAAATATGTGTTTAGCTGTAGTCAGGACATTCGAAACTTTTCATGGAGACCTTGAATTGACGTATAGTTTAAATTAAATGTCTCATCTAAGGCGTCTTGTTTAAAATATAACTGAATCTACTCGTATATACAATCGTGATCAAGGTCGTGAAGGTGTCAAGGTAAACACCTTCTTTTTGAATGTTGGTAAATAGAGTTTAAAAATAATCAAATTTACCTAAATTAGATATGAAGTTTTCTATTATTTCAAAGCTTTGGGTCGTGAAGTTTTTTAACAATTATTTTCCCACAATATCAACGAAAACCTGCACAAAATGCGATAACCATAATCGCTTATGATATTATACTCACTTCCGCACCTAATCTCTTCGCTGTAGATCCATTTGCAAACACATTAACTGGGAATAAAGTGCCGGCGTGAAGTGGCTTTCACGCGACGCCTGAGAGAAAATATCAGCTATAACATATAATTACACACACTATTCTTTGTGCAGAACAGGCGAAATGATATGCGGTGGTTGGCATACGTATAAAACTAGCTGTTGCCCGCGATTTCGTACGCGTTACACTACTAAATGTGTAGGTACCATAGAAATAAAGCTTAACTCACTGTTGCAACTTGACTTGACACCCAATTTTTATTCCATGGGAACTGGTTTATGAGATAAAAGGTAGTCTATGTGGTAATCCAAGTTATAATCTACGTATATACCAAATTTCATAGAAATCGGTGAAGCCGTTATGACGTGATTAAGTAACAAACAATCAAACAAATAAATAAACAAACATCTAACCTTTCGCATTTTTATTACTGTGATTGACGTAAGAATCTGCCACCTATACTGTCTCTTTAAAATCCACTAGTGACCAACGTTTGACAAGTAAAATGCTTATGAACTGCCCCAAGTTACTTTAAAGAACTGTCAAATGATTCAGTGATGAACTGTCACTAGGTGACTTTCAGATAGAGAATAGGTGAGAATGGTCAGGGGTTTGAGTTTCTAAACATATAGTACGTGTGAACTTATTAAATTAGTAAGCAAATTGAACGCGAACACGATTAAACAAAACTACGTCAAAGTCAAAAGGCAAAACCGAGCGAGTTTAACAGATTAATTGAAGAACCAGAAACTCAAATGTATGATTTCTCGAGAATCAAGAAATGGTATTGTAGTGTAAGTTGGCCTCACGCTATTTACGGATGTTAGTGTAACAATAATAGAAAGTTGGTTCAAAATATGACCCGTGACCGTACTGTTGATTTCGTGAACCGATGATTGAATTGACTCTCACTATTAATGATTAATGATATCTTACATTGAAATACTACAAACCTCCCTAATTTATACCACACTTAAAAGCCAAGAAAGAAAATCTGTAATGTAAATGGTCGGTCTAAAGTTCAATTCAAGCAAGCGACTTTCTTTTCTCACAACTTTTAAACTTATCGTGAAGTGAAATTCGACTTGAATAAGCTTGTTCCTAACCAATTGAACCAATATTCTCAGCACCGCTTCCTTACTTTTATCGGGCATTACCGATAACGATATTTATTATCATATTATCAGCGTACTGGTACACTTATCCTTTACTGCAAATGGGATGCATCCTTATGTTGAACATGTAATGGGGATCCCTATGGCATTTCACATACTTTTCTTATCGTTGTCATAAAGCTCTGTCTTTGTGTGTGTGCTCTAAGTGCTCTGTTCACTACGATCCACAATCAAGCTCCGTGGATAAATTTTCTGTTCCCATCTAACCCACTAGTTCCATCGTATTGTCGCATGATGGGACAGTTGACACTATTCTGTCCTAGTAGTCCCGTGGAACAAGTGACACAAGTATTTTTGGTCCATAAGTTCCAGTATCGCATCCCACGTTGTCATTTGCTCGATTCTTTAAAAAAGAGATTCTTAAATAATAATTTATTTAATACTACTTCGATCCATACATCTGTCAAGTTGATAAAGTATTAAAATTATTCGTAATCTTTGACTATAAAAATAGTGCCCCGAAATGAATTACCAACCATCTTGACCTACGGTTTCATTCAAATTACAGGTAACGAGAGTTCATGTTATATAATTACACGTTTTTGGGGTAGAAATTGCCTTTATTCTGGATTTCAGACTTTTCCCTATATTTGTGTCACAAAAGCTACGCGTATACCAAATTTCAGCACTGTGGGGTCACTGATTTACCCTGTGAATTTTGTCAAATTTCAGTTTTTATTATGGCTAATAACTTAAAAACTACAAGGTTTAAAATAAAAATAAAAGATTGCTTATAACGTTAGGTTCTTTTCATTTATTTATTAGGCAAAGCCGCAGGCAAGAATACTAAGGTTGCCTACGGTATCCATAAATCCAGTTATGTGCGAGTGTGTATTTATATTTCATGGCTTTTTAGTTTGGTATCAGTTCAAATGCAGCTATTATAATGAACATAAAAACATAACTCTTGAAGAATCGTAGCAGTAGCAGTTTTGTAGGATATATTCCAACTATTATTGTACAACTAATAAGTACTAGCTCTTTGTGTTTTGGAACAAATGGTTTCCGTTATTACATTTTCCAAACGCTACAACCACAGTTAATACCCAACAAATTAATATAGAAATGAAAAGCTGGCTGTCGAAAGCATGCGGACTGGACACAGCGTTACACCACCCTCCTCTGTATACACCCCTCTGTATCCCGCCGACAATTCAATTTGCCGCGTTCACCCCGTCACAAATACGCTGAAAACACTTCTGGTTACATTCTATAAGCCAAATAAACTGATTTTAAATCCACCTAAAATGGATACACAGGGTGAATTTGAAAACAGTGGACACATTTTAAGAATATGTAAAAACGATATTTGGTTATTTGACGTCAACATAAGTATTGATTATTTGATGCATATTTGTAAATTTTGTAATGAACAATAATCTGTGTTTATTTCGATCCAATATTGATGTTGTAAATTCACCTATTACATTGTGGCGTCTTTAGTCGGTGCGGTTTCTATGGAACGATGGATTTTTGACTTCATTGCTTAATTGGAATAAATGTTTTGGATTACGATCCGTGCCGTTCCTGAAAGGAAGGGAAGGGGTTTGAATATTTTTGTATCGAGGCTGGCATATTCCCGATACGCCATTTTATTTCAATTTCGCCTCCTACTATGAAACTTGTATATTTCGATTGGAGACATATATACAAACAAAATAGGTTAACTAACATAAAATAACATAAAATTTATATAGGGATCGCAAAATCAGCAATCTTTATGTCCTGCAAATATCTGCATAATATGACACTTTAGGACATTATGCTAGCTCTCAAGGATGATTCCATTTCACAGGAAATTAATTGATAGTAGATATGTATAGGTATTATTTATTTTGAATTGTTGTTTCTGTTATATTAGTATTAAGTATATACATTTTTTTTCTGTTGTGCATTATTTAAGTAAGATGACAATGCCCTATTACAGCAGCTACGATTTGACATTATTTTATGCATATCTTGACCATAAAATATAATCAATGACTAATGCAATTCAATATTTATAGGTCATTATTGTTACTGACATACACAGCAATTTAGAATTCAATTTAAGTATTATAATCAATTCTTTGACAATGCCCCTCTACAGCAACTATAATCTTAGGTACCTACATGCTTATTAAACAGTATTTAGATGCATATACCTATGTAAATGAAATGTAAACCAAATGCTTGTCTGTTTCTGGCTCCTCCAATAGTGCAATGAACTAGGCACTTAGATAAAGACATTTAATTAATTATGTACTATTATTGACGAAACCAAGTGTTCTATTGTGTCCCTACGGTTTGAATAAATGAGTATGAGTATGAGAGTATGCTATTTGGTTTGTTGTATGTCTCCAAGTTAAATATACAAGGTTCATAGTGCGAGGCGAAATTGTAAAAAAATCGGGCTATGACAAAAGGTTTCAAGTTTCTTGTTTACAAATTTACCCTGTATAAAACGTACATATTAAAGCCAGCAGTACCCAAAATACGTGAGGTTTGCTTGCACACAATTTGCTGGATAGAGCCATTTCGGGTGTAATTTCTGTGTCGCAGCTAAAATGTTTGTATCGTGGTCAGGGTCCCTTTATAATGTTTTGTTTTATCCGTGTAGGGTTGGTATAAGTTTTTAAATGTAATTAGGTTGTTGGCGAAACCGTCGCAAATATTAACCCCAGTCAAATGAAAACCACTCTATTACAAGCGACACCGATGTCACGTCAATGCAACCGCGCTGTGGATTACGACAGAAAAGGGTGTCTAATCTCACTGTTGTCCACTTTATATTAATATAAATTTTATTTCAGGCAACGCAAGAAAATACTATAAATGTTACTTAGCTAAGGCCCATCGAAATATATAACTTAATCTATGTTGATACGACTAATGCTGGATGGTAATAGGAAACACAAAAGTCAGTATACAAAATTTATTAAAACGGTTCTTCAATACCACGGTAATTTTACTGTTGCTTTCCTGTGGGTAAAAATGCGGGTACTCTCCTCAGATGGCCCGGATTCCGTGGAGCCGTGGGAGTCTCGGTCTGGGTGCTGCAGTGGCCGGGGTCAAGCAAGGTCCCTGAAATAGTGCCAAAATAGTGACACTGGTGACCTTGACCTCCGAACTGCAAAGCCCGGACTTTGAACTGAAGCTTGAACTCGTACTTTGGTCCCGATATACGGGTTGTAAAACTGAATTTAAGTTATTACGGCTTACTAGTAATGAGCAAGTAAAGTTAATGATTTCGTAAAACAATAAAATATATAAAAATTGCCCTAGTCGTTTAGAGACACGCCAGACAAAGCGGCTCGGATGTGGTTAGAGGGCAAGTGACCGTCACCGCTAGGCAGGGATGTTAGACGGCCACTCAGAAATCCTTGTACCGAGCTAGCTGAAATCTGGTATTGAAAACGAAAACCTGGTACCCCTGTGCTTCGCTGCGGCGCTGCCAACGCTGATATATAAACTGTGTCGGAAATCGCATCCTAATGAAAAAAAATACATTTCAATTTCATGTACCGTTAATAGAGGGCAGTAATTATCGAACGCACCGAAGAAATATGACTTCAAACCTTTCTTTTTGATAATATATTGCATTTCGTATATAAAATGTAAAATATATTAAGATACATAAATAAATAATTCATAACGAAGATTTTTATCGGAAACGAGGGTTCGTTCGCTCAAGCAAACAATACAAAAGAAGTCCGAAGTCGAAGCAAACGAATTTGGATGCCGAAAAAACATTTTCAGACTCGAAACTATTCATTTTGAGTTTGAGATTCAAGTGCAAATAATTTCTTTCACTATTATCATCAATAAAATGATTGGGGGATGGGGGATAATATTTTTGATTTTGATGTGGTATTTATCTGGTGAACAATTTGGTCAACGGCCAATCTATGGTATTTTTGCATACAAGGACCGAGTAGTCTTGATACGTGGTACGTGCCACTAAAAACAAGTATGTGTACCAATAAGTTGGTATGTCTGACATCCTTGCCGCTAGGCGTAAGGTCGTTCGGAACCGTTGACTCAACGCTACGTTCAAAATAACGAAAGAATGATCCACTGGTATTGTCTACGTAATAAACATTCGACCATAGACTACAAGTGACGAATATGAGTGTCATTTCTACGTCAATCCAGCGAAATTATAAATTAAGTAGGCGAGTAGGTACGTATCTAACAAATATACGTTACAGTATACAGTAAAGAAATACTTTAAAAAATATATTTATATACTAAAGTTTACCACGTAGACGGTGACGCTGTTAGGTAACTGTACTCGACACAGGCGAAAGCGGACACCGATCGGTTAGAACTCTTCACTTAAACATGTCGAGAACTCTTCAGTTGCGACTAGCACCACAAATGACGATAAGTTTACATCATGGCCAGACACCAGCCCCACGATCCACAAGGTATAACCGGCCTAACATTTAGGTTTTAAACCTTGGTGTACCGGAGATACGTAGAGCTGAGTTAATGGTATCCCTGCAAATAGTAGAGCACTCGGGTCGGCTTTATGAGATCAACAAAACATACAGGGTGGAACGTTGGGATGAAGCACATATATCATCATTTAAATTTCATATTTCTCTAAAAATTGTATGGTAATCTTATTTTGTGGTTTGTAAAACTTTCAGTAACCTCAATTGACCCCTTGAAGACAGTTGTTTCTTAATACCATGAAAAAATTTGAATGCGGACACATTTTTCGCTGTCTGTAATTTTTTTTCAAAATCTGGATGCAGATGTGAAATCTGAGACTTATCTTAAATTGTTTAGGAAAACATATAAATCGTTTTCTTCAAGCTATAACGGGTGTAGCTGGCCTTTGTGTCATATCTTATCTTTTGTGGAAATAAAACAAATCAAACAACAAAATATCCATCCACCCATTAACAAAATTATCGCATGCATCGCAATTTATGTTTCCACCCTGTACATCTCTACCTCCTATTTGTACTTAGTGCATTACAAATTTTATTCTAGGTAGAAAATGTTTATCAGCTGTACCCAATATATCGAAGGTTATTTAAAGAGCTTGCCAACTGCGAGGAGGGATGTATCAACGTCAGCTGAATCCATACCCTATGATGAAATATTTAGACAATGGCCGAAGATGGAAGCGATGTCAAAAGTTCAGCTGTGGTTCAACGGCCGTTTTGGGTGCAATTTCGAAATAGAAGGGCTTGCCCTGCGTTGACTTAGCTAAGCTTTGCTGGTTGTCTTTTTTATAGCCTTGGTGTTCGATAAATATGTCTCCGCCACAATTGATATTTTGCAAAACAGACAAATTCAAATTGTTGAGACATAACTATTGAACACTGCAACCGGAGCGTATAAAAGCTGCAAACAAAATTCAAACAACAATGACGCAGTGAAAGATTTATCTGGCTTTACGAGGGAAAAACGAGCCTTTTAAGACTTTTAGAAGAATTTTAAAAGAAGTCCTACATGTTACAGCGTAGTAACTTAAGTCCCGCTTTCTTCGACGTCTCGTCTCGATCTCCTTTGCTTATGATTTTTACAGCTTCATAACTCTCGCTCGCTACATAGGACGTCAGGATTCACACGAACAGTTGCCGCCAAAGTTCCCAACTGAAGGTACGTCAAAGTCGTTTAGTGAAATTGAACAGGAATTCTCTAGCGGATTGTTTCGGGTTCAGAATTAAAGTATTCTAACGGTGATGGCGTTGTGATCTCAGTTTGAAAGCGGAGTTTGCAAAGTTTCGCCAGAGTAGTAGTAGAAATAATGAAATAACGTAAAACTTTGTAGGTACGGTGTCTAAGCCTGGAATAATGAATAAGAATAAAGGACGACCTTGTGATGGTTGCTGCAATCGAATGCGACATTGATTACTCAACTATACAAACTTACTATAATAACTTTGTAATCAGGTGCATGTACGTTTCAGCGTTTCAGGTATATTTGATCCTGAAAAATGTTTAGATTGAGAACAGATTCCAAAAGGGATGATAAATAAAATAAAACTGCAATTCGCACTGCTACAGCTTTTGGATGCCTCAAGGGGATTTTCTCGCTCTCTCGGTTATCAATTCCTTTTAACGGGCAAACGTTAAATTTTACAGTGGATTGTAAAGGCACTTTATCGTGTATTCATAAACTAGACTTCTTCAAAAAGCTTCTATTAATATAAAAAGGAAAATAACGATAATTACCGGCGTAAGTGGTTAAGTTTATGCATTGCAGTAAAGTCTATAATTTATTTCAACAACAAAACACTTGATAAAATATTATAATAAACACCAGGTCAAAGAACTAATTTAGTACATAATTATTACGTGTTCACGAAACGAACTTTCATCGTAAACTGCTAATGGAGAGGACATACGGTGCGCTGCGGTACTTAATCGACACGGCACGATACGGATTGATATATTATGTAGCTTCGTATCTGTGTTTTTAGATCCACTTATTGCTACGTAGTTGAGTTTGTAAAGGGTTTCTCCCTTCTTTCCAGTTTTTTCTGTCCCTTGCTGCAGTGGGTTAGTCTAGTAAATACAAATCCAAACCGTCTCGACATCTCCGATAGAATTTTTATTTATATAGTATCCGAACACATACGTAATGTTTCAAGAATTTTAAAACCATCACAAAAATTTCAAGCCTAGACGGAAGTTGAACCAGCAACCTTCGTCTTGATATGAGGATGCGCTAACCAACTGTACTACCAGACCAATCCAAGTCCGGGTCGAAATTAGTAAGATGATTCAAATAACGACTAAAGCGCCGTTAGCTCCATCTACAGGAAAACTTATAAAGTTTTATGACCCGCTCAATGCCAAACGTTGCAGTTTAGTACATTGACGATAGATGTCGCGTTGCTTATTTTTAAATAGTATTTTTATTTTTATAGTGTTATCCGAACACATACGGATAATTTCAAGAATTTTAAAACCATCACAATAATCGCCGATAGATTTGGTGTACCTATCTGTTATGGAAATGTATAATCTGTTCTTACTGCTGAGTACCTATGTTGATAAATATTCTAAGCATAACAAGAGCAACGTTGTTTGTGGAATTTGAACCTGGGTGTCTAACGCTTGATCATAAAACTCGACAGCTCCGATGCGATTCCGTGCCGTGTGTCTTCGCGCTAAGCTCGTGATTAGTCCGGCTTCATCAGATAAGCTTCGGTTGACATAATGGGAGGTCAGGAGGCAGCCTTATCACAGATTACACTGTAGTTACTACCACCTTATTAGCAACACACGCGATTTGTGAATTTACAAGTAGCAGAAATGCGTTTAATACGGATTGGAAGAAAAGGCGGATCATTTTTCATTGTTCAAAGTATTTTTATTGTTGTGTTAACACTTTTCTGTGCATTTGTTCAGTAATAACTATTTAATGTTCTTGATAATACAATGATTTTCATTGTTGTTTTGTAAGCCTTTGTGTTGCAGGTTTTGAAGAAATCGCTTTGAAAACGATGAAGTCTGTGGTTTTATAGATCATAATGCATTAGGGATTCCTCTCGGTTCAATGCACCGATCGTCCCGTGCCAATTTTCTGGCAGGGAGCTTATCTAAGCTAGTTTGGAGGTGCGAATTTTCACAGCAGCGTTGGAAGAAAGATATCCGTAATCCTAGGTGTGAAATCACTGCATTTCTCTCAACTTTTTCTCTTGTCAGATCAATAAAAATGATTGTTTGGTTGATAAGTGAAGATAACTTTATAGGCTTTATGCCTTTATATTTATAAGTGATTTCATGACTTTATATTTAACCCCAGTTCTTGTCTGAGTTTGTTTATTCATAATTGTTTATTCTACCCGGGAATCTTTTACTCGCAAGAAAACAGATTTCTGCGCCACCGTAGATTGCATTATCGTTTACCATGTACTAATTACAATGTACATACAATGTACTATGTACATGTATAAGAAAAATACTACATGAGGCTGTATGCTTCAAGTTGATGGACTCAGGGCAGTGTATTGAGAAACACGGAGCACGTTCCTAACGTGCGTGAACTACGAAGCAGTTCTTTGTTATAGGCGATGTTTACCACTTAACATTACGTAACTTAAAAGCGATAATTTGCAATGCTGGTCTACCTAAAAGTTGTATAAATAAATATAAAAGAAGTCCAAAATTATTTCTAGATAAAATTATAGCTGGTCAATGACCTAAATTTCAGGCAACGCTTATAAAACCACTGCTCTACGAAGAACCAAACGAAAAATGAAACCAGTCATTATCATAAGCACATAAGCAAACTATCATGTTAACTGAATCATCCTCTCTAATCTAATACAATATATTCTACGTCAATAGAATTTTCGGTCGATAGATCTATCTACATGTACATACTCGTAGGACACATACGATAAATTGCCGTACATTGTTTCACGACGTGTAAATAAATATGCAGGTAACAAGCTGTCAGAGTGAGTGAATATGGAACGAAACAGTATTAGAGTATTTGAAAAAATGCAACGGCTTTGTGTTACTTTTTTAAATCCGTAAAAAACATTATTTTTAACTTTTTGTCTATGATTTTGTAACCATAAATATGTTTACTGCCATGGGTTGAAACTTGTTTGAAGCAGATATTCAACAAACCAAAATCAACGACATAGCAAAGAGGATGAGCAAGCTCTAGTGATAGTGGGCCGACCTATGGGGCAGAAAGGTGCTCGAGTGGAGACCACACACTGGAAAGCGCAACGTAAGGACTCCTCCACTAGAAGAAAAAACGACCTAAAGATTGCTAAAAGCCATTGACATGCCGCACAAGATCCGTCGCTTTGGATATCTTTGATGTAGGCATTTATGTTTAGCATTGGGTGGACGTTCTTTGACTGATAGAATAGTTGAGAGGATAGAATAGAAAATACTTTATTGCACACTATAAAACAAACAAACAAATTAAAACAATGTTAATCTATGTGATAAAATTAGCGGTCTTATTGCATAATACCGATCTCTACCAGACAATCTTTGGATGGAATGGACTATGTGAATTTATTATTTATTATATATATATATATATTATATATTATATATAGACAACCTCCGTGGTGCAGTGGGTGAATAGCCGACTGAGACGCAGGAGGTAGTGGGTTCGATTCCCGCCGCGGAACAAATGTTTGAATGATCTACAGATATTTGTTCCAGGACTGGTTGTTTCTCTATACAGGGTTACAGGAAAAATCGTGCTAGATCCGTTAAGGGCGTGGAGTACCCATCATTTCTGACTTATTTCACTATGAAACATCCTACCCTAAACTTAACCCTTTTCGAGATATTCGACTTTTAATTTTTTTATTGAAAATTGCCGCTTTTTAGGCTACTAAATTTATTTTTGTTTATTTTGTGTATCTTATTATTATTATTATTGCATTTTTACATGTGTAATAAGATGCTTTAGGACGTCTATCATTAAAATAGTGCATACGTTAATTGAATAGACCGCAGTAGACAAGTGAAAGTTAAGAAATAAAAAAAAATATTAGAAAGTTTATTTTTCTCTAAGGGATATCTAAAAAAAATATTATGGCAATTGTTCGGCAGATGTTTTTTAAAATATCTACGTTTCATCAGCTATCTAACGAGGTATAATAATCTAATGTAAAAATCTAATCACACATGTAAAAATGCAATAATAATAATAATAAGATACACAAAATAAACAAAAATAAATTTAGTAGCCTAAAAATCGGCAATTTTCAATAAAAAAATTAAAAGTCGAATATCTCGAAAAGGGTTAAGTTTAGGGTAGGGTGTTTCGTAGTGAAATAAGTCAGAAATGATGGGTACTCCACGCCCTTAACGGATCTAGCACGATTTTTCCTGTAACCCTGTATATTATAAGTATGTATTTACAAAAAAAAATGGGTATAAGTATTCTATCAGTTATCTGGTTCCCATAGTACAAGCTCTGCTTAGTTTGGGGCTAGATAGCGTTGTGTGAAATATCCAGCAATATTTATTTATTTATTTATATTTATTTATTTTATTACCTGGGATTTTACTTAGAAAACTTTCGGGATTGATTTCAATCATTATTATAAATACGGGATATATCACGAGTGTGAGGCGAGACGTTTTTCGGAGCAGATCGCACTCACCCTGATAAAGGTTCACGAATTGAACCGAAACATCGGTCGAAACAATGATAAGACGGTACGTAATAAATCCCGTCTTTATTGATCGAGCGAAGTAAGATCTCCAAATCAACTTGGGCAAATCGGCGTTGTATGTATGTATGTTTGTTTGTCCGAGGATGACTTTCGAAGCGTTTATCCGATCATCATGAAATTTGATATATAGGTAGGTAGTGATGGCACAATTTTGGTGTGACTCAATGAGTTAAAAATGTGGGGGTTTGTTGAGATATTGGGGGTCAAGAGGTGTAAAAAAAAATCCAAAATAAGATTATCTGATCAAATGGCATGTCTAATAAAAGCTCTTTGTAACAACATTTTGACCCTGTTTTTATTTTTAGTTTAAACTTTGTAGTTTTTAAGTTATTAGCCATAATAAAAACTGAACTTTGACAAAATTCACAAAGTACACCAGTAATCCCACAGTGCTGAAATTTGCTATGCGTGTAGCTTTAGTGACACAAATATAGGCAAAAGTCTGAAATCCAAAACAACTGCAATTTGTACCCCAAAAAAGAGTAACCAATTGACATGAACTCCTATTACATGTAATTTGAATGAAACTGTAGGTCAAGTAATTTGGTTATTCATTTCGTGGCACTATTTTGATAGTCAAAGATACGACGTCGACGAAGACGAATATTTTATTTTTTATTTTTATTCGAGACTCGCGAGATCTCAGTTCGGGGCGAACCACTAGTAATAATGATTACCTGGGGTATTGGTGCACCTACCTACTACATCCATACTTGTATATGTATAGGTGTTGGGTAAATGTATCTTAGACCTAGTCTCAAGACCAGCTGCAACATGCACCCCGATTTTTTTTCCATACCGTCATGGGAATGGGTTCGAGATGGGAATAATATCGACGAGTCCATCAAACTCCATAAATCGAACTCCAGCACAATGGGATTACACGTGCGGTTATATGCGTTGATTAATTGCATGCGGCCGCAGCGCGTCTGATTGCAGCAAACATTTGTCACTAATGGCTGGTGTTGCCAGACTTACAAAGTTTCACCAACAAACATTCTCCGTACATTCACGCTTGTGGCGAAGCTTGTAACTGTTTAATAGATCGTCTTGGGTAGAACTGAGCGCTTCCGTTTTGGAAGGCACTTTATATTATTACTAGCTTACCTGCCCGCGGCTTTGCACGGGTGCTTTTCAATAAAACATTACCCTCATTTTGCGCAGTTCCTGTGTCCCTTCCCAGGATATAATCTAACTCCTTGCAAAATTTCCTTACGATCCGTTCAGCCGATTAGTCGTGTAAAGGTAACAAACAAACTAACAAACAAACAGAGTTATGTATGTATTAAACATATAAACCTTCCTCTTGAATCACTCTATCTATTCCTGAAAACTGCATTAAAATCCGTTGAGTATGTTAAAAGATCTAAGCGAACAGACAACGGAAGCGACTTCATTTTATACTATGTAAAGATTGTGGGGTTTTCCATGTCGGGTAGTGTCAAGACCTGGAAGTGCAGAAGTGAATTTATCCAATGGTTACTGCTTGTTTATTAAGATTGACTTCTTGTAGCTAATGGTTCTAGCGGTTGCTCTTGTGCCCTACCTCAATTTCCTACTCAGTTTATTACAAGGTGACCTAGCGGTGAATGTTTATTTTTACCCGATTGCGAAGAAGGAGGAGTAAATATTTTTAAGGTTTTTATGGTGTAAGTATTGCTAGCGACATTTACGATTGATGGAGTTTGCTTTGTAGGACATATCTATTAGCGTGAATAGATACTATTTGGTTGAGCAGCCGTCATGGTCGCACCCGCCGGTTTGACCGCTAAGAGTAAGAATGTAATGTAATGAGAATAAATAGCAAAAAAAGGATTGCGTGGTTTTATGAAACCACGGTAAAAGTGAAACTTTGTTTCATATTATAGACATTTAACTAAAAAATTTCGTTGGCACAAATGAGTAATAGTCTATGTCTATGTCACTACACGGTCAGCTGATGCGAACTATAGGCGCCGCCATATTGGCCTCGGCTGCTCTGACGAGCGCCTTTCACTTTATGTCTACTCCGCGGCCGACCGTCACGCGACATGCAACACACAGACGAAAAAGTTTGAGACGATAAAATAAAAGTTTCACTTTAATAACTATCTAACTTATCCCGTTCAACAGTATAAGTATATAAACATGTTTGTATGTATCTCCTAGAAATTCGCATGTTGAAAAAAGTTTACAATATATTTGAACATATATTCTTTACATTTTTAGTCCAGATCTCAGTAGTTTATAGTAGCAACACTGTCATACTAATGGTCGAATCGCTTATGCCTCATAATTCGACACCATCGATTATTCCGATGTTCCAGCTATCTGTCCGCGTGACGCTCGTTTGTGTAATTGATAATTCGATATAATAACTGCCGTTATTGATGTCAATCTATTTATGATGTTTTTGTATCAGATTATTTGGCTATGAGCCTACCTATAGCATGGAAAGGTGTTAACGACATTAATTTAAAACACATATTGTAAAAGTAGTAGAGTTCCTTGTGAAAGGACTTGCCTGGGAAGTACTACCACCATACCTATTTTTACCGCCATGCAGCATTGGTGTGTTACGGTTGAAAGATAATATATAAATAAAATAATAAATAAATATTACAGGACATTTCACACAGAGCTATCTAGCCCCAAACTAAGCAGAGCTTGTACTATGGGAACCAGATAACCGATAGAATACTTATATACTTTTTTTTTGTAAATACATACTTATAATATATAGAAAAACATCCGGACCCGAAACAAATATCTGTATACCATACAAACATTTGTTCCGTGGCGGGAATCGAATCCGCTACCTCCTGCGTCTCAGCTGGCTATTCGCCCACTGCGCCACGGAGGTCGTCTATGTTATGGTTGCCGGTTAAATAACAGACACATGAGGCTTTACACCTGTATGCCTCAAGTTGAAGAATGCAGGCCATTACATCGCAGGGAACGTTGCGTGACCTACGAGGCAATAGTTTGTTCTAGGTGATATGTGGTACCACTTAGCATTAGGTGTGCCAAGCGACTTTCCCTATTCAAAAATAAAAAAAACGATTATTTCAGAGGAATCATTTCAAAGTGGTGGCTTTTATACAATACATCTGCATATTTACCAAGCAGTATAAAATTGCCAGAGTATAGGTTGATTGACGGGGTCACAATAGCAGGCACATGAGGCTGTACCTGTATGCCTCAAGTTGATGGACGCAGGGCACGTTGCGTGACCTACGAGGCAATACTTTGTTATAGGCGATGGTTACCGCTTAGCATCAGGTGGGATTTTCCATTTCAAAAAACAAAACCGGAATAATAAATAAATAATAATAAATATTGCTGGACATTTCACACGGCATTATCTAGCCCAAACTAAGCAGAGCTTGTACTATGGGAACCAGATAACTGATAGAATACTTATTAGGGTGTTTCATTTTTCCAAAGTTTTGATTTTTTATTCACTTTGACTGATTTCTTGGTCTACCTTATCTATAAGATATGTATGCAAAATTTGGAGGTAATCGGACAACGTTTAGAGGTCGCACAGATTGACCACTTTTATCAAACTTTTTCATTTCCACCCTCATAGTGTAATAAACTGACTGGTTTCACAAGTATTCTTTGATTTGCCACAGGTAATTAAAATTGATCATGGAGACAAGAAGAGGAAGTTCTTCTTAGTTTTTATGTATTTTTATCTAAGTCATCAAAGTGTGCGACCTCTAAACGTTGTCCAATCTTATTAAAATTTTACTAAAGTATCTTTTATATCACAGAGACTCGGAAATCAATCAAAGTCAGCAGAAAAAGAAAAAAAAATCCATACAAAAGTGAAACACCCTAATACTTATATACTTCTTTTTTGTAAATACATACTTATAATATATATAAAAACAACCAGACTCGGAACAAATATCTGTAGATCATGCAAACATTTGTTCCGCGGCGGGAATTGAACCCACTACCTCCTGAGTGAGACTCAGGCGGTAGTGGGTTCGAATATTCGCCCACTGCACCACGGAGGTCGTCAGTCTGAAATGTTTCAACTCAATAAACTTTTTCACTTTTTATACCAGTTGTTTCAATTAAAATAATGTCAAATAAAATAAATAAATATGGCTGGACATTTCACACAGCGCTCTCTAGTCCCAAATTAAGCAGAGCTTGTACTATGGAAACCAGATAACTGATAGAATACTTATATACTTTTATTTTTTTTTGTAAATACATACTTATAATATATAGAAAAACATCCAGACCCGGAACAAATATCTATCAGATCATACAAACATTTGTTCCGCGGTGGGAATCGAACCCGCTACCTCCTGCGTCTCAGTCGGCTATTCGCCAACTGTAGCACGGAGGTCGTCAAATAAATATATAATATAAAAAATAAGAGAAAAACTTATTGCACAACAACACTACCCACCTATTACCATACCGTATATTAATTTAATGTCGTGAATGACGTCCCGCTTGTGTAAGCATATAAAAAATATTTATAACTCAGTTATATTTATTATGATTTGCAGTTGGCCATTCAGTTTTACAAATCCCTGCAAATATAATGGGCTTTTGCTTGCTTTATCCACGGCGAATATTCACTTTAAAAATATACGTGCTTTTTATGTACTACTTTTTGCGATAGTGAACGCTTTTGCAGTGCAACGAGTGTTAAAAACGCATTTATGGGACGCCAACCACATTAGATCATCACCCCTCTTTAAAAACCTTTCTTAGAATAGAATAGTAATAGAATATTATGCAATATTTTGAAACTCAGCCTTAAAAAACTTGAAGTCTTTTTAATCCTAAGAGGTCTTTACTTCATTTCCTTCGTTATAATCTGCTCACTCAAAAATTAAAAGCCTATTTCAAACTAGCGCGCAGCTGACCTCTCAGGCAGCTATTGAGTCCATTTCTCTGAGTATTATCAAGCAGACTATAGAGCGTGGGACGTAACCTATAGCTGGAAGAACTGACCGTTGGGGGAAAAGGTTATTAAGTGGAGGCCACGCACTAAAAAGCGCAGCGTAGGACGACCACTACATCGACAAACGACAAATCGCCGATCGGAACGGAACGTATCTACCAGGTTGACTGAACACATACGTGCAATGAAGAATGTCGACTCCAACAGTTCTGCAGTGGCGGAACATGCCTTAAATTCTGATTCGACGCACTACATACGTTTCGACAAGGCCCGGGTCTTAGCGAGGGAGAAGTTCTTCGTTCCTTGCATGATCCGAGAAGTGATAGAAATAAGTCGTGTGCCGAACTTTAACAGAGATAGAGGACGGGTTCTACCGCAAGCCTGGAGGCCATGTCTTCATGATGCAAGCGAGAGAGGAGTGAGTGAACCTGGTAGAGACATAGCTGGTAGTGTTGTGTGTTTGCCTGTACCGAGTACTACCGAAGACAACAGCAGTGATGATAATGATGATGATGAGACTGCATCATCATCGTAATGGGCCACCGTTGACGCAACCCTCACCACCGCTCCCGCCTACTCGCGCACAGAGGACTGCGGCGCGTAGTACGAGGCGAGACGTGGTTCCGAGCGGATCGCACTCACCCTGATGAAGGTTCACGAATTTAACCGAAACACCGATAACACGGTACATGATAAATCCCGTATTTATAATAATGACTAAGGACCGGTTCCTATAAACGCAGTTAACCACCATTTCTTGTTGAAAAAGTGTTAAATATTTTACAACTTTGCAAGGAAAAACGTGTTGTTATCGGTTACCGATGTTTATAGGAACCAGCCATAAATAAATATTTCTGGCAGCAGTTGGAAGCAGGACGCACAATTCACCTGGAAATCTATGGGGAGGCCTATGTTCAGCAGTCGCCAATTGTGTTTCCTTTTTAGTTTAGTTAGTTAGTATTTGTATAAACAGTACTGTGCGGTAATTCAATAAAGAGATCAATCTATCTACTGTACCCTAACTCTCGTTCTTATAACTCAAATTTAAGTTTCAACCTAATCTAGAAGCTTGCCAATGCAACATTTGCGTAACTGAAGGGTGATACGGCCTCTATAGATCGCAATGAGATGATTATAGTTAAAATTACGTGCATAATTAGGGTACAGGGGTATAGTAGTTAATTGATTAAAACTAAGATCTGCAAATCCTGACGCTTTCTTGAGCTTTGCACTGTTTGCCATGATATTTCTGAAGATAAAAAGTTTTACTTAGGTCTTGTCGATATGTTTCGATTTCTGGATATCTATACTTATGATATTTATACTGTTCTTTACTATAGTTTATCGTTCATTATTCCAAGAAATCCATTCAGTATTTAAATCACATCTCTTTCTTCTCGGGAGTACTTTAAGTTAAAGAAAAGTTTAATTTCTTCAATGGTTATAGAAACTTATTGGATCAACGTAGTGTATCTTTATGCATGTGAATGCTTAGCTCTTATTGTGTTGTATATTTTCTTTTTATAAAGTTTAAATGCGATTGTAAGTTTATAAAACTTTCACGCCTGATCTATTTAGTCTGGCACTCGTAGCTTTACAGATTTTTCTTACAGCCTCAGTCGTCACTTACTTACGCTTACGATATATCAATACTTAAATCAACTTACCGTTCTTGCCAATGTCAACTATTTTGGAGACTGTAATTTGTGAATTTTATCGATCTTGATATCAAGAAATCTAAACTGACCATGTCCTAAGATGAGAATAGAGCTTTTTGTAATTGAACCATTGGATCAGATGGAAAAAACATTTATCAAAGGGCTTTTAGAACTCAATTTGGTACTAGTTCTATTAACAATGAAAATTGTGTTAAGGGTACTTGGTGCATAAAAGCATGTCAAGTGAACTTTCTGCGAACTAATTGCATCCGTTGCCGTTTGCTTTTTGTTCCTGTCTTTACCTCTGTTCCAGATGAACTTTCAATTAGTAAAGCCGTGGTTTCATTGCTGCGTAGGATGTGCACGCAGAGGCTACGTACGTTAGCTGCGTGGGTCCATTTGTCTGCTTGCATGTATTTATATTTCAACTGCAGCACATGCGGCCAACAGATATCGACCCACGGCTTAGGCCAGGCAAGCCGTTAATACGTCAGCTCTAGTTCATTCTACACTACCATGTGCCGCAGGTATAGCGTGTACCGCAATGAACTGCGTGGGCAAAGCATCCGAGCAGGCCACGTGTGTTGGTGACGTCATCAAGCCATTCTTACCTAGCGTAGCCGTTGGTCGCAGTCGATTGATTCGCCAAAATTTTGATTCACAGCGAAGCTTAGTACACTTACGTAACATGCCCGTGCGCAGCAATGGATCCGGGGGTTTATTATTTTCCATGAAAAATGCCGCTGTATATACCACTTATTTTTTTTAATTTGAGTGGTTAAATTGGGCTGGGATGAGACAGAAATGTTGAAAAGCACTTTTCGTAGATCCAGGATTCAACCGCAAAACAGACTGATAGAAGAGAATAATGTAAAATAATGTTGAATTATTTATTTTAGCTGAACTTCCGTTTTATGCAATCCACATTCTAGTTTCCCCGTTTTTAAAATGGTATGGCTGTACTTGGTTGAATTCAATTCAGATAATCAAACAATTCTAACTATTTTACTCTCCAATTATTTGAGTAAATTCTCTCATATGAATCTTGAATACTTAGTAATTATATAGGTCTTATTCGCTACTAACTTAGGTGTAACTTTTATCATGGATTATTTTATTGTTATTACTGTAATGCATGCTGTATTTGCCTACAAAAGGTTGTGACCGTAGTGACTTAAGATACCGTTAGTTTTTTTTTTAAACTGGTTATATCTTCGTTTGACTACAATATCACCTGATGGTAAGCGATGATGTGGTCTAAGATGAAGCACGAAGAAAACCTATTCACTCTTACCTTAAACAGGCCCAGATGGTATTCTTTAGGTAAAACAGACGACGGCAAAGTATTCCATACCTTAGCTGTACGCATCAAGAACGTAGAATCAAAACGGTGTATGCGAATGTATAACACACTAAAATATACGTGTAACAATAAAACCACTTAAAGACTGAAACGTGTTTATTTTATCTTATAGCATCCAAAGATATTAATTGCAACATTTTTAATATTATCCATTACTTCATCTGGTTCATTACAGCGAAGCCTTTGTAAGTCCAATTCATGACCTGAAAAGAAGAGACCGCGCTTTTGATAAATCTGAAAAATTTATTAGTGCAATTAGTCGCCACTTTGTGAAGGCTGTGTTGAAATTAACTAATTTAGCTGAGCTGTTCAAAATATAAACCGACAATTTGTTTAGGATAATAAATGTTTTAGGAAACGTTCGTTTTCTTTTCATTTTTAAAGTTGTCATCATCATCATTGTATCAGCCATCCACGGTTTAACATGGGCGTCCATATTCCAGGACCGATCTTGTACAACCCGCTGACGGCTCGCAGCAAGCATCTATAGGTAGACGACCTATAGGTGTCCATCTAGTGGGGGTCGTCCACGCACTTTCCAATGTCGTCGAACTTTGTGTTAAAAACTACTCCTCACGACACTAGAAGGCAAATGAAAAAGTTTTTTATCTGAAATCTTTAGGATAAACAATCTCATCAACTACTAAATGTTAGCAGACATCCGTGCCTTACCTCACAAAAGTTCAAACAGAAGACCAGCGCTGTGTTACCTTGTTGTGACACAACTAATTGCTGAGTTTTTGTAGCGGCTACTTGTAGCGGTACATTATTACCGCGGGGATAAAGCAATGTCTTGCGTCACGGACGTTATATTGGATCCCGAACATAACGAAGGATTCTAGACTTAACTCACGAGCGGAACGAGGAAGTTACTAGAATCCTGAGTGCAGAGAGGGATATAAGCACCTCCAAGATGTAAATAGCTTTATCCACGAGGAGTATACTCTACTTTTCACACTTTCTGCGAGACAATAAAAACCAAATCTAGGTTGGTGCATTCTGTGCAGAGGTTACTTCGATTTACGAATAAGTTCTTATTGTGTAGGTCTCTTTGCTTCAAATTTTAATACAGATGAGGTTCCAAATTCAAATCACAATATGAGGGCATAATGACAATTAGTATAACTTTACTCCCGGCTTAGCCGTAGGGGGAAAACACCTGTTTTCGATGAGGTTCACATGACATAATTTGACATTGTCGAGCAGGTGGTCTGAAAACTAATTTATATTTTAATGATTTGTTTTACTTTCTTTTGTGTGTAGTAATTAGTGGTTGGCATAAATAAACATTTTGACTTACTTTCTTTCTATCAATATAGGGCCTTATCACACTAGCGAGTTGCGAGCGTGTTATCAGTGAGGCGATTTGTGAACGTATTTGCCACGAGTGCTCAATAGGTAACGAGCGTCCTGCCACACTTCAGCCATCACGAAGAAAAAAAAAAGAAAAGTAGAAACTATTGTAAAGTATAATTGTAACAACGCGGTCACGTACAAATTTTCATCGCGAATTTGCGGCGAGTTCGCGACGAATACGTTTACAATCGTCTCGAAAAGATCGCAACTAGCCAGTGTGATAACGCTCATAAACCATTTTTATCTAAGGACAAACATTGTTGGAGCAAATTAAATGAGAAAAACTACATAAAAAATAATTAGATACTTTTTTCCAATTTAAAACTGTCCATGTCTCTTTCTATACTTTTCGCGTTTAATTGAATTGAGATTAAACATAGGAATCTAGTAATTCCTCTAGGTTCGTCCCCTAGGTCTTGGCTCAGAGCAGCTGATGAATAATTTATGTGTTCTGTGTCTTTGCGTAGGTAGCCGGTACGTGATGTATTTTCTAGACTAGCTTATATTTGAAAACAAAGCGATGGTTACTTGTGTTGTTCATTTTTTATTTTTTTTATTTATGATTTTATTGAACTCGCGACACTGTTACCGATACCTGTCGAGTGTGAGATTATACCAGGGGGAGGTAGCGGGTTCGAACCCCACCGCGGAACAAATGTTTGCATGATCTACAGATATTTGTTCCGGGTCTAGATGTTTTTCTATACATATATTAATAGCTCACCCGCCCGCGGCTTCGCACGCTTGAAATTTCCCGTTCCCGTGGAACTTCGGGATAAAAACTATATAAAAAACTCTTGTCAAAGTGACGCGACACTTCATGTAAATGAATTCACGTCAATGAATGACGGTTAAATTATATGGATACATAAAAAGTTTCCGCGCACTTCACGAATTCACAAACACAAATTATAAAGAAGATATCCAAGGATTCACCAATATTTGACAACAAACATATACGTCACATTTGTCTGTGGTCAAATATTTATAGTGCGTTCAGAAATTAAATAATTAAAATAACGTTTTGATAACATGAAATAAACGCATCCAGTTTGACAGGTACGAACAGTTTGTATGGGAAAATAAAATAGTTACTTACTACTTTTTTTACTACTTTCATTGCAATTTCTTTATTTTTTCTCACCTTTTAAACATTCCTTGGACTTCTACAAATATTTCAAAACTAAAATTAGGCAAATCGGTTCAGCCGTTTATGAGTTTTAGTGAGACTAACGAACAGCAATTGATTTTTATATATATAGATTCAAGCGCTTGACCACTACCTCACCTGATGGTAAGTGATGGTGTGATCGAAGATGGAGCACGCTTACCTAGAAAGAACCTATTCACTCTGGACTTGAAGACTCTGTGATTATACTGGTCAAGAAAATAATAAATGCCAAAAACTTGTATATGTCTCACATAACTTCATTATCAGCGCCTGGGTGGCCTATTAGTAGGAAGTATCCCGACTTCAGATTCGTAGATTCGTAGGTTCGAATCCCAGCCATCTAGCAATAGATTTTTCAACTCAATAAATGTATGTGTATCAATACGGAATAAAGATTAATTAAAATCTATTATATGAATGAATGAATTAAAACACTTTATTGTACCCCAAAATAGAAGACACAAAGCAAATAGTACAATGGGCGGTCTCATTACTTTGAAGCGATTTCTTCCAGACAATCTTTGGATGGAGAGGATTTAGTTATGTCAAAGATATGGTCGGGTCGGGGGTGCACTTTTAAGACTAAGATAATTGATAAAGAGGGTGCAACTAATACCTAAATACTTTATAAAATACAAATAAACACGCGCCACCTCTTCTTAGACCTTTCACGGTGTCGCTTTCCATCCACAGGGCTCCATCCAGTTACGACCCACCTATTATATAATATTTATAAATCATACATTAGATAAATATACATTTATTTATGTGCGATACTATGACGTTTCTGATAGATATAAGCTTTTACCCTAGATTTAAATACCTAAAGCTAAGGATGAGACTTGCCGTATTGGTAATGCATTCCATAGACGTACTGCTCGTCATAGAAGCTAGTACTATGGACTGGCGTTTTAAGCAATATATTTTCAGACGAACAGAGTTGGAGGGGATGGGAATATACTACCAAATATTATTCATAAAACCTTATAGCATTAAATTGTTTACTATTACCAAAGCTGCTAAGTTTAAGTTACTTAAAATACTTTACAAATTTTGATTGCTGGCCGGCTCAAGCTCTTGAATATTCAATTTGGTAATAAGTTTACTTGCACTGAAAACTTCTAGAATATATAATATGAATTCGTAAATTGAATTAATTAAACTTGTTATTTGAATGAATCGAGTTTATTAAACAAGCTCGTCGTGATACAACTTGGTAACTATTCAAGACATTCTTAAAAATGTTGCCACTGATTTAGTTTTAATTGTTGAATTGGGAATAGTTTGAATGTTTTACTACGTAATAGCACAGTTTTTGTCTCCTTATATGGTAAATAGTATTACGCCTGAGCATGTCACGGTCATATCTACTTCGTCAAGTTGTGTCCCAGACTAAGCAATACTTATTTCTAGCCAGCCGCGTTGTAAGCAAGTTGGCATGCCTCAGCGGTACTAGCGCTTATTCGAATATTCCATGTATTTCTGGGTATAACGCTCGCGAGTATACGAGGACAGTATTTACGTTCTTCGTTAAAAATGTAAAAAAAATTAAAATATCCACCAGCTCCTGTAACGCCGAGCATGACGCGTGCACGCACTGTGGGATTACTATATTCCTAAAACTACGTCAGCTTCTCCGTTGCACCCCGCCCGCACTGCGTTCGTCTTCGTTCATCTCTCCTATAGAGGCGATGACGACTAAAGCAACTTTGCAATATTCAGACAAATTAAATGAAAAAAACCTTTTTTTCAAACCTGACTTGTAAGATAAGATAAGATAAGATAAGATAATATTTATTCAAGAAACTGATTATACAATATTGTATCAATGGTTTTTGATAAGTGGATGTTCTAAAACGAATACTTACAGAACTAAGGTATGAGGGGAGTTTAATGTATCCTCGGTATAGGCATGAAATAATACCGCGGACCTGCTGGGTTGTCCCAGTGGGTGGGGAGGTGTACCCCAACGCGGCGCGTCCCCGGGCGGCGGATAGGGGAACGGCTCCCAGAAATGGGAGTTACCGGTTTACCGGCGCGGACCAAACACTGGGGGGGGAAATGGGGAGGTTTCCCGAACTGTTGGTGCAGCGCCGTCCTGCTCGGTCTCCCGCGAGTCGGTTGTATGGGTCAGCTTCCTTGCGGGATTCTGGGTGGGTCGGCGCTTCACTAGCGGATTGGGGGCCTGGGGGAGGGAAAGGGGAGGCTTCTCCGCGTGTCTCTATGAAATTAGCATAAAGCGCAGCGGATGAAGTCTGGCGGAGGAAAGGAGTTTCCTACTCCGCCGAGAAGGTGGGGCGGCCTGTTTAAGCCACCCACGTGAGGGATCCATCGGGATTAGTGGAGGGCCAAATCCCAATATATGGTTTCGGCGCCTGCCGAGGGGAGTATTGCGTGTGTAAATCCGGACCTGCGCTGCTGCATTTTTATGCTTAGTGCTGCTTCGGGTTTACATGCGTGGTATGGTCGGGGGGAACCCGGCCAATAAGGCGCCACACAGGGGACCTCACCCCTTAAAAAAGGAAAAAAAAAACATGATGGCATCTTCAAAAAAACAAATACCTCAGGTGGGTATCAGCGTCTCCGACGCTGTAGAATCCCACAGTGCTACGGCACTCAGCCCCATCGTATCTGAGGGGGGCAAGAAATGCCAAGACGTAAGGAGGTCTTCCCGCGCTCCGGCGGGGAAGATGATTGTTCCGACGGTGGTTGGTGAGGGGTGTTCCCCTTCGACAACCGCTGCCGGAGCGGGCTTCTTTAAGAAGCCGGTCACTAGGTCGCCTAGTGTAGCCAGTATTGGCGGTGAGGAGTCGGACTGCTCCAGCATGTCCGTCTGCTCGTTTGCTTCGACGGCGTCGGAGGTATCCCGCACCGTGCGGAAGCGAGGGAGGAAGCCAGAGGATGGCGCCTCGGACCTTCCGGGGTCCAAGCGCGCCACGTTTTTGAAGAGGAGGAACTCGCACGAGGACGATATCTTCGACCCGTCCGTTTCTCCTTCAAACACAAGGGCGAAGGGGAAGCTGCCGAAGGCAGATGACCTCGAGAGAGAGATGGAGACGCGGCCAACTGAGGAGTTGTGTGCCGTGATTAAAGCCAACCTCGAGACTGTCGAGAAGATCGCCGACAAGTCCAAGAACATGCGGGGTGACTTTATTCACGGCCTGCCGATGTCCGCGAGGAAGGCGCAGGCGGCCTCATTGGTGGTCGTCCAGCGGGCGACTGCTGATGAGAATGTCAAGCGCCTTGAGAAGGAGAATGCTGAGCTGCGTGCGCAGATCGCTGACCTATCTGTAAAGATAGAAAAGCTGACTGAGTGCGTCAGCCAGCAAGTAGGTAGGCAGGCGAGTGCTGGGAGCACAGCCGAAGCGGCGGTGTCACCATCTGCCGTTGGTGGGAAGGAATGGGAGGGGAGGTTCATGGAGCGCATAGGCGCTCTCATGGACAGGAAGTTGGCTGAGGCTCTTAAGTCGCAGCAAACACCACCCCAAATAAGCGCGGCTCCCACAGTACCGCCAGGGCAGGCAGGGAAGACGAAGTCGAAGCGCCAACAGCTGCCAACACCAGTGGTGAGCCCACCAGCGGTGCAGTCGCAGCCCACCGCGAATCAAGTGCCGTTGGCTCCAACGGCATCTTGGGTTACGGTGGTCAGGGGTGGAAAGGGGAAGAGGAAAAAGGCTCCCAAGGCAACGAGTGAGTTGCCACCGGCAGTGCCGAGCCCCAATGCTGGCTCCAAGGCTGCGCCCAAAACCGGCCCTAAGGCCGTGCCTAAGCCTGCCCTCAAGGCGACGCCAATGCGGCTGCCTACCACTGCAGCGATCACTGTGACGGTTCCGGAGGGTTCCGACGTCACATATGCTGCGGTAATGGCGGCCGCAAAAGTACGTATTAGGCTGGCGGACGTTGGGGTGGACACAGTCCGCCCCAAACGAGCATTAACGGGGGGGTTAATTCTAGAGGTGTCGGGCCCGGAATGTGCGCCGAAAGCTGACGCATTGGCAGCTCGCATGCGCGAAGCCCTCGCGGATCTGGGTGTGCGCATTGCGCGCCCGATGAAGATGGCTGAATTGAGGCTCAAAGACCTCGATGAAGCCGTCACACCTCGGGAGGTAGCGGAGGCGGTCGCCAAGGCTGGGGACTGCTCGGCTGATGATGTTAAAGTGGGCGAAGTCCATCGCTCGCCCACTGCCCTGGGCACGGTGTGGGTGCGTTGCCCACTAGCGGCAGTGCGCAAGCTTGCCGCGGCAAAGCACGTCGTCATCGGGTGGGTCTCGGCTCGGGTGGATTACCTGACCTCAAGGCCGCTGCAGTGCTTCCGGTGTTTGGAGTACGGGCACGTACGCAGCATGTGTCAGAGCACATTGGACCGCACCAACCTGTGCTACGCGTGTGGCGAACCCGATCATCGGGCGAGCCAATGCACGCGTCCGCGCAAATGTCTACTGTGCTCTGACAAGGGCTGTAAGGCTGACCATAGGATGGGTAGCAAGCAGTGCACCCCTCCTAAGGGTAAGAGGAAGGGCAAAAAGCCCTCTCCTCCAGCCCCAACACCGGGAAGCGGAACGGCCTCAACAGTGGCGGCCATTCCGGCGGGCCATGGCCCGCCCCAGGAGGCCATGGAGGCCTCGTAATGGATCAAACCATTCGAGTCCTCCAGGGCAATTTGAACCACTGTCGAGGTGCGCAGGATCTTTTCTTGCAAACCCTCGCACAGTGGTCAATTGCTTTTGCCGTAATAGGGGAGCCCTATCGTGTCCCAGACCATCCACGATGGTTTGGGGACGATGTGGGCTCCGTAGCTATTTACTGGGGTGGTGGCGAAAGTGACCCCCCTTGTGCCCTTATTGAAAAGGGACCGGGTTTCGTAGCCACTGAGTGGGGACGAATAGCCGTTGTAGGCTGCTACATCTCCCCCAACTGTAATCTCACTGATTACGAGGCGTTCCTGGACGAGGTGGGACACTGCATCCGCAGATGCCTGCCCCGTCCCGTGCTTGTCTTGGGCGACTTCAACGCTCACTCTCGTGCGTGGGGGAGTCCCCGAGACAACCGCAGGGGGGAGACCACTGTTGAATGGGCGGCAGGAAATGACCTCCGACTCTTGAATCGGGGGTCCGTAAGCACATGTGTGCGGTGGCAGGGGGAGTCGATCGTGGATTTATCATGGGCGACTCCTTCTGCCACACACATGGTGTCGGGATGGAGAGTTGCCGAAGAGATGGTCACGCTATCCGAATCCGACCATCGCCACATCGTTTTTGATGTGGCTCTTCGCCCTCCTGGCCGTGTGGCCCGCCGTAGTAGCAGCCCGCCGCGACGATGGGCCCTCAAGCGGCTTAATCGAGACTTTCTCGAAGCTGCAGCCATTGTCGCGGCCTGGCCAGAAGGCCATGCTGAAGAGGATCTGCCCGATCCTGAGAGGGAGGCGGCCTGGTTCCGGGCAACGATGACGTCGATCTGCGACTTATCGATGCCCCGAGCCAGGCCAACCAAGCGTAGGTCGGTGTACTGGTGGTCAGAAGAGATAGCGCGGCTGCGGGAGACATGCCTGCGCTCCAGACGCCTGTACACCAGAGCTAGGAGAAGGCGACGAGTTCCTGCCGAAGTAAAGGATAGAGCCTACGAGGTATACCGAGGCGCTACGACAGCGCTCCAGGCGGCCATCGCCAATGCGAAGGCTCAGTCCTGGAGTGAACTCCTCGAGGGACTGGATAGGGATCCGTGGGGGCGCCCGTACAAGATGGTACTAGGTAAGCTGCGCCCATGGGTCCCTCCTTTGACTGAAACTCTGGACCCTGATCTGGTGGGGAGTGTCGTTGACACACTGTTTCCCAGGGTCCAGGACAGTCCCTCTCCCCTCGGGCTATCGTCGGAACCGACCATCTGGTCCGATGATCTGGGGGTGACCGAGGAGGAGTTGGTCTGCGCTGTGAAGCGCCTCAGGGCTCGCAATACAGCACCAGGTCCTGACGGAATACCTGGTCGGGCTTGGGTGCTGGCTCTATCTGTTGGCCTAGGGGACCGGCTGCGACAGCTGTTTGACAGTTGTTTCCGCTGCGGGGTGTTCCCCAAGGGCTGGAAGGAGGCAAAGTTGGTCCTCTTGAAGAAGGGCGGCAGGTCCGCGGACTCCCCCTCTGCGTTTCGTCTCATTTGCCTACTGGACGAGGCCGGCAAGTTGTTCGAAAGAATAATTGCCGCTCGTCTATGCACACACCTGTGGCGGGTAGGCCCCGACTTGTCGGATGACCAGTTTGGTTTCCGGCGTGCTCGTTCGACAGTGGACGCGATTCTTCGTGTCCGTACGCTGTCGAACCAGGCGGTGTCCCGGGGTGGGAAGGCGTTGGCGGTGTCCTTGGACATCGTTAACGCATTCAACTCCCTGCCCTGGAGGGCGATCAGGGAGGCGCTCGCGTTTCACGGAGTGCCGCCCTACCTGCAGCGCATAGTCGGCGCCTACTTGCAGCACAGATGTGTGCAGTACGTGGGCAGAGACGGTACCTTGCATGAGAGGGATGTCAGTTGCGGGGTTCCGCAGGGTTCTGTATTGGGCCCGCTTCTGTGGAACCTCGCATACGACGCGGTCTTGCGTGTCGATCTCCCCGTCAGCGTGCACGTCGTCTGCTACGCGGATGACACTCTTGTGTTAGCCAACGGGGACTCCTTCGACGGGACCAAGGAGCTCGCCGAGCTTGGGGTGGCTTGTGTCGTGAACAAGGTCCACGAGCTGGGTCTGCACACAGCGCCGCACAAGACCGAGGCGCTGTGGTTCCACAAGTTCCCTAGGGGAAGGGAACCACCCAGCTTGTCGGTTCGTGTGGGTGACGTTGACATCCAAGTGGGGCGGTACCTGAAGTACCTGGGCCTCATCCTGGATAGTCGCTGGGGTTTCGAGGAACACTTCAGTCGTTCCGTCCCCCGGATCCAGAAGGTGGTGGGTGCTCTGCACAGAATGCTGCCTAATCTCGGGGGACCTAAGGAGGGAGTTCGCCGCCTCTACGCCGGAGTCGTGCGGTCGATGGCACTCTACGGAGCGCCCGTCTGGTGGGAGCGACTGGCGCTCCGACGCAGCAGGACTATATTCTATAGCCTGCAGCGTATTGTCGCCATCCGGATCGCACGAGGATATCGGACGATATCTTTCGAGGCAGCAACTCTCCTGGCGCGGTTCCCGCCCTTCGACATCTTGGCGGAGATGGACGCACGTGTGTACGTGCGCCTCCACCGGGATGACGGGAGCGGAGTCGCGCCGGCTGAAGTGCGGGTGCAAGAGCGCCGACGTGCGCTCGGGATGTGGCGCGAGCGGCTCGAGGAGCCGTGGAACATGCGCCAACGCGCCGTCGGCGCGATTGTGCCGAGCTTCGAAGCTTGGCTGGGGAGGGAAAAGGGTAACGTCACCTATCGACTTACTCAGGTACTCACCGGGCACGGGTGCTTCGGTGAGTACCTGAATAGGATCGGACGCGAACCGACACCGCAATGCCACCATTGTGGGAGGGATCGGGATTCCGCCCAGCACACGCTTGAGGAATGCTCGGCGTGGTGTGAGGAGCGGCGGACCCTGATCGCCAGGATCGGGCAGGACCTCTCTCTACCAGGCGTATTAGAGTATATGCTGGTAGATGAGATGGCGTGGAAGGCGGTGGCCTCTTTCTGTGAGACCGTTATGGTTCGGAAAGAGGCCGCCGAGCGAGATCGCGAGAGGGCTGATCCCGCTCGGAGAAGGAGGCGACGGCGAGGCGGCAGTGGCCGCCCCGCTGCGCCTGCCCCATAAGGGGCTTTTGTGTGGTATCCCCTGCCAGGCAGGGGAACTTTCGGGTCCGTGGGTGGTCGGAGTGAGGGCTTCGGCCGTCCGTTAAACGGGCCCCGGGAGGGCGGCGGCAATGTGCTGCTGTCAACACCGTGGTGTTCGGGGGTGGCTAGATAGCCTCCCCCTGGACGTGCAAAGGCACAGCGCGAGGTGGGCACCGGTGCGTTCCCTTTGAGATCCCGGAGCCCCCCAACATGCGTCGAGGATGGCCACCGGGGGGGTTTTAGTGAGTACACGAGTCCGTGAACCTCACATAACCCTACTGTACCCTCTATGCAGTAGGGTACCTGGTTGCAGATTTCCCCCTCGTCAAAAAAAAAAAAAAAAAAAAAAAAAAAAGGCATGAAATAATAAGCAGAAAATTCTGAATAAATTTTATTTTTCAATGTAGTCCTTTAGGATCTGAACACACTTATACCTGGAAAATAACTTTTCAAATCCCTCCAAAAATATTTTTCTTCCTGGTCTGAAAAATGATCGTTAATTGCTGCCTTTAACTCTTCATCGTCGGAAAAATGCTTGCCTCGAAGTTCTTTTTTGAGATTTGGGAACAGAAAGTAATCACTAGGGACTAGGTCCGGGCTGTAGGGTGGATGATTGATTTCTTCAAATCCGCTTCAATTGTTGTGCGGGATTCCGCACAACAGCATTGGCAATGCGCGCCTTGTGAACAGGCGCGTTGTCGTGCAGAAGCAATACACCTGCGGTCAATTTTCCCCGTCTTTTTTCTTTTATTGCCTCCTTTAAATTACGCAGGGTGTTAGCGTAAGTTGCGCCGGTAATAATAGCACCTTTTTTGTGTACTCAATTAATAAGATTCCCTTTAGAATCCCAAAACACTGTGGCCATGAGCTTTCCGGCGGATGGGCTGACTTTGAATTTATTTGGTGGGGCTGTTCCTTTTTTATGCCACTGCATAGACTCCTGCTTGCTCTCAGGATCATAGTGATGAACCCACGTTTCATCACCAGTAACAATCCGATCATAAATACTTTGCGGATTTCACCGCAGAGCTCCAAAAACTCCTTGCAACAATCAACTCGCACTTGTTTCTGAAGCGCTGTGAGCATTCGCGGCACCCATCTTGCACTGACCTTTGACAAATTCAAATGGTCATGAAGGATAGTGTGAATGGTACCCACGGATAGCTTGGTTCTTCTTGCTAATATTTTCACTCTCACACGGGTATCTTCGAATACAAGTTTCTCAACAATTTTTACGTTTTCTTCAGTAGAGGCACTAACCGGCCCACCAGCACGAGGGTCGTCTTCAATACTCTCTCTACCCCGTTTAAATTCACTTGACCACTTCTGAATTGTAGATAATAAAGTGGCAGAATCTTGGTAAATAGCCATCGTGCATTATTTTTTGAGTCTTTCATTGTTCTGTGAGGAATTTTATCACAGCGCGATGCTAGATTTTTTTTAACATTGTCGTATCAGTCATCGTAGTTACCTTTCCGAAATGATATTTTGAATACTAATGGCGACAATCAAATAAAATTTTGTATTTATACCCTCAATGAGTGTCATAAACTAATGAGATAATTTAATTACCCTCATCATTAGTATATTACCCCGATACCGAGAATACTTTGAACGCCCTGCGTAAGTTTGCATTCGCAAATAATGTAGTGATAGCAAAAATAAGTATATACAAATTTAAGGTACGCTAGCTCATACCCTAGGAGAACCTGTGTTGTGGGTAGCTAGTAATCTTTCGCAAATGTGTCAAACTGATGTAAGGAGCATGCGCTAAGTGAAGGTACACCAGTTATGGTATTGTTACAAGCTGAGGGTTCGAGATAAAATAATGGGAATCGATCTAACCAAAATAACACTTTTATTCAACACTAAAACGATGAATACACGAACTTGGTCACACGTAATCACAACACAATAATTCACACCACTGTTGCACCACTTAAAGTCACCGAAATGTTCGCACGTATAGCAAAATCCAGACTGACTGACCGGCCATCTCTCCTGCCTATTTATATCGCACACAATTCACTACACTAGAACGATCTCGAATGTTCCAGGAAAGGGTCGGTGTTTCGACAGAATGACCACTCCCCATCCTGCGCAACTGCAGACAATAACACAGCATGCAGGTATATTCCATACCAAGTATTACGTATTCCGTGACACAGCAGGTAAGACAAGAGCCTTCGAGAAATTTCGGCTATTTCTTATTGTGTAACAACGTAACATTATGATAAAAAAAATACTAATGGTTAATTATGGTACAATAGTTAATTAATAAAGAAAAAAGGTTTAATAATACATACAATTAATGTAATAACAATTCATGTTCATTATATTACAAAGAATAGAATTACTGGTGAGTAGGTACTACAACTATCTCTATCTTTAAAGGCTTGCTGGAAGAAAACTATTATGGTTAAGCTCGCCCTTGTGCTTCATGTGTAAAGATACTTAGCCAGTTAGACACACTCATTTTCCATCAGAGTCGACATGCTGAATTTAGTGTACTAAATATTGCAAAGTGTAAAGTCCGCTTTACAACCTTTTTTTTATGTGGAGTATCCTCATGGATATCGCTCTGAACCCAGGGAGCGGTATGTGGGACTCCTACCGGCTAAACCTCAACGGCGTTCCTTATATACCGACTTTATACTGGGAACAGAGAACATTCTTCCGCGACCCCGGTGGCGTTGGTCTGCTTTTGCGGGCCCCATCTCTCAGGGTTTAGGGTCATCTCTACTAACTATATACAACACTGCTATGCCCCCATAGCAGTGTTGTATATAGTTAGTATACGTAGTATACGTATGGGGATGTAGGTCGGAATACGATTTTCGCAGAAGTCTGCTGCACTACATTTTCGCAGAACCGCTTTACGACCAACATCGACACGTCTGGTGGGAAGTTGTTGTGTCCATCACAATAATATTATAAATGCAAAAGTTTGGATGTTTGTTTGTTTGTTTGTTACTCAATCACGTCGTAACGGCTGAACCGATTTCGATGAAATTTAGTATGCACTTAGAGTATAACCTGGATAAAAATGAGGTGTAAAGTCCAGTGGCAACAGCGAGTTTAGCTTTATTTCTATGTTATCTACACATTTATAAGTACATAGTTAGTAGTGTAACGCGTATGAAGTCGCGGGCAACAGCTAGTTATTCTAATACAGTTTAGTATAATTATAACCCGCGAGACCAGCCCATGCCCCAACAGCGCTTCGCTACCGTCCCGTCACACCTGCTATGTGTTACTTAAACTTATAAATTAATGAATAAATAAAAAAAATGAGTGGCACTCCTGGTGTGCCGACAGAAGTAAAAAATTTGAATAAAAGCAGACTATACTACAAATACTTATATGTATACAGAGGTATCAGTAACAGCCAGTGTCAGTAACAGTCAGTGTCAGTAGTCAGTGACAGGTGTCGGTAACAGTGTCGCGAGTTCAATGGTTTTTTCCCATCTCAAAAAATGCTCAACGTGCCTAAAGAAGTCTTCACTTCAAAAACATTAAGCATAATGGGTAGTCTTATCGCTTAATAAAGCGATCTCTTCCATGATTAGATACTTCCCTATTTTAGTGTTGGAGGTTCAAATAAGACACACTTATTAAGTACTCCAGAGAAACAGTGTAAACATAAATTCATAAGGTTTTTGAAACGGCGAACAAAAGCTAGTTTAACGACGAGGACAAAACAAGCAATTTAAACTTGGGTATAAAATACTTAATATACCTACTATAAATAGTTTTATGTAGTATCGTCCCGAAAACTCAGCTTTTGAGTGCCGAACGACCCTGTTTCTGACCGAACAATGAAATCCCTCCGACAGACAGATCTTTAGAGGATAAAGTGGTGCTGTATTCAATCATTTATATTATTCATAAACTAGTTGTTGCCCGTGACTTACACGTTACACTACTAAATGTGTAGGTAGCTTAGAAATAAAGCTAAACTGGCTGTTGCAACTTGACACCCCATGGGATCATGGGACCAGATTTATGGGTTTATGGAGATTTACTTTTATAAAAAATAGCTTGTGTGTTAATCCAGATTATAATCTACGTACATATGCAAAAAATCATCGAAATCGGTGGAGCCGTTATGACGTGTTTGAGTAACAAACAAACAAATAAATAAATAAACAAACATCCAAACTTTCGCATTTATAATATTAGTGTGATAAATGAAGTACAAACTTGATTCAACAAAGTTCACGAATTGAACCGAAACATTGTCGGTCGAAACACCGATAAGACGGTACGTGATAAATCCCGTATTTATAATAATAATCTATATATCTATATTAATATTATAAATTAGAAAGTTACTCTTTCTCTCTGTCTGTCTGTTTGTTACATTTTCACGACTGAACGACTGGACCGATTTTGGTGAATTTTGATATATAGGTAGATTATCACCCCAATTTGAATGCTAATTTTTACTCGACTGCGCAGAAGGAGGGTTAAACAGGTGTGCGAAGCCGCGGGCGGTAGCTAGATATGTATAATTCCTAGAAATGAGCATGTTGTCGTCAGACTTATACTGCGAAGAAGGTGGCTCGGATACATCCCAGTGCTTCATAATTAATTATAAAATATATTATCCATTTATGTAAGTAATCTCTTGGTATCGAATTATCTTATTAAACGGAACGGGATCATTTGTACAATGTTCGGTAATAATTTTTCGAAGTATGTATGGAAATGGTGAAAATGAACTATGTGAAAATAGAAATAAAAACGAATCCCAACTTTTTTTAGGAAAAAATTACAATGACATACCATCAGGTGAGGTAGTGGGCAAGCGCTTGGCTATTCCTAAATAAAAAATAACATGTGATTCTTCAATGTAATACATCAAATAAAAAAAAATATACTCGAAAAAAATATATATAAACATTATTATAAATACGGGATTTATCACGTACCGTCTTATCGGTGTTTTGAAAATTAATGAAATGAATGATAAATGATTGAAATAAATCATGAAAGTTTTCTAAGTAAAAATATATAAGGTCGATAACTCGTTTTCGAGTTGACATGTTTTGGAGAAACCTGTATAAAGTTTTTATTCGGTTAAATAGTTACCTTAGTGAAAGATTCTAAAGATACAGGCATGATCTTAGATGCTATGATGACCACTGGTTCCTGGGTCCTCGCGAGGAACAGAACGAGATCTTTCTTCAGTCTAATATTCAAATTTATCCATGGGCTAGCAAAAACACAGGTGGATAAATGAGCGCACTGAAAAATACCAATACAATTAAACTGCAAAATTGAGCACATCACATGTCAGAATATTTCAAGATCAGTCAATATTACCTTAACAGTAATCGAGTTGCCAAAATAACTATCCACGAAAAGCATTGCTATGAATATAAACATGTATGCGAATACCCATAACATTTCAGTTAGGTTACTCAGTGGGGATTTGATCTGAAAATAAATATACATTATGCACATTTTTTTAACTTAATATACCTACTAGGTAATGTCCTAGGTACAATATCGATCATGTATACAACATGTTTTGTTATGTACGACATTAATTTAAAACACACATCCGGAATCGTAATAACTGATTTAAGAGGTGGATTTAATACCGGTAGCTTGAATATTTATCCAGCAATCCATACATTTCCAATAAATAGTTTTTAACTTACATCGGCGGCGCCTTTGCGACGATGCCGCTTAGTCAGTTTAACAGGTACCTTCTTACATGAAGAATTAATATGATTTGTGTACCTGTTTTATACAGGCTCTTTCATTGATATTTTAGGACTTAATTTAAAAAATTGGATTAAGGTTGTTTGAAAATTTAAAATTTTCTTCAGTAATGAATTTGAATAAAACCTATTTTACGACAAGCCATTAGTTCTACCTGTGTTTTCATATAATATCGTACATAACAAAACACGTGGTATGTTTGATATTCACTTCACTCAGTCATTAGGATTTAATAATGATTCTACTTGTCATACACGCCACGAAATCGCGGGTTGTCGCTTACTATTATTTATAAAGCTAAAAAGACATGAGTTTTGCGAATGAAAACCAAAACCCTATCATATGACTTTGTGACTTAGCAATCTCGTGGACGAGATTTGTCGGAGAATATGATCCTCACGTCATAACAGATTATTTTGTCATCGGAACGGACTGGCTTTTACGAGCTCCACGTCAAAATGTCCTTTTCGACGTATGAGATATACCTATTTGCTGAAATATTCGAGCAGTGAGACTTCTATCAAACCAAAACAGAATACAAGATTCCAAAAACTACTCACTGAAAAAAATTGCATTGCAGTTGTTCCAATAATAACCGTGCTCACAAACAAAGACGACGCAAGCTGCCCGCTAAAAACTGCCTGCAGTGTATTTATAAATCTGGAAAGGAAAATGAACTTGTCAGAGCATTAATTAATATTTAATGCTTCGTTAGCGCAACTTTCTGAACTAGTCAATCAGACTTCCGCAACATAATTAAAGCGAATATTTGTTTGGTTTATTACTCCATACATTTTGATAAATCTACTTTATCAATTTACCTTTTGATAGCGGAATGATGAAGGACGCATCCTTTAAATATTTGCCTGAAAGCTTCATTTTCATCGCAGTTCCTTTCATTCCTGGTAGCTTTAACAAGCTCTTTCATATTTTCAAAGTTATAAATTAAAACGTCCAATTGGCTGACTGCAAAGTAAATAAATCACCGGAGAAATGACGGGTTTAGATGTTTACATTTTTTTAGAGAAATCAGTGCCTTTTTCGAGAAAGAGCTTTTTGTATGTACAAATTTTGGTATTCGTTCAAGTTTATGGAAATTCTCTGTCGACGCCGCTGAGTTATGATTCAATTTACGGTATGGAGATTTATTGTGGTCCTTTTAATGTAGGTGTATGTAATTTCATAAAGTGTGCCAACCTACCGCTTTTTTAGGCTTTGTCAACCAATCTGATATAATGAAAATAGGTTTGTGCTTTGGCCGTAAATAACTGTTGGTCTACTAAATGAATGAATTAATTTTTGTACTGTCTACCTTAAAAAAAAATACAAAAAAACAAAAGTACAAAATGAACAGGTCGGCTTCATCTTCGACCACACCATTACCCACCATCAGTAGTGATAGTGGCCAAGCTCTTGATCAATAATAAAATTTTCATATTTATTTATTCCAAAAAATAAATAAAATTAAGTGCGGGAAATAACGATACAAAATTAATAAATATAGCAATAAAATAACTAGATAATATTTAAGCACCAATAACGTAAAACAATATAGGTTATTAATACCTTTATCATAAACATTAATCATAATTATAAATACGAGATTTATCACGTACCGTTTTATCGGTGTTTCGACCGACAATGTTTCGGGTCAATTCGTGAACCTTCATCAGGGTGAGTGCGATCCGCTCCGAACAACGTCTTGCCTCGCACGTTATAATTATTATATTCATATATATAATTATGATTGAAATAAATCACGAAATATTTCCGAGTAAAATTATAAACATTAATTTAAAATTACCAATTGAAAAAGTAAAAATACAGATAAAAGTGATGTAGTAGTAAGTAATGTCAATGGAAACAAAAAAACTTGATCTTCTGCGCAGTCGAGTAAATAAAAAATTTACCTAGTTTAATTTATTCATAGAGTTGTACCTACAACGATGACAAAAAAGCCAGCTAAACCATTCACTTTCTACATAATAGGAATTGCAAGTTCTCATACCCGCAAGAGACATCGCCGCCCAGGGTAACGTTTGTAGCACAATGTATGAAGCTACCACCCAAGGCTTGTAAAGAATCTGATAGGCACAAATTATATCGAAATATTTTGCATCATTTACATCAAAAAATATAAAATCCCATTTGAGAGGAAGAGATTGAAACTTTCGCAGTCCCGGATTTACGACGACGTGCACTGAAAAAAAAGTTCATAAACTTTCTTAAAAATATTAACAAAGATATTATATATATTAGGGTGTCCCTTATATACGTGAAAAATTTTTTTTTTCGGATATCGAAATACATACCCCGTAATTCTTTTTAAACTACCCAGATCTACTTAAATACAAAATTGTATCTTCCTATGTCAACATTAACCCGTGCCGACAAGGCCGTAAAGATTTTGAAAATAGCTGCCTTTGACCCTTTTCGATATTCAACTAAACAAAATGAAATATTTATATTTTATAAAAACAATAATAAAAATTTAATAAGAAAATAGGTATTTATTTATTAAAATAACATAAAATTACAGATTAGCAAGGATATTTTCTTTTAAGGGTCTCTTTGTTACAGTCTGGATAAAGATTTCTGTGCTCTTGTACACAGCGTAGTAAAAATTGTTTCTGTTCTTCCTTTGCAGTAATTAAACCATAAAAATCTTGCATAAGTTTTACACCTCTTTCAGCTGTATCATTCACTGCCCTTAAAGAAAAAACCTTTCTTTTTGCCTGTAAATAGGCAACATCTTCTTCCCACGTAGAAACAGGTTTCTCCAAGAAGTTATCATCAATTTTTAAACGAGAAAATAATTTTTGCTCTTGATAGACACAAAATCACTCAATGATTTTCCTGTAACAATAGACAAGACAGTATTATTATCAGTTTATTAAAACCATTTAAGACATAGTAAAGTAAGCTTAGCTTTAGATCCTTTTACATGTTTTTTTTAATTAATGATTAATAGCTAACTTTAACATAAAATTAAGTATTCCCACTTACCATGCAAATAATCAGACATATCTTCCTTCGATGGAATGTATCTCTTCCCAGAATCATACAAACTCTCTCTTTGTAAGTTCTCTACGATACTTCTCTTGGTTGCTTCATCAACTTCATCATCAAAGAGTGACAAAACAGTAATTTCTTCTGACAAGTACCAAAGATGTTGACTAAACTTTTTCAAAGCTGCTTGGGAGATCTCTTTGTTAATAGTTTCGTATTCCTTAAGCCTTTTTAAAAAGGACAAATCTTGATTTGGTGCCTTCACCGCCAGACTACATCCCAGCCATGATTTCACATATACAACTGCAATGAATAAACAAATGTCTTGGAGTGCTCGTTTATCTTTGGCGCTAATTTTGAATTGAGATTGCAGCAAACATATTTTCAAACAGTAAATAGCTCTTGCCATCCACCTTGCTTGACGCATTGCTCCAGGAGGTCTTATTTTAATTTTTTTCTCACTATCGCCTCCTAAGAAAATAATAGACAGTTCAATCAGTTCTCGATAATCGTCACGTACAATAGATTTTTGCAGTTCTTCATTATAAAATGTCAACAGTTCTTTAATTTTTGTATTACAAAAATGTTGTGTGACGATGTGGCTGTGTGTTTCAATAGCAGCAGAATTAATAGTATTCCAGCTGTCTCTAAACTTTTTAAACATCGGGATATCAGGGCTATTTGTTATTTGGTGGATTTTTGTTTCAAATACACACTTTAAAACCAGTTCGTAAACGTGATGGCGGCAAGCAAAGAGTAATAATTCCCTGTCTAGCTTTTGTTCCAAAAGTACACAAGCTCCTTTCAATCGCCCTGTATTAGATGCAGTTGTATCACAGCACATTATTTGTACTTTGTCCTCGAGGTTCCAGTCATAAAGTGCGTTTAACACAGCTTTAGCTTGATCTTGACCAGAAGAGCTCTCCAGCTTAGGCACAGCCAAAAGTTGTTCCTTTTCTTCAAATGATATAAGGATTGGCAGGCGTTCTTCTTTAGAACTTCTTACGTCCAGTCCAGGTAATAATTTTCCATCCCAATGAACGGTCACACTTTCAGGTAAATTATTCTGAAAATCTGATTTTATAGATTCCGCTCTATCTTTTCTAGTCTTTGTACGAATGCGTTGAATAGACGACTTGTTTATCGGGAAATCATCACTACTAAGATCTAGGGCTTCCACTACAGCCTGAAGTATATATACGGAATCTCTTATGCTTAATTGACATCTATCCAAAGCTGCAACTAATTTAGGAGTGATGAAATCTTTCCTTCCCCTTTTTGTAATACTTCCAGAACTTACCGTTTGAGATGTCGACGGTAAGGGTTCGTCGATGCTTTCATCAGAGCTGGTAGGTTGATCGGGATATCCTGGTGTCTCAATAAGATCTTGTGTAGTTAAAGATAAAGATAAACTCTCGGAACAGATTTGATCATGTCTTTTTTTCTCTTCTTTTAATTTTCTCTGTCTGGATCTTTCTTCTTTCTCAGCTAACTTTTTATCTACACCGGCTAAACATCCTGGACGCCCTGGTTCTCTTTGCTTTTGTAAAAAGATTTTATCTTCTTCTATTTTCATCCATTCCAAATCATTAGCGTGTGCTATGTCGAATAAATTATCTAAATTGTTTTGAAAGTCCTTCTCACGGTGCTTGTGTGATCTTGTGTTTTTTTGGAATTTTTTTGCAACTCTCTCCAAGCATGGTGAAGATCCACAAGTTTCTTTACGCAGTTAGGAATAGCTCTGGTAGGGATTCTAGCTTTTTCCCAGAATATAATACACTCTCGAACGACGAGATTTGCGCTTTCACTAACACTCAATTTAACTTCACGAATGTTAAAAAAGAGGACTGCAAGAACTTGACGGTTAGACGGTAACTTTGCCCCAGTTATTTGATAGTTCAAGTCACCTACTATGAAAATACTTTTTTTATTGCTTCTTAATTCCACTGCCATTTTTTAACGTAAAACAATATTTGTTCATCACGAGATTAACTAATAACAAATGACAAATACGGCGAGTACGCGCCGCTATTTCCGCGTAACTTGTATGAACATGATTCGATGCAAGTCGGCACGGGTTTCCGTTCTCCAAATAAGGTAAAAATTAATTCCCGAGTGTTTTAGGTACTAATGAACAAAACTAAGACCTATGCGTTAAAAAATATAAACTTTGAAAAATAAGGGACACCCTAATATATATATATATATTTATATATTGTATATTATATTTATACTAGCTGTCCCGCCCGCGGCTTCGCATGCTTGAAATTTCCCGTTCCCGTGGGAACTTCGGGGTAAAAATAATATAAAACACTCTTGTCAAAGTTAAGCGACATTTCACGTAAATGACTTCACGTCAATGAACGACGGTTAAATTATATGGATATTGTTCATACAAAAATACTAAAATCGCGATTAAAAAATGGGGTTGGGGGTAGGAGGTTGAAAAATACTATACGACCTTTTGTCATACCTACCAAATATACAATTTTTTTTTATTAAAACCAGTCGACCAGTTTCGGAAGAGTGTGACCACTAAAACCGTGACACGAGATTTGTTGACACAAGACTGTTGATGGAGCAAGCATATGGCCCACCTGATGTTAAGTGGTTGGCTACCACTTAACATCAGGAGTAGGTCACGCACCTTAGAAACGTGCCCTAAAATGCACTTCCCTGCGTCCATCAACCTTGAGGCATACAGGTGTAAACCTCATGTGCCTGTAATTTTAATAATAATTCCCGTGGAAACAAAAATTATTACAAACAAAATATATAATAAGGAATAGCTCTTCATGAATACAGAATGGAATTAGTGTAAAAAATAGTCTTACGTAGAACATCAAAACTCGAGCTGAAGAAGAAACCAACGAACAGCCATCTTGAAATCCGGACGGCTTTCCCCAAGATGACTTGCAAAGGCTCCGAAGTGAAATGGAACTCCTCGCAGGTAAGCTGATCGAGGAGTTGTTCGAGCAAATTTCGACGTAAACGCATATCCAAAAGTTTGCAGGCAGCCAACATTTCTGTTAGCACCAAGTTTATGCTGGAAAATGTAGAAGATTAAAATTGCATTTAGTTGGCAAATTTAAGTCGAGAACAAAACCGAGCATGTTGGGGTTTTGGTGATTTATAATAACTAGTTGCCAGTGCACAGTGGTCGAAATTTAACCGTAATTCATATTTTTTTAGCTTTATTTTAGCATTCCCCCCTCCTTCTTCATATGAACTATAACCCCACTAATATATATAATGCCAAATCTCACAAACCTCCGTGCGCGCAATAAGCTTAAAAAGGGATACAATGTTTTTTCTTTTACAATTTATATTATAATTATGATTTAAAACATTTAAGGCTACGTTTTAATTCTTCCAAAAAAAAAAATTAAAATCAGGCAGTAACAACAATACTTTTGTAAACACTGTTATGCATTTTGTTTAATGTTTTATTTTTCAACCACCGGTAATCTTGAATGAATAAATAAATGTTTTTCCTAAATATTTGAAGGCCTTATTAGCCCTATTTTATATTTTGATACTCACATCGATGCCGTCTCTTGGATCTCCGCTGTTCCAGACTTTATCAAGCGTATTATATAAATAGCTTGTCCTAGCGATGGAATAACAAAAACGAACACTCCTATACACATACGAGATAACATTCTCAGCCAAAAATACACGGATTTCTTTGAATAAGGAATGCGAAATGAAAAGCCGAAAAAATCTAATACTCTCATTTGCATAGAAACATGCTGAAAAAGATCCACTGAAGACCTCATTTTGGAGCAAACGCCTGAAATGAAATGTTTTTTTTCCGGAGTTGTTAGAAGTAATTATGATAATTAGGCCGTAAATTAAAGACAGGATTATTAAGTCTTTGAACAAAGAAAGAAGCAGATTGTTTTAATTAATTCATTTCGGCTGATTTTGTTGAAAGGAAATGTTATTTTTGATAAGTGAATAGAAAAATAGATAAATTATTTATTTTGCAAACACAACAGATTTATTTTATTAGCTATAGGACGTCTATTACTGGTTATAGGCCTTTCCTACAGATTTTTAGTGAAATCTATCTTGGTGGCCTGCACTCAACGGCTCCCAGTAACCTTTATCAGGTCGTCTTTCATTATTCCATCTAGTGGGAGAAGTCCTACGCTGCGCTTTCCAGTGCGTGGTCTCCGCTCGAGAACCTTTCTGCCCCAACGGCCGTACGCTCTTCGAGCTATGCGTCCCAAAACAATACACAAGCTACATAATATAATAAAAGCAACTTACAGTTTGTCACCGAATTCACGACATTAATTTAAAACACATATGCATATATGTATATATCATATAAACTATTTTTTAGAAATTGGTTTAATACCAGTCCTATAAACGATTTTTAACGTAAATAGACGGCGCCTTTGCGCCGATGCCGCTTAGTCAGTTTAACAGGTAGCTACTTACATGATTAATTAATATGATTTGTTTACATAAACAGGCTGTTTCATTGATATTTTAGGACAGGAAATTAAAGTAGATTGAAAATTAAAACAAAAAATTATAGTAAAAAAAAAACTATTTTACAACAATACTAGTCATCAGCCCTACCCGTGATTTAAATTAATGTCGTAAATGCGGTGACACGCAGTATAAGCAGACAAAAACAATGATTATGAACGAACCCATTTTTATTTTGGAAAATGCATTCCATAGAAACCTATGCTGTGTTCTATAAATCTCGTCACATCCTCTGTGAAAACTCCGATGTATTTTGCATTTTCTATAAAAGATATATGAGCATGATCGTATCGTAAACTATTTTCTTGACACCTTTATTGGTTTATCGCTTATGTGACCTATTTTTGTGAATGCAAGCTGCGTCCGCTAAAAAGTCGTAAAGCGCAAATAAGCTATTCGAGGCAGGCCGTAAGCACATAAGCTCCTTGATGCACTTGCAGAGTGGCTTCGGTCGCAGACTTCGTATAAAAAAGGGTTCCGTCTTCATATAGAAATACGATTCTTGTATAGTTTTTCTCAGCTCAGTAACTACACAGTACATATTACATTATTGTTAATTAATTATTATTGTTATGCTATGGATGATATTCTCGATACAAAGGTTGTAAAGAAGAGATTTTTAGTGAAAATACTTCCTTTTGTGCATTTAGCGTTTGTTTTTAGGGTTCGGTACCTCAAAAAGAAAAAAGGAATAAATAGATAGATAGATAGATAATACTTTATTGCACACCACGAAACAAATACATATAAAAAAACAACTACGTAAATCTATGGATACAATTGGCGGTCTTATCGCTAATTAGCGATCTCTACCAGACAACCTTTGGATGGAATGGACTGTGTAGACATTACCTGGGGTGTAATGGTGTACCTAACATATTACATGTACATACATACTAATACTAATTATATAAAAAAAAAATTAAAACTTACATAAATGAAAATTACATGAATCTAAATAATAACTACTCATAATAATTTAAAGATATATACTTAGACTTATTTAAGAAACAAATAATTAATAATAAATACATATATATTTAGCGACAAATACTCAGATAGTGTTCTCTGAGCATACGTTTAAAAATGGCAAGTGACTTGTGTAAATATCTTGATATGTATTCACAAGTTTCACTTAGTTGAAATGTAATTAAAAAAGTGGTTTTTATCGAGTTGTTATGCCTTTGATAAGCATTTGTTGCGACGTTTGGATTGTCAGTTATCTAGTGAATGTGCACTGATTTATTTGTATAGTAATCGAACCACCTTACCATAAAATATTATAGCATCTTCGTACTGTGTGACGCGCTTAAAGAATGAAATCAGACGTACCATAGATAGTTAATATCTTTATTGCAATATCTAACTCATCTCAAAATTCAATTATTCATTACATCACAAGGATAACTTTAAAACGTTAATTTTACCGCCTGTTCGTCCGCGACAAAGCCAGAAAAGAAAAACAAGAAACAAGGCTAGTTATTCTTCTTTTATGATACTTTTATTACAATAATAATATTTAAGAGTAGTATAGTTTCTTGTGAAAGGGCTCGCCCGGGGAAGTGCTACCACCATACCTATTTCTACCGCCAAGCAGCATTGCTGTGTTTCGGTTTGAAGGGTATGGTTGCCGGGGAAATTACAGGCACATGAGGCTTTACACCTGTATGCCTCAAGTTGATGGACGCAGGGATGTGCATCGTAGGGCACATTTCTAAGGAGCGTGACCTACGAGGCAAACTTGTTATAGGCGATGGTTACGACTTAATATCAGGTGGGCCATAGGCTTGTTCCATCTCCATTAGTATAAAAAAAACATACCAATAGGTATAATAAAGAAAATAACCTAAATTCTAAATTGTAACATCGAGATCGAGTTGGAGCAATTTAAATTCAAAGCTTTTTAATCATCTAGATCAGGGATTCCCAAAGTGATCGATATTGACCCTTGGGGTCGAAATCGGTTTCACAGGGGTCGATATATTTTTTTTTTATCTCTACTTTGACATTTTAATGTTTTTTTTTTCGAAAAATAATTACCTATTTAAGTATTTTTACGTAATTTGTATGAATAATTATTAAGTACACTTGATATTTACTGAATTTTATGTCTACATATTTATTTTGTTAAATTTTGATGAGGAAATGATGTCAAGTTTACTCATTTAACCAAAGTTTTTAAATTGGTAAGTATTTTGTGTCATTAGCAAAAAGTCTAGAGATAGGATTTTTGAAGTAATTTGGCTATAGGGGTCTGAGGTATCAGTTCATTTTGGAAAAGGGGTCTCTTGCCCAAAATAGTTTGGGAATCCCTGATCTAGATAATACGATTTGTTTTAGGAAGCTTTTTATTAATTTTAGTTTAACCTGTCAAAGTCCACGCTTATACATTTTTTCAGTTACGTGTTTACATTTTTTAATTGTCAACCATTAAAAATAAACAAATAAAAGAAAATAACTTATAAATCATAGGTAGGTAGGTACATATTATAATTTGAATATAATTTGAATGATATTTTGTGATAAAGACGTTAATTATTTTAAGTGTTTGTCATTATATTACAATTTGATGGTCTATTAGATTGATTGCTTTATAAGTCGTATTAGGCCCATTGAAATTATTGCTGCCTTGCGTGTCAATCGTTTGCTACAAGTTCCGACTCATAAAAATCCCATAATAAATTTCCATTTTACAAAAAAGCATTGATAATTTTCGAACCGACTGAAATAATCTTTATAAAACCTAGCTAAGAACCACCCCCGTTAAAATATGTAGCTTTCTATAGAAAAACCGCGTCTGGATCGATCCAGCCGTTCGGGAACTATTATACCACAGATAGGGAGGGCATAGGGCTTTTACTTTATAACGCCCTTTCTTTTACGTCAAGGCTTAAAAAGTACCATGTGTCGTGATTTTCATCTAAGCATAATCCATGTATGCTTGTACATGTAGCTTCGGCCCGCGACTAGTATCTACGAGTGTATATACTATGGATTGTATTTTACCACTCACTCACATATGTATAGGTGCCGTGTTCCTACGGCTATACGAACGCTTTGGGAAAAAATATGTGGGACAGAATTGATGTGTTTGCCAAAAACTTACCCGGTCGCATTTTCTCAAGTGTTTTTATGACTATCGCAGGTTTCTATTTGCAGGCAGCAGCTATTTCCTGATTTTGTTGCAAGATGTTCCGGTATAAAATGAAATAAGAAGTAGGATTCTTATTTATAAAATTTAGAGAAATGAATAAACTTGAGTGCGACGATGGCACTTTGAGGTAAGGAGAAAGATGTTGAGTTGATGACAATGATTTGACTGAGTGCCTTCAACTTGCTTCTATTCAAGGATCCTTGAAGAAAGTGCTCTTTTCTCGAATACGTTAAGGATAAAAGTGATGAGTTATTTTTAGCCATATGTGAGTACAAGCATGGAATAAAATAAATGACAATATTTTTGTTATATCGCATAACAACACGTCTTACAATTTAATTTATGGTAACTTGTAATCTATAAGCGTAGCATCAAATTAAACATACAAACATTAGATAGAAAAATGACTTCATTATAAATAATAATTCAGTTAATTTTCTTCTCTTTTTTCCAGGATCAAAATCGAGATTATTTCAGAAATTCCATTGAGATCGCCCCATCAATAAGGCTTTAACATTTTCTTTGAAGAAATCCCTATACGTTTTAACTTGGCTACCTTAAGGGATTTCTGAAATGATAAAAACAATATTTGTCAATAGGAGTTTCTGGTACCGGGGGGGGGGGGGGGGGGGGGGGGGGGGGGGGTCGTCCTATGTTGCGCTTTTCATTGCGTGGTCATCACTCGAGAACCTTTCTGCCCCAACAGCCGTCATTTCTTCGAGCCACTTCAATTTGCTAATCCTTCGCGGTCATATTGGTCGTTACGGTTACGTGTGTTTTACTGCAAGTTTATTAAAAGTGCAGTGGAATTACAGGCAAATGAGACCTGTATATGTTTTGTAATAAAATAATGGATCATAAATTATAATAAATAAATAAATAATAAATATCGCGGGACATTTCACACAGCGCTATCTAGCCCCAAACTAAGCAGAGCTGTACTATGGGAACCAGATAACTGATAGAATACTTTTTTTTCTCTTACCTATTTCGTCCCACTGCTGGGCAAAGGTCTCCCCCAAGTCCCTCCAAGTATCCCTATCCGTCGCTATCTCCCACCATCCTCTTTGATAGGTGACAAAATCGCCCCGGCAACGCTTTCTCGACCGACCCCGACGTCGCCCTCCGTCTTCAGGCGTCCATGGTGTCACAATATGGGCCCATTTCCAGGCCAGGGAGTGCATTCGGGCAACGTGGCCTGCCCAGTCCCACTTAATTTCAGCCAATCTCCTCCCTACATCTGCAATGCCAATAGAATACTTATATACTTTTTTGTAAATACATACTTATAATATATAGAAAAAAAATGAAACTACAACCGATCACCTAATGATCCGATGGAGAGCGCTGAAGTTCGGGAAACAGATATTTCTAGTCCGAACTTCAACGAACCCTCCATGATAAAGAGTACAACAACTTTATTTGTAAATAATTTGCAATATGTAATATTGTATTTTTATGTACTATTATTATATCATATATAGGTATATATATATAGTATTATTATATCATATGTAGTATATGCATGTTTATTTGTAATGCAATTGTTATTGTGTCTGCCTAATGTTGGCATTTTACTCCTTTGTACCAATCTATTTATTACCAATAAACATTATTGAACTATTATTAATTTATATGTCTCAGGGAGACAGGCGATGCAATCCCATGAAGACCAGGACGTAGCCTGTGTGGTACTGTAATTATGTGCAGTGTAGTCCCATCACTTTATCTTATAAAAAAGTTTTAATAGTGTTAAATACCAATAACAAATATATATTTTTTCGTTTTTAATGTATACCGGATTTTTGTTCGTTTATTTTTCTCTGGAATAGCATATCGTACAACTAGTAGGTCGTATAGCTTCCCTACTGATCGTCGTCATAAAATGTCTTAAGTGCAGTATGGTATCGACCCGATCGGGAACAATTAAAACTTTGAATCACGCCTTTAGTTCTCTTGTGTGATGTGAGGTACCCAGCATACAGTACATGGTGTCTTAGGAAACAGCAGCAGTTGCTTATTAGAGAGAAAGAAAGAAAGAGAGAAAGAGATAGAGCGAGAGAGATGTATTATTAGAGCTTTCAATAATCTGGAAAGAGTCGACAGTATTTTGACTTTGGTTTTAAATCCAATCGAAAGACAAAACAAGATGTACCTAGTTTTTGGCAGAAAATCAAACCTGAACTTGTTTAGTATAATCACGTCTAAAATTGCAGTGTTTACCTATGTATGTAGTAAATAAAAAGAAGTTTTCATTATAATATGTATTTTAGGCTAATATTTAGGGTCGTAGATTAAGTAATTTACTATCCTGTAACTATTGAATTGTTGCCTTAATTAAATGTTTTATTATTATATCAGTCATATGTACTCCTTTTTCGGTACAGGGTTCATAGAGACTATATTGCTCTTACTTTTATGAAATTGTCCATTGTATGTTGTTTCTGTATGTGTTACTTGTATCGCAATAAATGATTTTATCTAGCTATTCCAAAACAAAGCGGGAGCATCGCGATATGCCAAATCTTGAGATTATTTTATCAACTAAGAGCGCAATTCTTTGAATTGTTTGCCCTATCATAGCTTTGTTATATGAAGCTGATGGTAGAGGTTGGACAATTTAATATTCAATAGGTTATGTGCTTTGAGCTTATTAGAACATCCTGTAGGCTTACGAATAGTTACACAGGTAAGTGTATGAGTAAGTAAGTGCATATAGATGGAGGATGCAATTGAGGTGAACGTGAGACTTTGATGCTACAAGATTTAATGGAACTTAGTTCTTGTGGTTAGAAATTTAATGGGTTTTCACGTTTAGTTGGAGAGTTTAGTCTAATGTTTCCTTAAGTCCGGCAAGCACATCGATCACTGAATGTATTTAGCGACTAAACATGTTTAAATTTTGACGTAATTGTATGATTTGACAACTTTCTTAATGATATTTAGGCATTAAATACGATTAAGCATCGTTGCGCAAGTCGCCCTTAGTATCTAAACTATACCCTGAATTAATTTTAGACCATGTTTAAATCGCAAAATAATATTTAGTACTCATGCTCATTCAGGAGTCCTCAGAAAATCAATAGGAATTTGAAGAAAAGGTAACAAAAAATAAAAGTAAAACAAAAATCTATTTAGTGGGTACATAATTCAAAAATCTGAAATAAATGACTATGTTACAGGATTTTTTAACACCGTTCTAAAAGAGGGGTTTTTAGGGTTTCAGACCAAAATGGTAAAAACGTAAACCTTGACCTTCTCCTATTTTACCTAATGGTACTCGTAAGTGAAGGGTTGCAATGTGATAGCGGTATTGCAGTTAATGGTCCGTGGTGCAGTGGCCGAATACCCGGCCGAGACGCAGGAGATTGCGGGTTCGATTCCCGCCGCAGAACAAATTATGTTTGTATGATCTACGGCTATCTGTTCCGGGTCTGGTTTTTCCGCTGTATATTATAAGTATGTATTTACAAAAAAAAAATGTTATAAGTATTCTATCAGTTATCTGGTTCCCATAGTACAAGCTCTGCTTAGTTTGGGGCTAGATAGCGCTGCGTTAAATGTCCAGCAATATTTATTTAATTAATGATTCTGAAGGCCATTTGCATTATCTTACTTCAAATAAGTGGCATGGACGTGGCGCGGGTGTGAAACACATTGAAGTGATGGATGAAATTAAGGTGGCAGGCAGCTGAGCCACGTCCGTGCCACTTCTATCTGTTTTTTACCTTAGGTACCAACAAAACAAGTAGTTTTTTTCTAAAATATCACAGACTTCAGAAGAGTTAGTCCTTGCTAATGCACCTTAGAAATGTAAACTGAAAATAAAAAATATAAAGTAGTTTTTTCAAATTGAAAAGTGTGAAGATTTTTCATGAATTTCCCATCATAAGATCAATTATTTTTCTTAAATTTTTCTTGCTACTTGTCGTGCACTACCTAAAAAATTTATTTTCCACACTACGCAAAGATTAACTGAAAGAGAAACCTAATTTTTGAACCCTTTATAAAAAAAAATTAGAATCATTGAAGTCGGATAACGTGGTTAAGAATTATCACTAAAAACATTTAAAAAATTGTCTAATTCAGAACCTTCTCCTCTTTTGAAGTCAGTTCAATAACAATACTTTCTATACCACAATGCAATAAATACCCTAGAGCTATGCTGTCATCTGTAGACTCATTAAAAACTTCCGTTTACTCTTTCATTACTCGTACCAGACGGTATTCAATAGTCTCGTAAATGATCTACCATCAAAAATGTCGAATGTTTTTAGTTTCGATACCGAAACGGGAACTACGATGGCATCTTGCCAAAACCGATCGCGCCGTTTCGTCCCTTTATTTGTAGTCGGCTTACAGTGCGACAATCTCTTTGCCCGCACTTACCTACTCCAATACATTTAGTTAGTTTTCTCAATAAAATATCTACAATGGACTAGTTTTTCTCGTCTTGCCCTATGGGATACTGTTTAGAGCCAGGTATTAAAATAGGTGCATTGTTAGGGCCGAGCATTGTTTTTACAATGCTATTTTTTAATAAGGGATGATTTTTCATATAAAATTAAACCTCTTTTCCTAGAAATAACGTAAAGTTCTACCAAAAAACATAAAAGTTCATAGTTTGGTCGGTTCCAAATATCCCCTAAACTGTTAATAAATCGAGATTGAGCTACACTCAAACTTATATATCCGAAGTTGGCCTTAATGCATGCAAAGTGAAATTTCGGTGGGCATAAAGTTACTCAAAATTGTGCTTGGCTATCATAATTTCCACTAGAAACTACATACACCATTTGAGAATCAAAAAAATTTCGTAATAGTTAATTTTCAAAACATAAGTTCAAAATGTAACTGACAATTCCCATAAGATTGCATGAGAAATCATCGTTCCCTTATTTGAATTTAGAATGGTGGCATTACTCTCCCTCTTCCTTATAGCCTCTTAAAAATCAACACAGCAATATCTCTCAACGCACGGATAAGTAAATAAAATTGAATAATTTACGAGTAGGTTTTACCACGGAATGTCACAAGGGCGGTGATGTGAGATATAAAATTATAAGAGGTTGCGGGGCACATGCGCGCTGCGCGCTCAGCTCAGAGGCATCCAGTCCGCTCGGCGCTCGTGTTGTTCCCGAACGAGTATCGCTATGCTCGAATTTCAAATCCCGAAAGTCAAACACGGTTCGAAAGAAACAAATATTTAAAAATTACATCAAAGAAGTTCTGTTTAGTTCAGTGCGCGCCTAAAAAATATTTGACAGTTAATGGAAAAATGCATTCGTGTCATGAAGCAGTAAACAAGTTTAATTACGACTATTATTGAGATTTATTGGTTCGATTAGTTGCTCTTGGAGCGGTGTTGTGATATTTTATTCTCGGATGAATTAAGATTAAGCTTTATGCTGGGTAAGAACGCAATACGATACTAAAAGTTTATTTAGATGCTATATTTCTTTTTTATTATGTACCTACCTACAAATTAGTCGGGCTTTTGAAGGTTGCGCTGCATAGCATAACTTATTAACAAACTTGGCTAAATAATTTGATGTATGTCATAATACTGTTGGAATTTGTGACGATTTTTACCTCAATATCGGATGACCTTGCTTTTCTCTAAAATTAGGTTTAGGTACCAAATTTTTCTTAGTTATTTTAAATAATAAAATATATCTTTTTTCCAGCACAAAAAAGGCCGTTACATTTATATACAAATTGTAATACCAACCTGACCAAAAATTGTTTTATTATGGGATTTTAGTAATATGAAAATGACTGTGAAAATTAAGCTCTGAGCATCGTATTTCCCGCATGTTATATTGCGGAAGAAATTATACCTACCTATTTAGTGGGACGAAGGGTCAGCCATGTGTGAAAACTGTTAATGGGGTGTTACCTATTTATAGCTAAAGGGGAGGCGTTATATTCAGGATTTTTACGGGCGATTAATATTGATTCACTTTGTGCAACTCTAGGATATTTTAGTGTCACCAACATCAAAACAATTGCTGCAACTTTATTTGTCCAGCTTGCTTCACTTTTGCTCTATTAGATAATTTCTTTATTGCGCACCATTAAAAATAAAACAGACAAAAGATAAAATCTATTATCTATCTTATTTATGGTGATGGCGAGGTAAGCGAGTACTCAGCGGGATACATACTGCATGATCTGTGAATATTTGTAGTTGCTGATATACACATACAGATAAAGAACAAGTGACATGATACGTATGACTTGACTGATTAAAATTAAACAAGATTTTTTAACAAAGGAAAAGTTTGAGTTTGACGAAAAGTTTGAGTTTGACTGGAATACGTGAAGAGAAAACTTTGTAATATTTTTAAGCCTATTGCGCGCACGGAGGAGTGTGACAATTGGCATAGTTGGCAAGCCCCCCCCCTCTCCCTCTTCTCGATATAAACTTGCGACTCGATATAAACGGAGCGAATGAAAAAATTAATCTTTTAGAAAAACAAATGAAATATCAATCGATTTTCTTTAATGTAATTACTCAGATGTTTCCCGTGTTAAAGCAGTAAGTACAAGTAACAACTTTAATTACAATCACCAGCAAACTCGTGTAATCAAATTGGTACTTACTATCAAAAAGTCGCTTTAAGGGTAATGGTTTTTTCAGTGCTTTGATTTAAGTGCTAATTTATATATATTAAAAGCTCCTTTTGAATTATATGAAGTATATGCGTTTTACCTGTAAATTATATAATTAAATTGTACTGAATACATGAACATTATAAAGAGAAGTTCTGTTAAACCTTACATTGGTTTTAAGACATTATTATCTTAACCTGTACCTAGCTTATAATTTAATGAATGTAATGTTTCAGCAAGCTTAAAAGACGTACATTACTCGTATTTTGTAATTCCGTCTCATTCGACAAAGATTATCAAGAGATTTGTCGACAAAGATTGTATTGCTTTGAATTGTAGGTGCTTTATGCTTAACATCAGGTGGGCCATATCACCGTATTTATTTTATACGACATGGAGCATACACAAGAAAATAATGGACATCAGTATAAACATTTGGGAAGTACGACGGCTTATACATAATTATTTTAAACAAAATGGGAAATGAGATGTTTGAATATGATCAGCAATGATAAATATCCCGCCAAGACATTTCTCTAATTCTCGTTGTTTTAATAATTCATGAGGCACGAATATCCAATGCCCGTGAAACCTTATAATTACATCCATCTTATTCTCAAGATATTGGATTTAATTAATATTCGGGATAGGAAAATTCTGACCAGGAAATTTGCTGAAAGGGAAATTGTGCTTATAGTATAAAGGAAATCATTATTCTTGAATTGTTTCTGTCATTACTATATAGTGAATTGTACTTTTATGCGTGTCTATTCTTGTCGGTAAGTTTTTTGTTATAAAAGCTTGGTAATTATCACCTCAGCAGAGTTTTTACTATGGAAACCAGATAACTGATAGAATACTTATTGATATATGTATACTTTTTTACATTGTGAGTGGACAGGGAACGGCTGTTCTAGGGTTCAAATTTTATATGCATATATAGCATATGAATACATATATATATAATATATATATAGAATATGTGAAATGCTTTATATATTATAAATTGAATAAATCATGTGGAAAGTAATCACACTAATATTATAAATGCAAAAGTTTGAATGTTTGTTTATTTATTTGTTACTTAATCACGTCGAAACGGCTGAACCGATTTCGATGTAATTTGGTATGTTACTTACATACCAAATTTCATATTCATGATTATAACCTGGATTACCACATAGGCTACTTTTTATTCCATAAATCAGTTTCTATGGGATAAAAATAAGATGTCAAGTTTATATGTATTTTGCCCCCCAGAACCATGCGGGCGGAGCCGCTGGCAACAGCTAGTAGTTTATAATTAAATGAAGAGAAAGAATGAACAATAAACAATGAGATTGAGAATAAATAAATAATATCACAGAAACAACAATTCAAAATAAATAACACATATCTACTATCAATTAATTTCCTGTGAAATGGGGTCATCCTTGAGAGCTTCTGTCCGACCTATTAGGTAGATTTCTACTAGCGTAGGTGTAGAATGGACGTTGAGCCGTATTATCTTAGAAGGATACGTATTAATTTATTGAAGTGAAAGCTTCTTTAGGCGCGTTGGGCATTTTTTGAGATGAAAAAAACCCATTGAACTCGCGACACTGTTACCGTTACCGATACCTCTGTATATAAGTATCTGTAGTGTAGTCTGTTCAAGTTTTCCCTTCTGTCGCTACTCCCGGAGTGCCACTATTTATTTTTTTAAATCACTTGGATCATTTTGAAACGTCTCTCAACCACTTGTTCCTCCGCGATAGTGGTTGAATTGGACTTACGATCCGGAACGCATTTCATTTCAAATATTTTAGATATTTTTAAAAAATAAATAAATATTACTGGACTTTTCACACAACTTTTTATTTCGCGGCTTGCGTTGCATTTTTACCTTTTTTGTAGTAAATCTTTAAAATGTATCGAATTTCTTCATAAGATTCACTCATCTTCGACTGCCTCGGTGGCGCAGTGGGCGTATATATAGATTCACTTATCTTTACAGTACGAAAAACAAATAAAAATCACACATTTTCCTAATTTGAATTTGGAATTATCTTCTTTAAAATTTATACTTTGAATGAAACCAAAACCAGCCAGATACAAATAGTATAGCCAAAGAGACTGTATTACAAGTTCATACATACTATAATGCGAAAAGACTTTTCCCCCAACCTATTATATAGAAAAACATCCAGACCCAGAACAAATATCTTTAGATCATACAAACATTTGTTTCGCAGCGGGAATCGAACCCGCTACCTCCAGCGTCTCAGCCGGCCATACGCCCACTGCGCCACGGAGGTCGTCAAATAATAAATATAATTAAATAATTAATTTAATTTTATATAATTAATAAAAAAACAGCAATTAAAGATAAATAAAAAACAAAAAATACTTAAATAGCCTTTATTTCCTCTACACAGTCTGTCACCGCATTCACGACATTAATTTAAAACACATATCTATGCAGAATCGTAATGACTTATTTTAGAAATTGTTTTATAACTGTTGCTTGAATATTTATCCAGTAATCGATACATATATATATAATCGTATTTATGTAATCGTTGTAAATCTGCGGCGCCTTTGCACCGCTCCGATGCCGCTTAGTCAGTTTGATAGGTAAGAAAGAAGAAAGAAGACATTTATTCACATAAACTATACACAAGAAGCAGATGCAACACTTAAACGAACATAATTATACACAATAAAAATACATACACACAGGAGGAAAATAATACATATTACAGCAATTAAAGTGTATGCATGGAGAAATGCTGCCATGTACAGGATTATGCGAAAAGCCCTACTACATGATGAACGAATATGATTTGGTTACCTATTTTATACAGGCAGTTTCATTGATATTTTAGGACTTGAAATTAAGGTAGATTGAAAAGAAAAAATAAAACCAATTTAATAAATATAAAAAAAACTATTTTACAACAATACTAGGCATCAGCCCTATCCGTGGTTTAAATTAATGTTGGAAATGCGGTGACACGCAGTAATTATATTTAATTAAAATAACATTACTGATAAATTATTAATTAATTATTCGTCATGTTTAAATCTACACAAAATTAAATTAAATAAAAATATATTGCTTTGTATTGAATTATATGAAATTTACTTTTATATTAATTTATTTTATGTTTTATTAATTTCTTTTTTAGATTTTTTTGTTGATATTTTTATTTATGTTAATAAGAATGATTATAATTTTTCGCCTATGATTAAATCTTTTATTACTTTTATCGAAAGGCATCCCGGTGCGCTCCGGTCCATTTCGAGCACTGCTACGCTACCAAGTAAAAGTCGTGTATTTTTTATTATCTTAAAGGTAATCCAAGACTATTTGTACACAAAGATAGATAAGAAATCATCAACAAAGAAACCAATAGAAATAGGAAACGTTTACGTCGTCTATGCTGATATCCAAAATAGGCGAAACCTTTTTAAAAAATCAGTAATAGGATCCAGCGGCGGGTCGAAATGTTTTCCTGGTGCCTACGGCGCGGCGCTTAACGCGGCTTAGCTTAGATTCCCGGCACAATCCGCTCTGATTGCACAAACGCTTTACCCGAAGCGTAAAATTTTTACTGCCACCCACTCCGTCGATCGTCACCCTACGACCGTCGAAAGATTATTTTTTTATCGAGCATAGAGGCCCGCATCTACCCAGATTCATTGTACATAGTTTAATCGAAAAAATATTACGATCTATTAACATTTTTACAGTCGCCGTCTATCACGCAAAATTTCTCTTAACAAATTTCACGAGATATTTCGACGAAAATTATTACAATACACCACCCGGTGGCTTTTATGTGAAATAAAGAGTGTACTTCATGGAGACATTACGCCTGGAACAACCCAATTACACGGGGTTCCTATAATATTATGACTCGTTTTTCTTATCACGTTAAATTAAAACATTTTGCTTACTAGTATTGCTCTCTTATGCCCTTTTACGTGTCCTCGGTACCATCCATTCGTAACGCTTCGAGCTCTCGATAACTTTTCCAATATTTTCTGATGCCGTAAGAGAAAAGTTTTCAGATAATATGCGTGGGATTACGGTTTCAGGCCGCTGACGATACAGAATTCTTTTCAAAAGGTGATTGCACAAACGCGTATAGCACGACTTTACGATAGACACCCTTGATGAAAAGACTTGCGAGTCTGCGAATATTTTAATGTCTTTTTTGAGGTGAGTATCAAAATTCATGGCTCTTTGTGGCGCTCCTCCGAGCGGATCCGTGCGCAGAATAAATTTTGTGCCTTTGTGCTGCGAGGGGATCTTTTTGCAGCGAGCCATAGTTTAAAGGAAGATAATAGCACGGCCGTGCGACAGTGGCGAGCTTTTGCGTAAATTAGTTTAGGCACGAGTTTGTGCTGCGGTTTTTGCTTAACCTTGTAACAACGTCGTTAGGTAGATGACTTAGCAACTCAGCTCTCATAGTGAGGCCTACCTAACAATGTCGAGTGGATTTTGTCGACCGTGGCAAAACACATTATGTACCCGCCGTTTGTTCAGAGCTTGGCTTGCCCGCGTTCCCGAGTATGGGGAAATATGAGAGTTTCTAAACAACGTGTTGCGGTCAACAACGGATAATGAAGCACAAAACAGAAAAGTTTTATGAACACGATCACGAAAATAACAATCATGTTTTCATTTTATGATGCTGTACGTAATTAATTAAATTCATTTGTCTCGTGTTAATTGGACTTTGGTTGACATTTTAACACCAATTGTATTGTGGCATTGAGGTAATAATTATGTGTAATAATAACTTTACATTATTATCCAGTTTTTAAACATTGGCTTTAGGACAAACATTTTTTTAAATACTACTTGGAGATGGAAAAAGTTTATGGCCCACCTAGTGTTAAGTGGTAACCATCGCCTATAACAAAGTATTGCTTCGTGGGTCACGTAACTTAGAAACTTGCTTCACGATGTCTCATGTGCCTATAATTTGCTAAAATGTGCCTAAATGCTGATAACCATATCTTCCAAACTAAAACAAAATAATGTTGCTTAGCGGCGAAAATAAGTATAGTGGTAGAACTTCCCCGGGTGAGCTCTTTCACTCTACTCTTAACTTATTTAGATATCAATGAAAAACTTAATCTTAATAAAGATTGGGAGTTTTCAGTGAACAGTGGTCGAAATTCGACAGCCATTCATGAATTATTTTTAGTTTAATTTTAACATTCGCCCCTCCTTCGCCATATAAACTTCAACTATGCCAAATCTTGTAAAAATTTTGTAAGGGCCAAAAATTACCGATGAAATGGGAAACCTTTCAACCCTTTAGTTGCTAAGAGCTAATTCGGTAACTGAATTGGAAAAAGAAAAATTTGGATCAGAACACCTTTTTCCAGACTCGAGGTCAGAAACTACATAGACATAGACAATCTACATAGACAATCATTTATTCACATACATTAATACATTTAGCACACAATATAGAATAGGTACAGTTACATTTTAAAACAGGCCCAAGTAATCTACCCATTGTCCTCTAAATTGTATGAGCGCCCATATAACTCCGAGGAGTATCTTAATTGGCGTCAACTATGTATGTAACACCCTTTAATTTTCATCATTTTTTTATTTTTTGGAACTTTTCCTTTATTTGTGCTGTAAGACCTTACTTTTTGCCAAAATTCGTGATTGTAGGTCAATGGGAACTACCATATAGGTTTTCGACCCAAAACCTATAGGGTATTTCCGGTTGACCTAGAATTGTCAATTTTAGTTAAAAGCAAGGTAAACAAAAAAAAGCAGCACAAGTAAAGGGAAAATTCCGAAAAATAAAAAAGTTGATAATTAAAGTAAATTTTGGTATTTGCAAGTTTTCGCGAAAATCTAAATTTACCTATATCTTTTTATCGTGAATTTTATACACGTAATAGGGACTATAAACCTCAGTATCTGGTATAAGTTTCAACTTGATAGGCCTGAGAAAATCGCTGGTGACACACGGACAGACGGACAGACGGGCAAGAGAGTGATCTTATAAGGGTTCCTTTTTTACCTTTTGAGGTACGGAACCTTAAAAAGGGATACAATGTTTTCTCTTCCCGTATTATTATATAGATTTAAAAAAATCACATGCGGATCAAAGAAGATGACCTTCTTTATTCCTTAATGTACACAAATAGATTTAAGACAAAAAAGCTTAAAAAAATGGGCATGTATAAAGGCGAGCTTAACCCTAATAAGAGTCTTAAGGGTTTCCTGACCTTTGAAGATACTTCATAAAGCCTTCCTTTATTTTTATTCGAGATCCTATTAAATTATCTATGTGATATTCGTTTATGAGCTAATTCAATACAAATTGACAGCTAAGCAACGGCAGCTATGAGGCCATTGATGGCCAACCGGCAGAAGTCTTACAAGTATGTCCAAAATCGCTTATTTAAGAGCGACCCACCATATTTTGCTTATATTTAAAGTTAGTGACGTTATGTCCACTTTTTAATAAACATCCGCGTATAAAAATGGTGTAGCTAGGTATGCTTACATACCTAGGTATTATGTAAGCATGCGTAGATATAGTTTTATACCTTGAAATTACTTGACATTATTATTATTACCCGATAGCTTGACATACTTTTGTTCTTCTACTGTATTATTTGACATATGCCGCATAAACTATTTTAATTTAATTGATTTGACATGTTCAATTCTATGTTTAATAGCTGTACTTTTCAAAAGGCGCAAACCTTGCAGTGCCCTTACAGGGTATATGTACTTACTTCTAAGCTACCTACCATCTAAGCTAAAAAATCTATATGTACATGTAAGCAGAATACATGAATATGAAAATATGAAAAAATATATATAAGAAACATCACAATCTATTTATTAGATAAGGTCAGAACCAAAGTAGACCACAGCCCAAATTAGAGTTACCCTTATAATAGATATGTTAATAGAATGTATGACAGCTTCTGAAAGGGTTAGTCTGTAGTTTTCCTTAAATCTATAAACAAGAGGAGCAACTCAAACACCGGCTGAAATTAGGAAAGTTGTTTAGTTACAAGGCATGTTAGGCCTATCTGTTTACCACCGGTCTCTTCCCTTGATTATACAGCGCACCCTGTATACCGTCACGGTTACGGTTAGGGTTGCCAACCCTACTATATAATATAGTATCCTACTATATTAAGGAATCAAATACTATATTTAAAAAAACATATATATAGTAGGTGAAACTACTATATTTTGCGTAAAGAGGAACGGAACCTTAATCTTTTTTAAATTAACAAATCATGAACATAATGAATCAATCAAATGAACAAAATTTTGGACATTGTACCAAAAATTTTCTACTAAATCATCTGTTGAAAAATGGCAAGAAGTTCTTCTCTTATACAATTCAAGGAGTGCAACGCCTTGCCTGAGTCTGTGTTTCCTGATAACTACAACCTAGGGATCTTCAAGTCACGAGTGAATAGGTTTCTTCTAGGCAAGCGTGTACCATCGTAGACTGCATCATCGTTTACCATCAGGCGAGATAGTGGTCAAACGCTAGCCTATAATTTATAAAAAAAAGACGTGCCTAATATTTTAAAAATTGTATCATTTCTTCTTTCAATTCATCTAACATCAGCAGCGCGCATATTTTCTGTCATGAAGACAAAATGGAGAGATGAGTGTAACAGGGCCAGTTTGAATTTACTAAAAGCAGAATCATTGGTGTTTTTCAACCTAAATTTGGACTCAAGCATATGAATTCTTTTTAAAAATAAAAATTTAATTATTAAGGCTCAGAGCAACAAAAAATATTCATTTAAAAAATAAATGTTTAATCACATACTATATTTATTTTTCATTGGTCATGGGTCATTGGAGGTGACAGCTTCGAAAATACTATATTTGATAGAAAAAAAGTTGGAAACCCTAGTGACGGTTGTCAGAGCGTCCAGTCAGTTTGATCAAACTATTAGAATATGCTCAGTCGGGCGTTACTTTGACCAGAGACTTTGATGTTTGCGATCATCGTATACCCAAAGACGTGGCTTCGAGCTACTTAATGTTGTGAGAAATTGCTTTCACACTTTGACGCCTTTTGCACAGAAAGGTTGACCCGAAAAGTAACTAGGGCTTTTGTAGATTTATGAACTATTGACGAAAGTAATCATAGAACTGTCATAGCGATTGTAGCCTAGATCCTTTTGTGTCATTTTAATAAATAAATACTATGTACTGCCTAGATTTTATAAAAAATACTAGCTGACCCGCTCGCGGCTTTACAGACGTCGATTGTAAAAAAAAACATTACTCTACTTCTACGCTGTTGGGTAATGTCTCAATCCCGGTCATAATGTATCTATCTACCAAATTTCATCGATACAAAAAACAATAGGTACATAATGCAGAGGCAATTCCTATACAAAATTACAAATTGCAAATTTTTTAAATTTTCAACTGTTTCTATGGGTTTTCCCCAATTTTTTTTCTATTAAACTACTCCTTTATTAAAGCAAACAAAACAAACAAAACAAATTTACATCAGTCAAGCCATTTTTGAGTTTTTGCGATACTAACAAACACTAAGTAATTTATTTTGATATAGATAAATACAGAGTCAACCAATTATTTTCCACTTTTTTGTTAAATTGAGTTTCAAATATTGTATCCAGAATATTAAAGCCAAAATGAACGAACACTACGATCTAAACAACTTCATCATAATTTATGTACAATACGTCGGTCGACTGCAGACATTCCTTTTTAGGTCCCTTTTTAAATTCGAGCTTTGATGTCCCTAACTTTGAATTGAATGTGAATATTGAACCTTCAAGCCTAGTGTTTACGGTTCCGGAAAAAATAAAAAAGGAACCCTTATTATCTGGAAATGAATATCATAAATAATATATGTGCCTAATAATAATTTGAACTGTTTAATTTACTTGACACGATGTACCTATTTTTAATCGAAATATTATTAATATGGCATGTAATTAGTGTAATTGGCCATGGCCGTTCTACACAAACCACTGCATCGTCACTTACCATCAGGCAAGAAGTCAAACGCTAGCCTATAATTTATTTAAAAAATAAAACAAATATCAACAGATAATAAATTATACAGCACAAACTACATAACCCTTAACTATAGTACATGAACGTAGTGTTTATTAGGCACGTCATATTATTTGATCGAGCGAAGCGAGATCTCCAAATCAACTTGAGCAAATCGGCGTTGTATGTATGTATGTAAGTATTTATGTTTGTTTGTCCGAGGATAACTTTCGAAACGTTTATCCGATCATCGTAAAATTAGGTATCTAGGTAGGGAGTGATGGCACAATTTTGGTTTGACTAAATCAGGTTAAAATGTGTGGGGTGGAGTTTGTTGAGATATTGGGGTTCAAGAGGGGTAAAACAAAACAAAATGGAACTATCTGGTCAAGTGGCGCGTTTAATAAAAGGTCTTTGTGAGTACATTTCAACCCCGTTTTTATTTTTACTTTAAACCTTTTAGTTTTCAAGTTATTAGCCATAATAAAAACTGAATTTGGACAAAATTCACAGGGTACACCAGTTACCCCACAGTGCTGAAATTTGGTATGCATATAGATTTAGTAACACAAATATAGGAAAAAGTCTGAAATTCAGAATAACTGCAATTTCTACAACAAAAAAAGTATTACCAATTAACATGAACTCCCGTTACCTGTAATTTGAATGAAACTGTAGGTCAAGTTAATTGGTTATCCATTTCGTGTCACTATTTTGGTAGAAATTACGAATAATATTTTTTTGTTTTTATTGGAGATTCACGAGATCTGAGTTCGGGGCGATCCACTAGTTAGTATTTATTTGCGAAAAGAGAACCTCAAATTGAGCGATGGCTTACGGTAATCATAGGATTAGCCTTACAATATTATTTTAGGCGCAAGGAAAAGGCAACCTCCCAAAATGACGAAAGAGAGTCTAAGCTTTAACGCCTCAAAAAATGAAGAGATTTTCATTTGCTGAAAAGCTTTTAGAGTCCGTAATGAGTGTCATTGTTTATTTTGTCAAAGTATTTTCCACCGAGACTGTTCACTGTAAGGACCCAACTTTTAATATTAGCCAAGACTGAGAAAGCAGTTTACTTTCTCATTGAATTGGAAATTCTCAATATTATTATTTAATGTGATTGCCACCGCGGACAAGTTTTCCTCAGTAGACTAGCACTTGACTAAAAAGTAAAATAAAACAAAGTAGGTTAAGCTAACACCTAAAGCAGCTAAACAATTAAAGCGATCAAAAACTGGCCATTAGTACCTTAAAACCAAAGTATTTAAGAGCCTCCGTAGCAAAAGTTTGACACTCTCATTTATGCTTTTCTAAATCTATTTTAGTTATTTTCGTTTAAGCTATGATATGATATGTATATTTCTGCATGAAATTTGACATTATTTTATTAAAAGTAGATATACGAATTATTAATTTTGAATGGAAATGTGATAGTGATAGTTTTAGAAGCATTATGAATAATACTGATTTATGCATGATTATTATGAGTGCATGATGCCGTAAGCTCAATCTGTAAAATGCTTCAAAAATAATTTAAAGTGTTCAACTATATTTGATCACTGAGTTGCTCCGGTATTTCTGTTGGCAATTTTATAGTAAAAAGTTTTGTTTAACTATGAAAGGAAGCGGAAACTTTCTCGTTATATTCCGCTTTCTTCTTGACGTTATTATTTGTATTTCGTTTTGATATAACGAGTTGAATAATATTTGCGTACGATGCCTAAACTTGTTATTTTGGTATTGCTTACATAACCGTAACTTTCCGCTTCTTTTATAAGATCCCTAATTGCGATATACTCTTCTTAATTTCCTGTGAAGTTGAGAGGATATGTTAAGTTTATTTTAATACGCAATTTTAGGCAGAAATTTTGTCAATTTCCCTTTAATTTATATTGTTTGAAAACAATGCGGGCTTTATGATAACTTTCGAGACCTCCTTGTTTTGGGGAATGGTAAATACATACATAATTGTGTCATTCTTATTTATATTTTATTACCACGAGTCAGTTCACTTAACAAGGTCTATTCGTAATAGAACGAGCCATCTAAAGTACCTACTTTTAATTTAAACCGTAGTTAATCAAGTTTGTTTCCTATTATCTACAACTAACCCGTCCCGTAATCGCACGGATTTTAAAATATAGCCTAATGGTATTTAAATAAAAATCCCATATAAAAATAAACTTTCAGTTTTTCCAGATTTGTTACATTTCCGGGCAACTTTTCAAATTTTTCATTCATTTGGAGAATTAGGAACATAAATAGTAAAAAATAGTCAAATCTGTTTCAGCCGTTCTCAAGTGATGCGCTAACCAACGAACAGCATTTAATTTTTGTTTATATAGAAAATGAAGACAGAAGAGCGGTCTAGAGAAAAATTACAGCCGAGATCGTAGAAAATCTATTTTTCATTTTTGATCGAGCGAAGCGAGATCTCCAAATCAACTTGGGCAAATCGGCGTTGTACGTATCTACGTATGTTGGTTTGTCCGTGGATAACTTTAGAAGCGTTGATCCGATCATCGTGAAATTTGATACATGTAGGTACGAGTAGGCTATTTCGATTGCACAATTTTGGTGTGACTAAATGAACTAAAAATGTTGGGAGGTTGTTGAGATATTGAGGTTCAAGAGTGGTAAATAAAATGGAAAATAAGACTATACGGTTAAGTAGAACATCAAATAAAAGGGCTTCATTAGTACATTTCAACCCTGTTTTTATTTTTAGTTTAATCGTTGTAGTTTTTGAGTTGTTGGCCATAATAAAAACAATACTTTGAGGAAATTCACAAGGTACACCAGTGACCCCACAATGTTTAAATTTGGTATTCGTGTAGCTTTAGTGACAAAAATATAGACAAAAGTCTGGAATCAAGAATAACTGCATTATGTAACAGAGTACCCAAATAACATCCTGTTCTCCACAACAATCCCGTTACCTGTAATTTTAATGAAGCTGTAGGTCCAGTCAGGTGGTTGTTTTTTGTGTTGACGACCTCCGTGGTGTAGTGGGCGCATAGCCGGCTGAGACGCAGGAGGTAGTGGGTTCGATTCCCACCGCGGAACAAATGTTTGCATGATCTACAGATATTTATTCCGGGTCTGGTGGTTTCTCTATATTATAAGTATGTATTTACTAAAAAAAATGTATATAAGTATTCCATCAGTTATCTGGTTCCCATAGTACAAGCTCTGCTTAGTTTGGGCCTAGATAGCGCTATGTGAAATGTCCAGCAATATTTATTTATTTCGTGGCACTATTTTGATAGTCAAAGATTACGAATAATATATTTTTGTTTTTATGGGAGACTCGCGAGATCTCAGTTCGGGGCGAAACACTAGTTATTTACATTTTATTAGGGACTTTTGCCTAAAATGGTAGAACAGCCCCATCGTACCTTTTACTTATTTACAGTAAAAAGTTTATATATAAATATTATATACAGGGTGTTTGGTAATATACTGACGATATTCAAGAGACAGTTTCTCAATGCATAAAAAAACAACTACTAGTTATATTATAAAATTTTATCACTTGCAATCGACATACAAAAATAAAGACTGATTTGATATCTCTTTCGGAAATGGATGAGGCTTTTGGGTTAGAAAACAACAAGAGATATCTCGAGACGTCACCAATACAGTATCTGTGGTTAGATGGCAAGCATTATGCAATAGCACAACATAAAGTATTTGTTTTTACATGCCAAAATAAATTTCACATTTCTATGGTAAACATTCCACAAATTTATTATTATGCTCACCAAAATAACCCCTTATATTACCAAACACCCTATATTGATTGCATCATCGATGCGTAAAAGCTGCAGCTAGCAGATTAGTCGCTACTGCAGTAGGTGTACAAAAATAATAGTATATTCAAGTACCTCATTTAACGAAGGCATATAATTTCCTTTCTACCTCACCTATTTCAAATTAACAACGTTTGAAATGTTTTTCTTTTTCTTTCAGTTACAAAACCTCGACGTGAAAATTATCGTGGCTGTGTGTGAAGTGAACTGTGAATGACAATTGGATTCTAACGAAGTGAACTGAGAATGACAATTGAATCCTAACTGTCCTAATGAGGTCGAGTGTAACCAAGGTGCGTTTTCGCTAATGATGTGAAAAAGACAATATGATGTGGCTGTCGGCGTTGGTGTGTTTGCTTTGCCAAACGGGTAAGTGATTAAATTTATAAATAGTCTTTTTTTTCAAAAATTCTTAAGTTACATTGTTATACTTAGTATTTAGGTTTACACATTTATTTGTTCACTTTGGCAACGAAAGTCTTTCCCGCTACCTCCACGACATCATAGCACCACCTTCTCTTCGGCCTGCCTCTATAAAGAAAAACTAAAGACCAATTGGCCATATTTTATTTTGAAATCTATGCGAAGATGCCGGGGCGGGGCAACTAGACTATAAAAAAAAGCTATGATGTCAAAATAAATACAATTAGTAGGATCACACAAAGTTATGACAGATAGATGATAGAATATAATATACTTTATCACAAAAAACAAAACAGTTTTATTAGGCCAACGTAAATCTTAAATACAATACGATTGGCAGTTACTCGTATAAGTAGCGATCTCAAACAACCTTTGGGGAGAATCCACTGTGTAAATTAATATGACCTGAATCTATGTTAACTATTTTATGCTTCATCAAACCGCAGTATGGTATAGCCCAGGCTGTAAAATCGTTTGATGTTCAGTCAGGGTAAAAATTGTAAACCGCATGGAAATTATTTGAGATATTTATAATTGGAATGACGTAGCAAATATTTACTTACCGCCTGTATAAGCAAAGCATGGTAGATTTCAGAAGCTCCAATTGCTTTTTTAGTGTGACACACACATGGTGGCTGATATTTAGCCACTAAAAACGTTTAGTTTAGTTTAGAGGTTTAGTTACGTTAAAAACTAAAAGCGTTGCGTAATTTGCCCTTAGCGTACTAGACGGTATAATCTTAATGCTTTATAGTTAACTAGCTATGGCCCGCGACTTCATACGCATTACACTTCTAAATGTGTAGGTAACCTAGAAATAAAGCTAACCTCACTGTTGCAACTTAACACTCCATTTTTATCCTGATTTATGGAATAAAAAGTAGCCTATGTGTTAATCCAGATTATAATGTACGTACATACTAATTTCATCGACGTCGGTTCAGCCGTTACGACGTGATTGAGTAACAAACAAGCAAACAAATAAATAAATAAATAAACATCCAAACTTTCGCATTAGTGTGATAAAATATGTCCGGGTGTCCGTGTGGTCAACACTGGCCTCAGTGAAGACCAGCGTTGCAGTATTTAAATGTTGAGCTGAGGACCCTTTCACCACCGCACTTAGCAGTTAGTTATAATTTCGATAAATAAGTAATAGTGTTTTTTTTGTATCATTTTTCCTTGTGGTGGTATGAATAAATGTTTTTCTATCGTTCTTTCTTTATAAACGTTTGTACAGTGGCACTGTTCAGAAGGACAAAATTGGAAGGAATCCCAACAAGTGCAAATCTAGATACAAACCCAGCTAGGCACAAAGCTATTCAGTAGACACTAGCAATGCTGCCAACTGAATAGATAAATTGGTAGCACTGTCGTGTTACTTTCTACTGTCTGTACTTTCTACGCTCAAATGTCAATTTACTATATTCTTTTGTAGAGGGAAACTTTTCTAGGGCCATTATGTCATTATAAAAAAGTCCATTATTCTTAACTAATCCATAATTACTTTAGTAAGTCGTTACCCGTATTTAACTTATCAAAATTTCAGCTCACCTTTTTAAATCTATGACAAAATTTACGATTATATTGTGTGGCTATAAGCTGTTTTACCTAAGGGTAAGTACAGACGCTAACTTTTAAAAGAGCTTTCTTTTAAAAGTTAGCGTCTGTAAGATATTTCATAAATTTGTTTGTATTTTTTTAATTATACAGAGTTTCGTTCGTTGAAAAAAAATTGAAGGTACAAGATATTTTGTTAAAAACATTTACACCACCAAATTTTTCTTACGTAAAAATTAATTGCTAAAACTACTAAGTAGATGCATTTTTCTAGCACAAAAGGAAACAAAGAGAAACTAAAAAGCATGGTGCGATAATGAAGCCCCAACTGAATTTCTGTTTTGACTGTGTTCCCAAACGGATGCACTGATTTGGAAGCAGGTTTTTTTAATAGAAAGCTAGTTTTACTGAGATGGTTCTTAGCTATGTGTGATGAAGTTCAGGGAAGCCGATCCGAGGATATCAGCGTTTTTCCTTTTTGGGGAGGAATCTCAGATGTAAAATGGAACTTTATCACGGGGATTTTAGATGTTGGGAGTTTAAGAAGTTTCATTTATTTACTTGTACCTAATGTACATATAAATATAATGTCATTTTTATTTATTTTTTAAGGCTTGGAGACGGATCATGCAAATGCCGTGGTGTGGTTAATTTAAATAATTTAATTTTGTGGTGTGGAGTCATAACTAGTGTAATGATGATCATCGCCTATAACAAAGCATTCCCTTGTAGGTCACGCACCTTAGGAACGTGCCTTACGATACTCTAGCCTGCGTACATAAACATGGGGCATACTGGTGTAAAGCCTTACGTGGCTGTAATTTAACTGACACCAAAACACCTTTCCAACCAAAACACAGCTGCTTGGCGGTACAAACAGGTATGGTTGTAGTACTTACCCGAACGAACCCTTTCAAAGAACTTTACTACAAATAACATTTATTATACCGCAAAAACACCAACAAAACATTAAATATGTATGAATCAGAGAGAATACGGAAACAGACTACAGTTCATTCTCTTTATGAACCTTCACGCAAAAAAGTAGTCAGCCTAAACAAGTATAAGGGTATAAGTATAAGGGAACATAATATATACTGTTTACGTCGACGTATGTACATTTAGTATTTGCTATTGACATAGGGTGTTGATGTAAAGGTGCTCCTAAACGAGCAACGTTTTCGCGGCAAGGTGTTGCCGGCAAGTATTGTCGGCAATATTAGGATTATGGAATGCTTGTTAATATGTCATATTTTCCGTTGCCATTTTGACACAATATCACCGATAGCTGTGACGTGACTTCGCGTTGAATTTACTTATATCTTGTGTGTGAGCGTCTTTTAAAAATCAACCAACAAAACATCCTTTTTTGACTTTTCAGCGAACTGTACAAAACTGAGCAGACTCTTAATATTTTATATTAAAATATTTTTTCCGTTACACTTGAATTATTTATGAAACTTCCTCAAAAACTTTTGGAGATTATATTGTCAAAAAAAAAGACAAAAACATAAAGTTTTTAAAAATGGTCTTGATGTATTTGTTACACTCCCTAAATCATCCGCAGTCAGTTTTTGACAAATATTTTCAATGTACACGACGGTTCTACAGTTTTATTATAGTACAGATTGATAAAATGTAGGCTCAAAATGTGGGCTCTAAAAAATACCAATTTACAACATTAATTGAGCAACACATTGCAAGGCAATTTGGACAATAGATTGAGCAAGTAATTGAGTAGAAAACAGTTGTGTTGGGCATTACTGGCTACTCATTGCCTTGAAAAGATTACTCGTTTAGGAGCACCTTTAAGAACTTGACTGAAACCACTGATCAGCTTATAGTTACTGCTAAAGCTTTCGGCAAACATAACGTGCTAACCGGTTTAACTGAATTGTTGTAGGTACATATACTTTATGTAGGTATGTTGATCGATAATATGGTTCAAGATTTGAACTTGTGAACTTGGTTCACCATTCCTATGTTTGGCACTGGAAGTTCTGTGACTGATATGATGACGGTGAATGTCTCAGGATGACCGGCAAAATGCAATGCCATGTAGACCAAGTATTAGTTCGACGTGACTTGTGATGTGACTTGTGTGACTTGCTATTTTTATAGGCAGTGGTAACCGCTTGACATCAGGTACAAAGTTAATTGCCGCCCATTAAAAAAAAACCTTATTTACAACGAATAAATCAATAATATGTATTTTTAAAACGAGTAAACATTTTGACACAAATAAATTATTTGCAGATTAAACACCTCAATTTGTTAATCAGCTTATAGCGTAAGAGTTAAGATCTGTAATTATTTCTATTTCACAATCTTCTTTTGTGTTTTATTTTGTCGATGGTCGATACACATGGACAAAATAAAACACAAAAGAAGAAGATATCAAATAAATGTTTTCATTTTCATTTTTTATCGCTGACCGTCCAGTTCAAAATTACTTTCTGGAACAAATCCGGTCAAAACAGTTTAGAACAGACATGCTATTTGCAGAAGCGGGCGCCCTATTGTAGCCTGAAGCTTTTTATTTCGAGAAAGAAAGCTCTGTTCAAAGAAAGGTCATGAAATAGAAGATCGTATTTCACTTTGAAACATTAGAATTGAGAAAAAGTCCAATAAAAAATGTGTGAAGATCAAATCTCCGCTTGCTTACCTTAAGTTTTAGTACTAAACATTTAAACCACCTCTTTCAAAGCTAGAAATAATAGTCTTTTAGAAAAGCACAAAATTTCGAAGTATGTATCATTATCGTCAAATCAGCCTTAAGACGTCCACTTTTGAACATAGTCCATAGGCTATGTTTTGTGCAGCCTGCACCAATCCAACATCTTCTAACAATTTTTCATGTTTATATGTAAAACTATATAAAACTTTAGATATATTGAGTAAGGTAGGATTATATTTTTGTGCATTGCTCGATTGTATTTTAGTTGATAATTTTTATTCTATTATTGTATTTTCCTGTTAGTCTAACTCTTTTATTATTCTTTTCATTTGTTCTTTTTGTTATTAATTATGTGAGTAGAACTGTGTGTTTTACTTTTACATTTGATTTGTAGTAGTAATAACGTTTTGGTCTTGTACTGTAAAGTTATACACTATTTTATTGAATTAAACTAAAATTGCAAGTTGACGAACTTCGTGGTGCAGTGGGCGAATAGCCGGCCGAGACGCAGGAGATAGCGGGTTCGATTCCCGCCGCGGAACAAATGTTTGCACGATCTACAGATATTTCTTCCGGGTCTGGTTGTTTCTAATTATAATAAGTATGTATTTACAAAAAAATATATATATTCTATCAGTTACATATTTGGTTCCCATAGTACAAGCTCTGCTTAGTTTGGGGCTAGATAGCGCTGTGTGAATTGTCCAGCAATATTTATTTATATTTATTAAGCATTCTATAAGTTATCTGGTTCCCACAGTACAAGTTCTGCTTAGTTTGGGGCTAGATAACACTGTGGGAAATGTCCAGCAATATTTATTTATTTATTTATTATGTTATTAGGTGGTTTATCAACTTTGATAAAGTTATACCTTAAAGGTGCTTCATTTTTAACAAATAATTTAAAAAATTGTTTCCTAATTGTGTAAGATCCTTCTATTTTTAACATTAAGCTGGAGTTCCGTCTCAAACAAGTCCCTTCTAAATCCATTACCTACTGTTCGTCTTTGAAGTGACGACTTATAGAAAATGGTTTTTCTCGTTTTCTTCAATTCACTCTTGTATTTTTCTGAAAAAGTGGAAAAATTAATATTGCTGTGTTATGAAATTATGACAGACACGCACGAAACAGCCAGGCTGTGGCAGCTACATTAAATAAATAAATAAATATTGCTGGACATTTCACACTACGCTATCTTGCCCCATACTAAGCAGAGCTTGTACTATGGGAACCAGATAACTGATAAAATACTTATATACTTTTTTTTTGTAAATACATACTTATAATATATAAAAAAACACCTAGACACGGAACAAATATCTGTAGATCATGCAAACATTTGTTCCGTGGCGGAAATCGAACCCTCATGCGTCTCAGCCGGCTATACGCCCACTGTGCTATGGAGGTCGTCAAATTATTGAATTCGTATTGAATATTATAATTAATTATCTTGCCTGTCTCTCTGGCCTCATAGCTCATCACAGCCGGAGGGCTGATGACGAATTTGAGTAAGGTGTTTTAGGCAACTCTGTAACAAAACTCCGGGAAATCTTTTTTACCACAAATCAACTTATCGCGCACTGAAAGAAATATGGTCTAGTGGATTATCTGTGCCGTTCCAACATTATGACTGTGTGTCACCTCTTGAAAAAGCAATAAAACCAGAACAGCCAAATAAATAACATCCACGAACATCCCCATCTTTATATTAAGTATCGTTGATAAGAAGATTCGAATCACAATCTTGTTTACCTAAATAGACTCGTAGTCAACAAAACGAAGTAAGCACGATTAATGACTAAAGATGGGTATACATAAGATATATATTTCGTTGTAGGTAAGTAATGAAGTGTAATGATTGGTGTTTATTGATTAAATAGACTTCGCAATAACAGTTTATGGATAAATTATTTTCGGTTTCCACGTTTAATGTATTTTGTTTCATTTTGGGGTAGGTTTTATCGGGGGATTGAATTGTTTTTCTTATAAAAAAGTTACCTTAATCTACCCCACTATTCTACATTCTCGTAGGTACCTGTTCTGAGTATCATTTGTGTACCAAATAAATAATTATAAAAGGAATAGCCCTCTTCAAGGATAAGATAGTATTCTTCTAACTTTTGCGATCACTGCACATGAATTACTGATTATAATAAAAAAAATTTCGCGTGCGTCTTTTTTATAAGGTTTTTGGTTGGAAATAAATATTTTATATTTTTATACATAATTTATTTATTCTTCCGATGTTTCGACTGTATTCCAACAGCCATAGTCGTGGGCAGGCGAAATAATGATAATATTATATATATATAAAACAAAGTCGGTTTAGTTACATCATTTATAACTCAATAACGGCTGGACCGATTTTAATGATTTTTGATTTTTTGGATTTTTCTCCGCCCTAAGTAGCAGAATAACTATTAAAATATTGGAAACAATCACGCAAAAAGAAATTATGAAGAATTTTTTTTATACATAGATGCAGCTAATGGTGGCCGATTGATAATTATACCGGGGCGACATTGGCAGCTCGCGTCATATGCATGTCAAGGCGGTACGTAGTTTGGCTAGTTCGGCGGTCAGCTAGTAATAAGATAGTTAAGGATAAATAGGCGGACAATATTATAAGCAAATCTAAAGTATATTTCAACACTATTTTACGTCAGTGGACTTACTCAAAACAAACCTCGTGCTTCACGGAAAGTAAACGAAATATGCCAAAAAGTTTCGCCTGTTCTGAAATTGGATTTTTCTAGATTCCTCTGTGTTTCAGTATCCTACAGACACAACCTAAAATGAAGTCGACAACTTTCTTACAAGTCAAGTTACGAGTAGGAGTTACAACTTAAGCAGGCAGCTGGTTTTCTAAGATGCCGGCGGCGTTTACAAATTGCGCGCCACTCGTGTTGTAGTTCATCAAAATGCCGCGTAAATGAGCCATTTATACTGCGTATACACATTTGCCCTCGTTACTCGAGAACGAGATGTCGTCACTCACCTTGACGCCCCCGCTAATGTGTGAAAGCAGTATTTAAGGCTATTTAGCGGCTTCTACGATTTTAATTCTCGCTACGGCCGCCTGGATGGTCACCGCTCTTTTTGAAAAACACGGTTTTACTTAAAGCATTGTTTTAAATTATATTTAACCACAGAATCTGTTAACTTCAGAACAAAATGTTTTGTGACAAATTGGACTTTGATTTAGCGTTTTACAAATTGCTCTTTGTTGGAACTTTTGTAAAGTATTGCGTTGTTGTGAGACGCTTTTCTTTTGATAGCTGTAAGGTAATATTTTTTTATAATTTACTGAAGATTATCTGTAATCAGCAAAAGAGGCCATGACATGACAGATACTTAGATATATCCGGTAGGTGGATGATTATAGAGGCCGCAGAGGGAACCTGGATGCGAATAGAATAGGATTGTTTGACTAGCATTTAAGCTACCAATGATAATGATGATCTGTAATCTAGGATTATTGTGTGACAAAAGTTATTTGGCATAAAACATGGTTTCTTTACTATAAAATAGTTGTATTCTTTGCTCTAATATTCTGCACTAAAAATATATAATTGGTGAGATTAGTAGTAAGTACAAATTATATATTCTTCATTTTCTCGTGTCAAAGACTCATTAAATTTACAAGAATAAATTGATTAAAATCAGTAGGTGGAGACTTCTATAATAAAACTTCAGGGGTGTCTCGTTGAGCTGTTCTAGTGTCTAAAATAAACTTAATAAAAATAAATGTCAGGTGATAAACCTATCCACGGTGTATTTTTCGCTACTCAAAGTGGCAGCAAAATTTGCTATGTTTTCTCTAATCTAGCCTTTTTTTTTGCTATAACGGAATAACCTAGATGAGATTAGGAATTTTCACGTGATTGAAATTTAAATCTAGAACTTATTTCATTAGAAGCTATGTCTATTTGTAATTCGTTCCGAATCCATATTTACGCGTAGAATATGTCCCAAAAACCAATATTCCAAGTTTTTACGAGTCGAAAGTTCTGAATTGATTATTGATTCAATACGATTGGTTCTGCGTGACGTCGCAGACAGACACCATCTGTCAAATTCAGGGTAGTGTATGGTATTGTCTTCACGTGATAATAGCATTCGAATGGTGTATCATAGGTAGGAATTCCATCGCCGGATTGTCACCGGTCATCAGAATGACAGGTGAATTTTTAAACGGTTTGTACTGGTTTTCTAGTTTAAAACGAATCCTATAACTACTAGACAGGACTCTACAAACTCTAAGTATATGCTGTCTGTCTGTCCGTCTGTTTTAATAGTATATCTTGGTAACGGCGGAGGGTCGACAGAACGAGCGACCTTGTGTGGCCTGCACCTAAATAATAAATAATGCCTGTAAATAATTTAAGAAATAAATTATTTTATTTTCTTTTCAACGTGTACCATGTTAAGGTTAAGGTTCAAGGTCACTCAGTGTGTGAGGGCTATGCTTGGCATTTCTTAAATAGATTGAATCTGAAATGAGGAGATCCTTAGATAAAGTAAACCAAATTCACTGTCATACCCAAAGGATTAACATACTGAAGTTGCAGTGGGCGGGGCACATATGTACTGTAACGAACTTTTATTTGAGGCCTGATTTAATACGCGGTAAATTATTGTCTTGCTAATATTTAAGTATTACACTTGAGAGAGGACTTGTGAACGTAATTTCTTTAGTTTAGAATGATTAAAAATACAAAGTTGAGAATATAGTTCTTCCGTACTCGCTGAAAGGTTGAGTTTTACGTGTTTCTTATTTTAAAACGAAAACACTTGAAGATAGAAATTAGAGAATGCTTTTAAAATTCTCAACGCAATAAATTAGTATTTTTTTAATGATGTCAGTCAATAAATTTTAGCTAAAATGGGTTTGAAACAAGTGGGCGCCTCTCTTCTAGGAATTCTAACACTTAACTTTTTGTACGTCTGTGCTAACGTGGGAAAGACACACCTTGTAACGAATTTCAAAATATTGGATATTGATTGGTTGTTTGTAGAAATAGAGGCGTGACCACCTTAAATTGTGGTAAGGGATTTTTCGTAAGAGATTGGAAATGCGAAATCACTCTGGACAGACGGTCGGGGGTCGAGTCAGGAGGAGGCCGGAAGGCGGATATCGTGAGATTTGATAATCCTAGTAGAATGAGTGTTGAATTAGAGTTAATTGTATCAAGTTAGACTTGCTGTTATTATTTACATTAAATTCAGTGTGTATATTGGTAACGTATCTAGTTATAGGGGTATAGAATTGCAATATTTTAGGTACTTAGGTATTTACGAATTTGAAATTCGTGAAATAAGCAGAGAATAGATATTTATATGCGAGGCGTATTTATGCAGAAGTGCTGTTGATGAACACGTAGATATATTTAATTCATTTTCGGTTAAACTAGGAGATGTGGTTTTAACCTTATTTTTCAGCATTCACAGGTTCATACAGACTTATTATAATGATAAAAATGTAGTCTATGTTTAGTACTAAGTATTGCAATAATTATCAAATTCTCCCAAACAGATTATACGAAGGAAGCGGTTCGAACGTGAAACTTGTCTAAACAATTTATGCATGGTATTTTTTATAGTCATTCACAGCTTAGCCGGGAAGGAGTCGCTTTTGCCGTCATAACCAATCAAACTTCCTTCCATGTCCCTATAATTATTTCGTGATAGTTCTATTATTTTATTCAACAAGGGACTATATTGCGAACACATTTTCAATTCATCTACTTTATACTCTGAAATCAATTCGATCTAATAAAATTCAGTGGAAACTCCTGGGTTCACGTGGCTGCCGTCCGCGGAGGGGCGAAGCCCCGCCATAAATTGTCTATCAGGTTCTGTAAGACGAGGCCTGTGTCTGACCCCCTCCAACCCGTACGCTCAACCTCTGTCCTGGATGTTTGATACTGCTTTTTATTAAATCACGTAGCTTAGCTAGTTTAGTTATCATGGGGTTTGAGGGTAAATAGGCGCCTTTCCCATTTCCTTACCTGATCCCTCCTGCTTCGCAAGACTAGAAATTTTCCCCATCCCTAAGTTCTCTCCTAGAACAAGACATTTCTAGCCATACACCGCATGCAGGGTGTATGTGGGTAGGGGCCCTTCACAAAATAAATCAAAATATTATAATTACTACATACACAAAACTAACATAAACCTTTTCTTTTCTTTTCAGCTATTTCGAGACCCTATTCCCGGGGCCTAGCTTTAAGATAATATTAAGAACAGTACTAATTTAGATTTATTAACCTATTAAGTCTTGTCATAATTAAATTCATTTTATTCTAAATGATTATATGCACTCTTGCGATATTCAAAATTCAATTGATTAATAACATTTAATTCTTGTTATTTGTATAGTTTATTAAAGCCAAATTACATCAGTATTACTATTTCATTTATTTCTCCAAATCATTTACACAACGTAGAATAAATTCAATTCTAGACGATCACACTTAGGATGGCCAAAATCACAGATAGGTTTATTTTCGATTCAAGATAGCTTTAAGTCTAGACCATAGGATCAGGTAGACTTCTATTTTATATAGGGAGGTCAGGTTTTGTTACAGTGTTGCCGTGACCATTGGATATTGTGCCATTAAATATTGAATTAATTAATTTTAATCCAATAGCCTATAAAAAGAACTTGGGTTACTCAAATGTTAATCACAACGTAAGAAATTTATTTTAGTTTTACGAGTTAAACAATTATGACAAGACTAATAAATAAAAATACCGGCGCTTTCTTTGCACGTGTTTGGTAACAGAAAAGATGGGTTTAAATAAATGACTGGTTGTAAAAATTCTGTCAATAGGTGGGTCGGTTTTATGGCTTAGAAAAACAATGACTCGGGTTTCGAATTTATCATTTCCGGATACGCCGCATCTGCAACTATTGTTTTGGGTATTTCTTTTGAAATATATTATTGTTTAACTGCAGATGCATAATGGGTCTTAGGGGCGCATTTCTTTAACTTTGAAAGGTATGAGAATCGAAGGGGCGTAGAGTAAAAACATGTTTTATCCGATGTATTTGCTTGTGTTTCTTTATTTTTCAGAAGTTGCCTGAGACAAAGGTAAATGCAAATATGAAGGAAGACCAGTTTCACACGAAAATATTGCGAGGAGCGTTTGGGTATCCTGATTTTAGAACTATAGCAGATTAAATCTCCGGCACACACAGACTTCCTTATAATGTCCTGAGCTAAGTATTCTTACTGATTATTTATTGCAGTTGTTTCTAGAAAAGTTGTATGTTCGTTGGTTATATGTGGTTGGACAGCAAAGTCATTTTGATTCAAAATGTTATGTCAAATAGAGTAAATTGATTCTGGGTTCGATTCCTAGATGAAATTAAATATTTTTTTTGTTGATTTAATCACTAACAGACATCTAGTGTTATTTTAAAAATTTACGTCTAAAGCGATTGTGGTTCATGAGATTGAGAAAATTGCGTTTAGGTTCGATCCCTAGACAATAAGTGTTTTGAGCTGTGAATTGGAGGCGTGTGTGGGCACTTGGTCTTTGAGTTCGATTCTCATAGATTTTTATGGAGACTAAGTCTAGGTTCGATTCCTAGACAATTTGCATTTTGAATTGCGAATTGGACAAAATTGTATGACATTGCAGGATATTAAATCTTTGAGTTCGAATCTCATAGGTCTATCGATTAATAATGTGTTAAAATAATATTCAAAAATGAGTATTATTTCTTGAAGATTCAGGTTCTTAAAACCAAGATTATTATTTTAATTTTATAATTTTAATTAATGGCTCTTAGGATCTAAGGTTCGATTCCCTAGATAAAATAATAAGTTAATTAATAAGAATTAATTAGGAAAGCGCTTTCCAGCATGAAAGAGTTGGTTGATGAAATACTGTCCGTTTAATCGATAATTATGTTTGTAATTATACTTGGGTTCGATCCCCAAAGTTCGAATTATATCTGGATGAAAAATAAAATCAAATGATTGCGGAAATTAAATACATGAATATTTGATAATTTAGAAAGCAATTCGAAGAATTTAAGCACTCATTAAATATATATGAAATATCCAACTTAATAGTTTAATAAATTCGTTTACTTAGTTAATATTTAATCAGGACGATTAAGATTTATGCAAAAAAAAAAATTCGGGTATAAACTTTGGTAGTTTTACTTTTAGGGAAATGATAAAAGTAATTTCTGAAGAACATTGCTTCAAAGCTTATAATCTATGTTCTTATTGGAAACTGAGATGAGTTTTATTTCTTATAAGAGACTAGATGTAAATAAGATCAAACTATTTAGCAAATAACAATTAAAAATTTTAGCAGTGAATTTCTTTCATTTTCCTGACTCTGTCCAGGAAAATTTCAATAAATTCAAGGGGCGACTGTAACGAACTTTTATTTGAGGCCTGATTTAATACGCGGTAAATTATTGTCTTGCTAATATTTAAGTATTACACTTGAGAGAGGACTTGTGAACGTAATTTCTTTAGTTTAGAATGATTAAAAATACAAAGTTGAGAATATAGTTCTTCCGTACTCGCTGAAAGGTTGAGTTTTACGTGTTTCTTATTTTAAAACGAAAACACTTGAAGATAGAAATTAGAGAATGCTTTTAAAATTCTCAACGCAATAAATTAGTATTTTTTTAATGATGTCAGTCAATAAATTTTAGCTAAAATGGGTTTGAAACAAGTGGGCGCCTCTCTTCTAGGAATTCTAACACTTAACTTTTTGTACGTCTGTGCTAACGTGGGAAAGACACACCTTGTAACGAATTTCAAAATATTGGATATTGATTGGTTGTTTGTAGAAATAGAGGCGTGACCACCTTAAATTGTGGTAAGGGATTTTTCGTAAGAGATTGGAAATGCGAAATCACTCTGGACAGACGGTCGGGGGTCGAGTCAGGAGGAGGCCGGAAGGCGGATATCGTGAGATTTGATAATCCTAGTAGAATGAGTGTTGAATTAGAGTTAATTGTATCAAGTTAGACTTGCTGTTATTATTTACATTAAATTCAGTGTGTATATTGGTAACGTATCTAGTTATAGGGGTATAGAATTGCAATATTTTAGGTACTTAGGTATTTACGAATTTGAAATTCGTGAAATAAGCAGAGAATAGATATTTATATGCGAGGCGTATTTATGCAGAAGTGCTGTTGATGAACACGTAGATATATTTAATTCATTTTCGGTTAAACTAGGAGATGTGGTTTTAACCTTATTTTTCAGCATTCACAGGTTCATACAGACTTATTATAATGATAAAAATGTAGTCTATGTTTAGTACTAAGTATTGCAATAATTATCAAATTCTCCCAAACAGATTATACGAAGGAAGCGGTTCGAACGTGAAACTTGTCTAAACAATTTATGCATGGTATTTTTTATAGTCATTCACAGCTTAGCCGGGAAGGAGTCGCTTTTGCCGTCATAACCAATCAAACTTCCTTCCATGTCCCTATAATTATTTCGTGATAGTTCTATTATTTTATTCAACAAGGGACTATATTGCGAACACATTTTCAATTCATCTACTTTATACTCTGAAATCAATTCGATCTAATAAAATTCAGTGGAAACTCCTGGGTTCACGTGGCTGCCGTCCGCGGAGGGGCGAAGCCCCGCCATAAATTGTCTATCAGGTTCTGTAAGACGAGGCCTGTGTCTGACCCCCTCCAACCCGTACGCTCAACCTCTGTCCTGGATGTTTGATACTGCTTTTTATTAAATCACGTAGCTTAGCTAGTTTAGTTATCATGGGGTTTGAGGGTAAATAGGCGCCTTTCCCATTTCCTTACCTGATCCCTCCTGCTTCGCAAGACTAGAAATTTTCCCCATCCCTAAGTTCTCTCCTAGAACAAGACATTTCTAGCCATACACCGCATGCAGGGTGTATGTGGGTAGGGGCCCTTCACAAAATAAATCAAAATATTATAATTACTACATACACAAAACTAACATAAACCTTTTCTTTTCTTTTCAGCTATTTCGAGACCCTATTCCCGGGGCCTAGCTTTAAGATAATATTAAGAACAGTACTAATTTAGATTTATTAACCTATTAAGTCTTGTCATAATTAAATTCATTTTATTCTAAATGATTATATGCACTCTTGCGATATTCAAAATTCAATTGATTAATAACATTTAATTCTTGTTATTTGTATAGTTTATTAAAGCCAAATTACATCAGTATTACTATTTCATTTATTTCTCCAAATCATTTACACAACGTAGAATAAATTCAATTCTAGACGATCACACTTAGGATGGCCAAAATCACAGATAGGTTTATTTTCGATTCAAGATAGCTTTAAGTCTAGACCATAGGATCAGGTAGACTTCTATTTTATATAGGGAGGTCAGGTTTTGTTACAGTACCTTGAAGAACTGACGGCCGTTGGGGCAGAGAGCTATTTAGTGGTGACCATGCAAAGCGTTATGTAGAGTTATTATTTTCAGTTTTGTAGTTATACAATCAGGGCTTGAACTATTTCTTTGAACTTTGCTCAGTTATAAAAGCAAATATATACCTACATATTTCTTCATAAAGAAATAGGGTTCTTTTTCACAAATTATATGGAGTATAAACAAAATCATTATTTTCTAAGACATTACGGAACAAATTGCCAAGAAAAGGTAAAAAGGGTCTGAAAAGTTGACCCTAACTTGATCCTCAATCTTCATTTCAAAATGATCTCTTCACCTTTCGACTCTTGCATGATTTAACAGCATTGCGGCCGCACTAGCCTAAAAATTATCATTTATATTTAAATGTTTAAAAAAACTGTTTAAATAAAGCACTTCGGCATTAAAATTTGATGATGCCTAGCTCTAACTAGTAAAGTGAGATACAAGTGTAAACTTAGTCTGTGCGTATTTAGAAATTGTAATATTTTAAGAGCTTTATACATTTATACTTGTCTTTATCTATATATCTTCGATTAAAGTTTTAATGAGATCAACGTTCAAAATTCCTATCCCAGTAGTGACCACGCGGAACGTTCTTAATTGATCTGAAAAACAATTCTAAGCCTGCTGAACTAAGCTTATAAAAAGCTGCATAAAAAACTTCGAATACCAAATTGCACAAAGCTTTTTTAACTGATCATCAACATAGAGCGGCCCACTGCTGGACTTAGATCTCTCCCAGGGTGCGCCACGTGGAACAGCGGACTCTCACAAGATGAGCCCAGTATTCGGATCTTCTAATGCAGTTTCTACCAACTGCTGTAGTTCCATCACATTCTCATCTCGTCGCTCCATCTAGCTGGCAGGCATCCTATATTACGGCTTAACTCAGCGACAACATATTTATTATTATACAATTTCCATCACAACATTCTTAGTTGCAGGAGCGGCTGCATCAACCCCCAGATCCGTGATTTAGGGCCTCGTAACTGAGTTGATTTGCGTAACGAGCAGCGCAATGTAGCTCCATACGGTTCGATCAGCGAATAGCCTCCATAACCCGTATAATTCGGTAGTCTGCCAGGTCTATGTCACTTCAGATCGCTTTTTATTGCTAAGGTTTATCTCTTATTTGTTTACTTACTCGATACAAAATGTTATCAAGACCACACAGACGAGTTTATGGGCTGTCATTACCTGCCAGTTAATCGTTGTAAATCACTCCTAGTAAGGTTTTGAATCGATATTTATGCGTTATATGTGCAATGCTGACCGGAATCTGCCTAAAAGTTCATGCCCTCAAGGCAGAGTTAAACAGCATACATAATTTACTTCAACGGTTTTTGGATGGTTGAGCCGCTTTTTTGTATTATTTAAATGCTAGTTCAATCTTTTTGTAAATAAATAAATGTAGAGAAAATCTAATAGTTAGACTTAATTAAAACTAATATTAATATAAACTTACGTGTTTAATTAACACCACTGTGGCTAAAATCAGATTGGCAATCAGATGTGCCAAGTCACTTGCCATTTTTAAACGTATGGTCAGAGCTATTTGCGTATTGGTCGTCAAATCTCTATTGTATTTATTAATTAATATGTTTCTTATATAAGTAATTATTATTTAGGTTCATTCATATATGTTATTTATATTTTTTATATCATAAGTATAAATATGTATATGCAGTATGTTAGGTACACCATTACACCCCAGGTAATGTCCACACAATCCATTCCATCTAAAGGTTGTCTGGTAGAGATCGCTATTATAGCGCTTATCGCTATATAGCGATAAGACCGCTAATTGTATCACATAGTTCTACGGTGTTCTTTATAGTTGTGTTAATTAGGTGTGCAGTAAAGAATTATCTAATTTAATCTAATCTTAAATGCTTTCTCGTCAGATCAGTGGAACATTTCTTTATTAGTACTAACATTTGTTCTGTGGTTCTGCTCCAATTTCCAACCATTCGGACGTCGAACGACACGTTAGGTTAGCCAGAAGAACGCTCATTATGTAAACGAGAATTTGATGTGGCATCTGTAATGTGGAATCTATTGTTGAGGTGTTTGCGTGCTGGATGGTAGTGGCATCTGAAATGAGCAGCATTTTATAATAATTTCTCAGCTTTCAGGTACAGAACTTGCTTTAGTAAAGACCAAGAGGTATATAGGTGATCTCTACCTACTTTTCAGAATCATAATAAGCAATCTTCTGGAGTCTTTACATAAATCAATATGATAAATTATATTATAAACTTATTGTACATTTTAACAGAGTGATCATTCTTTTTCAAATTAATTTAAACCATAGAGATAAAGTCTAACACTTTGTGACGTCTTTTATGCTAACTTTTTAGTTACCTAGTAATTATTACTTATTTTTATACTGGAAATACTTAATCACGTAGGTAAATTTGGCCAAACGATGAATTTTTGGCTGTATCATTATCTCTGCCTATATCATTCGTCACATTATAGACACGCAATGCAAATATTCAATAATGACCGAAGCATAAAAAGTTTGCATTTAACAAAAGTATGCCAGAAACCCTCAACAGATAATAAATCACATAACATATTCATTGTGTTCAAAGTCGTTCATGTGAAAAATTAAAATTGAGAATTTCAGCCCGCAAGTCTTATTTCTTGGCACAGGAATCTTGGCAATGCTGTACTTTGAACTAGTTCAGGCTAATTTTCTGTTGGTGATTGTCTTCAGGGGAATGGTGTCGTTACTTGAAAACTGTTACAAGAAAAATGAAAAAAAAAAATAGAAAAACTTCGTAGAAAACATTCGACTAACTAGATTTGCTGAGAAGATTTGGTGTTTTAAGGTCAAAAAACTATAGAAATAGCAAGCGTAAGCAACTACAGTAAGCAAATGGAATAGCATTTGCGTGTGGTTGATTGCGAACGTATTCGTTCGTACACTGTTTTGCGGTAGGTACACCGAGCTATTTATCTTTTTTTTTAAATAAATTATATGCTAGCGTTTGACCACGATCTCGCCTGATGGTACACAGACTCAGGCAAGGCGTTCCACTCCTTGGCGATGCGCATAATAAAGGGGGGGAGTACCGCTTTGTGCGTATGGGAGGTATGTAACCATGTAGCGGTGGCACATCGCGGAGCGTCTGGTTGTCCGATGATATAATGGGGATGGTGGGATCCGCAGCACACTCTCCGAAATGTATCCGATAAAAAACCGAGAGGCTTGCAACCTTTCGACGATGCTCAAGGCTGTGGAGCCTTGCATCTGCTAAGTCATCATCTATTAGATTTATCTTCTATCTATCATCTCTATCAGGGCAAGAAGCTCCGCCAAGAAAGTTGGTACTAAAGCAAGGTAATTAATTTATAAATTCATATTGATTAGGCATTTCCTCTGCAATGGGATCCGATGGGCTCATAAAAATAATAAATGTTTATCTACCATCCTGTAAAACCCTGTATTCATGATTATTTATTTAATTAATCACACAGCAGCGTATGAAATGCTTTTAATATTGTGAAATGTGAGAAAAATATAGGGTAATTATAACAGAACAAAGCTATAATCTAAATTAAAACGCAAGCATAGTTTTTTGACACTTTTTCCCTTAAGAGGAAATCCGGGAAGCAAGACATTTGGAAAATAGGTATTTAACAAATATATTGCTGTCGCGCTGTGCCCTATATGCCCTATGTGCATGCGATAGAGACAACTGCGGGTCGGACTAATTATACCTATTTAACCCTAGAAAGATAACCTTATTTTACCATACACTAAAGATAACCTACGTCGTTTCGACGTGTGCATCTTTGGATAGTCCTAATTTCAACATTTTTGCATACCAAGGTTTATAACTGTGTTTATTTGTTTAATTTTACTAAGTATATACAGAATAAATGAAAAAAATATTGTTCGAATCATATATTTATTGAAAAATGTTTAATAAACTAAACGAGGTAATTCTTACCATAAGAAACTTAAACATTAGGTATTATCTCTACCAGTCTTATGTTTTGAGAAATAAACTTATAAAAAATAACGTTTTGTACTCTTAACAATATGAGGAACCCTAAATAATAACAATTTTTATCAATTTTGGCCTCAAAGGCAGTTAGGACAGGCGGTAGACTTGTGATCTCCACAAATGGGATTTTTGCAGTTGTTGCACATTGTCTTCGTCATCCTTCTAATTTTCGAAGGACAAAAGGCACAATATTTGCGTTTCTTTGGCTCAGGTGTTGCTTCTCCTTGTTCCAATGGTTCAGCAGGTGTTTTTGGTAGCAAGCTACGAATTTTTTCTCGAAGACACGTAGACAAAGTAGGCACTTCTTTCCTTGTCTCCATCCACGGAGTCATCAAGCTGTTACTCAACTTTTTCAAAAAATCTCTTCGTCCGAGCGGTTTTTCTTTTTTGGATAGGACATTATCACAATAAATAATATATGCATTTATAAACGCCATATTCATCATGCCATAAAACATAGCCATGGGCCATCTTTACCTCTGAGACTTTGACGCTGTGGTACGAGTACTGAATTCGGCACACTGGACGGAGGACTTTCAGATGTCAGGGGTTCAGGATGGGCTTCCTCAGTATTTAGCAATTGTGGAAGACTCACCTCAGCATTCTCGACGTCACTTTGTACTTCGTCGTGCAATAAGTTGTCTTCACATTCGCTGTCCGACCCCAAAGGCTCTTCGTCACTTAATTCCAGCAATAACCGAGAGATTTCACTGTCATTCGCTTGTTTATATGACGCCATAATGTTGTTTTATCATATCCTAAAATGAATTAAAATAATTATAAATACAAGTACACTTTTGACATAAATAAAGCCATAACATCCCACCCACACTCTAGTCCAAAAAGTTACACTAAAGATAACCATACGTCACTTCGACGTGTGGTAAGTAGATATTGACGAAAGTATTGCACTCACCTGATTGACACACGCATCCTCGGCTAGCTCTACGCGTCAACTGAGATGGCACGAACAATGAGAGCAGTACCGCGAAACACAATCGAGAAATAATAATTTATCAAAGTCGGACACGTCGATTCGGCGTAGGTTATCTTTCTAGGGTTAAAATAGACGAAATCACTGTTTCGTAGTACTCTGTTTCCTCCTCCAAAACTGGACCGATTTTAATTTTTTTCAAATATGGAGTAAAAAGGGATTTGGCTATGTTTATACGTTTCGTTTTTTTATTTATATTCGTCAAATTTATTTGCTGGATGTCTGAAAAGGGGCAGTAAAAATTAGCAATTTCTGTGACTTTAGAAGGTTCCTAGTTCTTATAATAATTAATTTATGGGGAAAAACTAAACGTAGGGACATGACCGTGGTACGTGTAGATTGTATGGTAAAAAAATATTTGCTCTAGTATCACTATCCAGAGAGGAAACAGGGGACTACGTTTGTATGGGCGAAACGCAGCCCAGATTTCCTCTTAAAGCTGGTCTTAGGTATCATAACCATATTTGATAAATAGGAATTTGTAAGTACCTAGTCGTTATAAAAGTGTGTCAAGGACAATATTTGTTACGTAAAATGTCTTGAGAAAACAGCACTTATTTATAGACTATTGCCGCTGAGGAAATTGACTTATTCTTTTTACCATCAAGTAGCAAGTCACTGGGTAGCGACCCAAAGCCATTTTATTTTACCTCAAAGGGTCAAGTAGGGACGTGCGAGGTCGCCTCTGAAAAGAGGTCGCTTTACGGGCAATAAGTAATTTCCTACCTCTTCCATCAAGTTAGGCACAAAAGACTTATGATTAATATTTTGTTATTGTATTATTTGGCTTTTTCTGGACAATGGTGTCATTTTTATGAACAAAATCCGGGTTTGTGTACACCGATGATTTTATTGCCAATGAATTATGTAGTAGAATGCCTACAGTAGGTAAAGCCATACATAATTCAAAAAGTACTGATCCAATTTCTTCTATAACATGAATATCGATTTAAAGTTCTCGCAGCAAGTTTTGCTCTAGTAAATGTCCCTGGATACAGTCTTAAGTATCAAATAAAGCCTTGCCGTCAAAAGAACTTTCAACTAGACAAACAAAGTGACTTGGCAAGTTGTTCGAAAACAGAGTGAAAAATTTGCAAGCAGTATACGCCGGCACCAATCCCTGTTACTTTCGAACTTTGGAACTGCCAAATTATTCCTTCAATGTAAAAACACTTTTTCAAGATTACCATATTCGAGTTTTTATGAATATTTGACTTATTACTACATATTGGTGATGTAATTCCGTGGTATCTGGAAATGTGTAGGTTACTCGAAAGGGAGTAATTTTGGGAACTTTATTCAACTATCTACTTTTTCAGTACATTTTGAAGTTTTGAAAGGGCACAGTGATATCCCTAAGAACGAATGTACATGTTTGTAAACTTTAAACTGTTTCAATTGAATTTAACACAAGTACCAATGCCCAACTTGACCAAAATACGAACTAGGATTTAACCTGTCGTCAGTCGGTTAACACTTGCTTAATTGGAAGTACAATTAAAATCAATGGTGTTGAGAATCTCGGTTACTGACGGGTTAAAAAAAACTCAAAATATAGCCTTTTCAAAATATTTCTTGCATGCTTACCTACTTACATTAGAGGATGATGTTAATCTCTTTCTGTGTGATTTTAAAATAAAAGACAATGTGTATGAATATGAATATTTCGACCGAAATAAACCGAATTCATTCATTGCAAAAATACAATAATTTAACGTTTACTCCTTAATAAATCAACGCGATATAACTTTTAAATCTTTTCTCTGATAGCTGTGCCTAACCAAAAGTTTCCACTAATTACAACCATTTATCTACGGATTTCAATGGAATGCAGTGACCACTGCTTAGGGTCATCCGGTCACTGCGATAGACTTGTAATGTCAATTTGAGAGTAGGTATTTGTAGAAAGGAGACTGGCAACCTCTAAAAAGTAAAACCATTCTCTAAGAAATCGCACACCAAAACAAATTATTGTAAACAATTTTATTTTTATGAAACTGATGTCCTAAAGTAAGTCTCAGAAAATGTTTAACCACAACATATTTTTATATAACGAGGTCTTAAATTTTTTTCACGTTATTTGAGACGTTATTTATGCAAGTTTCATAGCAGAATGTTTTTTCTACTTTTTTAAAGTTACATTACGTATGATGATGATCATGAACAGGTTTTTAACTCGCTTGGGTCCAGTCTCGCCAACTTTATTTGCGATTCTGGTCAAATAAGCATTGCCTGGTGGAAATGGACATAAAAGCAATAAGAGTAAATGGATGTCTGGAGATGCAAGCGAGGGCGGCGACGGTTGAAAGGCACTGTCTACACGGTTATTTGTCGAGGGAAACATATTCGTCGCAAAACATTGAGCAGAATTCTCTCTGCAAACTGTGTAGTAAACATGGCTTGTATCGTGAACATGTATTTCAATTTTGCGTGTGTTCTAGCCCTTAGCCGGCCTTTGACGGCTCTCGTCCGCTTTACCATCGCAATCTGAAAGTAATGATGATTTGTTTTGGCTGTGATCTTCTTATTAATGTGAGAGTGTTTTGCTGCGATAATGTTAGATATAAAGTAACAGCTAGAAGGAAGCTAAGCGCCATAAAGATTCATTTCGAGATTGCTAACGTCTGCTGGAAAACAGAACTTATGGTTGTGCAACTTATCTCTTTGGTGCTATAAATATTTTTGCAAAAAGCACAAAAATCACGATGCTCCTTTGTAGCTCAGCGTTTATAAAAAGCTTGGAAATGAAGGCGAAGCTTCGTAGAATTTTGCAAATTTAGTACCTAGTAAAGTTTTTGTTGTTCCATGGAACTACGGACTATGGTATTTTAGCAATATTATATTTACATTGCTGTTTACGTAATAGGGTAAAAAAAGGGACTGGTCTCGCCAGAAACCCTTAATTCAAAAGTAAGGAAGTTTTACTCAAAGGAAACAAAGGAAAAGAGTTGTGAGTTATGTTATTCAGAGAGATTTAAGCCACATGATTGACCCTACTGGTTTTTTGCCATTAAAATAAATAGCGGGTTATTTTTTTTTGTATTTGTGTCAGTTTAAGTCGACTGAGAAGTTTGAATGCAGTTTTATATATTTAAAAATCTATTAATAAAAAATAAATAAATTAACTACAGAAGAATTGAAACGAATTTACCAAGCTTGCTAATTTTGATGATTGTTTACTTCTGCATTCGTTCTGTAGTTAGGTTTTTTGTTATTTAAATAATATTTTTCCCCTTTTTTATTGCGTATGATTGTTATCTAGCACACAAAAGGTATTTGGGTCGTGAGGTCAGAATATATATATATGATTCAGACGATTGTAAAGAAACCTCATTTGTCAAAATTTTACAAGCCGTTTAGCCTACACGATGCGCCAAATGAACTGAAATACCTGAAATACATATATGTGTATATATACATATTCAAACATACACCCTAAAAATATTACCTACCCTCCTCTTTTGCATTCGGTTAAAAATGAATGAAAGTTTCTTATAAGTAAAATTTGCTATCTCAGATATAATATATTTGCCCTCCAGGGCTCATTCATATATTCCAGCATGGATAATGTGAAGTAAGTCGTAATAAATTCTTCTTGCGATGTTTTTCCACTTAAATATTGGATTAATGTAGTCACAGATTTGACCTGGACTACGGGCTGAACCGTCCCTCAAAATCTGTTGACTGTTTACTAATTTGTCCTTTATACTTTATTGAATTGCAGATTCGATTGTTTTTAACCAGTTATCACAACACAATAAAGCTTATGACAAAGCTTTTCAACTACTCGTAATCGAGTACATAATGTTAATTTTGATATTCCTGTATCGGAGGTGGGAAATCTCATGAGTTATATCTCGATGAAAAAGTATATAGCTGACTCAATTTCACCTTGGAAATGTGATCGATCATCGAACATCGGCGACTAGGCGAAAGTCGTTTCTAGTATCAATTTAAAATACTTATGTGATACGTAAAAAGAGACGACTGAAGTAATTTAGTAAGCCATTCAAGATCAATATCATACACCATGAAAATTGTTAAATATTATTGATTTTTTGGGTTCCGTAATCGAACTAGAAATTTTACCAAGAAAACTTTCGTGATTTATTTCAATCATAATTATAAATACGGGATTTATTACGTTTTGACTAAACACATACGTGCAATGAAGAATGTCGACTCCAACAGTTCTACAGTGGCGGAATATGCCCTAGATTCTGATTCGACGCTCTACATATGTACGTTTCGACAAGGCCAGAGTATTAGCGAGAGAGAAGTTCTTCGTTCCTCGCAAGATCCGAGAGGGATAGAAATAAGTCGTGTGCTGAACTTTAACAGAGATAGAGGATGGATTCTACCGCCAGCCTGGAGGCCATGTCTTCATGATTCAAGCGACAGAGGAGTGAGTGAACCTGGTAGAGACATAGTTAGTGTTATGTATTTGCCTGTGCCGAGAACTACCGAAGAGAACAGCAGTGATGATAATGATGATGATGCAGTCTGTCGTCATGATAGGACACCGTTGACGCAATCTCAACCACCGCGCCCGTTTACTTGCGCGCAGAGGGCTGCGGGGCATTGTTCGAGGTGAGACGCTGTTCGGTGCAGATCGCACTCACCCTGATGAAGGTTTACGAATTGAACCGAAGCATGTCGGTCAAAACACCGATAAAACGGTACGTGATAAATCTCGTATTTATGATTATGATCAAACTAGAAACTTTTTTATTCAAAGTATTGTATTTTTAACAGTCAGAAAAGAAACTACAGTCTATCCCTTATGTTATTTGCTTTTTGACAGATGGAACTAGTGATTGCACCAACGTAATTGTAGATTATTAAACGAGGGGATAAAGCATTATGTTACGTCACGGGCCATATATTAAATCCCGAACGTAACGAAGGATTCTAGAGTTAACTCACGAGCGGAGCGAGGGAATTACTAGAATTCTGAGAGAGGGGGATATAAGCACACCTAAGATGCAAACAGCTTTACCCACGAGGAGAATATTTTTCACACTTTCTGCGAGACAATACAAACCAAATCTAGGTTATTGTATTCTGTGCAGAGGTTAGTTCGATTTACGAATAAGTTTTTATAGTGTGGGTCTCTTTGGTTCAAATTTTAATACAGATGAGGTTGCAAATTCAAATTATGCCCGCGAGGGCATAATGTGATTTGAATGAAATTCAGTACAACTTTACTCCCGGCTCAGCCGTAGGAATTTAATCACCTGCTTTTGGTGAGGTTTACATGACATATAATTTGACATTGTCGTAGTGAGTAATAGTTGAGTAATTATTAGTTTGAGTAGTTGAGTAAAAAATTACTTATTATTGTTTCATTATAAGATATCGATTAATTATCAAAATATATAGGTATTATGAATTATTGTAACTCTATAGGCTCTTTATATCAATATTGTAAGATAACTCGGTACCACATAATCTACACAATTTATGTTGTTTGTTTACAATGTCTAAAATTTTTTTTATAATGTTACAGATACTTTTTCCCAGAAGAGGGATGATGGAGGTTAAAAAAAATATTATGCATGCTTCGTCACAAAACAATATGCTACTTTTGTTATTTAATTTCATGTAAGTAAACTATGTACATTCTTATATGAAAAAAAATTCAAACATTTCATACACTAAGAGTTCGAGATCGATATTTGATGTTTTGGTTTACCACATCCATTAAATTGCTTTCAGGTTGACGTAATCGTGTAAAGAGGTAAAACCGATTTATTTGTGAGCAATAAAGTTTGATAGACGCTAGTACAAAGTTGTGTTGTCAACCTTGTATGCCCTGTCAAAAAACAAATAACAAAATAGACGAAGTAAGTATAACTTAATGTATATTTGCTTATTAACAAAATATCTCGTTTATCGTAAAACGAAACATAAGAATGGGTTTGTTAATACTTTATGTAAAAAAATATCTGAGGCTTTACGATTTTATTAACAAAAAATGTTTTAAAATATTGTGTCAAGTGTGAGTGATTTTTTTAGATAAAGGGTGTGTGTTCCACATTCTTAGAAAATTCTCCAATCTCCTTTGCCCTAGAGTATGATTTTAGTATCAGAACAGACTCACGAGGTCTTAATTACGAAAGCTAAGACCTAGATTGGAGAAATGTGGTGGTTGAGACTAAAGAATAACAAAAAATAAAAAAATTGTGACTAGAAGTGACTCATCAATCCGTTTTCCTGTATAAATAACTTTGCAACTCACTCTTTACTGTCCTTAAGATTTTCTAGCTGGAAGAAAAATGCAATATTATTCCATAGGGAGGAAATGGTTGCTAGATGAAACGATTCTAAAATAAAATGGATGGTTCACTTGAGTGCTCCTTGCAGTGGAAGTGAAAAGCAGAGTATTTTCTCCGGAAACAACATTATTTCATGACTCTATTAGAAACATTTACTTCGAGCTCCCTGAAGCCGGACTATTCTATATAATTATCCTTTTCTGCATTTATAAAAAATCGACCATTGTTGCAATTACAGATTTTTTAAGTTGTCAAGCATTGCAATTCAGCAAGGCAATGCCGGGACTAGGGGATTGATCTTTAGCAGTTTATTTGTTTATTGAAAGACTCGCTGACCCGCCAGTGCGCAAAGACCAAAATAATTTTTCTATAGAAATTTTGACACGCCATTTTTATCTCATGAGACCTGATTTATGTGATAAAAAGTTGCCTATGTGTTAATCGAGGTCTACGTAAATACTAATCTTCGTAAATACGAAGTTTCATCGAAATCGGTTCAGCCGTTACGACGTCATTGAGTAACAAACAAATAAATAAACAAACATCCAAACTTTCGCATCCCACTAATATTATAAACGCGAAAGTTTGTAGGACGCATGTTTGGATGTTTGTTACTTTTTCATATCGTAACGGCTTAACCGATTTTGATGAAATTTGGTAAATACGCAGATTTTAACCTGGATTAACACATAGGCTACTTTTTCTTGACAAACCACGCGTGCGAAGCCACTGGCGGAAGCTAGTTTATATTATTAGTGTGATGCATCAACAGTAAACATATTTTATCCATTTATAGCTATAATTACCAGTTTTATGACGATAGTCATAAACACATTTCTAATACGTGCACCAATTACAGGTGTATACAACATTCGTCAAGGATGGTGAAAAGATAATTGAATTTTTACTTACATAACTAAACTAATAAATGTTCCGAAGTTGTTTCGGAACACTAGAGCTTGATTGCTTAGTAGTTGAGATATTATCTTGCAACGGTCTTGAGATGGTTCAACTGCTTTTTAAAAGCTTTTTATTAATTTGCAATGTATGATGTTTGGCCGGGTGGAATCTTGCAACTGAATTTTAAACCCGTTCCCCTTAACCGATTGAGCTGAAATTTGAAATACATAATATGTAACTTTGGTGACAATGCAATAATATGGTCTCATGATGGGCACGGATGCTAGACAACGGAAATTCTGAATAGATTATAGTAGGCTTCCATTAGTAGGCATATTTGTCAATATAGTAATCAAATAAAAGTTATAATCAAATCATTTTTATCTGTAAAACTGTATTTCTGAATTTCTTATACTTTATCGTTTTCTTTAACAATATTTTTAACTTGGTCAGTTTGTCTTTTAACATAGGCCTAGACTTAGATATATAGATAATGTCTTTATTGCACACCATTAAAAATAAACATATAAAAGGATTTGATTTGATTTGATATTTGATGGATAGGATGTATTTAGAGATAGGCCATTCGTTTCATATAGGGTTCCTGGCAAAATGGTAAACACGGAACCCACAAGGTGCGACTTTGTCCATCTCTCACAACTGATTACCTCAGCAACTAATGAAGCTATTGATTTTATATTTTGGAACCATCATCAATAATACTTTTAAAATATATGACGACCTCCGTGGCGCAGTGGGCGAATAGTCGGCTGAGACGCAGGAGGTAGCGGGTTCGATTCCCGCTGCGGAACAAATGTTTGCATGATCTACAGATATTTGTTCTTGGTCTGGATGCTTTTTTATATATTATAAGTATGTATATATAAAAAAAGTATATGGTTCCCATAGTACAAGCTCTGCTTAGTTTTGGGGGTAGATAGCGCTGTGGTAAATGTCTAGTAATATTTGTTATTTGTATATTTAATTATAATATTGTTTTAAATATATTATAAAAACAAAATAAATAATAATAAATAAATAATGCTGGCCATTTCACACAGTGAAAATTAGCCCCAAACTAAACAAAGCTATGGGAACCAGGTATACATACCAAATTCATTATAAATCTGGGTAGGTACGGAAGTCTGGGCACGGGATTTTTACTCGTACTTTTTTAAAAGAGATTTCTTAATACATGTATTTTTATGATAATAAATGTATTTTAATAAATTGATGATATTATCTGAGTAAGTTTCGTAAATTAATAAATAAATATGGCTGGACATTTCACACAGCGCTATCTAGCCCCAAACTAAGTAGAGCGTGTGCTATGGGAACCAAATAACTGATAGAATACTTATATCCTTTTTTTTCTAAATACATACTTATAATATATAGAAAAACATCCAGACCCGGAATAAATATCTGTAAATCATACAAACATTTGTTGTATCACGCGGTGGGAATCGAACCCGCTACCTCCTGCGTCTCAGACAACAATTTGCCCACTGCGCCACGGAGGTCGTCAATGTGTCCAATCTTCACCTTAAATCTGAAAAAACTTGAGTAGTCATTGACCATAAGTAAGCGAAGAAAAACAAGACAAAATAGCCTATTGAGAGCGAACCGAAAACAATACTATATAGGCCTATAACCGTTTCTTTTTGTTAGTTTGCTATAAAACGCTATTACGCTATCAACTTAAATGTTGTGAAAGGTAAACATGTGAAGCAAACTTATTAAGATGGAGCGAATAGTTCCTATAGAAAAAAGAAAAAACATCACGAAATAAACTTTTTCATTTGGTTTTTGACTGACATTTTAATGTTTTGAAGAAAGGACAGGTAAATCAGTTTAAAGGACGTATGTGCTAAAATGACTAGTACAAAAAAATGGCACTCAACAAAGCAATACGTGTCACTGGGGACCGAAGTATCTGGAAGACCCTTATAAAAGAAATAATCTTGACGATAGGTCACGATCCTCTCCAGTAAGGAATCGATGCTCAGAGAGAGAGAGAGAGAGAGAGAGAGATAGATAAATAAATAGATTACTAAAATAAGTGAAGTAAAATTGGATAATCTGGATCCGCCATACATATTTCTGCCGCCAGGCAGCATTGCTGTGTTTAGGTTTGAAGGGTATGGTTGCCGGCAAAATTACAGGCACATGAGGCTTTAGACCTATATGTCTCAAGTTGATAGACGCAAGGCAATGCATCATAGGGCACGTTTCTAGGGTGCGTGACCTGTGAGGCAATTAACATCAGGTGGGCCATATCCTTGTTTCATCCAATAGGTAATGAATTAAATATGAATTACCTTAAATATTTCCAAGTGACACATACCTACAATTTACTTGTGACAACTGAAGCTCTTTGTAAAAGGATGCAAAAATACAACGTATCTACGCGATCGTTGAAGCTTCATTGTAACATGATAATGGAATTGCTCTCAAAATATTCTTGTTATTTTTATTTATACTTTGCTTTACGCTATAGATACTGTTGTGATTTCTGATAGCTGTGAAAATGTAGTAGAATGAATACAGAACAGATTATGATTCTAGAGTGACAAATAGCACATAGTGATAAAGTTACATTGCATTTTCTTGAAATACACGGATTTTTCATACTAGGTTCATACAGTGTTGTCATCATGGTTTGAAAATGGAATGAATTAAATATTTGAAATATTTATTATAATCAACTATTTCCTTTTTCTTCAAACGCCAAATTTTCTCATTTATACAACGTATATATTGTTGGACAACTCCAGCGTTAAATAACAGTGACTGAGATATAAGGCGCTGCGCAGACCGCGCGCGCCCAATTGCCATTCAGATCATCCAAAATCGCTTCTCGCGAAAAGCCTCAGGCTCGCCCTGGTATTTTCGCAATAACGATCTACATCGCGATACGAAATTAGATTCAATAGCCAAGTTCATGAAGCTCTCTTCCAAGCGGTATTATGAACTTGCCTCCCATCATCCGAACCCTTTGGTACACACCATTCCGGTCTACCCGTTGGACCCGCCCGCCAACAAAATCCTCCGTCGTCCGAGACACGTTGTCGGAGACCCGGATGACGAAATCACCTCCGTTAACGCGAAAGCGATATCTGAGTCATCTATATCAGACAGAGCAAACACTTCACAGAAACACCGACCTCGCCGGCGAGGTCGACGAGTCCCTTCAGTTGCCGCCTATACGAGGTATAGACATGTACCCGGGCGTTTCTCTCCTATCCCCACCCCGGCAACTGCCCAAGCCGAGGCTCGTACCTAAGTGGTGCCCTTGCGCTAGTTGCCTAAATAACTTACTGGGCTGAGCGCCCTCTGCGCTCGCCAAAAGTTCGATTAAGCTGCCACGGCCTCAGAAAAAAAAAGCGCGCGCCCATTCTTATTTAAGACTTTATGCTGCGCGGACGTGTTTTTCGTGTTTAAGTGCTTACGCGGTTACTTGTTTACGTGTTTAAGTGCTTACGCGGTTACTTGTTTACGTGTTTAAGTGATCATGTGGTGTTTAATTAAAATATAACGCTAGTTAATTTATTAGTAATAGTTATTAAAATAAATCACTGTGTTTATGAAAGTGTACTTTAAAAAATAGTTTTTACTTTTATTTCTAAAATTATTATATATTTATATTATACTAGCTGACCTGCCGAACTTCGTATCGCCTTGATATGACGCGGGCGGTCAATGTACGTCGCCGGTAGAATTGTCAATCGGCCATCATTAGCTGTATGAGAAAATAAATTTCGTTCATTTTTTGCGTTTGTTTATCAGATATTTTAATAGTTATTTTGCTATTCGGGGCGGAGACAAATCCAACAAATCAAAATCGGTACCGTCTTTCTTGAATGGCCAATTTCACGTGTATATCAATCACACAATAATATTGTGACATTGTATGTGTAAAAAATAATATCTAACTATGAAACGGTTTCTCTGTTTATGAGTTTAGATTAAGCTTCGCTGTAAACGTTCTAATTGTGAAGACGTTACGTTGAGTGTGCAGTTTGCGGACATTGAAACCTCAAATTGAAACAACCATTCGCGCAAATGCAATTAGAATATGCAGCAAGCAAAATGATTTACCATCTCAATCTAGCATGCTTGTTTGAAACTGGTTTCCACTTTAAGAAAATAATATCATAATTTTGCTTGCAATTTAAATTTAATGTATCATATGAGAAATATTATTTATAACGGGTTTATACCTGTATAGTACCTATGTAATTTCTACCGAAACAACCGTCTTTCTGTCCTATTATGTATTCGAATGTACGCAAAACAGAAAAGGATGCTTACATCTCTAGGGTGTTCTAATGCCATCACAACACTATCGAGTTGAGAAATAATATTTCACAGTACTCTCTCCTCAATTAGAATTCAGTTTGCGATTGTATGGTTATGGGCATAATGGGACCAACCGCTCGCAGCTTGGAGCTGCCCGTTGAAATAACAATACAGCATTTCTCAAAATTAATATGCAGCGTTTATAACGTTTCATTGGATTAAATTGAATCGCTGGTATCAATGATTTGTTGGGGTTCGAATTTGCAAACGAGACAAACTTTGATTGTTGCAAATATTTGTTCAAACTATATTAATTTTCCAGGTACAGTAGAAAATAAATAATTATTTGTACAACAATGTTTCTTTGATCAAGTGGATGTGTCATAAGCATACTCGTACCAAGTTATTTTTAACTCGCCTGGAGTGCACAGAAAAATCTAAAACAAAATAAGAATTTCCAAGAGCAAGAAAACTACGTATTCGCGCGTACTGTGAATAAAGTGAATATGTTTAGCCTTGCACGACTGATCTCTGAATCCCCATTTGTTTTATGATCGGGCAAACGGAATGATAAATAAAAACTATGAGTTTATACGATAATAAACAACATAACTTAATATGCTTGTACCCAGAACTTTCATGAAGCCAGTTGGTGACACAAGATTAGTGATTCATCATTAATTATGACTAATAATATTATATCAATTTTAATAACTATTTGGTATAGACTGACATCATTAAATTTGGATATATTAGTAATAATAGTTAAAAAATTAAACCTGACATTTTATCTTTGCCTTTTTGCCTTTGCCTTTGATAACAGAAAGAATATAAAATTATTTACAAGACTACATGAGAAACAGTTGAATCATTTAAAGACTGTTGCAAACGATCTATAGATAGCTCAACTACTCCAGATCACTACCAGGCGGAAGTGTCCCCAAGACATTGGCTGCATAGTGCCAGCGTCGAAGCGACGCTTCGACCAGATGCCCAGAAAGAATTTTGAAAACGCGATGGACCCCGGCACCCTATGGACCCAGGGTCTTGACCCCAAATGGCTCAAATACGTAAGCTCTGTCGTGACTTTCATCTTTGCGCCGTTTAGATCTTCGGCTGAATTTGCCGCCGCACCGGTCCCAACTGCTGTACCAGACAGATGAAATTTCGCAAGGGTATCGACGCTCGTGGCGTCCCACATCAAAGGCCTAACCTTCTCGTACAAGAGGCACATCGTCAGGCCGCTTACCATTGTCACGTAAAGACATACTTTTATTTTAATAGACATGATTACTTAAAATAATAATGAGCTAACTTTGACAATATCAATAAAATTAATAATTAATATGTACAGACTGACATTATAAAATTAATCAATATCAATAATTAATTGAATCATAATTATTACGTATTCAATTCATTTATTCATCCTTTGACAAATTACAATGTTCATAGATAGGTATGTCAGTATAATAATAATAATCATTGCAATACCCTGCCAGGGTACATATGTGAAACAATCTACCTACTACTTGTAACACCTTGGTCACCATGTGAAAGCATTATAAATATAAATAAATAAATATAAATATTGCTGGATATTTCACACAGCGCTATCTAGCCCCAAACTAAGCAGAGCTTGTACTATGGGAACCAGATAACTGATAGAATACTTATATACTTTTTTTTGTAAGTACATACTTATAATATATAAAAAAACACCCAGACGCGGAACAAATATCTGTAAATCATGCAAACATTTGTTCCGCTGCGGGAACGAACCCGCTACCTCCTGCGTCTCAGCCGGCTATACGCCCACTGCGCCACGGAGGCAGTCCGTAAACGTATTGAATTAAAACATTAAATCGTATTGGCAGGAATAAACGTATTGATTATTCAGATAATATTGTATGACTGAAATCGCTTATTTCTGTCGTCGTAAAGAATAAACTGATTCAAGCGCCTCATTGATCTCATAGCAGTAATTTCCTCCGTATATCTAGAACTTATAATTTTATTAATCCAATACTTGTGTAACAAAGTAAACTAAACGAACAATTATATATTATTTATCGCCTCAATATTTACTTCCATTAACCGCAATGAGAAGTTAATTCCTATTTACAGAGTAAACAAATCAAAATTAGCCGAAGCTACTTCGTTCATCAAAGGCGATAAAATGCCTTTTATTTCGTCCATTATTGCGGAAACAGTATACATTTATGATGGTTAGCTTTTATTGCATTGTAAATATCGGTGAATGTGAATAAATACGCCGGAGGAAAGGCTATTGTGTTTTTTAGCAACTTTATATGACAAGCGGGTTTCCAGCGCCTGTCCAGTCAAGTGTACAAAAGTACAGTATTTTTATTGTATAACATATAGTCAAGCCTTTTACCCGTTTATTACCCAGTGATAAGTGATGGTGTGGTCGAAGATCACACTTGCCCTAAAATAATCTTTTCACTCTAGACTTTATGAACCCGGAGGTATCTATAATCGTCATAAAATAGACGCGAAAAAAAGGTACGCGCTTGTAAAGGATTAACAACAACCTGCTTTGCACGATAATGTGACCTTTGTCAAGGGAGTAAGCGATATATAAAATGGTATATGGTAATTTTGCTCCACATTTTGCTGTAGGTTAATAATAATATTTCGCATGTTATTATGTAGGGTCCGTTTTTATATTTCAATGAGAAGGTTGACATTTTAATTGTAGAATCATATTTTTTCGTATATTTTTAGGTATAATCAGTCCGACCTGCAGTTGTTTCTATCGCACGCACATAGGGCATATAGGGCACAGCGCGACAGCAATAGATTTGTTAAATACCTATTTTCTAAATGGCTTGCTTCTCGGACTTCCTCTTATCTATGGTTCCGGCTGAAATTTGAAATTTGCTACCTGAATCCGGAATAATTTCTGGCTAGGGCCAAAAAAGATCACTATCCACGAACCTTTTTATTGTAGTGATTATTCCATACGAATAGAAAAACCCTCTGGCAGTTTGATGGCTTACGGAGCGGAGATATTTACAGAATTTCATATTTACAGAAAATACTATGAAGAACATTTTTCATGGTTTTTTGTGCAAAATATAAAATTGGGTTGAAAACTCAATAAATTAATTTTGAGTGATACATTCACAATTTAAATTTTTTCATTGTAACGTATATTCATTTTAAAACTATAATGGTTTTATAAACACTATTTGTACTCAAAAACTAAAAAATCATTGTAAATATCCCGTTTTTAATACAAATAGTATTTCTATGTTGTATATTGGAAATGTTATAACAAACTTAAAATATACGTACTATTTTTTTTTGTCCCGTACAATAAAAAGTTACCTAATCTATCTTTTTTTGGTAAATAACTCGACAGCAAATCAAAATTCAAATTTAAGTAAAAAACCGTTCACTGAGTCTGGAACCTACAAGTTAGTTGAAAACAAACTCAGTGATGGCGACATTAAAGGCGCTGCTCGGATTCTTTTTTCCAGCGATACGGTAGCCCCTGCTACTCCAGAAACCCTCTCAGCTCTAGCAGGGAAGCATCCACTTCCTGCAGCAGATCTTCAGTTACCTGAGGCACCGAAAGAATCTGATGTAGCCGTTAAAGTCACCGGTCTGGATGTAGCGGCAGCCGTCATGTCCTTCCTGAGTGATTCCGCCGGCGGTTTGGATGCCTTAACACCGCAACATTTTAAAGATTTAATTTGCGGTGGAAACGGCGAAGCTGGCAAATCTCTTCTGAGGGACCTGACGGACCTCGTCAATTTCATGCTTTCCGGGCACATCAACGACAACATCACTTATATTCTTTACGGTGCCAACCTTCGCGCTTTGAAAAAGAAGGACGGTGGCATTAGACCGATAGCTGTCGGAACAACATATCGACGGCTCGCAGCCAAAATATGCTGTACCAAATCGGCGGCTCAGCTGTGCAATCTTTTCCAACCCGTACAGCTGGGTTTTGGCTCGCGAGGCGGCTGTGAAGCCGCCGTTCACTCCGTAAGGACCTTTTTGGACAAAAATTGTGGTGATGTGCTGCTGAAGGTTGATGTGAAAAATGCTTTCAATTCGGTAGATAGAGGAACCCTCTTATTACAAGTAAAAGATAAAATTCCATATTTATATAATTTTCTTTGGCAATGTTATGAGTCTCCTTCAAAATTAACTTATCTCGGCAATGAAATTTCATCTGCTGTTGGATGTCAACAAGGTGACCCACTCGATCCTGCAATTTTCAGTCTTGCCATACATCCGGTCATCCAACACCTTCAGTCGAAACTGAATGTTTGGTATTTGGATGATGGTACTCTGGGTGGGGATGTAACTACAGTTTTGCAGGATCTTCGTGTTTTAATCGATGAATTTCATACAATTGGTCTGGACCTACATTTTTCAAAATGTGAACTATTTCTTTTAGAAAAAATACCTGCAAGAGATTTGATTATTCAAAAATTTAATATTTTGGCACCTAATATTAAAATAGTAGATAAATCATCACTTCGTCTATTGGGTTCCCCTATCTTAGACGAGGCTTTCCCTTCCTTTTTCGAAGATAAAATTCAAAATTTCATACAATGTTCGGATCGTTTGCTAAAAATTAACACACACATGGCTTTCACTATTATAAAATTTTGTCTTTTTGTCCCAAAATTTACTTATAGAGTTCGATGTTGTCAGCTCTGGAAACATAATGATATTTTACAGAGTTTAGACAGCATCGTCAAAAATACTTAGGCATCTGTTTTGAACATAAATTTGGATGAGAGGGCATGGGTGCAGGCTTCATTACCGGTGCGTTTAGGAGGTCTGGGTATCCGATCAGTTTCGAGTGTGGCTCTCCCCGCATTTCTGTCATCCGTTCATAGCACCCTAAATTTAACACGTAAGATCCTTTTGGCCTCGATTCCGGATGAACGAGATTTTAAAATATCGCAAATGAACGAAGCCAGAGATGCGTGGTCCTCAGCCTACCCCAGTTCTGATTTCCCAAAGATATTGAAATCTCAGAGGTTATGGGACGGGCCGATTTGCGAGCAAATACGGAATCAACTATTTCAAACGTGTACCAGCTCGTCAGATCGTGCCCGCCTTCTAGCCGTTTCTGAGTGGGAATCAGGACTGTGGTTACAGGCTCTCCCTTCACGCAATATAGGTACTTTAATTGACTGTTCAGTTTTTCGCATTGCAGCATCTCTTCTTCTGGGAGCACCATGTTGTGCCCCACACCGTTGCCATTGCGGTACTGCCGTCGACCAGCTCGGCCACCACGGTCTTTCCTATGTAAGAAGCGTGAGAAGAATTCCCCGCCACGCCAGTCTCAATGATGACATACGTCGAGCTTTTACCACCGCCAACTGCGCCGCCATTTTGGAACCAAGTGATCTCGTGCGTGACGATGGTAAAAGACCTGACGGAATGACACTAATTCCGTGGAAGATGGGACGGCCTTTAGTGTGGGACGCCACTTGTGTTGACACTTTAGCACCGTCACATCTTTCCGGAACGCAAAATAAGGCTGGTGCGGCGGCTGAATCGGCGGAAAACCTCAAAAGGCGCAAATATAGTAGTCTAAACACATGCTTTATATTTGAGCCTTTTGGGGTTGAGACCCTTGGACGTGGGGACCGAGTGCCCACAAAATTTATAACGACCTTTCAAAACGCCTGGTCGAGGCGACGCGTGACCAAAATGCTGGTCAGTATTTTGGCCAACGTTTAAGCATTGCCATTTAACGTGGCAATGCGGCCAGCATTCTGGGCACGCTCCCCACTGGTAGCGGGTTGTTAGATTAGGGGTTTATATATAGTTTGCTTTGTATATAGGTTTAGTTGCATAAGATAAATTACATATTTATTTATTAATAATCTATCTATCAAGGTATTTCCATCCGCATCCTAAATCTAAAATTTCCTATATAATGATATTATAATACAATTTTAAACAAGTAGCATTAATATTTGTTAAAAAAAATATTTTATCCGATATCCACTGTTAGATATTGGGCCTCCCCAATATTACGAAACTCTCTCTTGAAAAATAAAATTATATTTTGATATACATCATCAAAAATACACACGCTTCACGTGATCTTTTCTACCCCATACTTGCAAGATGTGGAATGAGCTACCGTCTGAGGTTTTCGCGTTAGGCTACAACATGGCACGCTGCAAGATAAATGTTAAAAGGTTTCTACAATACCCCGGGTGTTGCCGGTGTTAATAGGCGACGGTGACCGCTTACCTGTGGTGGGCCGTAAGCCTGTTTCCCACAAATAACATAAAAATAAAAATAAAACAAACGCAACTAAAACTTTAAATAGATTTATAGTTCCTGCCCTGAAATATTTTAAAGACCACTTTATACGAGAAAGCTCGTGAGCAAGCAAATATCATCTACCCCCACCAGTTCGAAGCGCAAATTCAGTTTACTCTTTTAAAATTTTACTTATGAAACTTCTATTGCTTTCACAAATTACTCCATCGTCTGGTAGTCGTTCTGGGCCTACATTTAGTTTGATTGAGTTGCAAAAGTTACTTTTGTTTTGTATGTTAAATTAATAAGCCCTCAAAGTTGTTATTTGTTTAATTTTGTATTTATTAAATAATTTGCAGAAATTTGTTGTTAATTTTACTCTTATTTATGGTCTCACAAATGGTATTACAGTATAAATATGTAAGTTATGTGCAATGTCAAGTAGTGTATTGTGTAATAATATTTTATATATTTTTTGTAATTTTTGTAAATAATAATGTGAACGCTATTTTCTGGTGACACGCACTAAAGACGTCACATAATACCAGCGCTACAGTAGCTATACGTTACAGTGGCACAACGCTGGGTGACGGCCTATTATTAACCGACTTTAAAAAAAGGAGGATTTCTCAATTCGTCGGAATCTTTTATTTTATGTATGTTCCCCGATTACTCGAAGGCGCCTGGACTGATTAGAGTAATTATTTTTTATACTTCCCAGGTGGTCCCATTGGCACCAAGTCAGGATCTGATGATCCCAAAAAATCGAGGGCAACTCTTAAATTTTATCTGTTTCTGAAGTCGGTTATATTTTTGTTAAAATGTTACTTGTATTTCGTATGTATAACTGTTGTATTAATAGAATTTAAAAATAGACACAAAAATCAATATTTTTGTATTTGTATTTAATATTGCAAGATATTAGATGCAAATAATGAAAATATATTATACAGAGTATGACTCGCACTTGAACATAACGCAGCATAATGCAATCATACTCACACGCGCGGGGTTCTGTAACCTTTATGTACTTATTTACTTATCGATGGAAATTATTCAGCTGAATTTAAAACTTATAGGTAATTTTTGTGATACAGACAGAAACAAATAATTAGAAATAGCCATGCATCTATACTAATATTATAAATTCAAATACAAAATCAAAAAATATTTATTTTGTGTCCATTTTTAAATTCTTTTAATACAACATTATACTTAATACAAAATACGAGACAACTAAAGTAGGTATTATACATTATTATTTAACATCTAAAAGTTTACAAAAATTTCCTAAATAAAATATCAATACACAATACGAGTACACTACTAAATATGAAGACTATGTGTGAGATCAAAAATAACAGTAAAATAAACAATACATTTTTGCAAATTATTCTTGTTCTAATTCTAGGGTGGGAGGAATAAGATCTGCACTGATAAGGGTGTATTACCCCCCTTCTATTATGCAAAATACGATTAAATAATTAATAATTTTGAGGACTTATACATTCGAAAGTAATTCTGTCTCTCTGTCTATTTGTTACGTTTTCCCGACTAAACGGCTTGACCGATTTCGATAAAATTTGGTATATAAATTATGACCGGGATTGGGGAATAGGCTTATTACCTGACTGCGCAGAAGGAAGGTAATGTTTTTATTGATAAACCACGCGTGCAAAATAGCGTGTGGGACGATATACGATATAGAAGATAATTAATTTTAAGATTGATTGCTTTGAAAATCTATTGCTTATACTTATTAGTGGACGTCTTAAGACTGATCTAATGATGATGATAATGCATGCTTAGGACCGTTTTTATGATGTGTCCAGATTCAGACCACAACGGTTTCCAAAAAGTAGACAGGCAAACAGACGGAAAGACAGACATACAGTGTAAGCTTAGTAGGTAATAAGTTCTATTGGCGCACTTACGAAACCCTAAAAACCGAATAAAATAAAATAAATAATTAAAAATAAAAATAAACATTTCACACAGCGCCGTCTAGCCCCAAACTAAACAATGCTTGTACTATGGGAACCAGATAACTGATAAAATACTTATATACTTTTTTTTGTAAATACATACTTGTATATATATATTATCCTCCACATCGGTTTCGATGATGACGACCCCAGCTAATTAAGAAACACGAACCCAAAATTAATAAAGTGAAGATAAACAAAATACTCATAATATGTAGAGAAATAACCAGACCTGGAACAAATATCTGTAGATCATGCAAACATTTGTTCGTGGGAACCTGCAACCTACCTCGTTTACGACGGCTTTCGCCCACTGTACCACGGTGGTCATCAGCACATAATAGTGTTGTTTATTCCCAAGGAAATTTCAGGACTGATTATACTAACTCTAAACGTATCCCAAAGAGACAACGCCTTTTACGCTTTTTACAATAATTGTGACGTGAGCGTAAAAGGCGTTATCATCGCGCGTAAAAGGCATGTAATTATTACAATAAAATACACATTATGTACTTAGATTTAAATTAAGTCTGAATAACCGTAGTACTGAGGCTTTAATCTAATAAAAGTAGGTACGAGTAAATTAAACTAGGGATTAGATTTATCTTACAAGCTGGGACTGAATTCACCAGACGAAGCCTATCTATCCTATCTTCTATTTTATTCAAGAATACTTAGAATAATATATATATATAAATAATAATATATAAAGATAGGTATTTTGTTGTTCATCACAAATCATAACAATAATACTAACCTTATTATTATTCTTATATTTCAATAATAATATACATAAAAATATTATAAATGCAAACGAAAGTGAGTTTTCTTGTTTGTTACGCTTTCACGTCGTAACGGCTGAACCGATTTCGATGAAATTTGGTTCAATGATAGATTATGACCTTTTTTATGCCACCTGGAGATTGAACAAGCATATGGCCCACCTGATGTTAAGTGGTCACCATCGCCTGTAACAAAGTATTGCCCTTATAGGTCACGCGCCTTAAATACGTGCCCTATGATGCACTGCCTTGCGTTCATCAACTTGAGGCATACATGTGTAAAGCCAGATATGCCTGTAATTTCACCGGCAACCATACCGTGCATACCGAAACACAGTAATGCTGCTTGGCGGCAGAAATATATATGATGGTAGTACTTCCCCGAGGGAGCCGGAGCCCTTTCACAAGGAACTCTACTAGTCTTACTGATTGGATTGAGAGATAGGCTTCTTTTCGAAGCCGCTGGCATAAGCTTCTACATCATAAAAAAGATTACAGTATCGGTACCTCTTAATAATAAACACACTTAGTCTTAATGATTAAGCGTGTGCAACACTAATTCCAATACAAAATGCGGATCATTTCAGAAAATTTATCAGAATTCAGAAAATGAAAAATACAGGAATCGCGTTTTCGCTTTTCATAGCATTCACCTGCTGTATTTTGACATAATTATATTATTTATTTATTTATTACAATGTGAGTGATGCCGTATTACTTAAAAAACACCTATATAACACCTTAAAAAACACTTATATTATGTAACTTTTCAATAAGCACTTTGCTACACAGAATACAACCCTGTAAAAACTTATTAAATCCATGAAATACAGACTTAATTACATTAAGAAACGTGATTAAAGCAGACACGGCCCAAGGTCGCTCCCGCACTGAACTTTGTAAATTCTGTGTACAACTCTATTTCAGGCTTAGAGGTAAATACTAAGGGCTAACAAGGTAACATTCTAGACTGGTTTGACTTTGATTTTGCATTATTCTCTTGACATTATTATGGTTCCGGACCAAAATGGTAAAAAACGGAACCCTTAGGGCACGTTTATAAACGCAGCTCGCAGAAATCGGGTTTGGTGGAATTTCGTAACAAACAGACAGAGAGATAAAGAGATAGTTACTTTCGAATTTAAAATAGATAGTGTAGATTATTATTTAACTATTCAGGTTACACTAATCAATCGCTATTAGCAGAGTAAACATATCTTCCTCTTCCACTAAGTCGTATCACTAATTAATTTGTAATTAGTTAGTGTTCAAACTCCGTACTAAATCGCAATCCGGTTCCTAAATTCATTACCTCAACGTGCAAATGACTATTTTCAGGTTTGTTAATGTACTAATAGACACTTCGAGTCTTAACCGGAATTAGAGATCTCCAAAGTTGCAAGTACTCGAACTAACAGCGAGTTTATCCCTCAGTGTTCGTTGCGAATTGTTATTTGAACGTACATGAACCTGTACTTCTCGTAAGTGAACTTGTAAAGTGCGGTGTAGTAGTTTAGGATAGCTAGGTATTGTTGCTTTGACTAATTTTGAATATTTCATTTAACCTTACAGCATTAGAAATATTTAATATACAATGACTATTAAATAAATAAATAAATAATAAATAATATCGTTGGACATTTCACACAGCGCTATCTAGCCCCAAACTAAGCAGAGCTTGTACTATGGTAACCAGATAACTGATAGAATACTTATATACTTTTTTTTTTTTTGTAAATACATACTTATAATATATAGAAAAACACCCAGACTCGGAACAAATATCTGTAGATCATGCAAACATTTGTTCCGCGGCGGGAATCGAACCCGCTACCTCCTGCGTCTCAGCCGGCTATACGCCCACTGCGCCACGGAGGCAGTCAATACGTAAGAAACAGTTAAATCATCTAAAGATAATTGCAAACGATAGCTCAACTGCTCCAGATCACTGCTAGGTGAAAGTGTGAAGGCTAAGACACTAGCAGCATTGCCCCGCTGGATTGCAATGCTTATGCGTTTACCCAGATAAGCGCCAGCTCTCGGATCACACGTCGCAAGACCAGAAATAATTTTGAAAACGTGATAGGCCTCAGTGTCTCGACCCAAAGTGGCTCAAATATATAAGCTTTGACGAGACTTCCATATTTGCGCCACTTGATCTTCTGCTGATTTTGCCGCTGCACCAGACCCAACTGCTGTATCAGACAGATAAGATGACGCAAGAGTATTGACGCAAGTGGCGTCCCGCACAAAAGGCCTACCCTTCTTCTAATCAGGCCGCTAACCATCGTCACGTATTAGACCGTCTGGTTTGAGAACGGCTGGAATGTTGACGCTGCAAAAAGCCCGGCGTATGATATCATTAAGGCTAGTGTGATGGCTTCCGGTGGCTCTAATGTACAATAATCCCTGGAGACGAAGCTGTTCAACTGAATGATTATTTGTTTCACCTGAATTGTTACAGACAATTTCCGAATATTATGAGCACGTGTCACCTAAATGCTAACTAATATGTAGAAGGGCATATATCAAACAAAATGTTTAAACCCCCATGTGGGATATCTTCTCGGGTCTGCTCACCGGATAAAAGATCTAAAAATCCATCTTGTGGATTAATATAATCACGACCTTATTTTGTAATTTATTGATCTTTATAAAATACGATTCCAACTCGAATTAGAACTCCAATAACCTTTTCAGCAGGTGTCAGTATTGATCAAACATTAAATATTTGTGTCGGTGTTATAATTGAATACGTGACCCAAGGGTTCTGGTAACAACATAGACCGGGAGATGGTGACACAAAATGTCAGGTCATTTGTACCAGCATGACGACCCTTCAGGGGTCCCATTACGTAATGAAAAAAAGGAAAATGATGGTCATAGGGCTGGTACCGGCGGCGGCCCAATCGCGTCGAACGTGTCGGATAAATTACGACTGTCGAACGATTTGTTCCACAATTTTTTTTGTATTTTCCGATGGTCGATAAAAAAAGAAGTAGGCGGTAGTGTAATGCCATACTTCTCCGGTGTGACTTTCGCCATTTTGAACCGTCAGAAAAGTATGGCATGGTGATTTTAGTGAATGGCTACTCGACGATGATTAGCTGTGCAAAAATTAGCTTGGTACAAATGGTTGATTTTTTTTTAAATTAATGTGTTCTCGTTGGTATGGCGGACTGTAAGTCACACCGGAGAAGTATGGCATTACGCTACCGTTTCTTCTTCTTTATCGACTATAGGAAATTACAAGAAGTTTTGTGTAACAAATCGTTCAACACTCATAATTTATCCGACACTTCGATTAACGCCCACGCGATTGGACCGCCGCGCCGGTATAAGACCTATGACCACCATTTTCCTTTTTTTCATTACGTAATTAGACCTCTGAAGGGTCGCCATACTGGTATAAATGACCTGACATTTTGTGTCACCAACTTCCGGTCTAATACGTAGTACACATGAATACATAATGTGTGCTTTAGGGAGCATGAAATTCAATTTTTTCCCTTGGTCAAATACAAAATCGAATTTGGGAATTGGCTGGCGAAGCTCTTTGTATTCACTAAACATAGAAGTAACTAACTTTAATTTTCGTGGATGCTTAAGGACTATTATTATATTTATATTATATTATTTATAATTATTATTTAACATAACTTGTGTACAAAATAGGGACAAAATATTTAAATGTAGCGATTATAGTGCATAGTTTGCTAAAGTTATAATTTTTTGATGCGTAGAATGGTAACATTTACCTAGGTAAAGATGTTATGTTAATTGGGCAACAACAGTGACTAATTTTACAAATTTGAATGATACAATTGTATTTTGCGTAGGTTTTACCGATGTTCATTTTGCTGACTTTGTTTTAGTCGTGGATTATAGCTGGCATATTGTCATCCCCGCTAACCGTTATGAGAACCAGATCATCCGCAAATTGTAATGAGTCTACTCGTCTACCGTAAGCTTTTTGGTTTCCAACTTCATGTGTCGAATAATGGTGGTAATGATTAGTCATGGGCACTACTGCTGCAAAAGTGTAAACTATCAGCAACACAAGTGATTTACTATTTCTGTATACGCATTCTATAGACTCTAAGTAAACGCTCTGCAAGTTTCAGCATAAAAACCTTTTAGTATTCGTAACCCTCCATAAAAAGAGGGTGACGTTGATCGACGCGACGTCTTTCCCCACCATATAGAACCCCATATCACACTACAATACAGTTCTCCTGTGATTTGATTTTTCCATTTCCGATTCGGAATTTTTTTGCTGCCTACTTATGGACGGAAAAATACTGATTGATGACTATGTTTAGGATCGCATCGCTTACGGAAGTGTGTGTGGAAATGATTATATCTTATCAGTCATATCGTTCATTACCTATTTTTAAAAGGCTTTTTGCAATTGGTACCTTAATGAGACAAAACAGGAAGTAACGCAAACAAACTCCCGCACACACGCTTCCACACACACACACACACACACACTCACACACACAAACACACCACATAAACACACCACACACATACACGCAGTATTCAACTTAAAATCATAATCATCGTTCTGTTTTGTTGTCGTGGAAGAGGGCGCTGACACTGCTACTCAGTTTTTCTTGGAGTTGTCAACATTTTCATTTGTATATTGTACTTTGTTTATGTTCCAAATAAATAATTTTGAATTTTTTTTTAATAATTTTGTTCATGTGCTATCAGTAATTTCACCGACATCATAGAATTTGATATATTGTGATAATCAATGTACGTTCTCACAATCGTTATATGGTTTGAGTCATATGGTTCATCTTACAATATTAAGACCAAGATTAAAGTGAAACAAGCTTGATTAGGTACGGGTGGACAAGCGCAGTAACAGAGCAATTTCTGATCACCAACTGTTTATAACTGCCTAAGATTACGATGCTGATTGCAAATGAGTAAAATGATTTCAGTCAAATGACGGATGCTAATAACATAATAATTCTGTATGCTGCTTTAGCGTAGTCTGGCAAGTTAGAAGTCCTGTAGCTTGGGAACCATTAGCTTTACCCAGTGTAAAGCTTAGGCGTTTGTTTAGAGATTATCCTGAACGTTTTGTAAGGTGCGAGGTACTGCCTTAATGAAGCTCTAATCAAACGCCCCCTTACAAAGCGTTCCTTAATGTCGCACATTAAGGCCAAAATACGAGTCGGGAGTACGCTCTATCTAATTGCTGTGACGTCATTAGCAGGGTTTATTGTGTTTAAAAGGTACTTTACGTTTGCATAGCCCTGGTAACCTTTAACAAACTAATTCGTTATTATTTTGCCGTCTTTTTGATTTTGTTTTGTCCTGTCCATCCAAAGGTTGTCTGGAAGAGATCGCTTTTAGCGATAAGACCGCCCATTGTACTTACCTTAATTTTTGTGTATTTTTATTGTATTTTAATTTTGTTAGTGTGCAATAAAGAGTATTCTATCTATCTATCTATTTTCTTAACACTAACGCTTTAAGGCATAATGGTTTCATAAAACTACTTTTAGTCATCAATTGTCTTCGCACTAGATGGAAAGACGACCAAAGAAGAAGAAAAAGAGAAATGGAAGAAGTATTGATTGTCATTATTATTGTGTCGGCCATATTGAAGTCTTTGGGTAGCTTAAATCTTCGACACTAGAGCATGCAAGTATTACTCAATTTTTAAGATACTAGTAATACAAAACCTGTTGAAAACGCAGCATTATTTAAACACATTTTGTTAAGCTCAAAAAACAATTTTAATGCTTGCATTTGTACATAATTATTTAGCATTATCATTAGCCCCTTCGCAGCCATAAGTAATCATAAGTAGTCACCAAGGGGCTGATGACTTACAGCGATATAACCATTATACAAGGATTTTGCTCTCAACTCATTAGAATACACATTGAATAAATGGTTTCCCATATTAATTAATTTGAGTAACGACCTTTGTATATATGATTTGAGGTCGATTCTGTTGTTTTAGGAAACCAAAATAGCGCGAACACACAATTAATGTAAAATGTTTTCAAAAGATAGAAACAATATTGTACGATGGCTTTAAATGGTTTCTAAATTGAACATTAACTTAACATTTAAACTCCTTTGTTTTATAAAGGTGAATACAGCTTAAACGCTTAGCAATTTTGGAAAATCATCATCGTTTTGGACCACGAAGTAATCTGTCAAATTGTAAATTAAAATCTTGTAAAATTTTACTTTGCAGGCTACCAGGCTCTGGAATGCCCTACCTGTCTCAATTCGTCACGCTAAATCTCTCCCTATCTTTAAAAACTTGGTCAGACAACACTATCTGTCATCCATCGCTCACTAGTGGCCTACTTATTAATTTTTACATTTTTATAATTTATATATGTAGATATGACAATATATATTTTATGTAGAATAATATTAATATTTATGTAATTTTATGATTATATTATACATTATAATTATGCATTTTATTTTATATTATCTATATTTTTTATAAATATACGTGTACTAATAATATCGGATTTACGCCGCCGTCCTTATTTTGTTCACATAGATCCTTTCCATCCAAAGGTTGCCTGGAAGAGATCGCTTTTAGCGATAAGGCCGCCCATTGTACCTATTATTTAAGAGTGTATTTTCTTATAAATGTTTGTATTTAAATGGTGTGCAATAAAGGAATTATCTATCTATCTATCTATCTATCTGTCAACGCATTTGAGTTTGCCTGCTAGCAGTACTGCGGAGAGATTTTTAGTTCATACGCGGAACCAATGCAATTCTAATCTTTCTACATCATTATAAAAATCGTAAACTGGCTCGCTTCGTTCACCGATATCATAATTTTTACAATGGCTATACAATATGTATAATTGTAGCGGAATTCTCCGCCGGTCGATAATTTTTTTATGATGTTGATGGCTCTTAATGACTTCATTTCCACAACTCGCATCTACTGACGTAATCTAAATTAACGAGCTTATTTTGGCCAAGAATTCCTTTCCAAAAACAAACCAACTTCTAACAAAGAAAGAAATAAGAACAATCATGAACCAGATAGACAAATTAATTTCCAAAAACGTCGAACGCTATACAAATTGGCCGGTTTTTTATTAATTTTGTGCGATAAAAGAAGAGGTTACTGTTATTGGCAGCTGTCAGCATGATGGACGAGAGAGTACCTACTGTTGAAAGTGAATCAAAGCTTTGGCTCTTTATGTAGGCGGAAATGTCGATGGCGGACGGTTCTTTCCGGACATAAGATACACTTCCTTACTTTTATACCATTAATGTTCTGACCAGATTTGTGTGTGGAAACTTAGGCAAAGTTGATGAAAAATCCCGTCTTCATATAAACAAGGTCGTGGTTTCTCAACCAGGTAAACAAACATTCAAACTTTCACATTTATAATATTAGTGTAATGGAAAAAAAATGCGAAAAACAATATACACTTAATTAAACTTCTAAGACCAACTAAAAGAAAACTGTTTTCTTCCGATCAAAATGTTCTAGTCCTTACCATTTCAAATTTCGCTCTACGTGTAATGAGGCCGTGCCCTAAAAGTGCATAGCCTCTTTAAGCTTAAACACCTTCAAATGATGTACTAATATATTACGGTGACTTTCGAGACATTCCAATTTTAAAGAGTATTTGCTTATGTTTTTAAGTGAGCTCAACCTTTTTTGAATACAATCGGATTGAGTTTTCAAACATGTGTCAAAATAAAATGTCATTTAAATCAAAAGCACTAAGGAGTGAAGAACTTTCTACCCCTTTTTAACCCCGTTAGGGAATGAATTTCAATAAAATACGAAACACGGCGACCATCAATTCGGTTAAAAAAGGTTTATGCAAAATTTGAAGAAGATTGCACCCAGGAATCACGTTGTCCCATATTTTTTTCACCCCCATAGAACATAGAAGTTAAAACGTTACTATAATACGCAAAATGAAACTGTTTAATGATTATTTGTTGTCTTAACTAACGGTTTTATTTCTCCAAAAGAATATAAATGTAGGAGTAATTTGTGACTTACAGATAAGGTTAAGATTGCATAACGAATATTGATTCGTATTTAGGTATATATTTTATCGGTAATCTCAGCCTATTTCATAACAGTAAGTTCGTAACAGATAATGCATGAGTTCACTCATGCATTATCTGTTAACTGGGGTAAATTGGGATAGTGATGCGACCATTATTCTACAGCCTGTAATTTAGTACCTACAACAGTGTAATAATAATATTTTGTGCTAAACAGACTGTATAAAATTGTTGACCTTTCGATTAATATCAACTAGTTGACCCGCCGAACTTCGTATCGACTTGACATGCACATGACGCGGGCTGTCAAAATACGTCAGCCATTTTTCTTGGTAATATCTTGTTGCGTGAATTTTTCCGATATGTTATTAGTTATTCTGCTTTTCGGGACGGAGACAAATACAACAAATCAAAAACCATTAAAATCGGTTCAGCTGTTCTCGAGTTATAAGTTTTCGAACGAACCCGAATTTGTTTTATATATTGAAGATATTATTCTGCCAAATACTTAATAATTTCAAAAGAAATAACTAATAAAATATTTCGTGTTTCTGTTACAATTTCCTTTTTTTTTAACGTTATTTGTGAGAAACAGGCTTACGGTCCACCTGATGGTAAGCGGTCACCGTCGCGTCGCCTATTGACATCGGCAACACCCGGGGTATTGGGTATTCCTTCGATTACCTTCGTATCACTTTGAAATAATGAATGAATGAATGAAGACACTTTATTGTACACCTTAAAAAATACAAACTACAGACAAAATAAAAGACACCAAGTAAATAGTACATACAATGGGCGGTCTTATCGATTTGAAGCGATTTCTTCCAGACAACCTTTGGATGGAGAGGATTTAGTTATCTCAAAGATATGGTCGGGGGTGCACTTTTAAGATATGGATGAAGAGAGTGCAAGTAATACTTAAATCTAAATCTGTATATAAAAACATAAAATGCTTTGTCCTGAATGACTGACTGACGGATCAACGCACAGCCTAAACCGCTGATCGTAGAGACCTGAAATTTAGAGGGTGTGTTCTTTGTATAACGTAGGCATCCAATAAGAAAGGATTTTCCGAAATTCTACCCCTAAGGGGGTGAAAAAGGGGGGTAAAGTTTGTATGGGACAACGTGATTCCTTGGTGCAATCTTCTTCAAATTTTGCATAAACATTTTTTAACCGAATTGATGGACGCCGTGTTTCGTATTTTATTGAAATTCATTCGATAACGGGGTTAAAAAGGGTTAGAAAGTTCTTCACTACTTAGTGCTTTTGATTTAAATTAAATTTTATTTTGACACATGTTTGAAAACTCAATCCGATTATATTCAAAAAAGGTTGAACTCACTTAAAAACATAAGCAAATACTCTTTTAAATTGGAATGTCTCGAAAGTCACCGTATTATATTAGTACATCATTTGAAGGTGTTTAAGCTTAAAGAGGCTATGCACTTTTAGGGCACGGCCTCATTACACGTAGAGCGAAATTTGAAATGGTAAGGACTAGAACATTTTGATCGGAAGAAAATAGTTTTCTTTTAGTTTGTCTTAGAAGTTTATTTTAGTGTGTATTGTTTTTCGCAAATTTTTTACATTACACTAATATTACCTATAAAGGTGAAAGTTTGGATGTTTGTTTATTTGTTTGTTTGTTACTTAATCGTAACGCCGAAACCGATTTCGTATATACGTAGATTATAACCTGGATTATCACAAAGGCTACTTTTTATCCTATAAATCAGTTTCCATGGGATAAAAATGGGGTACCAAGTCAAGTTGCAATAACAAGTTTAGCTTTATTTCTAGGTTACCTTCACATTTAGAAGTGTAACGCGTACGAAGTCGCGGGCAACAGCTAGTACTTTATAAATTATAAATAAGTGACCTTTGCTTATCACATTTTCTTCCAAGAATTCGTTCCTCACATTTTGTTTTGATACCGTATTGCCATAATACTCACAGTTTAGATATTCTGATGACATAAAGCCGGCTCATAAAATAAAATTTTCTGATGGCATAAAAGTGTCGTAACTTCCTAAGGATATAAATCACGGGAATGGAGAAACATTTGTCACATCTTATTACAGAGGATGATCAATAAAATTATGGTGAGAAAGTACCGACTAAGAGAGTGCGCCTTTGTCAATAACGGTATATGTCATCTTTCCCAAACCTCATCATCATTTCAGTGAAATGGTACTAGCAGAGGTTAAACAAACATATCATTATAATACTTTCGCCCTACATGTACTAATAATACGTCCTTATATAATACGATAGTCAGAATGTGTCGTCTTTACAATGATCTATTAGTAAATAACAGTGCTAATAATAATATTGACATTTTCAATCATAAATTATTTAAATTTGAAAAAGATATCAAAGCCACTCTTATTATAGAGAGTGCTTCTATGCATTAATCCGCTAAACATTTTTATTTTATTGATTATTATTTTTTATTTATCTCATCACTTTATGTCATTTAATTTTTTTTGTTTTCCTTTGTTTTGTCTATGTAAGTAAATATTTTCATTCAGCTGGTCTACACAGAATTGCGCTAGAGTTGTCATGCTGTGTACACATGCTTTGGGATACAATCTAAGTCTACAATCTAAGAATTGATAACTATATTTTGTATCTGATTGGTTGTATTCTGTTTCGTGTGCCATAATAATAAAATAAAATAAAATACTAAAACTATAAGAAGGAATACGTTTATTTTATGTTTTCACGTGTTTCAAACGGCTTTTTAAATGTTTTCTTTATTTGAAAAGCTCAAATAGTTTTTTGCAAAGTGTAAAACATATTTTTATAAAATTTGTTCTGTTTATAAATTGTGTAATTTACAGTGCCAGTTTGCATCGCCAGAAGTGAAATCATCTATTTCCTTTGCTTTGAGTTATTTGGCTTTGAATGTCGCGGCATTAGGGGTGGTTTCTTTGAACTGGCGCGTTACAAGGAAACCCTGGGCTAATGGTTTTCTAGTTCTTCTTTGCGTGTCATTAATTTATTTTATTTTATTTTATTAGATACTTGGCCACATTCATGGCGTTAAGAGTTACTGTTGGCGTAATCTAGTCTCTTAGGATTTCAGACACAAGGGACAATACAAGACATTAAGTGTTGCATTGACTGTGCATGATTACCACAGCCACACGGTGTTAAATCACACTAATATTATAAATGCGACGGTTTGTATGTTTGTTTATTTATTTGTTTGTTTATTCGTTACTCAATCACGTCGTAACCGACAAACCGATTTTTATGAAATTTAGTATGAACGTAGAATATAACCTGGATTAACATATACACTACTTTTTATCCCATAAATCAGGTCCCATGGGATAAAAACGGAGTGTCAAGTCAAGTTGCAACAGCGAGTTTAGCTTTATTTCTAGGTTACCTATACATTTAGTAGTGTAACGCGTACGAAGTCGCGAGAAACAGCTAGTTTACAATAAATCAAAGGCATCTCTCAATTTTTTATCAGTTAAACATACTCTTCTTTAGTGGAGGTAAAAAGAGTTTTAATTCAATTTATAAGCTTCAAATGTTTTTATCTAAAAAATGGCTGTGACAATTTGACGCACAGACACTTGCGTGATTTTCATATAAAGTCAACCCCCGTCAATATTAATAAATAATTCTGTCAAAAAATTGAGACTGAAATCTTACTTTCTCAAAATCTTTTCTTAGGATTTTGAATATCAATATCATTATTATATTGACACCGAACATTGGGAACCCTTTAAAATATCAGCAATTTTGTTTCAGGAATATCGGCTGGGGGCGGTAATGTCGAGGTTCACGAAGATGTCATTCCAACTACGCTTGATCCGGGTAACTTCACCGCTGTCACTGAGAGCGTCGGACAGCCATATTTCGATAATAATACTAAACGGGAATACACCGCGGCAGTTGGACAGCCAGCCTATCTACACTGCCGTGTGAAGAACTTGGCTGATCGAGCGGTATGTATTCATTTGTAAACATAATCATTCCATACAGTGATGTAGAAGAGCTCATAGAGGTAAGTATTGGGAGTAGTTGGGGGTAGGCTATAATATATCTAATCTATTTGGAAATCTTTGGAGAGATGTTCAGCAGTGAACATCCTTTAGCTAGTATAGTGATGATTAATCATACACAAATCAGTTTAATAGCCTTCTACCGATGTACGTACATACATTCATATATTGGACATGTACATACATACATTTCATACAAAAGTTTGTTATAGCTATTGCGAACTTTTTTAAACCTAAACTTAAAATTCAGATCCATCGGGACAAAAACCAACTTTTCTACTTAATCGACTATAATGCTTTAACCAGTTCTAGTCGAAACACAAACCTCAATTTAGGCATCAGAGATTAAAAAAACAAGAATGTAAAATTCATATTTCGAAGGTAAAACTGAGGCTCATTAGTTTACATAACAGTGCTACGAAAGTGCTACGAAACTGCTACGTCATTTTGTAGGAGCTACGAAAAGAGTTAAGGCCGGCTATGCAATTTGCAATTTACGTAGAAAAAGAGATTGCTAGAAAAACGTTTTCACGTTTTCGTTTTAGTTTGCGTAAAGATTTTAAAATAATCTTTGCCAAAAAAATTGGTTTGTTTCAGTAATAACGAGTCGTGTCCTTTATAGGTTTCAGCACTAGAAAAGTTGAACTTACTACTAAGCTTACGCTGGCTGTCAGTATGTTGGTCAGTCTGTCTGTCTGCCACAATGTATTTTGTTTCAGAAATCTTAAAAAGAAGCTAGTGAAACTATTATAGATAATGTGTTATGACCTAAATCTCGATATATATATAAAAGGGAAACAAACAAAACTAAACCGTCTCCTCGCATGTTTTTTCAATTCAACCCATCCAAAGGTTGCCTAGAAGGGATCGCTTTGAGCGATAAGGCCGCCCATTGTACCATCATGTTACACACTTATTAGTCTAAGTTTTCTAGGTTAAGTTATTGTAATTTGGTGTAACAATAAAGAATTATCTATCTATCTATACCTCTAAGGATAGCCAATTTTTTTCAACTATTTGATCTCACTAAGGTGTAAAACTTCGTATTATTTTGCTTGATTATAGTTAATAGACTACAAAACAACGAAAATTGCTACAAAAACGTGCGTCAGAGGGAAGGTTTGTAATTTATCATATAAACGAGAGACAGACGATTACAGTTCCTACCCAGTTTATACCAGATCATAGTCGATTGCTTTCATAGTCAGTAACATCAAGAGCACGCGCTTAGACTGTCACGGCTGATCAAGAGGTAAGCGACACCCTATTGCCTCTTGCCATTTCACGAACCGCAACAATACAGGCAATAAGCGACCTAACGACAGTCTGTTAAGGCCGACATTACTTTGCACTTAAAATTCTAATCAAAATCCGAGATTACCCCGTTGTTAATTTGTTGCGTTGGGTCTCGTTGGCTGCTGTTCGATGAAATTTGTCAAAAGGATTTATTCAGAGCGTGATACTAACTTTATATTAAGTTTGCATTTCTGAGAGCATGAATACCGAGCTTCGCAAATAGTTTGTGTAATACCTTAATGAATGTTACTTAACTTAGTTTTATCCGGTAAACTAGCGCGATGCGTATTTTAATATATAAGTTAAGAGTTTAATCTAAGTACAGAGATGACTAGTTAAAACCGTACACCGAAATAAAACTGTATATCAAATCTCGTTGTTAATTAATAATAATAATAAATAATAAAAATTGCTGGACACTTTACACAGCGATATCTAGCCCCAAACTAAGCAGAGCTTGTACTATGGGAACCAGGGCCCGTAGCCAAATTACATTCGCTGTGAATCTATTCGATTTCTACATACATTTGTTGTCGCTGTATCACATGGTATTCCTGTAGCATGTCTCAAATCCCATACATTTTCGGACTTATCGACTAGCGTCATCGCTAATTGACTGTAACTTGGCTAAGCCCTCTGATAACTACATACTTTTTTTTTGTAAATACACACTTATAATATATAGAAAAACAACCAGACCCGGAACAGGTACCTATAGATCATGCAAACATTTGTTCCGCGCCGGGAATCGAACCCACTAACTCCTGCATCTCAGCCGGGTGGTCGCCCACTGCGCCACGGAGGTCGTCAATTTCTTCAGGCAAGCATGTTAATTTGGACCATAATAATCGCAACCCTTGCAGTCGAACAAACATAAAAAGCCTTGTGTTTACTGCTGTACATTCATGTGATTACTAACGAGAAATCATAAAAAGATAATGGTAAAACCGTTATTGCAGACGAGAGTACAGTCATGATGGTCGTAATTTAGCCCTAAACATGATTTTATACATTTTTACAAAGTATATTTTGAAGTTTTACTCGACATCACTACGACATACGAGTATGATTTGAAAGGCTATTCAAATGAGATATTCACTAGTTAAAATTACAAGAACCACTTTGAAATACCATTTAAAATAACATCCGTTTTATAAACGTTTACCGCGTTTAGAAAACTACGGTTTAATTTAAGTTCTAGGTAACGCGACAGAGACGACGTCCAGATAAGGAAGACCATTTATTTTAATGAAAAATTGCCTTCACTTCTCCTCTCGGTAAAAACTTGTATTCGTATCTATGATGTACCACAGACGTTGAGTTATATATCAAGCGGTTTTGTAATCGCGACTATGTGTTATTTTAACTTGCGTAATTGTATATGGAGACGGTTACTTAGTTTGCACTAACAAGACAGAAAGTCGGTATGAAGATAATTACTGATTAAAACGGGCAATTATCGCGTTTTAATCAGTAGTTATGTGCAGTGATCGCGAAAGTTTAAAAAATAATATCGGTATGCAGAATTTCAAGATAAATGCTTGGTATTTTAGGGGTTCGAGACGATTATGATGCAACCCCTAATATATTGATTATGGCTTCTTGAATAGGAGGTAGGAATGAGTATCTACTCATTTCTACCTTCTGAAGCTTTTACGTTTTCCTTTTTAACAATTTATATTTCTACAACTGTACGTGTCTTTACTGAATGAACGGGGAGAGACGACTGGCGCGGCCACACTACCACAGCAAGCATCTACTTAGGTACGAATTACGCGAGTCAGCTATTCTGTATGTACTGTGTACACATACACGTGTGTATTACCATTTTATTTTCTCATTCGTATTTTTTCAATAAGACTTAAGTTGAAGGATTATTACTAACACTTTTAGAAAATCTCACAAAAGGAGTTAGTGAAACTTATTAAGATCTGTAAGCGTAGCTAAGTGCCGCAGCTATATCCAATTTTAAATCTCGAAATGAAGTTGTAAATACTATTTATAAGATGTCTAAATAACTCCGTATTACTAAAGCACATTTTCGAAAGAGTTTCTTAATAATAATTTAAATAAAGAAAAAATATTGACATTTCATTTATTATGCGATTGTTACGAAAACGTACTGTATTATACATCACTATAGTAACTAAGTACGTATAATCCAGCCATTTTGTTCGCCTATATTTAGGTTTTTAATGAAGTTAGTGCAATAACTTTTTACAGCCACAATTTTAGAAGTTAAGTAGAAAAATGGTGGCTCGAATATAACTGAATTGATTTTGCGTTTTTAATTTTCCGTTAAATATTTCGGAAATATTTGAGAAGTATAAATATCTAGGAGTCAATAGGTATAGCGTCGATAGGACGACGACTTTGAAAGTTGAGTACTTTGGTATTATATTCTTGAACTTTTTAGTAACAGGTAAAGAAAACCAACAGAGAGAACAGAGAGTATGTTTAAAGGATGACGTGAGAGTGGATAAAGGAAAGGAGGTTTTTTTATGTTACTAGTGGGGAAACAGGATTACGGGCCACCTGATGGTAAGTTAGTCTATGCGTTCCCTGCCCTTGTCTATGTGTATATTAGGATAGCATTATATAGAACCACAGTCTCTGATTATTCCTCTAAAAAAACTACACACCAGCAACTAGGTATTCAAACCTTTTACACGGAAATGTTTACACTATTTAGAGAACGAGAACGTTTTTGTTCACACATAAAGCCAACTACTTAAAATAAAATCAATATTGCTTGTTGAAAATATCATTACAAAGGATTACGTACCAGCGCAGCGCCGCAGCGGCAAAATATCAATTTGCACCCTGTACGGTGTGAACCATATTCATATCCGTAGGAAAACAATAGTAAGAAACAACAGAGTCATTAAGCGACGACCTCCACCGTGGCGCAGTGGGAAAAAAAATACAGATATTACGAGTATGTTCCGAGTTTCTCTGCATATGAAAAATATGTTTTAACAATTTTTTTTTTTTAAGTATTCAGTTATCTCGTTCTCAAAGCACAAGCTTTCTTAAGTTTGGAGTGAGATAGCGCTGTGTAGAATGTCATAGCATTATTATATTAACTAGCTGACCCGCCCGCGGCTTCGCATGCTTGAAATTTCCCGTTTACGTGGGAACTTCTGGATAAAAACTATATAAAACACTCTTTTCAAAATGACGCGACACATGACTTCCCGTCAACAAACAACGACAACGACAGTTAAATTATATGGATATTGTTTATACAAAAATACTAAAATCACGATAAAAAAATGGAAGGTGGGTGAAGGGTGAAAAATACTTTACGACCTATTCTCATACCTACCAAATATACAAAAATAAAATTCATTAAAATAGGTCGACCCGTTTCGGAGGAGTGCGACCAATAAAACAACGACACGAGATTTTTATATAATATGTATTAGAGAGAATAATATTTATTTATAGAGAAATTTCGTCACAAAATCGTCAATTACGACTTACTCGCATACTCTTAAACACTAAAGGTCTTAGATATTTACACAATATTAATCTGGGCCCAATAGGTACGATCCAATATTATATTCTCCTTTTCGTCTCCATTATATGTTACATACCAAAACATACATCCAAAACTTTTGCTGCCACACTGCTTTTTGCAAACACTTGTGTACATATAATGAATATTACGATTTAGCAAATTAGAAATTTCGCAAACCAACCTCATTCGGAACAACAAATGCTTGATTAAACAATGATAATGCACAACCCGCGCTGTGTTCAGCTTATTTCTGAATTAACTCGCAATTTACATACTAATCTCGTAAAATTACACAGTATGTTCCTGGATACGTTTCCTCATGCCAAATGTATGAATAATTTACGCCAGTGATATCACACCAGTACGCAACATGGTAAGTCGATCCACGCTATTATTTCTGGAGTAATTGATAAGATTTATGGGAATAGGGTAGCATTAAAAAACATGAAAAGCTGTGTAAGAACTGACATGCTTATTTATAAATTAAACATTAATTTAATTTCATCGCGTTATCAGAATTATTTCGGGCCGTCAGGTCGAAGCGACGTTAGATCCGAGAGCTGGCGCTTATCTGGGTCAACGCTTAAGCAACAATTCAGTGGGGCAATGTAGCCAATGTCTTAGGGACACTTTAGATCTGGAGCAGTTGAGCTCTCTATAGATCATTTGCAAAGGTCTTTAGATGATTCAACTGTTTATTCTGTATGTTAAAGTCTTGTACATAATTGTATATTCTTTCTGTTAATAAATGTATAATACATAATAACATTATGGTTCAGCAGTTGTGGTAAAGATGCTACAAAGAATTGATATGCTATGCGTCACTTTGAAAATTTTATACCATTTACCAGGGTAACAAATATTTTGTGCCTTGGTGGCCCATTGCGATTTACCCCAACTTTGGATTCAGAGGTTGTGGGTTTGAAACCCGGCCGTATTCTAATAAGCGGTGATGGGCTTGCAACCTGTCACGTAAACGCTTCATTTCTATGTAAAAAGTAGGTATGTATCAAACGTAATGTTTGGATTTGCCTCTGACTACCTCCTTGTGGGATATCTTTACAGGTCTGCCTACCGAGTTAGAAATCTTTTTTTTTTAACCTATAATTTCCCACTGCTGGGCAAAGGTCTCCCCCATGTTCCTCCACATCTCACGATCACTCGCCACGTCCCACCAGCCATTATTTATTTTTATTATTTACAAATATTATAAGTTTGCTTTTCAACACTGTTTTTACGCTAATTGGGTAGGATTTTCATACAAAAGTAGGGTTTAAACAAAACATGTATGAGAAAATAAAAACCGCAGAACAAACTGCTGAACCAAAAGCATGTCTGTATTTTTATAAACGAAATCCACAGACCAAAAATATTATACATACCGTAGAGAGAAAAGTTTTTCAATATCGTAGGTTTGTTTAAAAAATCATAGCAGCAGAAAATAAGTAAAAACTTTGCCTAATTTTGAAATTAAACAATTTGAATGAATTCCATATCTGTTGTACCGAGTTTCTTTCCATCTTTTCTACTCTGCGCTTTCCAGTGCGTGATCTCCACTTGAGAACCTTTATGCCCCAACGGCCGTTAATTCTTCGAGCTATGTGACCACATCCACTGCCACTTCAGCTTGCTATTGCTCTGGACTATGTTAGTGACCTTAGTTTGTCTACGAATCTTAACATACAGACAACTTCATAAAGATTTCTGGGAGCTGTTGAATGCAGGCCGCACAGGAACGGTTTTTCTGGAAATGTATGTTCAGCAGTGGATGCCCTTTGGCTGATATGATAGCTTGGAAATAAACATTTACTCGTAGGTCTCTTAATAATAATCTACTTAATAAGTTTGAACTGCGATTCACATTGCTCGTTTCTGCTCCTCATATCGTTATTTCGCGCCCTATAGTATTTCTGCTCTGAAGATATTTGTTTAAAATATACCAAGACTTACTACAGAGTTACGCAAGCAGAATACATGAATATTTTTACTGTAACTGGCCGTAAAGTTGCGTTTGTCTCGGAGGAGTGCGGGTAAAGACAGGGCATTCGCGTTTCATTGTACACTCGGCTTTGGAATGTTTTATTGCGGAAAACTTGCAGTTGTGATTTGAAAGTTGCACATGAGACCGAGAAATTGTTTTGCTATTTGCGTAACTTGTAGGTATGTTTTTATTTTACTTAATGCAAGTTTGTTAGGCATAAAGCTGTACTTATCCTGCATTTTAATTTCAATTACATTTCTGCTATCATAGACGAGTACAGAATACCAATAAAACGAAACTATCTGTTAGATATGGTTTACTATTTTTATCTTTTACGCAACCTATTTTCGAATTGGACATTTTGGTTGCAAAGCAAGATAAATTGTCATTATTTGGTTTCATTTCGATTTTTATAATGTTAGTACTTACACACGAATAACGAATACGAACGAAAAACGTTGGAATTATTCGTACGTAAAATACGAATTATGATCAAATGATTTGTGGTTTACAAACTTCAAATATCCAATCTGCTCATTATTTTATCGAGTACAATATAGTTTAAAACATTTACGAAACATTTGATGAGCTTTCAACTTTACTAATACTTATATAATAACATAATTTCTCCTCTACAAAGTCTGACTCTAACGTTCATTTACCTCATATAGTGTAAAGCCGCCCCTCTAGTAAATTAATAGGTAAGAACATAATCTATTCAAAGCTCTAAGATAATTCCACAATGAATTGCCAACATAATCTGCCTGAGGTATTGTCCTAAATGGCATTGTTTAGATCTCAAGTAAAGGGTACCTTTACTACATGAGGCTTAACGCAACTCAAGTATCAGATGAAGTATGAACTATTTGTTCAAGTTTGTCTTAGCTAACAGTTTAACATTACAATTTAAAATCAATTAATTTCACTCAAACTCTTTTTATTTTTGAGTGACATTTAAAAATAATTTTGTAAAATAACGAACTCGAACCGAACGGTCTGATACGTGACGATGGTAAGAGGCCTGACGGTATGACTCTTATACCTTGGGACAAGGGTAGGCCTTTGGTGTGGGACGCCACGTGTGTTGATACCCTTGCGCCATCTCATCTGTCTGGCACAGCAGTTGAGGCCGGTGCGGTGGCAAATTCAGCCGAAGATCTCAAGTGGCGCAAATATGGAAGTCTCGACAGAGCTTACGGATTTGAGCTAATTGAGGTCGAGACCTTGGGTCCATGGGACACCGAGGCCCATCGCGTTTTCAAAATTCTTTCTGGGCGTCTGGTCGAAGCGACGTGTGATCCGACTTATCTGGATCAACGCATAAGCATTGTATTTCAGCGGGGAATGCAGCCAGTGTCTTGGGGACACTTCCGCCTGGTCTCTAGACCAGTTGGATCTGGAGCAGTTGAGCTATCTATAGATAGTTTGCAACGGTCTTAAGGTGATTCAATTGTTTCTTCTGTATTTCATTGTAATTAATTGTATATTTTTTCTGTTATTAAAACCTCTTATTTCCAGTTAAAAAAAAGTATGTTTGATTAAAAAAAATAATCTCATAGTTAGAAAATACATATAAAGTTACCAAAACACATTTCTTCTCTTACTTTAAAATCAAATCAAACAGACAGCAAGGTAGAAACCATTCACATCAAATAACGCCGGAGTAGTGTGACTATCGTATCTCAGTAACGTATAAATATTTTTTTAAGAGAAACTGCAAAAAATAAACTTTTGTATGGAAATGGAGAAAAGTGCTGTTGTTAAAATGTGCACAGGTGCGTATTCCCGTGATATCTCGAGTTTCTCGGCTTAATCCTTTATTGCACCAGCTCCCTGCAAACTGGAAAGACATATATTTTTTCTTTTTAAGAATATTTTAAACCAAGACAGACTTCAACATTTGTGTATTTTTAAACTTTTCAGGTTACAAAGTCTCTAGCAGTTTCGGTATAAATGTACAACCACTGTTATGTTTCCACCTTTTACTTACATATACGAACATTTTAATAGTAGTCAGTTTTTGAATCAATGAAAATCTGATGTATGTTCACAAAAATATTAATTTGTATAAGAAAAATAGTGATAATCATAATTTTAATACTAGAAATAAAGATAAACTCGCTGTTGCCACTTGTAGACTCCATAAAGTTGGTAAATAGGTAGATAACTAAAACATAACATAACACTCATAACTGACGTCCGTGACGCCAATACAGGTTTAATGGCTGTAAACCAGCGCTGAGCAATAAGTTTATTGTTCAGCATAATGCTGAGCCATACCCCTTTTTCGGCACAGGGCTCATAGTGACCGGGTACGTATCTTTAGCATTATTTTTTGTTTAAGTAACGTGTTTTTTAATCGTCTGTATTTCATTGTCTTTATTGAATTGTCTGTCTTTACTTATCCACTGTGTGTAGTTTCAGTGTGTTTGTTACTTGTGTCGAAATAAATGTCTATATCTATCTATCTATCTAGCTAAATTGTTTAAAGGGCAAGGTGTACACTTTTATAACAAACTCCCAAGGGATGTACACAATTTACAATTAACAAATTTATTAACGTAATTAAACAAAACTTTTATAAAAAAGCCAACTATAAAATATCAGAATATTTAGATGATAGAGAAGCTTGGGATTGAAATTGCTGCAACTCGTTCAAAATGTTACAATTTAGACGTAATTTACTTTCTTTATTGTTATGTATTCTAAAAAGATCATAAAAAACAACCAGCCTTGTTTCTTGCCTTTCTTTCCTGGCTTGGTCGCGAAGGAACATGCAGTAAAAAATGATGTTTCAAAGTGATTCTTGTGATTTTAATGAATAAAAATATTTGACTTTGACTTGACTTTGAAATGAATGAATGAAAATTCTTTATTATTATACCTTACAAGCTAAACACAACAGGCGGTCTTATCACTTAACAAAGCGATCTCTTCCAGACAACCTTTGGATGGAGAGGATCATTGCTTAATGGAAGATTGGCAGAGGTGTAAAAAGAATAAACTTAATAAGTTTTACGTTTTTAATATATCTTTTAATATTGTCATTTAATGTGGGAAGAAACTGACTCCTGACATACAGCTCACGATACTTCAGGAGCCCGGGCTTCAACCAGAATTGTAATAAAACATTTTTGTTTGTTTATTGAAATAGCTGAATAGTTTTTTTATAGTTTTAAATGAAAGAATTGTTGAGTAGTAGATTCTTTATTAATTATTTCACTAGGTACATATAGAACCGGAAGTCATGGAAGGGCTAACAAAATCGTATTTAGTTGTAACCATAAAGTTACTCAAAGTATGATTGACCAGATTGACCACTAATTAAAAACCTGGTTATCTAATACTGGTCAGGTTGTTATCGCTAATTAACAAGTAAAGTTACACAATATAACTAGTTCTAACTACCCTAAACCGCCGACGCTACTAATTGGTTTCATCTACTCATCCGAGCTACCCGAAACCGTTATCATGGACCATAAATTTGATTCATAGGTTCAATGTAGGCCATAAATTTGGAAAATAGTTTTGTAGATGCTTCATCTACTTTTAGCTGGGCTATTACTATAGCTTTTGTGGTCTGTAATAATGATTAAACTAACTTACGACCATGTGAACAAAAACTTTCAGCCACCCTTTACGATCCTACCAATCAAACCATCATTAAACTGAACTAATTTCAATGCTATCATCCATGACTGCTGGTGAATCACGATCTATCAGGTTTATCAACGAAATGTACCAGAACCTTTGCAAGACGACAAAATTATTTTATGAGTTCTTATATCTATAAAAAACTTAACAAACACCTAAATTTGTACACTCTAAGATCCTTCAAATGTAAAATAGTAGTCAGACTGGCTATTAAATCTAGACTATGCTTCTACAGAAGCTATTCTAGCCGCTCTCTCCTAGATTAACCACTATTGTATTTATGTCATAATATTATTTTGTAATTTGTATGTATAATTTCAAATTTCTATTCAAAGTCTGTTTGAATGTAAATTATTATTATTTTATTTATAAATGTATTTAGTAATTATTTTATAACAATAATTCTAAGTTAATTTATTAAATTCAATTGTAATTTTGTTATACAGTGTGGAAATTAAACTCAGGCCCTGGAGGGAAACTACTTAAAATCCTTAAGCTAGCTCATTTTACTTAAAGGAGACATTCCTTTATTTTTAAAAAGAAACAAATCTGCATTAAAATATTTTTTTAAACTCGCTTGCTTCGCCCGGGACTCGAACCAACTAAAATTTAAAAAAATAAACACTCTTTATTTTATTATACTAATCGGTAGTATTAATATTCAGGATAAAGTTTCTCTAAAAAATATTTGGTTACTGTTCACTTTTAACAAGTAAAAGACACGTAACAATTCTGTTATCTCTCCAACACTCAAAGACTTCGTATGAAGTACACGCTTGCTTATTTATCGTTAAGTACCTTGTTGAAATCTTCGATAAGAAAATTGTTCAATGGTGGTAATACCTCTATGCACATTTCCTTCTTACATGATCCGAGGCGTTCAGTGGAGAAGTTTAAAAATGGAACGTTTGACTTTGTTTGCGAGGCGGGACAATAATTTTAAAATTCGAACGATTTTTATCAACAGATTTTATTTAAGTAGTGTTGCTTCCCTTACGTAATTAAATTATCTCATAATGGCGTATCAAGAACAATTCGATTTATTAGAAGCTTACTTTGTTTGCAACAAGAGCTACGATTTAGCTCTGCAGTGGTATCGCGAGAAGTATCCAGACAGAGAACTACCATCTAGAAAGGTTTTGTCTCGAATTGTGAATAATTTACTGACCGTTGGAAGTTTTAAAAAGAAGACTGGACGCCCACAGCAACAAAATTTGGACTATAGCGATGTTGAGTTAAACATTTTAACCTACTTCGAGTGTTACCCGAAAGCTTCAAGCAGGGAAGCTGCTCAAGAGATAGGCATCAACCATACTAGTATACTTAAAGTTCTGAAAAAATACAAATACAAATGTTATCGTGATGGGCGATTGGTGCAGAAACTACATCCCGGAGATAGTGAAAGGAGATTACAGTTTTGTGAAAATATTCGAACAGAAATAGCCCTCAACCCAAATTTCTTGGACTGTATTGTATGGTCTGACGAAACAAATTTTAGTAATAATGGAATGTATAACAGACATAACAATCATTATTGGTCTCGTCAAAATCCATTCCGTGTCCGTGAAACGAACAATCAGGTCAGATTTTCGTTTAATGTTTGGTGTGGAATCAAAAGTAACATGGTTGTTTTGTTGCACATTTACGAAGGACATCTGAATGCAGCAAAATACATTGAAATATTAGAGCTTTTAAAAAATCAATTAAACCTTCTGCCAGAAGAGGAACGAAATAATATCATTTTTCAACAAGATGGTGCACCTGCCCACAACAGCAGAATTGCCAGGGCATACCTTAATGAAAATTTCAATGCCTGGATAGGTACAAACGGTACGATTAGATGGCCTGCAAGAAGTCCAGACCTGACGCCCATGGACTTCTTTTTATGGGGTCATGTAAAAAATGTTGTTTATGAAACTTGCTATGAAACCGTTCAAGAGCTAAGGATTGCGGTAGAAAATGTTATCAGGGGCATACACCACAACACTTTGCTGAAGGCTACAAGAAATGAATTTCAACGGCGACTAATGTTGTGTAGCCGGAACGACGGGGCTCATTTCGAACAATTTATCAGTTAAATAATTTAAGTGTTACAAAATTGATAGTAAAATAAAGTTGATGTTAGATTTAACGATTATTTTTATTTTTAAGACCAAATGTTTGTTACAGAAACTTTATCCTGAATATTAATACTACCGATTAGTATAATAAAATAAAGAGTGTTTATTTTTTTAAATTTTAGTTGGTTCGAGTCCCGGGCGAAGCAAGCGAGTTTAAAAAAATATTTTAATGCAGATTTGTTTCTTTTTAAAAATAAAGGAATGTCTCCTTTAAGTAAAATGAGCTAGCTTAAGGATTTTAAGTAGTTTCCCTCCAGGGCCTGAGTTTAATTTCCACACTGTATACTATCAAGCCCGGCGGAGGGCCATTATGTATGCCATATATGCCATAACACAGGTTTACCTAGTTTGGATACTAATGCGATCCCACCAGGATCCGTTTATATGAAAGATAATTACTTCTAGGATTGTTTATGTTAATTTGATGTCTGTTATAATTTGATAATAAATTTCATTTCATTTCATTTTCATTTCATGTCAAACCTTGTATTTCTTATACCATAACTATAAAGCTCTTAATTTGGTTTTAGTATTGTAATGGAAACAAAATGAAATACAATTTTGCCAACAACAAAGACATTATTTTGAAGCAGCTATCATAAAATTTGGGCCACGACTATGAAGAGCCTATTTGTTAGTAACACGCAAAAGCACACAACGCCTGAAAAGTGGGTGTACTTGTTTTCACTATTCGGTTTAAATTGAAAAACACAAACAAAAATAAAAGTGATACTAGCTTTAAAAACGCCAATCCGTTTGAAATAATATTTGACTGTTTAATTGGGCTCTTTCCAATGAATTTTATAAAACTATTTCAAAGCATCTTAGTTGCTGCACGATGGCACTGCTTGTTTGGAAAAACTCTTAAATATATGGCCTAGTTTATCAAGATGCACATTTACTTGGTATTTTGAATATTCGATGAAATATTTTGAATATTCGAGCTCATCAGGTACTTATAAAGTGTTTGGTAATATACTGACGATATTCAAGTGACGGTTTCTCAAAACATAAAATAAGACTTCTCGAAAAAAATTACTACTAGTTATATTATCAAATTTTAAAGAAAATTGACTAAGTTTACGGGATTAATTCGATATATAAATTACTGCCTACTCTTGCAATCGACATCCAAAAATAAAGGCCGTAATCCACAAAAGCGTAGATTTGTAGAGATGAGAATACCATGCGAAAATAACTAATAGCATATCTATATTCCGAAATCTCTCCGCTCAGCTTTAGTGGAAACGGTCAAGCTGCGATGTCTTATTTTATATAGCGCATTCGCAATGAAGTTGTAAGCAGTGAGCGCATAGAGAGAGGACATAAGTACCAAATCTACGCTTTTGTGTAGTAGCTTTTATTTTTGGATGTCGATTGCAAGAGTAGGCAGTAATTTTTAAATCGAATTAATCACCTAAACTTAGTCGATTTTCTTTAAAATTTGATAATATAACTTGTAGTTTTTTTTTTCGAGAAGGCTTATTTTATGTTTCGAGAAACCGTCACTTGAATGTCTTCAGTATATTACCAAACATCCTTTGTAGTATTGGATCCGTTATCCAGAGAAAAAGTTAAATGTTTTCTTTTAATGTTAAATGTGCCTGTAATTACAAGAATATCCTTAGTGGCAGAACTGAATATGACAATACTAGCGCATATAAACTCTTGCACAAAGAGCTATAATAACATCGTTCCATTGGACAACGCACAAAGGCTATAAACACGAAGGAATTCTATTATGCAGCCAATTGAAATGCGCCGTTCTGGCCATGTTCGCAGATTTCAGTTTGATTTCTGATTCAAAATTCAATTAAGTCGGTTTACATTTACAAAAAAAAAACTATGTTCCTTTAAACCAGTGGTGGGCTAACTTTCTTAATGGGGGGCTAGAAAGTTTAAGAAATTTCAGAGGAGGGCCATGATCATGGCCTCGGTATGATTCTAATTCCCCTCATTGTGAGGGGAATGTGTTCTACTCTCACTACATTGTATACAAAATATATTTGTGTACGTTCAGAAAGACTGTCATCTTATGAAAAAGTGGAGTCCCACTAAGAAGAAATTCTTAAAATTTTAGCCCTGAGTTGGGAATTATAGAGAGGGAGCACTGTACTGAGTAGAATCTACTTTAGACTTCTGGACAGTCAAAATATAATAATTGCGGGCCATATACACACTATTCATATCGAAGGACCGTCGGCGGCCGGATTAAATGCTTTTGTGGGCCGTACTTTGCCCATCACTGATTTAAACTGTATTTAATCATTGACTGTAACTAAAGGCGTGTATTAAATAAATAAAAATAAATAAATATTGCTGGACATTTCACACAACGCTATCCAGCTCCAAACTAAGCAGAGCTTGAACTATGGGAACCAGATAACTGATAGTATACTTATATATTTGATTGAACTATCGTAATAGAATCATGTCGTTTGGTCAAACGCGATATTTCGATGACAGGTGTTTTTTTCAGAAGTATTTTTTTTTTGTAATTTATCTGATTGAAGAATGGTCGTCCTGATAAACAACTTGATGATTGTTAATGAACCAGAACGGGGATAAAATTCAGTGCACTACGCAAAATTATTTGAAAGACACTGGTGTTTTCTCAAAGTTCCGTGAAAGTACAGAGAAAGTGAAAAAACTTGTTAAATAGAAAGTGTCCAATTTTACTGATTTAGCGACAATAACAAGACGTAAATAATTCAATACGCATATGTTTAGACATTTTTGCTATTCAGTTATCTAGTGAATCGTCACCGAACATTTGTATAGGAATCGAACCACCTTAACCCAGCGAATGATGAAGCCAGACTGAGACGGAGCAAATCGAACAAAGGGCAGATTTGACAAGGGATTGAGGTGTCTCGAAAGGGATGGCCTTCGCCGAGCAGTGAGATTCTAGAAAAATAGAATATAATATACTTAACAGGTACAAATGCAGAAATTATTGGTGTAAATTTCCAACACAAACTGTAAATCCGCAAACCTAGCTATTTCCGATATAGCTCAGCTCAGAATCCCCGAACAAACTCTGGTAACTACAAAAGGAAATGTCGTGTGAGGCGACGTCGAATAAAGCAAAGAGAATTGGGTCGAGGCTCGCGAAAACCTACATTCTGGAATGAAGCCAGAAGTCCTCAAAATTTATTTTATTTCGTTAATATACTGTATGAAGATGTCATCTCCAAAAGTAATAATTGGTTATTTTACTGTTAATGGTTATAAGCATTTTATTGGTAAAGTCGATTAGTTTTTGTAATTATTTTTATTTCTAATTTTATTAAAACCTGCCTTCTGCACCCTGCCTCTATTGCTAAGTTTAAAGAATCAGAATAAAAGTCAAAGTAAAATTTGAGCATTAATTAATTTATAATTCACTTAGTGTAATAATTTTACAAAGAATTTGATCAAAAATAGCCACAGTGGTTCTTTTTAACTCCCAACAAGGACTTATAAAATACCAGGGACACGGTAGAAGAATTTACCAATATTTTTTTACCCGATGGTAAACAAAAGACGTCCTCAATTCAATGACTAAAGGAGTGTGTCGACAAACGCCATACATTTAAACATATGTATTCGACTAATACATTAGACCCGAATCTAATACGAAGAAAGAATACAACATGTGAATTTCCCAAAGGTCAAATTATGTCAACATGTACGGCGTTCTTCTGTTTTGGCGAAATGTACGACGTTGGGTGAACGGGAAAATTGTAACGGGATTGCAAAAGAATTGCCTATTCATAGTCACAAGTAAGCATGTATATTTAACAATGTATCAGCAAATATTTTTATATCAAATAGAGTAAAAGAGGTATTGTTTGTGTAAATTAAACAAAAAAACATATTATCGATATGAAATTCATTCACTATAAATATTATGGAAAAAATAATATATATATACCTGTATAAAAGTCCTGTAAAAATATAGGGTGTTTGATAATATATGCACAAAAACGAAAGGGGTTATTTTGATAGGCATAATAAATAAATCTGTGAAATGTTTACCACAAAATGTAAACTTAATTTTGGCATGTAAAAACAAAGACTTTATTAAACTTATGTTGTACTATTGCATAATGCTTGCCATCTAACCACAGATCATATATTGGTGACATCTCGAGATATCTCGAGATATCTCTTGTTGTCCCTTTCTAACCCAAAACCCACCGTTATTTCCGAAAGAGATATCAAACGGATGTCGATTGCACGAGTAGGCAGTAAATTTTATATCGAATTAATCAGCTAAACTTAGTAGATTTTCTTTATATTTGATAATATAAAAATTAGTTTTTTTTTCGAGAAGTCTTTTTTTATCTTTGGAGAAACCGTCACTTGAATATCGTCAGTATATTACTAAACACCCTGTATAACAGAAATCCCGACGTGTTTCATAAAATGTTAAACCAAGGTTTATTCTCATTCTGTTTGAAGCGGTAAGTGTATTGTTTAAGAGTACACAGCGTAGCTTGATAGCTAAGTGAACACCTCTAGGTTCCTATAAAACGGCGAAGAAATATAGGTAATGCTCAACTTGGAGCCTAACCGACGAATCATAATTATAATCATTTATTTGAAAGATTGTGGGTACAATAGTTGCAAATACATATACAATGTTTAAAATAAATAAAATAATAAATAAATATTACTGGAGATAACATTCAGCGCTATTTGCCCCCAAACTAAGCAGAGCTTGTACTATGGGAACCAGATAATTGATAGAATACTTATATACGTGTTTTTTGTAAATACATACTTATAATATATAGAAAAACATCCAGACCCGGAACAAATCATGCATAAATTTGTTTCGCAGCGGGAATAGAACCCGCTACCTCCTGCGTCTCAGTCGGCTATTCGCCCACTGCACCATGGAGGTCGTCGTTTTAAAAGCTCTTTGCATTCTGCCTGGTCAAGGTGAGCAAAATTTTCAAAGTAAGTTTAATAATAAGTCAAAATGTCAAATATAATATTAGTCTTAATGTAACAATAGCAAAATAAATTAACAATGTCATACTAGCAATATAAAATTTAATAAAACACAAAGAAATGTCATTATATACATATGTATATAATTTATAATTGAAATCTTCATTAATGTCGTAAAAGCATTATTCCATTAACCTGTATCTGTATCTGCATGTAGAAATTAAATAACATAAATTATAAGCCGAACCTTATCATAAATCTAATTATAATTTAAGTAATAACACATATAGGTTTAGATGACTAAATGTAGGAATTTAACTAATAATACAATGTCAAATCATAGCTTGGTCACATCTTCCTTTATTAACTTATCACAAACATATAATAATTTAAGCCTTATATACATGTGAGTTTTTCTCAGTTGTAAACTCATAATTAATTAATTACAGTAATAATGACATAGAAAACTAAAGATATCTAATAGTATTTGATGTTATAGTCTCCCCTTTCAAATCTAGTTGATATACCACCCATTCGCACACACCGTTTTGGTTCAACGTTCTTGATGCGTACAGCTAAAGTATGGAACACTTTGCCGTCGTCTGTTTTTCCTAAAGAATACAATCCGCGCCTCTTTAAGGTGAGAGTAAATAGGTTTCTTCTAGATCTTCGTGCTTCATCTTACACCACATCATCACTTACCATCAGATGAGATTGTGGTCAAACGAAGCTATATCCAATTTAAAAAATTAAAAAAAACTACGTATTATAGCTAGATAAACAAACCCCGGTAGTCAGCTCTATTACTATATAATGTTACATGCTCATTATTTACCTTTATTTATTAACTATATCAGTCCATAACTTATGATAAAATAGTGTATTAATTTAGATAGCAACACATAGCCAAAATAAAGAAATATAACTATATTTATACAATAGCAAAACGTACCTACTTCCTTCTTATTTGCTTTAGTATCAAAAAGAAAAAAAAAAGAAAAGGGGATAAAAATGAGCTTTTCTTAACAGTAGCCTAAATATTAATTTAATACTTCAATACTAACGTTACAAAACCCAGCTATATTTATAGTATATATTTATGGTATATATTAAATTTAACATTATAATCCCATACGCGCGTCTATGTGTGCCTGTGCTTATCATCGCTCGCTATACTAAGCTTGACCTCTATACTATTCTGTGTCAATACCGAACGAAAGGTAAATAAGTGTTCTAGAAAGACGTGCCCTATCTTTCGCAGTGTCATGTCTTATTGAGATAAGACATAAGGCAACTCTTTGCCTCGTCAATGGATAGGTTTATTTGAACACGTTTGCCAAATGATTGTTTGGTGATCAAATATGCACAGTAAGTGAGATCTGACAATAATTATGGACTTTACAGGAAATACACCATTCATAACTCATTTCTACATCTTAAGGATTTGTCATTATTTTTATTATATACATTACTAGTTTATTATATATGTTTATTGATTATTATATTTATGTATTTATAATTATGTTGTTTGAGTAGTTATTTATTGAGATGAGTAGGTAGTTAGTTATCACTTTTTTGATTTCTTTTAGTACCTACTAGTTATGCACGCCAACTTAATCTTGTCACGGATGGCTGGTAGGCAATGCTTTAAGCATTAAGTCATCCATTTGTGAATTTCTCTGTTTTTGCTATAACAAAAAAATAATACTTGGAGATTAACTTAGGCTCAAAAATCCAAATTCAAGGCTCGCCAAAGAGCAATGGAGCGCAGCGTGCTTTGAGTAAAGAGGATTGACAGAATCCGTAGCACCACGCTGCGTTTAAAGACCGGCATTGCTGACGCAGGAAATAAGGCTGCCAGGCTAAAATAGGATTGGGTGGGCCATGTAAGACGAATGCACCCGGACAAATGGGCGACGATCGTCACGCAGTGGGTGCCTGAAGAAGGGCGCCGGCGCCGCCGAGGAAGGCCTAATAGACGCTGGCGTGATGATTTCGATGCCTTCGAGACAGATGGGTCAGATTTGGCACACGAGCAAAAGTCCTGGAAGACAGTGGAGGAGACTTTGCCCAGAAGTGGGATGACACAGGTTAAATAAAAAAAAAAGATTAACTTTTAGATTGACTTAAATAGTAAAACTTTATGTATTAAGTATAAATATCTTAGTAGTTTCGGCTTCTATAAAAAGTTGCTAATGTCATAGAAAAATAATATGTCTACAAAAAAAGTGAGGACTGGAGACTTTTACATAACATCTATCAATTTGTAGATGATTTATATATCGTCTGGTGGCAATTTGCAGCATTAGAACAAGCTTAGAGATTGGTGTGTCCTTTGTAAAGGTTATACAATATTGTTAAATTTTCAAATACCTGCGCTGTAGCAGAGATACATTATTAGATAGAGGTTTTTGGCCGAAGGGTCATATTTCCTCGTTTTCGAGGACGGATACCGAACACCGAGAACTTAATGTGTTTATGTAATAAATATGACTGCTGGAACGTGGGCGTTGTGTTGGAAGGTGGCAACACATTTGCCGTCCTGGGGTATGAGGTCCATGGTACAGGGTACTCAGGCAAACCAGTAAAATTCAGTAAGCATACTTTTATTAGGATTTCAGCTTGGCAGGTACAATATTCTTTATATCTAGGTAGATACGGTGAATATGACAGTTTTGATGCTCAGTGAGGGAGGTGTTTTCGTACCGGCGCTCCATGGGAAAGTAAAGTGCCCAGCAATCGACTCTGTCTTCAAGAGGTGGCCAGGAAGCGATCCCACTGCGACCCCTCTGCGGATAAGAGAGTAGATACGCAACTACCGGTTCTACAAAGTCAAAAGACTTCTTAATTTTAAACTAGGTACGCTTAATACTACGACAAATAGATATAAGTTTTGATTATAATATGATTTTCTTCTTTCTTTTGTTTTTCGTTTATCCTGTCCATACAAAGGTTGTCAAAGAGATCGCTTTTAGCGATAAGATCACACATTGTATCGTTATTTATTGTTTATTTTCTTTATTACTGTATTTTTGTTTAGTGTGAAATAAAGAGTATTTCATTCTATAATTCAAATGTATTTTAGGCTGTTTTATCTTTATGGGCCGTAGAATAAGTTAATTAATATCCTGTACTAACTTTATTGTTGCCTATAAATGATTTAATATTACTAGTGGTTCGCCCTGAACTGATATCTCGCGAGACTCTCATAAAAAAATATTGTACCTAATCTTTGACTATAAAAATAGTGCAACGAAATGCATTACCAAATTACCTGACCTACAGTTTCATTCAAATTACAGGTAACTGGAGTTCATGTTAATTGGTAAGCTTTTTTGGGATAGAAATTGCGTTATGCTGGATTTCAGACTTTTCCCTATATTTGTGTCAATAAAGCTACACGCATAACAAATTTCAGCATTGTGTAGTCACTGGTGTACCCTGTGAATTTTGTAAAAGTTCAGTTTTTATCATGCCTAATAAATTAAAAACTACAAGGTGTAAACTAAAAAATATTTTTAGCTCATTTAGTCACAACAAAATTGTGCCGATACTACCTACCAAATTTCACGATGATCGGATCAACGCTTCGAAAGATAGAAGTTTATAGATCTCGCTTCGCTCGATCAATTATTATTATTAAAAATTAATTGAAAGCTGCAAAACGTTTAATAGTAAAACCCTCAAGTATCGTGTTAAATACAAACATGGCCTTACTTGTTCAGTGGATAACATCCTGGCCAGTGAAGCTTTAGCGATGCACTAAATAACCAATATTATCTGAAAGCCACCCACATATTATATTACACAATATTCGCTACCTACATCAGTCACGTGTTATGGTACGAATAGAGACTTGATAAATGAAGATTTCAGCTTTAATAACGGTGTTGATAGATTACAGAAAATAGTGTTCTACCAGGATAGTACTTTTAGGGTTCCGTACCTCAAAAGGTAAAAAAGGAACGGTTGTAAGATCACTCTCTTGTCTGTCTGTCCGATTTTCTCAGGAACGGGTGGTCCTAGCAAGTTGAAATTTATACCAGATACTGAGGTATATAGTCCCTATTAGGTCTATTAGTCAACACGATAAAAAGATATGGGCAAATTTAGATTTGCGCGAAAACTTGTAAGTACCAAAATTTAGCTTTATTTTCTACTTTTTTTATTTATCGGAATTTTTCCTTTTCTTGTGCTGTAAGACCTTGCTTTTAACCAAAATTGACAATTCTAGGTCAACCGGAAGTACCCTATATGTTGGGTTGAAAACCTATATGGCAGTTCCCGTTGACCTAGAATCACGAATTTCGTCCAACATATAGGGTACTTCCGGTACTAAAGGATATTCAAAAAAAAAATGCAAATTTAAGGGTGTCCCCATACATACATAGCTGACACCAATTAAGATAGTCCTCTGAGTTGTATGGCGCCTCAAATAAGGTAAATAAATAAAATTGTGCTATTGTGTGAAAGAAACTAATGGAAAATATTTATTACAATATTATACTCGTGTGTGCAGAACATTTTACAGTAAAGACTAAAAATGATACCAATTTTATTATGGCGGTATAATGGGTTGGTAGGGAACCCTCGGCGCACGAGCTCGACTCGCACTTGACCGGTTTTATTTTTTTCTTTGAAACCTATTAACACTTATCAAGAGAATAATTATAATTTAAGCAATTATAAAAAAGAAGCAGATATGATTGACATGTCTGTCCTCAAAGTTTTACTGGAAAAAAACTTTAGTTACAGTTAAGTTCACCTATGCGCTTTCACCTACATGTGTTAAGTTAGCAAGGTTATGTTGTTTTTAGGGTTCCGTACTTCAAAAGGAAAAAAAATGAAACCCTTATAGGATCACTTTGTTGTCCATCTATCTGTCTGTCATGACCCTTTATCTCGAGAATCCATGGAGGTATGGAGTTGAAATTAAAACCATATACTTAGGTCTAATGTAGACTGTAACAGTCCTTTGAAGCTGTGAAAAACTCAAACTTCTAAGTTATCGTAAAAAAAATACAACCGTTTATGCCGCAAAAAACGTATATTTTGACACTCTCAAGGGAATCAAAATTTATAGGGTAATTTCCGTTGAGCTAGAGCTATGAAATTTGGCAAATAATATCGTCTTACACTACAAGTACAGGGACAAATCTGAAAATGATACATTTGTAAATAAATAGTAAAAAATATACTCATTATTTAAAGTACGTAATCAATCATCGAGGTTAAGCAACGGTATGCGCGGTCATAATTGGATGGGTAACCAAATCTATTTGTAGATTTGTTAAATTTTTACTACCATTTTTACATTTTTATTTAAGTCACAAAAAACAGGGGTTTTATGCAAGGAACGGGGGTCCAAATTTTGAAATGAATTCTTTTTTCAGTCACCACTTACAAATCTGAATTAAATTTGATATTTAAGTAAAAAACAACTTTGATTTGGTTACGTAACTAATTTAGGTATGAACTGTTTAGTATAACCGCAATTTGCCTTATAAAACACAATAATATAAGTAATTATAGGTTTTGGAAACTGAATTTCGGGAAAAGCTCGGAAAAAGCTGCGAGACTCGATTCTCGAGCTATTTATAGTATGTTCCTACACATTTGTACGGAACCCTCGGTGGGCGAGTCCAACTGGCACTTGTCCGGTTATTTTTTCCAAATCACTTTACGGCACGTAAGCTACAATAAAGAAAACACAATTAATGACACAGTGTTTGTAAAATAGAGATGACTGCAGAAAACATTTCATTCATAATATATTTTACTCTTAGGTTTAAAAACCTCTGTATATTTACTCGTGCAGTACCGCAGCAAACATTACATTCATCGTGTTTAAAAAAATACGGTTCATTGTGTAGATACCGAGTGTATGTTTGCGATCTTCACTCAGCGGGATTAAAGGTAGATAGATGTCAGTAAACAAGAGTGCTTTGACTGCAAATTGTCTAGCCAGACATAAAATCACGTCTTGAACTTGGATTTGATGAAATTAAATCACGGACTTTATCTCAGTGAATATCCTCAGATAGCATATCTGTTTGTATGTCAGTGAATTTCGGTAGTCAAAGGAAAATCCAAACGTAAGATAAGTTTATTTGCCCGAACTATTTTATCTTCTTAGCGTGTCAATAGCTCTACTTATATTGTGTTAGATAGGTACTTGGCTACATTAATGGCGTCAGGAGAAGGCATTTTTAAGTCTTCCATTGTGCAGGTGTTCGGGCACAACGGGCACATTAGCAGGTGTTTCATAGACTGTGCAGGATCACCATAGTCACATTCCGTTTGGCTGGGATCCCTGAATCCCCATTTTAATATTTTATACGATAGAAGGTCTAAATTTGGAAAATATAAGTAATTTTTATTATCCTAGCTAGGCATGCAAATTTTCCTAAGATCCAGTACAATGTACAAAGTACAATGATACAGATACAGTACAAATGATAAATTCAGACTATAGGAATAAATAAGATATTAAATTCTATTGAAGATTGTCGTAATGGAATACGTAAATTAAATGTCTTATCCTAAAATGTATGAACAAAAACTAACTTATGAGAAAAGTTAGTATCATAACACACGTCATGTATGTAAGTAGTCGGTTGCCAATGTTGGCATTAGCGTAAGAAAAACTTTGCTTCTAAAAGCCACTTGTAACAAACTTTTTAAATATAGAGCCGTTTTTAACGAGTAGCAAAATTAAAAGTTGTGTATGTTTGCAGCTTATATTAAACGTTCAAAGTGTAAAGTGAAATATTTTAACCTACATTTAAACGGAAATTTATTTAAGACTAAGCTAGTCAGTTTAAAATTTTAATTTGCGCCAAGAAACCTTTTGAAATAGTTGTACACTGCTCCGTATTTTAACTACCCGCCGCTACTATGATTGTTTTGGATGTAGGGTACCCACAAATTTCAAGCAAGAGTTTTGGAATATTTCCGTTCTGAGGGCTTAGCCAAGTTACAGTCGATTAGCGATGACGCTAGTCGATACGTCCGAAAATGTATGGGATTTGACACATGCTATAGAAATACCACGTGATTCAGCGACTACAAATGTATGTAGAAATCAAATAGATTCGTGGCGAATGTAATTTGGCTACGGGCCCTGGGCCTTTAGTACGAGTTGTCAAATACGCAAACGTCAGTTTTCGTGAGCATTTTCCTTGCAGCGTCAATAGGCGAGCTCACGAAAACCACTAATTAAATAACTCGACCAATGTTCCAACGTGCCAAATGGCCGTGCTTGGCCGAATTGCAGAAAAAAAAATTAATTCAGTAACTCGGCCGAATATATTTTTGTACTGCAAGTAATGTTCGAGAGAAAAGTGTTACTATGTTCGTAACAACTTACACGCCTGTTTCAGGGTTATTCCCGCTTATGCCTATGGGAACGAGCGCTATTAAAATACTTTTCCAAAGTTTCTTAGTAGCATTTGTCGCCACTAAAATATTATGATTTTTTAAAACATCACTTATTCTGAGCAGGTAAATATAATGATAATTATATACCAATGATGACAGCTGTCTAACAACACAGATACAACCGTATCTTGGAAACTAGACGTTCTAGGCTAGCAGTGTCATGAGACAAATGGTATCAATGAGTTACGAGTTACTGAATACAAAATCATGTTTTTATGCAATTCAATAGGTCGGTCATTTGGTACGTTGGAACATCGGCCGAGTTATTAAATTAGTCACGAAAAGTATTGACCTTCATGTATTTAACAACTCGTACTGGCAGGCTATATTCAAGTGGGACACAGAATAATGTAAACTGTGCCTTACAACAAATAATAATAATGAAATATTTTTAAGATTAACAACTCTAAAATCATGAATTTGCACCAGTGACCATTCCCAATAAAAAGATGCAAAACTAATTTTGTAATAAAAATCCGAAATTTTATTAATTTATTTAAAATAAGTACTTAGGCATGAAGTACAATAAATATTTATTTCTTAAAAATAAACATACGTGTTCAGGAAAAATCTTGTATTTACAACACTTTAGTAAGTTCTACGTGTAACTTCATATTGTCTATGGTCACAAAAACGTTGGTGGAAAACGTTATGTCTCTGCCATTGACCACAAACTGCCAATTCATGATTCACAAATACAATGTGTTCATTATAGATATTTCAAGATGCTCTAATTAACATAATTGATCCGGCTGTGACGCAGGAGATTGCAGGTTCGAATACCGCCGCGAAACAAATGTTTGCATTAGCAACATTATTTACGAATGCAAATTTATAACAGCCACAAAATTTTTGATGCAAGGTTGTATGTACAGTTTTTAAAATACATTTTAATAATAATACTACATATTATATGTTTCTGGTTTAGGTGTTTCTCTATTTATTATAATAAATACACACCTGTTACGAAAAAAATAATTGTATTCTATCAGTTATCTCGTTCCCATAATAAAAGCTTTGCTTAGTTTGGGGCTAGATAGCGCTGTGTGAAATGTCCAGCATTTTTAATTAATCAGATGATCTACCGACCATAGTTATGTCCGTAACCTTGCGTTAGAGGCGCGTAGGCAGTATGGAAAGTGTTATTATAAAATATTAATTATTACTCTCTATCTAAAACATAATGGAAAAAAGAGTACAAGAAGCGAACGATTAGGAGTGAACATATTTTTTGTTTTGAGGTTTTGGTTTTTTGGTTTGCGTTTGCTAACCTAAAATATCTATTTCAGTGTGAAAACATTATTAGCAGATACCTAAAATGCAAAAAATATGCTAATAAATACCAGTAGGTTATCAACAATTTGATTTTCTTGAGTGTCAAAATAATTTTCAAATTATCTTACAAATATATTCTGAAGAGAAAAAATGTGTAAAGCAATTAAGTACGGAAATAAATTATATCGTGACGCATGGCAATATAATTAAAAACTCATAATTATTTTCTCTCGCATAAAAAAATAATTGATTGCACATCTGTGTCAGTCAGTTTTAATTAATAGAGGCAACACGTATTTTGTCCAATAACCCAAATGAGCCGTATCGAAACATGTATAACAATTCGGAGATTGTATTTTTTTTTGCCGCAGACGCGCTATAAGTTTGGTGCTAAATGCAAAATACGTTTCGACTCGGATAATAGAGCATCACACCTCATAAACCTCTTTATTGTCCCCAGGTGTCGTGGATTCGCAAACGTGACCTCCACATCCTCACAGTAGGAGTACACACATACAGCAGCGATGCAAGGTTCGCTGCACTTCACATAGATAATTCTGACGAGTGGACGCTGCGGGTTGCACCCGCCCAGCCAAGAGACTCCGGCGCGTACGAGTGCCAAGTCTCAACAGAACCCAAGATCAGCCTGTCTTTCAGGCTCACTGTTGTTGGTAAGTGTACTTTTCAACTCCAACTATGCTCTGTTTATTTATTCAACTTGCACGTTGGAGATGCACGCAAAAGGTAACATGTACTGAATAGCAAAATGATTTTCTATACTCAAAATGAGGAAAAGCTCTGCAGTTTTTCAATTGAATTAATAGCTAGCAACGATACTTGTACGGTTTAACATAAAAGTTGCACAATTTTAAATTTTTACAATTGAAATAAAGCGTTTATCACTGTATATTGCGCGTAAGATTTGTATATTTTTCAGATAGAATTGGAACGCAATGTAATATCTACGAACACTTAGAAATGTTTCGTATAAAATACATTTTTCCTATATTGCGTTTGATTCTTATGCGTATTTGCCTTGGTTAGGTTAACCTACATTTTTCACGGGTATATTTTGTCATCTGCACAGAAACAGGAGCGTAGATATTAAAATATAATAAGCAAAACTTTACTATGATTTACTTCTTTAGATAAAAGTTTCTGGTTTAAAGTTTCATCATCATTAACATCATTTCACTGCTTATATGCTTCACTTGTTTTCTGCCAGCTTTCTCTATCCTATGCGTCTCTCGTCCAGGCATTTCTTTTTAGTTTAGAAGAAGGTATCTAATTCTTTTGTAACGAGGTAATTTGTTTTTACTTTTCTATTTTTTCCCACTTCTGGGTAAGCCCTCTTCTAATTCCTTCTACCCGTCTCAAATGTAAGCCGATTCCCACTATTTAATCTCAAATCCATCGATATCATGAAGCCAATACTTTCGCGGCTATATACAAATATATTATGTAACTAAAAATAAACCAATATTAATAACGTGTACACAAACTTGGACTTTCCAAGTCCTCATAAGATTTTTATCAAGTAGAATTTTCAGTTTTATGTATTAAAATTCAATCGATACTGTCTTCATTAGCAACCGCAATCCAAACATTCAATTTGAATATTCATCGTTCAATCTCAATCGGTTTGGTGCTTCTCCGATACCTATCCATTTAATCAGAATAATAGAACCAATCGGTACCTATTATGTTAGACCAACCAAAAAGTTACATTTATTCTGCAAACTACAAAAAGAGGTAACGTTATAGAAATCCCTCTACTGGAAAATAAATAAATTATAAATTATTTATTTATTCAACAACAATCTTCAAAATTTCACACACAAAAAATTACAATGGTTTACTAGGTATGATACAATTTAGGATGGAAAACATAGGTACCCAAACTAGGATTGACCTGTATGATGGCATATCTATACCTCCCTCCGGACTATGGTTCATAATGGAATGATCAGTGAATGTATGTGTGAGTGTGGGAATATGTTGGTATGTGATTTGTGTGTGTGTGTGTGCGAGTGTGTGTCAATATGCATGCGCTGATATGTGGTGAAATAGTTGCACCATAGACATATACCTATTTGCTTACTATGCTTTATTATAATCCTTTTAAATATAAATAGTGTACATAAAAAGAACAACTATGTTTAAAAATTAATCTAAGAATACTAAGAAATTTCTACAAAACCCGAGATATAACAAAGAGAAGAATATTTTTCCATTTTATAAACATTATCTATTTTTTTCAGCTAATGCTTATTCACATATTTATGATTAAACTAACGTATGTTGTCGATTTTGTTCTTAATTTTATTTCTAGGAATTAAAATAAGGGTGGAAAAACGAACGGCACCGGGGGAAATTACCATTATAATTGATGTTAAATCAAAGAAAACATCCAAAGATTTTAATTTCTTTCTAAGTCCTCAAGTTTTCCAAGTCTTTCCAGTTGATTCTATCATGTGCGATATTCCACCACTCCTGCTCGAAGCCAACAAGATAGTCTTACCAAAAATAAAAAAAATAAATTAGGTATTATTTACGGAGTTGATCTAAAGCAACAGTTGTAGATCAAGAAGCCGACTACTCGCCTGGTCGAATGATATCGGCAAATTGACTGTGACAGAGGGGATGAAAGAAAAAGGCACAATAAAGAGGAATAACCTATACCCAGCAGTAAATGTCGACGGGTAGAAATTATGAGTTTGATTAAAGGCATTAACTTATTCTTAAACTCCACTGTATCATAGAACCTTTTGGAAGAACCGCTTGGATGAAGTATTTCAGGAACAAACTCGTAGATATTTCATTGTTTTAGTTCTACTTATGCCTAAGGTAAAGCAATCATGAGCACCTGCCGTCGCAATATACCTCATACTAGCCGATAACAACTTTAATAATACCCTCACAAGTTGAGTTAAATGGCTACTTTCTTGGCCTAGCGCGGAGCAAATTGCGTCATTGAGATTCTCAGTTTACTTTTACAGTTTATACGAGTAGTAACTTTTTACCTTATTTGCCTGTTGTTTAACCTAGATTTATTGGCCCTACACGTAGGCTGGATAAGCGTCGTAGTAGGGTGGGGTAGCCAAACCAAGGTCACAGACAACATAAGCAAGCTGAAGAGGCACATAGCTTGAAGAACTGACCTCCATTGAGGCAGGAAGGTCCTAGTGAAAACTACTGGAACATGCAGCGAAAATGTCCCCCCCCCCCCCCCCCCCCCCGCCCTAGATGGAACGACGACCTGATAAAGGTTGCTGGGAGCCATTGGGTAGAGCCGTAACAATCCATGCTATTTGCTTCACTACGAGAAACGAACTATCCTCAACACATACAATATTCAAATACGTTTTTGGTTGGAAAATTGTGTTCGGTAAATAAAGCTTCATTTACAACGTCGGTATTTTTTCGGTATAAATCTGTTAATAGGCTCTTATTTTTTATCGTGAAGATGGTTCATAATACTTTGATTATTTCTTCATAATAGCTGATTACCTAAATTGCACTGTCTATGGTACCGTTGAAGTCTTCCCTACCACTGATTTGGGCACAAGGGGCATACCAGTAAGTGTGACATGGACTATGAATCATCGCAACCATTCACCAAAACAGGGGCGCAATTCTGCTAATTTATAAGAAAAACGATTAAGGCACCATACAATTGTTGAACGATTAAGATTGTTGTTCCTTTTGCATGCTGCAAAGTTTTCTATGGTATGGTTTTTGAATGATTAAGGTATCGGTTTCAATGGTATGGTTAGTGTAGCCATTGAAATCATGAATGAAAATTACCATGGTGGACCAAATATTTAATCATAGTGAAAAGATTAAATTTAGTAAAATTGGGCCGATAGACGCTAGTGAGGCTATCAAATTTTAACCATTGGCATCACCATTTTGCTGATTGCAGGACGCGGAATAAAGCAACATTTATGGAATGGGTCCTTGATGAAATTTTTTTTCCAGTTTCCAAAGCCGAGATCCTGTCAGGGCCAGAGCTGTTCGTACGAGCCGGTTCCGACATCAACCTCACTTGCATCGCTCGGCACGCACCCGATCCTCCAAGGTAAAACCTTATTTTTCTTGATACGGGACACACTGACAATACTTGCCTAATTAATTACCTACCAGTAATAATCGAGCCACACATTGCATTGGCATTGCCAAAATATTGTTTTAGGTTTAATTACTGTTCCAATAAATAATTTGACTACACTATAGTGACACCAGTATGGGGTTCTTCGAAAAGGGCGTTTAAAACCTTATAAAGGGTAGACAACGCGCTATTTACTAACCTTTGGTGGTACAAACGCCCATACGGGTACGTTAACTGCTTACCATCAAATGGATCGTATGCTTGTTTGCTAACCTACAAATTTTTTAATGCAAGCTAATGGAACATAGCCTGCGTCCTAGATAGCACTTCACATTTTATCATACGGCCACAGCTTCTGAAAATGAAGGTTTTTTACCTGAAGGTGTAAATTACGGGTTAAAGGCAACTACACGAGAGATAAGGCGATATAAATAAAGGACAGCAAGCTTGCTTTCCGCCCGATTAGGTCTTAGCTTCGCCGAGCCGTAGTGTCTCTGGGACGCGACGCAGTTTAACCGAGACAGTTTTGTAAAACGGAAACAGTTTTAATTTTTATTTTCTAGTTCATAGTTAGTCTTCATAGTTTTTAGATAATAGGCTATTTTTATAAAAAAATAACACATATTTGCAATTTTTTTTAACCTAGTGTTTTAAACCGCCTGACTTAAAATACTAACTACATCATTATATAAATTATTTATAATTTCTTTATGACTAGCATCTTGACATATTTTTTCACAACAGTTTTGTAACTCGCTGAGAAAGTCTATGGTTTTCAAATGAGAATTACATATTTTCTGATATTCATTTACTTGGTCTGCATTTCTCTGATCCCATTGGATTTTACAACGGTAAGAAGCTTTTGACATGACTTTCTGTCTAACAACATCAAGATTGCACGTTACTACTAACGGATAGTGGTCAGACCAAAATACATCATACTTGACATAAGTATCTATAATGCATTGCCACACAACTTTAGTCACAACACAATGGTCGAGCCATCACCGGCAATACTAATGCAATAAATTATTGCATTAAAATGCATGAAATGATCCAGACTCTGCAATTTATCAAATTTACAATTATTATTATAAACAGAAATTGCAAAATTGTATTTATAAATTTCAGGGACGGCTCTGCCCGTCTGTTGAATTTATAATCTAGAACAATTTTAATTAATGATTATTTTTATTCCAATAAAAATCCACCATTCCATACAAACCTAAAATACCGCAGTATATAAGTTAATCATAGTTTAGTGAACTAGACAAGGTTTTTGTTTTGTCAGGCCATGTTTGTCTGTCCGTTCACATTTTATACTATTGGTAGTCTAAAATGTTTACTTCATTCCAGTTTGGAAATAAATATTCAAAGCTCGTGTTCGGAATTTCGGGAAACTCTTGATGGAAATCCGTATACATATTGCAGTGTCATGTTTTCATTATACTATCGGCATGTCAGCAGTATTTTCGTGCGTATGCACTATTCAGGAAACGTACGTGAGGTTTATGCTTCCACGATTGATTTAGGTTTAGCGATTTTCATGAATTTAATGTCCTTAGTATGTGTATGATTTAGAACAGTTGGTGTAGATTAATATGTAAATTGACGATACTATTTGCGGAACATACATTTTTTGTGAGTTGAAAACATTGGTTTAATAGTACATTGTTATATGTACTTGCGAGCTCATATACCAAATAGCCGTATATACCCATACGAACCTCGATACGTTTCAACGTAAAGGCCTAAATCAATCTCGAGCCATGCTAAGTAACAGATATAAGGACCGACTTGTTACCCACAACACCGTCATACAAACTTGTTAAGCCTGAAAAGTCCGTGTAACATAATAGGACCATCAGTGTATAATAGACTGACTGCCACTATACGTGATGATCCTTCCACCTGTACCTTTAAATCCCGTCTTAAAAAGTGGTTGCTGGAACACGTTTTTATGACCTGAAGGATCTGTTACTTTTACCAGAATCGTTGTAAATTAAATTATATTATTATTTGTAATTATCCAGCTGACTTGTAACAAGGGTGTTATTAATAAATTATTTGTATTTGTATTTATAAGGTACGTAAGCGATCTATTGTATACCCAAGATATTTCACGAATGCAAGGTAATTAAAAAAGTCTTATAATAACAGTTCGTTGCTAAAATGCTAATGTGTGTCCCGGAATTCATTGTTTTTTTTAAGACTAAATGGCCTCTTTCATTTTAAAATAAAAATAAGAATTGGCATGGAGTTTGTACTTAATTTTAGCATTTATGAATACCTCTTTTATTTTTAAATAGAAATAAAGGTTTGTCATAGAGGTTGTATTTCATTTTAGCTACTTGTGAATGCAATGAGCCGCATACTATTATCAACTTTATTTACGGCCCTAGGGCCGTAAATCGCATTTACGGAGCCGTTATAGAAATTACAATGACCAACTTTCAGATAATGAGTGATGAAAAATATATTGGTTTTTATATTATTAGTCCGATTTACCGAATAATTAATATTACCGAAATTATTGTCTCGATTAAACAATTGGATGTGTATACTTTTGCTTGCCAAGAAGATTAACAACTTTTTAAGCAAATAATCGTTGTATGGTTAGTCATAAGCTACCAATATGACGACCTGTGTGGCGCAGTGGGCGAATAGCCGGCTAAGACGCAGGAGGTAGCGGGTTCGATTCCCACCGCGGAGCAAATGTTTGTGTATGATTTACAGATATTTGTTCCGGGTCTGGATGTTTTTCTATATATAAGTATGTATTTACAAAAAAAAGTATATAAGTATTCTATCAGATATCTGGTTCCCATAATACAAGCTCTGCTTAGTTTGGGGCTAGATAGCGCTGTGTGAATTGTCCAGTAATATTTATTTATTATTAACATATAATATTACCATACCGTAACATGTGAGTGACGATATGGTAATATTAGGTATTATATATTAAATTGAGCTAATGCTCAATTTTTTTGCTCATACCTAATGGTAATTGTGATAATTGATCGAACGAAGCGAGATCTCCAAATCAACTTGGGCAAATCGGCGTTGTATGTATGTATGTATGTTTGTCCGAGGATAACTTTCGAAGCGTTTATCCGATCATCGTGAAATTAGGTATATAGGTATAATGCCACAATTTTGGTGTGACTCAATGAGCTAAAAATGTTGAGGGGTTGTTGAGATATTGAGGTTCAAGTGGGGAAAAAAAATTTAAAATGAGGTCAAGTGGGACGTCAAATGAAAGGTCTTTATTAGTACATTTCCACACTGTTTTTATTTTTAGTTTAGTCGTTGTAGTTTTAGAGTTATTAGCCATAGTAAAAACAAAACTTTGACAAAATCCACAGGGTACACCAGTGACCCCACAATGCTGAAATTTAGTATTCATGTAGCTTTAGTGACACAAATATAGGCAAAAGTCTGAAATCTAGAATAACTGCATTTTGTACCCCAAAAAAGAGAAATCGGTTTATATGAACTCCTGTTACCTGTAATTTGAATGAAACTGTAGGTTACGTTGGTTGGTTATTTATTTCGTGGCTCTATTTTGATAATCAAAGATTACAATTTTTTTTGTTTTTACGGGCGTCTGCGAGATCTAAGTTCGGGGCGAACCACTAGTTACCTCAATATATTTTTCATCTTTAGTTTCATCTACTGGTACCGAGGGACAAACGTGGTAAACTACGCGCAGCGAGGTGGGATCAGTGTCGAGACAGAGCAGCGCACGCGCACGAGTCGACTTCTAATTGCGCGAGCTTCACCACGTGATTCTGGAAACTATACTTGCGCGCCGAGCAGCTCTGGTAAGAATACTTAATTCAATCAATTTGAGTTTAGCACAGAATAAAAGATTGGGATCGACACAGAGATCTAATTGAATAAATATTGAAGCCTCAAGGTCAGTAGCGGTCCAGTCTCAGTCAACATAACCCGCCACTTTATTTTATTTATTAAAAATACTGACTTACGAATAGACTCCGTCTGATCGAGCTGCTCTGACGTACATACACAAATTATAGCTATAGATTCGAAAGCTGCTAAGCCGAAGTGGGATTGGGCTGGGCACGTACATATGTCTGATGCCAAGTGGCAGTGGGCAAAAGTAGCTACCGAGTGGAGCCCTTACCCAACGAAAAGGTGCCGCAGACCAACAAGACGGAGATGGTGGGAAGAATTGAATAAGTTTCTGATAGGTTGGGCAGAAATGGCACAATATTGTGATGTTTGGAAGCAAGGGATGGAGGTCTTTTCTCAGCAGTGGGACATAAATGGTAGAAAACAGAAAATAGAAAATTTAAAATAACAACATCTAGCATTCAAAATCTATTATTTACGTGGTGTCGTATACGCTCGAAAAGTTCCGGAGGAAAAGCTACTTTTATTTGTAGATAAGTTTTTATTTTGTTTTATTCTGAAAGTTGTTTTAATATCTCACTACTATATATTTCAATGTCGAGATAAAGTTTTTCTAGTCTTATGAATAATGCTTATCTTGTGTTAAACGGAACACGAGCGAGATGCTGGTGGGGCGTTGACGCGGCGTGCATGTCAAAGTGGCTGTTCAAGTCGAGACCGGAGACTGCGGGCGCCTCTAAGCGTGCTTCTATAAATTATATTACAACGGTGACTCGGTCGCGCCTTGCCCACATTGCACTCGGCTTTGTCTCTCCGCCCGACGATAGGACGTTGCTGTATGCATTTTCAGATATAATTCAGTCCACGGACCGCCGCCGTCCTATTACGCCTGCTGTGTGTCGGCGGTGTCAATAATTATCAATATTTAATTTTAAAAAAATGCAAAAAGGACAGAACTAGCTGTATTTAACATAACCAAAATCACCCAGTTATCTCTGAACAAAAAGTCTCGGTTTGTCTAGCAAAACAGACTTCTTTCAGAGTAATGCTGGTCCATATACATATGCATTATTCAATGTAACATACCATGTTACTTATTCATCAAAACACATGGCAAGATTAAGCACTTACGAACATTAATGCTACTAAAATAATTATGAAGATACTAGGAAAATGATAAAAGCTCATAAAAGGCGGAAATAGGTGTACGTGGTAAAAGTAACATTTATTTTTCCTCTTCATTTTCTTTTACACAAAGGTTAACTGGAAGAGAATGCTATCTAGCATTACATACGCCTATGCACAGATTATTTTTAATTTATGCACTAAAGAATTTTCATTCATTTTTATATCTCTATACTGATTTAAACCCAAAAATGCAAATTAGTAGCAATTAAAAAAAATTTACAATTACAAACAATATCCGAAACATCACGAAATAATAAAATCTGAATAATTATGGTGTATTAGATTGCTAATTAATTCGCTGATTCGCAATAATGGAATATGAGTTTCATGCAAATGTGGCGTGTTTGTGCAACTAGTAAAAAGTGCCACCAGAATTGTAATATACCTACTTTATTTGAAAGTATTAATTATTTCTAAGCTTAAAAAAATCTACTTTCATTAAAAGTATTCTATTAACATGTACAAAATTAATTTGTGCAAACTTTGCTCCGTAACCCGTTTTACCCCTATCTCTATGTAGTTAGAAATCCTACTGAACCTAGTGCTCATTGCTTCATTAGCGGTTAACTGAACACAGAACATATTTACACAAGCCCCTTTGGAATTCGGAAGCTGACACAGTCGTGCAGGAACTGTTTTACTAAAGCGACAATTAAGGAGATTTGTACCGCGGAATCCACTCTAATTTCAACATCTAGGCTGCCATATGAACACGTTTACAAACCGGAACTTGCCGTGACCAGAAATATTAGTGGCCAAATCTATCCCAAGTCGAGGTATTCATCGTTTTCAGCCGTTTAAAGCATTTGTACATACGCATTGTATTCATTGTATATGTAGTCAATATGCGTAGCATTGAGTGGTATCAAGATTAGATCGGATTAAATTAGAGTAGATTTAATTACGTAAATTGGTAACTTAAGATGATACCTGATTTTGGATTACGTTAGGAACATATTAACAATATTAAAAAGCTTAATAAGTCTCCATTCCTGACGGATAAAAATATAAAAATAATAATAGCTAAGCATGTGCAAAACCAAAGCACAACGCTTAGAGTTGATAAAAAAATACGAGTTTATTAACAATATCCAACATAAATGTGAATTTTGACAAAACGCCAACCTTTTATTTCTTTTACTCGAGTTTCAGGTCTGAGTTTGTATGTACACGTTTGTGTTTCGCCAGGATATGTCAGGTTGTACGGAGATGTCAGACAATGACAGAGAATGACATTTCCCGGTATATCGAGAAGCAGGGCAACCCTATCGCAAAATATTTGCATGCTCGAAACAGGTATTTGGCTGGGCTCTATTCTGTTTGTAATGCTCTTTTACGTTGAGTGTTTTGGCTCTGAGCCATTATATGTTAGAAAATCCGATTGCTACAATTAAACGGTTTTATTCTATTGCCTTGATACAGTGAATGGATGAAAGTAAGCTTTTACTAGTTTGCATAGTTTGATCTTTATTTAATAAGATGAGATGACGTCACAAATGATAGCGGGTACTACTGCCAATCTCTCTTCGAGTCGTAGTCCTCAATGCTGAGGGTCGTAACCTCCTTCTTGGGGGGATTTTTACTTTAATTATGTTGCACCATCGGTGTCTGTTGGCAGCGACATGTATGGCATCATGAAGCTTAGAGTCGAGAGTTGTGCCAACGTCAGACCAACGTATCGAGCTACGGCCCCGTGTTTTCCCCTCAACTTTTCCAGTGATTATGAGTTTCTCCATGTTGTCACTGTGTTTCCTCGCTATGTCCCCAAAGTACTCAAGAACTCAGTGCAGGCAGTTGCAACGTTAGTTGTTCGGGCCGTCCAGGGAATTCGCAGCATTCGTCTCCAGCACCATATCTCAAAAGCGTCTACGCGTTCGCGATCCTTAGCTTTGAGAGTCCACGTTTCTGCACCTTATAGGAATATGGAGAAGACTAGGCTTCGGATGAGTCTTGTCTTAGTCCTTTTAGACATACCTATCCTTCTACTCACTTTAGGTTCACAGGAACCGTTGTTAGAGATGCTGGAGCCCAGCACTACTGCCTATAACAATAATTGAAAACAATACAGAGATGCCATATGTATTTTGCTTTCACTATATACACATACACCACCTACCAGACGCCAGCTACCTCGACATTTCCGAAGTCCAAATGAGCAAACTTGAGCACCTACAAAACCTTTGTATTCGGTTCATATTCGGCTTGCGCAAGTATGACCATGTCTCAGAATTCCGCGCAAAACTCAAATGGCACCCTATCCGTCTTCGCCGGAATGCACATATTCTATCACTTCTTTATAACATTCTCTTTAATCCCACTTCACCTTCTTATCTAAAGGAGCGTTTCGATTTTTGTATCAGGCACACTCTCGAAACCTTCGTTCATCCGAAGCTCTACAGCTTCGTATTCCCGTCCATAGTTCACAATTTTATGGTGACTCCTTCACAGTACAAGCTGTGCGCCTGTGGAACGCCTTACCTTTGTCCATAAGGTCGTCCCATCTCTTCCTATTTTCAAAGTCAAGGTATACAACCATTTTCTTTCGTTGTCTAGTAACTGCTAGCTTGTGTTTATGTTATTTATCCTCCATATTATGTAGTGTAGTTTATTTATATATAGGTATTATTTATATATAGGTATTATTTGTATGTACATATTTAAGTTTATGTTTATTATTATACATTAAAAATATGTAGGTACATATTATTTTATGAGTTCTGTTTACGTATGTTTATGCTTAAAGGTACTCTTACACCGCCGTCTTTTGATTTTTGTTTATCCTGTCCATCCAAAAGTTGTCTGGAAGAGATCGCTTTTAGCGATACGACTGCCCATTGTACCGTTATTTATTGTTTATTTCCTTTGTTACTGTATTTTGGTTTGGTGTGCAATGAAGAGTATTTCATTCATTCATTCATTCACATACTTAAAATATACGTATATGAGACTTGTGCGCGCACATTTAAGGCCAAAATTGGATATGCTACTCACCAAAGAGCGCATCAACGGAACCCAGCAGGAACAATGTCGCCATAGCCTAAATCAGCCTGGATGACATCATCATCATATGATACTTATAAATAATGTGTTTAAACTGAAGCTTACTAAAAAAGCGTACTAAAGCGGTCATAAACATTCGTTTTCCCACAATTACAGGGAGCTGATTCAGGATTGTGTGCCTGTGTGCTTAATTGCCTACACAACGTGTTACATACTAATATTTTTAGGTTGGTTTTTAGTTTTATAAATATATATATATAGATAGTTTTCAAATAAAAAGCAACTTAAGTTGCTTTTTATTTGTTCAATAAAGATTTTTGTATTTGTATTTGATATTCGCTTCGAAAACTGGATTGTTTTTTCCATCAGAACTTACGTCGGCACTTTCAAAAAACCACTCAACACTACATCTCTGTCTGCGGCCGCGTTACAGTAATCTGTCTTCACCCTCTTCTCAAGGACTGAATGTCCAAATACACTGTTTATTCTGCTGAATAAAATAAAAGGGAAATAATATATATCTCTACGGCCCAACCTTATTTACATCTGGCATATTTACCTTTAGTGCAAGTAGATTGTTCATAAAAGTCAAAAGCAGTGTATTTACGCTTAGTGCACAATAAAACAAAATATTTTGAGCATAAACTATATTTATTTGTTATGACCAATTATAGTATACCAATATAATTATATTATTAGAAAGATAATGTGTCAATACAATCAATGACAAAGTGACATGACAATGTTTTATGATCAATACAATTCTATACTCTAAGTTTGTTATTTAAATTGTGTTTTAACTTAATTTAACAGTGGTCCGATCACCACTTCTATCGTTAGCGTCGATTCCGTGATATAATTGTCATTTTCGTCGATAATTAAATTGATTAGAATAGTTTTCCTTGTTAATTTTTTCTGTCTGTTACAACTAATTTTGCATCAAAATCTCTGTACCTAGATACTCTGGAATGTCAATGTCTCCTTAGTCATAAGGTCGGGCAATGGAAAGTGCGACACAGTTTTTACTATTGCACTTTTCAGTGTTTCATCTATGTATAAAGCTATCCTGTGTGTATTATGTTCAAAATAAATGATTGATTGATTGATTAACCTGTTTGATTAGATATAAAAGAGGCTACGTGTTACGTGTTTCGATGCACAAAAACTGCAATTTTATACGAATAAATGTGAACTCTACGCATCGTAATTGTCGCTATTTGCTACTAAACTCAGAATACCGGTGCCTTTCACTTATCGATCAAATCATCTAAAGCAAATCAAATATCAAAAAGCATTAAGTTTTACAGCATTCTGCAGGTTGAGAGTTTCTTGAGTAAGTTTATAATAAAATATTTTTAGGAGTTGGTAGGATATTCTACAAAACTGAATCTCACCTTTATTTAACTTGTTCGAATAAAGTCGGAAATTTTAATACCTACCGTGTAATCTCTTCGCTACTAAAAACAAATCTGTTCTAGCTTGATCTAATCCCGTGATTTATCAACCCGGAGCTCTTATAGTCCATTTGTATTCGTTCTCACCCCATTCATCCTTTTTATTGAATTAAATCCCAAAACTGTTGACCGTAAAAATCCAAGAGGTTAACAATTTATGAGAACGGCGTTAAAACAGGATACGACGCAATCATTTTTAAATCTATTTCAGTTTGTGAAACAAAATGTAGCGTCGTACTTTATAGCTTTGTATCGAATTTTTCTTTTATTTTAACTTGTTTATTTTTCAAACTAGTTTGTAAAGAAAATGTACAAAATACGCTTACGCAAAGTACGCTTTTGTTTTCCATATTTGATGGATATGATTTTTTCTATTTGATTCTGTGTTTCGATATATTGAGAATTTTTCAGCAACATTTTAGTGAAATATTTGAATCCTAGCAATTTTTAATAGGTTTTAATTTTCACTGAAAAACATTTCGCGTGTGTAAGCTTTTCTGTGGAAGAATGCCCCAAAAATAAATTGAAATTTTACAGGAGAGCCTAAAATTTTTATTATTTCTATGATGACAATAAATCTATATAAGATTCTATATAAGAAATAATAATACTTAGGCACTTAGTTGGAATAAGTTAATGAAGGAAATGTAGTCATCAGTAATTTATTCATTGTTGCTAACATGTTCTTAAACCAAATATGATTAGTGTTTATAAATATTATCTGACGGTTAGGGTTTGTAAATAAAAGCGTACCATAAAAGTACAGGATGTTGTTTTATAAATTAGTGTCGATTCGATTTCCAGGTATTTCAAGCGTATTTTCAAAAATCTCTTTTTAAAAAATAAATGAATGTTTCCCTTGGGTAAAATTTGCTATCTTCAGTAATTAAAATATGGAGAAAGATTTAATTACAGAGTACTTTCCCTCTTGGCACGGTTATAAAATTCCAGACTGTATAATGCATGTAAAAAATAATAATTAGTTTCTTTGTTTACAGATTCAGCTTCCGTTGTGGTGCATGTGGTGAGCGGTGAGCGGCCGGCAGCGATGCAAAGCCACGCCATACGAAACATCCCCTCTATCCTATCTCTCTCACTCTTCACCACAACTTATCACCATAGAAAAACAATGACTGATGTATTTATAAAGTTTTTCAATATCATCCCTTGTGTATTTTCATTACATACTATCTTTAAGCATATGCCCTTTTGGAACAACCACAACATCAGGCGGTTTGTGACCAGATGACCAGAAATTGCTACTTGAATACTTAAACGTTACGTTTAAGGTGAAGTTATTTGCGTACCTATCGAATTATTGTAATAAGTTGTTTTTAGTGTACCATAACAAGTTTGGAAATAGTAAATGTATGGTCATTTTTATGGTCTCTCATAGGGCTAACCGGTACAAGCAAGGACGTTTAAAAAAATCTAGTTTGTTGGATGAAATTGCTATTATAGCATTTCACATTGCCTGCGTTGCGGCGTTGTAAAAATTGTGTTCAACATAAGTTGGTTGCAGTTCCTTTGAGTTCATGCTTTTACTATTAGTTCACTTTAAGTTATAAAATAACAAAATAATGAAACATTTAGGGCACCTTCAAATTTGCTGCAAAGTGCCGCGAGGAGGCAGCTCGTCTACAGCGGCAATGCGGCCGCAGCCGCAGCCACATTGCCGTCGCTAGGTTCGAGAATAGTATCAAAAATAAAAAAAACGCGTGGCATGTTGCGGCAAATTTGAAGGCGCTCTTATTTGACAATGTCCAAGTCGCATACTGATCTGAGCATAATGGCAACAGTTTTTTTGATTGGTAATGGTTGTGAATCAATATTTCGGTTTTTTGTAAAGCAACAGCATAAATAGTTCATGAAAAGCTTTTATAAAACATTGTAAGTAAAATCGCAAATAATATTATGCAAATATTCTGATTGATACTGAATCGTCTTCATTGTAAGGATACTGAAATGTTATCAGAAATAGATTTATCTGCTGATAAAATCCATTAGCTGACAAATACTCTTAGCTGGCTCTCAATATTACAACTCGATTTGCCTACTACTCTCAATAATTATATTACAAAGCGTATCTACATAACTACATTATGATGTGATCGCCTCATAATGCTCTACGGTGTTCAACGTATAAAATATACCACAGAATAGGTATATTTACAGGCAGTAAGGGCATTCTGAAAAAAATAGAAGTTATTATTATAGTCCCAGGACAAAATTATTCATTATATTATTAATAATGAATAAATTATTACAAATACGCGATTTATCACGTACCGTTTTATCAGTGTTACGACCGACAATGATTTGGTTCAATTCGTGAACATTCTTCAGGGTGAGTGCGATCCACTCCGCAATGCGTCTCGCCTCGATACAACGGTATGTTATGAAATAATATAATGCTATGAAAAATTATCGTTGTTATGACAACTTAATATTAACAATCATAGTATTTTTCAAACTTTCGCGATCACTGTACATAATTATTGATTAAGACGGGTATTTATTGCGTATTACCTTTTTTATTTGTTATCCCGACGTATCCCGAAATAATAACTTTCGTGAGTGTTGTGTGTCGGAATAGAGTTATGATCGAGAATGAAACCGGTAGTAGTGATAGTATTACTGAATTCATCCTAGCAAGAGACTACGAAAGAGGGTAGATCGTTATATCTGCCAATAACTATCCACTCGCAAAGACTTCAGTTTACCCGTGATCATGGCGCATACAACTGCGTCGAAATATCGGGACACTCAAGAACTCACAAATCATGGTAAATATCCCGTTTTTAGCACAAATCCCGAAATAATAATAATTTCTTAATCTTATACCAATGTAACCACTCTTGTCAATGCGATTTATTTTTTAATTATACACCTTACACGTTCGTTTTTTATATTCGAACTGTCCCGCACTTATTAATGACTGCAGAGTGTCTCTACTGCTTGTAATTAGACATATTATAGCAAAATTCTGCGAAGACCACGCTAAACCTAGAATAAAATATTAGAATAATTCATAAAAATACGATTGTAAATATACGATCTAATAACTTATGCGATCATTAGATTCTTTTAAATTTTGTATTCCATAAATAGCACAACGTAAGCCCATCGTCTATAAGACCCTAATATAAGCAAAGATCAATGTAAACTAATTAGCAAGCTCTGTAAATACTAATTAACATTTGTAAATAAATACGTTTTACGTGTTCTTCATCGTTTTATTTGAACAGTCAAATGATTACACTTGAAACTGTCGTATGCATAAAATATTTCTTCTCTGTAATAAAATTCTTACTTCCGAGATTCCAAGTTTTCTCTAGAGAAATGTGGTTTTTAAACAGGTGTTCCGTTAAGAACAAAGTATAGGCTATGTTAGGTCGCTTAATACGACATAAAGTTATGTAAAGAGGATCCTTTTAAAAGCATTTGTTGAAACATCACTTTGACTTTTCTAGGTAAGCAATAAAGCGGTTTACTGAATTCTACTTTTCGAGGTTAGGAAAAATGAGGTCAGATACGAATTCAATTAACAGTAGTTTTTGGTAAGTGCAATAACCATTTCAAAGCAGTCTATACTAATAATATAAAGAGGAAAGATTTGATTGTTTGTTTGTTACCATTGAATAGGCCCCGAAACTACTGGACCGATTTAAAAAATTCTTTCACCGTTGGGAAGCTGCACTATCCCCGGGTGACGGAGGGTAATGTTTTTACTGAAAAACTACGCGTGCGAAGCTGCGGACTGGTCAGCTAGTGAGAAATAATTTGAGGTTAATACAGTTATCTACATTTTGTCACTTTTGTAACCCGTAATCAAAATTTGTAAGCATATTTACTTCAAAAATTTTACCCTTTCTGATTCAGTTGAGCGAGTAACCAGGTCTAACTTAATATATCTGTTGAGCTGTTAGGGTTGACCCTTTAAGTCGATTAACCGTATAGCCCAGATAGAACACACGACCCGGCAGCACATCCCTAGATAACAAGATACTCTCCGACACGGGTACTCCCTCGAGTTTCTTCAAACTATCAGGTAAACAGAGAAATGTATAAACTTGTAGAGGTTTCGTTCTGAGGACAAGCACGGCTGATATTAAGATAAAGGAACTAGAAATTTTAGTAAAAGATTATTTATTAATAACTAGTTGTTGCCCGCTACTTCATACGCATTACACTACTAAATGTGTACTAGGTAACCTAGGAATAAAGCTAAACTCGCTGTTGTAACTTGACTTGACACCCCATTTTTATCCCAAGGGACCTGATTTATGGCATAAAAAGTAGACTATGTGGTAATCCAAGTTATAATCTATGTACATACTTAATTTCATTGAAATCGGTTCAGCCGTTACGTCGTGATTGAGTCACAAACAAACATCCAAACTTTCGCATTTATAATATTAGTGTGACTAGCTGACCCGCCCGCGGCTTCGCACGCGTGGTTTTTCAATAAAAACATTACCCTCCTTTTGCGCAGTTGGGTAAAAAGTTGCCTATTTCCTTACACAGGTTGTAAAAAATTTATTTTGATTTTGACTGCCATTTGTAATTTATTTTGATTTAAATTTATTTGTCTTTTTTTATTTTAAATTTGTATTACTAACATAAACAAATGTAGTACTAACCATATATGGACATAATTCGTCTGAAATAATTTTAATTTTGAATTAAATTAAATAATCTATCTCCTTGCCTAATTTCATTACGATCCGACCAGCCCATTAGTGTTACCGTGTAACGGTAACAAACAAACTATGAAACAAACTGATTACTTTTGCATTTATAATATTAGTATGTATTTGGTATGACCTACATATATTTTTTCGACAGCTTAATTATTTATCGCTAAATAGTTAAATATATATTATTTATGTTTTTTAATTATATATAAGTATTTATGTATACATGTATATATATGCATATAATATATATTATGAATAGTTTATGTGATTATTTTGTGTTAGTATGTATGTAGTAAGTACACCATTATACCCCAGATAATATTCACACAGTCCATTCCATCCAAAGGTTGTCTGGTAGAGATCGCTATCTAGCTATAAGACTGTCAATTGTATCACAAAGATTTACGTTGTTCTTATTGTGTGCAATTAAATATTATATATCTATATATTTTTAATTATCATTGATCGAGCGAAGCGACATCTCCAAATCAACTTGGGCAAATCGGCGTTGTATGTATGTATGTGTGTTTGTTTGTCCGAGAATAACTTTCAAAGTTTTATCCGATCATCGTGAAATTTGGTATATAGGTAGGTAATGATGGCACAATTTTGGTGTAACTCAATGAGCTAAAAATGTTGCGGGGTTCTTGAGATATTGGGGCTCAAGAGGGATAAAAAAAAATTAGACTATTAGGTCAAATGAGGCGTCAAATGAAAGGTCATCATTAGTACATTTTACACACAATTTTACATTTAATTTTAGTAAAGTTTTTGTAGTTTTTGAGTTATTAGCCTTAATAAAGACTAAACTTTGACAAAATTCACAGGGTACACCACTAACCCCACAGCGCTGTAATTTGGTATACGTGTAGCTTATGTGTCACAAATATAGGCATAAGTCTAAAATCCAGAATAACTGCAATTTGTACCCCAAAAAAGGTTAACCAAATGACATGAACTCCCGTTACCTGTAATTTGAATGAAACTGTGGGTCAAGTTAGTTGGTTGTTATTTCGTGGCACTATTTTGATAGTCAAAGATTACGAATAATATTTTTTTTTTGTTTTTATGGTAGACTCGCGAGATCTCAGTTCGGGGTGAACCACTAGTAATATATTTTGTTAAGTTTAGTAAACTGTACAGTTATGTTGTTTGTGGTAAATGAATAAACGCCTATTGTTTTATGTCTAATACACGGAAAACCGTAGTAAAACTGTACTCACTCCTGTGTGGTAAAGTCCGTTTACCATTTTGTAAGGGTCAAAAATTACCGACGAAATGGGAAACCTTTCAACCCTTTGGTTACCAAGGGCTTATTCGGTAACTGAATTGGAAAAAGAAAAATTTGGATCAGAACACCTTTTTCCAGACTCGAGTTCAAAAACTACATAGACATAGACAATAATTTATTCAATACATTTAGCACACAATATACAATACAGTTTAAAACAGGGAATATACAAAAAAAAGGGCCAAGTGCGAGTATCTACCCATCGTCCTCTAAATTGTATGAGCGCCCACACAACAAAGAGGACTATCTTAATTGGCGTCAACTATGTATGCTTTTTGCCAAATTTCGTGATTCTAGGTCAACGGGAACTACCACATAGGTTTCCGACCCAAAACCTATAGGGTACTTCCGGTTGACTAGAATTGTAAATTTTGGTTAAGCAAGGTCTTACAGCACAAGTAAAGGGAAAATTATGAAAAATAAAATAAGTTGAAAATTAAGGTAAATATTGGTACTTACAAGTTTTCGCGAAAATCTAAATTTGCCCAATCTTTTTGTCGTGTTGACTCAGGACCTTATTTTTATACACCTAATAGGGACTATACACCTCAGTATCTGGTACAAATTTCAACTTGCTAGGTCCACCCGTTCCTGAGAAATCGGTGGTGACACACGGGCAGACGGACAGACGGACAAGAAAGTGATCTTAAAGGAACCCCTTTTTACCTTTTGAGGTACGGAACCCTGAAAAAAGAAACAATTAAATAGTGTAAACGTTAAACATAAACAAAAACAAGGGAGAACTTGGAAGATACTGTGTGCTACAACAGTAAATGGGACTTGACTCAGCATTATGCCCGCCGTGATTAAGCGCTGATATTCTGTCGAGATCGCTCCATTCGGCCACTAGACCTTGAGAGTATTAACTACGTTTATTTATTTACAAAAAAAAAGTACTTAATACTGGTTGGTTAGTTAAAATTTCAATTATACGCAGTGGTGTCCTGAAGCAACAATGCAATTTGAGCAAACACATAATTTACATTGCATATAAACTAAAATTTCTAATGCTTTTATATTGATACAATCAAACCACTATAAGTGTACTTAGACCTACTTGTTCTACTACCTGGTATCTTATCTCTTTGGGTTGGGAACTGTTGTCTCAAAGTTGTTGATTAGTTCGCCTACCTAGCTATAGTAAACAATCCAATGAGGGTAGGCTCGAGAAAGAGTTCAGTCAACGAATCCAATTTAGTAGCGTTCGGAATACTACACGACATCTTTTCGTCCGAAATACCTCAGTATCGACCAATAGGTCGTGTTGTGTTTGCAGGTATGATATGTGACAGAAACGTCTCCTCAATGTGCCAAAGGCTTAGCGAGCTATGGAGAGGGCGATACTTGGCGTTTCTCTATGAGATTGAATCAGAAATGAGAAGATCCGTAGGCAAAAATCAATTCATTGACAGCCCATAGGGATAGGAAGCTGAAATTGCAGTGGATAGGGCACAGATACCGCACGAGATCGCTCAGAAGATGCCTAATGTTCAGTAGTAGATGTTCTATGATGATTTGATGATGATGAGACTACTTGAACCAAAATTTCAACTTCCTATACTATGTTTCCAAGTATTTTAATGAGTTCCAGGGTTTTATCTGATGTTTCCTTGTTTTAATTAGCGTAAATAAAGTCGCTTTAAACTAAGGATGAAAAGATAAAAACTCGAGATAACATTTTTGTTCAACAAGATTTTTTTAAATATAATGAACGTTACATAAAAATTAATTAGAGGACGAAACGAACATAACACATTACTATCTTTTCATTTATTTTATAACACATTAATTCTCACGCACCTTTCGTTTTACATTCTCGTAATTGGCTGTCTCTTTTTACTTAAATTGTTACCTACGAGGAGCAATTTTCCGGTTTGCAAATGTCACAAATTAGGCTTTAATTAAAATTATCCCAAAAATTTACGTCATTATTCCGTAGGCTTTTGTGATTGCGACCCTTTGTGCTCTTCCCGCCTCTTATCTCTAACGATAATGGCTCCCAACGAAAAAGCATAATAAATATTCAACAATATTTCTGTCCAGAAGCATCATTATCTTTACGATTTTTATTTTCAATTCGCTTTTTATTCTTTCTACGCCATTTTGGCACTTGTTTATCTTTCGATTACTTTAATCACCGGAATCAAGCTTTGTTACTTAATGTTAAATTGAGGGGTGGTTTTAATTACGATTTCACGAATAAAAATATTTAAGATGCTAATGATACTTTCAGAGAGCCTTAATTATATTTTGTATTAAAAAAGTTTTTTCGTTGCTTTTTAATCGTTAGCGAGCAATTTTTAAGCAAAGCTGTACATATCACCTAGATTTGCAAGAGAAAAACAAGAGGGTTATTAACAACAGTTTAAAAAAAAACAATGCTGTTTGAAGTATTTTTTTCTTGTGTTAGTAAATGGTTAACCTGTATTTAGTAATTGATGAGCTACATGTTTGTTGTAAGTTCAAATAAGGTTTTTAGGAGAAAAACAATAGAAAAAATTACCTGGATTATTGTCAAATTCTTAGATAATCTTAAAATAAAAATCTTTCAACAAACGAAATAATATCAAACAATATGCTTGTTTTTCACACGCCGTCAATTACTATGTAGGCAGACGTTCCATTTCGTAACTAAGTTTCGTTCAGAAAAAGTTCCACAATTTCTTTTCCTGTAATTGGATTCGGCCCCTTTCCAAGTTTGACGTATAATTTTACGGGACAATAATTAAATTATAGTGTTTACGATCCGTATAAGATGAAACTTCGTGTTGCTTGGCAAAGCCGCAGCTTATAAATAAGCACCAGGCTCAGTCTGTGGTGGGGTGGGGTTGCTTAACATTTTCCTAAAAAAATTAATCTAAGAAAAAAATAAAATACTTATGTTAGACCACAAGGTTTAGTAATTTTGGATTAAATATTAACAACGTTTATTAAAAAAAAACATTAAAAATTAATGCCATTCCACTGTAGAGTGCCTTTTGTTGTCCTTTATTTAAAAAATATGTATATTAAAAACGAATGCCATGCACAACCCTTATGTTGAGTTATGGCAAGTCTTACTGTACAAGTTTTGGCGATCATGTTCTAAATCTAGCTTTGTTTATTCCGTTAAAAAGTACGACATAAAAAACAGAGGCAGCTGCCATTGTTCTAAGCTACGCCCAAAGCTGGAGATGGCCTACCATATTCCAGTGAATATTCCAACGCGTTGAATATTCATCCGTTTAATTCCAGCAAAGTTTAGGAATGGGCATCGTCTTGTCCTTGTTGCTAATTAGTTACGAAGGTAAATTACCAGTGATGAGTAATGGTACATACCCGGTGGCAGTGTCAGAACTCTCCTCTCGAAAACTGACGGGCAACTTACTCATCAACATAAATAAACAGGTAAACAACATGAGAAGCGCAACATACATTCTTGCCGACCAAGTATAAGTTTTTGTGATTGGAACAGCAGATTTTTTTAGCGCGGGTAAGATGCCCAAAATTTTAATCCCAGGCTAAAATTGCGAAAATTGGGTCGTAGCATAAGTGAACTTGCAGTTCAAGACATGATAATGAGGTGAGGTGTGCAATTTTAGACTGACTTTTACCTTACCATCACACTATTATTATAAATGCGAAAGTTTGATGTTTGTTTATTTATTTATTTGTTACTCAATCACGTCGTTACGGCTTAACCAATTTCGATGAAATTGTGTACATATGTAGATTACAACCCGGATTAACTACTTTTTATCCCCTAAATCAGGTCCCATAGGATAAAAATGGGGTGTCAAGTCAAGTTGCAACTGCGAGTTTAGCTTTATTTCTGATGGGTTACCTACACATTTAGTAGTGTAACGCGTACGAAGTCGCGGACAACAGCTAGTGGTCTTATAAATGTTGGGTCAACGTTTTGCTTGTGTTACAAATGCTTCGCTTTAAAGACCCCAAGTGACAATGCTGTGTTAAAATGCCTATCAGATAATATTTTTATCAATTTCTATTTTGCAAGCAAATGCGAACCGTTGTGTTTGACACTTTGCAAAAAAAGGTTTTTTCCACTGAAACGGATATGAACGTCATGTGAATCCATGACAAAATAATTATCGCATAAAGCATTGTTTGTTTTTTTAGCAGTAGTAAAAAATATCGAATGTTCAGTACTTTTTAGGGTTCCGTACCTCAAAAGGGAAATAGGGAACCCTTATAGGATCACTTTATTGTCCGTCTGTCTGTCTGTTAAGACTTTTTATCTCGGGAACGCGTAAAGGTATCGAGTTGAAATTAAAACCATATACTCAAGTTTACAGTGCCCATTGAAGCTGCAATGAAATCAAACTTCTAAGTTAACGTAAAAAAATGAGACGGCCGTTTATGCCGCAAAAAACGAATATTTCGACACTCTCAAGGGAATAAAATTTATAGGGCACTTTTCGTTGACTTTTCGTTTTAACTATGAAATTGGCAAGTAATATCGTCTTATACTACGAGTACAGGGTAAAATCTGAAAACTATACATTTGTAATTAAATCATAAAAAATATAGTCTTTAATTAAAGTACCTGCAAATTTGTACGGAACTCTCGGTGGGCGAGTCCGACTCGCACTTGTCCGGGTTTTTTATATATATGTTACATAACTAATACATAAAATTGTATCTCTTAATTTTATCTAAATCACAAATGTTTTGATTCGATCTCGTAGAGAAATACGATAGCCCTCTCCATAGCTCCAAATTGTAATATCTATTACTAAGTTTGATAGAACGCTGAGCGATCTTGAGCCCTCTTATGAGTTCACGTTTCTGTTTGTGTCCTATTTAATCATTGGTAACACACACTGATCAAAGACTTTCATCTTCGAACACGAGGAGATTTATAGACAAACTAAAGTCCCTGACATAACCCCGAGAATTAGCAAGCTGAAGTGGCGGTGAGCGAGGGGCATAGCTCAAAAAACTGACGGCCAGTGCGAAAGAAAGGTTCTCAAGAGAAGACCACGCACTGCAAAGCTCAGCTACGATGGCCCCCACTAGATGGAAAGACGATCTGATAAAGATTGCTGGAAACATGACGCACCTACATGACACATAACATAACATTTAATATAACAATTGAAAACGATAATTTTAATTGTAATTTTTACAGGGTTTAGTGGCTAAAGCGAGTGGTCTCGACAAAATATCAACTCTTACCATTACGGCGGGCATAATGCTGAGTCGAGGCCCATTTACTATTGTAGCACACAGTATTTACCTAGATCTCTTTTGTTTATGTTTTTCATATCTACTATTTAATGGTATCCTTTTTTATTTTCGCTGTCTTAACTGGTATGGATTGTGTGTCATTGTAGTATATAAATTATTGTCTAAATCTATATTTATGGCATTTTTCAAACTTTCGCGATCACTATACATGAATACTGATTTAAAGGGCAGTTGCAATATACACGAAACGTCGGGATAACAAATAAAAAATGTACATATGCGATAAATACCCGTTTATATCAGTAATTATGTACATCTAAGTCATTGAGTCCAGGCCGCACAAGATTCGTGGCTCTGGAAATCTTTGATAGAGGCTAGTATAATGATAGGCGCAATATTTGCCAATGTGGCATATACAGGATGTTCGGTAATATACCAACGATATTCAAGTGACGGTTTCTCAAATCATAAAAAAAGAGTTCTCGAATAAAAAACTACATATTATCAAATTTTAAAGAAAACCGACTAAGTTTGATGCTTAATTCGATATAAAACTTATTGCAATCGACATCCAAAAATAAAGGCCAATTTGATATTTCTTTTGGAAATGGCTTGGTTAGAAAGGGACAACAAGAGATATCTCGAGACGTCACCAATTAAGTATCTGTGGTTAGATGGCAAGCATTATGCAATAGCACAACATAAGTTTAATAAGTGTTCGTTTTTACATGCCCAAAATAAATTTCACATTTCTATGGTAAACATTTCACAAATTTATTTATTATGCTCATCAAAATAACCCCTTTCATTTTAATGCGTATACTATCATACATCAGGCTATCACACCAAAAGTATTGTTTAGAAAAAAAATACAGATTTATAGTCGTAGTAGTGACCTACGTCTAAGGGTATCTTCCTGACGAGGTTTTCCCCAGGGAATACAGTACAGGGCTCTTCAAATGGGTCGTTTTAATATTTTTAAAGGGTTTGCAACACGCTATTTATCCTTTGATCCACCTTTAATGTTACAAAAGTCCACAGGCTGATCATCAGGTGGACGGAATGCTCATTAGTAAATTTAAAAAATAGTCTAGTCCTGTAAAAAGGCTTTTTTATCATTTAATTAGTCATGCTTTTATATTTCTGCAAGTTACATTAACACACCCATATCTGCTTTTGTCTGCGAAAAAGGATAGGAATATAATAATAAGCCTAATTAGAGACGTAAATTTAACGTCGTATAAAAGATACTTTTGACAGGTATATTTCAATTAATCTGTGTAAATGGATTTGTACAAATTGTAAATAAGACAAGACCCGACATGAAAAAAAACAGATAACAATTTCTTGATATAATCCTGTATAATTTATTTCATTTCTGTTTAAATTATTCAGATCATAGCCTAATTATTTTTTGGGTCAATTAAAACATGCTGTATTCAGGTAAAAAAAATGTGTAAGAATGGCATTATTTGATTTTATTGAATTGTTTTAGAACTTGCAAGGTGTGTGCTACGCAGGTTGTGATAGGCTTAAGGCTTTTAATCAAATGTGGTTTTGAGGCTAAAATCAGCTCTTAATTAAGTTGATGATAAGACGGTCATCCTCCTTACATACCTTGAAGTTGAAGATGAAACAACATTACCTGACGATGTCATGTTCCTAGCGTTATTTATTTACTATTTGAGTATTTTATCTTTGAGTAGGTATAGTTTGCTATATACATATACCTATATATTAGTCAATTTTATAAGTATTATAATGTATTAAGATTAAACATTTATCTTTTTTTTTTTATTATACCTAAGAACATATGTGTAAATGTAATCATCCAAAGGTTGCCTGGAAAAGATCGCTTTCAGCGATAAGGCTGCCCATTGTACTGCCTTTTTGATCGAGTGAAGCCAGATCTCCAAATCAACTTGGGCAAATCGGCGTTGTATGTATGTATGTTTGTTTGTCCGAGGATAACTTTCGAAGCGTTGATCCGATCATCGTGAAATTTGATACATAGGTAGGTTGTGATAGCACAATTTTGGTGTGACTAAATCAGCTAAAAATGTGGGAGGGGGGGGGGGGGTTGTTGAGATATTGGGGTTCAAGAGGGGTAAATAAAAAATGAAAATGAGACTATTAGGTCAAATGAGACGTGAAATAAAAGGTCTTCATTAGTACATTTCGACCCCGTTTTTATTTTTAGTAAAGTTTTTGTAGCTTTTGAGTTATTAACCATAATAAAAACTAAACTTTGACTAAATTCACAGGGTACACACAGTGCTGTTATTTGGTATGCGTGTAGCTTTAGTATCATAAATATAGGCAAAAGTCTGAAATCCAGAATAACTGCAATTGCTGCTATATATGTACATATACCTATATATTAGTCAATTTTATAAGTATTATAATGTATTAAGATTAAACATTTATCTTTTTTTTTATTATACCTAAGAATATATGTGTAAATGTAATCATCCAAAGGTTGCCTGGAAAAGATCGCTTTCAGCGATAAGGCTGCCCATTGTACTGCCTTTTTGATCGAGTGAAGCCAGATCTCCAAATCAACTTGGGCAAATCGGCGTTGTATGTATGTATGTTTGTTTGTCCGAGGATAACTTTCGAAGCGTTTATCCGATCATCGTGAAAATTGGTATAATACCTATAATGATGGCACAATTTTGGTGTGACTCAATAAGCTAAAAATTTTGGGGGGTTGTTGAGATATTAAAGGAGATATTAGGGGTAAAAAAAATGAAAATGAGACTATTAGGTCTCATTTTAATTTTTTTTTACCAATAAAGACTAATAAATTACTAATAAATTAATATTACTAATAAAGACCTTTCATTTGACATCTCACTATTAGGTCAAGTGAGATGTCAAATGAAAGGTATTTATTAGTACATTTCGATCCCGTTTTTATTTTTAGTAAAGTTTTTGTAGTTTTTGAATTATTAGCCATAATAAAAACTAAACTTTGACAAAATTCACAGGGTACACCAGTGAACTCACAGTGCTGTAATTTGGTATGCGTATAGCTTAAGTATCACAAATATAGGCAAAAGTCTGAAATCTAAAATAACTGCAATTTGTACCCCAATAAAGTGTAACCAATTAACATGAACTCCCGTTACCTGTAATTTGAATGAAACAGTAGGTCAAGTTATTTGTTTATTTATTTCGTGGCGCTATGTTGATAGTCAAAGATTACGAATAATATTTTTTTTTTGTTTTTATGGTAGACTCGCGAGATCTCAGTTCGGGGCGAACCACTAGTTTATTCTAGCCTAGTACTTTCTTTTATGTTATTTCTGTTTGTGTGGTAATTCAATAAAGAGATAATTATCTCATTTTCAATATTCAAATAAAAAAAAAAAGATTTCAAAAGTTCCGACTTACAATGTACTAATAAATACTGTAATAACTGTAATAACTGTAATACTGTAATAAATTTTGCAGAGCTCGCAGCGCCTAATACCTTATCAATTTTGGGTATTGGAGTGTGCCTTAATCTGTTAGGGACTTTTGATGATACGATACCGTCATGGGGACACGAAAAATAACACTTGATGTTGGAAAGATCAAAAGCTTTGTGAACGCTTTAAATAAATATATGGGAGGATCGTAGATAAGTATGCAATCAAGACTGGAGTGGCTGCGGAATTCGCGGTGGTAAAAAGAGACTATAGTTTAATTTAAAAACTTGACTATACTCGTACAAGTAAATATAGTAACACAAGTAATTCTTTTTTTAGCGTAATAGATGGCAATAAAAAGGGCGTCCTTATCGCTGAGAGTGATCTTCCAAGAGCATGTAATTTCAACGTTGTGACACTGTAATGGTAAAATAACAAATGTGCTTTCATTGTAATTGTGTACTCTACTACTAATCACTTAGAATACTCTAAATCAATTTAAGCAAATCGGCGTTGTACGTATGTATGTATGTGTGTTTGTTTGTTTGAGGATAACTTTCGAATCGTTTATCCGATCATCGTGAAATTTGATATATAAGTAGGTAGTGTTAGCACAATTTTGGTGTGACTAAATGAGCTGAAAATATAGGGAGTTGTTGAGATATTGGGGTTCGAGAGGGGTAAAAAACAACCAAAATGAGACTATCCGGTCAAGTGGCACGTTTAATACGAGGTCTTTGTAAGTACATTTCGACCCCGTTTTTATTTTTAGTTTAAATCTTGTAGTTATTAAGTTATTAGCCATAAAAAAACAGAAATTTGACAAAATTCACAGGGTACACCAGTGACCCCACAGTCCTGAAATTTGGTATGCGTGTAGTTTTAGTAACACAAATATAGGGAAAAGTCCAAAATCTAGAATAACTGCAACCTGTACTCCAAAAAATAGCATGAACTCCTGTTACCTGTAATTTGAATGAAACTGTAGGTCAAGTTATTTGGTTGTGCATTTCGTGGCACTATTTTGCTATCAATTTTTTTATGAGAGACTCGCGAGATCGGGGTTCGGGGCGAACCACAAGTATAATTTTAATACTAAAATTATAGCAAAACTTATCTACTGTTGCCATTTGTAGACTCCATAAAGTTAGTAAGCCGTTTCAAGGAGAAAGTGTCTTCTTTATTTATAACAAACTCCCAAGTGATAAACAAAAATGTACAATTTATCAATTTATCAAATTTTTAGTATGTACAATTAATAACAATAATAAATAATGCTGGACATTTCACACAGTGCTATCAAGCCACAAACTAAGCAAAGCTATGGGAACTGGATAACTAATAGAATACTTATATACAAAGACATAAAAAAAACTATTTGGATGACTTGGGATAGAAATTGTTCCAATTCGATCAACAAATCAAAACTTTAACACGTAACTTAATAGCTATAATTAAAAAAAAACTGGTTAAGTGCAAGTCGAACTCGTGCGCCGAGGGTTTCGTACCTACCCATTATACCGCCATAATAAAATTGGTAATAAAACTTGTAAGTACCAAAATTTACCTAAATATACAACTTTTTTACTTTTTGTAATTTTTCATTTATTTGTGCTGACTTTTGTGGTGACCTTGCTTTTTGCCAAATTTCGTGATTCTAGGTCAACGGGAACTACCATATAGTTTTTCGACTCAAAACCCATATGGTACTTCCGGTTGACCTAGAATTGTCAATTTTGGTTTCAAGCAAGCAGCACAAGTAAAGGGAAAATTCCTAAATATAAAAAAGTCGAAAATTAAGGTAAATTTTGGTACTTACAAGTATCGCGAAAATCTAAATTTGTCCTAAATTTTTTTTCGTGTTGACTCAGGACCTTGATTTTTATACACCTACTAGGGACTATTAGACCTCAGTATCTGGTATAAATTTCAACTTGCTAAGTCCACCCGTTCCTGAGAAAATTGGTGGACGGACGGACACACGGACAGACATACGGACAAGAGAGTGATCTTATAAGGGTTCATTGTTTACCTTTTGAGGTACGGAACCCTAAAAATGGTATAAAATGACGATCTGATCTTTAAGATTTTACTGAACAAAGAAATTTTGATTTTGACTTAGACTTTGCAATAATGAAGCCTGACTGTGCATTCGACGTCATGACGTAGCATCTTGTAGCTGAACGTAATCTCATTAAAATGGATGGTAATAAACAAGATTATGCCTCGGGCTACTTGTACCTAAATAGCAGTATCATCGCATTTACCGATAACCGTAATATAGCGGCGGTAAAAAAAGGTGATTGGCGAACGCACCCAGACTCATTTACTAAGAAATCACTCACGCTCTTGACACAATATTCTACAACCATTTTTCGAGAGAGTCGTAAAGTATGTCTCAAAAAATATTGAAGTGATAACTACGTATGTTTTGTTTTACGATAATTGAGACATTTCGTTAGTAGCCAAACCAATAAAAGGTTTATTTTTACTCTGAATATAAAAAAATTACATCTACCAATTTACATTAAGTATGACGAACGGCCATAAACAATTTTTTATATAGAAAACTTGGATTCAGTCTCGCCAATCTTCTTTTTTAACGAAATTTCAGACCCATGGGCAATGGTATCCTTATTGTATCTTTTTTTATATTAAACTTGTAGACACACAAACTGACGGGCCTCCTGATGTTAAGTGGTCATCGCCGCCTATACTCCTGGAGCACTCGTGGTACTGCAGTCGCGTTGCCTAGCATTTAATACCCTATTTACACCTCTCTTGAAGGCGTTCATTTTGAAACCCACTGGAAAAACATCCGAATGAAGGTTATTCCACATCTTGCAGGTAGGAAGTATTGTTGTAGGAAGAATCGAGTGGGTGAAACGTACTGTGTGAGACTTTCACGCATCTACAATATGTGGGTGAGCTCGTTGCCGGGATTAAATTGAACAGCTCTTCTGAACATTCGCCGTTATATACATATTTTATAGAAAACGCTGAGCGCTGATGTGACGGCACAGACTCAGCGGCTCCAGATTCTTGGATACTACTGGGTCAACGACGATACGAACGGCTCTACTCTGCGTATCTATTTTGTTTTTGATATTGTATTTGTGTTTAATTTTGTTTTTGTATTTAATTTTTACATAATAATATGTCAATAATTCGTAATTCTTAATAATGCTGAAACAAATAAATTGAATTGAATGGGCATAGCACCCATTAGTGTAAATTTTTTTATATACCACCTGGAGATGGAACGAGCCTATGGCCCAACTGATGTTATATGGTAACCATTGCATATAACAAAATAGTGCACTGATGCACTGCCCTACGTCCATGAACTTGAGGCATACAGGTGTAAAGCCCCATGTGCCTGTAATATTACTGTTATATTTAGTATGTTATACATAAGAGGTTTTTACTTTCCAACATCCACCCACTACTGGGTATGCGTTACCACTTTCTCCGCTCCCATGCCAAACGCATCCATTACCTTTCTACGACTCGTGTGCTGTTGATCGACAATCTGACTGATGGACTTCCAACTCGTCTGCACCCTTCACGCGGTCACTACTTTGTTGCTACCTTCGTTCATCTTTCGTCTCCTATTCCACAAAAAAATTTTATTGTATGGCTTTAGAACAAAATAAAACTCAATGAAATGATGAAACTTTTTGTTTTATAACTCTTGAAAGGGAAAAGTTAACTTATAACAGGTACTGGTAACACGATAGGAAAAACCATTTCAATTCAGCAGTTTCAACTTAGACTCGGCGCTAATTATCTTTTGTTTTGGTTTCAAGTTTTTAAAGTTGGATTAAGATTTTACGAATTCATGAATTCGTTTTAACTACTTTGCAATAATGCAGCAAATTATAAACTTCTCTGTTAATAGACTTGTGAGTCAGTCACTAAAAGCGTTAATGAAATAAAAGCTTTGTTCTAGATGTATTTATATACAACAAAAGTGTTAAATCATGTTTTTAATACCTAATAAAGAATAATCTAATAATAAAGCTTCTAGGAGCTAAGTAAATAGGCCTAGACTAGCTCCCAAAGTTTAGTTAAATACATTAATCGTACAAGGTTCGTACACCAAATTAAGCGTATACATTTATTAATGGAATAATACTAAGAACTAATGTATTTAACTCAATTTTATTTTATGAGAAAATACTCGTTCAGAAAGTTTTCTAAACTTGAACAATTATATTATTCCATCTGTCTTTGAAATTGTATCGCGATGTCCAAAATTGTATTGAAGAGTTTCGTCGTCGAAATGATTCAACTTCAAACTTTTAAATGAAATCCTAAAGTTCCGAAAATAATAAGAACCAAGAGCCTCAAAGCAAAGAGAACTGTTGTAGGTATAATATCAGTAGACATACATAAATAGATCATGATAATTAATTATGAAATGACCAGGTAATCATCGATATCTCAATTACAAAGCGCTACACGAATATTATAAGATAGTACTATATATTTAATCACACAGAACCATCAATCGTGCAGGTAATTACATTCAGTCCATTGCATCCCAAAGTTATGTGATTGAGCTGCTGAACTAAGCAATAATTCTGCCAATATTCATTTCTATTAATAAAATGAATAGAAAATAAAAATAGAAATGTCTAGAAAAAAGTATTTACCTAAAATCGAAGACTACTAGCTAATCAATTAATAAACTTAGATATTTCACACAGCCCTAGCCCCAAACTAACCAAAAAGAACCAGAACGAGATTTTGTTTTATAATTTTGTATTATAAATACAAATAAGTAGAATTAGCATTTCAATTCTGACGACTCATGGAATCTAAAATTAAATTCAAAATAATCTCACCAACTCTAGTTACCATAAATTCCAAACTTGCTTTTTATTTCTCACTAAAACTCAGTCCGTTTCCATGATAAGACTTTATAGACAAAGGGAGAAGCAATTTTAGCAAGAATCAAGATCGTTTTGCTATTGTAAGGGAGTGTTGCCCCCAGACAGATAGATAACTACAGTAAATAGCGTTGATAGTGTGAAGTAAACCATTATTGTGTGGGACTACGTTTTGCAGGAATGATAATTATTTATTTGCTTCGAAACGAACATTTTATAGGCACCTTTTCTGTTATTTTTATAACTAGTGGTTCGCCCCGAACGGAAATCTCGCGAGTCTACCATAAAACAATAAAAATATTATTCGTAATCTTTGACTATCAAAATAGTGCCACGATAAAAATAACCAACTAACTTGACCTACAGTTTCATTCAATTACAGGTAACGTAGAGGTAGTAGGAGTTCATAAATTTTGGTTACCCTTTTTTGGGATACAAATTGCAGTTATTCTGGATTTCAGACTTTTGCCTATATTTGTGATACTAAAGCTACACGCATACCAAATAACAGCACTGTGTGTACCCTGTGAATTTTGTCAAAGTTTAGTTTTTACTATGGTTAATAACTCAAAAGCTACAAAAACTTTACTTAAAATAAAAACGGGGTCGAAATGTACTAATGAAGACCTTTTATTTCACGTCTCATTTGACCTACTAGTCTCATTTTCATTTTTTTTACCCCTCTTGAACCCCAATATCTCAACAACCCCCCCCCCCCCCCCACATTTTTAGCTGATTTAGTCACACCAAAATTGTGCTATCACAACCTACCTATGTATCAAATTTCACGATGATCGGATCAACGCTTCGAAAGTTATCCTCGGAAAAACAAACATACATACATACAACACCGATTTGCCCAAGTTGATTTGGAGATCTCGCTTCGCACGATCAACAAAGGAATGAGAAACATAAAAAATATCTTTATTTAGTAGGTATTTCCTTTCATCATCATAGGATGTCCACTGCTGATATCAGGTCCTTTAGATTTCCGTCTTTAGATTTTTACGACCACCCAAAAACCTTTATTAGTCGTGTCGTGTCGTGTGTGTGTGTGTATCTAGCTGAGGGGGTGGGGGGGAAGGGAAATGCGTAAATTGATGGATAATTTTTTTGATTAATCATAATAAATCAAGTGACTAGGTAATATTTGTACAAAAGCAGGCAATCTGTAGCTATTGCCCGATTGTCTGCATTCCCGGCATGTTCATACCTATCACCCGACATACAAGATACATTCTAGAACATTTTTATATTATCTAAAGTCTTTTTATCTCTGAAGATGATCGTTTGTCTTTAGATGATTCGATTGTTTTTGTCAGATTTTATATAGGTCGGTACATATAGGTATATTATAATAGGTTGGGGAAAAAGTCTTTTCGCATTATAGTATGTATGAACTTGTAATAAAATCTCTTTGGCTATACTATTTGTATCTGGCTGGTTTTGGTATCATTCAAAGTTTAAATTTTGAAGAAGATAATTCCAAATTCAAATTAGGAAAATGTGTGATTTTTATTTGTTTTTCGTACTGTAAAGATGAGTGAATCTAATGAAAAAATTCGATTAATTTAAAAATTTTACTACAAAAATGGTAAAAATGGAAAGCAAGCCGCGAAAAAAATTTGCGATGTTTATGGACCTAGTGCAGTGTCTGTGAGAGTAGCACAAATTTGGTTTAAGCGTTTTCAATCCGGAAATTTTGATGTCAAAGATGCACGTCGCTCTGGTCTAGTACTAGTGGTTTGCCCCGAACTGAGATCTCGCGAATCTCCCAAAATAAATATTATTCTTAGGGCGACTTGCACAACGATGCCTAAACATATTTAGTGGCTAAATATGATTTAAGCAGTTGTGAAATCATACAAATACTTGAAATTTAAACATGTTTAGTCGCTAAATACGTTTAGTGATCTTTGTGCATGCCGGCTTAAATCTTTAACTAATAAATAGGTCCCACAAAATGCATAACCAACCTACTTAACCTACAGTTTCATTCCAATTAGATGTAAGGGGGGTTCTTGTTAATTGGTTGATTTTTTTTGGGATACAAATGGCAGTTATTCTGGATTTCAATCTTTTGCCTATATTTGTGTAAAAGCTACACGAATACCAAATTTCAGCATTGTGGGGTCACTGGTGTACCCTGTGAATTTTTCCAATTTTTTTTTATGGCTAATAACTCAAAAACTACAAAAAATAAACTAAAAGTAAAAACGGAGTTCAAATGCACTTATGAAGACCTTACATTTGACGTCTCACTTGACCTAATAGTCTCATTTTCATTTTTTTTTTACCCCTCTTGAACCCCAATATCTCAACAACCCCCCAATATTTTAAGCTCATTGAGTCACACCAAAATTGTGCCATCACTACCTATCTATATACCAAATTTCATGATGATCGGATAAACGCTACGAAAGTTATCCTCGGACAAACAAACATACATACATACAACGCCGATTTGCCCAAGTTGATTTGGAGATCTCGCTTCGCTCGATCAATAATAATATTACGTTATTAATAGGGTGGTGTTCATTTGCCAGATTTCACTAAGGAGCTAGATCATTCAGCTCAAATTATAATAAAAAATTATTAACTGATAATTTTTTGATGAAATATTGCAAATAATTATTTAGCTAAAATACAGCCATGTTTTATTTTAAATAATTCAAATTCAAATTCAAATATTTTTATTCATTAAAATCACAAGGATCACTTTGAAACGTCAATTTTGCTGCCTGTTCCTTCGCGACCAAGCCAGGAAAGAAAGGCAAGAAACAAGGCTGGTTGTTTTTTTTAATGATCCTTTTACAATACATAATACAGAACATAAATTACGTCTAAATTGTAACATTTTGAACGAGTTGGAGCAATTTTAATCCCAAGCTTCTCTATCATCTAAATAATCCGATATTTTATAGTAGGCTCTTTTATAAAGATTTATTTCTTTTATAAAGAAATATCGGTTCAATTCGAGAACCTTTATCAGGGAGAGTGCGTTTCGCTCCGTAATGCGTCTCGCCTCGCACAGAGATCGCGCTCACCCTGATTAGGTTGAAATACCGATAAAACATTACGTGATTAATCCCGTATTTATAATAATGATAAATTATGAAAGTTTTCCGAGTAAAATATTAGCATTTTCAAAGTCTTTAAAGATATTAGTTTCTTAAGAATAAATTAAGTAATTTAACTAGTATTTTTTATCGAAACCACTACAAGTTACAAGCCAAGAATAAATTTCCTTCCATCGAAATTATTAGAAAACTTAACAAAACTGAAATACGTCGATAACGTACGCGGTTGGAGAGAAAGTCGGTCCTAACATACGAAGAACAGAGATAATTTAAAGGCGTTAGGTTTTTTAGGCGGTGATGTTAGATTACTAGAAATATTTTTACAGTGACTGCACTTATGGAAAATAAATAGATAAAAAAGTTCGTATAAGCTCATTGCCATCACGGATTGACGGCTGATTGCAGCCGATGCTAACTTCATAACGTGATCTTCGAAAGACGCACGGCAGTTCACTTTATTTCATCAGTCATCACAAGTAGTGACTGGCATTGAACATTGCCAAATTAAATACTTGAGCTAATCTATAACAATAATAATAACACGTATTTATTTCAGGTAACAACAGAAAAGTACAAGATGTTAAAACTTAATTCTACAGCCCATATAAATATACACCTTATTGACATAGATGTTATAACACTTAAAACTATTTGCTGGCATAGTCTACAACGTGTGACGCACTTGCGCTGTGTCGTGTAGTCGCCCGCGAAAACGACGAAATAACACACTTTTCGGCCAAAACTCTTATTATTATGTGTGTGTCCCATATGTCTCGTGAAAGTTGTCGTCAATATGTAGGGGTACAACAAATGACATCTATATTTCTCCAAGCCAGCAATGAATCCAATTATAGGCCCTAGAGCGGACATGTTAAATGATTCCCATTCCTTGGCCCTGTCTTACCCCTAGCCCTCAATAATGTTGCGTCGTTGTATGTATGTCAATATAAAGTGCCGGGCTTTTTAATAAGTTGCCTTGTCTGTAATCATTAGGTTGTCGGAGGTTTGTATTTCTTAAATAAATTGTAAATATTATATCTGTTTTTAAATGTATAGATTTTCAAAATAAAGGTAAAGTTAATTAAACAGAGAAGGCAGCTCAAACATAAAATAAGTTTCACACAACTTATTCACTTAAAAAAACTTTTCAAGTTTGGGGTCTCAGATGTCCCAGATCACATTCAAATGTCCATCAGAAAGTAATATTTTCTGCCCAGGCCTAACACGATATATAATTATATATTGGATTATTACCAACCTAACCCGAAAATGATCCTGACCCGGACAGGATGATACGTAGCATTCCATGCATAGAAAATTTAGCACAGAAAGCAGAAAATTAATCCGAAATGGGAACAGCAGAGTACATCAAAGGAACTTTTGAGTAGGGTCAATGTAAATGTTGGGTTTCAGGTATTATAACAGTGTTTCGGATCTTACAAACTAGTAAACTACGCCGGATATTATTCTCTATATTTTAAGTATTTTCAAATAATACTAAATGCAAATCATCTTGGTATAATCTACGCAATAAATTTAAGTGATATTCACGAATTGAATTTTGTTGATTATACAAACAAAAGTAATTTGTAACTAAAAATGTATTTATTTTGAATAATAGAAAGAATATACAAGTATATCGGTCAGGCACCACATCCATGCATAAATGTATTGGCACAATCTTTAACGGGTTAAATAATTTTAAAATATTTAATATGGGATCTATTATTTTAATGTTAGACAAAGTGAAGAAAAAAATTGTCTAAAATACGCACAGTTAATCATTAAACATACACGTTACTACAGTTAAATAAATGATAAACTAGAGTACATGAATTGGGTCACAATAAGTAATAGTAGAACCGCCAAGTAAAATAATAGGAATGTATTTTCGCCACGTGTTCTCTCGTCACGTATCTCCTACGTGAGGTAGCTGACGACTCCTAGGTGTTACTAAAGCAATGGAACACATGTGACCCGGTCACCTGGGGATCGGTAACGAACATACTCAGTGCTGAGAGGAATGCATCTTTTGATGTCGGCTATCTGAAGTTTGTGCTCAATACTCAATACATTTATTTCTTTCAGTTTAAAGAATCTTTATTTCTCATTTATAAAACATATGGCCACTTACATTGAGAATTTATAAACTAGGTAACATTTTGTATCGTCTTAGGTAAGTAGGTTGGTCAAATACAGGTTTACATTAGGCAAGAAGGGTAGGGTAGTTAATTAAACATAAAGTTAGGAAAGTAGGTAGATAGGTAAAGTGTCCAAGTAAATAAGTCCATATCCTACGTATAATAAAAACAACAAAACAAATAGGTTGATGCGTGCGCACATAAAATATGTAGTTCCTAAGCACCTATCTTCCTCCTATTTTGTCAGTGCTCGAGTTATAATAAGGTAGTGAGTGTAGTTTATTAAGTGCATTTGTTGTTCCTCATGTGTATTTTGCTTGCTGTTGATTTTAGTAGATATACATTTAAGTTCGTCGAAATTTCCTTTTGCTTTTATGCTTCTTACATTGGCGTAGAAAAAAATTAGACGTTATTTGGAAAAAGGTATGGTTTGGTAGTTGTTTACCAGTAGGTGCGTTACGTTATTGGTTTTGCAGGTAGGTTCGGATGGTCATGCTACTGGTGAGGATTTAAGTTTTTTGGTGTTAAAATGGTGGGTATACCCTTTTGGTATTTTATTGTGAGGTCTGGTTCGCCATTTTCAGTACGAGGGCAAGTTCATCTTTAAGATCAGTAAGGTACTTAAATTGCATCGGAGTCTGGTCGGAGAATATTTTAATCGATTTATCTGAACGGCTTCCTGCGTAGAATGCTCCTCACGGTGGATGAGTTGTCGAAACATAGTGTTACGCCGAGGCTGTTAAACAATGAGTAATAATCGAACCTTCTCGAACGCTTTTGTCTTGCTGTGTTATTGTTGCTATTGTTTGTGGTTTCGCAGAATGGGGAGTGGCCATTGTGTCGAGGGACCGACTCTTTCCTGGAAGGATCGACATCGTTCTCGAACAATCGAAATGTGTGCGATATAAATAGGCCGGAGAGATGGCCGGACAGTCAGTCTCAGTCAGTGAGTGAGTGAGTCTCAGCGAGGCCCTGGAGGACTGACGTGGAGAAGGGTCTCGCGTGAACAGTAGTTGCTCGCCAGTCAGTCTGGATTAAGCTATACGTGCGAATATTTCGGTGACTTTAAGTGGTGCACCAGTGATGTGAATTAATGTGTTGTGATACGTGTGACCAAGTTCGTGTATTCATCGTCATCGTGTTGAATAAAAGTGTTATTTTGGTTGGATCGATTCCCATTATTTTATCCCGAACCCTCAGCTCGTAACAATACTTTAATCCTGCGGCTTTTTTCCGCTGTGTACTTATCGATACGGAAAACTTTTGTAGATTTTGGGCAATCTTAAACGAGAGCAGAAATAGTGGCATTTACTTTTAGTTCATCAAACTTTTGTATATCACTTATGCCTGGATGCGGCTCCGGTAACCCCACGATTATAACCTTTCTCTCTGGATTTATGCGTTCATGTAGTTCTTGAATTGTTTTCGCGTTCGTGCCGGGTAACGTTGATTCAATACGCGTTTCTAGCGAGGAAATTTGCTTATCATAAGTGGCAAACCTTGCGTTTACTTAAATAAATGACGTTTTTATTATATTTTGCTCCTGCACTACTGTCGACATAAATGTCTATTTTTATATATTGCTTTCACATGGCGACCAATGTGTTACAAGCAGTAAGTAGATTGTTTCACATATGTACCCTGGCAGGGTATTGCAACGGGAACGCAGACCATGTTTTCGTATCTAAATAGTTAGGCATGCTGTTTACTCTTTACAATTTATTCGTTATTTTAATTTTATATTAGGCGATATTTTTAGTTTTAGATTTACTGTAGTAATTATATATGTAGAAGGTTATCGTGGGGTGCTATTTGAAATAAGCAATTTAATTAGTTAATCTACCTATCTACTAATCTACCATGTATAATTAGCGAACCTCCCTTCTCAGACGCCAATTGCCTTCTTATCAAAGTTGGAGATCATTCAGTCATTGTAGCTCTATATCGGTCTCCCTCATTCCGTAACATTGACAAGTTTATAAATTCCCTTGAGTTTTCCCTAAAGTCAATAAGTAGTATTCCAAACACAGCTATTATAGGAGATATAAATATAGATATCAAGAAAAATAATAGCGACGGAAAAAGCGTGGATTATTTGAATTTAACTGCTCAGTTTGGTTACCTACCGGCAAATCTCTTTCCGACGCGAGATGGCAACTGCCTAGATCATGCAATTATAAGAACAAAATGTCCACCAGCCTATTCATTTGTTCTACAGAGTCCAATCACCGACCATCTTCCTATCTTGCTATGTCTATCTTCAAACAAACAAATAAATAAAAATTACAAAAACTACTCATTCAAAAAAATAAACTACGATACGGTCATTAATATCCTGAGAAACAACTTAAAGATTCAAGACATTTTAACCATGAATGATCCTAATATGGCTGCATTTACCCTTGTTAATATATTATCAAATGCTTTACACTTAGGTACCACAATACACAGACCTATTTCTTATAGACATCGCATTGCCAAACCCTGGATAACTCCAGGGCTATTAAGGTGTATTCGGCATAGGGACAATATGCACACCAAAGTAAAAAAATGTCCTAACAACAACATTTTAGTCAGGAGTTATCGAAGATATCGAAATTTTTGCAACAACTTGCTTAGACAACTTAAACTGGCCTACGAGCGCGCAGAACTGGAAAAAGTATCTGGTAACCCAAAACAGACCTGGAAAGCAATCAAAAGAATTACCAACATTTCCCAAGAAAAATCTGCTCCAACAGACCTACTTCAATGTAAATCCAATCCCCAAAAAGCCGCTAACCATATCAACAACTATTTTGCGGATATTGGTCAAAAACTGGCAGAAAAAATATCATCGAACTTTAATAATGCTCAGATTACTACAAATATTAAACCACAGTCACATCACCGATCTTTTGTATTACTTGCTGTGGACCAAAGTGAAGTAGAAAATGCTTTACTGGCCCTTAAAAATGATACTGCTCTTGGATGGGATGGCATTTCATCCAGGCTACTGAAATCAGTCAAAGAAGTTATAGTTCCCTCTTTGACTCATATTATCAACCTTAGCTTCTCTACAGGCGTGTTCCCTGAGGCTTTTAAGCGATCAATTATTCACCCTATTCACAAGAGTAGTCCTCGAGACAGTGCCAAAACTACAGACCAATTTCTATTCTCCCTGCGCTATCAAAAATTATGGAGAAATTGCTGAACAAAAGACTGGTTAACTACTTAGAAAGCGAAAAACTATTTTCAGATTACCAATTCGGGTTTAGAGCATAATCAACCGAAATGGCAGTTTCAAGTTTAACCAAATTCATAGTTTCTAGCGTTGACTGAAGAAAGAAATGTGTTGGCATATTCCTGGACATGGATAAAGCTTTTGACACAGTCTCGATACCTATACTCTTGAACAAGCTTGAGAGCCTCGGAGTAAGGGATATATCGTTGAAATTATTTAAAAGCTACCTCACAGGTAGGACCCAGCGAGTTTCTATAGATGATGTGGTCAGTGATGATACACAAATTTCCTTTGGCGTCCCACAAGGCAGTATTTTGGGCCCAAGTCTTTTTCTCGTGTTTATAAACGAGTTATGTCTCTACTCTCCTCCACACGGCAAAATCTTCACATTTGCTGATGACACGGCCCTTGTCTTTGAAGGAGATACTTGGGACCAAACACGGTACTATGCTGAACAGGGTCTTCTTAACGTAATCTCTTGGCTGAAGAAAACCTACTTTACTTAAATTTACTGACACTTAATCTAGACAAGTCGAAATTCATTGCTTTCAATATAAAAAATAAATAAAGCCCCTGTGTTTAACCTACAAGCTCACTCTTGCGAACCCAAACCGAATAACGTATGCGACTGTATACATCTAGAACAAGTACAATCAATCAAGTATCTGGGAGTGGTTCTTGACTCACAGATCAATTGGCGTGCCCAGATTGAGGCTGTAACTACTCGTACTCGCAAACTGATCTGGGTCTTCAAGAACCTACGACCAATCGCCAATTATGATCTCTTGAAAACTGTGTACTATTCTCTCTGCCAGTCCGTCCTAGGATATTGCATCTCGGTCTGGGGAGGAGCGTGCAAAACAACCCTTATTAAAGCAGAGCGAGCACAAAGATCAGTGCTCAAAGTTATGTCATTCAAGTCCTTTCGTTATCCCACTGCTTCTCTTTATAGAGAATGCCAGGTATTATCCGCCCGTAAGTTTTATGTATTGCACACTGTCATCCTATACCACAAAACCCTTTACTTTGATTCCATGACAGCTGGTGAATCACGATCTATCAGGTTTATCAATATTACGAAATGTTCCACAAGCTTTGCAAGACGGCAAAATTATTTTATGAGTTCTTATATCTATAAGAAACTCAACAAACACCTAAATTTGTTCCCTCTAACATCCTTCAAATGTAAAATAGTAGTCAAAGACTGGCTACTAAATCTAGACTATGCTTCTACAGAAGCTATTCTAGCCGCTCCCTCCTAGATTAACCACTATTGTATTTATGTCATAATATTATTTTGTCATCTGTATGTATAATTTCAAATTTCTATTCTTATTCTTTTCAAGTGTAAATTATTACTATTTTATCTATCAATGTATTTAGTAATTATATTATAACAATAATTCTAAGTTGATTTATTAAATTCAATTGTAATTTTTTTATACTATCAAGCCCGGCGGAGGGCATTAGTATGCCATAACACAGGTTTACCTAGTTTGGATACTAATGCGATCCCACCAGGATCCGTTTATGTGAAAGACAATTACTTCTTGGATTGTTTATGTTAATTTGATGTCTGTTATAATTTAATAAATTTCATTTCATTTCAGTTAAAATTTAGTATAGATTTTTCTTAGCTTGCTTATTTTTATCAACAAAACACTTAGATAATTTGACAGATTTTGATGCTAAGCAAACATTTGGTATTTAAGGGAACTCAGATAAATCTTTAAGTTAATTCATTTAATAATTAAATTATTTTTACTTAATTGAATAAATTAATAATACTAAGCAAAATGTCAACTTATGTTTATTTTTCAAGCTTATATGTAAGTGAGCCGGCCTCAATATCCGGCCTTCGTTTGTGTTTTCCGCATTCACTCATAAAAAGCCTATTAGGAGTTTCATAGAAAATTAAAAGCACAAATAATAATTTAGTAATCCATCGAAGAAAACGATTTCCTCAATGGGGATTGGGTTTTCATAACTTTTTTTCTATTATTGCGAAGCAATCGTATTTCACCTTTTACTTTCTCTCCATTTCATCTGAAGATATAACTCAGGTATTTTATAAATGAAAGGTCGAAGCCGGAAAAATGTCAGCTCGTTCGAACAAAAGTGCGAATAATGGGTTCTTGTTTGCCACTTGTTTTCCTTTGTAGTGATTCTTATTCGTTATTTTAGATAAATTGTTCTTGATAAATGCATTGAACAAATGCCACAAAAGATTATTATAAATACGGTATTTATCACGTACCATTTTATCGGTGTTTCGACCGACAATGTTTCAGTTCAATTCGTGAACCTTCATCAGGGTGAGTGCGATCCGCTCCGAATAACGTCTCACCGCGCACTGCGCGCTGCAGCCCACTGCGCGCGAGTAGACGGGCGCGGTGGTGGGGATTGCGTCACCGATGGCCCAGCGCGTTAACAGGCTGCTTCATCATCATTATCATCACTGCTGCTCTCTTCGGTAGTTCTCGGTACAGGCAAACACACAACACTATGTCTTTACCAGGTTCACTTAATCCTCTGTCGCTTGCATCATGAAGACATGACCTCCAGGCTGGCGGTAGAACCTCTATAAAGTAAGTATAATAATGACCTGTATAAAGTATTTACATTGTAATAATGTGAGTATAACTGAGGTGGTTCTAAACGATATCAGTTTAACGGGTTTTAAGTTTGTAAGGGGTTTTTTAAACTTATAATTTTACTTTTACAGTCTCATTTTAAGTCTCAACTCAGTTGCACTTGGTGAAACTACAATTTTGTTATTTTCTTGTATCTCAAATTAATAACAACCAAAGTTTGTTATAATTGGACAAGTTCTTGAATCTTGAAACGCACTCTAAAACTTAAGCACTTATTATGCAGTGTTGCGGTGCATAACTTTGTTTCTCAAGTATGTACAATCTTCCAACAAAAGGTACATATTACAAGCAGCTTAAGATAAACTTAAACTGTAGCTTACTTATCCATCTAGCGATAGCGGGAGCTAAGCTCGGCAAGTTCGCTGGCAGTAAAAAACTACGTCATCAGCGCTGCGATTTTAGTAAATTGGTAGGACTTCCAGGTATCTTTGTCATTCTACAGGAAACTTTGAAATATCTATGTTTATTCGAAAGGGACTGATTTTCGTGAAAATAAGTATAGATATAAAATTATATAGAAATTAAATTTAATTCACGTTTTTTAGTATTTATCAAACTTTCACGATCTCTATACATAACTACAAAGAGATGGTCAGACCTCATCAAGTCCATCGCACACTACCATGTCTAAATGTTCTCGCAATGCCTTCAATAGAGCTGAATGGAGACGCATCGCTAGAGCCGCTACTCTAGAGCCAAGACCTGTCATAACCACGACCGCTCTGCCAAGAGTCCCCGACTAAGAAGAATACATAATTACTGATTTAAACGAGTATTTGTCACGTATCGTCGTGATCTGTCTAGCATTAAGTTCACCTGTGTACAGATTATATTTATTTTCTGCAATAACGAATTTTCATAAATCCTTTAATTCGTCTGTCATCTCAGTGCGTAGATACGGTTAGTGTAGTGGGTCGTAATATGAACGAGGACATTTCTGATTCTGTAAACCAAGTGAGGGTAGTTGCTGCACCTGCCATCACTTCTCGACGGTAACTCCAAGAACTCCAGTCTGCCCGGGACCACGGCTGTTTTAAACAGTCAAAACGTCGGGATAACGGGCTTTTTTCAAGGAAATTATTATGAACTTTTTGTTTACCGTAAGTCAGCAGTTATTAACCCAGCTTAAATATAAACAAATGTTTGACTTACGGCCATTTACCAACAAGAGGATAAGTATACTGATGTTTATAAAAAAAAGGATGTCAAAAGAACACTGAATTATGAAAAGTCGTAAAAAAAACATTGTTCTAATAAGTGAGGTCAATGCCTCTTTTGGCTTGACATACATATTCCTAAGTGCGTATACACGAACGGTAAATGAAATATAATACACTCGGTAAAGTTTATACTATGAGCAAAGAATACTAGTTTACTAATTTATTACATAATAGATCTTTGCTAATATTATGAGTTCTAATTAGAGATCAAGACGCAGCAGATTTAACGCAATCATTACTGCAGTAGGTAAGAAACAGAAATTGATAAAACAAATGCAGCCATTTCAGATGTTATTGCGGCTTACTCCATTCTCCATTCCTACACTGAAAAAACGAATAGGTTGAATTCCATAATGTTGATTCCATTTAAGTTGCGTTAACTTATTATTATGTTTAATCAACTATTATAGTACATTTATTTCTACAAAAATTAAATTGTTAAAAATTAATAGGTTAAACCAACCACTAAAAGGGGTTATTACAACACACCATTTTTGGTATATTCGAATCTAAGTACTTAAGTCTAACTGATAATTTAGTAAAAGTCAACATGTTAATGAAGTTGAGTCAACAAAATAACTAAGTTAAATATATGTAATCAGGTCAAATTTATCTTTATAGTTCAACTATTTTTATTTTATTAATTCAACAAATCATGTCGGTAGGTGCAAAAATCAACCTAAAATATAGGTTGAAAAAAGGTTAAAACAACTTATTAAAAGTACTTGACCGTCACTGGAAGCTTTATATAATGAGAGAGCATATCCGTTTCCGTCGTATTTCTCTCTTTTTTCGTACTTTTTTACCTAGTGTTTCCGGTCCAGTGGCGACACCTGGCGGCCGTGCGCCATTTTGGTTTCGTTAAATGTACCGCACCATTTGGAATTCATTGGCGTTTCGTATTCCGTCGAAGCAACACCTGCACAGCAGCTCTGTCTCTGTGTCCGTTGCAAATTCTTTTAAAAATAGTTTGTAGTGAAAGTGAATAATTACGTAAGTAATATTTTTTATTTTATATTTAGCTATTTTGCTAATTTACAATTATATTGCAGCCTACCTACACTAATAGGTACTGGATCATTATTTTAACGGGTTTTCCGTTCGGATCTTGTACATTGTTTTTTAAATCTACTAAGGCTATTTCGTACGATAAGGTAGTATAAAGATTTAATTTATATGTGTATATTTTATAGCGAGATATTTAAACTTATTTCTTTGCTAGTTATGGATAATAATGAACCTTTCGCGGCTGCCGAGCCACTGGTTATGGCCGGCCCGAGTAGAGGTGCTCGCAAACGTGCTCGAAGCAGCTCCAGCAGCAGCAACTCGACGAGCAGCAGTTCATCAAGCTCATCTGCCTCAGCCGGTGATCAGCGAGGATCTGCCAGCAAGAAGCGGCGTCAGTGCCGCCACCGCCGCAAGAAGACAAAGCGCACTCAGCGTTCAGACCGCAAGGTGGATAAACTGGTCCATGATATGGGTGAGTTCCGAAACATTGTTACCAATTTCATATCCGGAAATAATGCAGGTCATTACGATGCTGCGTCACTCTGTTCTGAAGTTAGTGGAGAGCTATACGAACATCATAACGTCACTGACGAACAGTGTGTTGACGATGATAATCGAAATGTTAGCGATTTCACCTTTGATATCAACACAAAATTAAAGGAACCATCTGTTCCGAAAACCCCTGATAGGTTTCTGAAGATGTTACTTGAGGTTCAACGCTTAGGTAGTACTTCTTGGTCGGAAGTGAGATACGCAGATACGCAAAAAACATATAACCATACTCCAGGTTTCATAGACCTGGAAACAAACGATGAGGTTAAAATATATGACACCCTTCGTCATCTGGCATATGCTGATAGATCTTATGCAGCTATAACTTACTGCATACTAAAACAAAAAGAAACGTTGCAGGAAGGTATTCGCAATCTCCTTTTATGGGCTAAAAATACAGATGTTAATTTTAACAATCTGAGCGGAAAGGTTGAAGAGCTTTTTCAAAAAGGGGATTTAAGTAAGGTTTCTTCAGACCTCTTGCAATTAGTTTGTGGCCATCGTGCCGAAAGTATCGAAATGCGTCGGGAAACTATAACAAGTCAGGTAAGGGACCCTTTGGTTAAAGCATCATTGAATCGGATACCTCCGTCTTCTACTTACATATTCGAGTCTGAACCGTTCACTGCGACATTAGAAAAAGCCGGAGGGGTCCGTAAAGCTTTTTGGCCCGTAAAATCAGAAAGGTTCTCGCAAACTAGATCTAATCAGTCTCAAAGCCGCCCCTCGCGGGGGCAAGGCGTACGAAAGCCAGCAGTTCCATCGCGTGGAGCTCAATGCACTTTCCACGATCAAGGTTCCCAAATGCATATGCATCCTTGTAACAATCCACCCTCGCGGGGTGGCTACCATCATGCGAACTATAATTACCGAGGTCAATCCTCGAATATTCAGTATGAACACCAAAATTCTTATGAGAGAGGTTCATTTCACAACCGAGGCTCGCGACCCGATCGTGGCAGTAACCGAGGATACTCAAAGGTTCCGAGAGGTTACAAAGGGAACCAAAAACGTTACAAGCAATGACTCGAAACTATTTCAAGCAGGTCAGTTAGCGCGTTTCCACTCACAATGGAAAGAAATGGGGGCACCAGAAACGGTGTTAAAGTTAATTCAAGGGTACCGTATACCATTTTTTCAGAAGCCTCCACTTGTTTACCCAAATATAATCAGAGGTCCTTTTCACACGCCTGTTTCGGACGAAATGTCTGTCATTGTGCAAAAAATGAAAAACCAAGGCATTTTAAAGGTAGCTCAACCCTCACCAAGTTTCATATCTCCTCTGTTTCTGGTGCCAAAAGCCGACGGATCAGCCCGTCCTATATTCAACCTCAAAGCGCTAAACGACTACGTAATGACCGAACCCTTCCACCTCATAAACATGTATCGCATTCCAGATTTTCTGCAACCGCAGGACTGGCTCTGCAAGATAGATCTCTCTCAGGCTTACTTTCATTTAACAATGGCAAACTCGCACAGGCGCTTCCTACGCCTTGTATACAACCAAGAACTGCTAGAGATGACTTGCCTTCCTTTCGGATTGAGCACAAGCCCAAAAACTTTTTCGATACTCACGAATTGGGTGGCTCAAATATTACGAGAAAGGTGGAATGTGAGAATCCTTGTATATCTCGACGATTACTTAATAGTGAATCAAAATATGCACCTTCTTCTCAAGCATGTCGAGATCACAGTACGTACATTGCAAAATCTCGGGTGGCATATAAATTTCGAGAAGTCTGTTCTCAAGCCACAAAAGAGCATAACTTATCTAGGAGTACTGTGGAAACCCTGGAACAATCTAAAAACCTTACCCGAAGAAAAGTCGATAGGGATAATCAAAAAAGTAAGTCGGGTTCTCGAGGTAAGAAAAGTAACGTTAAAAGATTTACAGAGAATAGTAGGACTTCTAAATTTTGCCAGTTTTGTTGTACCTCGAGGACGACTCAACCATCGTCAATTGCTCATGTTCATGAATTCTATGCTAGACCTATCATCCAAGGCCTATCCACTACCTCTGGATGTTCGCAAAGAATTGAATTGGTGGATTCGGAATTGCCGGTTGGCAACGCCGCTTCATTATCCTCCGCCGGCAAATTTTCTTGTAACAGATGCGTCAGACGAAGCTTGGGGGGCACACATAAACGATCTGGCTCTTTCCGGCTCTTGGTCGCAAGAGGAGCAAGCACTACATTGCAATCAGAAAGAAATGCTAGCTATTCTTCATGCACTTCAGAGCCAAGCTCACGTACTGCACCACAGCTCGATCCTTATTCAATGCGACAACAGGACTGCAGTCGCTCACCTTCGAAAAGAAGGAGGAACGAGATCATTACAATTGCTGAACACAACTTATCAAATTCTAAAATTGTTAGATCACCATCAAATTCACTTCAGCATACACTATATCCCAGGCAAGTACAACAATCACGCCGATCACTTGTCGCGAAATCGCCTACCTCCGGAGTGGCACCTACTGTCGGTCTGTACGGATATAGTGTTTGCAAAGTGGGGAACCCCGATGATAGATTTGTTTGCCTCGGAGACCGCGCACGTAGTTCACAATTACGTGTCTCGAGATTTGAGAGACCGTCAAGCCCTGTTTCACAACGCATTCAGTGTTCCATGGAATTATCCACTTGCGTGGGTGTTCCCACCACCGTTCCTAGTCCCAAAAGTGTTGACTCATCTAAATCAGTCGACGGGGGTTTACCTAATAATAGTACCTCGATGGGAAAGGGTATTTTGGCGCGCGGACCTCAAAGCCCGAGCGCTGGCTGCGCCGTTAACCCTGACAAATCTGAAGAAACATCTAATCGACACGTCCACGGGCCTCCCTCCTCCGCAAGTCGAGAACATCATTCTAGAGGTGTGGAAATGTGGGGGTGGTCCAAGGCGATAGAAACTTGGAACACTGATCAATTGACGTTGCTTAAAAATTCTTGGCGAAAGTCAACTCGGAAGACCTACGAGGTAGCTTGGAAACGTTGGATTTCTTGGTCTATTCCTAAGAACGTGGACACAATAAATCCTACAGGTTCGCAATTAGCACAATTTCTGTCCGATTTACATTTAATTGATAACTTGTCATATAATACAATACTTTTACACAAGTCTGTTGTTTCTACCTTATGTAACGCTGAGACATCGAGTCGATTAAGCTCTCACGTTCTAGTAAGACATATTTTAAAGTCAATTGCTCTAAGAAATCCAAAGTCTTCTAAACCACCGGTCTGGGATATTAGTAAACTTACTTCTTATTTATGTAGTTATACAATAGATATGAAAAATGTTTTTCAAGTATCTCGTCATACTGCTATACTATTACTCCTTTGCTCAGGAAGACGCATTCATGATTTGACCTTGCTTACAATAGATCCTGACCACTGCATCAGATCTGATGATGATATTATATTTTGGCCTCGATTTGGCTCGAAAACTGACAGCAGTAACTATAGGCAATCTGGCTGGAAACTACTTTTAAATGCAAATAATTTAAGATTAAACCCTGTGTTTTGGATAAAGGAAACCATAACTTTATTAAATGAAAGACGCAACGCAGCTCAATCATTTAATCTATTTATTACAGTAAGAGGTGTAGCTAAGCCCGCCTCGCGCACTGTTATAGCAGGTTGGGTCAAAACTTTGTTTAGAGAAGCCAGCATTACAGCTCCCCCAGGAAGCATTCGATCTGCGGTAGCTTCCAAAAGTTGGTTGGAAAATCACCCACTTGATGAAATTTTAGCCAGAGGGAACTGGCGATCAGCTAATACATTTCAACAGTTTTACAGACGAGAAGTTATTACCAGCAATCAACTTGAAAATGTTACACAAATGTTTCAACCAATAAAATAATTTGTGATTGTTTGATTTCCGATTCTATTGAATTATATAGATTATAATAATTAATTAACTGATTGTAAAAAATTATAACTTGCATATTAAGTTAACAAAATACATGTTTAAATAAGAACTTACTATTGTTTATTTTTAAATTTCGTGTCACATTGGCGATATAATAAGTTTCATGTGTATTATTAAGTGGCGTCACCAGGCGATAACAAACAGGTCTCATTATATAAAGCTTCCAGTGACGGTCAAGTACTTTTAATAGCAGCGTTTTACCTGAAATAAAACGCATATTAAAATACTTACCTCACTGGAAGCTTTCACTTTTAATTCTGCCTGGTGAAAATGAGCCAATGAATTCCAAATGGTGCGGTACATTTAACGAAACCAAAATGGCGCACGGCCGCCAGGTGTCGCCACTGGACCGGAAACACTAGGTAAAAAAGTACGAAAAAAGAGAGAAATACGACGGAAACGGATATGCTCTCTCATTATATAAAGCTTCCAGTGAGGTAAGTATTTTAATATGCGTTTTATTTCAGGTAAAACGCTGCTATTATTTCTTTCAGTCTATAAGAATGCTTATATTAGACAAGCATAAACCAAGCCGATCTTAAGCCAGTTTATAATTTTATTGTATGTTTATAAATAACGCAAATAGTTCAGCGGTACACAACTAAACCTTTTTGAAAACCCTTTGAAAATCATTTCTAACTTAGGCATCTTAAATGTTTAATATCCTATCGATATTATAAAGTTAGTTATTATGAGGCTATGTTTTACGAATAATATAAAATTACGATAAATATATCCAACCTAAAGCTTCACAGATCGTGTTAAGTGATTCATTGAATACACATAAATATTATCCAATCATTAGGTATTCAGTCGTTTATTGATTATCCTATAAACCTGAGAATTTTCTGAAAAAGTCGCGACCGTGTTAATCTATTTTTCCGCACCATTAAGTACACTCTCCACCAACACATCACAAACTAATATTGTAAATGCAAAAGTTTGGATGTTTGTTTGTAACTCAATCACGTCGTAACGGCTGAACCCGTTTCGATAAAATTTAGTGTGTACGTAGATTTTAACATGGATTAACACAAAGGCTACTTTTTATCCCATAAATCAGGTCCCGTGGGATAAAAATAGGGTGTCAAATCAAGTTGCAACAGCGAGTTTAGCTTTATTTCTAGGTTACTTACACACTTAGTAGTATAACCCGTATGAAGTCGCGGACAACAGTTAGTAGGCAATAAGTACGAAATAGAATTGATACTTAAGAAGGTAGGTATCTACTTGATACCTTCCTTCATCATTCATTTGACTACTCTTGGTACCTTGACCTAGGGTTGCCATACGTCCGGAATTTTCCGGACATGTCCGGTAATATAGGTAACGCATACAAAGTCGCGGGCAACAGCTAGTATAACATATGTGTATAGTTATTGCTTAGCCCACAATGATTTAGCAAGCTTCATCATATCAGCCCTATGACTTCCAATGCTGAACCTCCTTCTCCATAAATTCTCTGAGCAACCGATCTACTGCGGCTTGCACCTAATCCCAAATTTAATAGATTTATTAGAAGGCATAATGGACAGATATTTTATTCAAATACATTTTGAATTGTTAAGGTTTTTATAATCATCCCACTAAATTACGAACCAGGCGGGATTTAAACTAGCAATCTTCCCCTTGTCGGATAACACTTAACAATAAAAACAGTGGCACTCCGGGAGTACCGACAGAAGTGAAAACTTGAATAAAAGCAGACTACACTACAAATAAATAAATACAGAGGTGTCAGTGTCGGTGACATGTGTCAACAGTCAGTGTTAGTATTCAGTGACAGGTGTCGGTAACAGTGTCGCAAGTTCAATGATTTTTTCCCATCTCAAAAAATGCTCAACGCGTAAAAAAGTTTTCACTTCAATAAAATAAAACTGTAATGGAACATATATTTTTATACATATATTAAATTTGCTTAACTGAAATACTTTTCACTACCTTTGTGAATCTATGTCTGTTTCTAAGCTACCAAATGAAATGGACATGGATAACAAACTCAATTTAGCAGAATTTCATGTGAATTTTGATAAAATTATGGATCAAAAAAAAATGTTGAGTGTTGAGTAAAGACCAAGCATTATAAAGCACAGCGTAGATCGGCCCCAACTATAAGGAAATATGCCCTAAATGTTGCTAGGAGCTGTTGGGTACCAGCCTCACGAGATTGGTCACTAGAAATCTACGGGGGAAGTGCTGTCTTATAGCCGATGTGATGATGATGACTATGATGTTACTAGGAGTAGTGCGTAGTATTTTAGTGATAAAAGCCTTGGACCATTAGGTGATAACAAAACAGAATGCAATGATGACCACCTTTTATGGATGAATGCGCCCATAGCCTCTTTATATACAAACTATAACTAGAATAAAATATAACTAGCTGACCCACCGAACTTCGTACCGCTTTGACATGCATAAGACGGTAGAATTATCAATCGGCCATCATTAGCTACATGTATGTATGAGAAAATTAATTTTCGTCATAATTTTTTCATGCGCGAATTTTCAATTATTTATTAGTTATTCTGCTATTCGGGGTGGAGACAAATCCAACAAATCAAAGATCATATAAATCGATCCAGCTGTTCCTGAGTTATAAATGGTGTAACTAACCCAACGATTTTTTTTAACACATTCACTGCTAAAAAATAAATAAAAAAAAAATAGCTGGGAACCAAAACTTTTTAAGGCGAATTTTGATTAAGTACATTATGTGTGTTTGAAATATGGATAAATGTATATAGTTATTATTATTATTTCAATAAAAAAACACATTTTTCGGATCCGAATGTTCAGCACACAGATCGCTGTGTGCCGAACACTCGGATCCGAGCGCTAGGGATTTATGCACTAATATGTCACAAGATTTTGACAAACTCGTGTTTTTTATCAAATTCCATAATCTTGATCAAAACCATCAAAGGAAACTAATCAAAACCAGGTTTTATCTTATTTTACTTCGGTTCTTAAGCAAAATCTTGTAACATATGATGATACGACACACACACAACGAAAATACCTTCCGTACGATAGTGTATACATATCACTACAACACTGCAAGAATGAAACCAACCTTACGAAAACGAGCTTTCGTAAGTTGACTATATTTCCAGAGTGGCCGCGCAAAGTAACGTGGGCTCGCCTCAAACCCCGGCGGTTTACTAACTACTGCAAAATGAACGGGACGTTCGCTCGGATCCGAGTGTGCGGAATTGAATGTGTTAAACTTGATAATCTTCGTTTGATCAGTCTCACTTGATGGTAAGCGATGATGTGGTCTAAGATGAAGCACGAAGGTCTAGAAAAATCCTATTCACTCTTACCATAAAGAGACCCGGATTGTATTATTTATATTATTAAATATTAGGTCTTTACCTATGAAATTAACGTTTTGTATGGAATAAGTGAAAGTATTTATTTTTTTAACTTTTTTATTTCTGTTATTCAAAGTAATCACCCATGCAATCGACGCATCTTTGCCAACGCATTGGCACTTTATTGATGCCCTTCTTGTAAAAATCAGCTGGACGGGAGGCAACCAACTCTTCAAAGGCATTTTGTACTGCCTCTCGAGAATTGAATTTTTTACCCACTAAAAAGTTGTCTAAATTTTGGAAAAAGTTATAGTCGGTAGGTGCAAGGTCTGGTGAGTATGGCGAATGAAGGAGAGCTTCCAACCCCAGCTCTTGCAGCTTGGAGACTGTCTGTTGTGCAGTATGAGGTCGCGCGTTGTCGTGAAGGAGCAGTGGGGACGACCGATTGACCAAAGCTGGTTGCCGATGTGCAAGCTTCTCCATCATTGTCTCCAGTTATTCACAGTACACATCTGCAGTAATGCTTATGCCGTTTTGTAAAAAGCTGTGGTGAATCACACCCGCACTAGACCACCAAACAGTGACCATCACCTTTTTAGGGGTCATTTTTGGTTTAGGGCATTGCTTTGGTGCTGACCCAGGATCTAACCAACTTGCTGAGCGCTTTCGATTGTCGAACAGAATCCATTTTTCATCGCACGTAACAATTCGGTTCAAAATTCCTCCATTTCTTTGCCTATTGAGCAGCGCGAGGCAGGTCTCGACGCGTACGTTGCGCTGGTGATCGTTAAGTTCGTGGGGCACCCATCTATCAAGTTTTTTTACCTTGCCTATTTGTCACATATGGATCAAAATTGTTTTGATGCTAACATCAAAAGCTGCTGCTAGCTCAGCTGTAGATTGAGTTTCGTCAGCTTCCTCAATCGCCTTTAATTCATTATTGTTGACCAAAGTCTCCGGACGACCACGAGCTTCATTTTTCAAGTCAAAATTTCCAGAACGGAACCGGGAAAACCAATAACGGGTTGTGCGTTCGTTTGTACAGTTCTCTCCGTAAATGTTTTTGATGTTATGTGCCGTTTGTGTCGCGTTGGTGCCACGACGGAATATCACTCATATTCCATAATTACACGAATTTTTAAACGATCCATTATGACGAAAAATATTCAAATGTAATGAAAATACAACGCTAATCAATAAACAAAAGACTGAAAAAAGAACTGTAAAAAGAATGTCATGTTTTTAAAACAAAACTAATTTGAATTTAGAATACAAAGCCATTCCAAACTTTTTTTCTATTTGAAATGACCAGTACTGAAGAACGGCAATTTCATAGGTAATACTTATTATATATTGAGTTTATTAGATAAAACGTTCTTTATTCCCTAAATCTTCCATAGGCTCTTTTAGTTATAATATCTTCATCTACTTCGCTCGATATTAACATTGACGGTTACATAATCGTAACTTTATAGTGGAAAGTCTTGTGGAAGACTTGAACAAAACGTAATAAGAGATCGAGCGTTCATCACAACGCAAATACTTTTTTGTATGAAGTATAGGTAGGTATTGCCGAAAGTAAAATACACAAAGTAAAATCCCGATCGTTACTATCTATGGCCATTTCTCAAAGTCGATTCTATTAAAACCTTAAAAAATGCAGGGTCCATGAGATTATAATATTTTATGTTCCATGCAATATTTCTTTACCCATCCCTGATATACCCCTTTTATTATGGATTACAGATATTCCACGGCCATGTTCGAGGCATAAAAAGTAAAGGTACTAGTTACCTACTCAGTTACCCTTCGCCCGTTCTGTCCATTTATCACAGTTACGCCACCTATGTTGTGTGTAATACTTTTTTACGTAAATATTTTACGACACGAGACCGAAGCACGACACAGAACGTGTCAGCGGAAATTAAACTCTATAAATGTTGGACTACAAGCACGAACGAAGTACTTTCCCGATAAAAAAATGGTTTATTGACGGTTTTATTCAATAATTCTGCGTCTAAATTTCGGGGATTTCGGAAGACCTTTTGACCTGTTTCGTAGAGTCGGATTTAAAAGACCAATTTGTTCTTGTTTACGAATTTTCGATAAAATAGAATACGGCGCAGTAAAGAAAAGTTTGTTAAGATTTTCGACGAAGTAATGTAAGTGAATGAGATTGCTTTTGATTTCCAATATTTGATTGATTTTAGCGAGCTAAAGGAGAAAGGGAGAATTTTGGCTTTGGAAAGACCAAATTGTCCGATCTAATTAAATATATTTAAACTAAATAATGTGTAAAAGTAAACCTTCTCTGTCCTTGACCTAAACGGAACATCAAAGAGTGCTAAGCGTTCGTTGTTGAATCTACTTAACTTCGCTAGAAGGCCGGGCTCCACATAACAAAAGTATAAAATAGTTACGCAACACACCCTACGATATAACACTCACTTTTCTTATAAATCGTCATATACCTGTGCTACTGTTAAATCATCTCCAAATAGTTTATAGTATAACTATGTAACGGTGTATTCGTAAACAGTTCCCACGGTACAGGCCCCGAGCCTAATGTGGGGCCATTGCCTAATAACCACTATTGTAAAAAAACTATTATTATTGTACTTTAAGTATCTGTGTTAATTTTAAATTGTATTTGTGTTTTGTTCAAATAAATAATTACATAAATTGAATTGAATATAGTTACATAGATGATAGAACATTAGACGCAATTTACAAGCGACGTTTATTAGATGCGTAATTACATAATAATGAGAATGGTTCCATTGTCGAATCCGTTACATGAAAACAAAGCGATCAAAAAAACATTTACACGACGAAAAAACAATACCAACGTCAAATTTATTTCCGCTCCAAAAATCAGGGCGCACGTGCTCTTAAATAGTTCTGTCATTGAAAGGTCAGCTAGTTTTAGTTATTTATTTACCTGCCCTTATAAAGTTGGGAAACCTTGTGGTGAAACGAGTAGATAATTTAGGAATGTTCTTTTTACGGGTTCTATATATGGACTCAGCTATTTCTTTCCTCACTGAGTACCCATTTTGTTCTCTAGATGTGAGTGCGGGCTAAAAGGCAAGATTTTTCAGGGGAAATTACTATTATGAAGAAATTTAGCTTCTCGTTTAGGTTAAATAAATAAATAAAATAAATATTGTTGGACATTTCTCACAGCGCTATCTAGCCCCAATCTAAGCAGAGCTTGTGCCTACTATGGGAACCAGATAACTGATAGAATACTTATGTACATTTTTTTTGTAAATACATACTTATAATATATAGAGAAACAACCAGACTCGGAACAAATATATGTAGATCATACACACATTTATTCCGCGGTAAACAGTAATGTTCTCAGAAATATTTGAGAAAGTTGTTTGTGAAAATTTAGACGTAAAGTTAAATTTGTGAGAAATACCGGGTATTTATCGAAGGTGTGTCCACGCGTAACTGAAAGCCTCTACATGATATAGTACCTACTTATTTCGTGAGGGCCCCATCTGCCACGAAAATGTTTGCTGGATCCTTTATCCCCTCGAGTGTCTTACAAACGCATAAAAGATTGCGGATGATGCGCAGTTTTCCAAAACATCGAACAAAGTGCGAGTCTCGTCCGTCACTTGAAAAAGTTTCAGAACTACAGAAAACTGTAATTTTTTCTGTGTCAGAAGGAAATAAATTGTTGAAGTGGGTTAGAAGTTTTCTTGCCATTTATTTTACTGACACGCTAGGTCACTTCAGTTAAAAATTTAACGTTCATCTTATTATTTGTTATAAGAAAATTTGTGAATTTTTGTTCATAATATTAATTATACTAAACGTTAGATGATTTTCATCTGAAAAAAAAACACTTATGCCTCTTTTTAGTTACATTAATATACGATTACCAACTGTTGGTTGGGCCGGTAGTACCTATGTAAGTAGTACATTCTAACTGTAAGCATCTATCTCATGTCATTGTAATTTTATCCTGTTTCAAGATTTTAAAACCATCTCAAACGCCTAGACGGGACTTGAACCCGCAACCTTCCTCTTGATACGAGGATGCACTATCTAATTGTGCTACCGGACTCTGTCACGTCAGGATCGAAATAGTGAGATGATTCAGATTACGACTAAAGCGCCGTTAGCTTCATCTACAGGAAAACTTACACATGCTAGGATTTTTTTATGACTCATTATTGCGCCTATATCTAACATGAAGAGAGTGGGTTGGAGTCGCTACGGTTCCTGCATTTTGTATAGCTCATCACTGCGACAACATTAAACTTAAAGGGAGTGGACTTCGGGTCGCTGCGGTTGCTGGATTTGGATTTTTTATGACTCATCATTGCGCCTATATCTAACATGAAAAGAGTGGCTGCGGTCACTACCTCGTTTTGGCGTGAAAGGGTAACAAAGAACAAAAGCATTTTTCTATAGAAACTTTGACAACTCATTCCTATCTCATGGGAACTGATTTATGAGATAAAAAGTAGCCTATATGTTATTCTAGGTCTAGAACTAAAATTCTGCAAAGTTTGAGCTCAACCCGTTAAGAGTTTTGGTGTGAAGGGTAACAATGACCAAACTTTGATACCCCATTTTTATCCCATGAGAACTAAATAAATGAACTTATGCGATGATCCAGGTTATAATCTACGTATATACCAAATTTCATCAAAATCAGTTTAGCCGTTACGGCGTGATTGAGTAACAAACAAACAAACATCCAAACTTTCTCATTTATAATATTAGTATGATTTAATTATATTTTCCCCGTCGCTGGCGAATGTTGTATATACCTGTAATTGGTGCAAGTATCAGAAATGTGTTTATGACTATCGTCATAAATCTGGTAACTAGTCATAAAGTGATAAAATATGTATACTGTTTGTGTACCTTAAAATAAATTAAACAATAAAAATACTATTTGTCCTGTTTGTTTATTTATTATTTACGAACCGTATTGTATTTCTTTGTGCGTCAAATAAATATATTCTATTCTATTATATTCTACCGTTCACAAGTAAATTATATAACCCAATATGTTACATAATCGCTGACTGTATTTGTACGTCATACACATATACGCTTTTTTATTAATCTGTCATCAAATATTCTTTTTCCAAGCTACGTTTTTTATTCCGTGACATTATGCCATTCAGCACAGGGCGCAGTCCATTCAAGACCTCGACAATGGATTTCGATGTGTATTATGTAAGTGAGAAAATGCGATTGCATTTCCAAAGAAATGAACGAGTCAATGAAAAGTGATGGATACACTTTTCAGTTATTAATCAAATTAGTCTTATGACTGTTTATTGGTTGAAATTACTGTATTGAACTTAAAAAATAGTACAGTGAAAAGAAGAAAATTACCAAACTAAAAACACAAAAAATAATAGTTACCTAAATAAATTCGCTAATTAGACGATATACCTAATGTAGGTCGTTCTGTAATGATGTTTGCTAAAATTTGAGGCAGTTAAAATCAAACTGTAACGGGCCGTTTACTGGTACTTAATGTACCCAAATAACCACTGTGTATTGTGAATAAATATAAATAAATATTGCTGGACATTTCACACAGCACTATCTAGCCCCAAACTAAGCTATGGGAACCAGATAACTGATAGAATACTTATATACTTATTTTTTGTAAATACATACTTATAATATATAGAAAAACAACCAGACCCGAAACAAATAACTGTAGATCATGCAAACATTTGTTCCGCAAAGATATGTTGGTAGTTCAAAGAAAGTGAACTAATATTTATCTGCCCCCTATTCGCTATTCATGATCCAGCGAGAGTAGGTCACTGAATGATTTTGCAAATTGTTAGGGCTTTTCACAGTTTTTGAAATTTACTTTGAGGAGTTGATCAACTAGGTACTCAAAGTCACTTTCAACAACTTGACGTGACCAATGATTGACAATGATTGACGCTTATCAATAAACACACTGAAAAAACGAATAGGTTGAATTCCATAATAATGATTCCATTTAAGTTGCGTTAACTTAATATTATGTTTAATCAACTATTATAGTACATTTATTTCTACAAAAATTAAATTTTTAAAAATTAATAGGTTAAACCAACCACTAAAAGAGGTTACACAACATTTTTGATATATTCGAATCTAAGTAAGTCTAACTGATAATTTAATAAAAGTCAACATGTTAACGAAGTTGAGTCAACAAAATAAGTAAGTTAAATATAATATAATCAGGTCAAATTTACCTTTATAGTTCAACTATTTTTATTTTGTTAATTCAACAAATCATGTCGGTAGGTGCAAAATCAACCTAAAATATAGGTTGAAAAAAGGTTAAAACAAGTTATTATTTCTTTCAGTGCATATTACTTGTCAAACGTCAGTCACGGTTGATTTTGAAGATACAGAATGGGGCTAAAGGTTAGTCCACACCGAAGTAACGATTTGTAACTAATTATACTAAGTAACAATCGCTAACATTTGCGATCACTTGATACTGTTTGTTGGGTGCTGCATTGCATGTACACCACCATCAACAGAATAATGTTACGCCGAGGCTGTTAAACAATGAGTAATAATCGAAACTTCTCGAGCGCTTTTGTCTTGCTGTGATATTGTTGCTATTGTTTGTGGTTTCGCAGAATGGGGAGTGGCCATTGTGTCGAGGGACCGACCCTTTCCAGGAAGGATCGACATCGTTCTCGAACAATCGAAATGTGTGCGATATAAATAGGCCGGAGAGATGGCCCGACAGTCAGTCTCGATTCTGAGTGAGTCTCAGCGAGGCCCTGGAGAACTGACGTGGAGAAGGGTCTCGCGAGTCAGTCTGGATTAATCTATACGTGCGAACATTTCGGTGACTTTAAGTGGTGCACCAGTGGTGTGAATTAGTGTGTTGTGATACGTGTGACCAAGTTCGTGTATTCATCGTTTAGTGCTGAATAAAAGTGTTATTTTGGTTGGATCGATTCCCATTATTTTATCCCGAACCCTCAGCTCGTAACAATTTGGTGTCAGAAGTGGGATAAAATAATGCCGGTTCTACCAAAGGATAACGTGGACGGTGTCAGGACGAGAGGTCAACGACAACAGGAAATGGATGAAAGGCGGTTTGGAGATTCTCCGGTTCAAGAAGCTCGGCAGAGTCGTCAGCCGATGGAGATGGAATCAGCCGCCGCCGAATCATTTGGAGCACCATCATCATCATCCGTGGGTCAAGCTCCTGTGACAGGTGATCTTGCTGCTATTATGGCCATGCTTTGTCATCAACAAGAAGAGCAGCGACGTTGGCAGGAAGAATAGCGACGTCAGGAAGAAGAGCAGGCTCGGTTGCAGGAAGAATAGCGACATCAGGATAAGGAAGAGCAGCGTCGTCAGCAAGAAGAGCAGGCTCGGTTGCAGGCAGAACAGTGACGTCAGGATAAGGAAGAGCAGCGTCGTCAGCAAGAAGAGTAGGCTTGGTTGCAGGAGGAAGAACGCCGTCAGCATAAAGAAGAGAAGCGTTGTCAGCAGGGAGAGCAGGCTCGGTTGCAGAAGGAACAGCGACGTGAACAGGTGGAGCAGACTCAGTTGCAAGAGGAACAGCGACGTCAGGATAAAGAAGAGCAGCGTCGTCAACAGGAAGATCAGCGACGTTGGCCATAAGAGCGTGCTCGACTGATGAGGGAATCGTTCGGTTCATCTGGAAAGGAATTCCAGGAAGTGAAAGAACAGATTGGGACCGCTGATGAGAAAGGGACTCTGGGTGTCCTGAAGTACTGGAGATGGCAATGTGGCTCCTCTAGTTGCTACATCTTCAGCGCGAGGTGCACCTACAATTGTTCGTGTTGATCGGCTGCCGCGATATGGGGCTAAGAATGTTCGGGACGTGCATGTTTTAGGAGGGGGCAGTGTTACGCCGAGGCTGTTAAACAATGAGTAATAATCGAAACTTCTCGAGCGCTTTTGTCTTGCTGTGTTATTGTTGCTATTGTTTGTGGTTTCGCAGAATGAGAAGTGGCCATTGTGTCGAGGGACCGACCCTTTCCTGGAAGGATCGACATCGTTCTCGAACAATCGAAATGTGTGCGATATAAATAGGCCGGGAGATGGCCGGACAGTCAGTCTCGAGTCTGAGTGAGTCTCAGCGAGGCCCTGGAGGACTGACGTGGAGAAGGGTCTCGCGAGTCAGTCTGGATTAAGCTATACGTGCGAACATTTCGGTGACTTTAAGTGGTGCACCAGTGGTGTGAATTAGTGTGTTGTGATACGTGTGACCAAGTTCGTGTATTCATCGTTTAGTGCTGAATAAAAGTGTTATTTTGGTTGGATCGATTCCCATTATTTTATCCCGAACCCTCAGCTCGTAACAATAACAAAACGAAACATTGTACACTCAGCAATAAATAGAGACCGCCTTTTGCTTGACACGTCGGTAAAAGCTATTTCAAGTTGAACAACAATCTATAACAATGCTACTAAAAGTTAGAAGAGAAAACGATTATAAATCAGCGCCTGGCAGCAAGTTACAGCTCTAGCTCGGTGAAGAACTTATTTCTCCAACTGCTTTTCAGTTGTGGTGGTCTGAATCTGGAATGACGCCATTAGACATTAAAAAAGCTGAAACAAGAGAGTCGTTTAAGAGCTCGGTGCATAAGCGCTTTCTTGAGAAGTTGAAGATAAATAGCCACTGATACCTTCATTGCGTTTGACTTAGGTTTCCAATATCCATCAAATGTTTCCATCGAATCTAGGGTCAAAATTGCTGCTATGAAGCTGGGCATCCTAGCTAAGGTTCGGCGGTACTTCTCACCGGAACAGTTGCTCTGCTCAGTCTCTACAAAGCACAAGTCCGCTCATGTATGGAGTACTGCTGCCGTCTCTGGAATGGCTCGGCTAAGTATCAGCTTGAAGCCCTTGATTCAATTGAGCGACGTGCTGCTAGAGTCAATGGTGATGATTCCCTAGTGGAAGCCAATTTACAAAGCACAGGTTCCGGGTAGCCAGAACTTCAATTTTTTACAAGATTCATTTTGGTGAATGTGCGCAAGATCTTCATGACCTTATCCCTTCTTCCCCCTTCCACCACCGGACAAGCAGACGTACCGAGAAGTACCACCCATACCTGGTCGGCATACCACCTTACCAAGTAAGGACCTTAACAAGCAAGGAGTGAAACTCACTTGCGGCGTATGCTTTTCCGAACCAGTATAATCTCGGAGTCTACAAGTCCAGAGTGAATAGGTTCTTTCTAGGCAAGCCATCTTCGATCACACCATCACTTACCACCAGGTGAGGTAGTGGTCAAGCGCTTGGCTATAATGCATAAAAAAATGTAAATGCTATATTTTACAACTTATAATTTTTTTATGCTTTTATGTAAGTTAGGTGTATATTATATATTATTATTATGTTCATATTTAGTCATTTAAAGTCTGTTTTTATTAGTAGCGTTCAAATACCTTTTTTCCTGTGTCACACCTTACCTTCTTCTAGCACGACCAGGACGACTGGTAGATAATGCTATTAGCATTAAGTCCTCCTAGCACTATTCTGTTTTTTGTGAAAGTGTTAAATAAATTCATAAATAAAGAACGCCGGAGCTGAAGTACAAGATTTTAGTATTTTTCAAACTTTCGCGATCACTGTCCATAATTATTGATTAAAACGGGTATTTATCGATTATGTAGTCACGGGTTGACACCGTCAGTCAACCCGTGATCACGACTGTTGCAACACAGCCGAAACGTTGGGATAAATAAAAAAAATACCGTTCCGTACCATTATCTATAATAAATTGTATAAGCGCCCATACAACTCAGAGGACTATCGTAATCGGCGTCCACTATGTATGTATGGGGGACACCCTTTAATTTTCAACCATTTTAATTTTTTAAATTTTTTCCTTTAGATGTGCTGCTTTATTTGGCCTTGCTTTTTGCCAAATTTCGTGATTCTAGGTCAACGGGAACTACCTTATAGGTTCTCGACCCAAAACCTATAGGGTACTTCCAGTTGGCCTAGAATTGTCAATTTTGGTTGAAAGCAAGGTCTTACAGCTTAAGTAAAGGGAAAATTCCGAAAAATAAAAAAAGTTGAAAATTAAGGTAAATTTTGGTACTTACAATGTGTTGACTCAGGACCTTGATTTTTACACACATAATAGGGACTAATAGACCTCAGTATCTAGTATAAATTTCAACTTGCTAGGTCCACCCGGTCCTGAGAAAATCGGTAGTGACACAGGGACAGACGGACAAGAGAGTGATCTTAATATAAGGGTTCCTTTTTTTACCCTTTGAGGTACGGAACCCTAAAAAAGGTGATGAAACGCGGTAAATACCCATTTTAAACAATATTTATGTAAAATATTTTAGATAGAAAAGGCTTGGCAAGGCAGTTGGCCATTATCACATTCCTTACCTATTTTATTTTTTTACTGGCGACCCAACTGCAGGAGATACATGAGTTAAATTACATAACTATAGATAGAACAATAGAACTACGGAAGTCATGATTGAAGTTCGATCCCGTAATCTGTTCTTACATCTCCAATATGCCCAATCATCCGGAAACCACGTCAATCTTCGTCTTATCGGTTTTGGTTCGTCTCGACATGCACCACATGGATCTTTTTTGTTTTTCTTTTATTCCAGTTATTTCGTACATCAACGGAGTTGGATTGGAAGACTTTTTTATGAAAATACATAAGACTGATAAAGGTAATAAAGGTTGATATGAGCCGTTGGATGCAGGCTGTACAAGATGGCCCTTCATGTTCACTGACGATGATACGACTGAACCTCGGGAGACGTGTATGAAACAAGATAATTTAATAAAAAACATCGAATTTTAAAAAATTGCTAAGAACTTTGACCCCGTAAATGAAAACAATATATTATCTTCGGATATATAAAACTATGTTATAAATGCGAAAGTTTTGATGTTTCTTTGTTTATTATTCAATCAAGTCATAATGGCTGAACCAATTTCTATGAAATTTGGTATGTCGATAGATTATGACCTGTATTACACATAGGCTACTTTTTATTGACAAACCACGCGTGCGAAACCGAGAACGGAAGCTAGTACATAATATCCAAAGCACCCTTTGAATATTTTCAGATGGTTTAGCCGTTTTATTTTCTAAAATTTTAAAATGCAAAAGTTATATTTTATCAAGTGCGGAAGGTACGCTCTTAATTAAATTAAACTTGTTAAGTAAATGTATTGAATCGTGTTAAATTACAGGAAAATTAAGAGCAGAGAAATTGCGAGTAATCGAATAAAGTAATTCAGTGCAGAGTGTAGTGTGAATGTAAACGAAAATAGTCGAAAACTCGAAGCAGATGTTTATTTATTTACCGTGTGACTGTTTTCTCCTTGGCAAAAAATAGCCCTACGAATTACTTATTTTCCTTGAATACTTCCTTGGACTTACACACATTATTTTTAATTACAAGCATTAGTTTTAATACATGTAAATACATGTTTCATAATAGTTAGCTTTCCTTACATGTCAGGTTTTTGCAGTCGTTTTTTTTAGTCTTGAGATACGTCCCATGCCCCTGAGATCTACTGGAAAAATAATAGTATTTTATGAAAGACTTCAAAGCGTTACTTTGAAGGTTAGTAAGAATTCATCAAAGGCAAATCAACGAAAAAACTTGCACTAATTAATCCCACCGAGATCCTATTGATATGCTACCCGTATCTTTCTCTTCGAGAAAAGGCTAATCCTATCTTAATTTTTAGGGAATCGATCGTGAATCATCATTATCGTCATGTTGACGACCATAGTGGCACAGTGGGCGAACAGTTGGCTAAGCCGAAGGAGGTAGCGTGTTCCATTTCCACTGCGGAACAAATGTTCGTGATCTACAGATAATCTACAGATTATCTACAGCCCCTAAGTGCTGTTGGTATGCGTTTAGTGACACAAATATGGGGAAAAGACTGAAATCCAGAATTACTGCAATTTTTACCACATAAAAAATACCAGTTTCATAAACTCTCGACTTGTAATTTGAATGAAACTGTAGCTCAAGTTATGTTGGTCGCATATTTCATTGAGTTACACTGTAATTTTTTTACATGGCGCTAGTTTAATAGTTAAAGATTATGGATACATTTTTTTGGAGCTTTTATGTGGGACACCATAGATGTCAGTTTAGGGCGAACCACTACTATTTTATTTTTGATAAAAAAAACATTTTACACCAAGTAGTGCGTGCTTGTAATTTGAATGAAACTGTAGCTCATGTTATGTTGGTCACATGTTTTATGGAGTTACACTGTAAATTTTTTACATGGCACTAGTTTAATAGTCAAAGATTGTGGATATATTTTATTTGAGCTTTTATGTGGGGCACCATAGATCTCAGTTTGGGGCAAACCACTAGTATTTTATTTTATTTTTAATAAAAAAAAAACATTTTACACCAAGTAATTTGCTAAGTAGTGTAAGTGCTTGTAATTTTAATGAAACTGTAGGTCAAGTTATGTTGGTTGCATATTTCATGGAGACTTTACACTGTATATTTTTTTACATATTACTGGTTTAATAGTCAAAGATTATGGTATATATATATATTTTTAATTTTAATGTGCGACACACAAGATCTCAATTTGGGGCGGACCACTAGTATTATAAATTCGAAAATAACTCTAGTCTTTATGTCCGTTTGTTAAGTTTTCACGAGTAAACTGAGGCTAGATTATGGCCTGGATTGAGATATAAGTTACTTTTTATTGATAAAACATGCTCGCGAGGCCGCGGGCGGTAGCTTGTTAAAATATATAATGAAAAATATTAGTTTTTTATAGGGTAAATAAATAATGCTGCAATAAATTTATACCTCAATCGGATTTTAACCATTTTAATATAATACTCAGATAACACATAACTTACAGTCAAGACACGTACAGGCCTCGGATCCTATAACATCTAACACTAGGCTAGTCAATAATTCATACGAACTTCCTTACCATACACATTCACTACAGAACACATTCCGTGATCCAACATGTTGAAATTATTTGTTAAAGAGCAACATAAACTAGGCATCATCATTGAAGAGCTGATGACGTTTAGTTTGTGCTATCGGCCTCCAGTTTCCGTTCCGTGGTCGTAAATTCAAAACTATGTTTTGATACGATCAGGCTTTAGTTACATTTACTTGTAAAGCCGATTACTGGAACCTTATTGCTTTGAGGGTATCCTGTTGTGGATTTGTAGCGTAAAAAACAATGAGCATTTGAGGGAAATATTCTCAGCTTTTCTTATTATTATTTTTAACCTGTGTTGTCCCAATGCAGGGCAAAGGCCTACCTTCCCTCTTTCCAGTTTTTTCTGTCCTTTGCTGTAGTGGGCCAGTCTGGCAAATGCACATCTAAGTCGTCACGCCATCTCCGTGGTGGTCTGCCACGTGGGCGTGTTGCGTTAGGGACCCAATTAGTTGTGATCTTTACCCATAGATCTTCGGGCATGCGGCAGACGTGGCCGGCCCAATCCCACTTGAGCTGCGCTGAGTTTTTTGAAAATTTTTTTTTTCATTTTTTTTTTTATAAAAGCGTTAATTAAAAAATAATACAAATGTGGACGGAATTTTATCCAGGAATGCCAAAAATACTCTTCCATTAAAAAAACTTACGCCAAAAGTATGTTCCATCCGTAAGCGCTGGTAAACGCCTACTAGTAACTGATTCCTACGTAAGTGAGCCTTTTGGTCTAAATTTACCGGTATTATTGGGTTCGGAGCTCGCAGCTCCAAAATGATGCGTTGCCTAAGCTAGATTTTGCCACGGTATCGAGACCGGACGCACAATTCTGGTTAGTCAAAAAATAATTACATAAAGATTGGTTATTTTTTTATACTGTAAGTGTTGTAAATTAGTAAAGGATACGATGGGTCTGTTATACCGTTGTAAATAGAAGCCTCTAAAAAAATTAAAAATAATATTGCGTTACGTTAAAGATGAAATAAGCTTCGTGGCCCCGCAGCAAAAAATACAAGTAACTTAACCAAAATATAACAACTTACTTAACCAAACTACTGAACTGATTTTGATTAAATAACTATGAGACTATTATGAAAGTAAATCCTGTCAAATAAAAAAAAATATTTTAATATCGGTTGATAAATTACGGAGTTCTGAGGTTATAACAAACATAAAACCGGATTTCGTCACTATAAAATTTGAGGGTTGCACTCGATTTTTGTGGGATCCCATTTGGTGCCAATGGGACTACCTGGAAAATATATCCTTAAATAAATAAATAAACCCTTTATTTCCAAAAATGTCTTAGTATCTAAGTATTATTGTTATGTGCTCTATTTCGTACACTTTGGCACCCAAAGTCGGGTGTAGGCCTTCTCACGGTTCCATTGCGATCGATCGTATGCTAGACGAGTCCACGTCCTTATGATCAAAAAATAATTTCTCGAATTAATCCCGGTGTCTTGGAGTAATCGGGGAAAATAAATAAAAAAAGGGATTCCTACGAATTGCGTATCTCCTCCTTTTTAGAAGTCGGTTAAAAAAGTACTAAATATACGTATATTGCCATCCCAAAAGGATTTTTATATGAAACGGTATATATAAACAAAAGTATATATATGATTCTTGAACATAATGTTTACGTAAGCCACAACCTTTTCTGATCGTAATGAACAACGTTCTAACGAAAGCAAAAGTTGTATTTTACTTCATACACCCCCTTGTTAATTTTTAATCCCATGGGTAAACCGTTCCAGTGTACTAACGTAAACGTACTAACGACCGAGTTCCAAACACAGATTTCCTGTTAAGAGTAGTTGCCATTGGCGTATTGCCATAGCGTATTTATAAGGTGCCTGTCACCATCGATTTTCCACTCTTCGGGTCAGCTGCCAAGCTCAGAGATAACTAAATCGTTTAGTTTTGACAGCTTTTAATGGGCTAAGTTGGGAAGTTTTAATGTCAGTTTGACTGGGCGCTTTTAGGAGTTACCTGCTCCACCAAGTCACAAAACTAAGATCAGAAAATCGAGTTTTAGAGCTTACCTAGTAGGATTAGTGTTTTCTGCAGGTTGCGGATGCAGGTAGATTCGTTTTTTTATTGCAGATATTTATCTTGAGAAACTCTCTTGTTGTAGAGGGGAATCCACATTCCACACCCATTACTATTACAGATATACAGACTACGAGTATTACAACAGATATTCCAATATCATTCAAAAAAGCAATTTATCAACTTGCGAGCGATGTATTTTTTATTCTTACTTGGTAATTGATTTCTCTTTACTGTAGATATAAGCGATCTGAGGACTTATGTGAATTTTATCCATATCAATGAGATCACTTTTTTATGAATATTAAAAAAACTAATAATTCAGAGTGTTCCATAGATTTACCTTAGAGATGCTTACTTAAATGATATTTTATTACTTATGTCATTCCGAATCATGTGCTAGCCTTATTCAAGTTGTAAAGTTTGCCTTTTAATAAAAACAGCAACACGCATACAAAACTACCATCTATCTGTTATTAGCACGGATGATTGAAATAGTCCCAGCTGCGCCAAGCGCCCTAATTATGGAAAAAGCGTGGTCATGGAATCATTGTTACAGCTCCAATGTAGGTTAGTCAGTGTTTTAAACTTCCAGCTATTCGGAGCTACTTATTTCCGTAAAAACTTTACGTTCTGTTGGGGATGAAATGACACGGTTACAATATCTTTAGTGAGAATTTTTAGACACCTGATATAAATATGTGTGACACATCATTACGGCACCAACAAGTCTTAGTAATTACTTTGATCCTAGTAATTGTTTTAAGTATTTCAATACGTATACAATGAAATTTTATTATGCGTACTTTATTGTACGTATTGAAATAACTTAAAACAATATAAATGCACATGGGATGTCTTATCGCTTTAAACGATTTCATCCAGACAACCTTATGATTGAGATTAGCTCCCAGATGATTCATCATCATCATCATCCACAGCCTGAATTCACCCATTAATGCCTATATGCCTCCCCAAGTTTATGCCATCCACCATAATCCTGCGCTAGTCTCACCCACTGACGGCCCGTGACCTTTACGATGTCATCTACCCATCTCGCTGCCGGACGTCCTCCCCTTCTATACCCGGTCCTCGGCCACCATTCAGCTGCTTCCACTCATCACCACGTCTAGCCAAGTGTCTGTCCCACCCAAGGCCATTTGAGTTCCATAACTCGATCCCAACGTCATGAACCTTTGTTCGTCTACGGATCTCTACGTATGGAACACGATGTAACAGTCTGGTGTCGAGTATGGTACGCTCCATGGCCCTCTGTGCAACTCTTAACCTGTACATAGCCTCCTGCGTGAGCGTCAATGTCTCGGCACCGTAGGTCATGGTGGGTAGAACACATTGGTCGAATAAGTGGGTCTTCAGTCACTGTGGAGTTATAGGCGACTTAAGAATGTCGTCTAGCTTAATGCATGTTTCATCAAAAATATATTATTATAATAACACCACTTTTCGGAGAAACGACTAACAAATGAAAGCATTGATAGACGAGCCCAACCGCCCGATGTGACGTCACGTTCAACCATATTACATTGTGTGGGCCATATTTATACTTATTATACATTACTGGGTTGTCGGGTCGTGACGTCATGTCGGGTGGTTGAGTCCAGCCAAACGGGATCGTCTGTAAATAACTCACAGGTTAGTAGTACATTTATGTTGCTACGTATGTATAGCACTGTGGTCTTTCTCTCATTTAAAAGCAACTTTTAATTCCATTATGTGAATCGCATGAACAATTCACGCAAACCATTTGTTCCAATTCATTGCTGGTTTACGCTAAGCACTAAACTTTTTAACGGTGATTTAAATACTGATTATTTTCTCCCTTAAAACCCCTAAAAACACCCATTAAGTACCTCCAAACCCAACCAATATGCAATGATGTCTGAAATCACATTTAATCCTACAACTTACAAGGGTTGGCTTACCATGGCTCATCGAGGCTTTTGCCAAAGAAAAAAAGAAAAATACGAGAAACAAAAATTTATAAAAATTTCAATAAAATATACAGAGATTAACACACGCTGGAATATAACTAGCTGTTGCCCGTGACTTCGTACGCGTTAAACTACTAAATGTGTAGGTAACCTAGAAATAAAGATAAACTGTGGCAACTTGACTTGACACCCCATTTTTATTCTATGGGAACTGATTTATGGGCTAAAAGGTAGCCTATGTAGTAATTCAGGTTGTAATCTACATATATACCAAATTTCATCGAAAATAGTTCCGCCGTTACGACGTGATTGAGTAACAAACAAACAATTAAATAAACAAACATTCAAACTATCACATTTATAATATTAGTGTGATAAATATTCCAAGCAAAAATATTTTTAGAAAATGGTGTTTTAAAGTGACAGAAATAGATAAGAGTTACGAAAAAAATCCAAGTTTAGGGTTTAGTCTATACATTATTTATTAAGAGGAATGTACAATTATTTAAATAGCTTAATAAAAAAACAAAAGAAACAGTTGACTTACCTATAACCACAGTAAACGATCTACAGATAGTTCAATTGCTCCAGATCACTGCCAGGCGGAAGTGCCCCGCTGAATTGCAATGCTTAAATTTAGTTTTTTAAACAATCAATTTGGATTTGATTTAGCATATGGACAAAGTTATGATATTATTAAGTAATTACATATAATAGGTATTTATCTATGAAATTTCCGTTCTTCAGTATTGGTCATTTCAAATAGAAAAAAAGTTTGGAATGGCTTTGTATTCTAAATTCAAATTAATTTTGTTTTAAAAACATGACATTCTTTTTACAAACTCAGTCTTTTGTTTATTGATTAGCGTTGTATTTTCATTACATTTGAACATTTTTCGTCATAATGGATACTTTAAAAATTCGTGTAATTATGGAAGATGAGTTCCGTCGTGGCACCAACGCGACACAAACGGCACGTAACATCAAAAACGTTTACGGAGAGAACTGTACAAACGAACGCACAACCCGTTATTGGTTTTCCCGGTTCCGTTCTGGAAATTTTGACTTGAAAAATGAAGCTCGTGGTCGTCCGGAGACTTTGGTCAAAAATGATGAATTAAAGGCGATTGAGGAAGCTGACGAAACTCAATCTACAGCTGAGCTAGCAGCAGCTTTTGATGTTAGCATCTAAACAATTTTGATCCATTTGCGACAAATAGGCAAGGTAAAACAACTTGATAGATGGGTGCCCCACGAACTTAACGATCGCCAGCGCAACGTACGCGTCGAGACCTGCCTCGCGCTGCTCAATAGGCAAAGAAATGGAGGAATTTTGAACCGAATTGTTACGTACGATGAAAAATGGATTCTGTTCGACAATCGAAAGCGCTCAGCAAGTTGGTTAGATCCTGTTTCAGCACCAAAGCAATGCCCTAAACCAAAAATTACCCCTAAAAAGGTGATGGTCACTGTTTGGTGGTCTAGTGCGGGTGTGATTCACCATAGCTTTTTACAAAACGGCATGAGCATTACTGCAGATATGTACTGTGAAGAACTGGAGACAATGATGGAGAAGCTTGCACATCAGCAACCAGCATTGGTCAATCGGTCTTCCCCACTGCTCCTTCATGACAACGCGCGACCCCATACTGCACAACAGTCTCCAAGCTGCAAGAGCTGGGGTTGGAAGCTCTCCCTCATCCGCCGTACTCACCAGACCTTGCGCCTACCGACTATTACTTTTTCCAAAATTTAGACAACTTTTTAGTGGGTAAAAAATTCAATTCCCAAGAGGCAGTACAAAATGCCTTTGAAGAGTTTGTTGCCTCCCGTCCAGCTGAATTTTACAAGAAGGGCATGAATAAACTGCCAATGCATTGGCAAAGATGCGTCGATTGCATGGGTGATTACTTTGAATAACAGAAAAAAAAAGGTAAAAAAAATAAGTACTTTCACTTATTCCATACAAAACGGCAATTTCATAGGTAAAAATAGTTTTCACTCAATATGCTTAAAACAACAGAAAAAAATATTTTGAAACGTAGCTTCCTGCGGCGGCGTGGTAAAATAAGTAAAAAATAAACATAAAATATTTACACATACGTAGCTTTTATAGCCACTATGTTTTATTTTAGTAGACTTTCATCTCTGTGTAAACTTTGGTGAGGAGAAAAACACCTAAACTAATGAGAAACTCAAATAAAAAGATGTTGATGTGAGGGAATAAACGCCGACGTTTGTTGTGTGAGCGATTCTCTCGGTTTGTTTGCTTATTTTGCAAAGGCTTTCTTTTCTCCAAGCTGTTTAATAGTTTTATTGTTGCAAGTATAAGTTATTTTTATTAGAAATGCAGCTATTGTTAGTTTTTCAGGGTTATTATTTCATCATGCGAATGTAAAGAGAAGAAAGTCGATATCCAAAAACCAGAATACAAAATGCGTTCATATCTAGTTTGTAAATAAAAGTGCCAGCAGTAATGATGTTGACAAAACTACCACCTTAAATTCCTCTGCAAACTTCAAAATTCACGTCTGCAATCTGCAATATCGAACCAATTATTCGTATCCATTTGAGCATCACCTCAGTCAATACCAATCTAATCCCGTTTAAAATTCCAAGTGCTTCTTTAAATTCCTTCCGAATGATATCGATTTTTACCGGAGAAAAAATCGGTCAAGTGTTTTCATGCACGCATGAAAGGATTCTGCCATTTTAAACTCAAATGCATTCTTTGAACATTTAAATTCAGCCTTGCGTGTTATATTAGCCTTTCTGAGAAACTATTCTTCTTTGTGGAATACGACGTGTGTTTAATTTCTTTAGAAACTCAGCTCTGACCTCATTCAATTCTCATAACAACTTTTTAAATGAGACTAGGTATCTATGAAATTTTCTTGCTTTATGCTTAGTTAGTTAGTTCTTATTGTATAGCCCTGAGGTCGTTGTATATATGGGACACGCGCCGAACGGAGATCGCGATCAAACAAGGGTTCTTTATTTCACCGCAGATCCCTAAAAACGATGCGATTATCTTCTGATGTCCCAGCAAATGGATATTCAGACCGGACTGTTGATGGTAGGATCTTTTATTATGGCGGAAACGAATTGCTGGTTGTATAAACGTGGCCTTATTTGTTTTATTTTACAACTTGCCAATCCTACGAACCCCAGCAAAGTGGTTTTCTACTACGAGCAGTCACGCACACGTACCGATTGGTGGAAATAAAAACTATGCTTCTGCAATCAATGTTCCCTGCAATCATAGTCTCCGAGAGAATTGCCTGACTTTCAGTTCAGCGTATTGAATTATTAACTTTTATCGGGTTTCCGTCCTCGTAACAGACATAAGAGGGGTTTTTTTTATTTTGGCATCGCACCGACAGTGTATTTTTGCCAGAGTTGAGATTATACACTTTCCACAGATAGACAGAATTAGATTGTTCGTAAAATCCATACACTCAAATCCATCGATACTATCTATCCATACATTATAAATGCGAAAGTTAGTTTTTTTTTGTTACCATTTCACGACCAAACGGCTGAACAGATCGAAACGGCCTATCTTTTGTCTCAAAACATAACCTTGAAGGAGGTGAAATAAGGCGCGTCGCTCACACGAGCCAGAGTCGAGGTGGCGGCGCGGCGCGGGCGCAAAAGCGGCGCGCCGCATCTACATTTTGTTTAGGATTAAATGGCAGTGCGCTCATATACTAGAGTCGCGGCACGGGCGAATTTGGGGCGACGCAGAGTCGAGGTGGGGAAGCGGCGCTGTGCCCGACAGTAGTGCGTAGTGGTAGAGGTATGTTTATCCTCGACTCTACATAGAGACCACGTCTCGACCGTGCCGCGACGCCGCCGCGTCCTCGCCTCGACTTGCCAGTGAGCGACGTATTCGTTGACGTCGTCGTGCTGGTTGAAAGTTTGTAAGGGCAAATCATAATTTTTATTTGTTACCTTTTCCCGACTAAACGGCTAAACGGATCGAAATAACATTTGGCAAGAAGATAGATTATATCCTGGGAAAGGACAAAGGCTATCTTTTGTCTCAAAAACTAATCTTTAAGGGGGTGAAATAGGGGTTGAAATTTTGTATGGGTGATCCATAATTCCTTAAGTTAAGGATCTGAAAATCCATATTTAGGCTCCTAGTAAAAAATACTTGTTTCATTTTTTTTGCATAATCATCCCTAAAGAGGGCAAAGTAAGGAGTTAAAATTATGAGGTAATTAGAGGTCTTTAGATGCCTTCCCTATGTACAGTCTTTGGACCCATACAAAAATAAATTAGGCTATCACTAAAGTAATTTCATATTAATAATTTCATTTGCCATTTATAGTTTTTCAGTTAATTAAAAATTAACAAAACGCTCGCGCCCTTGTAAGGCTTATAAGACTCACGCGGCATCTTACGCAGCATACGTAAGCAACTGTCTGTATCTACATCTAAAACATGAAATTTAATAATTTAATATTTTTTTTGCACTTTGTAAGCAAATAAACAGTAATAACATTTGTGTTTGTGTATAAAATCTATGAATAAATTGTTTTTGGTCATAAAAGCTATTGAATAAATTTATCGGTTCTATATTATTTTGGGTTAGTGGCTCGTTAACACCTTTTTTTATATAAAAACTTCGCTAAATCTGCTAAACTGACCTGAGATAAAGCCATATTTTTTTCGCAGACTATTAATTTTATCTAACGATACCATCAAAATGTTGCCGTAGATGGAAGGGGAATGATCTCTTAAAAATGGATTACTGTAGCTACAAGCTGTGTTTGAAATCACAGCTCGTGTCGTGTGGGTGTAGGACGGTATTGGTTTCATACATTTAATATGATGAGATTTATATTGTGTGAAAATGTATGGAACCGATACCGTTCTAACGCGTCACGTGCTCACGACACGACACGTCGTACAAATATAAATCCTCCTTTAGTTCTGTTCACAAATCTATACCTCTACAATAACGAGTGAAACGAAAACGTCCCTGAATGCCCGTGGTCGAGGTTTTATTCAAATCCATTTTTCAATGGTAGACCGCTGTATATTCAGATTTCCTTGTCAAAAGTCTTGTCGCATAAATTTTCTACCATACTACGGTATATTTTAGAAATTTTCTGCTGCTTAAATTTGTATCTCCAACAAATTTTAGCAAGTTATTTAGTTAGTTAGAGGATGAACGATTTTTGAGCCACGGTGACCAAGCTCTGGAAAGCGCAATAGAAAATTGGCCTAATAAAGGGAGTTAAACTGTTGGGGGCAGTGGGGTGTAGGTTGGAAAATAATGGTTCAAGCAAATAAATAAGCAAATAATGGTGAAAGCTATGTAACTACACTCTCTTGAGAGGCCTAAGCTCTTCACTAGACGTCCTACAGCTATATGTATGTTCAAGTAGGTGTATATTGGAAAGTTTTTATTTTTATTCACTAAATTTTAAATTTTGCACCGGATTTACACCTCGAAATCTCTTCTTATATGTTGTTGAAATAAAATGTTGCCGAGTGGGCAGTCTGCAGTCATGAATAAATATACGAATTGCGCGTTTTGTGTACGCAACACGGCTCTCAACAAAATACCCGTTATGAATGTTGCAGAGATGGATTTAGTCATGAGATATTGGGGTAAAGAATGTTTTTAGAATAAGAAAACTTAATACTTTTGTTATGAAAAACTTTGTGGGTATGATGATAAAGCCTGGAAGGTAAAAAATATTATGAACGAGAGCTTTATGTTATGTGCTACCTATAGATCGTTTGCAACGGTCTTTTGAGATATGAGAATATGAGATCTCTACTATAAAATAAATCAATAATAAATAAATAAATATTGTTGGACATTTCACACAGCGCTATCTAGCCCCAAACTAAGCAGAGCTTGTACTATGGGAACCAGATAACTGATAGAATACTTATATACTATTATATTTTATACTTATATTATATTTTTGGTAAATACGTACTTATAATGTATAGAAAAACAACCAGACCTGGAACAAATGTATGTAGATCATGCAAACATCATACTGATCTTATTATACCACGACTTCAATATTTTTGATAGTAACATTGACCAAATGTATATTAAATCATTTTAGAACTATCATGTGATATTGATATTTCAAATGTTGATAAAAACCTATTCAATATCACATCAATCCCCAGTGAGAAAGCTTCGGTATTTGATACCCCTAATCCAGCCCCGTTTGCGGGAATAATGCGAAAAATGAAATGGCAGGCGAGTGACGACCTGGATATTGTGCCAGCGAAAGCACTTACCTTAGATGCGCAAACTTGGGTAAGTAGCTATTTGTTGCAAGTGGAACGCTTCTTGCGGATCTCACGTGGGGTCGCAGGTGTGTTGAATGACGGAATGTTTATGATTCTACTCAGATTTGTTTTATAAGTTGTTACTATAATAGTCTTGTTTTGCCATCTTTTATGAGCTCTCATGGCAAATATGTTTAAGTACATAGGATAAATACGTTAAATACCTACGTAAAACTTTCTGTTCCAAATTTCTTCAACATTAATCATTAAACTTACCTACTCCAAAACGTACTTGCTAATAAGTTTAATAACAACCTGAATCTTTACATCTAACAATTTGAAGATAATTTTTACATTAAAGTGACACATTTACTAGCCAGGTGAAGACCACAACCTATTTTGTGTTTTTTTCAATACAATGTATGAATTAATACCCTTAATTGTACACCATAAAAATAAAACTCACAAACAATATAGAAGACAAAGTAAGTAGTAAAATTGGCGGTCTTATCGCTAATAATGATTGTAACTACTAATGTAGTTGATTGATCCACCTTCTCATATAGTGTGCCGTCTGTGTGTAGATAGTGTGGTCTGTATGTAAAGGAGAATTATTTTAACTACGGGACAACAGCTGAGGCAAATTCCATTCCTTAAAATTTGATTATGGAATATATACGGGGAAAAAGAATATAAATAATAAATAATAATATATTCTTCTCGATATTAATTATTACCAATTATCTTCTCAAATAATTGCAAGTTAACCTAGTATTCATTTAAAATTCAAAAGATAAAGAATAACCAAAATGACTATTTACCTAAAACTTACAAAAGATTTATCTTATTAGAACTAGAATAAAGTTTAACATCATTAGTTAACTCAACTTATAAAATAGTCTTTCCTCATAAATTCCTCCACATCCAACTCAAATAAAAGAATGATAATTCACTCTGAAAGTCAAATAGAAAGTGGTATTGGCGTCTGTGTTTTATTAAGGCAATGTATCTTCCGTGGTTCGATATCGGATGCTGAGTTGTGAAGGAGAGTGACCGCGGAATTGCCCCTTAACGTCGCGATATGACCGCTTAGTAGCGAAGTTATATGGCTAACTAAATTAAGTACCTTTAGAAAAGAAGTGGTCTGGTTGATGTAGAACCTAATCTAAAAGTTTATGATCTTAAGTGTATTAACGCACAGATCGGCTCGGAGAGCATCGGACGGCGGTCTTCTTTTCACACAGACCGGCAAAATGATGGCGCATACAAAATCGCGGCTGTCGGCGCACGCGAAGCGAGAGGACGCAATCGGAGCCGATCGGCTACGCGAACGCGAAAGAGCACGTAAACGGAGCAGATCGGCTGCGCGAGCGCAAAAGATCACGTCAATGGAGGCGTGTTAGGTCGGCTCTTAAGCATTTTCATTTAAAAAGAAGTGAAATGAAAAATCAACCTTATTTCAATGACCCAAAACTCTTTTTTAAACGCGATAAAAATGTATTCTTCTCTCCGAGCCGGTCTGTGTGAACGGACACTAACCCGCCACATGCCACGCCATATTGTTTATATCTGTTCTTCTTTTTAGCTTGTCAAGAGTTCTACAGAATTCACAGCTTGTTTTTAAATACAGATTAAAACGGGATTTAATAAAAAAGATACATATATCTTTTTTATTTGTCATCCCGACGGTTCAGCTGTGTTGCAACAGCCGTGGTCATGGGCGGACAAACGTGGAAACGTCGGGATAACAAATAAAAAAGGTACATACGCGATATTTAATCAGTAATTATGTACAGTGATCGCAAAAATTAGAAAAATACCATGAAATGACCAATTAAAAAAGCTTGTTTATTAATAAATAAGTAGCTTTACTTAGATCACTAAAAATATAATGTATTTCATAAGCCTTTACAGAAATTAAAGAAAAATAACAATTACAAGTTTTCTCATATAAATCAGTGTTATTCAGTTTTAGGTACTAGGAACTCTAACAAACGAAACAAAATTCTTCAGTGTTCAACCAAAAAACAATAAAAATATTGAAAACACTGTGATCCCGGTATTACAACCAACCCGGTGTTGGCGCAAAACTCCGAGACGTGCATCCGTGTCGCCGGCGAGGTATACGCTAACTGTGGGGGACCCAAAATGAGGAAAGTACATAAAATTACAACTCAATTCAATGGCGTGTAAAAAAGTTATTCGAATTTTTCGAACCACCCGGTCTCTCAGACATATACGTCACCATTGGTGGGTTAAGCGTTAAGGGATAAAACCGCCCATTGTGCATTTCTTTTGTTTTTAGTTGCTTATGTACTTCTTTATACAGTTGTGTTTAGTAATTGGTGAATAAAGAGTTAATCTATCTATTTATCGATCTACATTTATCCATAAAAAAGGGATTCATTGCAAAGCAGCGTAGACATTTATTGTTATTTGGCCCTTCATTCGTAATTACCTATTAGTTACCTATTTAGTGCTTGTAAGTTATGTGAGTTTTTAGTGTTTTAATAAATCGTTTTTGTTTGTTCATTATCATATCGAATTAAGTTCGTTAAAATTATTTACAGTAAAACTAGGCAACGCTATTACAAAAGTTAGATTTCTTTGGCTTTTAAGTCTCTTTGTGCACTTGTGGGACGTGAATCAACGAAATCATAATCTCACAATTTGTCACAAACAAAATGAGAAAAAAAATCCATTTTAAAATTTTATTATTAAAGGCACGATACAGCCTAACCAAATTTTCATACCAACTTAAATTAATAACCTCTTGAGGTTATTAATTTTCCCAAGGAGGATTCCCTACCGCGACAAGACTATGACTTATTCTGTGTTACTTTGAATTAATTCTCTTGCCACAATGCCAAAGGACTGTTACCGTTCCTTTGTAGGTCACATTTATAATTTAAAAAAATTATATGGCTTGGTATTATAGTATGTCAGATTCATAGACGAGATGCTGTAATCTGATTTTGAATTGGCTTCGAATATTTTTCTCAAGACATTTAAATTCAAATTTGTTTATTCCACTTGAATTATAAAATTACGGAAAATGTACAATGCGCTATATTTAGAACAAGGACAAAAACAACAACATTGAATCTAGATTACTCAAATATACATCACATATTTTTTTTAATTTAAATGTACCAAACACTTATTCAGTGATAACATATGGTACAGAAACTTGGTCTTTCTCTATGGGCCTCACAAGAAGGCTTAAGACATATAATTAAAATACCAAGCATAGCTCTACGCTTGGTGTTTCTCTAGGAGATCGAATCAGAAATGAAGAGATTCGTAGACGAACCAAAGTCACTGAAATAGCAAAAGGAATAAGTGAGTTGAAGTGGCAGTGGGCAGGGTACATAGCTCGAAAAACTGCAACGTTGCACACTAGATGGAATAACGACCGGATAAGGATTGCTGGGAGCCGTTGGTGCAGGCCGCACAGGATCGGTCCTTCTGAAGATGTATGGAGGAGGCCTATGTTCAGTAGTGGATTATGATGGTGATATCATTTTTTTATATAATTTAATATGCTAATAACAAATATGCCATATCTTGCCAAATAATTGCCAATCGAAATTGTGTAAAAGTAGAATTTGAAATCGTTTGGTACGAGTAGATAGAGACCAATTAGCGATCGTGTGAAATCCGCATCGCTGATTGCCGCGGTGGACTACACTGCAACCCGTGACGGGGGAATGACAAGCTGTGAATAAAACAAACAACTGAGGTTTTTTATATCTATCAACGAGGGATTTTTACGGTGGTCTTATACCAAGCCTTCTTTGTTTATAGATAACATTGTATGTAAACCGTAAATAGGTTAAATACATTATGACATTGTTACATTGACAGAACGCAAAAAAAGATATTAATTGAAAAAACAAATAAACCTGACTTTAAACAAATAATTGAATAAACCTGGCTTTAAAACGAACTGAAATTAAGTAAATAAGTTTCCTAGTTTTGATAATCGCAGGCAGGAACTAGGGTGGTTGTAATATACGCACAAAAATTAAAGGGGTTATTTTGATAGGATGAGTATAATAAATACATTTGTAAAATGTTTACCATAGAAATGTGAAATTTATTTTGGCATATAAAAACAAAAACTTCATTAAACTTATGTTAAACTATTGCATCATGCTTGCCATCTTACCACAGATACTTTATTGGTGACGTCAGAGATATCTCTTGTTGTCTCTTTCAAACTCGAAACCCGCAGCTTATTTTTTTTTTGCCCTTATTTTAGGATGTCGATTGCAAGAGTAGGCAGTAAGTATTGTATCAAATAAATCATCTTAACTTAGTCTCAACTTAGTCTCACTGGAATATCGTCAGTATATTGAACTATCTATAAAAATACATTGTGCTGAAATCCTTAAACGAACGCTAAGCAAAATTAACATCGATATTCTTGCAATAGTGTTATAACAATTGGTCAAGCCGTGTCGGACCCCCCACAGTGAAGGGTTGCATAGCCGATACAGCCCTAAATCAGTTATTTAAAAAAATGTTTATTTCAATCCACTACGAACAAATCTACTATTAGCCCATATTGTACCATTGTTGGGCCTCCCCCCATTTCAAACATTATATAATAAGAACTGTTTACAATTCCAACTACATGCATAATTTGGTCAACTACCTGCTCGTTAACTAAGAGTCTACTCAGCTTGGATAATGCTTCTTATAACTACAGTCTAATAACATCTATAAAAATACATATTTATTTTGTGTTTTTATTTTGCGATCACAGCTGGCCAACAAAAGGTCTCGCATTCCCCATTCACAAAAGTATGTTCCGACCTGAGCCCAGAGTAGTAATGGGCGCGAATTTACCTAAATAGGTTGATGTTACGTTGTCGTACAAATGTTTGCATGATCTACAGATATTTGTATCGGGTTTGAATGTTTTTCTATATATTATAAGTATGTATATTTACAAAAAAAAGTATATGAGTATTCTACCAGTTATCTAGTTCGCATAGTACAAGCTCTGCTTAGTTTTGGACTAGATAGCGCTGTGTGAAATGTCCAGTAATATTTATTATTTATTTATTATGACCTGGATTGACACATAGGCTAGTTTTCATTGACAAGACAAGCGTGCGAAGCCGCTAAGACAGGATTTTTAGATAGAATAGGTATACCTCTGGATCTATATCATCTATTTAGTTAACTTTAACCCGTAACAAAGATATAGTCAATATGTAAGCCAGCTAAACATTACCGCCACAATTACCCGCCATTTTTTAAGACAACGTAAAATTAATAAAAAAAATTATTGTTGCAATTGCAAGATAAGATGGCAGTGAGAAGATCATATAGCTAGAAGAACAGTGTTAGGACAGAAAGGTGCGTAGGACGACCCCCCACTAGACAACAAGACGGCCATATAAAGGTTGCTAGGAACCGTTGAGAAGCACAAAATCGGTCGCTCTAAAAATCTATAGAGGAGGCCTATTTTCAGCAGTGGACGTATTGTGACTGTTATGGTGATGATGATTTTTGCAATTAGTACAGGGTGTAACACATAAACTTTTCAAAACTAGCTGGCACAATCAAACCGTGTTTTTAGATCGATAGTCGCCAAGAAAAAACATCGCTATGAGAACCGAGATCGAGTTCCCGTTTGATTAAAATTGTTTATGTTAACTTCAGCACTTTGCGCCTTGCCGCTGATAGTTTCCGCGCAAAAAGCTGATTTTATGAAAGCAGAGAAGTTTATTTGTAAATGGTTTACCGAATAACTTACGAAAATTGTTGCATATTCATTGCATTCTGTATGTTTCAATTTACTCTGTAGAATAAATGGGTAATAAATAAAAACAAAGGCCTGCACGTACATTCCTAGAGACGATAATTAAAAAAGCCAAACTGAATCACGTCACATTATGGAACAATAATTAAACGCATTCTCCCTGCTGAATCGTATTTGCATCGCTGGCTGTTGCGCGGCAGTATCAACGTTAAAGTTACATGCATAAATACTGTTACGCCGAGGCTGTTACAGAATAGGTAACAGTCGGCATCTCGAAGTTATACCTACTGTGTCACAGAATAAAAAAGAGTGGTCTTGTCGAAATACCTATACGATTATAGTTGCGAGCGTTCGCGAAGGCGTGTGGTGTTCTCTGTTCCCGTGTCCCCGGTATAAAGCGAGCGGAGGAACGCCGTAGAGGTTCAGCCGGTAGGAGTCCGACATACCGCTCCCTGGGTTCATAGCGGTATCCATGAGGATTCCTCCACAAAAAAAGGCGTGTAGTGGTTGCGTGCGGTATAAATAGAGCGTAGAGACGCCCGGTCAGTCAGTAAATCCTCTGTCGCCCGAGACACGTTCTCGGAGACCCGGATGACGAAATCACCTCCGCTAATGCGGAAGCGATATCTGAGTCATCTATATCAGACAGAGCAAACACTTCACAGAAACACCGACCTCGCCGGCGAGGTCGACGATTCCCTTCAGTCGCCGCCTATACGAGGTACATACATGTACCCGGGCGTTTCTCTCCTATCCCCACCCCGGCAACTGCCCAAGCCGAGGCTCGTACCTAAGAGGTGCCCTTGCGCTAGTTGCCTAAATAACTTACTGGGCTGAGCGCCATCTACGCTCGCCAAAAGTTCGGTTAAGCTGTCACGGCCTCAGAGGCCAACAGCGAGTTTAGTTCATTCGAAAAAAAAACGGTCAGTCAGTCTAGTTTTAGCGATACGTGCGAATATTTCGTTGACTTTTAGATGTTTATTGTGCAACAGTGGTGTGAATTAGTGTGTTGTGATTACTTGTGATTAAGTTCGTGTTTTTATCGTTAGTGTTGAATAAAAGTGTTATTTTGGATAGATTGAGTTTAGTTATTTTATCCCGAGCCTAGCTCGTAACAAGATCATACAAAACAAGACCGGACCAGTACAAGAAGAACTCTGGCCTCGAGGGAGGGAGAGGTTTATTTTACAGCATAACTCCAAAACTAAACTATATAAAAATGGTTTAAGAATGTGTCAACTGGGCTCTTTTGTACTTTTAAATTTGACTCCCACCATCATAATAAAATTAAATTTGAGTTTATTCACAATTAGGCCGTAATTAGGAGTTAGGCCAGTATTATGTAATGAAAGTATACCAAAGGGGCATGCCCACTCTCCCTTGTAAAAAATGCTGTCACTGCACACACTTGAAACTAATTGCTAATGATTCTAGGCTTAGTTAGTAATAAAAGAGCTAAGAAGTTAGTTATAAAAAAGTTTACTATAAAGAGAAAAATCAGTTTTTATTTTTCACAAACAACCAGTTTTACATCACTGTATTCAACTACAACTTAAATAGTTTATTATGGTAATTATAACGATTCCTAGATAAATTATGATATTGATAATTACTATCAATTTAATCGTTTAAGCTTTAAGTCAGCAAACAAACAAAAATACGCGAGAAAACAAACGAAACGGCCACAGACACAGATCACAGGAAACGGCTTGTGTATAATAACTTTTTATTAGCTGCAGTAAAATGACGTTTCTAAATGTCATTCCGTAAAATAATGTTGACAGCCTAATCTCAATAGGGATGTGATTCAGTTCACAAAAGTTTACAGAATATCTAATCGTTCCATAGCTGACTCATAATGATCATACTAAATTCTATTTAATATTAATGTAAATAAAAGGCTGTATAAACGTTGATCCTTTGAGACATATACAAGGTAACACTCAAGAAAACGCTCTCTCAAGCTGGTAGTACTGGTTTTTGGTTACGGTGCTACGATGACGCTTGACCGCCATTTTGTTTCGGTTGGCATTCGCTCATTCAGCTTCATACTTCTGTTGTGAGTGCATGAATAACTTTGATTTGCCCACTGCGCGTTGTTTTTGTTATCATAATTGTTAAACTTATGTTACGTTGTGTTTGTTTTTCATTACCTGTTTTCGTTACTCGTGTTAGTTTTTTTTTTGTTTGATACATTGAAGACATGGATGCTCTGCTGAGCACATCGCAAGATGGAGACACATTTTTATCTCCTAAGAAAAAAAGGCCACGTGTAGCTCTAAGTGCAACTGAAAAACTTTGGGTCCAAAACGTTTACAAATATGTGTTTGAAGTGAAATCTTTAGAATCAAACATTGAAGTTCCAAAAACAAGTGAATGCGTTAACAAGGTGGCTGAAGTCTTGGGAATATCCGTCCGCACAGTTTATTCCGTTTTAAAGGAGCACAAGGAGAACGACAGCGAATCACCAAAACCTCCCGAAAAAACGGGCCCAAAACTTACATTTAAAGATAAACTTGATGATTTCACATTCACTGCTCTTAGACGAATTGTACATCAGTTCTTTCATAGAAATGAAATACCCACCATCGCAAAAGTTAGTTTACACATGTCGTCACTCATCTTTTTATTATACGTTATGTATGTTTTCTCCCATCCCAATCTATCTATGTATGATGATGATGATGTATGTAATCTTAACCAATTAGGTAATAACTTTAATCATTTTTAGGTGCTGCAAGTTGTAAATGATGACCCAGGATTGCCCAACTTCTCGAAAGAGACATTGAGAAAAATTATGAAGCATCTTAATTTCGAATTCGCTACTCGATCACGCAAGAGTGTGCTTATTGATAGACAAGATATCATATCATGGCGCCAGCGCTCCCTGCGTTCAATTAAACAATATCGTAGGGAGGGAAAATACATATATTAAGACGAGACCTGGGTCAACGCTGGTACGTGTCAACTCTTAGTTTCTTCTATTTGTTCCCTTTTTGTTTTGATGTCGAAACTTATGATTCTTTTTTGTTCGACAGCGACAGTGATTTCGAAAAAGATTAATTAAATAACATTATTATGACGTTTTTGTTTCATTTTGAATGTACCTCCCTATACTTCCACTAAAAAAGATCAATCCTTTAGTATAGTAATAATAATAGGTAAAAAAAATACATTACAACTTAATATTAAATCTCAAAAAAAGAAACCAAACTGATTATTCATATATGATTCACTCATTTAGCTACATCCCTATTTATTTTTCTTCAAAAACCGGCAACCCACAAAACGTCATTTTACTGCAGCTAATAAAAAGTTAGACCAGTCATAGGGATTGGCATATCGACCATCGACTATTATCCGAAATATCGATTTATCGGCGCAAAATAATCGGTCAAATCGAGCAATCGATTATATTTAATCTCAAGGCGCGCGCGCACAGAAGTGCCATTTTTGACATCGCGCTCCTGTACAATCAACAGACGAGGGCAATTATTCCAGTAAATCAAAATTCAATATTTTAATGCAAAGAAATAATAATCATCTGATTCTGTTGAGTAAATGTTGAATCGAAGTAAAATTGAGTTTATTTCGATTCAACACGAGCGCCACAGATAAATACAAAAATATACCTACCTATTTACTTCTGAAAATCAGATATTTAGTGTGTCAGGGGTAGTAATAAGGTAATAAAATGTACGAAAAATATAAGTACCAATTGTACCCAAGCGAAAAAAATGTACTTATTTGTCTTTGGAGATGTTTAATAGAATTCATTATGTATTTCTGTGTTGATTTTGTAAACTTGGATTGAATAGGTAGTCGATATCGATCGATATCGACTATCGTTTGAGTTAGTTCTTAATTCGATGATTTGGGAGGAATAACGAGTGATAGGTGCCTAACTAAAAAATATCTCATGTCTGTGTCATTAACTCGTCTCTGCATGGCCTTATGCAAAAATCGTGCGAAGCTTTAACCTCTCATCTGTTGATCGAATTAAAATCGAGATAATGCTACAGATAAGCCGAGTTATTTTTTTCCGCTTTTTTTCTCTCCACTGGTTAATCCTAAAGCCATCTAGAAGGTGGCGCTGAGATCAACGGCCCGCCGATTATGATCAAGGTTAGCTGAGAGCGAGAGGATTTAGATCAATTGCGGTGCGTCAACAACTGAGCGCAAATTCAGCGCGCACTGCGATTGGCTGAGATTATCTCGCTCGGGCGCTCGCTACCAGCGCGAGTCAAGCATAATACCACCCCCGGGTTAATTAAAGAGAAAAAAAAACGATTTACAAAACGCTCATTGGGAAACAAATATCGTTTTGGTTTCGTACTTCTGAAATCGGTGACCGATTTTTCGTGTCAGTGAAAATACAGTCAAATAAATCGATTGTTTTATTTATGGTCTTTTATCAACAATCGATTATTGTCTCAGAACAACTCTGGCTCAACACTAATGTTTGCAACTGGAGGCAATTTGCTACCATTTCATTTCCTGTCGTTTTCATATTCATTATTATTTTAAAAGATTGTAGGATACTTTTCGTGTTAATCGATTGATACGTAGAATAACGAAAAAATGTAACATATTTTTTGGATGAACGCAATTTTTTGTGCAGTTGACAGCATTATATGGGCATGCCCCTTTCAAGTCAATAGCTTCAGTAGTTGATAACTAGCTGTGACAGATGAACGGACAAAGTCGCATGTATTTACGGGTTTCGTTTTAACTATTTAGCTCCAGTACCCTAAACGATAACGATTACTTACTACATACAAACCGACTTTATCTATGTTGCATATTAGTTATCCAAAATATTTTCCTCGTGTCATGATATAGTAAAATAATTAAACTTTTTTATTTCTTTTATTTTCATATAATTTTTCGAAATAATATTCCATCGTCCCAATAAAATGAAAGTTTTAAACACAACCGTTGGTTAACCGGGCGACGGGCATCGTCATGCTTTAAAACGAATGACATAATTATTTTCTCTACGACATAATGGATTTTAAATTTGTTCCGACGAATATTTCGAATGGAAACTGGAAAGTATAATTATGAACATTAATCTGTTTAATTTGCAGAATTTTCAAGAACAGTTATAACTTAATAAAATACTATATCTGCTCATTCTGTATTTATTTGTAATGTAAATTATTTGATAGAATATAATCTTTATTCTTTATTGCACACAAGAAAATACATTTAAAATACAGAAATAGAGGGCATGTACAAAGGCGAGCTTAACCCTAAGAAGAGTTTTCTTCCAGCAAACCTTTGAGGCTAGAGAGAAAAATGATTTTAAAGGTAGGTGAGTATACAAAAACATAAATAAATATATGTACCCAAAACTAATATGAACTATACTCAAAGAATGTTATAATATTGTAATTGTAATAAATACATTATATGGAATAATAATATATACCTACCTAATATAAATATATACCTATATATAATAATATAAAATTACAGAGAAAGGTAGTGCTTTTTAACTTTCCGTTTGAAAATGTTGAGTGATGGGCTAGCGCGAACTTCATGAAGAAGGGCATTCCAAATTTTTACAGCATAAACGGTGAAGGAGCCACCATAGCGGCTAGAAGAGTGTTGAGGTGTTTTGAGGAGAAGAGACTTCGAGGACCGGCATGGCACACTGCGAGGGACAAGAAATCCAAAACGCAAAAAGCTTCCTTTAATAACCACAAAAATCAAGTGAAGGTTAAGTAATGCCCAACAGCTACGTGCATAGTCCCTGCCTTTCACCGTTCTAGAATCAGGCCCCTTGCACTCCATACAAAATAACTAATTCAGTTACATATTGCTTCCGCAGGCGCAGCGGCCTGTCCACGCGCGGTGTCCACATGAGGCTGTACACTTATATGCCTCAACTTGAGGTGCATCGCAGGGCGCGTTTTTAAGGTGTGTGGCCTACAAAGCAATACTTTGTTATAGGTGTTAGTTACCACTTAAGATCAGGTGGGCCATATGCTTGCTCCATCTCTAGGTGGTATTAAAATTAAAAAAGGCTAATCGAGCGGGGTAGGTACAACACTATACGTAAGCAACTTAGGTTATGTCTTTCTGTAATTTTTTTTGTAATATTTGGTGCGAACATTCCAGACAACTGTGGATGAAATGGATATCAAAAATGAAATGGATATTGAGTATTGAGTATACCACAACACCCATACTGAAACGAATATTTGCAGGTCATGCAATCTCTTACATTTAAATCGGCTATTCGCCCACAAAATTTCATCATACGCCTCAGAAGCTCTACGGCGTAGAGCGCTACGATGGTTTTAGCATAGCGCTACGAAATCCCGTAGCATTTGTTTTTATACGCGAAATCCAAAAATCAGTTAACAATTTCATGTTTTTAATCAAATACAATATCTGTTATGTTACGTTTGTATGAAAGGGCTTACAAGAGTTAGGCTGCCTTTTCACCAGAGATCTGCTACGTTGCTAAGATACGGATGTTTGTCCACCAATAGGATAGCTGTGTTGTGCAAATTAAGCTTATTGGTGATTTTTTTCCTCGCTCACAGCTTAACTTCCTTGCACAGTTCTAGTGTAGAACTGCCTTTAAGCTCGCGTTTGTACAAGTAAAAAATATGTTAATAGTTTAGAACCATGTCACACTATATTACCGATCGCTAACTGACAAACGGTACGCGGTCAATAAACAAGTTGACTTCAATGCAACATGGTACCAAACTCATGGTTATTGACGACCTCCGCGGTGCAGTGGGCGAATAGCCGGCTGAGACGCAGGAAGTAGCAGGTTCGATTCCCGCCGCGGAACAAATGTTTGCATGATCTACAGATATTTGTTCCGAGTCTGGTTGTTTTTCTATATATGATAAGTATGTTTTTACAAAAAAGAAAGGTATATAAGTATTCTATCAGTTATCTGGTTCTCATAGTGCAAGCTCTGCTTAGTTTGGGGCATGATAGCGCAGTGTGAAATGTCCAGCTATATTTATTATTTATTGATTTTCTTTTGTTAGTTTTTTATGTGTAGTGAAAAAATAGAAAATTAAATTAATATCCTCTTTTTAGGTCTCATAGAAAGCCTTAATAATTTATTTAAAGTTTCGTCCTAATGGTCGTTCAACATCAGAATCTCGCAAAATAATAATAAAAATATCGCTGGACATTTCAGACAGCGCTATTTAGCCCCAAATTAAGCAAAGGTTACTACGAGTATATGGGAACCAGTTATCTGATAAAATACTTGTTTTTTGTAAATACATACTAATAATATATAGAAAAATATCCAAACCCGAAACAATTATCTGAAGACGATGCAAACATTGTACCGCAGCGGGAATTGAGCCCGAAACTTTCTCCGTTTCTGCCGGCTATTCGCCCATTGCGCCACAGAGATCGTCTCAGAGTCTTAAATATAATAATATTACTAATAAATCGTTAATTCAGGCAACAATAGAAAAATACAAGATGTTAAAACTTAATTCTACGGCTCATATAAATATATACCTTAGTGCCTAACAAACACGTTATACATACCAGCTGCTGCCCGCGACTTCGTACGCGTTACACTACTAAATGTGTAGGTAGCTTAAAAATAAAGGTAAGCTCGCTGTTGCAACTTGACACCCCATTTTTATCCCATGTTAACTGATTTATGGGATGAAAGGCAGCCTACGTGGTAATCTAGGTTATAATCTACGTATATAGGTACCAAATTTCATCGAAATCAGTTCAGCCGTTATGACGTGATTGAGTATCAAATAAACAAACATCCAAACTTTAACATTTATAATTTTAGTGTGCTAAGTAACGCCTGCGACGTGTGACGCACTTGAGTTGTGTCGTGTAGTAGCACGCGAAAACGACGAGCGAATATATTATGAATATAGTACGTAAGTCGTATATACTCGTAGGTAACAAAGTAGGCTTCACTACCGTTGCGGTAAAACGAACACGCGCCTCCCAGATTTATGCGTTACACTGCTCTATGCGAACGAAACGCTTTTTAAATTGATCTCGTACAGGTTTTCAATTTAAAACCACGTTCTGTCTCACTGTTTATAGGTTTCATTGAGTAAACTGAACTTAGTTACAAGGGAGTGGTTTTTTCATGATAAAATTAATTATTCGAAAGGTCACAAATGTCAAAAACACAATATTCTAATGCAACTGCGTCAAAATATCCGCATATTCAAAAACTCAAAAATCACGGTAAATATTCCGTTTTTATTATTTATATTAGTGAACATTTCACACAGCGCTATCTAACCCCAAACTAAGCAGAGCTTGTACTATGGGAATCAGATAACTGATAGAAGACTTATATACTTTTTTTTTAGATACATACTTATAATATATAGAAAAACATCCAGGCCGGAACAAATATTTGTAGATCATACGAACATTTGTCCTACTTCGGGAATCGAACCCGCTACCTCCTGCGTCACAGCCGGCTATACGCCCACTGCGCCACGGAGGTCGTCAAATAATTAAATAAAAAAATCAAATAATAAAAAAAAATCATTCTAATGGTTAATTCAGACCTAAAAAATAAAATCCTGGCCATTACTATTTAAGTGTGTTGTTGTCATGGACGCCTTTTTAGAGTTCCGTACTCGAACTTGGAACCATTTTTGTTTCACCATTTCTGTCTGTCTGTTTTTCATTTATTCGAAAAATATTAGTGTTGTAAAGCTGAAATTTAGAATATATAACATACGTCCTAAGGCCTATTTTTTTAGGGTAACCCCTATATGGCTTATTCATATAAGGTTGTCTGGAAGGAATCGTGTTTAGTTATAAGGCCACCCAATTTACTATCTATTTAAAAAAAATATGTTCTGTGTTTTATTTTGGCGTACAATAAAGATTAAGTCTAATTTAACCGATTTTGATGAAATTTGGTATATGGATAGATTATGATCTGGGTTAAAACATGGCTACTATTTATTGACGAACCACGAGTGCGAAGCCTCGGGCGGAAGCTAGTAATGTATAAATAATGCTGGATATTTTACACAGCATTATCTAACCCCAAACTAAGCAATTAACTACTTACTGATAGAATAACCTACAAATGGAAGTTAGGATTGTTTTTCTACCCACTCATCCCTGTTCGTTGGATATCCTTGTATTTTTAAAGCTTATTGCGCGCACGGAGGAATATGAGATTTCGCAAAATTAAAATGTATATGGAGGAGGAGTAAAAGCCAAAATAAATAAAAATAAACATGTATTACGATTTAATTTCGACCACAGTGCACTGACAACACCTTTTTGTTTTGACGTCACACGGTTTTGTGGATTTACCAGAAGCATCTAGTTGTTAAAAGCTTGCAAAACCCCTTTAAGATTTTTATAATGCTGTTTTGATAAAAGAGCTAGTTTTCAAAGCTTTAAAATGGTAATTTTAGTAATAGTCGTGTCTACATGCGCTTAACCAATTATTTTAGGGTGGTACTACGAATTTTTAAAAATAAGTAATTGAAAAAAATATACAAAATACAGCAAGCTTAATTGTTCACGTATCAATCTACAGATAACCATTGGGGTAAACGTGTTCTGGAGTGAAAACCACGTCTAGGCAAGCGAAGTGTAGGACGCCTTCCGGCTAGATAGAGTGACGATTTGCGCGCTGTGGCTGGCAAGAATTGGATGAGAAGAGCTGAGGATCGGGCTCAATGGCGCACCCTGGAAGAGACCTACGTCCAGCAGTGGACTTTTATAGGTTGATGATGAAATCTACAGAATAGTTACATAATACAAGTTTCCAAAAAACCCATATTGTCTGTTTATTATTGGACTTTATAACAATCAGCTTTTGTAGTCCTTTGCAGTAATTGATAAAAACCTGCCTACATATTTTAATGAAAACATATTTCAATTTATTTTGAAATTATGAGATTTCACATTAAATCTGATTTCACAAATATAATCTTTATTTATCTGTTTATTCAGCCTGAAAATTCCACGGGTATGGCTTTATTAGTCCCGTTAATGTAATATGTTGGCGGGACCTAAATGAGTTTAATTAAAACTAGCGTCCAGCCATACGGTTTACGATCTCAATGCGTTTCTAATAAAGGGAAAGAAAAAAAATACATTCCACCCCAAGAAACAAAGTCAATTGGCTATCACTAGCTGCTATGTATGAGAAAATGAATTTTTTAAATAATTTCTTTTTGCGTGAATTTTTCTTAGTTATTCTGCTATTCGGGGCGGAGACAAATCCAATAAATTAAAGATCATCAAAATCGGTCCAGCCGTTCTTGAGTTATAAATGGTGTTACTGACCTGACTTTTTTTACTGATCAAGCGAAGCGAGATCTCCAAATCAACTTGGGCAAATCGGCGTTGTATGTATGTATGTATGTTTGTTTGTCCGAGGATAACTTTTGAAACGTTTACGAGTATCCGATCATTGTGAAATTTGGTATATAGGTAGGTAGTGATGGCAAATTTTGATGTGACTCAATGAGCTAAAAATATTGGGGGGTTGTTGAGATATTGGGGTTCAAGAAGGGTAAAAAAAAAATTAAAATGAGACCATAAGATCAAATGGGACGTCAAATGAAAGGTCTTCATTGGTGCATTTCAACACTGTTTTTATTTTTAGTTTAATCCTTGTAGTTTTTGAGTTATTACCCATAACAAAAACAAAACTTTGACACAATTCACAGGGTACACCAGTGACCCCACAATGTTGAAATTTGGTATTCGTGTAGCTTTAGTGACATATATAGGCAAAAGTTTAAAATCCAGAATAACTGCATTTCGTACCCAAAAAAAAACCACTTTAAATGAACTCCCGTTACCTGTAATTTGAATGAAACTGTAAGTCAAGTTAATTGGTTATTTATTTCGTGGCACTATTTTGATAGTCAAAGAGTAATTTGTTTTTGTTTTTGTGGAAGACTCGCAAGATCTCAGTTCGGAGTGAACCACTAGTATATATATTTAGATGTTAACAAACTTTCGTGCCTTACTCACAAAGGTTCCATCGGAAGACCACCACTGTGTTACCTTGCTGTAACACCTTTTTGAGAACACAAAAAAGATTTTGAGTTAGAACCTTTTTGTGGCTACTTAATCAAACTTCTATTTTATTTATTTCTGTTTTGCTATTTTGTGTACATAAAAGTTGATAATGATTGTAACAAATAAAAAACTTTCTTTGTATTAACTTTACTAGAAATCAACCTCTACAAGTAACAGCTCACACAATAAGCAGAAGTTTTCCAAGTAAAACTTAGAGTAACGAGAAGTTACACTTATTTCTTTGTACCTTGTAGTCAATGTAAACATAAATACTTACGCCACAAGATTTAAGAACTCATCTCCAAGTTTCGCTGTGGTCTTAATGTAGCCAATCTTCAGCCATACGCACACTCTAAATGTTTTTGTAGTAGGTAAGGTTGGTGAATAAAGTCAATACATTTATATCTTAACACACTTATATTATAAATGTGAAATTTGGACGTTTGTTTGTTACTCAATCACGTCGTAATGGCTGAACCGATTTCCGATGAAATTTGGTGGGTGCGTGCAAAGCCGCTGGCGGAAGGTAGTTGGCTATAAGTCTTTGCTACTATCTTATTCTAATTCTAAAGGTGGAGGGAATAAAATCTGCAGTGACGTCCTGCATTGCAGTGAATTACCCTTCTTTGAAGCTGACCCCGACCATCCTAACTCCCTAAAGCCCTGGAATATAGAAAGTTATTGGGTCGTTACTGTCTGTGCAGTGTAGTATCACGTGCTCCATCGCTCTTTCTTCTGAACATACTTTTTTATATACGCTTGGATTTGGAATAAGCTTAATATTGCCCACCTGAAGTTAAGTGGAAACTATCGCCTATAATAAATTATTAGATATATTATACAATAGATACTAATATACTAGATTATTAATCGAGGGGACAAAGCAGCGTGACGGGCGCTTTTATGAATTCCGAACGTAACGAAGGATTCTAGAGTTAACTCACGAGCGGAACGAGGGAGTTACTAGAATCCTGAGTGCAGAAAGGGATATAAGTACGCCCAAGATGCAGACAGCTTTATCCACGAGGAGAATACTCAACTTTTTTTACACTTTCTGCGAGACAATAATAACCAAATCTAGGTTGGTGCATTTTGTGCAGAAATTAGTTCAATTTACGAATAAGTTTTTATTATGTGGGTCTCTTTTGTTCAAATTTGAATCAAGGGCATAATGAAATCCAGTACAACTTTACACCCGGCTCAGCCGTAGGGATTTTATCACCTACTTTCGGTGAGGTTTACATGACATATTATTTGACATTGTCGAGCAGGTGATGTGAAAAGTATTTTCTGGTAGGTCACGAACCATAGAAACGTGCCCTAAGATGCAATTCCCTGCGTGCATCAACTTGAGGCTTACAGGTGTTCATCGGCAACTATGCCCTTCAAACCGAAACACAGCAATGTTGCTTGGTGGCAAATATAGTTATGGCGGTAGCACTCCTCGGGCGAGCTCTTTTATATGAAACTGTATTACACTTACGACATCAGATAATTACCATACGGTACCTATCGCCATCTTAAAAATTCCTAGTTCAACTTGATAACAGTAAGCAGTGATACGCTCCCATAGTTAAAAACTTTCTAGGTGACTTATCGGAAATGCATCGGATGGTAAGAAGGCTTATACGGACTGACTTTAAAGCAGTTTGGAGCGATGAGCGAGCTGCACATTTGCTCTCTCCACTACATTATTCAGCGATCTGAAAAGTTTAAGAAATAAATAGACAATGACAGTGAGCATATATTTTTTTTCTTCAGTTTGCTGCATTCATTTAGATAATTTATAAGTACATACAATTTGGGTTCGCGATCCTTGGCAGATTCTCACCATTCTCTCTCGAATTCCCTGATGTCATCGCGAGTTGGGAGAAACCTTTGCTCAGCAGTGAGAAAATATAGGATAGCAAAAAAAGATATAAATATATATTTCGGTTCAATTTTGTACATATATATATATATATATATACTCGTATTTACGTTAAATATAGTAGTACTGTGTTTCTTTGGTATAGCTAAAGAGAAACCTTTATATGTAGTTTATTTACGCTTGACCTTTGATCTCTATTGATATAGATTGACAACATTTGATTGGTTTATCCCCCGTGATACTATTGCTTCGCACAATCATTAGTATCGTGGAGGAGTTTTATCTCCCAAGACTCTAGTTAATTGTTTTATAACAGTGTGGGTATGAAACTTCCGTAGTTTAAATATATCATAATATCATGCGCATATCATATTTACGTAATTAAAACTGCAGTTTTTTGCGGGTTTTTAAACAACTTTTGATAGGTATCTATCTAACTTAGGAAACATTTTGAAGACGTTAGTTTGAGTTAATGTTTACCCTAAGCATCACAGTTGCCAAGAGTTTATAATTATCAAAACAAAATCTATATTTATCCTCTTTGCTTGCATCTTCCACTTTTATATGATTATCTTTGATTACATTTTTAGTTCGCTATACTCTTTGATTTCTTCTTCCACTTAAGTATCCTCTTTAATTGCTTCTTCCACTTCGATATCTCCTTTGATTACTTTTTCCACTTCGATATCCTCTTTTGATAATGTTTGAACAGAAAGAAGAACACGCAAGCTGCGCGCAGCTTAGTCTATATTATAAAATTACTAATTGGGGCATTAAAGCCAAGTTACGTCTCCGAGTATAAGCTACGCTGAAAAATATGATTCAATTATATTTGAGCAACCTGTTTCCCAGATTCCTTGCTAATCACATTGATATCCGCATGGAAGCAGGGATTTCATCTTGTATGTCATCTAATTCGCCTTTTGTAATCCGCTTTTCATACATTTGAGTTTTATGAAACTCTGCAATATCCTTTATTTCCAAAGACGTACAAAATACAGAAAGGAAACTTAAAACGAAGTGTCTATGAAGAATAAAAATTCTTTATTATACCTTACAAGCTGGCTACAACAACCATTAAAAAGAAATTTAAAAAAAACGAATAAATGTAAAAATAAAGTGTGTGTCAGTATTGACTGAAAGTATACCAATTAAGGATTTGAAGAAGTCTCAAATAGTTTTTTTTTAATCTTCGTAGTAAACTTAATTTACTTAATAAACTTAATGACGATCTCCGTGGTGCAGTGGGCGAATATCCGACTGAGACGCAGGAGGTGGCGGGTTCGATTCCCGCCGCGGAACAAATATTTGCATGATCTACAGATATTTGTTCCGGGTCTGGTTGTTCCTCTATATATTGTAAGTATGTATTTACAAAAAAAATGTATTTAAATATTCTATCAGTTATCTGGTTCCCATAGTACAAGCTCAACTTAGTTTGGGGCTAGATAGGGCTGTGTGAAATATTTATAGAAATATTTAAAAAAAAATTCTTAATAAAATTAAATTTAAAAATATGGTACACATTCAATGTAAAATTAAAACTTTTCATTGAACGTGAATCCTACTTTTAGGAAAAATGGTTGGACATCATAAATAACATGACAGCATAAGAACAATCATAGGAGGACAATTTTAAAGAAGCCGCAATAAGCTTCGAGGTCTTCACAATACAGGCTTGGCCTAGTGTGAAGACCACCGACTAAATCATTTAGTTATTAAGCCCTCTCAACATTAAGTTCACTTAAAAACCATTAATCATAAGGTGTGCTTTTTATGCTAAATATTATATATATATTTTTTGTTTTTATTTTTTCAAGCTACTTAATCAGCATTGTTGGAGAATATTGCTATAAGTGTATAAGGAGGTAAAAGGTAAACCTTATATCGAGGCAAATAGAAGAAATTGCATCAGTTGCACTGACAAGAGCGAATGAATGAATGAATGGAAACACTTTATAATAAAAATTACAAACAAAATAGACAATGGGAAGACACAAAGCAAATAGTACAATGGGCGGTCTTATTGCTTTGAAGAAATTTATTCGAGACAACATTTAGATGTAGAGGAATACGAGAAAAAAACCATTGTATTACCAAAAACTATTTTAATTAAAAACCTCTTTGCCATGGTTTGTGGCTTACTAATAGATACTGTATTCTAGGGAAAATAACGAAGTTATATAAAGTTGAGCTATCTATAGATCGTTTACAACGGTCTTTAAATTATTTAACTGTTTTTTCTGTATTTTAGTTTTGTAAATAATTGTATATAATTTCTGTTAATAAATGTATTTTAGTTATATAAAAATCTATTCGGCTTTTTAATGGGTTTGGTGTGCCACGTAACCGATTGTTACGTTTCCCATGAATTTAATTTTGGACTAATTAAAAGCTTAATTATCGGCCGACAGCTTGAATAGTTTGAACCTTGTTGTTTGATCGTATGTAGGTACGGTATGTCAGGGAATGTGTGTCCTATATTTGCACGGGGCGTAAATGTGTCAGTTCGACATTCCGAACATTCTTTTGCCTTTGATTTTTATTCGAACGCTTTCAACTTCCAACTAAAGTACTATGTAATAGTTTAGGCACTGTTACAAACAAAAATTACATCTGAGCAACGCAAGTGGTCTTGCTCAGATGTGGGTTTGTTAGGTCTAAAAGCAAGAATTAATAAGTCATAATTTCGTAACATTTAAGTTAGGTTCAACTTTGACAAAGGGGTCAGTTGATGAATCCAACTCGGCTGGGGTGCGTTCGGGAATATATGTAACGTCTTCTCGTCCAAAATAGCTCAGTGTCTAAAGATGAAAGTCAGTGTGTTACCAATAACAAGAGTCGGAACAGAAACATGGTCTTACACTATGGCCCTCTGTAAAATGGATCTACGATTAACAAAATTAGCAAGCTCGTTTACTCCTTTTCAGTTCGTTTTGCAGTCGATTTTATATTTCTCGAATAACTATTTTTATGTCACGTTTTTTGTGCATATTACTGATGCAGATATCAGTAATATGCACACTAGTTTTTAAAATCAGATCGCGTTTTAGTAATTTTTTTGTAAATCACAAAGGAATATCCAATTTGGAAACATATCAGTGGTCAACTGACCTGACCTGACTTTTAAGGTACCGTACAGAACTACTCAATGATAAACAGCTCGTGTATTGCGATATAAATTGTATTGGAGATCACAGGTAGGTATTTATGTACCAATCGCAATAGGATAAAATATGAAAACTAAACTACGTAATTAACAACCCGAAGCTCAGGCACAAATGGCAAAAAAATATTATCGTATTAGTAAACACGTGCTCTTAATTTCTGAGTTTTCAGTATAATATTATGGGTATATTTGAAGTCGATATTTAGTTTTTGCTAAAATTACATTATCATTTTACATCAACCAGAAGAGGATAAATTCAAAATACTGTAAAAATATTCAGAAGCCCGAAGCTACTGTATAAAATAATTTTAATCCAAACAAGAAATTGTGTGTATTGATAGAGAAAATACAATATTGAAACCAGCAAAACTTGTGAAACACCTTTACGTATCTATTTTAAATTTAACCAGAAAAGTTTGTTGTACACATAGTTTTGGTAGCCGAGGTCGCAAGCTTCGACACCTTTCTAGGAGTTTTCACTATGAATTCTAAATTAAATTATACTTTTAAATAAGTTTACAACTATATTTTAACCTCATCATAACTTATAGTATTATATTATACTCGTAATAAGTTCGCAGTGACAAAACATTATATACGTATTTTAAAAACAGTTGATACTTATTCAGATATTGATTGATTGATTGATTGAAAATACATTATTGCACTTATAAAACTAGTACAAAAGCGAACTTAATGCTAAAGAGAATTATCTTCCAGATAACCTTATCGATATATCTATCTCTTAGATATTATCGTATAATTGCGTTTGTGAACTTGTCAATACGATAAATAAACCCGTATATAAGTATTTAACGATTGACATATATATATTTACCCCGAATACGAATTTCACCCCGTATTTGTAAATAAACTTTACCAGAAAAGATTTACGTTATTCCTCCTAAATATAGCGGCATATGTAACCAGTATTTGGTTTCATTACCCTGTTTAAATATGCCCCCACAGTATGACTCTGGCAGTGAACATGAAGGGGGGTTGCGCCTTCCGACAATGTGTATCTAACTTATCAGTGATTCACCTTTGCATGAATGTTATTAAATTTCACAGACAACGTTTACAAACGCTTGAGTGACCATCATGTAATAGAAATAAGAGAAGAAAATGCACTTACATGAGCTAGATGTTCTAGCATCGTGGACTCATTGCCATGTGCAACTTTTATGACCTTGGAACCTCCTGAAATTCACCTGGACTGTGGACTGGCGTGCCGTGCACGACTGTAGCTTATCTTCGGTCCTTGGAAGTCCATCAAAGGTAGGTGGTGTTCATCTACCCTCATAGATACTGCAGGAACGAACTTTTCCATCCACACACCACATTACAATCACCCTTTTAAAACTCCAAAACCAAAGCCATTCCAAAAAAGGTTTATATAAATCGTACAGAATATTTTAAAAGTAATCATTGCCAATCGACACAGTGGATGGAGTGAATGCCTGGTGCATTCACTCCATCCCATATTATATATCATCATATTAGTGGTCCCACATAGATAAATAACTTCTTTATTAAATTAATTACAACACAATACAAATTCAAAGATAGAATAAAATGGCAATATAATTGGCAGGATAGTTGGCTGGTACGAAATAAGCGAAGCTATTGATTGATTTACCCGTTTACCTTTACGATAAGCTCAAATGGGTTCAAGATTGGTCTCGCTACCAAAGGCGAGCCTGTACTCACGTGTTTTAGACACCTAGACACAAGTCTGTCGCATATCGTGGGTCCTTTAGGTTTGCAGTTTCTCAGTGCTGGAACGGCCTGGCGCCACCTTTACGTGCCCTGAACTCAGTAACTTCTTTTAAATTTGCACTGAAGAGAGAACTTCTATCACTATAAAAGCACTCATAGTTCACCGAACGTTAACTTTTTCTCCTTCTTGTTGCACTGCCCGCAACAGTACTCCACACTCTGTGTTCACTCGTTTTCTGGTCGGTTGTTGCCTCCTGTATATTTTCATGAAGGTAACTTCTGCTAGCCTTTTATGCGCCTTTATCGTGATTCAGCAAATATGTCACTGTCATTTGTCATCCATTTGTCACCCACACAGACAATATAAATTGGCTCCACCTTACACTTATGTATTTTATTCTTTCAAGATTGTTTTATTAATTACGTATATGTATCTATGTATGTCTATGTATCTGTTTACTGTTCGTGAGGCTACTCATGGGTGCCATCTGAAAACCAGCCCTGCTTACCTTCCTCGGATGGTTGGCAGCAATCTGTTTGGCCCACATAACACGGAAGACCATATTGTATGTACCTACCTATGTATACCTACGAGTATGTACAAAATTTTTATCATGTATTTTTTACTGTGTATATATAATTTTTCTTTTCTTTTTATTATTTTATAACCTATATACAGTGTGTCCCTGGATAAAGTGCAACCCCGAAAGGGGGTGAAACTAGATCAAAAATTATCGACAAAAAAATAGAAAAAAAAAATTAAAAAAAAATTCGTATATACTTTATTGATGTATTAAAATTTTTATTTCTCACTAATTACTCTATTTAATAAAAAAATTATTTCTTCCAAAGTAGTAGGTCTATTTTGTTAAAATAAAAACCATAATCATGTCAGATATGTGACGATGACGATAAAATAACAAATAACTCACAAACGAGTGGCTATCGTGACTTAAAGTTTAATTTTTGTATAAAAATTACATTTTTTAGGCTGTTTTTTTCCAATAAACTCCAAAAATCTTAAAATTAAGCCTATAATACTAGAAATTTTTATGACTTTTTATTATTGTCTATCATAATAGCTTTTAAATAAAAGAAAACCTACGTTCTAACATAAAAAATGTGCTGGCTAGGAGCTTTTAAAGTTGACCACTGATTACGTCACCACTCAGGTAGAGACACGTTTTTTTTTGCTGCTCAGGTAGTATTAAAAATCAAATTTTAGTTACAACATTTTTATTTAACTTATTACATGTAAGTATGAAATAAGGGTTTTGTTTAATGCATTAAATGCTCAAAATGGCTTCCTTGTTGTTGTAGGCACATTGCCGCACGAAGAGCGATTTGTTGTGTGGCTCTAAGCACCATCTCTGGGTCACTTCTTATCTCATCGGCACATCGCATGATTTGATCTTGTAACTCTGCCTCGGTGTCTACGGTCGTTCTGTAGACTCTTTGTTTCATAACACCCCACAGAAAATAGTCTAGGGGTGTCAGGTCAGGTGAACGTGCCGGCCACCCGACTGGTCCATCCCGGCCGATCCACCTATTAGCGTAGTTTTCGTTTAAAAAACTTCGCACATTGCGCCCGTAGTGCGCAGGGCATCCGTCCATCTGCAAATACATCTGTTGCCTTGTAGCCAGCGGAACATCTTCCAGCAGTAGTGGCAGATCGTCTCTTAATAAGTTTAAAAAACTTTCGGCATTTAATGTTGCGGGTAAAATAACTGGCCCAATCAGCGTGTCGTCTATTAGAGCTGCCCATACATTAACTGAAAATTGCACTTGAAAAGTAGACGCCCTCTTTAGGTGTGGATTTTCCTCGGACCATACATGTAAGTTTCTGCAATTTGTGATTCCATTCCGGGTGAATTTCGCTTCATCCATCCATAAAATTTTTTTTAGGAATTGTGGATTATTTCTAATTTTTTGTTGAATCCACGTAGACATTACGCATCTTGCACGATTGTCTACATTTTCATGCAAATGCTGTACTCGCTGATAATGGGTATGGATGCAATCCCTTCTTTTTCAAAATTCGCCATACGGATGTTTTTGATATATCAAAAACATCCGTATGGCGAATTTTGCTTACTTAATTTTTTTATTTAATTTTGATTACGCTTAGCTTTGCGTCACGGTATACCGTGACGCAAAGCTAAGCGTCTAATGCTGGTTGTGGGATCAGCAAACAAATCGTTTAAAACGGCCTCTTCTATGGAATGGTCAATAATGGTAGCTTGTTGCTCACGGCGATCTCTTGCTAATCCAAGTCCGATGTTGGATAACTTTCGGTGAACTTCTTGGAAATTTCGTGCTGACGGTATAAGTCTGCTCGGAAACGCATTTATGTATGCAGAACGAGCGACTGTTGTGTGTCCACGTGACATACCATAATAATAATGGATGTCAGCGATTTCTCGCGGAGAGAACTCAGTCAATCGCGGCATCTCCACAACACAACAAAGTACAGTCAAAAACGTAACAAAAAGTCAAAAACAAAACAAAAGCAAAACAACGTAACAAAAACTTGAAGGCGCAGTAAGGTACGGTAGGCGGTAGCAGCGGCGAGAATATCGGAGCGACTGGCGTGCCTTGTTGTGAGTCCTGTTTCGATCCCCACCCTTCATCTTTCATAGAACAGGCCCAGCGACCATAATCTACAACAATATAAGTTAAAAAAGGGTCTCTACCTGAGTGGTGACGTAATCAGTGGTCAACTTTAAATGCTCCTAGCCAGCACATTTTTTATGTTAGAACGTAGGTTTTTATTTTATTTAAAAGCTATTATGATAGACAATAATAAAAAGTCATAAAAAATTCTAGTATTATAGGCTTAATTTTAAGATTTTTGGAGTTTATTGGAAAAAAACAGCCTAAAAAATGTAATTTTAATACAAAAATTAAACTTTAAATCACGATAGCCACTTGTTTGTGAGTTATTTGTTATTTTATCGTCATCGTCACATATCTGACATGATTATGGTTTTTATTTTAACAAAATAGACCTACTACTTTGAAAGAAATCATTTTTTTATTAAATAGAGTCATTAGTGAGCAATAAAAATTTTAATTCATCAATAAAGTATATACTAAATTTTTTTAATTTTTTTTTTCTATTTTTTTGTCGATAATTTTTGATCTAGTTTCACCCCCTTTCGGGGTTGCACTTTATCCAGGGACACACTGTATAGGTAGGTATGTTTGTTCTGTTCTGAATGGTCTGCCCTATGTGTGTGTCAAATAAATGTATTTTCTTTCTTTCTTACTTTCTTCTTTCTATTGAAGTGCAGTACCTATATTACAAGTTTATCGAAACAATCTGATCACATCAGCGTAATAATTGAATTTTTTGCTTCTAAGCCGTTTTAACCAGGAAAAGACGTAATTGTCAGCAGTGGACGTCTTATGACTGATACGAGTATGAAAATGATGAGTCCTAAAAATAACAAATATTTATAATAAATTTTGTGATGCAACTGGATGCATATCATTCTCGTTTAGACACTGTTATAAGTTTACTACGCTTCAGTACAAAGCATGACTACATAGAAATTGTTTGGTGTATGCAAATATTTGCTGAGGTTTTTGGTATGTACTGTCGCGCAGTGAGCTATTGTGTCTGGTCCACATAGATAGCATTAGCAACCTTGTTTCAAGTGGCAATTATTCTGTAAACGTCTCGTTGGTTTCGGGTCAAGGCGAGACGAGAATACCACTGGAATTACCAAGTACCCACCTGGCTTTGTTTAACCCGTTCGAAAACAACAAGTAGATAAACCAGAAGTTATTTGGCATACACTTATACAGAATACACAAAATATTAAGGTATAATATTGTTACGAGCTGAGGGTTCGGGATAAAATAATGGGAATCGATCTAACCAAAATAGCACTTTTATTCAGCACTAAACGATGAATACACGAACTTGGTCACACGTATCACAAACACACTAATTCAAACCACTGTTGCACCACATAAAGTCACCGAAATGATCGCACGTATAGCTTAATCCAGACTCACTCGCGAGCAACTACTGTTCACGCGAGACCCTTCCCACGTCAGTCCTCCAGGGCCTCGCTGAGACTCACTCATAAACTGAGACTGACTCGAGACTGACTGTCCGGCCATCTCTCCGGCCTATTTATATTGCACACATTTCGATTGTTCGAGAACGATGTCGATCCTTCCAGGAAAGGGTCGGTCCCTCGACACAATGGCCACTCCCCATTCTGCGAAACCACAAACAATAGCAACAATAACACAGCAAGACAAAAGCGTTCGAGAAGGTTCGATTATTACTCATTGTTTAACAGCCTCGGCGTAACACTGCCCCCTCCTAAAACATGCTCGTCCCGAGCATTCTTAGCCCCATATCGCGGCAGCCGATCAACACGAACAATTTTAGGCGCACCTCGCGCTGAAGATGTAGCAACTAGAGGAGCCACATTGCCGTCTCCAGTACTTCAGGACACCCAGAGTCCCTTTCTCATCAGCGATCCCAATTCCAGCCTCCAAAACACGGCTCTCATGATTTCTATCTGTTCTTTCACTTCCTGGAATTCCTTTCCAGATGAACCGAACGATTCCCTCATCAGTCGAGCAAGCTCTTATGGCCAACGTCGCTGATCTTCCTGTTGACGACGCTGCTCTTCTTTATCCTGACGTCGCTGTTCCTCTTGCAACCGAGTCTGCTCCACCTGTTCACGTCGCTGTTCCTTCTGCAACCGAGCCTGCTTTTCCTGCTGACGACGCTTCTCTTCTTTATGCTGACGGCGTTCTTCCTCCTGCAACCAAGCCTGCTCTTCTTGCTGACGACGCTGCTCTTCCTTATCCTGACGTCACTGTTCTGCCTGCAACCGAGCCTGCTCTTCTTGCTGACGACGCTGCTCTTCCTTATCCTGACGTCGCTGTTCTTCCTGCAACCGAGCCTGCTCTTCTTCCTGACGTCGCTGTTCTTCCTGCCAACGTCGCTGCTCTTCTTGTTAACGACAAAGCATGGCCATAATAGCAGCAAGATCGCCTGTCACAGGAGCTTGCCCCACGGATGATGATGATGATGCTCCAAATGATTCGGCGGCGGCTAATTCCATCTCCATCGGCTGACGACTCTGCCGAGCTTCTTGAACCGGAGACTCCCCAAACCGCCTTTCATCCATTTCCTGTTGTCGTTGACCTCTCGTCCTGACACCGTCCACGTTATCCTTTGGTAGAACCGGCATTATTTTATCCCACTTCTGACACCAAATTGTTACGAGCTGAGGGTTCGGGATAAAATAATGGGAATCGATCTAACCAAAATAGCACTTTTATTCAGCACTAAACGATGAATACACGAACTTGGTCACACGTATCACAAACACACTAATTCAAACCACTGTTGCACCACATAAAGTCACCGAAATGATCGCACGTATAGCTTAATCCAGACTCACTCGCGAGCAACTACTGTTCACGCGAGACCCTTCCCACGTCAGTCCTCCAGGGCCTCGCTGAGACTCACTCATAAACTGAGACTGACTCGAGACTGACTGTCCGGCCATCTCTCCGGCCTATTTATATCGCACACATTTCGATTGTTCGAGAACGATGTCGATCCTTCCAGGAAAGGGTCGGTCCCTCGACACAATGGCCACTCCCCATTCTGCGAAACCACAAACAATAGCAACAATAACACAGCAAGACAAAAGCGTTCGAGAAGGTTCGATTATTACTCATTGTTTAACAGCCTCGGCGTAACAATATGGAGTTTTATAGCCAAAGCGATATTTACAGACAACCTTTTGAAGAACAGGTACACAGAAGCTCAAGGAGGGGTACTAAAGAATGCCTTCTTGTCTTAGACAACCTTTCGAAGAACAGGTACACAGAAGCTGAAGGAGGGATACTACATAAATCCCCTAGAGAAAATGTATCTATTCACGCCACTATATAACAAATATCCTACCCCGACATTGTTCTCATAGAACTAGTTTTCATCTTTGAAATGTTCGATAATATCATAAAAAACCTATATCCCTAGTTTCAGTGAACTTTTCTTTACCTTGTTACCTCTTCATCTCGTGTGCTGTCGTTATTTCTCGGAAATTTCGTCGTCGTTATGACGTTACAGAAAACTTTATAACGAGAGACGTTCTTCTTAGCACTACATTGATTCTGCAACTTCAATACATTTTGATGAAACATATTTTATTAAAAGTTAAAGATAAGTTTCAAAGGGGTTTGAAATTTTATGTATGAATGCTTGCATAGTCCATACAAATATACAAGAAAAAATATCAACAATCTTATTTTCAAAGTCGCTTTGCATTATGCATTATGATTTTAGTATAATATATTATATAGGTATAGTAGTTCCTTGTGAAAGGGCTCGCCCGGGGAAGTACTACCTATTTCTGCCGCCAAGAAGCATTGCTGTGTATCGGTTTGAAGGGTATGGTTGCCGGTGAAATTATAGACACAAAACATTTTATACGATTAAAATCATAAGCTAAAGGCTCAGTAAATGTCATATATTATATATTATATTTACTATTAATAAATAAATAAATATGGCTGGACATTTCACACAGCTCTATCTAGCTCCAAACTAAGCAGAGCTTGTACTATGGGAACCAGATAACTGATAGAATACTTATATACTTTTTTTTTGTAAATACATACTTAAAATATATAGAAAATCATCCAGACTCGGAACAAATATCTGTAGATCATACAAACATTGGTTCCGCGGCGGGAATCGAACCCGCTACCTCCTGCGTCTCAGCCGGCTATTTGCCCACTTTACCACGGAGGTCGTCTTTTATATGTATATTATTATTAGGTATATTTACTACGAAGTCTTATCTTTTACTATAATTTAGATGTTTTTAATAGACAAACGAAATATTTAAATAACACATGGATTATTTTAATTTCAGATCTTTTGAAATACAAAGCGTTGCATACAAAAATTATTTCATCAACCAATTTACATTATGTACAATGGTGACCTGAAATATTTTTTTTTTCAATTGCTCGGGCGTAAAAGTCGTCCAGCGAAATAGTCTGTCATAATTTTATTTTAACATCTGAAGTTGTGAACGGATATCTACTATCTACTTTATAAAATGAAGTCGGGTTAGTTACACCAATTATAACTCAAGAACGGCTGAACCGATTAAGATTATCTTTCATTTGTTGGATTTTTCTCCGCATCGAATAGCAGAATAACTATTAAAATATCGAAAATATTCACGCAAAACAAATTATGAAGAAAATTCATTTTCTCATACAATGATGGCCGATCGACAATTCTACTCGTACATTGGCAGCCCGCGTCATATGAATGTCAAGGTGGTACGAAGTTCGCCGAGTCAACTAGTTTATTAATAAAAATGGTGTAACAAATATCTGCAAAATAGCAGATAGACGGATTAGCAGCCGTCGTCCGCCTCGTCATGTCATGGCATGACATGACAACCGTTATGACGGGCCTCTGGTCAAACAAAAGGGGCATGCCAAGTCCATGCATGTTTAATTGTTACTGGATTCTAAATCGATCAAAAATTGAATATGGCTATACCCTTTATAAAATCTAGTAAAATATTATTTCTGATCGACCCTTACAACCGTGTCAATGCAACGTCTGATCTGAAATATCAGCCAAATTTCAGCTCTACAGCACTTATAGTCTATGAATAAAACAGCTGTAACTGGTTAGACAGACAAACATAAGGACAAAAATTATGAAACTATAAGGATTCGGAGTTCGATTACGAAACCCTGACAAAAATAAACACGTAACACCTCTTTCTCACATCAGATTGTTTTGTTCGTAGACTAATAGTGCCATAAAGCTGAAATTTGGCATGGTGATAGGTTTGAGTGACGCCTAGAAAGTTTTTTCAAATCTAGTTTAATCTTTTTAACCCATTGCTGGGAAAAGGCCTCCCCCTTATCTCGATCTTGTGCAAAATCTTTACAGTCCCTTTAAAAAGCATCCAAGTCACACCCCCGTTAAACTAACTTTGTATGAAAATAAACGTGTCCAAATCGGCCCTTCCGTTTGAGAACTGCGATGCCACAGACAGACAAACACAAAGAAATATAATACAGGCTTATAACACCCCTCATTTTGCGTCGTGGTTTAAAAATAACACCAGGAACTTAAACTGCCTATGACACGGTAACATTATCACTAGTTAGTGTTGTGCTTTATCGTAAAATGCATCAGAATCTACACCATTGACCTACTATTTAATTTCATCCTATTCAAGAATTTAATCCGCACTCTATTTGCGTAATCAGGGCTCAGTCCACATTCAAAGAGCTGCCAACTTCAGCACAATTCAAATAAAAAGAAAAACAGCACCCTAAATTACGCCAATAGTTTTATTTACTTAGTTTATTGGCACAGATTAAATTAAGCAGTCGAGTACATTCTGGTTGGAAAAACTATCTGGGAATGCAAAACTAAATTGGAATGTAAATCAAGTCCGCCCGTTCTCTGTTTCTCTCGATTCTCGATACACCTGATTACTGGGACGAACTTCACAGCAAGCAAATACAAATAGAACGGGGGATGAATGTGATTTTCTCACGATAAAACATGCGGGTAAAACTAATTGCAGAAGGTAGACACGGGTATATAATCCACTGATAGCTTTCGTAAATCTAAATCGGGAAAGAAGTCTTTATCCTTAAAATCCGTTAGTTGGTTTTAATTAATCGATTTTATTTCACGGTTTCTATTTTGTACGGATTACGTCGCCGCTACTCTTAGGTTTGGACTATATGGCATCCGGCCGAACAATCCGTCGCACAACCAAACATTTGAATTTTTCTGCATCGAGTACACACGATCCGAGGCCATCCGACTTCATCCGACATGCTCCGGAATCGCAGGATCGGGGAGACCCGGATGCCATATAGTCCGAGCCTTAATCGTAGAAACTGATAACCAATAACTACATACAACTGCATGACAATCTTATGATCCATGATCCTTATGAATTGCTGTTAAATATTATGCATGCATAATAATATTAGGTCTTTACCTATGAAATTGCCGTTTTGTATGGAATAAGTGAGAGTACTTATTTATTTAAACTTTTTTATTTCTGTTATTCAAAGTAATCACCCATGCAATCGATGCATCTTTGCCAACGCATTGGCAGTTTATTGATGCCCTTCTTGTAAAAATCAGCTAGACGGGAGGCAACAAACTCTTCAAAGGCATTTTGTACTGCCTCTCGGGAATTGAATTTTTTACCCACTAAAAAGGTGTCTAAATTTTGGAAAAAGTAATAGTCAGTAGGTGCAAGGTCTGGTGAGTATGGCGGATGAGGGAGAGCTTCCAACCCCAGCTCTTACAGCTTGGAGACTGTCTGTTGTGCAGTATGGGGTCGCGCGTTGTCGTGAAGGAGCAGTGGGGACGACCGATTGACCAAAGCTGGTTGCCGATGTGCAAGCTTCTCCATCATTGTCTCCATGACATTCTTATTACAAACTCAGTCTTTGAGTTTGTAATAAGAATGTCATGTTTTTAAAACAAAATTAATTTGAATTTAGAATACAAAGCCATTCCAAACTTTTTTTCTATTTGAAATGACCAGTAGTGAAGAACGGCAATTTCATAGGTAAATACCTATTATTATGTTAAATACCAGCTACCCAATATGAAAGCGAATGAGCAAAAACTTTGAACGAAAATGAAATGAATTTGCATTTGAGTGAGCCAAAATTAAATTATTATCAATATCAAATTAAAAATCACTTTTGATCATTATTTTCCGTTCTTACGTGTAATTTTTTTGGCACAGGACTGGGTAACAATGAGTCCTATAGGCCCAGCGGTGGGTGGATGTGGGCTGAAGAGATATACAGGGTCTTGTAATTTAAACTCATTATATTGAAGAGATCGTATCAACACAAAAAATAAAAAATAAATATACCCATAAAAATATATTGCTATATCATCAAAATGTCGAGAAAATCGATAAAATGCTACTGGACGAAATGTAAAAAGAACTAGCGTATTGTGCGATGCCACAGACTACTAAAAAGTTACTACCAGCCGTTCAACAACCCCACTCGTGCAGGACCCGTCCAGTTAATGGACCCGCCTGGTCAATGACCCCGACCAATAAACAGGATGAACAACAAAAATAAAGTTGTTTGTTTTTAAATAAAAACTTTATTTGTTTATTATTTATGGTCTCAAAAATATACTCCGTCATAGACGTGGAACTGTGAATGCTACCGTGCTACCGTAGTGTTAGCCTTGACTGTAAAAGTATTCAATAGGGAATTTAGGTAGCCTGGAATACTAAGGTGATTTAGAAGCTCGCAAGAACGTATCTACTATCTCCTGGGCTAGCAGCAAGCAAATACAAAACAAAACAAGCATCTATTTCGTTTAGTCGTAGCTCAGCGACGCTAAATTTGCCGAACTTTGTATTCATTTGCTTCTGAAGCTCTTTCTTTGTTGCAGATGCCGTAATTGTTCAGTTCAACTGAACAATTACTTAACCAATTACTGGAGACTTTGAAATCTTGCTAATTTGACTGATATTTTATTGCATAAATCATAACCATCTTTTTTGCAGTAGTCGAGTAAAAATATTATTATACGAACTACCGACTATGGCCTCCAGAGTGCTTTAATTAACCGGGAGCAGACCACAATCTTTTAGAAAACCATCATGTTTCAGGAGCGTTTTGTTTCAAGCAGCAATATTATTTCGATTTGAACTACAAGACTTTTAAACATTACCTACTGTTATAATCCTAATAATGTTGTATAATTAGTGATTATGCTCATGTTGTCCGGTCCGAAGATGATGAGCCTGGATTTACTCTGTAGTACGATTTAATGTTCTCAATATCACTTACAGCCGTTTAAAAACCAGCAAACAAAACGGAACGTATAGTCCCAGTGCTGCTAGTTGCCACTCTCTGGAACTAAACCTCATTCGGTTTTTTTGTACTCGCGACGTCACTTCGTACAAAATTTTTAAATTGTTATATTTTTCGGTTTCATAGTGAAAAATTGTGAAAATGAAAAGATCAAACGGAGTAGATAAGGAGCATCTACTCAGAAAGATCAGAAAATTGGAAAAAAAGATACGAAAGCTTCCAGTTTCGGATGAAGGTAAATCGTTACAAACGACGCCATAATTCAAAGTTTCAAAAAGTGTTTTTTCTAGTTTGTGTGTGTTCTTGGGAGTAAGAATCCCTTTCCAGGCATCTACCGGTATACTACAAACGATCTGGGGGCGTCCTGTAGGGACGAACGTGATCCATCAAGACTTTTAATGGCATTCCTGTGGGGTTTTGCGCCAAAAGTTCTTGTGTTTGTATTTGTCTATAGATCCCTTTCCAGGCATCTACCGGTAGGTATACTACAAACGATCTGGGGGCGTCCTGCAGGGACGAACGTGATCAATCAAGAATTTTAATGGCATACCTGTGGGGTTTTGCGCCAAAAGTTCTTGCGTTTGTTTTTTGTCTGTACTTATACCTTTTTTACAAGTATTGGTCAAGGGCCGTCCGGAAGGGGCGAACACGACCAAACAAAGACTTTTACTGGCTTATCTGTGGGATTTTGCACCAAAAGTTCTTTGTCGCCTTTGCTGGGGCGAACATGTCCAATCCTGTCACACAGTACATGATCTAACCTTACATTTTATTTTTTGTTGTGACTAACTGTGCTGTGATCTTCTTTTCTCATGGCAATACCTACTGAAAATATTCTGTTCTTACAGAAGATGATGAGGTTGATCAAGATCTCCTTCTCTCGCCTGAGAGGCTGGATCATGAGAATGAAATGTTTCCATTGGAATCTCCTACAGAGCAAATTGAATTAATCAATGAGAAATCTGATGATGATCCAATGCTAGATGAAAGCATATTAGAAATATTAGGAGAAGTTCAGACAGAACAAAAAGGTGCAATGTTGCACAAAGAAATAGCAAACAGGTGGATTGAGATTATTACTAATGGCCTGAAAAAAGAGGAGAAAGAGGAAATAAGGAAAAACAACCTTCCTTTTGAAAATTGCAAAGAATTAATTGCACCAAAATTGAACCCGGAGGTGAAAGCGGCATTACCAGAATCTTCCAAGAAAAGGGACCAGATTATTGAAAACAGGCAGAGACTGATTTCAACTGCCCTGTCATGCCTTGGTTCTGCCTTGCAAGGATGTATCAACAGTACAGATCATAAAGAAATTTTAAAAAAGATTAGCCAGGCATCTCGGCTCCTTTGTGAGACCTTCTATTACGATTCCAAGGGCCGAAGGTCATTGATTCTTGGCTGTATCAATAAGGATATGAAAGAATCATTATTGCAAACCAAACCTCAAGAATATTTGTTCGGAAATGATCTCTCAGAACAGATCAAAACTGCAAAGAATGTACAAAAGTCAGTTCAAGATTTAAAAGTACCGCAGAAGAAAAACAATATGGGAAACCGTAATGCAGAGAATGCAGGTAAAAACAATAATACAAGAGCTTTAAACTGGCGGGGCCCTCGTCAGGGTGCATACCCCAGAGCACAAAAACCTGTGGCTGCAGGGGGAGCAACACACAGCGGGCGAGGGCAGAAAAAGAACGAGAGACAACAGGAGCGGCTACCATATCGCAATGCAAGGAGATAAGTGAGGTAGGCAGATTAAAGTTTTTTTATGATAATTGGGAGCTTATCACAAAGGATGATACCATTCTTGAATGGGTGAAAGGGTATAAAATACCTATACACAGGGTACCGTACCAATCATCAATCCCAATTAATAATAACTTTACTGATTCAGAACTCTGCCAAATTAGATTGGAGATTAATAATTTGTTAAATAAGCAGGCTATTGAATTATGTCAAACTGAAAATAATCAGTTTTGTTCACCTATTTTTTTTGGTGAAGAAACCTAATGGTACTTTCAGGTTCATATTGAATTTGAAAAAATTAAATAAATTCATTGACACAGAGCATTTCAAATTAGAAGATTATAGGACAGCATGCAGGCTTATACAACAGAATGATTTCTTAGTATCTTTAGATCTCAGAGATGCATATTATATGATAAATATACATAAAGACAGTAAAAGATTCTTAAAATTCTATTTTGAAGGAAAATATTATCAATTTAGAGTCCTTGCTTTTGGATTATGCACAGCACCTTTGACATTTACAAAAATCATGAAACCTGTGGTTGCTCACTTGAGAAAACAGGGTTTTGTATCAGTGTTGTACCTGGATGATTTTCTTTGCATAGATAGTTCTTTGTCTGGTTGTAAACAAAATATGAATGCCACAATTGAATTGCTGTCCAAGTTAGGGTTTGTAATTAATAAGGATAAATGCAACCTGATACCATCAAAAACATGTACATTTTTAGGTTTTATTTTTAATTCTGCTAATATGACCATCAACATTTCTGAAGAAAAGAGGTTAAAATGTTACAAATTAGTTAAGGAATTATTATACAAGGAGAAGGTTCAAATAAGGATATTGGCTCAGACAGTGGGAACATTAGTATCAGTTTGTCCTGCTATTAAGTATGGGATTCTTTATACAAAAAATCTTGAAAGAACAAAATACTTGGCATTAAAACATAATAACGATAATTATGATGGTCATACTTCAATAAATAACCAATGCAAAGGAGATCTGCAATGGTGGGCCAATAATATCAAGACATACGGTTGCCCCATTAGGAAAAACAATTACAAAATAGAAATTTTTACAGATGCCTCATCAAAAGGCTGGGGGGTGTCATGTGGGGCCGAAACAGCTAATGGTCTGTGGACAGAAGATGAAGTTAAACTTCATATAAATTCATTAGAGTTGTTGGCAGCATATTTTGGCTTAAAATGTTTTGCTAAAGATCTGAAAGACTGTAACATATTGCTGCACATAGATAATACTACAGCTATTTCATACATAAATAGATTAGGTGGGGTTCAATATCCTCATCTACATAATATGGCCAAAAAGATATGGCAATGGTGCGAAACTAGGAATATTTGGATCTTTGCTACATATATTAATACCAAAGAAAATGTAATAGCAGATTTTGAATCTAGAAAAGAGTTAGGTCACACAGAATGGGAATTAGGAAATAGTTATTTTGAAAAGATTGTTTCCGTTTTTGGTCAACCTTCAATAGATCTCTTTGCTTCTAGAACAAATTCTAAATGTCAGTCATATGTATCGTGGCATCCAGACCCTTTCGCCTGGGCAGTTGACGCTTTTACTATAAATTGGTCAACTTTTTTCTTTTATGCTTTTCCTCCTTTTTCAATGATTCTAAAAACCCTGGAAAAAATTATTTCAGAAAGATCAGAAGGAATAGTGATTGTTCCTTTCTGGACAACACAACCATGGTTTCCAATTTTTAAAAAGCTCTTAATTTCCAATCCTATGATATTTGAACCCAATAAAGATTTGTTAACCTTTTACAATTCCAGACTATTACATCCTCTTCACCGAAACCTGTCATTAATGGCAGGAATATTATCAGGCAAGCCTTTCTAAGTTCCGGAATTAATGATGAAGCAACAGAAATAATGTTATCATCAATTTCAAGTAATACTCTTAAACAATATTTGCCAAGCATAGTTAGTTGGGCCAAACATTGTTATTCTAAGGGGTTAATAATAACGAATCCCAGCATCTCTGAAATAGTTATGTATTTAACAAGTAAGTTTCATGAGGGTCTATCATATGGTAGTTTAAATTCATTACGTTCAGCGTTGTCCCTAATCATTCCTGATTTGGGAAATAATGATAAGATAAAAAGATTATTTAAAGGATTCTTTAGATTAAGACCCACGGCGCCGAAATATAATAATACTTGGGATGTATCTATTGTTTTAAATTTTATAGAAAATAATTATAGTGACAAGAATAGTTTAGAAATAAATACTAAAAAGACTGTAATGCTACTGGCATTGGCTACAGGCCAAAGAGCACAAACACTTTCCTTAATTGAAATTAACAATATAGAAATTAAAGATACCTGTGTTAGTATTAAAATAAATAAGTTGATTAAAACTTCAGCACCTAATAGGTGCCAACCTTACCTAACTCTACCATTTTTTAAAGAAAGAATTGGCATTTGCCCAGCTAAAGCTGTGATTAACTATATGGAAATAACCAAAAATATTAGGTCTACTAATAACTTATTTGTATCCTTAAGGAAACCTCACAAAAGTGTCTCAACCAGTACTATCAGCCGTTGGATCAAGAAAATCATGGAAGATAGCGGTATAGACATTAAAGTATTTTCAGCACATAGTACACGACATGCTGCTACCTCTGCAGCTTATGCAAGAGGTGTAAATATTGATAATATCCGAAGAACGGCTGGTTGGACTGGTGAGTCTTCCTCTTTTGCAAGGTTTTACAACCGACCTATCATAAATAATGTGCACTTTGCTAGTGCAGTACTTAATAAATAAGATTGATTGATAAGGGTCAAATAAGTGTGATAATTTAGTTAATTATAAAGAAGAGAGTTCTATAGAGAGTTTCTACATGATACTTAATGTTGACTATTGTTAAATCAACCAATTAGAGTTGCATGTTAAATTTGTATTTTTTGTTGTATTATGTAAACAATTTAAAGGAGAATAAAGTTTCTTGATTTTACATGAGACTTTTAACATCTACAGAGTAAATCCAGGCTCATCATCTTCGGACCGGACAACATGAGCATAATTAAATAGTCAAACAAACTTACCCCGGTAAGTGATGTTCGACTGGAATTATGCCAAGTGTTGTCCGGTCCGAAGATGATGAGTCCCACCCAACCCTTAATCTAATACTTAGATGTACCCTTAAAGTAAAATCAAAAAAGCTTATTAATTCTGTAAACTTAATGAGGTTTAGTTCCAGAGAGTGGCAACTAGCAGCACTGGGACTATACGTTCCGTTTTGTTTGCTGGTTTTTAAACGGCTGTAAGTGATATTGAGAACATTAAATCGTACTACAGAGTAAATCCAGGCTCATCATCTTCGGACCGGACAACACTTGGCATAATTCCAGTCGAACATCACTTACCGGGGTAAGTTTGTTTGACTATTTAATTTCTAGTGATTACATCATAATCAGTATAATGCATTACGAAAATAAACACGATTTACTCACTTTAAAGTATAATTTTACGCTTTATTTGAGCTCTAATGTGAAACGTTTAGAGTGAACGATTTATGATGACGTCACCAAAATTTCTTCGCATTTACAATATTAAAGTAAGCTTACTAATTGAGGGTCATAGTACGAAACGTCAATATAATATTATTTTAATATTGCTATAAGATATATATAATATAAGGTTGCCCCCCTGTGCGTATTAACATATACAAAAAAAAAGTTTAGCTATAAATTCCATTTATCCCAATAAGCAAGACATAGTAAAGTAATTTTTAGGGTTCCGTGTCTAAAGGCTGCCGACCAACCCTATTACTACACTTTGTTTTTTTTTAATGGCTTTAATTCAATTTTGTTTACCGGGAACAACTCTTTACCCAATTTAAAAAACCTCGAAAATGGTATTAGCCAACCTCTGACTTGTTTCTTAATACTAATTTTATAATTCGAAAGTAGCTCTGTCTCTCTGTATTTTTGTTACGTTTTCACGACACGGTTGGTCCAACCACCCATTACTATGAAATTTGGTATAGAAATAGATTATGACCAAGTTTGATACATAGGCTACTTTTTTTCAAACTGCGCAGAAGGTGGGTAATGTTTTTATTGGCAAACCAAGCGTATGATGCCGCGGGGGGGAGGGGGAGCTTGTACTTTATAAAAAACAACTTAAGGTATCTACAAAACATTTCAATAGACAAATTGACGTTTAAATTCGACAAAATCGTTTAAAAAAATTTTCCCCGATTTACCTACTTAGTCGAAAGATTTAAACGATTTAGTCGAATTTTATTCAATTGTACGATCGATAAGTTTCGTACGTTGGAATGTCAGTGAGCTAGGCATCGATTTAACAACTGTCGGCTGTTGGGGCAGAAAGGTTCTCAAGTGGAGAACACGCACTGGAAAGCGCAACGTTAGACGGTCCCCCACTAGATGGATAAAGGATCTGATAAAGGTTGCTGGGAGCCGTTGGGTGTAGGCTGAATAAGATCGGTTGCTCTGGAAATGTATGGGATAGGCCTATGTCCAGGAGTGGACGTCCGGTGGCTTATATGACGATGATGATGATGAACACTATTTGTACTAAAAACGGGATATTGCATGCGCCATGCATCATGGTAAATATCCCGTTTTTAGTACAAATAGTGTTCATAACCATGATAGTTTCAAAAGTGATGATGATGAAGTTGCGTACTTGCACTGCAGGCACGGTACAGTACTGAGCCTGTGTATGCGAATATGGCTCACACTTGACTGCTTTTGCTTGCAGCGATAGAAGCGTCACTTTTATTTCCACGTGTTTAGTTAATTGTTTTTATCATAAATGTGGTGTAAGTAGGTATATTAAGGGGTTTTTAGTAGACAAACTTTTTCACTGCTCCACCACCACTCGCTTACCACTCCTATCGATCTTGCTCCAAGTCCTCCAATACCCATGAAAACCATCTAAATCATCGCTCCAGCGTTTTTTTGGTCCACCACGGTGTTGTTCCATCTATAAGGACCTATCCTATCGTGAACTTCGGATTATCTCTATTTTAGTTGAAAGGTATTGAATAAAAACTTACGACGATAAGCAAGCCCTTTCGCAGACTTCGACATGTCATTTTTCTAGTAGAGAAATATCGTAGGATCAGCGAGTCTGCAGGGATTTTACCCGCAATTTTTACGTAAAAAGGATGACGGTCACATATAACTCCCGAGGGGATCAGATCTGCGAACTGAAATCCCCGTTTTATTAACGATTTAGATTTTTCTTAAAAGCAACTTTGTTACTTACGTTAATTGTCTTTTGCATATTATGTCCTTGGTATGCTAGTGGCCAGCTTCAACAGCTCAGAACCGTTCGTTGTATTATTCCAATAGAACTATGCACAGCATGGATATCTATCGGCTGGGGTAATGATGATATTTTTATTTATCACATCACACTAATATTATACATGCAAAAGTTTGGATGTTTGTTTGTTATCACGTCGTAACGAATGAACCGATTTCGATGATATTTAATACATAAATAGATTATGACCTGGATTCAAACATAGGCTTTTTTTATTCACAAACCACGCGTATGAAGCCGCGGGCAGAAGCTAGTTTTAAATGAAACGTAAAACCATGTCAAATTAAATATTTTTTTTTATCATGAGGCATTTACTAGTCGGTTACTCTTTTCGAGTATCAAAATGTCTTAAAATATTGATAGGATTGAGCCTGTCAATATTACATTTATTGGCTTTGCCTTTATTAATTAAGTTTCCAAAGTATTTCCCAATATCATGGGCAAATTATATTTCGAAGAATTAATCAATTTCGTCTCTCAGAATCATTGGAATTTTGTTATAAATTTGATATCATGGAATTATCTGTAACTAGAAAGATAGTTTGACTGCCGTCAATGCGCCGACAACTGCTGAATTATGACGGCAGTCGTCGCAATTCTGTCAGTGAAGATCGTTTTCCTGTTATGCCGGGTTCCTATATCCGTCGGTAACCAGCTACGCCTCGTTTCTCCTTGAAAACGTGTCAAAAGTTTGACATTAGTTTGACATTTTTTCAAGGAGATACGAGTCGTAGTCGGTTACTGACGGATATAGGAACCCGCTATTAATGACTCTAACAGGCAAAGGACGGCCATTAAGGCTGCCTGTCCATTTACGCGGAGAGAGGCATTCATGCAATCCTATTGGTTAATATTTCTTCGTTTCTCCGCTCCGCTGCCTCTCTTCGCGTCAATGGACAGGCAGCCTAATGGCAGTGCAATGATTAATAGTACAAAAACACTTGACGCTCAAAAAATACTAATACTCAAAGAACGTATTTCCCCCGCAAATAAAGTCTTGAAAGGTTCTCTATTTCTTTGAAAGTGTTAAATTTCTTCCTTGAATCAAGTCCCATTAAACGTTATGATAGAAAATCCTCGCCAATGGCACAGTTCTAAATGTATTTTTATATTTTTCTTCATTGTCGCAGTGCAGTTATACCTCAAATGTTCTAACAAAAGCTGGTTTTCACTTCAAGGCTTAAAATCAACAGAGTGAGGATTGTAAAATACATAAAACTAGCTGTTACTCGCGACTTCGTACGCGTTATACTACAAAATGTGTGGTAACCCCGAAATAAAGCTAAACTACTCTATTTTTATCCCATGGGACTTAATTTAGGATTAAAAAGTAGCCTAAGTGTTAATCCAGGTTATAATCTACGTACATACTAAGTTTAATCGAAGTCGGTTCAGCCGTTACGACGTGATTGAGTAACAAACAAATAAATAAATAAACATCCAACAATATCAACAAAAGTTTCGCATTTATAATATTAGTGTGATAAGAAAATTTGTATGAGCATGATCCTAATACATTAATCGGGAGCTATTAGGACTCTTAAGGTTTTCGACGTTACTTGAAGGGCTGAGGGTTGACCGCTAGTTGGCCGTAGTAGACAGAAGGCATTTTGAAATATCGGTCACGCGTTGTCTCCGTCAGTAAAAATTGATTAATGAGTTAAAGCTTTTTAAGAGCCCAGTGTATTTTTATAATGCAAATATCACCAGAAAAACCAACAATAATTAACTCCAAACAGACACAGACAATGGCAGTGGTAGTAGGCAAGGCACATAGCTCTAAGAACTGACGGCTGTTGGGTAGAAAGGTGTACGAACGCACTGGAATGGGTGGTGCAGGAAGGCCCCTCACTGTTGTCTATCCGCTGAAACAAGTTAATAGGGAAGCAATGGACTGGCATGTTATTGGTAAAACAATTACGCTAAGGCTGCGTACACAGCGCTAGTATTTTTAGTTTGTTCTTGCGACTCGCACCGTTCAGACGTGCTCACTGCGCTAGTGCAATCTGTTATTTTATTTTTTGACCCGGCTTGTTATTTGGACTCTTGATAATTTTGTAACGTGGGACCCAGCTGGTATTTTGGACTTTGTGATTGTTTCTATTTCTGAAGACGTGGCACTTGTTTAACGGACTGTTCTATTTTTCCATCGATTTGCATCTGTAAAATGGCCGACAGTAATTATGTGGGAAAAAGGTGCTAACAACCCTTTTCCTCACCTAAATGTAATGATATATTGTGAATGATAATGTAAAATAAATGCAAATGTTTCATACGAACACACCTTTACTTATTATCAGTTTGGTTGACGCCCACTGACCATTTTGTGTCCTTGTCATTTCTATGGGATTGCATGACAGATACAACGCTCCATTAACTTGTTCCAGCGGATAAGGTATAGATGGAAAGACGAACTAATAAGGTTTCTGGGGCGTTTGGTGCAGGCTACACAAGATCGGATGCTCTGGAGATCTACCAGGAGGCCTATAATCAGCTGCGGGCATATTGTCGCTGATATGATGTTGATAAAATAGTATCAAATAGTTCGCGGATCCGTCGGTGCGGACGCAAACCGCCATATACTCGTAGATATGCTTCTACCGCTCAAGCCCTAAATCAACTAAATGCCCTGGTTGCGAAATACTCAGAAATAGATTTATTTATTTCAAAACATAATGAAATGTTGTATTCGTGTATTAGATTCTTAAGTTAATTTATTCCTATGTATTTTTATAAGTGCCCATTGTAACTATTAACTAACAACACGTGCTTGCTGCACGTGTTGGTTTTCGCTGTAAGTGCTGCAAGCAACTGAATTTGAATTAAATAAATAAACATTTGTTCCAGCGCTAGATTTAGTAATTCCATGGTACTCGTAATTCGTGATACTCACAACACAGATATATCTAAACACTGCTAGCGTTGCAACAAATATTTGCACATTTAAACATTTATACCTATACTTTTGACGACCTCCGTGGCGCAGTGGGCGAATAGCCGTCTGAAATGCAGGAGGTTGCGGGTTCGGTTCCCACCGCGGAACAAATGTTTGCATGATGATGATCTACAGATATTGGTACCGGGTCTGGTTGTTTCTCTTTATATTATCAATAAGTATTTAGAAAAAAAATAAGTATATCAGTTATCTGGTACCCATAGTACAAGCATTGCTTAGTCTGGGGCTAGATGGCGCTGTGTGAAATGTCCAGCATTATTTATATTATATTATTATCATACCACGACGAGAACGAACCCGCAACCAGTGTTTCACTCGGATACACGCCCCCCCCTCCAGAAAAGATTTAAACCTATAGAATTTTCACAAATGTAGATCTCTCAAGTAGCATTTTTACTAGGCATACGTTAAAGTAAACCGAAACGCGATTATACGAAATCCACATTTACAAAACACATAACTTTTCTTTCACGTCGGAATGAGAAAGAATGATTGCGTCTTTAAATATTTAAAAGGCCTTTTTCCGGTGGTTTATAAAACACGTCGAGTACTGTAACGCGTTTTCATTTTAAATCCTTGTTTAGCGGTCCACATAACGAATGCTTAAATATTGCTTGAAAAAAAAAATGATTTTATGCCTAACATAACCTAACCCATGTAAGTGCGCAACAGTTAGGCAGTTTTTTTATTATTTTATAACATTGATTATATCTGAAATTGTTTTAAAACGTTTAAATAATGTAAGGCACTGAAAATGTTTCAGATCCAATGTAAATTTATATCTATAACATATTATCTCTGACAGGTATTGGATTCCAAGACGCTTTCATCGGTATATTGATGGGCATAACTAGATCACTCTACATGATTGAGTTTCATGCTGATGCCGATAGCAGCGTAGAATGCGTAGATAGTAGTTAGAAAATATTAAATTTAGTATTACATAGAAAATAACTTATAAATAGAGTTGGGTTACATCGCCCCGACGATTTTTACGGTGATCTACCGAATTACTTAGTTACTAAGTCGGTTTTCGTCCTTTTTCCTCAACCTCCCTTCGAAACGAAGTGTACCTAAATGTATTTAAATGCACCTGCTGCTCTTACTAGGTAGCACTTCTAAGGAAAAATTGAACAAAAAATATTCGACCTAATTGCTTTGGGCTTTACGGTGACTGCTAACGTTTATTTAATTCCAGGAGTTTGTTTTTCATTTGCGATTCGAAAGTGGGACTTGGCTTCGGCTCATAATTTTTTGCACTCGCTCTTTTGTGACCCGTTTCTTGAATCCGTATTTTTACGCTATTACGGTACTACCATTACGTTTTACTTTCTTATTAACTGCGGCCTCGGATTTGGAACTTTGGATATGGCACACGACGTGGTATAACCGTTTATCAAAGCCAGTCTTTCCTCCCACAGCTATTTCAATAAAGACTTTCCAATATTTTTTCGCGTTACGAGGAGAAACCGTTCCCGGCCACATGTCCTTCGCAATTTCTTTTTACTGGATCCGGAATCATTTCCAAAAATTCACAAAGACCGTTATAATCATAATAAAATTTGCTCCACCTCGACTACAAAGTATTAGAAGACGTAGCGAGCGTTTACGTATACCGTCAATTTATTGCCGTGTAATATCGGGACAATTGCCATGTGAAGCCAGCGAGACTGAGGGAATGTTACTACGTCTCACTCTAATTTATGACAAGTAATATTTGAGCTCGGGAGGGCGAAGCGTACCGGCAGCGCTTCGCTACTGCTCGTACCTAGAACACGCTCAGATACACACGGCTTTAAGAACATAATCTTTATTGCCTACTGAAGTAAGTACTTACAAAGAGTTCCTTTATTTTATTCTCGGTTGCGGCGGAGGTAATATATCCGGGATTACTTACGTGTTACCATGAAATATGCAGAATCTGTGAGCGAGACGAATATAATATCATGTATCTTTTGACAGCTAGTTTCTAAATCTGTGTCGTGTTTACGTTTTGCATTTTAAGATTTTGAGCATGAAGTACATTTTCTTCGTTCAGCAAATTCTGTGAATATAATTTTGTGTAATACCTATATACACATATCTGTAGAAACATGCAATGAAGTCATTCACACTATGTATTTTTTTACAAAATTGATACCGCTGGCGCTGCTAAACGTTTCGTTACAAAGGATGTCACATTATCCTTAAAAGTCAATCTCTAAAGTTTTATCTTGTACTTGGCAACTGTTATAACTTTTATTTTTTTCTATCTAACAGCTCTGTTGACATTTTACAAGCTTTTTATTAACTTGCAATGTATGTATGTTTGTCCGGGTGGAATCTAGCAACTGAATTTTAAACCATAACCGATTGAGCTGAAATTTGGAATACTTAAGTAACTTCGGTGACAATGCAATAATATGGTACCATGGAGATGGTCTCATGATGGAGACGGATGCTAGACAACGGAACTTCTGAATGGATTATAGTAGGCTAATAGTGTTTGGGCTCATTTGAATCTACTTGCGGTTTTGATTATGAATTTTATAAAAGCTTGTTTTGAAAAAGTAATTTATCAACAAATAACTTATTATGAACTATGTTAGCTAGCACAAAGTGTTGGTCTCCCTACTCCAAGTATCTACAATTTAATTTAATGTCTTACCTACGAGTTCATTAGTCGCATGACAAGTAGAAAAAATGCTGTTTCAGGCAGGACTTTTTTAAATTGCTTTTCTTTGTCATTGGGAAAGCTTAGAGTATTTTCTGAAGGTTCGGTACCATTGTTATAGGATTAGTGCTAAGGAGGTCGTCAAATTTGTAAGAAAATTGTCAAATTATAGGCCTATTTTTATCTGAGTTAGCTGATTTCTTTGTAGGGAATGATTTATTTTCACTTTTATAATTGTTGTAGTGATTTTCGGATACATTAATAATAGGTAGGTATTTAGATACTCACTCGCTTTATGTGTAGCTAGCTCGGTGCAAAGTTTTCTTTTTATTGTAAGTATTTTACACAACATGTTTAAAATTACTTTTCTTGGCTTGAAAATACTTAAGGTAGAGCAATTTGAAGTTCTCGCTAAAATTTAGGGGCGCGATAAAATACACACTTTGTCACCAAGTCTGAACGCGGAGTTAAAAATAGTTTTAATAAACCAAAAGTTATATAAAGTACTAATTTATACATTCTCTAAATATTATTAATCCATCGGAGTTCAGTAACCATAGTATTTTGATTCCATATTCTCTTCCGAGAATAAACAAAGCTTTCTTAATTCGTGACATAAAATGTTGTTCTAATCGCAACCTTATTATCAGTCACATAGGCACGGGACACATCAAAGGAAATAATAGCGAACGACGCACGCAGTGTGGATGCCGTGGATGGCCGAGTGAATGCTCATTCAGTAGCGGTGACTCGAAGTGCGAGGACAGCACAGAGTACTTTGTTAAATAAATAAATAAATATGGCTGGACATTTCACACAGCGCTATCTAGCCCCAAACTAAGCAGAGCTTGAACTATGGGAACCAAATAACTGATAGAATACTTATATATATATATATTTTTGTAAATACATACTTATAATATTTTAAATATTTAGAAAAACATCCAGATCCGGAACAAGTATCTGTAAATCATAAAAACATTTGTTCCGCGGTAAAAACTGGAGAACTGCGTCATGAAGTGACCAAATGACAAATTGATTTCACCTGAAAACCTCGAAAAATAAAACGACTATTACGAAAATAGCAACATTGAACCTTTCTTTTTTAATACCTATTCAACGACACCCCATAAGAGCGTGAGTAAAAATTGGGTAAAAACGTGAGGATGTTTTCCTTTCTTGCGCTGTGAGACCTTACTTCTTACTAAATCTAAGTATTTGATATTAATTTCAAATAAAAATTGTAATGATTGTCATCAATGGTCAACAGATTTATTATTTGTTATAATATTATTATTACTCGGTGTGTACAACACGGTGAATGCTAGCGAGCGTAAGGTGAGCAACAGTGAAGCCTTTTGCTAGTCTTTGCTTGCATTACCTGTCAGCAGATAGGAGACAAAAGTTCTAAAACATCCGCTGTCAGGATGGCTGTCCCAGTTTAATTCTAGATAGAACACGTTCTAGCTAGACGTGACCAATGATGCTAATGGACAGAGGGTCATCTACCAATTCCACCTAATTTAAATAAAAAAAGCTGAAATGCTCTTTATATAAATTCTCCCTCGAAAATATTACCTGAGTGGAAGCTCTTGAATTGTCTCTGGAGTGGGGCGTTCCATTGCAACTCCTGCAATTGTGTCCCACCTCGTTGGTTCGCAGCGCCATTAGTACATATAATGCGACCTTTTATTAGTTTAATAAATGTTCCTACGCTCGCTCTTGAAATACGACCCATGTGAATAGGGGCTATTTTATAAGTGTTATCGAATGAACTTTAGAATGCGACCCGCACTTTCATAAAATTTAAGAGCCTTTTAGCACAATATTGAGAGCACTCTCAAAGTTTTTAGATAGTAAGCGTGTTGAAATATGAGTTAATTTGTAACCACCAGATGGGAGTTTGGGATGACATTCACACTCTTTATGTATGACTACCTGTTGCCCGCGACTTCGTACGCGTTATTCTTCTAAATGTGTAGGTAACCTAGAAATAAAGTTAAACTTGCTGTTGCAACTTGACTTGACATCCCATTTTTATCCCATGGGAACTCATTTATGGGATAACAAGTAACCTATGTGGTAATCCAGGTTAAACTCTACGTATATACCAAATTTCATCGAAATCGGTTCCGCCGTTACAACGTGATTGAGTAACAAACAAACAAATAAACAAAGATCCAAACTTTCACATTTATAATATTAGTGTAATGTATAAAAATTGCGAAAAACAATACACACTAAGTTAAACTTCTAAAACAAACTAAAAGAAAACTATTTTCTTCTGACCAAAATGTTCTAGTCCTTACCATTTCAAATTTCGAACTCTATGTCCCTATGAGGCCGTGTCCTAAAAGTGCATAACCTTTTTAAGCTTAGAAACCTTCAAATTAGGTACTAATATACTACGGTGACTTTCGAGACATTCCAATTTTAAAGAGTATTTGCTTATGTTTTTAAGTGAGTTCAACCCTTTTTTGAATAAAATCGGATTGAGTTTTCAAACATGTGTCAACATAAAACCGCCAAAATAACTTTGTACCTCTTTTTAACCCCGTTAGGGGATGAATTTCAATAAAATACAAAACACGTCTTGCATTAATTCTGTTAAAAAAGGTTTATGCAAAATTTGAAGTAGATTGGACCAAGGAATCACGTTGGCCCATAAAAACTTTGCCCCCTTAGGGGTAGAATTTCGGAAAATCCTTTCTTATCCGATGCCTACGTCACACAAAGAACACACCCTCCAAGTTTCAGGTCTCTACGATCAGCGGTTTAGGCTGTGCGTTGATCCGTCAGTCAGTCATTCAGGACAAAGCATTTTATATGTATAGATAAATATTTTGTTTTAAGTAACCATATGCTTTAATAAGTTTTTTGTTGAAAAATTACTTTTGCAAAACAAGCTTTAATAAAATTCATAATCGGAACTGGAAGCAGATTCAAATGAGCCCAAACACTAGTAGCGTACTATCCATTAAGAAGTTACTTTGTCTAGCATCCGTCTCCATCATGATACCTCCATGGTACCATATTATTGCATTTTCATCGAAGTTACATTATGTATTCCAAATTTCAGCTCAATCTGTTGAGGAGAACGGGTTTAAAATTCAGTTGCAAGATTCCACCCGGACAAACATAATATACATACACTGCAAGTTAACAAAAATGCTTGTAAAATGGAGATCGTCAATGTAGGTACTTGTACGACCAGCGACATAATTATGTAAAATTAGAGTGACAACAGTGCAACTAGATTGCTTGTCGCACTGCTGTCGCCAATTTTGCATAATTAGCCACCGGACGTATGTTCCGAAGATATGGTTTAAATCGGTTTTATCTTTCCGAAGACATAGTAGGGAAGTATTTTAGTTTATACGTAATACATGAAAAAAGCCCCGAAAAGACATCCAAGATCATTTTTAATTCAGGCTTTCATAAATTGGGCAATTTCAGGAAATTTTACCATTGAACTAAATTCTAATACAAATATCCGTCTGCGTATGTGCATAAAAGTAAAATAGTTGATATATAAATATGTTTTACGTGAATATTTGATATTTTATGCGCTGGTTCTATAAATGTTGCTCTCTGCTCTAAATAATGGGTAGTTTTAACTTACAAAGTTTTCAGAAGACAGTCACGCCAACCTAAATTTTTTATCACGGATGACGGGTAGAAAATTTGTATTAAGTCCTCCATTTGTAAATTTTTATGTTTCTGCAATAAATAATTAACAGTATTTGTATAAGTACTCTCTTTAGAAGAGTTTAACCGTGACATAGTATATCGTGAAATGGTTTTTAGATGATTCAACTTTTTCTTTTGTAATATAATAAATGTATTGTGTTTATCGTTGATCTAATATTCGAATAATTCAATGGTCTGGTTCGTCTGCAATCATACTATAATACCTAATTATCTAGTGTACATTCCCTAATGAGCTGTTTATATAGGTAGCGTAACTCATGCGTGGTATGACTACTGAAACGGTAAATCTACTAAACAGATCACTGAGCCCAATTATTGTTGGCACACTGGCCATTGTCATACAAAAGACGCCTGTTTAGATTACTTTGGAAAACGGGGTCATTTAAAAAAAAAGAACTTTCGTAATTCATTTGTAACTTTTCGTAATTCGATGTTTTTTAATGAAAATAGAAAAAACATTTTTTTATGCTTTGTTCACAGAATAATAGAATATTTTATTAATTAAAATTGGTAGGTAGTCATTTTAGGGCAAGTCAACATTTTTTATGCTTTGTTCATACAATAATAGAATATTTTATTAATTAAAATTGGTAGGTAGTCCTTTTAGGGCAGGTAAACATTTTTTATGCTTTGTTCATATAATAATAGAATATTTTATTAATTAAAATTGGTAGTCGTTTCAAGGCAGGCAATAATTTTTTATGCTTTGTTCATAGAATAATAGAATATTTTATTCATTAAAATTGGTAGGTAGTCATTTTAGGGCAGGTAAACATTTGGTATGCTTTGTTCATAGAATAATAGAATATAAATAAATAAATAAATATTACTGGACATTTCACACAACGCTATCTAGCTCCAAACTAAGCAGAGCTTGTACTATGGGAACCAGATAACTGATAGAATACTATATACATATGTACTTGTTTTTTTTTTTAATACATACCTACTTATAATATAAAGAAAAACATCCAGATATATTATTAATTAAAATTGGTAGGTAGTCATTTTAGAGCAGGTAAACAATTTTTATGCGTTGTTCATAGAATAATAGAATATTTTATTAATTAAAATTGGTAGGTAGTCATTCTAGGGCCGATAAACATTTTTTATGGTTTGTTCATAGAATAATAGAATATTTTATTTTTTTTATTAATTAAAAATGGGTAAGTAGTCACATTGGGGCTCAAGTGGACACTTGGCCAGACGTAGTGACGACAGGTGGACTAAGATACTAACAGAGTGGAGGACGAAAACTAGGCATCCAAATAGGGTACGCCCACCAGCGGGATGGATCGACGGGATCAATAAGACCGTGGGTCGTACGTGGTTCAGACTGGCACAGGATCGGGAAGAATGGCAGAAACAAAGATAGATAGATAGATATAGATATTTATTTCGGCACAAGTAACAAACACACAGAAACTACATACAGTGGATAAGTAAAGACAGACAATTAAATAAAGACAATAAAATACAGACAATTAAAAATACGTTACTTAAACAAAAAATAATAAATAATACAAAGAGAGGCCTATGTCCAGAATATTGTCGACACGGGCGGAGAATGATGATGATGATGAGGTAGTCACATTGTACACTGGAAAGAGTAATTTGTGTCTGGGCCCGTTGGTATTTTTTATAGAATCTGTATCATACTAGATTTACAATTAATAAAATTGTTTCACCACATAAAAACAATACTTGTCTATACTAATATTAAGTATTGTAATTCCGGGATTGAGAGAAGCTACTTTTATCCGATTGCACAAAAGGAGGGTCACGAACCAAGCGTGTGAAGCCGCGGGCGTAAACAATTTTTAACAATAAAAGCAATGATATAATAGTGTTACGCCGAGGCTGTTAAACAATGAGTAATAATCGAACCTTCTCGAACGCTTTTGTCTTGCTGTGTTATTGTTGCTATTGTTTGTGGTTTCGCAGAATGGGGAGTGGCCATTGTGTCGAGGGACCGACCCTTTCCTGGAAGGATTGACATCGTTCTCGAACAATCGAAATGTGTGCGATATAAATAGGCCGGAGAGATGGTCGGACAGTCAGTCTCGAGTCAGTCTGAGTGAGTGAGTCTCAGCGAGGCCCTGGAGGACTGACGTGGAGCAGGGTCTCGCGTGAACAGTAGTTGCTCGCGAGTCAGTCTGGATTAAGCTATACGTGCAAACATTTCGGTGACTATAAGTGGTGCAACAGTGGTGTGAATTAGTGTGTTGTGATTACGTGTGACCAAGTTCGTGTATTCATCGTTTAGTGCTGAATAAAAGTGTTATTTTGGTTAGATCGATTCCCATTATTTTATCCCGAACCCTCAGCTCGTAACAATTTGGTGTCAGAAGTGGGATAAAATAATGGCAGTTCTACCAATGGATAACGTGGACGGTGTCAGGACGAGAGGTCAACGACAACAGGAAATGGATGAAAGGCGGTTTGGAGATTCTCCGGTTCAAGAAGCTCGGCAGAGTCGTCAGTCGATGGAGATGGAATCAGCCGCCACCGAATCATTGGAGCCCCATAATCATCATCCGTGAGGCAAGCTCCTGTGACAGGCGATCTTGCTGCTATTATGGCCATGCTTTGTCGTCAACAAGAAGAGCAGCGACGTTGGCAGGAAGAACAGCGACGTCAGGAAGAAGAGCAGGCTCGGTTGCAGGAAGAACAGCGACGTCAGGATAAGGAAGAGCAGCGTCGTCAGCAAGAAGAGCAGGCTCGGTTGCAGGCAGAACAGTGACGTCAGGATAAGGAAGAGCAGCGTCGTCAGCAAGAAGAGCCGGCTTGGTTGCAGGAGGAAGAACGCCGTCAGCATAGAGAAGAGAAGCGTCGTCAGCAGGAAGAGCAGGCTTGGTTGCAGAAGGAACAGCGACGTGAACAGGTGGAGCAGACTCGGTTGCAAGAGGAACAGCGACGTCAGGATAAAGAAGAGCAGCGTCGTCAACAGGAAGATCAGCGACGTTGGCCATAAGAGCATGCTCGACTGATGAGGGAATCGTTCGGTTCATCTGGAAAGGAATTCCAGGAAGTGAAAGAACAGATAGAAATCATGAGAGCCGTGTTTTGAAGGCTGGAATTGGGATCGCTGATGAGAAAGGGACTCTGGGTGTCCTGAAGTACTGGAGACGGCAATGTGGCTCCTGTAGTTGCTACATCTTCAGCGCGAGGTGCGCCTAAAATTGTTCGTGTTGATCGGCTGCCGCGATATGACGCTAAGAATGCTCGGGACGAGCATGTTTTAGGAGGGGGCAGTGTTACGCCGAGGCTGTTAAACAATGAGTAATAATCGAACCTTCTCGAACGCTTTTGTCTTGCTGTGTTATTGTTGCTATTGTTTGTGGTTTCGCAGAATGGGGAGTGGCCATTGTGTCGAGGGACCGACCCTTTCCTGGAAGGATCGACATCGTTCTCGAACAATCGAAATGTGTGCGATATAAATAGGCCGGAGAGATGGTCGGACAGTCAGTCTCGAGTCAGTCTGAGTGAGTGAGTCTCAGCGAGGCCCTGGAGGACTGACGTGGAGCAGGGTCTCGCGTGAACAGTAGTTGCTCGCGAGTCAGTCTGGATTAAGCTATACGTGCAAACATTTCGGTGACTATAAGTGGTGCAACAGTGGTGTGAATTAGTGTGTTGTGATTACGTGTGACCAAGTTCGTGTATTCATCGTTTAGTGCTGAATAAAAGTGTTATTTTGGTTAGATCGATTCCCATTATTTTATCCCGAACCCTCAGCTCGTAACAATACCACTTATTTATACCACAAAGTAAATCGGAGGTCTTCTTATTATTATTATTTTTATTTTATTTATTAGGTCTACCAACGATTGTAACAATATTACATGCTTAACTAAAAATTAATGTAAGTAAGCACTAATTGCATAACCAATTATAGGTAAACACCGCATGCACTAAAAAAATCTAGTATCAATAACAAAGTAACACTAGTAAATTTTGACAATCAATGGAATTAGTAATGTAAGGAAAGAAACCACAAAGTAAAAATACACTAATGATAGTAACAAATCCACAGGACTATTCTAAGTACATATATTTAATAAAACTAATTTAAAGTCCTTAATTGAATAGATATTATAATAAAGCACTTCACTTAACTCTATGAGTCTTATCTCTATGAGTGATCTCTTTTAAACATCCACATGGGATGATATTATCAATAATACTGGTATTTGAGTACCTGATAGTATTTTTTTGTAGGCACAATATACGAGTACTTCTGATTTTTATTTATAAAGTAAGACAACATCCGTAGCAATTTGTACGGTTTTTGACTTCCCCTATAAATAAACTTCGCTGACAAATTTGCATTATAAAAACAACCTAAAACTGCCTCGTATGCCTTTGAAAAATATTTATGAGGCTTATCTACAGGATAATGAATTTGACCATAATATCTCCAAGATGACGTCGTAAAGTTTTACAGCAGAAACCAAGTGACGCCACTCTCCATCAAATATGCGTATGTTATTTTGTTGAAAAACATCAACAGTACCTAACTATGTAATAAATAATAAATACATCATACGTTTGATATTATTATATGTACTTCTATAGCTTCTATTTTTTAACTGTTATTTCGTTTTACTCGGCAGCGAGATGGGTGGACGACATCATTAAAGTCGCAGGCCGTCAATGGGTGGGACCAGGGCAGGATCGTGGAAAGTTTTTTTTTTGGCTTTAAGTTTGTTTTTAGTTTTAAATTTAAGCACACACTTGGGGAGGCCTATATTCAACAGATGGTGAAGTTGGGGTGTAGATGATAATGATAAAAAAAAATAATGCTGGACATTTCACAGAGCGCTATCTAGCCTCAAACTAAGCAAAGCGTGTACTATAAATAAATAAACAAAGCTTTTATTCCCACTTAATAACATTTTACATAATATTTAATCATAAATGATTAAATATTATGTATATATATGTACATAATATTTAATCATAAATGATTAAATATTATGTAATCATTATAATTAATGAATTAAAATTATATATATCATTCAATTATGAACATTGTTATTATTATTCAATTATATTATATTTCACTTAACTAATTTATTTTGGGCACCCAGAACTGGGTGCTGGCCTCCTCCATGCAATACCATGTACGACGATCTTGAGCGAGTCGGATCCAGGTCTTGTCAGCAACCCCTACCAAGTCGTCGCACCCTCGTCTTTTCGGCCTTCCTCTTGTGCGCACCGCGTCTCGTGTGTACCAATGGAGGATACGTTCAATCCATCTTCCATCCTGTGCTCTAGAGATGTGGCATGCCCACTTCCACTTCAGTTCGCAGAGCATACTAACTGCGTCGGTGACTTCGTTACGGTTCTAGCTTGTGCTATGGAAACCAGATAACTGATATAATTTTTTTACATACAATTTTTACAATAAATTTTTTACAAAACCTTCATCAGGGTGAGTGCGATCCGCTCCGAATAACGTCTCGCCTCGCACTGATGAAGGTTCACGAAGTGAACCGAAACATTGTCGGTCGAAACACCGATAAGACGGTACGTGGTAAATCCCCTATAATAATTCAATTCAATTCAATAAAATTTATTTCAGACGTATTAAGTTCATATATTGTTAGTACTACATTTGTTTACAAAATATGTTAGTAATACAAATATAAAATAAATAAGGATAAAAGACAAAAAAATAATAATAATAATAACTAAATCAAAACAAAATACAAATCAAATTTAAAATCAAAATAAAATAAATTAAAAACACAGAAAAACAAATAAAAAAATTAATAAAAAATGAAATACTTATTTTCTAACATGCAGCTGCAGAATGGCATGAAAACCATCCGTGTGAGCATCTGCAAACATGCCTGATGCACTGCAGTAGGTACCTCGGCAGCCCCAACAGCATCCTAAACGCGTTATTATACAGAACGCGTAGGGAATTGATTGTCTTCTGCGTATAGTTGGTCCATAGACTGCATGTGTAAAAAGACTGGCAGAAGGCCTTAAAGAGTTACCTTTACTGCTCCCGTGCACCGTGCAAATCTACGAGCCAACATATTGCTTCGGACAGCCAACGCCCGACGCTCCCTCTCAATGTCCTCATTGTCCGTGAGGTCCTCCGTGACCCAGTGGCCCAGGTACTTGAAACGTGAAACTCTGGGTAAGGTGACACCATCAAGAAAGACGGGTGGTACATCGGTGATCTTGTGACCCCGCGATTGGAATACCAGCAGTTCACTTTTCACGTTGTACCTGAGCCCATGACCCTCGGTGTACGCTTCATACCGCTGAAGGAGTTTTCTGACGGCACTTATAACTAAAAAATAACTACATACTTACTAACTTAATAATGTATTGTAAAAAAATGTTAAAAAAAATATCTATCAGTTATCTGATTGAAATCAATCACGAAACTTTTCTAAGTAAAATTTTTACAATCCATTTATTTTTTGTGAAGACGTACCTACTTATAAAAATGCCATAACCCGGAACAAATATTTGTAGACCATTAGAAACATTTGCCCCACAGCAGGAATCGAACCTCCGTAACCTCCATCGTCTCAGCCGGATATTCGCTCACTGTGCCACAGAGGTCGTCATCAAGATGACTAAGATGAGTTCGTTTCTTAAAATTGTAACTAGGATACAACTTAATTAGTAAACAATTTTAAGAATTTTAAGAAGGAGATACCAAAACCGCCGAAAGTGATCACTTTGGCAGTTGAAACCTCCATAATGCATACATGTACATATTCATCTTTCAACTTCTAAGTATAAACATATTGTATTTACTCTGTCATATTTACTGTTCGTTTCATTTCTTCGTCATAGAAAATATTCAGGCTTTTTTCCTTATACACGTCTACTCAAAGCCATCATAGTTAACGAAAGAGTTGCCCAACCGTGCTCAAAAGTTAATGTGGAAAGCTTGCCCTCGCTCGAACTAAGTGAAGTTTATGAGGTCACAGCCGAATGCACGTAACCTATGCCTTGTTGCATGTATTTCCGAAATTATTGATCAAGCGAAGCGAGATCTTCAAATCAACTTGGGCAAATCGGCGTTGTATGTACGTATGTTTGTTTGTCCGAGGATAACTTTCGAAGCGTTGATCCGATTATCGTGAAATTTGGTATATAGGTAGATAGTGATGACACAATTCTGGTGTGACTAAATTAACTAAAAATGTGGGGGAGTTGTTCAGATATTGGGGTTCAAGAGGTGTAAAAAAACATAATAGGACTATCCGGTTACGTAGCACGTCTAATGTAAGGTGTAAGTACATTTTGACCCCGTTTTTATTTTTAGTTTAATCCTCGTAGTTTTTCAGTTATTAGCCATAATAATTAACTTTGACAACATTCACAGGGTACACCAGTGACCCCACAGTGCTGAAATTTGGTATTTGGTTAGTGACACAAATATAGGAAAAAGTCTGAAATCCAGAATAACTGCAATTTCAACCCCTAAGAAGAATAATCATTTAACATGAACTCTCTTTACTTGTAACTTGAATGAAACTGTAGGTCAAGTTAGTTGGTTGTTCATTTCGTAGCACTATTTTATTAGTCAAAGATTATGAATAATATTTTTTTGTGTTTTTAAGATTCGCGAGATCTCAGTTCGGGTCGAACCTCTAGTAACTTCAAATTAACTTTGGTCCCGGAAAAAGGGCCTTGGAATCAGGTAATTTGATATAATCATAAGGTTGAATGAACTTCCAAATTACTTCTTAACAAAGAAAACGAAACAACAAAACATATTGATTTTTTTTCATATACACATCCGAATATGCCATTGGGGCAGACAGGACAGGTGGAGACCACGCAGTGAAAAGCGCAGAGTAGGACCACCCTACAATAGATAGAAAAACGACCAGATAAAGATTGCTGGGAGCCGTTGGGTACAGGCTGCACAAGTTCGGTCGCTCTGGAAATCTACTTATTGTTTATTAAACTTTATTGCTATCGTCATCAACCTATCAGTTATAGAAGGTCTACTGCTGAACACATGCCTCCCCCATAGATTTTCAGAGTGACCGAACTTGTGCGGCCTGCACCCAATAGCTCCCAGCAACCAGCTAAGGTCTTCTTTCCATCTAGTGGTGGGCCATCCTACGCTACACTTCCCAGTGCGTAGTCCCCACTCGAGAACCTTTCTGCCCACTGCCACTTCAGCATGCTACTCTTTTGTGATATGTTTAGTTCATCTACGAATCTCTTCATTTCTGATTCGATCTCGTAGAAAAACACCAAACATACGCTTAGCAACCTTGAGCCTTGAGGCCCGTAGTGAAAGACCACATTTCTATACCATACATCATCACCGGTAACACACACACTGATCAGACTTTCGTCTTAAGACACTAAGTTACTCTCTCTCTCCTTTCTCCCTCTCCCTTGTAACAAACTCTTTTTAGAACTAAAACACTCAACATTTCCTAGCCACTTCATACGAGCTCGGCTTTTAGATTTATTTACTCTGTGGTAAGTGTTGTGTAGATTACCACATAGTAGCATGTATCAAGCACATCCGGCGTGCGACACGCCCTTTACATTAGCCTCCAAGTACTGCCAACCTATGTTACACACTAGATTATAATGGTTGGTAGATTACCAAAATCTGAAAAAGTGAGGGAAAGCGGACAAAAATTTCACTACAATTATGCGAATAAACGAGTAACGAGTGAACTCCATTTGTGTTTACTCATCCGGTCGCCTTCCTTCGAACTATACAAAACTATAGAAGCAATGAGGATAAAATCACTATGTTTAGATACGATTATCCAAATGCTCCATACCGTGGCTAAAATGTTTGGAACAGTAGATTTCTGCCAAGTTCTGCCAACCTATGTTTCACACTATATTGGTATACTTGGGATTTTACACTTTACACCTTTACACGGTATACCTACGTAATTCGACTGTCGAATTTCATGTTAAGTTCAGCCACATGGTGGCAACCTACACGTATGCCGATGCTTGTCCGCTGGATTTATTTTTCATAAATTTCATCAAGGCATGAATGGCATACGTGATTCGATTGATTAAAAATTATATTTTTTTTGCGATTTCACATGCCATTGCACGCGACATGTCCCGCTTTCACGATATCGCTTAGACCAATTTTATAGTTAAATCTACTGTATAATCAACAAATTGAAGGGCATACGTGATATGATTGATCGATAAAATCTGTCGCGAGCTGCCGGTCTATTACCAAAATCTGAAAAAGTGAGTGACAACTGCCGGCTGAAAAGTGGTGGCATAAAAAAATAACCCTGAAATAGGAACATCACGTTTGTCGATTACTCACATCATTTTAGTAAAAGTTTGTATTGATCTCGCGCTTTTTTTTCGGATTGTGCTTGCTTCTATCCTTGAATGATACAAATATAGATACAGAAATAACAAAGCCACCACAAGGAATTTGACCACTTTTAAAAATGTCATTATTAATGACAACTGCAGATGCATATTGTTATTTGATTCACGGTGAGCTTTTATGAAAACATTTCAAACTTATTATCTTCTAAGCCGTAAAGAGTTTTTTATTGCATTCTCTTTTCTACTCATTTTATCATCATCATCATATCAGAGACGGGAAGTCATCTGTTGAATGTAGGCTTACTCTACTTCTACTCTTTTGCACTGTATAAACCAGGATTTCTCAAAGTAGGGTACGCGAACCCTTAGGGGTTCGCCATACGACGGCAGGGGGTTCGCGACAAGATTTACGTAATGGTGGCGCGCGCGCGATTGAATTCATCGCTCGCTCTCTCTCGACTTGATACCGAGTCAGAATTAGGGTTAAAATTATTCCTAAAATTGACTCCATTTGCAACAAGAAACAAGCACACCCATCACATTAATATTAAAAATATGTTTTATTTAGCACTTTATTTGTTACCTTTTATTGAAATAAAAACCTTATTTTCTTCAACGGTCAATTGTATTACTACCTTTGGGGAGAGGGGGGATTTAATAAGTTAGTTAAAGGGTTCGCTGTCACCTGAAAACTTTAATAGGGGTTCGTGGAGGCGAATGTTTGAGAAACCCTGGTATAAACCATTGGATTAATTACATATCTTTTTTAATTCGACTACGTTGAACACAGTTAGATTGGGTGTTCCGAAAAATAAAGACATTAGATTATTATTCATACGTTCAGGTTATTTTCATAATAAACACCCAATTAAAAAGTGTTTCCATTAAACTCAGATCAACAAAAGAAAAAGCTCTCGCACTCGTTTATCCTAAACAAATGGGCTTTGTTCAAGTTTAATAAATGAAAAATTCTCAGCAACTTTTCTGTAAATGTTTATCTTTCATAATAACAGAATAGGGTTCTAAAGCTGTGAATATAACCAATCAGAATTCAAAGTATATTTATATTGAAACTTCAAATTTTTTTATAAAACAATGCTTAAGTACAGTCTAAATAAGTAAAGATCAGTTAATCAACTAAAAAGTCCGGCTGATGCGTTGAAGATAATGATGCAGCGTCAGTTTTTTCATCATCTAGCAAATTATCTATTTATGTGTTTGGTCGGATTATTAGAAGGGTCGAGGTGCTCAGCGTGGTCTAAGAGAGATATGCTTGGTATTTCTCTAAGAAATTCCCAACGGCCGTCTTCGAGCTCTGTGTATCTGGCACCTTGGTTTGTTTACGGATCACCTCATTACTGATTCGAGCTCGTAGTGAAACCAAGCTTAGCTTTCTCCATAATACTCCATCTTAAATGGGTAGTGTAGTGAAACTTTGTTAGTAACTGGATGGTTTTATGCGAAAGATAAATATTTAATGCTACGAGAATAATGATAGAAATTGATTGCACTTACACTTCAATTATGCAAAGACCAGCGCCGTCCCGTTTTCCGTAAATGCCGTTCGTTGCTAATTTTATTTCGATTAATTTGTTTGGAAGATTTTCCCCTGTGTGCACTATAAACATAATGTTCCTTGATAGTTTTATTAGGTTTTAATACCTATTTCTGGTGTTAGTATGTGTATATTTGGACCTCGGGATAAAACATCGCAATAAAGTAAGTGCGCTACGCTTAATACCGTGTATTGATGTATATTTCGCTTGAATTTTGATGTATGATTCGCTTGTTGCCATGGCGCCCGAAAGGGGTGTAACAATAAAGAATTATCTATCTATCTAAAATTGTTTCTGTTTTTTTATTTTATACTGTAAAACTTTAGAAACTTTCAAACAGTTCTCAATTATTATTTAATAAGAATTGCAATAATTGATCGAGCGAAGCGAGATCTCCAAATCAACTCGGGCAAATTGGCGTTGTAGTAGTACGCAGTGTATAGTAGTAGTGGCGTTGTTGTAGTAGTCTAAGTATGTATGTTTGTTTGTCTGAGGATAACTTTCGAAGCTTTGATCCGATCATCGTGAAATTGGTACATAGGTTGGTAGTGATGGCACAATTTTGGTGTGCTAAAAAAGTTGGGGGGTTGTTGAGATATTGTCTCTTATATTATTTATAAAAAAATAAAATGAGACTATTAGGTCATCAAGTGGGACATAAAATAAAAGGTATTTATTAGTAAATTTTTACTCTGTTTTTATTTTTAGTAAAGGGCTTGTAATTTTTGAGTTATTAGCCATAATTAATAAAAACTGAACTTTGACCAAATTTACATGGTACACCAGTGACCCCACAGTGCTGAAACTTGTTTTGCGTGTAGCTTAAGGCAAAGCTTAAAAAAAGGCTTAAGCAATAGGCTAAAATCTGAAATCCAGAATAACTGCAAATTGTACCCCAAAAAAGAGTATCCAATTAACATTAACTCCCGTTCCCTGTGCTAATTTGAATGAAACTGTAGGTCAAGTTCGTTAATTGTTTATTTCGTGGCGCTATTTTGATAGATAAAGATTACGAATAATAAATATTTGTTTTTATGGGAGACTCGCGAGCTCTCAGTTCGGGGCGAGCTATTAGTATCGTACATAAATACTAGTTGGGATAATTTAAGCGTATTTTATGTCTAACACGTGATTAGTACAAAATATAGAATATAACATAAACAGATCTAAAAAATTAATAACAAATAGAATACATAACCCTTAGCCAGCCAAAACCTTCACTATACAAATGAGGTCAGCTTGCGACAGTTCATACTGGACACTAAAATCCTCAAAAATCTGAAAACATTCCTTAGGGACTCTAGAAAACTGTATACGGTAACTGGTAACTTCAAAGCCAGTGCATAAATGTTCAACAATCCATTCCCTCTCCTCTTGACGCTTAACAGCAATTTGCCTGTCGATAAATCTGGACGATTGTATTGGTGCTCCCACATTGCCGTTATAAAATGTTGGTAAACATTTTATAACACCAAAACATTTACTAACAAATGTTAACAATTGTTGCACTTTGTTAGAAACTGTTACATGTTATAAGTGCTCCTACATTGATGGAAAATGTTTAAACATTTTATAACATCTAGTATTGGCTCGCAGTTTGGTTTCGCCTTCTGAGGGCCGAGGACGTCTACACGAAAATGGAAGAAGATTTGCTCATTGGAATAGCTTTTATTTTTTGTTTAAAAAAGGAGAAAAAGCGCTCTTATTGGATGCGCCAAACGCTATAAGCTAGAGGAAAATATAGTGCCACAGACTATCTCAAGGATTTGGGTATTGACGGTTGCTTAAAAGATTTTATAAGAATGAACAGTTCCGAATTTGAATATCTACAAAATTTAATTGGGGCAAAAATAGGCAAACGAGACACTACATTTAGAAAATCTGTAAGTGTGACGGAAAGACTTGCGGTAACGTTAAGATTTTTGGCAACTGGTAGCAGTTATAAAAGTCTTGGAAATGTGTTCAAGTTGTCAGACCAAGTGATATCTATTATCGTACCAGAAGTGTGCGAGGCTCTCAATGAGGTTTTAAAGGAATACATACAGGTAAGTCAAACAACATTTTTAATTATTTTTTTATTTACTTTTAATATGATCTAATCTAATCATACTTTAGGTAGGTACCTACCTTACCTTACTAATAATTTTTTTAATAATTAACAAACCAAACATGTATTTTTTAATTTTTGATTGATTCCAACAAATCGTTTAATGATTGGGTCGAATCTTGGCTTGATTCCGATAAATTAGACGGACTCTGTGTTCTTGCGCTGGTACGAGTATGTGTCCTGGAGTTATCCGAAGAACTGGTTTCAAATGAAGCCGAGGGACTCGGTGCGGTGTAGTATCCTCTCGAGCTACAGTCAGCATTATTTTCCGAAAAAGTGGATAGATTTGGTTCAGAGTTGTATCCCCAGGAACTACTAGCGGTTGGGTCTGTCAAGGTTGTTGGAAAATCATATTGTCCCATTGTCGCATTGTACAAAATATTGTTAATGTGATGTTGAGCAGTATTCTTAGCATGACTGTTTTTTATTTGTTTCAGTTTCATCGAGACATACTCTCCAAATGCGTCATTTTCATCCCTGCTTTTTCTAGATTCGTACATTCTTTGTAAAATATTTACAGCTTCTTGTTGTGTTGGATCTTGTTCTACTTCAGGCCGTCTTCTTTTCCGAAATGGTTTTGGGGTGGCGAAAGGCGTGCCCGTAGTTTCATTTACAGTGACAGTATTTCCTGTTTCGTTCAAACTGAGAGTGTTTTCTGAAGCAATTCTGTTTTCTTCGTTACCCTGAAAGAATAGAATTAAACGATAATTTCAAGTTATAGGCGCGTCAAATTAGCTAAAATTGTAAAAAAATCTATAACCGCGATTTTCTTTTTCTATTACTTAACAACCCTTAACTGAAATCATATTTTTTTATAGTGTATTCTATTAATATTTCATACTTAATAAAAATATCCAATAAAATTTGTTAGAATAACGAGTTATAAATTTATTTTTCGCGCCTATTTCTTAATCTTCTATTTTTGTTCCAGATACCAACAACACCTCAAGAGTGGCTACACGTGGCAAATTCATTTGAAGAAAAATGGAATTTCCCAAATTGCTTAGGAAGTATCGATGGCAAGCACGTAGCCATACAAAAGCCAATTGATAGCGGCAGTGAATATTACAACTATAAAGGATTTTACAGCGTTGTACTTTTAGCGATAGTGGACGCAGAATACAACTTTCTGTACGTGAATATTGGCTGCCAAGGACGCATAAGTGATGGCGGAGTTTTCGCAAACACAAAATTTCGAAATAAAATTAACGACAATAGTTTGAAAATACCCAGTGACAGCTCACTACCAGGCAGAAACAAACCTGTTCCTTATGTGTTCGTAACAGATGATGCGTTCCCTTTAGAAAAACACTTATTAAAACCTTTTCCAGGACCACAGGATAGCAATTCTAAGGAAAGAATCTTCAGTTATAGACTGAGTCGTGCGAGGAGAACAGTAGAGAACGCATTTGGGATTTTGTCAGCCAGATTTAGAGTTTTACGAACTACAATATTATTAGATCCAGAAAAAACTACTACTTTAATTATGACATGCGTGCTACTGCATAATTTTATAAGAAAAACTGAATCGAGCATGATTTACGCTCCATCTCAATACTATGATGGAGATGACATAGTAACTGGTACACGTATCGATGGACAATGGAGATTAGAACAGCAGCAATTAACACCACTTGAAGCATGTGAATCCCTGACAGATGATGGGAAAGAAATAAGAAAAGAATTCGCAGAATATTTTTCAAATGAAGGGTTTTTGGACTGGGCATCTAAATATTATTAAAAGACGTTAAAATAAAACTCACCTGCAACCCTCCATCGACAGTTAAACTTGGAATATTTTTGCCTTTAAGGAACATGAGTTTTTTAAATGCAAACCATTTACTTGACTCATTAGCTCCTGCACCAGATTTATTAGATTTACATTCTCGGTTAAATTGACCTACGAGTGATCGAATCTTTTTTTCAATTACTTTTTTATCCATATTAAATTCACTGGCAATTTCCATCCAAGCATCGTGTTTTTTATTTCGGTCTTTGTAGCTCTCTGACATCGTGTTCCATAGTACTTCTCTTGCTTGAAACATTTCAATCAGTTTGTAAACATCATCGTTATTCCAATTACCGGACATATTTTATTGCTTGGCGCACGCGCAACCACTAGTACACACGCACAGCGATGCACGCTGACACAAAGGGACTGACAAGCGAGACACCACGCGCAGCGACCTGCGTACTCTAACCCCCACCGCACCGCACCGCCTATCCCGCCATCACCCTTATAAAATGTTTACAAACAAAAGATATTTGATAAATTGATGATAAAATTTATTTGTGATTAAATGTTTGCTAACAAATGTTTACTAACGTTATTAAACATTTTATAACGGCAATGTGGGAGCACCATAAAACAACAAACAGTCGTTGCGAAGTGCATTCGGTATCGCGTTTCTCTGGATCGCCATATACTTCGATATGTTGGAATCGGAGCATTCTTAGTATTGGCATTGGGGCAGGGATGGATCAGTCACTGATAGATGGTAAAATTTATCTTGTAGTTAGCATTTTTTTCACGAACCCTTTAGCTTGGTGACGCTTCAAATGTTATCCTTGGATAAACAAATAAACATACATAGGTTCATACAACGCCGAATTGTCCAAGTTGATTTAGAGAAAATAAAGTGGAAAAAACAAGATTTATATACTGAATACCACGTGCATATTCACACCAATATGTTCATCATATTGATTAATAAAGTGAGCTATTTGTTATTTACTAGTTGCCAGCACACAGTGGTTTTTAGCTTAATTGTAGCATTTGCCTCTCTTTCTCCATATAATCTTTATCTATGCCAAATCTCACATAACTCCGTGCGCGCATTAAGCTTAAAAAGGAGTAACAACGTTTTAGCTTCACGAATTTATATATAGTCTTATATATCTACTGAATAGTGTTTACACCGCAATATAGGTCGTGGTAGTGCAACTTGAGTGCATTTTTTTCAATAATTTCCTATTCCCGTCTCTGTTATATCGAGCTGAACTGTAAACACGGCATCGAGTGGAGCTCCAGATCTGCCCCTTTGTTTACCAACGAGAACCGCTGTCCTGGATTGCATAAAGGGGAACTTATTAGATACATATCCTATCAGCCAGTCATTATTATGATTGCCATTTTAATTAGATTGTTGTTTCGCTGGCAGAAGTAATCGGAAAAACTGCACAGACGCTGGTACAGACTGATTTACTGAACGTTGTACATACGTGGTATTAAATGATAAATACTACCACGGTATAAAGAGAATTACTACGATTAGTACTACCTATGCCAACTCTTACTGGTTTCTACCAAAGAGAATAAAAACATCTCTACACTACTATAGAACGCAGCTACTATTTTGACTCAGATGAAGTATATACACATGTATTTATATATGTATAAACTTCCCCTACGTACCACGCGAAATTACGTCCTTCATGAAACTATTTACATACCAAAGAGTTCATAACTTGTACTCCAAATACGTATCTACTATAAACTACCAAACACCAAAACAATTTCTTTTCGCAAGACTTGCGCAATCCTCTGTGGAATGAATTAGTTCAAATTCTTAGGCTTGTACAAAGAAATAGTTGACGTGTGTGGGCTGTGTGAGGACAAATTAAGTAGGTAAATTTTACGCAGGTTCATTGCTTGATTTATTTATAATTTTGTGTTGATGCTGGAATTTTTTTACTGATAGCAATATCGTAGGCAAACAATATCGTTCATTAAAAATAAATTAAAATAAACAAGGGATCATCGAAGGCCGAGTATTCATAGATTTTATACATAAACAATGCGGGGAGGCGCGACCGACGCGACGGTGCGGCGGTCAAATCAGGACAGTGGAGCGTAAAAAATACATAGACATAGAATTATTATAGTATACCATGAGCGATGTCGATTAATATAATGTATATTAATATATAAATTAACGATTTTATTGAATTTTAACATGAATATTGACATTGTTAAATAATTACCAAATGACAAATATTTTCACGCCTGCATGCAGTTTGAATACATTGACCTGCATAGATTTAAGACCTTTTATTGTATTTTTTGTGTATTCTAGCAAATAAACAATTCAATTTAAATTTGAATATCATCTGCTACAGCTTAGAATATGATGTAGGTATGTCATGTTGTGTCAAAATATTAATACATTGTAGAAAATGTCATGATACGTAATAAAGTGGTGCGGTAGGCAACCGCCCCGCCCCGTGCAGTGGTGCGTTTGGAATGTTGTCTTGTCTCACATATAGATGCATACAAAACTAGGCAACCGCGGCCATTCCCCTGCATCGTGCTCGCCCCTACCCGCTTTCGGTGTGTTGAACTAACACGTGGAAAACAAGGTCGGGTCGAATCTTTCATGAAAAGTTTGTGTTTAAAAAGACCTGAGGCATCTAGACATATCACGTCTTAGTACATTACCGAACAGTCTCTAAGAAAACAAGTCAGTTGATTTAGCTTTAAAACTTAGAGTACATTGCCTCTAAGTTCGCAGTCTAGGATCTTAGGAGAATAAATAGTGTAGACTGGCTTAAGTCTGTGATTAAGTGCTTGTTTTACTTACCAAAATTCCGTATTAACTTAAGCAAAGCCGTGTACAGACAGTAATGAAATAAATGTGATCTAACAATGCCAATTCTTATGATTAAATCTGCATATTCAATTTCGACGTTTGACGTAGATAATTGAAAAGTGATACTGCCTCTAAACACGGTATCCCAATAATAGTTCAACCCAAAGGAGATCTAAATCTTCTAAATCTTCACAATATTGTGTTTATTATATATTATTAATAATATGTTTCGGCCATCAATAGCTGCATCTACGAGTATGTATGAGAAAATGAATTTTCGTCATAAGTTTTTTTGGGGGAATTTTTCTAATATTTTAATAGTTATTCTGCTATTCGGGGCGGAGACAAATCCAACAAACCAAAGATCATCAAAATCAATCCAGCCGTTCTTGAGTTATAAATGGTGTAAGTAACCCCACTTCGTTTTATATACATATATATACATACCTAGTCAGGTCATAAATTCTGTCACATGTTTAAAATAAAATAATTGAAACAAGTTTATTCATTATGTAACCATTTATATACCAAAATTAACTTAACAAAACATAGATTCTTATGACACTAAAGTTTATTCAAAATGACCTCCGTGATTTTGAATACAGGCCTTCAATCTGCGCGGCCAGTTGTCTATCGCAGCACGAACGAGGTCCATGTCAATATCGGCGGCTGCCTTAATCAAGGATGTCTTAAGTGACTCCAAATTGGGATGAGGCTTTGAGCACGCCTTTTCCTCCAAGTGTTGCCATATCTTGTAATCTAACGGATTCAAATCTGGACTGGAGGAGGGCCAGTCTTCGTGCCGGATGAAGTCGATTTCACGCGCCGCCAGCCAGTCTTGTGTGCTCTTCGCTCTATGAGCTGGCGCCGAATCTTGTTGGAATACCCAGTGCCTGTTATTGAACATGGTATGAGAAACAGGTTCCACAAGGTTCATCAGGACTGTATTTTGATACACAACTGCATTCGTTTTTACACCTTTCTCACAAAAATGTACCTCTGTTAAGCCCCAATAAGAAACTCCCAACCATACCATGAGCGAGGATGGAAAATGACCTCGTTGGACACGCGGAATACGGTTGCTCGCTTCTTCACTACTGTGTGCGTACACCTTATCATTTTGTTTGTTGTAGCTCTCTTCTACGGTAAAATTTTTTCATCCGAAAAAAGAATTTCCCGATATTTTTTCCCGCGTACCGCTTCAACAAAGCGCGGCATCTCTTCAGTCTCAGGTCCATTAGACGAGCATTCAAACGATGTCCTGTTTTTCTTCAACAGGCCCGAAGCCCTAAGTCTTCATTTAACACCCTTTTCACCGTGGTTCTGCTTAACCCCATCTGAAGGGCCAACAGTTTCTGCTTACGTTTGGGATTTCTTTGAATTCGCGCCTTCACAGCTTTTATCACTGCTGGAGTCCTAACAGACCGAGGGCGACCACTTCTTGACCTGTCATCTACACTAGAGTCTTCATTGTATCGTTTGATGGTGCGATAAACGAATCTTTTGGTTATATTCAAATTTTTCAGTATGTCAAATATTTGAATTGGCGCGTAACCGCAACGATGCAACGCAATAACTGCAACACGGTCTTCTTTACGCGTCCACTCCATATTTAAAAATGAGTAAAATTCTAAAAAGCATATATTTTTATTTTCATGAACAATTCGAAATTCGAATTCTATAAACTTTTTTGTGGCCAGCATTCTAAAAGAAAAGTTTTTACTGTGTGGTTATGACCTGACTAGGTATAGATACAATATATGTTAAAGTATGTAAGTACCTATGTTTGTGGTACACCATTAACATCTAAAGGTTTTGTCTGATCGTTTTGTTGTTTATGTGTACAATAAAGTATTATCTAGCTATCTATGTTCAGCAGTGGACTTCCCATGGCTGATATGATTTAAAATCGTTTCATAAAGTTCGGGTGTTTTGCTACTGTAATCACAGAACCGTGTGAGCCGATGCGACGCTACAACGCATTGGTGCGTCCATCGCGTCGCATCTATAATTTACATTGGTCGACTACTGGACGTTGACATTTACGGACAAAATACTTGTAAAAACAATAAAACTACCACCGTAATGACAGTGAGGTTTTTACAACTTGAACATTGTATGTAGTTTGTTAGAAAACCGATGTAAATAAGTCACCATCATCATAGCCATAAGATGTCCACTGCTGAACATAGGCTTGCCCCATAGACTTCCAAAGCGACCGATCTTGTATAGCCTGCACCGAATGGCTCCCAGCAATCTTTATCAGAATATAGTGTTCATCAATAATCTTTTACTTTTAACAATTGGATATAGAAACAGCCATTTTATATCATTTATTTATGTATCACTAGTGGTTGCCCGCGACTTCGTACGCGTTACACTCCTAAATGTGTGGGTAACCTGGAAATAAAGTTAAACTTGCTGTTGTAACTTGACTTGACACCCCATTTTTATTCAATGAGAACTGATTTATGGAACAAAAGGCAGCCTATGTGGCAATCCAGGTTATAATCTACTTATATACCAAATTTCATCAAAATCGGTTTAGCCGTTACGACGTGATTGAGTAACAAACAACCAAATAAACTAGTGGTTCGCCCCGAACTGAGATCTCGCGAATGTCCCAAAATAAATATTATTCTTAGGGCGACTTGCACAACGATGCCTAAACGTATTTAGTGGCTAAATATGATTTAAGGAGTTGTCAAATCTTACAAATACTTCAAATTCAAACATTTTTAGTCGCAAATACGTTTAGTGATCTTTGTGCATGCCGGCTTCAATCTTTGACTAATAAGTTGGTGCCACGAAATGCATAACCAACCTACTTGACCTACAGTTTCATCCAAATTACATGTAACGGGGGTTCTTGTTAATTGGTTAATTTTTTTGGGGTACAAATGGCAGTTATTCTGGATTTGAGACTTTTACCTATATTTGTGTTACTAAAGCTACGCGAATACCAAATTTCAGCATTGTGGGGTCACTGGTGTACCCTGTGAATTTTGTCAAAGTTTTGTTTTTATTATGGTTAATAACTCAAAAACTACAAGAATTAAAATAAAAACAAAAACAGGGTTGAAATGTACTAATAAAGACCTTTCATTTGACGTCGCACTTGACCTTATAGTCTCATTTTAATTTTATTTACCTCACTTGAACCCCAATATCTCAACAACCCCCCAACATTTTTAGCTCATTGAGTCACACCAAATGTTGCCATTATTACCTAGCTATATACCAAATTTCATGATGATCGGATAAACGCTACGAAAGTTAAACGCTCGGACAAACAAACATACATACATACAACGCCGATTTGCCCAAGTTGATTTGTAGATCTCGCTTCGCTCGATCAACAAATATCCAAACTTTCACATTTATATCATTAGTGTGCTATTATTATATAATAATGTCTTGTAAAATAGTCGTTTGTCTGTGTTTGCAACTAAATACTTAAAGACTTTTATTTACTTAATATCAAATAATATTTTACGAAACTAATATCGAAAATTATAACGTGTAACTAACAAGGTACTTTATCGAAACTTATTCAATAACATACAAAGATTCTAAGAATAGTGTTTTTACTTTATCAATTGCTCAGTCCCAAAACTAACTCCAATAAACCAAGTTTGGTATTACTCAAGGAAGCTTGTATCCACAAGCTTTGAATCAACTTAAAATTAGTGGTTCGTGTCGAACTGAGATCTCGCGAGTCTACCATAAAAACAAAAAAAAATTATTCGTAATCTTTGACAATCAAAATAGTGCCACGAAAGAAAAACCAAAGCACTTGACCTACAGTTTCATTCAAATTACAGGTAACGGGAGTTCATGTTAATTGGTTACCTCTTTTGGGGTACAAATTGCAGTTATTCTAGATTTCAGACTTTTGCCTATATTTGTGATACATAAGCTACACGCATACCAAATTACAGCACTGTGGGGTCACTGGTGTACCCTGTGAATTTTGTCAAAGTTTAGTTTTTATTATGGCTAATAACTCAAAAAATACTAAGACTTTTATAAAAATAAAAATAGGATCGAAATATACTAATAAAGACCTTTCATTTGACGTCTCACTGGACCTAATAGTCTCATTTTTTTTTTACCCCTCTTGAACCCCAATATCTCAACAACCCCCCAAAATTTTTAAATTATTGAGTCATAACATTCGTAATTCAAATAGTTCCGATTAGCTAGAAGTGCAAAACTTTTAGTGTGCCCCAAGTATAAATCATTTTAGTTTAATTTGAATTAGGATAAGAATAGTATTTCTCAAACTTTCGCGATCACGGTACATAATTACTGATTAAAACGGGTATTTATCGCGTATGTACCTTTTAATCTGTTATCCCGCCGTGTCTACTGTAACTCCGTGATTAAAACTCTAGCGGTAACTAAAAACAAGTGACGATCACCCCATTGTAGACCCTTGGTTTGAATACTAAACTTAGTGGCGGCCACTAATTGCGGCCACCAGTGGTTAGGTTTGCAAGGGTTTTAGCGATGTATATCTATGAATAAAGCTGGGTTTTCTAGGAAGGGGTGGTAGTAAAGAATTATTTTTTTAAACATATACTTAGAAAATAATACACTTAAAAATCTTAGAAGGTCTGTCCTAAGATTACGATGAGTTCTACTGTCCTGAAACTTACATGTTTTCCAAACGAGAGGTTATTTAAAAACCCGCACATTAAGTGACTGACTTATTCTAGAGACTATGGCGGCGATTGAGATCTCATAATTTTTATGTGCTCAACGTATAACGCTTGGTCTCGGAGCTAAAGTGTCCGTGACCAAGCCATAAGAAATGGTATTATTGCTGCATCGGCCTCTGAAACACAGAACCGGGCCCTTAAAATCAAATAAATATAACATAACATTTATTTTGTTTATAAATTAACATCTTAAAAATATAAGTACTTCAAATAAATATAGACATCAAAGTTTTTCGTTACTCAGAGTATGCCACATTAACGATTACTCACCTGAAGCGCAGGTTGACAGACAGATACACCTTAAAACTTACCGAATGACTAAGGAACCCTAAAATACAATCTGTTTCTCAACAAACGAAAACTAATTTTTACATGAAAACTAGCGTTTTCCGTTTGACCCGTCGTGTTTCAGTAAAAATAAAGCATTTCGTTTTTGGAGAGTTTTCGTTCCATCGCATTGTAGGGTCCCAATATTGAAACAGTACTTGTATTTCGAGTTTACTATCGGCATAGTTTTAAACGAAATTCTTTAAAGCGTAGCTTATTCACAACTATATGAAATAGGTACACCATGGAGGTACAAAAAGTATGGACGGAGTACACGCTTCGAGTGCGCCGATTCCTTCATATGTACGTATATACTTAACTCACGCAGCTAGGCGTGGGGTGCCGTTGAGCGGCGTGACAGTACTATATGACAGTATAATATCAAACCACGCATCGATGCTTCCGTGAACAACAGTGGCGGGGGCGTCCTTACGGTCACGGGGTATGGTTATTTACCACACCTCAAATGTAGTGTAGTTCAAATATTAGATTATTTGTGAAACATTTGTTATGTATCTAATTATGTAAACATTTGCAATAATATTCGCATACAAATTGCAATACTAACGCCAATTTATACCATAGTGCAACGTGAAGCTAGCAATATTTTATGCAATATTTTTGTTCAAACTTTACGCATTATGTGTGGCACCGGCAAGAGAAATACCGTTTATCAAATCCGCACACATCGATAGACGTGTGCAGTTTTTACGACCGTTTTTTACATTAAGCGTCCCTAACATTATTCAAATATTGAAAATCGATTTGGACACCCGATTGAAAATGAAAAGATTTTTTTTATTGCAGATGAATACTAACTGTTACTACTACATATTCACTTGGAATTTTCACCAGAAAACTCTTTGTACTTTCCTTTTTAGGGTTCCGAACCTCAAAAGGAAAAACGGAACCCTTCGTCTGTCGGTCAATCCCCTTTATCTCGGGAACGCGTGGAGGTATCGAGTTGAAATTAAAACCATAGTACAGGTATTTTATTGTAATTATGTTCTTAGAATGAATTAGAAAGAAGACCAGATCTGTAATTTTTTTATAAATAATCATTAAACTAGTAAATATTAAATCAAAGTGTACTTGTTAGCCATTATTTAAAAAGCTCATGTTAACGTGAGTTTATTAGGTTGTAAATAACTGATGATCTGTTCTGCCCAAAGGTATTCGCTGTACAAAGTAATTAATTAGTCATATACCCACAAGGCTATCAGGGTGGACGAGAGATTCTTAATTAAAAAGGTCAGATGTAGTATACAGGGTAATTACTGGGTACAGGGCTACGAATGATCTCGCTAATATTTTTTTTTATATATCAGTAAATGCAGAAGTGAATTTCTCCAACTAATAGGGTAAGTACTACCAACGATTTTTGATGTGTAACATCTTTTCTCTCGATTTATGGGAGTTGTTTTGGCCGAAGGGATGGAAATGTGTAACAGGAAACCGGTGAAGCGCGCGCTATTTGATTCGACCAATAAGTGCGTGCGGTGGTCAGATGTTACACATCATTTGCGACTACTGTAAGGCTCGTAGTTTTTTTTTCAGGTATAACGGTTCTAGTAGCTGTTCAATACTTTTGTTTTTGGGGTATTTGATGTAAAATACCTATAGTACGTAGGTCATAAAATCTATGGGCAAGCAGTGGGCGGAGCACATAGCTCGAAGAACTGCCAGCCGTTAGAGCAGAAATGTTCTCGAATGGAGATGCACTGGAAAACGTAGTGTAGAGCTGCCCGCCACTAGATGGAAAGACAACCTGATAAAGGTTGCTGGGAGCCGTTGGGTGCCGCACAAGATCGGTTGCTCTAGAAATATATGCGGGAGGTATATGTACTTCCAATGGCTGGTATGATGATGATGAAGTATATGCGAGCCCTCTTAAAGAATAAGAAAAAATACCTATCTGCAAATCACCTTGTCTTATAGTCAACTGATTCCGTGTCATAGCCAGTTGTTTAAAAAAGCCATCGTTAACAACCTCGAATAGTGATATCAGCTAAACTTAAATTATATTCCACTATCAACTGAAAAACTAATTTAACATTCCCTTAGTTAAAGAATTTTGACTGGTAAAGTTTAATTTTTAACAGAAGAGAGAATTATCGTGTTTTCTGCATTCATAATAAATTTAATTCCATATAATTACGTTTCTAGAAGTCAAGTTTTTTCTCCATAAGTTTCCGCAAATGTTATGTAGAGTATCTATTTATTACCTACTATATTTTCTAATGCTTCGCTTAGCAGCTGTTGTTTTTTTGTGTAGTATAGAAATAATTATTCTTATGTGATTTAGGTATCTAATAGTTGCAGTCGTTACATAGAGCCTTAAATAATATTGTACAAAACAAAATATATAGATATTTAATCTCTACGGTTCCTTATTTTAATTTGTATAATGAAGTTATTCAGTAGATACCAGTAGATATTTGACCAACTTCTGCTGTCCACATTTTTGCTGCGACACAATGAAATAATAATAACAGGAAACTGAGTCGATTCACATCCCACTGATATTATAAACTAGCTTCCGCTAGCTGCTTCGCACTCGTGGTTTGTCAAAAAAAGTAACCTTACATAGGTTACTTTATGTTGACAAACCACGAGTGCGAGTTAATCCAGGTTATAATCTACGTCCATACCAAATTTCATCGAAATTGGTTCAGCCGTTCGGTACGACGTGAAAGAGTAGCAAATAACATCCACATATACATCCATAAACTTTCGCGTTTATAATATTAGTGGGATGTGAAAATATGGATGTTTGTTTATTTGTTTGTTTGTTATTCAATCACGTCGTAATGGCTGAACCGATTTCGATGACATTTGGTATGGACGTAGATAACCTGGTTAACCTGGATTAACTCGCACTCGTGGTTTGTCAACAAAACGTAACCTATGTGAGGTTACTTTTTTTTACAAACCACGAGTGCGAAGCAGCTAGCGGAAGCTAGTTTATAGTAGTAGTATATAAGTGGGATGTGAATCGACTCAGTTTCATGTTCGTATTATTTCATGACCCGGATTCAAACATAAGCTACTTTTTGTTGACAAACAATGCGTGCGAAGTCGCTAACGGACTTTTTTAGGCGCGTTGGGCATTTTTTGAGATGGGGAAAAACCATTGAACTCGCGACACTGTTACCGTTACCGTTACCGACACCTCGGTTTATAAGTATCTCGTAATTGTTCAAGTTTTCACTTCTGTCGGCACTCCCGGAGTGCCACTATTTTTTTGTTAGCATTATATAATTTTTTTAAACTTACGATTTATCAACAATTTTACGATACCATAATTATTTCCGTAATAAAACACCTCATGGTACCCCAGACAGTTTTTCTGTATCTGCTTTGGTTTCTAATTTCTCCATACTATCCTAGTTAAAAAATCTATTCTAAAGAAAAACACCCAGATTGGAGAGAAATATCTTTAGCTTTTTTACTCTTAAATTATTTATTTTTACTCCTAAATTAATCCTTGCATCAGCACTATATTCTATCCTACTTAATTATACACGTCGGCTTCGATTTCAATGTATCTTTTCTTGGATAGTCCTATTTTGACAGGTGCCTCTGGTTAGATACTTCACATGCCCAAATAAATAATTAACGAGCAGGGATCCTGTTACATTTACCACGCAAAAGAGTGTTAATGAGATAAATTGAATCCGAGAAAACCTGAAACTTTGGGAGTTAATAGATTTTTTATATTTTTTTTCATGGAATCAGATGGATTATAATTTCAAAAATAATAAATCTCATTTGTTTTAAATATTCAGTTTGGTTGATTGAAAGCTTAAGACAATGTGTGTAATGATGTGTAAATGATGAAATAATGATTTTATGACTTCTAATAATATTGAATAGTCGTTTTTATGTTTTCATAGTTAATAGTCAATTTAATTAATTTGTGACATGTATGTATTATCCTTAGTAGTATTATTCTAAATAATTTTTATTTTATATTCTTTGATGATTATTATTCAGTTGACCTTTTTTTTGACATTTTTCTTTTGACTCAGGCTTTAGGCCTGGACCTCTACAAAGGCATTACCAGGATCTAAGCCAACGAGTAAGAGGCTTGTTTGTTTTTATAAAAACACTATGACAAGATGGAGGTGAGACAGATGGTAGTACTATTGCAACACATGGATTATATGGTTCGGGCTATTGTTGGAGTAATGCTTATGAAATAGAGTACGGGCTATCAGAGAAATGAGATGCGGCACCTGTCAATCCTGTAATATTAAGAATGATTGAGGCAGGTGGTGACTAGCTATTATTATTACTAGTGGTTCGCCCCGAACTGAGATCTCGCGAGTCTACCATAAAAACAAAAAAAATATTATTCGTAATCTTTAACTATCAAAATAGTGCCACGAAATAAAAACCAAAGCACTTGACCTACAGTTTCATTCAAATTACAGGTAACGGGAGTTCATGTTAATTGGTTACTTTTTTTGAGGTACAAATTGCACACAGTCATTCTAGATTTCAGACTTTTGCCTATATTAGTGATATATAAGCTACACACATACCAAATTACAGCACTGTGGGATCACTGGTGTACCCTGTGAATTTTGTCAAAGTTTAGTTTTGACTATGGCTAATAACTCAAAAACTACAAAAACTTTACTAAAAGTAAAAACGGGGTCGAAATTAACTAACAAAGACCTTTCATTTGACGTCTCACTTGACATAATAGTCACATTTTCATTTTTTTTTTTACTCCTCTTGAGCCCCAATATCTCAACAACCCCACCAAATTTTTAGCACATTGAGTCACGCCAAAATTGAGCCATCATTACCTACCTATATACCAAATTTCACGATGATCGGATAAACGCTTCGAAAGTTATCCTCGGACAAACAAACATACATACATAGGACATACAACGCTGATTTGCCCAAGTTGATTTGGAGATCTCGCTTCGCTCGATCAATTATTAGCCCACTGTGTCCCACTGCTGGGCAAAGGCCTCCCCCCACTCTTTCCAGACACTTCTTTCAGGCGCTAAGATGGTCCAGTCCGCTCGGAAATTAGTGAGCTCGTCCCTCCATCTCTTCCTTGGTCTGCCACGACGTCTTCGGGCTACGTCGGGGTTCCACTCGGTGGTGAGCTTAGTTCACTGATCACCCGAAATACGGCATAAATGACCAGCCCAGTCCCACTTGAGTTTGGCGGCTTTCGTAGCTACATCTTCGATTTGTGTTCGAGAGCGCAGCTCGGTGTTGCGTATGCGGTCAATACGCTTGAATCCGAGAATGCTGCGCTCCATCGCACATTGGCAAACCTTAAGTTTATACTTTTGGATGTTGGTCAAACAAGACCAGGTCTGCGCACCATAAGTTAGAACGGGGAGGATGCATAGGTCCATCAACTTTCGCTTTCGCGAAAGAGGAAGGTTACCCTTCATCAAATCTCCCATGGGCAAATAGCTCCTCCAGGCATTCTCGGTTCGCCGAGCGATTTCCTTATCCTGCCTGGAGTCGAAAGAGACTATTTGGCCCAGGTAGGCGTACTCTTGGACGTATGCTAGCTATTTCAAATTAAGTAAAAAAAAAACATTCACGGGTTAGTTTTACTGGCCCCAGTAGTGTTGAAGTGTGGCCATAAATAATTCAGAAGTCTAAATACAAGGAAACTCTCGAGGGAATCTTTATGCATGAAAGCCAGAGGTAAATTTCTAAGCTTTACCAGCAAGCATATTTCACTTTGCACTTCTAAGCACAGAGAAGTGAAGTGAGACATACGTGAATTTAAATACTAGGAAGAACTATATATATGTATGTATCTTTATATACTAGTATATATAGTATGCTCGCTACATCACCCACCAATTTTTTGGTTTAATATTTAAATACTTTCATGGTCATCATCGTCTTATGATTCATTATAGAACGTCCACTGTTAAGCATACACTCACGTAAACAGAAAATATAAATACCATTTAAATATATATTACAATATATATAAAAGTTTTGTATTTTTAACCGACTTTAAAAAAGGAGGAGGTTCTCAATTCGTCGGAATCGTTTGTTTTAATGTATTTTCTTCGATTACTAGAAGACGCCTTGTTTAAAATGATATACTTCCCAGGTGGTCCCATTGACACCAAGTCAGGATCTGATAATGGTAACTCAAAAAAGTCGAGAGAAACCAAATATTATCTCTTGCTGAAGTCATTTATATCTTTGTTAAAAAGTTACTTGTTATTACAATCTAAGGCAGAACTAAATCATGTAAATTTGTTAAAGAACTTTACGAAATACTTATATTTAATAGAATGGAATACGATGCGGTGTACAATAATCCGATTTCTATTCTAACATTTTCTCAGCTTAAAATCTAGCACTTGTCAGAATCATAAACCGGCCTGAAATTATAAAGTACGGTTATTTGACTTGAATACAATTTATACCTGTAATATTAACTTAGTCAAATCTGCAGTTGTGGACGAAATAAGTTAGCAAAGCAACCCTGGTCCAATGTCACAGAATATTCAGTAATGCCTACGTAACTTAAATCAATGTTTGAAATGATGGGCGCACTCAGGATTTACCTAAAATAGTGCTTACCATACGAACATACACTGCCTTTGGAAATACAACTATAAAAATCTCACTAATATATAGGACAACTAGACCAACAAGAAGTGAAGTGAAAAACTAAATCAGATACAGGGAATAAAACTCACATTACGTTACACTATGTAGTGTAACGTAATATAGCCTGGGGTGTTTTACTTTTTTTAACTAAAATCCCACGTAAGTGAATATGTATTAGAAGCTCCATATACTGAACGCGAAGCCATTATCATTGTAACTGAAGAATCATTTTTTGTTTACATTATGTAAAATTCTGTGATTGAATTCTGGTCTTGAAATATGGAGTAAGGTTTATATACAAATACTGTTGGTTTATTAAAATTTCATATACGTTTTTTATTTGTTTATTTTATTTATTAATCCACAAAACAGATTACAATCCACTTAGCACTAATTAAAAAATTCAATCTTCAATTGATTTAACCTCGAAAATTATTTGTAAAAAGCATTCCAGTGTATTCTAGAAGTGATGTAACTGGAATTTGCCAGATAAATAATTGTAAGTCCGTTCCTGTTCGCAGGGAGCGTGTCCGTCGGAAACGTCGGCTAACTTCCTGTGAGTTAGTTAACCGTTTTCTCTCCTATTTTTCTATACGGTTGTGGAATCTTGTTAGATCTTTCTCTGAAACTTGGAAGTGTGTGGACGTGTAATTGGGATTTAGTTAGTGCACCTATAAATTGTTTCCAAGCGCCTTATAACATTAAATCTGTGTTAATTAGATTAATCAATATTCGTATATTCTAAACTAGCTGTTGCCGGCAACTTCGTACGCGTTACACTTTACACTACTAAATGTGTAGGTAACCTAGAAATAAAGATAAACTCGTGTAAAGTGTAAACTGGCAACGAAGTCCAAAATATTTTCTAACTAGAACTAATATATTCCTGAAATGTTTGAGCAAAACTTACCTTTATATACTCATAATTAATTATTTAATCATTATAGGCTTTGTGCAGTAGATTTTACTTAGAAAACTTTCGTGATTTACTTCAATCATTATTATAAATACGGGATTTATCATAATGATTAGAGTAGTAGATGCCTAAATGTACCTATTTAGTGGCTAAATATTGTTAAAGTATTTATTTGATAATAATATTCAGAGCATGTCAATGAAAAGACAGTGATCCAGCCATGATTGATTTATTGCAAGTCTACCCACAACTATCAATAAGATCTCGATATACCCACAACCCCTTTATTATAACATAATTTAAAACTGTACCTATAGCAAATGTTATAATAATTACAATATTATCTTTGAGACTTATTAAGTAGGTATCAGTGATAATTTCTAATCGATCCTTCTCTTCTACACAAAATAATAGCTAATTCCACTAAGTTGTAATTTCATAATTTATCTATCATCCTTCTTCAACAACTTCAAAAATAGTACTGCTGACAGGTATTCGCTTATTATGTATAGCTACAGGTACACACACACACAAAAATTAAATATAGCATGCAATAATTGAATCATTGAATTTACAAATTTTCTATTTTTACTATTATTTATTTACATTAATCAATATCACATTCATAATTAGGTACATAATTTATATTAAGAAAATTAATTGATGATTTAAATATTACAAAGGTCTAGGTACTACATGAATTTGAATGGTGTTTACACATTGATTTTTTATTATTCATATTTTTTATAATTTTTAAGGTATGTAAATTCGTATGGTTATCAGTTAACTTTTCTTTGTTATTGTATTTCACTACTGAAACGAATTAATCTTTACATCATTTTGTGCCTACTAAAAAAAAATCAAATTATATTATTAAATAAAATAGGTAGGATTGTGTATTTTTATGCGTTTACATTATACATTAATATCATTGACATACAAACTAGATTGGTTATTAGTGCTCTATACATACTTTTCATTTATCTAAGTAGATACGAGAAGGTCGGTAGGTACATGACTCAATTGCCGCGACGCGCACTCACCACCACTGGGTAGGTCCACCGATCAGGAGGTCTCACTTCCCTGCCAGAACGAGTATGATAGTTAGTAGATTCAGGTCGTTGAACTGCAATACCGGAGCTGCGTGGAGATTGTGTCGAATGATTGTTGTGCATACTGTTCTCCAAAATATCGTCATAGCGTGATGAGTACGATTGTAATGGATCTATACGATTAACTGAATCAATAATAATATGTTTCCGATTGCGTCTCAACAAACGTCCTGTCTGCATTTTAATTAAATAAGATCGTGAATCTATAATATCATGAACAATACCAGGTTCCCACATATTATTATTCCTTACTTTTACTTTTTCACCTATTGTCAATGGTTTTAAATGCCGTGATCCTCTATCGAAATAATGTTTTTGAATAATTTGACGAGCTTTTAACTTGCTTTGTATATTCATATGTAATCTAGGATTAAACGCACTAGGTAACCTCGGCAATTTACTGCGTAATTTTCTACTGTATAACAATTCTGCAGGAGATGGAATATCTGCACTAATAGGCGTATTTAAATATTCTAAATATGCTAAATTAAACTCAGAACCCTCATAATCTGATTTCTTCATTAAATTTTTTATTGTTTGTATGGCACGCTCAACTTGCCCATTTGACTGAGCGTATCCAGGAGAAGATGTTTTATGTAAAAACTTCCACTCTTCAGAAAAAATCTTAAAATAATTGGATGAAAATTCTGGACCATTATCGGTCATCACTGTTTGAGGAATACCATGTCTAACAAATATTCGCTTTAGCTTTGCAATTACTTCTTTTGATTGTAAAGAGTATAATTCTTCAATTTCAACAAACTTACTGAAGTAGTCTACCACTAAAATAAAAGACTGATTTCTAAAATGAAATATATCGGCACCTATTTTCATCCATGGTGCTTCTGGTATTTCATGATTTATTAATGGTTCCTTAGTATTCTGCTTCTTATAGGTCATGCATGCCTGACAATTACTTATATAATTGTCTAATTGTGAATTAATGTTAGGCCAAAATATACTTTCCCGTGCTCTTAGTTTGCATTTTTCTAAACCCATGTGACCTGTATGTATTGTTTTTAACATATCTTGTCTCAAGCATGTCGGAATCACTATTCTAGACCCCTTCCACACAATGCCAAAGTCAACAGTAAGTTCATCTCTGTAATTCCAATAAGGGCTTAAACTATTATTTATCATTTTTTTATGCACCGGCCAACCGGACTTTATAATTTTAATTAAATCTTGCAAATCACTGTCATCCTTAGTACATTTCTGTATTTTTACAAGATGTGAATCGGTCAGCTGGTTACAAGCTGATAACGCACACACCTGTGCCTGGAAATGCAGATAATCGCGCGGCTGTGTCTGCGCTTCACTACCTAGGGTTGCTGGTGCCACCGCGCGGGATAATGTGTCGGCGATGTATAAATATTTCCCTGGCTTGTAAACCAGCTTAAATGCATACGGTTGCAATCTCATTAGCATTCTTTGCAATCGAGGAGGAGCGGTTGCTAACGGTTTGTTTATGATACTCACAAGTGGCTTATGATCTGTCTCAATCGTGATATCTGATCTCCCGTAAATATGCATGTAAAACCTTTCACACGCAAAGACACAGGCATACAATTCTTTTTCTATTTGCGCATACGCTTGTTCAGTTTTTGTTAATGGTTTTGACGCATATGATACCGGTAAATTGTTTTGCAATAAACAAGCCCCTAAACCATTTTTACTTGCATCTACCGATATTGTAATAGGTTTATCTAATGAATAATACTGAAGCACTGGAGGGCTCGCTAGTAATCTTTTTATATTTTCAAAACACTTTTGATGTCTTTCCTCCCAGTGCCACTCGATTTCCTTTTTAAGTAATTCGCGTAATATGGCTGTTTGCTCGGATAAATTCGGAATGAAGCTACTTACATAAGTTACCAACCCTAGAAATCGCTCGACATCTTTTACATTAGATGGAGTAGGCATATTTTTAATTGCAACAACGTGACTTTCATCTGGAGATATTCCATTTTTCGATATTTTATGACCCAAATATACAATTTCAGATAATCCTATTTTACATTTTTGCTTATTCAATTTAATATTAATTTCCCTACATCTTTGTAAAACTGCTCGTAATCTCTTATCATGGATTTCTTTATTTGGACCAAAAACTAAAATATCATCAATAAATTGAATCACACCTTCAAGATCATCTAAATGTTCGTATAGTTTTTTATGAAATATTTCAGAAGCTGAGCAAATTCCAAATGGCATTCTTTGAAATTTAAATCTACCAAAAATTGTATTAAATGTACACAAATCCGTTTCTTGTAACTTAACCTGCCAAAATGAATGTTTTGCATCTAATGTACTAAAAACAGTGGCTCCATATAAGCGAGTAGTCACTTCCTCGAATGTTGGTATTTTAAAATGTTCTCGCTTAATTGCATTATTTAAATCGCGAGGATCTAGACAAATTCGAATGTCACCACTGGGTTTTTTCACCACCGTCATACTATTTACCCAATCAGTAGGACCTTCTACTTTCGCTATAATACCTTGTTTCTGCATTTCTAATAACTTATTCTTTACTTGTTCTCTAAGAGCTATCGGTAGTTTCCGTGGTGAATGGATGACCGGCTGAACATTCTCTTTTAACTGAATTTTATATTCTCCTGGTAAACACCCTATCCCCTCAAACACATCTTTAAAATCATTTAGTAAATTATTCGAACTACAATCCACTGACAAAATTCTTTTTATTAACTTTAACTCCTCACAAGAATATTTACTTAAAATTGGAACCGAATCAACATCAGCAATCAAAAATTTTAAAAAGTAATAATTTTGTTTATATTTTACCTTTAAATAACATTTACCGATAACTAATATTTCACTTCCAGAGTAACTTTGCAGTTTTACTGAAGATTTAGTTAATTCGCACTCGGAAACATTCATATCCTTTAAGAATCTCCTAGGAATTATATTCACATCAGCTCCAGTATCCAATTTGAATTTAATTGACACATCATTTATTGTTAATTCTGTAAACCACTCATCACTATTATGTTTTTTATGACAATGAGAACGTATTACCTGATCAGTGGCCTCCCCATGGTCCTCCTCGCGTACCACGTACACCCTGCACATTCTCGAAAAATGGTTCATCCGATTACACTTGAAACAATGCTGTCCATACGCTGGGCATTCGTATCCCTTATGCTGTCCACCGCATTTCTGACAACTAATCAGACCGGCACTCTGATACGCACCACGCGCACCACGTCCACGAACACTCATATTGACACCACCACGATATTGACTCGTCACAGGACGCGGGGGGGCACCCGCGCCCCCAGCGGCACCAGTACCGCCGCCCCCACATGACGATCCTCGCCCTGCATACATCCTACGAGATTGTCCACGCTGATTTCTCTCAATCCAATGCACGTCCGCTGACTGTAATTGAGTTGCTTCACTGCCAGCGTTCACTCCATGCACATGATGCTCAATATTTTCTGTTTTTATATTCCCCGCCTGAGCTCTTGACATTTCTGCCAAACGGCAAATATCTATCGCTTTCGATAACTTTAAATCGGCTTCTCGCAATAACCTTTCTCGTAATGTTCCGTCTTTTATACCACATATCAATCGATCTCGCACCAAATCACTGCATAAATCTTTAAACTCACACTTCGCCGCCATTTTGTTCAATTACGAGAAAGGTTATTGCGAGAAGCCGATTTAAAGTTATCGAAAGCGATAGATATTTGCCGTTTGGCAGAAATGTCAAGAGCTCAGGCGGGGAATATAAAAACAGAAAATATTGAGCATCATGTGCATGGAGTGAACGCTGGCAGTGAAGCAACTCAATTACAGTCAGCGGACGTGCATTGGATTGAGAGAAATCAGCGTGGACAATCTCGTAGGATGTATGCAGGGCGAGGATCGTCATGTGGGGGCGGCGGTACTGGTGCCGCTGGGGGCGCGGGTGCCCCCCCGCGTCCTGTGACGAGTCAATATCGTGGTGGTGTCAATATGAGTGTTCGTGGACGTGGTGCGCGTGGTGCGTATCAGAGTGCCGGTCTGATTAGTTGTCAGAAATGCGGTGGACAGCATAAGGGATACGAATGCCCAGCGTATGGACAGCATTGTTTCAAGTGTAATCGGATGAACCATTTTTCGAGAATGTGCAGGGTGTACGTGGTACGCGAGGAGGACCATGGGGAGGCCACTGATCAGGTAATACGTTCTCATTGTCATAAAAAACATAATAGTGATGAGTGGTTTACAGAATTAACAATAAATGATGTGTCAATTAAATTCAAATTGGATACTGGAGCTGATGTGAATATAATTCCTAGGAGATTCTTAAAGGATATGAATGTTTCCGAGTGCGAATTAACTAAATCTTCAGTAAAACTGCAAAGTTACTCTGGAAGTGAAATATTAGTTATCGGTAAATGTTATTTAAAGGTAAAATATAAACAAAATTATTACTTTTTAAAATTTTTGATTGCTGATGTTGATTCGGTTCCAATTTTAAGTAAATATTCTTGTGAGGAGTTAAAGTTAATAAAAAGAATTTTGTCAGTGGATTGTAGTTCGAATAATTTACTAAATGATTTTAAAGATGTGTTTGAGGGGATAGGGTGTTTACCAGGAGAATATAAAATTCAGTTAAAAGAGAATGTTCAGCCGGTCATCCATCCACCACGGAAACTACCGATAGCTCTTAGAGAACAAGTAAAGAATAAGTTATTAGAAATGCAGAAACAAGGTATTATAGCGAAAGTAGAAGGTCCTACTGATTGGGTAAATAGTATGACGGTGGTGAAAAAACCCAGTGGTGACATTCGAATTTGTCTAGATCCTCGCGATTTAAATAATGCAATTAAGCGAGAACATTTTAAAATACCAACATTCGAGGAAGTGACTACTCGCTTATATGGAGCCACTGTTTTTAGTACATTAGATGCAAAACATTCATTTTGGCAGGTTAAGTTACAAGAAACGGATTTGTGTACATTTAATACAATTTTTGGTAGATTTAAATTTCAAAGAATGCCATTTGGAATTTGCTCAGCTTCTGAAATATTTCATAAAAAACTATACGAACATTTAGATGATCTTGAAGGTGTGATTCAATTTATTGATGATATTTTAGTTTTTGGTCCAAATAAAGAAATCCATGATAAGAGATTACGAGCAGTTTTACAAAGATGTAGGGAAATTAATATTAAATTGAATAAGCAAAAATGTAAAATAGGATTATCTGAAATTGTATATTTGGGTCATAAAATATCGAAAAATGGAATATCTCCAGATGAAAGTCACGTTGTTGCAATTAAAAATATGCCTACTCCATCTAATGTAAAAGATGTCGAGCGATTTCTAGGGTTGGTAACTTATGTAAGTAGCTTCATTCCGAATTTATCCGAGCAAACAGCCATATTACGCGAATTACTTAAAAAGGAAATCGAGTGGCACTGGGAGGAAAGACATCAAAAGTGTTTTGAAAATATAAAAAGATTACTAGCGAGCCCTCCAGTGCTTCAGTATTATTCATTAGATAAACCTATTACAATATCGGTAGATGCAAGTAAAAATGGTTTAGGGGCTTGTTTATTGCAAAACAATTTACCGGTATCATATGCGTCAAAATCATTAACAAAAACTGAACAAGCGTATGCGCAAATAGAAAAAGAATTGTATGCCTGTGTCTTTGCGTGTGAAAGGTTTTACATGCATATTTACGGGAGATCAGATATCACGATTGAGACAGATCATAAGCCACTTGTGAGTATCATAAACAAACCGTTAGCAACCGCTCCTCCTCGATTGCAAAGAATGCTAATGAGATTGCAACCGTATGCATTTAAGCTGGTTTACAAGCCAGGGAAATATTTATACATCGCCGACACATTATCCCGCGCGGTGGCACCAGCAACCCTAGGTAGTGAAGCGCAGACACAGCCGCGCGATTATCTGCATTTCCAGGCACAGGTGTGTGCGTTATCAGCTTGTAACCAGCTGACCGATTCACATCTTGTAAAAATACAGAAATGTACTAAGGATGACAGTGATTTGCAAGATTTAATTAAAATTATAAAGTCCGGTTGGCCGGTGCATAAAAAAATGATAAATAATAGTTTAAGCCCTTATTGGAATTACAGAGATGAACTTACTGTTGACTTTGGCATTGTGTGGAAGGGGTCTAGAATAGTGATTCCGACATGCTTGAGACAAGATATGTTAAAAACAATACATACAGGTCACATGGGTTTAGAAAAATGCAAACTAAGAGCACGGGAAAGTATATTTTGGCCTAACATTAATTCACAATTAGACAATTATATAAGTAATTGTCAGGCATGCATGACCTATAAGAAGCAGAATACTAAGGAACCATTAATAAATCATGAAATACCAGAAGCACCATGGATGAAAATAGGTGCCGATATATTTCATTTTAGAAATCAGTCTTTTATTTTAGTGGTAGACTACTTCAGTAAGTTTGTTGAAATTGAAGAATTATACTCTTTACAATCAAAAGAAGTAATTGCAAAGCTAAAGCGAATATTTGTTAGACATGGTATTCCTCAAACAGTGATGACCGATAATGGTCCAGAATTTTCATCCAATTATTTTAAGATTTTTTCTGAAGAGTGGAAGTTTTTACATAAAACATCTTCTCCTGGATACGCTCAGTCAAATGGGCAAGTTGAGCGTGCCATACAAACAATAAAAAATTTAATGAAGAAATCAGATTATGAGGGTTCTGAGTTTAATTTAGCATATTTAGAATATTTAAATACGCCTATTAGTGCAGATATTCCATCTCCTGCAGAATTGTTATACAGTAGAAAATTACGCAGTAAATTGCCGAGGTTACCTAGTGCGTTTAATCCTAGATTACATATGAATATACAAAGCAAGTTAAAAGCTCGTCAAATTATTCAAAAACATTATTTCGATAGAGGATCACGGCATTTAAAACCATTGACAATAGGTAAAAAAGTAAAAGTAAGGAATAATAATATGTGGGAACCTGGTATTGTTCATGATATTATAGATTCACGATCTTATTTAATTAAAATGCAGACAGGACGTTTGTTGAGACGCAATCGGAAACATATTATTATTGATTCAGTTAATCGTATAGATCCATTACAATCGTACTCATCACGCTATGACGATATTTTGGAGAACAGTATGCACAACAATCATTCGACACAATCTCCACGCAGCTCCGGTATTGCAGTTCAACGACCTGAATCTACTAACTATCATACTCGTTCTGGCAGGGAAGTGAGACCTCCTGATCGGTGGACCTACCCAGTGGTGGTGAGTGCGCGTCGCGGCAATTGAGTCATGTACCTACCGACCTTCTCGTATCTACTTAGATAAATGAAAAGTATGTATAGAGCACTAATAACCAATCTAGTTTGTATGTCAATGATATTAATGTATAATGTAAACGCATAAAAATACACAATCCTACCTATTTTATTTAATAATATACCTATCCTACCGGCTGCGCCATGTTAAAGTATTTATTTGATAATAATATTCAGAGCATGTCAATGAAAAGACAGTGATCCAGCCATGATTGATTTATTGCAAGTCTACCCACAACTATCAATAAGATCTCGATATACCCACAAATATGACTTAATGAGTTGTAAAATCATACAAATACGTCAAATTTAAACATGTTTAGCAGCTAAATAAATTTAGGGATCGTTATGCAAGCCGGTCTTAATCAAAATATTGGTAAACCCATAGATAGATAGATAAAATTAATTACCCATTAAAACAATAGAATTTAAAAAAACGCCGTAAAAACTATGTGATACAATTGGCTGTCTACCAGACAACCTTTGGATGGAATGGACTAAGTTTACATTATTTGGGGTGTAATGGTGTACCTAGATACTACATGTACATACTAATACTAATCATATAAAATAAAAAAAATACTTAAATGAATGAACCTAAATAATAACTAAAATAAAATAATACCATACCAAACTTTAACGCCACAGCTCTCTGCTCACTGCCTCTCCAAAATATACTCTGTCATCATAATAAAAACACTGGCATATTTCACGGCGTGTCACTATGCATCGCAACATTTTACCGGAAAAATACATTACTACGCGCGAATTAGTTTTTACGTATGGAGCTGTCATGTCATACGTCATCTGTCGAACCTCGTATTGTGGGCTATTGCCAAAAATATTGCTTGTAATATACCTGTCGATTGCAGTAATGCTTGTAGAATTTGTTATATTTCCCACGGAATAACGAATATCACATGTGATATTTCCGTAAAGGAATGACTGGTGAAAATACGCGATAGACTCCGATTAGCATTTCATGATGAATCCCCATCCCGTGCCACTGTTTACAACTGGTTTAATGAGTTTCTTTTACGGTGACTACTGAAGATAACGTGAGTGCTGTGCGGCTAATAATAGAAGGGTTATATCAATAGATTCGGGCAGCTTTAGGCATTAGTATGAGTTAAGTACAAAAAAACTTACATGAACATTTAGGCGTCAGAAAGCTATGTACTAGATGGATACCTCATAGTTTGGTGGAAGATCAAAAACGCCGTCGCTTGGGTTGGTGCCGCTCAATGCTTAAACAAAATGACGGAGGTGACTCGAATGCTGTATCGTCACAAGTGATGAAAGCTAGATATATTGTTATGAATCTGAAACCAAAAGACAATCTGCGCAATGGATATTTCCATTCGAATATTTGCCGACAAAAGTAAAGAAGGTCATCATTCTTTGGACGGGCAGGTCATTTCGCAACAATTGTCCTAGAAGATAAAAAGACTGCAGATTAGTATGTTAGTCATTGTTTACCAGTGGTCTTGGAAAATATTAAACAGCAGCGCTCAAGAAGCAGGATCCTCCTCTACCACGACAACGCTCCAGCTCACTCCGCTAGACGGACTATCGAATATATGTTTATCGAAAGTGTGGAGATAGTGAGTCATCCTCCTAACAGTCCCGAACTGGCATCTTGTGACTTATATTTATTTCCAAAAATAAAAGATAATCTTAGAGGAATTCGTTTTATGAATCCTGAAGATGCCGTCGCAGCGTTTGAAAAAGGCGCTGAAGAGATCCAGTGGGCCCACTGCTTCAGTCAATGGTTCCATTGCATGCAAAAGGAATGGAGACTAATTCGAAATTCAATAAAAAAATTAAAAGGCTTCTACTTCTTTCCGTTTTTTATCATCTAAAAACTTTCAGTGTGATCTACGTATATATAGGTACTTTGATTCAAGATAGCAACTTCAGACTTGATAAGCGATTTACTTTCAGCGTGGTTTGATTTTCCAGATTTTAAGTCCGGCTTGCACAATTAGCCCAAAAAGTATTTAGCGACTAAACATTTTTAAATTTGTCGTGTCTGTATGATTTTACAACTCTCTAAATCATATTTAGCCATTAAATACGTTTCGCGATTTGTCCTAGATGTCAAAAATATGTCACGGTTTTAACCATTATAAATAAGATTTTAATGATCGTAAGTTAAATAAGTTAACCGTGCCGTGTTGTCTTTTCATAGTTAAGCGACTGTGATTGGATAGAAAATCACAAAGTCACAAAGTAAAATGCTGACGTAGAAACATGACAACTGCACAGTTTATTTCCTGCTTGCCTGGTTCGCACCGTACAATATATAGGTATGATTTTATTACCAACAAATAGTTCACAAAAACAGTTCGTTTTTATATTCTTGTGTTAAATTCAGTAATTTTAAAGATTATATGAGGCCACGAATAAAGGATAATATAATTGTATGGGCCGTAGAATGAGTTGATTTACCACTGTAATTATTAATGCATGCAATAAATTATATTATAATAATAATACTGATTATATTTACATTACACATAATTTGGTGTATGTGTACAAAATTAGTGTATACTTTGCTAATTAGCGGGTACATATTTAAATCACCTTTATAACAAACCACTGCCTGGAATTATGTGACCTAATAAATTATCATTAATTATTATAATTGGCTATACACTAGTGGTTCGCCCCGAACTGAGATCTCGCGTAATCTTTGACTATCACAATAGTGCTACGAAATGCATAACCAAATAACTTGACCTACAGTTTCATTGAAATTACAGGTGATGGGAGTTTATGTAAATTGATAAATTTTTTTGTGGTAAAAACTGCAGTAATTTGGGAATTCAGACTTTTCTCTATATTTGTTTCAATCAAGCATATCAAATTTCAGCACTGTGGAGCCAGTGATGAACCCTGTGAATTTCGTCAAAGTTCAGGCTAATAACTCAAAAACTGCAAAGAATAAACTAAAAATCAAAACGGGGTCGAAATGTACTTACAAAGACCTTTTATTAGACGTACTATTTGACCGGATTGTCTCATTTTGTTTTGTTTTACCCCTCTTGAACCCCAATATCTCAACATCCACCTCACATTTTTAGCTCATTTAGTCACACCAAAATTGTGCCATCACTACCTTCCTATGTCTCAAATTTCACGATGATCAGATTAATGCTTCGAAAGTTATCCTCGAACAAACAAACATACAACGCTGATTTGCCCAAGTTGATTTAGAGCTTCGCTCGATCGACAAGTAAGTACATAACTAAAGTAACATTTTCTGCGTGTGATATTAATTTAGATTTGCACAAATTCAGCGAGACAGCTATAAATTTTGAATTGTTCTTTATAAATTGTGTTGGTGTAAGTACCTATAAGGATTATTGTTGTGCCCCACATGGCCTTTTATAAATCATATTCAAAAATTTCATGAATAGAGACACAGAATGTTTAGTTCGCTTCTGTATTTTATAGCTAAATATGATTAGATGCGGCAACATTGGAGAGTTTTCAACTAGTTGCCTATGCGGTAAATGTACTCAGACTATGCACACTTACTAATCTACCATTGTGCGCTATTTCTTGCACACACTGAGGGATACCTCCCAGTGATGGCGTATGGCACAGAAACGTGGTCTCTCACTATGGGCCTCATAAGAAGGCTCAAGGTCGCTCAGCGTGCTATAGAGAAGGCTATGCTTGGTGTTTCTGTACGAGATCGAATCAGAAATGAGGAGAGAGACAAACCAAGGTCACAGACATAGCCAGGAGGATTAGCAAACTGAAGTGGCAGTGGCCGGGGCATTATAGCTCGAAAAACTGATCGCCGTTGGGGCAGAAAGGTTTTGGATTAGAGGCCACGCCACTGGAAAGCGCTGTGTAGGACGGACACTGCCTTCCTGATTTCAAACGCAGTAGTTGCAAAATGGCGGTTTGGAGATGAACGTAAAAAATATATTTTTTGTGTTGCAAAAGCAATATTTTTGTGCAAGCCGTGCGTTTCTCGTTAAATAAAAACATGTTTATAATAAAAAATATATATATTTTTTAATGTATAAATTAGCCTCTTGAGATGTCATTTTTGCAAATAAGTCAAAATCCTAAAGATGACGATTACTGCAAGTACAATTAGCAGGGCAGCACTAGATGGAAAGACGACCTGATAAAGGTTGCTGGGAGCCGTTGGGTACAGGCCGTACAAGATCGGTTGCTCTGGAAATCTTTAGGGGAGGCCTATGTTCAGCAGTGGACGTCATAATGGCTGATATGATAAGGGATATCTGTGCCGTCACAGACAACGCTGTTGCCAAGTAAACAATATTTGATAATTTTTATTTAAGAACCACATCGACATGATGAAGAAGAAGAATACGATAGCGCATTGTACAAAAACTAATACACTGAGTAAACTTATAGGTGAACCATAAAATGGGTATGTTAAACGCACGTACTTGAGCTGTGTTTGTGTAGTGTGCGGGAAGATCCAGTCATTGCGAGATTTGAAAGAGCTTAGTACACACTGGCGAAGAAAAGTTTTAAGAAAATTCACATAGTTTTCTATAAAACGTATGCAGTATCAATGAATTCCTTTCTAAAAATCTAAATTGACATTCAATCCCATTGCAAGGATTCCTAAGTAATTATATTTTTTATCAATTGTATTATGACGAACGCAAAATTAGAATGATACATTCAAACCATAGCTAAAGTTAAAATCTAGGAATCCTAAGTTAGAAACATCCACGACTATCCTGCGCTCGGTTTCCAATTCGGTTGTATTTTGCATCGCTATTTAATTATTGTTTTGGAAATTGCAAGGTAATATCTGTTTGGGGACCCATCAGTCGACAACTGACCTGATTATGGACTTTAAAGATACTCTTCAGAACTCCAGCTCATGAATCGCAATTAGGGTAATATTTGGGGGAACTTTGACGTCGGTTTGCTTTGTATAAGTTATATATACCCACCTACCTACCAGTTTATATAAAAATTAAGTATACCTAAATATATAAGCTACGAGTATTTACGTACCAAGCAATTAACACTTGATTTATGGTGGTTAGCCTAATCAGTTGCTACTTGTCTTGCGGTTCATAATGCGTTCTCACTTGACTTAACAATATACCTAACAAGCTTTTGCCAGCGACTTCGCACGCATGGTCTGTCAATAAAAACAACAAACAAGCCCCTCAATCTCGGTCATAATCTATATACCAAATTTTATCGAAATCAGTCTAGCCGTTTAGTCATGAAAACTTATAAAACAGAGATACAGAAATAGCTACTTTCGAAGCTATAATACTAGTGGTTCGCCCCGAACTGAGATCTCGCGAGTCTCACATGAAAACAAAAATATATTATTCGTAATCTTTGACCATCAAAATAGTGCCACGAAATAAATAACCAACTAACTTGACCTACAGTTTCATTCAAATTACAGGTAACAGGAGTTCATGTTAATTGGTTATTTTTTTTGTGGTAGAAATTGCAGTTATTCTGGATTTCAGACTTTTGCCTATATTTGAGTCACTAAAGCTACACGCATACCAAATGTCAGCACTGTGGGGTCACTGGTGTACCCTGTGAATTTTGTCAAAGTTCAGTTTAAATTATGGCTAATACCTTAAAAATTACATAGATTAAACTAAAAAAAAAATGGGTTCCAGAATGTCGAAATGTACTCACAAAGACATTTTATTAAATATGCCACTTGACTGGATAGTCCTATTTTGTTTTTTTTTTACCCCTCTAGAGCCCCAATATCTCAACAACCCGTCAACATTTTTAGCTCAATGAGTCACACAAAATTATGCCATCACTACCTACCTATAAATAAAATTTCACGATGAATGAATAAACGCTACGAAAGTTATCCTCGGAGAAACAAACATAGATACATACATACAATGATTTGGAGATATCGCTTCGCTCGATCAATTATCAAATTTTAAATAACATTCGAAAGCATTCTGTATAAAGTATCAGATTCCATAACTAATAGATATGCAAAAAGTTTCAAGCGCAAATTCCGATATCTACAATCCAAATCAATAGAAATTAAAAGTAGGTCAATCTGAAAGGGTAGGGAATGTTATCGGTAAAACTCAAACAAAACTTTACTCAGTTACCCTTTTGGTAATAGTTCTATAGGTATTTACTTAGATTGAGTTTTAAAAGAAGAAAATTTAAAACTAAGCTCTTTCTGAAAACCAGCGTCGCTTACCGTTCTCGGATGGTTGACAGTAATAAATAATTATTTATTCTCCGATTCTGGAATATGAGAATTATGTAATTAACTGTAGATCATACAAACATTTGTTCTATAGTGAGATTTGAATCTATAGCGTCTCAGTCGGCTAACCCCACAGCGTGCCATGCAGGATGTCTTCATTTTTATAATTATCTCAGGCGATAGTTTTTGGCCAAACATTTCCATACTAATTTTATTGAAGTGAAAATATTTTTAGGTACGTTGGGCATTTTTTTGAAAAGAAAAAAAAACCAATGAAATCGCGACAATGTTACCGTTACCAACACGTCTGTATATAAGCATCAAGTAATTGTTCAAGTTTTCACTTCTGTTGGCACTCCTGGAGTGCCTTTTTTAGATTAAAATCTACACAGATAATTTTTCTGGAGTACGGGCAGAGCTGTTTCTTAAAATTTGCCTACTGATTTACCTTGTATAGTTCAACTGTTTGTTTTTTGATAGTAATCACAATGCGTGATTTTACCTTGGAATATAATAAATAAATAAATAAAATAAAATAAACACTGCTGGACATTTCACACAGCGCTATCTAGCCCCAAACTAAGCAGAGCTTGTACTATAGGAACAAGATTTTTTTGTAAATACATACTTCATCACCCAGACACGGAACACATATCTGTAGATCATGCAAACATTTGTTCCGCGGCGGAAATCGAACCCGCTACCTTCTGCGTCTCAGCCGGCTATGCGCCCACTGCGCCACGGAGGCAATCAATAATAATACCTACATCTCCAAAACTATACAACAGACATCTTACTGGTCATTTTATGTTTTGCATCTACAAGTAGGCAAAAAACATGCGAAGTTGCTACTGATCATATAAAAATATCATCAATATAAACATTCACTTTCGTTATTCACATTTTATTGTCATTTACATTTATTGACGACCTCCGTGGAGCAGTGGGCGAATAGCCGGCTGAGATGCATGAGGTAGCGGGTTCGATTCCCGCTGCGGACCAAATGTTTGCATGATCTACAGATATTTGTGCCGGGTCTGGTTGGTTCTCTATATATTATAAGTATATTTATGTAAATTTTTACAAAAAAATATATACAATTATTCTGTCAGTTATCTGGTTCCCATAGTAAAAGCTCTGCTTAGTTTGGGGCTAGATAGAGCTGTGTGAAATGTCCAGCAATATTTATTTATTATTATTATTTATTAATAAAATTTGGACAAACATGAAGAGTCATCGCCGGCTTTGAGGAAATAGTTCTTTATTAACAGGTTTGTATTGGTAAGAACTTTCACTGAAACTTCCATTATGTTTTCCTTGGAAGTTCGTATGAGATAAGTAATACCTAAAGCTTTATATACCATTTATAGATGTTCAGTTAGTTGTATAATAGTTGGTAGAAGTAACGTTTAGGTACGAGTGTTAAGAACAACTTTAAATAACTTAAATGGTCACATTGTCGCGGTTTCTTCATTTCTCTCCCTCTCACACACGCACAGGCACACACATTTACACGCAAACATACTCCGCGTCCATACCCCACACAAAAACACACAAACACAAATGGATACACAAACCAGCCGCGCATGCGACACTAACCGTAATCTTTCATTGTGAACGCGTTAGTAAATTGTGTTTCACACTTCACTTCTCGATATATTCTTCAAAAGCACTGAAGCACTCTATCATACACGAGACCTAGCTCCATAAACACATACATAAAATGCAGCCGTTAAGCTAAATTCGATACTTGACACCGTTTTATGTAGAGCAAGTCTTTATGCACCAACCTTAAGGTGCTCAGCGGCCATTGTTATACCGACGGCATCCCTGTTATCCAGTTCACACTTCATTGAATCAGCTCAATGGGAAATATTCGTATTGCGCGATACGAGCGCAGCCCTGAAGAGCATAACTGGCTCAATGCATCAGTTCTATATTCTATAGCTAGCAAAGATTGCTTACAAAGTTCTAAAGTGAATAGAAGTTGGGCATTATATTATAACCTACATGATAAGTACTCATGTATCATGTAGTCTAGTGTATTTGGCCTAAAATTTATTAATAAAAACAACAAAAAAACAAACTGAAAGCATTCTTATTCTATTATTATTTATCAGCTGATCCGCCCCGGCTTGGCACGGATTATTAATAAATGTATGGAGTCAGTCATGGTTAGTATGACTTTTGAATTTGCGATCTAGAAGGTGCTAGAGGTATAATGTAAATGCTGTAATGAATGTAATGTAATGTAATGTAATGTATTGTAATGTCAGGGTGTCCGTGAGGTCAACACTGGCCTCTGCAGAAGACTAGCGCTGCAGTATGGCAACATGCTGTAGTTAATGCTGAGCTGAGGACCCTTTCACCACCACCGATATAATTTTTAGTTAGTTTATAATTTTAGTAAGTTTATTAATAGTGTTTTCTTTTATATCATTTGTTTCTGTGTCCATGTGTGGTGACTTGAATAAATATTTTTTTCTTCTTCTATTCTAGAGGGGGGGGGAATAAAAGATCTGCACTGACGTCCCGCATTGGGGTGTATTGTGCATTACCCCCCCTTCTAACCTGACCCCAGCCATCCAAACTCCTTGAAGTAACAGAGTAGGACTTTGGGTTGGTGGCAGCAGCTTTCCAGGGTCCCCGTGGATGTTATTAATGTAGTAGCGGTGTTGGTGGAGGATGAGGATTCGATGACCCCTTGCTGACCCGTTCTCAGTCTGGTGTCGTTTATGGCAGTGCAGTGAAGTATCACGTGCACCACAGTCTCTTCCTCCTGAAGGCATCCGCGGCAAAGTCCATTGTCCGTGGCTCCAGTCTTCAGGAGGTGATGGTGAAGTTTGCAGTGTCCCGTGATGATTCCCACCATCATCCTTAGATCTTCGCGTTTCATCTTTAATAAGGTATTTGTTGTTTTTCTGTTTTTTGCCGGAAGCATTGTCTGTGTCTGTTTGCAGTTGGCTCTACGTTCCCAGTCTTTCTGGTGCTCTTTTTCGGAATTCGTCCTCAGTCTGTTTTTGATTTCCGCAGTTCGCGAATAGGAGAGATTAATATCATTTGTGTTTGGTGTTAGCTTCGCTCCTTCGCTTTCTAGGGAGTCTGCCTTGTTGTTCTCTCGACAGGAACCATAAGCTTTAGTCTATTTGATGGTTAGACTTTGTTTGTGTGTGTAAACTGAAAGCATTATTGTAATTGCAAAATTACATCTTACAGAAAATCAACCCGATATTTAAACAAACACAATGGTAACAATGAAAAATGACAGACTGATGAACGGACATAGAGATGATTCATCGACGAAAGATGGAAGCAGAAAGGGGGCGACGGCTGGTGCGCGCCACTATTTATGCAATACAGCGCCACGCGGCTATGTGTTGCCTACAATAGACAATTCAAATCTGCCCGCGACTACGGCTGTTGCAACATAGTCGAAATGACGGAATAAAACTAAAAAGGTAAATACGCGATAAATACCCGTTTAATATGAGTAATTAGATAGATAATTCTTTATAGCCCATCGTAAAGCAATACAATTTTATAGAACAAAGTAAACTTACATATGTGATACATTTGACAGACTTATAATAGTAATCTCTACCAGACAACCTTTGGGTGGAATTAACTCATACTTAAATTGTTATAAGATTGAATGGAAAATAAAAGGCCGATAACCCTTAGCTTAGATGCTAGGTAGTTAAAGCGAGGAGGCAAATCTTACCATTGCTTTTCTCCGTGTGAACTTTTTTACTAAGGGTGATACTTGGCTGACAATAATAATGCACCAGCGAATGATGAAGCTGTTCTCCTTACGCTGTTAACACGAGAGTGGCATTAATTCCACGGCTACATTGTTTTGAACGAGCTGCGGAAATTATTGGGACACAATGCATGTGGCTTTCAATTTGTGGTCTATTGAAGTCAGCCTACTCTTTAATAATTATAATAGTTAGCGCCATACTAATTGTGCAATTGTTGGTTGGTGTTGATAATGGTTTTCTGGCCCAGTTGCTGTTGAACAGAGAAGGACAGTTTTTGGATTCAAGATAAGACTGTTGTTACCACTGTCAAACGCTTCATACGTTCTCAGTAGTTCGATTCATTAGTTCGACCGTCGACGTTCAACCTGTGTAAGCGAAGATAAAAATAAATAAATAATAAACTAGTGGTTCGCCCCGAACGGAGATCTTGCGAGTCTCCGAAATCACAAAAAAAATATTCTTATGGCGACTCGCGCAACGACGGCGACGCCTAAACGTATTTAGTGGTTTAATACGATTTAAAGAGTTGTCAAATCATACAAGTACGTAAAATTTAAATATGTTTAGTCGCTAAATACTTTATTATTTAGGGATCGTTGTGCAAGCTGACCTTAAAATAACTTATAAAATAGTGCCACGAAATGCGCAACCAAAACTTGACCTACAGTGTTCACCCCCCACATTTTCAGCTCATTTAGTCACACCAAAATTGTGCCATCACTACCTACCGATAGGTAAATCAAACTTCACGATGATCGGATAAACACTTCGAAAGTTATCCTCGGACAAACATACATACATACATACAACGCCGATTTGCCCAAGTTGATTTAGATATCTAGCTTCACGCGATTAATAATGCTGGATATTTCATACAGCGCTATCTAGCCCCAAACTAAGCAAAGCTTGTACTATGGGAACCAGATAACTGATAAAATAATTAGGTATATTCGTTTTTTTTCAAAGACATACCTATAATTATATAGAGAAACAACCAGACCCGGAACAAATATCTGTAGATCATGCAAACATTTGTTCCGCGGCGGGAATCGAAGCCGCTACCTCCTGCGTCTCAGCCGGCTATACACCCACTGCAGCACAGAGGTAGTCAATAATGGAGCACGCTGGCCTAGAAAGATTTTTTTTACTCTAGTGGTCCATAGCCAGTAATCGAATTTGTTTTTGTATTGGGTTTCTGAACCGATTAGAGTGTACTCTTCTTTTCCGCCGCCTATTGCTTGAAACTTATTATGTCCATTTAGCGATAAGACCTGTATTTATTGTATGTTTTCTTTATTTTTTTTTATATTTGGCGTGCTCTACAGAGGAGGGATACCATTATTTTTACTCTTAGAGATTATATATTATTATAGTGCCATATGCTTGTTTCATCTCCAGGTCTGACTGAAAAAACTTGTTAATTGTATTTTAGCAATTTTTTTGGGGACACTTTTTCCAAGATTACTGATTAAAACGGGCGTTTATCGCGTATTTATCTTTTTAATTATTATACCGTTTACACTGTGTTGCAATAGCCGTAGGCAGACTCACTGCTGCTCAAGCCTGTTGGTAAAGTATTTAAATTAGAAGGTTCTAGGTATAGTAATCGCGAAAGTTTTAATAATAATTTACGCAAGCTCGTTAAATAACTGAAAGGTTGATTTTAAAGCACAGAATGCTAATAAACTGTCTAGATATGTACGGTTTCATAATATTAACCCGACGTTTAATAAGTTTTACTCGCAGTATGAGAGAGCTCATTTTATTACTTGTTAGGTTTTAGTCTGAAACTAAAATTAATAATTTTATATTACACCGCGACGAACACCCAAAACAACTTCAAAGTAACTAAATAAATAACTATCAAACATTTTATAGCCTCTGGCTGTTAGCACAATAAAATAGGTTTATATGTTGTTAATCAACATTTATGACTATATTTTTTTTTAACTAGCCTACATTTTCCCACTGCTGGGCAAAGGCCTCCCTCAACTCCTTCCACCTATCACGATCCTTGGCAGATTCCCACCATTCCTTCTCGAATCCATTGATGTCGTCACGCCAACGCTTAAATCTTTAAATAATAAATAAATATAATAATAATATAATAATCTTTAATCTTATCTATCTTTTATGACTATTAACACTAAAAAATCTAAAACCATCATGCATTATGGTTATTGATCGAGTGAAGCGAGATCTCCAAATCAACTTGGGCAAATCGGCGTTGTATGTATGTATATATGTCTGTTTGTTTGTCTGAGGATAACTTTCAAAGCATTGATCCGATCATCGTGAAATTTGGTATGTAGGTAGGTAGTGTTAGCACAATAGTGTGACTAAATGAGCTAAAAATGTAGGGGGATGGTTGAGGTATTGGGGTTCAAGACGGATAAAAAAAAATCTAAATGAGACTATAAGGTGAAATGGAACGTTTAATGGAAGGTCTTTATTAGTGTATTTCAACCCCGTTTTTGTTTTTAGTTTAATCTTTGTAGTTTTTGACTTAATAGCGATAATAAAACTGAACTTTGACGAAATGCACAGGGTACACCAGTGACCCTACAGTGCAGAAATTTGGTATGCGTGTAGCTTTAGTCACACAAATATAGAATAGAATAGAATAGAATAGAAATAGAATAGAAAAACGTTTATTTTGCATCACAAGTGTACAATGGCTTAGAAAAATGGGTATAAATTAATGAACAAATTTGTGAGCAAAAACGGTCACCACTCAGCATTGTGCTATAGTAGCATATTTATACTACTATAGCGCTGGTCTTCCGTGGTGCCATTTTTGTGTGTGCAGGGCAGCAACTGTGTTTACAATTACCTAATTACCTAATATATGTACATGAACTCCCGTTACCGGTAATTTAAATAAACCTCATGGGTCAAATTAGTTGGTTAATCATTTCATGGCACTATTTTGATGATCAAAGATTACAAATAATATTTTTTTTTGTTTTTATAGGGATTTCAGTTTGGGACGAAGTAGTAGTGATTATAAACATTAATATCACTAAAAACGGGGTGTAATACGAAAGTTCGATTCACACTATTTCGATGCACGTTAGGGCGAACAATCGCTACGCATAGAATCTTGACAATCTCGGGGTCATCACAGACAAATAGTCATACATACCGAACGTAGAACGAGGCACGTAAAAAGAGTAATGGTCCAATATTCGCTGGTAAATGAACATCGTGGAGTAATTTGACGGTCGATCATTTGGGTACAGTTTGCGATACAGTGCAGCGTTGATGCCGCCTCCCGGTTAATAAATTTAACAAAACCTTACAGATAGGGAAGTTCTAAAAGTATCGTCGCGAGTACACTCCGGTCTGAGCTTTGACTTGAGTTGACCGACCAAGAATAATAATTAGTTAGTACGAAGCAAACTTGGTAGGAATTTATGAATGAAAATGAAGGAATGGCCGCGCTTATAGATAAACAAATAACTTGCGTTGACTAATTTATAACTTTTTTTGGAATAGATTAATTTCTTTTAAGTTTTAATTAGATGTCATCAGTAACATACACTAAAAATGTTTTTTTTTGGTAATTACAATATAGTGGTGTAAAATATACCTTAGTGACTAATCTAATTTATTTTATTATTTAAAACTAGTTGTCTGTACATATTGTGGCACTCAAAAACTTCAAATCATGGTATTTTTATTTATTGAAAAGAAACAGTGGAGCTATCTACAATTTTATACGATCTATGGATAGCTGATAACTGTTCCAAATCACTACCAAGCGAAAGTTTCTGCACATTGCTGCATTGCTCCGGTGAATTGCAATGCTTTTTTTGAGGGCTCCGTAATCGAACCCATATATTTTGGTCATGTCCATCTGTCTATCTACCCGACCAGTTACAGCCGTTTTATTCGTAGACTATTAGGTCTGTTAAGCTGAAATGTTCAAGTGATGCTTACCCTACTATGTATCTCCTAAGTGGCTTGGCACCTTTGACGTAATATTGATGATTTTTTTTGTGCTACCTATTCTATATTATCAACAGAAACGATTAGATATTTGAAAATGGTGATTTTGAATACAGCAGTCTATTTAATTTTTTAAGTTATAAGATATAAACTACAAATAATATGTTTTATTAGGTTCCAAAGATGGAAGTTGGGGTTATTTGTTTACTCACGCACCCCATTGTGATGTTTGTCGTATATTAAGAGTACAATGGGGTACGGTAAACACTAAGCTTTCCTCAACACTTTTTTTATACAATGATGTCGTTTTTGTTGTTTATGCTATGTTAACTAAAACTTCGGGGGGAAAAAATGCTTAATTTTAGAAACGCCATTTTAAATGTCACTATAATTTGATCTTTAGCGGGAACACAATAAGACCGTTCGTATTTTACTCAATTTCAGTTAATTAGCGCAAACAACAGAATCGCCACCAATAGCCCGTTTCCGAAATATAATGCTTTAAAGAGGTCATTTTCATCGATCGAATGTTTCTACTATTTCAGTCGAACGTCAAACGCTCGCTAGTTTCTATTCCGCAAATTTTTTGAACATGCATGAATTGGTTTAGGGGAGAAGGCTGCCAGGCTGAAGTGGGACTGGGCTGGTCACGTCTGACGCATGCCTGACGAGCTGTACGTGGTTTGATACACGCTTGACTAATTGATCTCCAAAACAACTTGGGCAAATTGGCGTTGTATGTATGTATGTAAGTATGTATGTTTGTTTGTCCGAAGATAACTTTCGAAGTGTTAATCCGACCATCATGAAATTTGATATATATGCAGATGGTATTAACACAGTCCTAGTGTGACTAAATGAGCTAAAAATATTTGGGGGTTGTTTAGATATTGGGGTTCAAGAGGGGTAAAAAAATTTATAATGTGGAATGGGACGTTTAATTAAAGATTTTCATTATTAAATTTTGACCCCGTATTTATTTTTAGTTTAATCTTTGTAGTTTTAGAGTTATTCGCCATAATAATATGAACTTTGACGAAATTCACAGGGTGCACCAGTTACCCCACAGTGCTAAAACTTGCTATGCGTGTAGCTTTAGAAACACAAATATGGGAAAAGTCTGCAATTTCTACCCCAAAAAGTGTATCCAATTAAAATGAACTTCCGTTACTTGTAATTCGGATGAAATTGTTGGTCAAGTAAATGGATTACTCGTATGTCTTATGTATTTCATGGATCAATTTTGATAGTCAAAGATTACAAATAATATTTTTGTTGTGTTTTTATGGGAGACTCGCGAGATCTTAGTTCGGGGCGAACCATTAGTTTATTAGTTTGATATTATGAATATTTTTTTTCTGTTTTTTTGGATGACTCGCGAGATCTCAGTTCGGGGCAAACCACTAGTTATTTTATTTCTAGTTATGTTTTTTATTCATAAATAGTTAGCAAAGAGGATAAGTTACTAGACTAATATAAGAAAAAAAAGTGACACTCCGGGAGTGCCGACAGAAGTGAAAACTTGAACAATTACGAGATACTTATAAAGAGAGGTGTCGGTAACGGTAACGGCAACAGTGTCACGAGTTCTATGGTTTTTTTCTATCTCAAAAAATGCCCAGCGCTCCTAAAGAAGTTTTCACTGCAAAAATCTGTTCATTTTCTAGATCTTTCTAAGTCGTACCTACACTTAAAACCTTGATACACGACACTGGCTTAAGTCCGGTGGTTTACCGACCACTTTACTTCACTTTGTCGCTTAACTTCTCGACAAAATCCAATCGTAAAGACTTCAAATGTTCCTCAACTTTTCGGAACTTTCGCATCTTTATGTACCTTTTTAAAGGCTTTTAAGTAGGCGTTGGTATTATCTCGGGTTTGTGTCAAACGTAACTTTTGAAGTTTTATTCTTTTCAAAGCTTGTGAGTAATTTGCGTTTAAAATAAACTACAAATTAAGTGACTGTAACTTGTAAGTATAGCTTTTATTAAAGTTCAACAAAGGCTGTGGCCATCTTTGATCTGTGCTTATTATATTGACCGAGTAACACATGAAAAAATATATCTAAATATATCTTTTTGTATGAAGAATATGATGAGAGTGAATGAGACAAAAGAAGTACGGCAGGATCGTAGCAAGTGGAAATCCGTGGTATCTGCCTACCCCTCCGGGATAAAGGCGTGACTGTATGTATGCCAATGTTGCTGGGAAAATATTTGTGTCCTAAAATTGTTTTTACGAAACGTATTATATTATTCTAGGAAGTTGTTTAAAGATTTAATGAATACCTGAGGGTCTGATGATGAAGCCAGGAAAGAATAAATAAATAATGTTGGCAATTTCACACAGCGCCGTCTAGTCCCAAACTAAGCAAAGCTTTTACTATGGGAACCAGTAAACTGATAGAATACTTATAAAAGTACGTTTTTTTTGTAAATACATACTTATAACATAGAGAAACAACCAGACCCGGAACAAATATCTGTAGATCATGCAAACATTTGTTCCGCAGCGAGAATTGAACCAGCTACCTCCCTTATAGAATATAGAATAAAGAGAACTATTTAATGGAAAACAGTAGAGGGATCGTGTTTGTGTTCATAGAAATTATTTTTGGGTGACGTTTAACGATATCCTTGACTACCAGGGTCTGAAGACGGGGGAAATCGTTGGTAGAAGGGTCATGTTTGGGTTTTTTGGTAAAACGCTATTTTCGAAGTTTATAATGTAGACACTACTTTTTACTGGTTGGTCAACAACTACAGCTAATGTACCCGTTTAGTGGTTTCACGCGTACAAAATCGCTGGTTACAGCTAGTCATAGGTAAAATTAATAAGAGCTTTATGTTATTACAATAAATCCTTAAATATATAAATCTTCTTTGAAGCGAATTTTTTTATTACATCCCGCTGTCGAGGTACCCATAAAATGATACTGAAAGTGATATCTTCTGAATTTAATATTGTGTGCCAGGCGCCTACTAGGAAAAAATGGTTCTTGTGAAAAAGCTGGTTATTTTTGGTTTCTAAAAATTAAAAGAAGTGTATTGAAAAGAAGATATTTTTATTCTGTTATATTTTTATTTTCTTTAATAAATTATTATAAGGTTTGGATCTATTATATTCTTATCAAATTATGACTTGAAAGGATATTTTACAACATAACATCGAAAGCGTACCTATAGCCAAAACTCAGACTGAATGATAAAAAACCCAAGTTAAAAAACCTCAGACTATTTTTATAACACCAATTTCTGTTCGTTGTTTCATTAGATTTTATCTTTGCGACCAAAATTTAGGTTTCAATAAAGATATTTCATTTTATAAATCACTATTGTTGCTTCGGTCTAATTAAAAGATAAATAATAGTCTATGTTGACTATTAATTAAATGATAAACCGATGGAGCCTCGGCAGCTTATTGAAAATGGTGGGGGATTCGATATCATCCCAATTTATTTCACTTACATTTTCAAGGAGACCCTTTCGACCTTACAAAGGAGAACGGTTCGACCTTGTCCTTTTTGATACCATGAAAAACGTTTATGTAATGATAACGTATAGAAATCATTTTTGATCCTTTTTTGCTATTTGGTCCTTAATATAATTGGGTCGGAACTAACCCAGAATTAATAAAAATTTAGTTAGGTACAACAAATAGTAACAGTGTCAAATAAATGTAAAACAATTGGACTCTTGTACAGAAATATGTTAATCCCTCAGGTAGAACATTAAAATCTGTAATATACTGCCAGGAGCTATCAAATTTTTTATGTTATACAAAATCATTTCATGGGTTTTAATATAATTGTGACAAAAAGAGCTTACTGTTACGTCCGGATATACTTTGAACTCAATATTTTTTGATCAAACAGATTACAAATTCCCGGTAGATCGGAGGGAATTTTTTGACGAGACAATTTCTTCAGTATTTTATTATTTGTGCTCAGATTATTTCGTTACAAAATTTGTTCCACATCAAAGGCTATTGAATAATATTTCACTTTGATAGCAAAATATGGCCTTATCTCTTTAGTACAAGTAATATTTATAAAACTAATATATAAATTACATGCCAATTGGGATTTTACGCAAGGTTTGGTATACAATGTTTAGGCACGAGTTGACAAAATCAGTCATCCCTGATACGTTACTTATATGTCTTACATGAAGTATTTATGTTAAACCACGTGTAGTCGTGTTCTAAAGAGCCTGTAAAAGAATTTAATCACACTAATATTATAAATGCGAAAGTTTGGATGTTTGTTTGTTACTCAATCACGCTGTAACGGCTGAATCGATTTCGATGAAATGTGGTATATACGTAGATTATAACCCGGATCACCACATAGGCTATATACTGTATACTATATAGGCATAGGCCATTTATCCCATAAATCTGTTCCCATGGGATAAAAATGGGGTATCAGAGTTTCTATACGAAAATGATTTTGGTCTTTGTTACCCTTCACACCAAAACTACTTTACGGATTGGGCACAAACTTTGCAGAAGTTTAGTTCTAGACCTAGAATAACATATAGGCTACTTTTTATCTGATAAATCAGTTTCCATAAGATAAAAAAGGGGTGTCAAAGTTTCTATAGAAAAATGCTTTTGTTCTTTGTTCTTATCCCTTTACGCCAAAACGACGTAGCGACCGCAGCCCACTCTCTTCATTGAAAATAAGGTCGCAGTGATGAATCAGACACAATTTTTAGCTACTGCAGCGTCCTCCAACCAACTCGCTACAAGTCAGATAAGGCCACAACAATGCGTTATAAAAAAACCAGCTACCGCAGCATCCTCCAACCCAATAATTTTAAGATAATTATACGTTGCAATAATTAGTCATAATAAAGCAGCTTCCGCAGCATCCCTCAGTCAACCCTACAGATAATAGGTTGGTCGCAAGGATGAATCATAAAAAAGCAGCTATTGCAGCATCCCGCTATCTACTCCATTTAGGGTAGTTAGTGTAGCAGTGATGAGTCATAAACAAATTTTAGCTACCGCAGCTTCTCCAAGCCCATACTTTTCAAGATAAATAGGATCACAATGATAGCCATAAAAATGCAGCTAACGTAGCGACCGCAGTCCACTCTCTTCATGTTATCACATACTAATATTATAAACTAGCTGCCCGTCCGCGGCTTCGCCCGCGTTACAGTTACATACAGCTTATTTTAAGATCTAGAAAAAATGGGCAGAAGAACGTCCCGGTAGTTGAAAATGTATTAAACTCATAATTGCGACCCTATTTGTCTTAAAATCTTTAAAAGAATGGGCTGGGGGATGCTGAGGCACCTTTTTATTACTTTACCTAATTATATGATTTGAAGAGAGCGAATATATTTATATATTATATTTATCTTTACTAATATTATAAAGAAGTAACATTTATTTGTAAGTTTGTATGTAATGGGTAATCTCCGGGAGTACTGAAACTGGCTGATAATTATTGTACTGATAGAAAACTCAACTATCCCTGAGTGATCCTATATTTAATTTTGATAAACATCCATGCTAAGCCGGGGCGGCTTAGCTAGTTTATTATATTTATACTGATTGTTCGAATAATGTTCCTAAAAATATTATTTTACACATCATCAATAAACAAAAACAGACGATACAAGTAAAAAAAAAACCCCACCACATAAAAAACCCGTAAAACCACGTAAAATCTAAATATATAAGAACCGCCCTAGTTAAACTAGTTTTCTATAAAAAAACCGCGTCCGAATCTATTCATCCACACGCAGAATCTGACACACGCAAATCTACACGCAGACAGACATAAGCGTTAAACTTATAACACTCTTCTTTTTGCGTGCGGGGTTAAAACAAACTGCGCACTGCACAGGTTGTTTCGGAATATGTATGTTAATCCAAAATTAGGTTATTGATCTTACTATTTGCAGAGAAACGCCTAGTATAGCTACGTATTAATAATGAGTGTTCTCTGATATAGCCCTGTTTACTTCAATAAAATATCGCAAATCTTGCACATAAGTATAATCAAGATAATCCTGTAAACAAACGTCTGGGACGATAAAAAGAAAAGTTCCGTAATGAGGTTCACTATGAATATTCATAAAATTCGTCTTATACAACGCTTTTCATAACATTAGCATAATATAAAGTGGCAGGGCGCATTTATACAGAAACCAGATAACGTTAAATAAATTAGGTTTGTGGGTTTACTAAAGCTATTTTGATTATTTTCAGGATTTGGAAACTTTCTGTCTTACATTTTTCTTATTGCCTTCTATCTTTTCAGAGAGAAGCCTAAAAAAATCTTCAAACCCTTATATGTAACCGTTCACTGTTTTAAAAATCAATCTTTTAATTTTACTACTTTTATATGGAACTTGGGAAAACGATTTCACTATTTTTGTTAAACCTTTGATTTGAACTCTTATCTAAATATAGTGACATAGGTAAACTGGGTATAATCAACTTTGGCCACTACATTCGGCCTTGCGTTTGATGTTCCACATACATCATACTCAACGTTCGAGTTTTCACAAACAAGTAACAAGCTATCATATTTTTTTTATCGAATGCACTTTTCTCGCTGTTGGTCTCTGAGGCTGTTGCATGCAGCTTGACCGAACTTTTGGCGAGCGCAGATGGCACTCAGCCTTGTAAGTTTTGATGAGGCAACTAGCGAAAGGGTACCAGGTTGGCCGTTGGCCTTGGCTTGGGCCGTTGCCAGGATAGGGATAGGAGAGAAACGCCCAGGAACATGCTTGTACCTCGTATAGGCGGCGACTGAAAGGACTCGTCGACCTCGCCGGTGAGGTCGGTGTATCTGTGAAGTGTTTGCTCTGTCTAATGTAGATGACTCAAAAATCTCCTCCGGAGGTGATGTTGTCATCCGGATTTCCAAGAACGTGTCTTGGTCTACGTAGGGTTTTATCCGCCAGTTAAAAAATTGGATAAAACAAGCTATGACAGTAAGACGCTACTACGGTAGCTAATTCTTCAGACATGTCCGTTGTAGTTAGATTGCTTCTACCCTATTAGCACTGGCGACTGGCCGACGGAGCTTGAAAGGCACCATTTGCTAATTTGTCGAAGGCAGTAGACGGTCTGGGGCAACCTGCTTGCTAGATGACCGCGGCTTAAACAAAGGCTCACTTTCAAGATGGCTTTTATTGATTATTCCGTATTTAAGAGAAGGCTAATTACAAAATTCTAATGAAACATCTGATGTCGAAACAGATTAAATTCTAAATTCATTTACCTTACCGTGAGTCGTAGATTCATTATTTGCACTACCTATGCCTTTGGTCTGATAATAGACGAGGTGATACTAAATTAACCAAAAATTACATCACGTTATTTTTTTGTGTTCTTTTACAATTTTTTAACAGATTTTAGGCGCAGAAAATATTTATTAAGGATATTATATAAAAAAAATATCTGAACCCTTTAATTCACCCTCCTAATTCAGAACTGATTCGGAAGAGACATGAATTGATATTTGATTATGTAAATAGCAAAAGTTCATGAAATGTTTAACTAACTTTCCGTTGAATTTCAATAATTGGAGGTAACACCACGTTTCAGTTACAAGAGAAGCAGCAATATTAAAGTGACTAGGTGAAGGAGATCTGCATACGTTAAAGAACGTAAAACTCAGGCCCATTAACTAAGAAAACATTTGCCCTTGACATAAATGTGGAAACATTTTCCGAAACTAAATTGTCTGTTGTGTCCGAAATGTTTATTATATAATAAAACATTACATATATCATAAAACCTAGTCTTACTATTTACAATAATTGATACTTTTTCTTAAATCGTCTATATCATTTTATATATGTAATAAAAACTCAATTACTTAAACGAGTATATTATACCATAATATATTTACATTAATGTACCTATAATGGTGATCATGAACAGTTTTTTCTATTACTTTAGTCCAGTATTGCCATTCATTTTTCTCTACAGAAATTGGTCTTCAAATAGTGTTACTAATTATTATAATAAGATAGATACAACACTTGCGTACAAAGAACCAAACATTGTACGTATGGGAACATGAGTATAGACAAACATGTTTACATCAAGAGGCGTGTTACCGAGTCCTCAGGGATATCTAATAGCGTCAACAGCAAATTAATCAAGAGCGGCTAATTACTAGGTAACTAGCGACATCTAGCGTCACAAACTAATTGCTGCTGCTTCAACCACAGAGGGAAAATTTATAAGCATTGAAAAGGTACGAACGTGAACACCTGTAAAGTTTCTTTAGTTTTTTTATACCAATATAGGTATCAAGTTAAAATAAATATCAAATACTTAGGTTTACGGTCCCTTGTAGCTGTAAAAAAATCAAGCTACTAAATCAACCCAATCAAAAAATATGGCTATACTATATGCCGCATTTTTACACTCGCAAATAAATCAAAACCTAAAGGGTACTTCCCATTGACCTAGAATCATGAAATCTGACAAAAAAAAACAAGGTACATCACAAGTGAAGTAGAAATCCGTAAATCGAGTTATATAAAAAAATATATTTTTAGTTATTTCACATAAAACACACAGAACCCTCGGTGCGCGAGTCAGAGTCGCACTTGTCCGGTTTTATTGTAATAACAGGGTAAAATACAGGATACTGTCTCTTGGCTTGGTAGCCCACTTCGTTAACTTCAAATGTCCGGAACCTACGAGTGTTCCGTTAAGTACGACATTAATTGAAAACACATCTAGAATCGTCTATAGAGATTGTAGATGTGGATGTTTTACCTTCAGCTTGAATATTTATCCAGTAATCGATACATTGCCAATAAGCCATTTAAACACTCTGTACATCATATCGCCAAAAATATGGTCATCGAACGGGGTCAACGTAATAAATATGCCACTACACAGTTTTTTTTACTAGCCTGTACTGTCCCACTGCTGGGCAAAAGCCTTCCCCTATTCCTTCTACTTATCACGGTCTAGAGCAAAAGCCCGCCAGTCTCTTTGGAAGACGTCCATGTCGTCGCTCCAGCGCTTTTTAGGCCGTTATTCTAGCGTTAGCGTTAGCGAGAGTAACGCTACCACGTTACGAAAAGAAAATTGCGACGTTGTATTTAAGGCACGTGGTGAGAAGGGGTTTAAATTTAAAGGGTCGGCAGCGCGCGAGCGATACCTTTGGTGTTACAAACGTCCATAGTCTACTGTAACCGCTTACCATCAGGTGGACGGTATTAAGCTTGTTTGTTACCTTAAAAAAATTTACCGAACATTGCAAATAAGAGTGCTTGAGAATATGACTCGTAACCTTAAGCGATATAATGAAGGCACAAGTTAGCTCTTATTTCTCTCAGGAGTTGACGAAAAGAGCTATCCATCCTTGCAATCTCGTCGTTTATTGCACGCTGCAGCTTGCAGTGGCTTGATTAAGATTTTTTAGCTTGTGAATTTGAATAGCAAGGCAAAATTACAAAATGATTACCTGGCCAGAGATTTTACATACAAATTATTAATCAACATTTCTTCATTTAGTGAACTTAGGTGACTTGGGACCAGCGTGCAAGGTCTTATAAAAACCCATTTCATACAATAAAAGTAAAAGTCAGTTATGGCTATAAAGAGGCTATAATAATAATAATTTGTTAATTAGTTTTGTATTCTTGTATGCTGATCATGGCTGTACCTAGATTATTTAATTACCAACTAATGTAACCCATGCGTCGCAAATCAATGAATCTTTATCTTTTATATTTATCTTTACGTTTTATCCTTATGTATAGTGTAATAATAATAAACAATATAATAAGATAAGATAAGATAACTCTTTATTGTACACCAAAGTAAAATACAGAACATAATTTTTACTAACAAATTTAGTACAATGGGCGGTCTTATTGCTAAAAGCGATCTCTTCCAGACAACCTTAGTATGGACAGGATTATAACATATCACATTACGGCGGTGCATCTATATAAAATTAAAAACATACCTACATACTATAAACCTAAAATACTAATACGAGTAATAACTCAAATTTAATTATAATAAAACAAGCAACTACAAAAATGGTTATGATCTTAGTTATGATGAATTAACAAGCAGCGACAACTTCAACGCAGGGATAGATAATGGGTGTGTACTTTTGTTTTAAAATTACTAATAGACTTGGATGTTCTTATAGAGAAGGGCAAATTGTTCCACAGTCGTACGGCTGTTACAGTGAAGGATCGACCATAAAACTCTGTCGTATGGACAGGAGTTTTAAGTTGAAGGGAATCTGAAGAACGCAAATTGTGATCATTAGCCTGGTGGAGAAACTCAAAACGCTCCTTAAGATAGAAGAGAGAAGAAGGGTTAAAAAGGATGTTATACAAAAGGGACAGTAGCTGGAGCTTTGCGCGAAAATCAGAGACATGGTCATACTTGCGCAAGCCAAATATAAACCGAATACAGAGGTTTTGAAGGCGCTCAAGTTTGCTCAGTTGGGCTTCAGAGAGGTCAAGATAGCAGGCGTCGGCGTAGTCCAGAATCGGAAGTAAAAGAGTCTGTGCAAGCGTAACCTTGGTAGCAGTCGGCAAGAAGTTACGAATTCTCCGTAAAGATCCAGACGATGCAAACACCCTGCGGCTAATCTCATTGATACAGGGAACCCAAGTTAAACGGGTATCCATCTGTATTCCTAAATTTTTCACTGACTGTGTGACTTCTATAGGTGTTCCGTCAAAAACTATGGATGGTAGTTGTGCAAAATTGATTTTGGAGATCTGTTTGGAGCTACCAATAATAATGAATCAATAATAATGAATCAATAATAATATAATCAAATATATATCTAAACAAAGCTTATATGCTATGGGAACCAGATAACTGATACAATTTATTTCTTAAAAACTTTTTCTTTGTAAATACATATCATGCTCATAATATATAGGTAGAGAAGAACAAAATATCTGTAGATCATGCAAACATTTGTTACGCGGCGGGAATCGAACCCGCTACCTCCTGCGTCTCAGCCACTGCGCCACGAAGTTCGTCAATAATAATGCAGTATTATTGACAAAAATATAAGATCATAATGAAGCTATTTGAAGTAGTATGGACCCTTAAAATTATAAGTTGTGAAATAATTCTTGTGATTTACTGAATTTAACTTCAAACGTAATAATGATAAGACCTTTATAGATAAAATAAATTGAGATAAGGTATTTTGCTTGGAACTGTACACATTATTCTAAATCACAGAGTACTTAAAGCAAGCCATATACTATATTACAGAAAATCTTCTTTGATTTTCACTTACTATTTTATAATTATATTCCTTTGTTTTGTTCGTTTGGACATCTTCTCGTCAGAAATTACTCAGTCTCGTAAGGCGAAAGTCTTTGATCAGTGTGTGTTAAAAATGATGAGATATGGCACAGAAATCTTATATTTCACTATGTGTCTCATAAGAAGGCTCAAGGTCGCTCAGCGTGCTATGGAGAAGGCTATGCTTGGTGTTTCTCTACAAGATCGAATCAAGAGTAAGTCACCGACATAGCAGAAAGGATTAGCAAGCTGAAGTGGCAGTAGGCAGTGCACATAGCTCGTAGAACTGACGGCCGTTGGGGCAGAAAGGTTCTTGAGTGAAGATCACGCACTGGAAAGCGCATCGTAGGACAGCCCCTCACTAGATGTAAATACCTGTTAAAGGTTGCTGGGAGTCGTTAGGTGCTGGCCACACAAGTTCGGTTGCTCTGGAAATCTACGGGGGAGGCCTATATTCATCAGTGGACTTCCTGTGAAGTATAGGCCTCATAAGGGGTTAAGGCATCCTTAGATTTGTTACTCAGTGCGCAGGCCCGTCAAGATATAGGTACCATTAGAGATTAGTCAGAGGCATGTCCAAATATTACGTTTACATAGTAGCATTTCACACGCAACAAACGGTGTTTATAAAAACACTCACCGGTGATACTTGCCTTCTAATGATTAATTCCAGGACATACTGGTTACTGGTAAGGCATTAAGTTTTGGCAATGCGACTGCAGTACCTCGAGTCCTGCAGGAGTTTATAGGTGACCCCTTGACATCAAGAGACTCGTCAGCTTGTGTGTCTAAATAAAATATGTATAAGTATAAAATATTTAAAAATAAATCTCACGATGTTTAGCTTCACTATTTTACGTGTGAATGCGCATACGCATATTTTTATACATACAAAAATATATTTTGGCACGGCAGGAATTCGGCCCTATGAATCAGAAATCGGGGTACATTTCACGGCTCTAACTCCGAATTTCTATAACTGAATATAGAATATCCTAAATTCCTAACAGAAATTAGGAATTTAGGATATTCTATATTCAGTTTCTCTATTTTCCGAATTCGATACATTCCGGATAATTCACGCAAACTGTGTATCCTCTAGGCATTACCAAATGTTCTCAGTTCCTGTTCCAGTACATGCCTGGGTTTCACGATCTTAGATAGGTCGATATAATAACGATTAGGAAAAAAGACTTTATGAAAGATGACCTGAGGTGAACGAATGGTGCGGTGAACGAGAATCCGACAAATAAATAAATAAATAATGCTAAACATTTCACAGCGATGTCTAGCCCCAAACTAAGCAAAGCTTACACATTTTTTTGTAATACTTATTATGTATAGAATAATACCTAGACCCTGAACAAATATGTAGAACATGCAAACATTGCAAATGTTTGCAGCATATATCTGTTCTAAGTCATAGTGTTGTCTTGTTGTGGTACTCGTACTTGCTCGCCGACACAGGGAATCCTAGTGGGGAGGTTAGGTGTATTATTTAAACTCATTAGACTCTAATGGGTTGTATATACACGCAAAAATCAAGTTGACACGGTACTTATCTCATCATCATCATCATAAGTTCAAAAATAGAAATAAACTCTCCGTCCAACTGAAATCGTAAAATGTACAACAAAAAGATTGATTGATTGAAAATTCTTTATTGCACAAAAAATATCATATCTATACATAGGCGAACCTAATGCGAGCAAGCAATCTCTTCTAGTTAACCTTTGCGTAATGTGGAAAATATATTTTTAAAGGTAGTGCACGACAAGTAGCAAGAAAAATTTTAAGAAAATGATTTCAATCAAATTCAAATTATATTGATTAAACTACGTTTTTAAATTTTAAGTGTATCTAAATTTGAAGGTCCTTGTGAAAGTGTTCGCTCGGGGAAATAATACCATCATACCTACTTCTGCCGCCAAGCAGCATTGCTGTGTTTCTGTTTGGAGGTTGCCGGTGAAAATATTGGCACCTCTTTACACCTGTATACCTCAAGTTGATGGCACGGCAGTGCATCGTATGGCACGTTTCTAAGATGCGACAGGCGATGGTTATACATCAAGTGGTCCATATGCTTTTTCCATCACTTTGTAGTATAAAAGAAATTGGCATAGTTTTCTTTGCTATTACTCTGATTAAGTAAAGTTTCTATACTTATTACGAGTACCGTCAAAGAGTTATCATTATTAAGACGAATGGAAAATATAGAATCCTATTACCCTTTGAAAGTTTATGTAAATTGGCAACAGTGGAATAAATTGGTTGAAAATATATAAAGTTGATAAAACTCGTGTTTACGAGTATAACATTTCGCAAAACTGTTATGCGTAGGTTTAAAACTGTTTAGAAAATTAGTTTTCTATTTGGTAAAGACTGAAATTTATTATTATTTTATTAAACACATACTTAGATGTGAAATACCTTTTAACTTCTAACTTTCTGGTCGATCAGGCAAATATGTTAACGCGATATTAAAAGTAAACAACATCTGAGGAGTTATTTATCAGAAGGGGATATTTGCATTTTACTCGTTTTTTACTGAGTATGATGTCTTGTTCCTCATAAACAATTTGCTACATTTATTTCGACGCAGAAAGGGATAAATCGTCCAGAAACTTCACGGAATTTACAGTAAAAAATAGCCCTCTTGGTTTTTCCAGCGCCAGTTTTCTAAAAGAAATGTTATGATTCAGATATTCCCTTTTAAAATGGCACTCCTCATAATTTGATGACTATATTAACAGCCTATGTTCAGCTGTGGAAAATAATAAAAATGAGTATGCTTGAAAGGTAAGGTAGGTACCTACCTAATAATGCGAGCGCAGTCTTTGGTCGCTAGAAGCGAAAGTCTATAACAAAGTGGCAAAAATAAAAAATAAAGAACTTACACTAAGAAAACTTTTAAGACAGATAACTAAAAAAACTGTTCTAGATGGAGACTTCGTTATAATTTTCCTGTACTTTGGAGATAAGGGGGGACGGTAACTTTTCGACATTTTCATCATAACTCCAAAACCAGTTGGAGTTGTTGTAAAAATTAGTAAAAAGTGATTAACACTTGAGCCTATTTTGAAATGTTGACCCACCATTTTGGCACTTTTGACAAACATCAAAATGAAAATAATATTGAATTTTTTTACTTGCAGTATTGGAAAGTCAGTATTGTTTATAGCTACACCAAATTTTAGACTGATAGGTTAAGTAGCTCCTGAGATAATCAGCTGTGACGGACGGACAGACGGACGGACGAAGACGCACCATAATAGTAGGGCATAATGATGTGAAGAATAAACAATAAAGAAAAATAAAGAAAAAAAAATCTACGCTATACTTTTTGTTGGTACATTTTGTTGGTTGTCGAAATTGTCGCCTTTTCTTAGGATTCCAAATAAATAACAAATAAATATTGCTGGACATTTCACACAGAGCTATCTAGCCCCAAACTAAGCAGAGCTTGTACTATGGGAACCAGATAACTGATAGAATACTTATATACTTTTTTTTGTAAATTAAAACTTATAATATATAGAAAAAGAACCAGACCCGGAACAAATATCTGTAGATCATGCAAACATTTGTTCCGCGGCGGGAATCGAACCCACTACCTCCCGCGTCTCAGCCGGCTACTCACCCGCTGCACCACGGAGGTCGTCAAAGATCCAAAGATTCGATAGAAGCGGAACCATAATTAACATTAAGAGCAAAAAGTACCGTTAGTGGGGTTCTAAAGTGCCTTCTTGAAGTAAATTGTCACATGCTTTATAAGGTGTTCTTTAATTATTAGAGAGACAATTAATTTAAATGAATTCAAAGGCAAAACTGTTTTTAATATCTTAAACCATTTGAGAGCTGTTAAGACCATAAAAATTACCTACTCTAACTGAAATGCAATACGAAATACCTGCCACAGAATAATTTCTAGCTAGTTGGTTTCCGCTTGATATCTGCAGTTTCTTGGAAATACTTTGAATCTTTGTAAACGCGAATAATTGGTATGCAATTTGATTCGGCAAACGATCGAACACGCCTTTGCATCGGGTTATTCTGCGCAAGGCTTTGACGGGTGAAGCAGCAGTTTCAAAACAGAAAGGCGTGTTTTCGGTACGCTTTAAATGCCTACTTTCACTAAGACACAAGCGTAAGCAGACATGTATAAATAACAGACACGACACTTTTCACGTGTATGGCTCAATGTGTACACGAAGGCCGTAATCTGTGAGATCATGTAATTGTTATAGACTAGAGCTGGGAAAAATACATGCTTTGCGTTAATTAAAATACAAATTACAAAATACTATCTCGCACGTATTTAAAATACAAATTACAAAATACAGTCAGGTGTTAGGTACTTGACATTTGGACGTACAGTACACGATTGACATATTTAGCGGTCGCCATTTTGCTTACGAATATTTTTCAAAACTATCGAGCGCTATTTTCTGTAGAATGCTCCATTAATTAGATTGCTAAATGTATTTATGTTCAGATGTATTTTGAAGCCATAAGTATTTGAAATACTAACTCCAAAATACCTCAACGTCAGGTATTTGAAATACCAATCACAAATTACATTTTAACGAAGTAATTGAATTACAAATACAAAATAAGTATTAGTATTTCAATTAAGTATTTTAATTACAAGTAATTCAAATACTGCCCACCCCTGTTATTATAGGCAGTGAAACTTAAGAGCAATCATGGGCTTGTATTGTCATCTTATTTAATATTAAAAAATAGCATATCGGTATCGAGTGTCTGTTAAATTGACCTAACCTATTCTTCCATAAAGTATTCTCCATCCAATATATATTTTGAGCGAAATAATTATTAGTTCATAATCTAGGGAAATTAAAATAATCTAAATAGTTGTATTTACTCACTAATAATCCACTGTCCCTAAGGTGTTATTACTTTACCAACGCACATCGTGACAGAGAACAGTGACATAACTGTTCACGACTGGCACGGGGTAAGTGATAATATATGTTTTCCCTTAATCCATTTTTCCACTGGTGACTGCTTATCTAGGAAAACCTATAATGCCAAATATTGACAAAAATAAAACAATTTCTTAAATAAACAACACAAGATGTCGGCTTTACCTAACTGAAGTTACAAAAGTGGCCACTGTATCGTTGCTTGGCTTTTATTGCTACAATATTTCATCTAACTATCTGATTCCATTTCTCGTTAACGAATAAGCTTTGTCTGTTGGATATTTTCTTGGGCTATGATTTATTTACCGATTACAATGTTAATGGGTGAGAATGATTATTTTATCTATTGGTAGTGAGTTATATAGATTAATGGATCTATTATTATAGGTCAGGGGAAGAAGTTACGAGCATACACACTGTTGGGTTATGCTCAGACCTTTACACGTATTTCAGCGCTGGTCAATACGTGTAGAACTAACGCGAAAATACCTTTACAATTTCAGTCTAATTATAAGTCCACGTGCACGTAAACGGATCAGTTGGCCAAATAATTGGTCGAAGTCTAACTGTTCTGTTGGCCTCAAACCTCGGCTTTGAGTTAAAGCCTTCAACAAATTGTAATACGATATAATCATGATAATGATATCACAATGCCTATTTACTGTTTCTTGGAGGTTCCCCTTCAAGAGACAGTAAATAGGCACTTTACGCAAAATCTTAATCAAGTCAACGACGTCGCATAACAAACAAGTTAAACTTATTTTGCTAATGTAACTGTTATTAGGAACGAGTTTGCCGCTCCATTGCGAACGACTCTTCTATGAATTTTAATAGTTCCTCTCGATTTGTAAGCAACCCAATTTGAGCTTATTGTGCAGATTCTCTAAGTCCTTGTTATGGTAATAGCCACTGATTAAATTCCATCGTCTTAAACGAGGTTTGTTTTAATAAATATAACTTTACGGTAGCTGATTTTCAAATTTACTTTAAATGGTTGTTATTTTATTATGGCTTTAACATGATTTGAATTTTGTTTAAATTTCAAACAGAAACTGATAGTAGTAATTGCAATTTGATTTGTTTGAACATGCCTATGTAAATCTGGTAGGTACACACGGCTACACATCAAGCTATACATTTCCAGTCTATACTGACCTCTCATTGTACGGAAAACCTTTACAATGTGAGGTCAGCTTATACTGGAAAATTTATAGCTCGGGGTGTAGCCGTGTGTACATTTAAAAATAGCACAACATTGCAACAAATGCATTATTTCATGTGAAAGTATGTCATCACTCATTTATCATCATCCTTCTCAGCCCGTGTCGACCCACTGCTGGGCATAAGGCTCTCTTTGTTTCTGCCATTATTCGCAATTCCAGTCTGAACCACGTACGACCCACGGTCTTATTGAGGTCGTCGACCCATCTCGCTGATGGACGTCCCCTATTTCGATGCCCAGTTGAGGTACATACCCAGTGAAAGTATTACAACAATTGAGTAAGTTTAAATTTATACGAACAACAGAAAAGTAGGGTTATCAAAAAGTTATATTTTATAGAATGCTAAATTTTTTATACCCCTGAGGTGGCAAACAAGCTTAGAGACTTAGAACTTAGAGAGAGCTTAGAGCCCACCTGATGGTAAGCTGGTACCATAGTCTATAGACGTTTCTTACACTAAAGGCATCATTCACGCGTTGTCACTAGGCTTGCCGATCCAGTAGATCAGAAATCCGGCAGGTGAAATAAAAACACAATAAAAATCGACATGTATTTATAGTTATATTTTTAACACTGCGAGCAGCTTGCGTTAACTTTTGATTGATTTTGATAAAATCATAAAATTCTTTACCTTAGTATTTGAAATTTGAGCACCCCTGTTATTTCAGATATTACATGTTTACACTTTTTGACTACAGTTCGTTTACAACGCTAAAAAACTAACAGGCGACGCGGCGTGTTGTGTGATTTTTAAATCTAGGAGATTCCATAGGCATTCCGGAAGCTGGGAGATTTTAAAAACAGAAAAGCTTTTTCCGGGAGAAACCCGCAATTCCAGGAGGGTTAGCAACCCTAGTTGTCACTCCAGGTGAAGTCTCTGACAACAACTCTCACTCCATTATACACACGCTTTACATAAACTATAAACTTAAACTGCAATTTTGGTTAAATTCCTCTCTATTTTCAGCGGATATCGACGACGAATTTGAGCTAAACGGATAGGTAGTGCGGAAATTTATAGGTTTTTTATCGGGTCCTGTGTGCGGTGAATAATGACCTGACTACTGAAACACAGCAACAGCGATAGATGCGTCACAGGGGATAGACTCAACTTTATTCGTATAGGAATTTTTGATATTTGGCTGACGGAAAATTATCGGCTAAATGGTCTATGAATGGCTGGACCGGACTGCGTGATTGTTATAAATTTACGATCCCATTCGTCATTTTAGTAGCTGGGTACAGAAACCACAGTTAATTGGTAATCCCCTAATAAGGTCAAAGATTAAAATTTGTCACACGTCACACGTTGTATGTTGAGATAAATTTTGGTAAATAAAACTTATTTTAAACCAGCTGACCCGCTCGCGACTTGTTGTTGTGAGTCATAGGCTGCAAAAGATCCAAACATAGAAGGCCTATGTTCAGCAGTGGCTATAAAACTGTTATGATATATACCCTGTTTTGTAATGTACGACATTAATTTAAAACACACAACCGGAATCGTATTAACTGATTTAAGAAATGGGTTTAGTACCGGTAGCTTTAATATTTATCCAGTAATCGATACAATAAACAATTTTTAACGTAAATCAGCGGTGCCTTTGTAACGATGCCGCTTAGTCAGTTTAAGAAGTGTCCACTTACATGATGAATGAATATGATTTGTTACCTATTTTATACAGGCTGTTTCATTGATATTTTAGGACTTTATATTAAGGTTGTTTGAAAATTAGATATTTTCTATTGTAAATAATCTGAAAAAATACTAGTTTAGTCAACGATACTAGCCACTACCGCCCTACTCGTGTTTTCATTTATGATCGTACATAACAAAACACGTAGTATGTAAAAACATACATGTGTGAATTTTCGTGTAAATAAAAAAATATCATTTCTTTAAGTACTCGTGATTTGTTTCCGTGTTGGTTTCAACATAATAAAGATATTATTAATTCTCTATATTTCTCAGCAAACTTGTTGTGCTGGTCAAAGTTTTATTAAAGAAATACCCGCAAACCGTTCCGCAGTCGGAATGCACTTCCACTGGAGAAATAAATAAAATATGTTTCAAAGTAAAAGAATTTCTACATCTTTACGTCTCACTCAATAAACATTTCTTATTCATTCCCATTTATATTTTATCTTGAAACAAAAATAAATAGTTTTTTTCTTTTCCGTGGTTCGATTATCCTTAGATTAACTAAATAGCCGTAATAATCTTTTATATAGTGGGTTCGGAAGACTAAAATTAGGATGAGTAAAGTCAGTTCTCACGAATTTAAAGTGAAGAAAGAAGCAATCAGTAACAATTTGTACTAACATTCATCCATCATCATTTAAGCGAGTCACATACGATGGTATCGCTCGTCATACAATCCAATGGACGATCACACACGGTATCATCATCATCCACAGCCCATAAGTACCCACTGCTGGGTGTAGGCCTCCCTTTGTAAACACCACCCTTCCCGGTCCTGTGCTGCGCGCATCCAGGAGTTGCCCGCGACTTTCTTTATATCGTCGACCCACTGCTTCGTCGGACTTCTTAGGTCTGTTCTTGGCCACCATTCGGTCAAAGATTTACTCCACCTGCCATCACCTCGTCTAGCCAAGTGTCCTGCCCAGTTCCACTTGAGTTCCACCACCCTTGTTCCGACGGCACACGGTTTACATATTTTTATTTTTCGGTGTACGAGCGCGTAACTGACCCACATAATTTGTGCCATCTTGCACTTTACGCCAGACATCAAAATCATCAGTTCTTCAGTTCGCGTTTGGTCATTAATCAAACCACGCATTTCATTGTGTTATCATTTAACTATCAATTAATATATCAGTTATAATTTATCTTTAGTTTTACTTATATAACTATCATCTCTTACCAGTGTGTGCGTACCGTACATACAGTATCTTAAGATATTGAGCAATAAGGATATTTTATCTTAAGATACGTCAGGTATGACAGACTTTAAAGAGAATAAAATCTGTGGCCTGGTGCTAAAAGGGCCAAAGTATGATTTTTTTTTTGTGCTAAAAGGGCTTTAGTGTATTAACAATCTTTCAAAAGTTACTATGTAAAAAAAAGCTAATGTAGTGTGCGCTTTCAAAAAAAAATAATAATAATTTATCGGCTTAAGTATACTGCAGCCCTTTTAACATTTTTTTTTACTTAACTGTATGAAAGCGCACACTACATTAGCCTTTTTTTACATAGTAACTTTTGAAAGATTGTTAATACACTAAAGCCCTTTTAGCACAAAAAAAAATCATACTTTGGCCCTTTTAGCACCAGGCCACAGAAATAATTTCATATATATCTTACCCGTGTGTGGTCATAACATAAAATAATAATAACTTAAGATATCCTAACGTAAAATATTATAACATCTTCATCGTATGTGATACGCTTTAAGAGCGCGCATTGTATGCCGAACATCAAACATTTGTACGAGCAAACCTGTCAGGTATTAAGCTACAACACAATCTTTACCAGAAAAACCACAGACCCAATCAAACAAACTTTTAAAAAAAGGTGTGGCAGCTCTATCTAAAACCAGATGAGATGGTAATGCTGTCAGCATTGGACGGACCAAAAGGGAATACTCAATATTCTAATGCGAGTAATAAAAGTTGGATATTAGCATTGGGATACTGGTCGATCGAACTCTACCTGTGTTTGCTTGAGGCTATTTGCATGTCTGCTTTAGGTTTATCTAAAACTCGTACGATTGAGTGTTTATTATTATGTTTATCACTATTATATATAAGAGCTCTGTTCTTGTATATAAGGTGTTGCAATTTTAACTAACTAGCGGTTCGCCCCGAACTAAGATCTCGCGAGTTTCCCAAAAAACAAAAAAATAATAATATTCATAATCTCTGACTAATTAAATAGTGCCACGAAATACACAACCACCTAACTTGACCTACAGTTTCATTCAAATTACAAGTAACGGGAGTTCATGTCAATTGGATACTTTTTTTGGTGTTAGTCTTTAATGGCTATTATCTTAAAAACTACAAGATTAAACTAAAAACAAAAGCTGGGTCGAAATGTACTCACAAAAACCTTTTATTACGTACCACTTGACCAGATAGTTAAATATTTTTTTTACCCCTCTTGAACCCCAATATCTCAACAACCCCCAATATTTTTAGCTCATTTAGTCACACCAAAATTGTGCTATCACTTCCTATAAATCAAATCTCACGATGATGCGATAAACGCTACGAAAGTTATCCTCGGACAAACAAACATACATAACAGACAACGCCTATTTGCCCAAGTTGATTTGGAGATCTCGTTTCGCTCGATCAATAAGTTAAACCTGATTTAGAATTTGTCATATGAATAAAAAAGTGTTATTTTTCAGACTTTTTATGTTCTTACCGTACTATAAAATGATTATTAGGATATAAAATAGAAATTAGACTTCATTTCACCGACATTAAAAAATATCGTGATCTCTAAAATTCTCTCGCGGTTTAAAACTTAGGTAAGTGTATAAGCTGAAACTGTCGAAGCAGTGCCCAGACATAAAAGTTACTTATCTCTTTGTTACAGTTATGTGAGATTGAGAGGCTTAACTCAAAAGTTGGAGTCTCAAGACCCGTTCTGAATACTTTATTCGGGTCGGGGTATAAAAAAATCCATGAACTTCTTAATAGTTAATCTGCATTTCTGCAGGTTACAATAAGTTTTACAAACAAAATTTTAAGCTTTTTAATCGCAAGTATAAAACTTTCATGTTCGTAACACAATATTTGATCGAAAACCAAATCTTTTTCTTATTCTTAGAGTGTCAAGAGTTCTACGTTTTAATTTATAGTATGTTGGACAGGTTTGGCCACAACAATAGCATTAGGTGAGGCGGTTATTAGGTCCTCCATCGTGCAGGTGTTCGGGTACAAAGAGCACATCAGCAAGTGCTGGATTGACTGCGCGGGATCACCGCAATCCACTACTGCGTTTAGTTAGGGTCCCTGAATCCCCATTTGCACATATTAAGTCTGCAGCGACCAACCTGGGTGTGGAGCCTATTTAAGGACTTTCAGACTTGCCACGGTGGATCGTGCCCAAGTGGTAACTGTTCCTGTGGGGTGGTAAAATCAGGCAGTGGGGAGCTACCCAATATTTTGTGTTTAGTAAAGATGTTTTATCTCACGACGACGGATTTGTTTTAGTTTTGTATGTACCAATACCAACAAGATAAGAAGCAGAAACGGGTCAAACTTTTGCTTACTTGTTCTTTCTTCAATGGTAAAGGTTTGACGGTAAAGTGCCAGATAGACACAAGTACGTGAGTTTGGCGCCCGCATTCACATGAAAAAGTACAAGCTATTTATCGCCAAAATAGAACAAGGACATAAGTTTATAACAAAGGCAAACACTACACGGACAAAAAGCTATTCCCCAGTAGCAGTACATTCTTTTAGAATAAAATATCATTGCTGTACGTTTCAAAGAGAACGCACTCTTGGCAATAATCCGCTGTCACGTACATAGATGTATTGGCTCTAGGGAGTTAGGTATCAAAGAAATGGATTATTGTAGCGATGTTACAGTTCATTATTACTTTGCTGCTACGCGATGATACTGTTATATGAGTCCTAAGAATACTAACTACGTTAAGCTATACCAAAAGAGCTACAACTTATTTAGCACAGTGTTGGCGTGTAGTTTTGTGCTTTAGTTCTAATTTTGTTTTCCAGGTCAGTTATGAAGACGGTGTTAAAGTATTAATTTGTAAATAATCTACAGAGCGTATAAATGAAACGACAGTGATCTAGCCATGATTGAGAGAGAGCCATGATGAGGACTGCCTCCGTGGCGCAGTAGGCGTATAGCCGGCTGAGACGCAGGAGGTAGCGGGTTTGATTCCCGCCGCGGAACAAATGTTTGCATGATCTACAGATATTTGTTCCATGTCTGGGTGTTTTTCTATATATTTTATGTATGTATTTACAAAACAAAAAGTATATAAGTATTCTAACTGGTTCCCATAGTACAAGCTCTGCTTAGTTTAGGGCTAGATAGCGCTGTGTGAAATGTCCAGCAATATTTATATTTATATTTATTTATTTTTATGATTGAATTACCCACAAATATTCAATAGTATCTCGATATACCCACAACAGGTAATCCCACTTTGGGTCAGAACTTTGTTTATAGATAGATATAGACCTTTATTGCGACACAAGTAACAAACACACAGAAACTACACATGGTGGATAAGTAAATACAGACAATTAAAAACACATTAACTTAAACATAAAAAATAAAACAAAAGACACGTACCCAGTAACTATGAGCCCTGTGCCAAAAAACACTTTAAGCGCGGTTTTAAGCCATGAAACCGGCATTGGCGTCACAGACATCAGTTAAAAGTGCCTTATTTCAAAATAAATAACAATAATAATAATAAATAAAATAATAATACAAGTTATGATTGTTGAGTGTTATTATTTTATATATTTAGTGTTATAAAATTGCCTCTGGTCAGGTAGCCAGGTGAACTATGTAGGTGGACCACCGGGCAGGAAGTGATTAATATGAAGGTACATGTTACAGTCAAAACGCATACCGGTCAAAACCGATGTTTTGACTAAACACGTCGGTCAAAACTTACTTTAGACGGAATTTCCTTTGAATGCCGGAAGGAGATTATTGGATGAAAAAGTCCAGAACATCATTGAAACATTTATAATTTAAAAAATATATATTATACTCACAACACTTTGGCAGCCTGCAGGGAACGTGACGTCGTAGTCGGCCGAGAAAGCGCTGGCGTGACGATCTGGATACCTTTGAGAGAGAATGGTGGGAAATAGCTAATATCAGAGATAATTATAAGTATTTAGGAAGGCCTTTGGCCAGCAGTATATACAGTATATAATATATATAAAAAAATGTGGCACTCCGGGAGTGCCGACAGAAGTGAAAACTTGAACAATTACGTGTGTATTTTTCGAATCGTCAGGAAATAATTTTTGAATCGTCAGGAACGTTAACGGTAACAGTGTCGCAAATTCAATGGGTTTTCAAATCTCAAAAATGCCCAACAACCTAATATTAAATTTTCCCATTGTCATTTCAACGAGCTATAAAGTCTACGAATAAACCGGTTGTAACTGGTTGGACAAACAGACAGACGGAACGACGAAACGATAAGGGTTCCTAGTTTGACTACGGAACCCTAAAACTGGCCATGGCCATTTATTAACATACGATAATCTAATTCAGGTTAAATAGGTGAAGTGGACAATTTATTCCAGACAAGTGTGGTCCATCGTAGACTGCATCATCGCTTACCGTAAAACGAGATCGTGGTCAAACGAGAGCCTATTTATTAAAAAAAGGTTTTTTTACAACATCATTGACGACCTCCGTGGCTTGGCGTAGGCGAATAGCCGTCTGAGACGCAGGATTTTGCGGGTTCGATTCCCGTCACGGATAAAATAATTGCATCATCTACAGATATTTGTTTCGGGTCTGGATGATATAATATAACTATATATTATATTATATCAGAAATCATAATATATTTCTATATATATTTACAAAAATAAATGAATATAAGTTTCCTATCAGCTATCTGATTCCGATAGTACAAGCTCTGCTTAGTTTGGGGGTAGATAGCACTGTGTGAAATGTCCAGCAATATTGTATTTATTTTCATCATATCAGCCATGGGACCTCCACTACTGAACATGAAAATACGACTTAATAAAGGTCGCTGAGAGCAGCTTTTAGCGACTTATTTCCTGTCGGTTGCAGTCTGTCAGTATATGTTCAGCAGGGGAATAAATTACATAAATAATGTTACTTAAAACACATAGTTTATTTTTTACCTGAAAAAGATAACGATTAGTACACAAATTTAAAATTAAAATAAAGAAACTAATTACACAAAGCAGTGAAATATGAAAATCCGGCTGCTATCATAAGCGGAACGGAGAAATTAATTTGACAAAAATTGCAAAGCTTTTTATCCGAGTCAAGGTAGCGCGCCCGCAATCGACATAATTGTCGAGACTTTAATTAAAAGTATAAAGCTTGGGTTTCCAAGGAAGCGGTCACCGTCATTTGTTGGCCATAATCTATCTCCAGCTGGGCTAGTATGCGCGACGTGAGACATGTCACGAGTGACACAAGAAATGGCGATGTCAACTAATTTCTCTTTTACCATAACATACATGCCAATAGAGAAATTTGTTGTCATTCTCCGCCATTCTCTTTGTTATCTTAAACTTTACTCTATATCGTATCTCGGTAGTAGGAAGACAAAATGCTCGCGCAGCAGTGTCAAAAAACGTCTAAATTAAGGTGCGCATATTAGCACCGGTAGAAATGGAGAATATCTATATTTTGTACAAGAAAACGAGTAGAGTTTTTTTTTATCACTGTGCATGCAGCTGAAATAATTTGAAAAATATATTTACTTACTGGTATAATACAAAACTACCTAAAGACAGACCATACTCCATGTTTGACTGGCTCCGTGGCGCAGTGAGCGTATAGCCGGCTGAGACGCAGGAGGTAGTGGGTTTGATTTCCGCCGCGGAACAAATGTTTGCATGATCTACAGATATTTGTTCCGGGTCTGGGTGTTTTTATCGAAATCGGTTTAGCCGTTGCGATGTGATTGAGTAACAAACATATAAATAAATAAACAAACATCCAAACTTTCGCATTTAAAATATTAGTGTGATAGCAGTTTCTGTAACGTCAGTCATTTAACGGTACTGCTATTTTAGGAATTCCTGGGGGAAAATATTTCTTGGAATTATAAGAATTTATTGCACAAAACAAACATAAATATGATATGTAACACAAACGTATGAAAAAATTGGTTAGAACGAAACAACTGGTTTGTGGCTCTGATAGCATTCCTAAAAGTAATTAATGGTACTAAAATAAATAAATATTGCTGGTCATTTCACACAGCGCTATCTAGCCCCAAACTAAGCAAAGCTTGTACTATGGGAACCAGATAACTGATGGAATACTTATATACAATTTTTTTTGTAAATACTTACTTATAATATAAATAGAGAAACAACCAGACCCGGAACAAATATCTTTAGATCATGCAAACATTAGTTACGCGGCGGGAATCGAACCCGCTACCTCTTACGTCTCAGCCGGCTATTCGCCCACTGCACCACGGAGGTCGTCGATAAAAACGAGTTTTTATTTTATATAGTCGTACGCCCGAATCGTTTCACTAATTTATAACCTACAATGAAAATTTGAATTACTGCTAAATTTAAAGTAATTATCCTGATCACTCGATGATAAATTGAAACCGGGATCACATCATTCGTTACTTTAGTATTCTATAAATTCAATTTAACCGTTGATAATCACACCATTCAACCAAACAGATTAAATAAACCCGTAATTTTCAGAAACAAAATAAAACGAGGATAGACATGAATCCTCATGATTCAATCATCGATTGACGACCTCCGTGGTGCAGTGGGCGAATAGCCGGCTGAGATGCAGGAGGTAGCGGGTTCGATCCCCGCCGCGGAACAAATGTTTGCATGATCTACGGATATTTGTTCCGTCCGGGTCTGGTTGTTTCTCTATATATTATAAGTATGTATTTACAAAAAAAATGTATATAAGTATTCTATCTGTTATCTGGTTCCCATAGTACAAACTCTGCTTAGTTTGGGGCTAGATAGCGTTGTGTGAACTGTCAAGCAATATTTTTTTTTAATCGATCTTATGCATCAGTAGTATTAAAGTTTGTGTAAGAATTCGTCCGGGGAAGTTCTACCACCATACCTATTTCTGCCAAGCAGTATGGGTGGTCAATCACCAGAGCTCTGCAAGGAAGTTATGCGGTGAGCGAGGAAAAAATCACCAATAGCTGGGTTATGCGAGGCAAGGCAAATGAAGCAAGCAGATTTACCAGGTAATTCAAATATGCAGTAGTTTCCAGTGGCAAAATGTTTCTCAACTTGATAATCAAAAATAAATACATTATAATAATAATTTAATAAAATTAAACAATTATTAAATCATATTTGAATTTTATCAAATTTAAAGAATACTCTTACTCGTTGGCTTCAGCTCCGGTTATGCCTTTGTAAAGGTCCAGGCCTAAAGCTCAAGTTAAGTATTAAATAAAAAATCCATTAGCCGTGCAGGCTGGGATTCGAACCCACAATCTCCAAATCAGAAGTCATCCCACTAGACTAGACCATAGTGCAATGTTCCCTATATCCCACTATGGTCTAGTGTAGTGGGATGTGCCCACGGCTAAAAAAAACTCAAAAATATACAAGTACAATAGAATTTTTTGATAACAATTTTCATTTCCAATTGATACAACCGCAATTGTAAATGATGAAATTTGGTATACTGATAAATTAGAACCGGGATTAGGACATAGATTACTTTTTACCCGACTGCGCAGAAAAAGAATAATGTTTTATTAAAACCGTACGTGCGAAACCGCGATTGGCAGCTAGTTATGATATAATATCTTTACAATGGTAAAATACAATATAATAGGCACATACCAAGTGTCTGTGTCTACCCAAGCCAGTCTATATCTATGCTATTTTTGTGGCCAAACACCTGTCCAACATAGTATAAATTAAAACGTAGAACTCTTGACACACGAAGAAGTCCATATCTGTAAGTTGGGCGTAGTAAACGCTAGAGATCAAAAATCTGGTTATTTAATATTATCTCAATTTTACTGAGTCACTAGTAGTGTAATACGTTGCATGCAACGTTGCACTTTTGCTCAATTTGCACTTACTACTCGAATAATATATTGTAATAAATTCATACTAATATTATAAATTCGTAAGTTTGTAACTCGGTCTCTCTGTCTGTTACGTTTTCACGTCTAAACGGCTGGACCGAATTCGATGAAATTTGGTGTATAAACAGATTATTACCTTATGTTTTTATTGATAAAGCAAGCGTTTGAAGTCGCGGGCGTAACATTGTAATATACAAATGAGCACGCTTCTTGTTAATAATTCACTCAATTCAATAAAATCTACTTTATCCAATTCCATGAATGATATTCAAACGATTCACAAATCAACATTTACCCTTGAGGAATAACAAGAAAGCCGTAAACTCTTCCCTAAATAAATCATTTTTACAACCCCTCTTTCACCCAACGACTCAATGATTTCCTTTCTGAAATGGCTTTGTAATATTTATGCAACTGGTTCTTCCCTCATTTTACATATTTAGAACCTACAAGTGTATTCCTGAATTTATGAATATATGTAAAGATATCCGAAGGCGTCCATCGTAACCATCATTATCTATAAAAGAAATTTTCATTAATTAAAAATGAATATTCGTGATACGCATTACATTACAAAAGAATAAGACTTATTAGAGAACTAATTATATGCCTTCATCTGCCAATTTTCTGGACCTCGACAAAGCGCCTACGGTTCTCAGATTAAAAAAAATAATTTCCGGAGTAAATTACTGATATTTGATGAAAATTCCTGACTTTCTTGTAAATATAACATTAATGTCGTTAGCGCCGTGCATGTGAATGAACGAAGCAAATTCTCGAATTTTGGGAGCATTAATTATCAGTAATGATCAAAATTACAAATAACATAAGTAATATCGACTGTTATCTTATTTGTAATAAAAATACTTGGTTATTTTATGTTATATTTTTCTCGTTACCTACTTAAATTGTAGAAATTCCGGACGGCTTAGGATTCTGCTCGTATTCCGGACAAAGACCTATATTACCGGACATGTCCGGAAAACTCCGGACGTATGGCAACCGTGCTCCATGGCTCTCTGTGCTACACTTATTTTGGGAACAGCCTCCTTCTTGAGCCTCCATGTCTCGGCACCATAAGTCATAGTTGGCAGGACACATTGGCTATAGAGACGTATTTTAAGACATTGTGGAATATGCGAACATAGCCATGGAGCGTGCCATACTCGGCATCACACTCTTATATCGAGTTCCCAATACCGAAATTCGCAAGCAGACTAAAGTACAAGACGTCAGCAAGCGAATATTGGGGCTCAAGTGGAGTTGGGAAGGATACTTGGCCAGACGTAGTGACGACAGGTGAACTAAGGCACTAACAGAGTGGAGGCCGAGAACTGGCCATCGAAATAGGGGACGTCCACCAGCGAGATGGGTCGACGACATCCATAAGACCGTGGGTCGTACGTGATTCAGACTGGCACGGGGTCGGCAAGAGTAGCAGAAACAAGGAGAGGACTATGCCCAGCAGTGGGGCGACGCGGGCTGAGAATGATGATGATGGCAACCGTACCTACCAGATCCAACTATAGCTAGAAACAATTCAGGTGACCGCACAAAAATCATTAAAATACTTCAAGTAGTTCAGACGGAGAAGTATTACGAAAACACGCACACTGAAACTTTATTTATAAAGATAATACAAACACTTATTGCACAATGGGCGGTGTTATCACTAAGAAGCGATCTCTCCCAGGCAACCATTGGATGGAGGGGATCATAACACACAATATGTACAGCAGAACATACATTATCATTCGTATTGCCATGAACAGTAAAAAAAATAATATGATTATACTAGGTAGATTAATTATACACAAATAGATTCGAATATTTAAAGTTTAAAGAAATATCATGACATTCCCTTGTCAATACATCTATGAAAATCTAATGTATGTTCACAAAATATTAATTTGTTTAAGAAAAATAGCGATAATCATAATTGTATTACTAGAAATAAAGATAAACTTGCTGTTGCCACTTGTAGACTCCATAAAGTTAGTAAATCGTTTAAAGGGCAAGTTGTACGTTTTTATAACAAACTCTCAAGGGATATACAAAAATTGACAATTAACAAATTTAAAAACGTAATTAAATAAAATCCTTACGAAAAAGCCTACTGTAACATATCGAATTATTTAGATGATAGAGTAGCTTGGGATTGAAGTTGCCCCAACTCGTTCAAAATGTTACAATTTAGACGTAATTTATTTTCTGTGTTGTTATGTATTCTAAAAGGATCATTAAAAAAACATCCCGCCTTGTTTTCTTTCCTTTCTTTATTTGGTCGTGAAGGAACAGGCAGTAAAATTGACGTTTCAAAATGATGCTTGTGGTTTTAATGAATAACAATATTTGACTTTGACTTTGTTTTACGTTATTGGCATTCTTCTAATCAATAAATACTGAAAGACATGATATGTCATTTACCTTGATATTATAAATTAGGAAAGTAAATTCTTCAATTATTATAAAGTAGAACGAAAGGTTTAACTTGCGTAATGCAAGCATATTTCCCACGAAATTGGGCACTACCCCTGGCATCTTCGTGTTGAAATAATTGAGCCACAAAGTTTGCAGCCACCCGATGATAAAGTACATTGGGCATCGCGCCAGAAACAAGCATGCCGCAAATTATTTACCATTCTTAACTGCAGTTATCAAAGGTGGAATAGACAGATACATTTGATTTGTTAAAGAGTACACGTTACAACAGTCGAATGGAACGATCACGTATCAAGGTTCGATGGCAATTTCAATGGACCTGCTATACCTAGATCGTACAGTCTGGGTCGTACAGTCTGCTTTATGACCAATACATAGGTACATGATCGAACTTGTCTCAATGCGACCGAAGTCCGTGGGACGGGCCATGTGACTGTTATATTGAGCCAATCCTTCGTAGGAGTCCAGTTCATTCCGCCGAGTCAGTTCGGCTTTCCGCGCCGAGCGTTTGAATTTCCAACTTTCAGAGTTACATCCACTATTTGTGTTTCGTATACGGTCTGTAAGTTTGTCTCCCAAGATACAGCGCTCCATAGCCCGCTGGCACATCCCAAGGGTGAACTTTTGGCTATTGGTAAGTGACCAAGTCCTCGCACTGTATTCAAACGTGAGGAGAATGTCCATATTCATGAGTTTTCGCTTTAAGAATAGTGGAAGAGGTTCATTATTTCCTTCTAAAAGAAGTATACAAGAGACAAATAAAATTAAAAACACACATAGGAGATAAGAATAAGTATAAAGTAAGCTAAAGTTTTCACGATAAAGTGACATTTATAAGGAACAATATCAAAAAGGTTGGCCTAGAAGACTAGTAATTACCTTCGATGAGAACTGACTACTGACACTATGTAGAGTGAGCGCCAAAACTTTGCTGTGTAGTGGACCAAAAAGGACACATTCTCAGCTTTGTGTTGGTATGGTGACTTATTTCTGATTGTAGGAACAATATACAAACTTTGTTATACATAGTTAGTATTTTATAATATTCTCTGTGCACATTACGCCGCCCCATCGCCGCCGGCCACTCCCCACTCTTTTATATTATTGTACGTGCGGGGCCCAACTATAAAGCTACAATATGCCTCGAATGAAACTTAATACTTAAGTTTCCACGACCAGTCCCCGGTCACGTTTTAAGAGCGGTACAATTTCATTTTAAATTTTCTACAGCCGTCGACACCCTCACTCAAAAGATTTCTACTACGAAACCTCAAAAGCTTTAAAGGTTTGAAAGACGAAATCAATTTTGTTCGAAAGTTGTAGAAGGTCGCGTCTTGGTTGCGAATTTAAACCTATATTTCACTATTTGGTAATTTCAGTTTTTGTGGGGTACTTGAAGTCTCTTATTTTTAAATTTATCCCGAATCCAAATTCTTTATCGTCAAAATTGTATTCCTTCATAAACTATCCAAATTGGTAGAACATAAATGGGGGTGATTTGGGTAGCCTATGCTCTAACTCTGGACTTCCGCCCGACACTATATTTTGGGAGACCCTGGTATAAAGAAAGAAAGAAAAAAAATACATTTATTTGTGACGGAACCAAACACACACAGCATACCTACTTGGCAAGGTCCACACAGAAAAACAAACATATTTATACATACTAAAAACTTAAACATTATTCCTTGGGTTGCGTAAAACTTTGCATAAATACTTAACAAGGTACATAAGGTTATCATCATTTGATTGTTTAAAAGGGATGTTGTAGTTAAAAAAAAAATATTTAGTAGCTTCAATTAGTTTAAATCATTTTCGAGATTACTAATGAAACTTTTTTCATGATTCGACCACCAGATTCTGATGATGGAGCCAAGAGAGAATCGAAAGAACTGTTTTTTATTTTAATTTTATACCACCTGCGCAACGATAGATAAATGTATTTAGTGGCTAAATATGATTTAAGGAGTTGTCAAATCATACAAATACGTCAAATTTAATTTTTTTTAGTCGCTAACTACGTTTAGGGGTCGTTACACAAGCCGACCTAAGACGGAACAAGCCTATGGCAATGGTTGCCTGGAAGATATCTTTTTGAGCGATAAGGCTGCTCAGTGTACCAATATGTATTAGTCTTTAAGTTATTAGGTTAAGTTATTGCAATTTGGTGTAACAATAAAGAATTATCTATGGCCCAACTGATGTTAAGTGGTAACCATCGCCTATAACAAAATATTGTCTCGTAGGTCACGCACCTAAGATATGTGCCCTACGATGCACTGCCCTGCGTCCATTAACTTGAGGCATACAGGTGTAAAGCCTCATGTGCCTGTAATTTCCCCGGCAACCGTACCCTTGGCGGCCGAAGTAATACTTCCCAGGACGAGCTCTTTCACAAGAAACAAGAAATTGGATAACAGTTGATCATCATGTTTGGGTTCTTTTAAATTATTGTAGCGAGATACTTAACGATATAAATGAATATCAAGATTTGAAGACAGGGGAGATTGACAGTTCATAATAAATAACTGTAGAAACGTTGTGTTTGGGTTGTTTTATAAGACAATATGTGTGATTTCGATGTTTATAATGTAGAGAGCAAAGCATATTGCACAACTTTTTACCAGTTAATGAAAAACTTCAGGTACTGTACGCTTTTACATTATAAAGATAATTGTTTTTATGATTCTTTTAGTTCCTGTACCTAGCTTTTTGAAGTGTAAACTTCTTTAACATCGTTGTGATTTGAAAGTCGATGAAACGAAAAAGCGACAGTTTAGTTACCATAGTTACCATAACTTATTACCATAGTTATACCATAAGCCTCTTGTATCATTTACCGAAAATGTAAGCTCTGAGTCTGAATAAATCTATAGAGGGTATATTTGTCTTGATGCGTAGGGGTGTACTAAGAAAGGATTTTTTGAAATTCCACCCCTAAGAGGGTTAAAAGAGAGTTTTACGTTTCTATGAAAAACAGTGGTTCCTGGATTTATAAACTTGAAACTTGGCAAATATATTTATTAACAAAAATAAGAGAAATAGTACTTTTTTGTTTTTCAAAAATCATCCTCTGGGTGGGTGAAATAGGGTGTTGAACTTTGTATGATAAAACTTTATTCCTGAAGTTAATAAACGTAAAACTTTGCATAAATACTTATCAAGGTACGTAAGAAAACATGGCATAGTTACTTTTTTTGTAAATCACCCCCTCGGGTTGAAAAGGGATGTTGTAATTTGTTCCAAAACAATGTTAATTGCATTTACGAACGTAAAACTTTACATAAATACTTATAATAGGTAAATAATGAAACATTTTATCATGGTAAGACCACCAGGGTCTGATTATGGAGCCAGGAGGGAATCTACAAAACTCATTAATAGATAACAGTAGATGCATGGTGTTTGGGTTCTATTAAATTGTTTTTGCGAGACGTTTCATAATACAATTGACTACCAGCGTCTGAAGATGGGGAAATCGACCGTTCTTAAAGAATGAATGAAATACACTTTACTGCACACCAAACCAAAATACGGAATCAAGGAAGTAAACAATAAATAACGGTACTATAGGCGGTTTAATGAACAATATTATCATCAATATATTAAATAATCGTTACGGTTTCTGACAGACTGACTGAAAATCAACGCACAGCGTAAACCGCTGATCTTAAAGACTTGCAATATGGAGTAGTAGTAGTGTAACGCGTACTAAGTCATGAGCAACAGCTAGTGTAATATATACGAATAAATATAAAATAATTATCTAACTTTGTATCACCATGATCATTACTAAAACCTACAATTATCATCTTCCCGAAATTTTACATTCGTCTCAATATCTTGAAACCAAAATTTCTGAAGGTTTCACTTCTACTCGTAGCACGTGTGAATTGCACACATGCTTTTTTTATACATGGAACTATTTATCCCCAATGTTCACGTCAGGCGCACTGGGAACTGAAAACTGAAAATATCAAACTGATGCTTAAAACTCTGCAACACAGAATGTTAAGCTGACAAATAAAGAATCCTAGCTGCATTGGACACACGATAACATTTTCATTCCGGTGAAATGTGGAAAAGTCGAAAATAGTTTAGTTAGCATTTGGGGTGTTGTTTCGCTCAAACAAACATATTTTTCTAACAAAGCAGGTTTTATTTCACTGTAGCACTGTGCCACGCGAGTAAACGACAAACAGAGTGCAAACCTGCGTTTACCACGTGGTCCTTTTAATCGACACAATACCAGACACTTAACGCTTACGGCTGGTAAACAGTAAATTTGACTACATTAAAATTAAAATAGCTTAAAGTATTAGTTTAGAGAACTCGACAAAAACATTTGCCTAGTCTGACTAGATCTGACTATGCGAGGCGAGGCTAAACTGTTCGCAAAACACCATTCATTTGACATTATCTAGGCCAATGTGTTAAGATATTTTTTTTTATTTTAACGTGAGTGGCTATGTTGAGATGTAAGGCGAGGAAGAGACGTGGTGGGCGACCATTTAATTAACTTTCATGCAAATTGTATAAAGCAACGCGACGTAAAACATACAGAAAAGACAGGACACGGGCGGGACACTTCTATACCTTTTGTATAAAAGTAGCACAGATTCATGGAGAATGACTAAATAATGAATAGCTTAAATAAGAGCTTTATGAATTACAATTTTTTATACTGCATAATGATTTCGGCGTGGTACGAAACTGGAGAGCTGAGAGTGTTTTACTAAATTCTTACAGCTTTCTCTCTGTTTATTATACTCGTGTAGTAAGAAGTCGTAGCGAGGCATTTAGAAATGCAGCCATTTTATTGCTAGCCTTAGTTATGTTCGCTCGCAACGCGCTTGATTCACAAATTGTATGTTTGTACGAAATATTTGCAAGGATGTTCATAATATTATTAAACCAAATGTTTATATGGTAGAAATATTGCAAAAATGTTATAAGAACTAGAAATGTTTTAACTTCAATGTAAATATTTTACGTGATTTTTGTTTTATTTATCAAACAATATGTATATAATGGGTGTGCAATAAAGAAATTAGGTATCTAATTTAATAAAACTGCCATATTGAAAGCCAATGGAAGTTTTTGGTGCAACTCAATAAAAATATAAATTGCGTTTTAGAAAAATAGTACGCAAATTTAAAACATAAATAGTTAAAATCATATTTAAAATTATTCTATAATTTTCTCCTTGATTAAGAGAACTGATCCAGCAGAAGAGTTCTATAGCTATTTTGTTCTATCCTAAGACTTTCAAAATCTTACATTCCTTAAAATTAATCTAGAAAACAAAACAGGGAAACATTTTGCAAATTTATAATAAAAACGATTATGGAGTCATACCATTATTTAACGATTATGATTGCTCCTATCATAAGTTGCCATATTTTCATTGAAATTAGTAGAATACCAAGAGGAGTCTGCAATGTCAATTCTGCGACGATATCATTGTCATAGTGAGGCGAATATTAAAACATATTAAATAGCTGCCACTAAGTAAGTCTTTGTCTAAAATATATATAACTAAATTTTTCGCAACATGTCAAACCATATTTTTCACGACGTTCAAATTAAATTACATAAAGATAATTTTCTTACATCATATTTATTTAATGTTATTTTATAAACGTTATCTTATTATCTCTGTATTAACTCTTCTGCTGGCAGTCAATCTGAAATTATACTCATTGGAGCCCCTGCCTAGGCAGTCAAGAATGATCAAAGTACTGAGTAAAAAATTTTAGAGGACTGATCTAAAACTACTGATTTTTTAGATAAGTCCACTAAAAAATCAGACTACTCATTAATACCTATATTTGTTCTATCTCACCAAGGCGGGTTAAAAATAAATATTGATCAAGCAAAATATTTTTTCTCAAACATGCTTAGAAATTCGAGCATTATTTTGACAACCTTCTTCGAGATAAATAAACATTGCTGTACTGGCCAAATACATACGAGCAGTGGCCGGCAAAATTTGTATGAATACACATCTGTCGTGGTTTAGCGGCCAAATACCTAAATTACATAGTAAACTCATTATCTGTCGTGTAATTTAAAAATGGAACGACCTTTTACTCCGAAACATGGCAACTAAGGAGGTAACTTATCAAATATTTTTATTTAAATTTCGAACTGGCTTGCGAATAGAAAGCTGTTTATTGAAAAAAGAAACAAATGAACACTTTAACGCGGGAAAGTTATTGTTGTTCGTTGTTCGTCATTGATTTTGAAAAGTAATTGTATTTCAAATAAAAAGTTCTGCCTAGGTACAACTTAGTTTTAATTTCTGCGAATTATTCGAGAAAAGTACTATACAAGCCTTGGCCACAACTGGGCATTGATGATTTACACGTTAGTCCATCAATGCCTCATTTGCTGGCCGCAGCAGTAATGTACTATTACTTCACCACTAATCTAAATGAAACATAAATCTTACTATTTGAATTAAACAGTTTACTCAAGAAGTAAGGTTTGTGATACATATAAATTTTCAACCCGCTTTCGTGAGTACACTATGACGTTAAAAACTCCAACAGGTTTCCGTACTATAATTTTGCTACGGCAACACCTGACGCCCATTTTGGCAATAAATTGCACGTATATCACACGTTATTTGTACACGTAATGCTCGTGTCGGTAAATAGGTTGCTTAATAGCCGTTTGTGAGTGAACCGTCGATAAACATTGCATTTGATTTAACAAATACTAAGATACATTTAGGAAGTACTTTTAAAAGTTATCAACAGTATTTCTAAGTGAAAAGTCTAAGCTATGAGGACTTATCCTGCTACTTGTCATGCACTACCTACAAACTATATTTTCCACATTACGCAAAGGTTAACTGGAAGAGAATGCTTGCTAACATTAAGTTCGCCTGAGTACAGATATGTTAATTTTGTGCAGTAAAGAATGTTCAATGAGACAATCAATCAATGGTATAAATGCTGTATAAGCCTACTCCATTTATTCATTTGACTGGTTGGATGGTCGAGTCATGACGTCACATCGGGTGGTTGTGTCCAGCTAAACTGCGTTGTCTGTTACTGCTTAACACAAAGGATTAGCAATCTGAAATGGCAATGGGCAGGACAAATAGCTCGAAGAACTGATGGCCGTTAGGGCAGAAAAATTCTCGAGTGCAGACCATACAATCGAAATCGCAGCGTTGGAAGGTCCCCCACTAGATGGAAAGACGATCTGATAAAGGTTGCTGATAAAGGGGTATGATGGTGATGATAAAAGCATAAACAGAAATTTATATATAGAAGTTAAGTAATGGAATGGTTGGCCCAACAGCGCCTGACCAGCCTACGAGTACATACAATGCATATTGCATTGGTTGTACGTGATGCAATAAGGTTTAAGATCTTTATTTAATTTTCATAAGATAAATCACTTGCGAGAAACAAATTGCATTTATAAATATAGTTCCCAAATTTTGGTATCAAGCATATTATGTAAACAAAACAAAAGTTGTTAGTAAATGTTTTAATAATCAATCTAAACTCTCGAACTCTCTACATGAAAAATGTTTAATTTCACAGATTAAGGGACTCCCAGAATCTACATTAAAAACGACCCCATAATTCAAAGTTCATGGAAAAGTGATTAAACTTCCGAAAATCCCAACGGGGACCACGCGTTAGAATCGCCTGGGTTCGCGGGAACTTTCATATGGATTTATAATATAAAGAGTGTTTAAGAGAAATGCTTTCGGAAGTCACAAATAAATTATATTCATGTTCATTTATTCTTCTTACATGTTTTAGCTTAGATCGTAGGTAGCTAGTAAGTACATATATTACCATACTATCGACCCCAAGACCATGCCGACTGCTAAACACAGTCTTTCACTTTTCCATAGCTTCTTTCCTCTGCGTCGAGAAATGGATTTATACAAAGTTTATGAATATTTTTCGCGCATAGCAGTTAATAATGTACTAAGAGTGATTAACATTTTAACATAGGTTTGGTTCCATAGTAAAAGTTATTCATATTGATGACTACTTCCTCCTTGAAGTATATGCGTTTTCTTATCTTTTTTTTATGCTATTTGTAGGGAAACAGGCTTACGACCCACCTGGTGGTAAGCGGTCACCGTCGCCTATTGACACCAGCAACACCCAGCTACCGTGTAAAGCTAGCACTGTATATTAAAAAAGTGCGATTTAAGTAAACGCGCAAATAAACTTTATTTGGTTTTTATTTGATTACTCTTTAATTTCATTACTAAAGTACGTAGTGTTCGGTATTATTTTCAAGGTATTGTAATTATCTACCGGGTCATATGACTTTTAATGCGAAATTTTAAAAAATAAACGTAATATCGTCAAAAAAGTGTTTTATCATGATACAGTCCTCTGGTAATGATGGTATTGTTATAGAGAAACACTGTACTTGTGTGATTATTGCAAAATCCGCGCATATTTTTACTTTAATCACAATTAAACCATTTACCAGCGTTAACTAATCGAAACTGTCGCACGCGCCTATATCCTTTTGACCCTCCTTTCGGCCCGCGCACCCCGCACTCCGCCCGTGTCATTCGGGTGCATAGCCACTATCAGTTGACCTCCCCGCCAGATTCGCGCGCTGCCGATAGGAATCGCAGCGCACGGGTCTTGGAAGTTTGGATTTTTGAACACTGTATCTTTTTCGCGCGTCAATTTGTTTTGGCAATACACGGCATATTTGATTACCGTGTTTTGGCATGTTGAACCTTATGGATTTCGTGAATACAGTGTTTTCTAAATCGTATTTTCTCAGTGTAGGTTATAGTTAGCAAAAAAAAAAATATTTAGGTACAGTTGTATAAAAACAGATCAAAAGAAAACGATTGAGCTCTGTTAAGGCAAAACACTGTAACTTAAGATACAGTTTATTGGCTTAACACGGTAGCCAGGGTATTGTCGATGCGTTCCCTGCCCTGTAGAAACCTCTTAATATTTCTCTTGAAGCGTGCCATGTCGTAGCCTAACGGGAAAACCTCAGATGGTAGCTCATTCCACATCTAGCATGGGCTAGAAATGATCGCGTGAAGTGTGTGGTGTGCGATACCCAATCATCGCTATGTGGATGAGCTTTATTACGTTGTCGAGAAGTGCGTTGGTAAAATGTCGACAACGGAACCAGATCGAATAGCTCCTCAGAACATTCCCAATTATACCGGCAGTAGTATACACTGAGCGATCCGATGACCCAGTGATTCCAGCATGTCGGCGAGTTTGGGATCGCCGATGATTCTAATGGTTCTTCTCTGAAGGGAGTCAAAACGAAGCAATTTGTACTTTGGAGCTCCGTGCCAAAGATGGGAACAGTATTCTACGTGCGGTCGAACTTGCGCTTTGTACAGCAATAGCCGTTGTTATGCCGTAAAATACTATTTGGCATGGTTAAGGACTCCAAGTTTTTTGGGGATGAGCATAGATTATCTGCAGCATCATCAACATATCAGCGACAGGACATCACATAGCCAGAGCCACGGATCTTGTGCGGCGCATCCCACGACTTCTAACAACCATTATCAAGTCGGCTTTCCATGTAGTGGGAAACGTCCTACGCTGCGCTAGCCAGTGCGTGGTCTCTACACCTTTCTGCCCCAACAGCGTCAGTTCTTCGAGCTATATGCCTCGCCCACTGCCACTTCAGCTAGCTAATCATCGACTATGTCAGTGACCTTGATTTGTTTAGGATCTCTTTATATCTCATTTGATCTTGTAGTTACTTATCTTTCGTAGAATATATTTTATGCAAATTTTGCGCTAAAAATGTTTAAATCGATATTTTAATTTAGAAATGCGAAAGTAACTCTGTTTGTTATCTTGTTTGTTACCTTTTCACGACTAAACGGCTGAACGGATCGTTATTAAATTTGCCAAGGATGACATAGGCTACTTTTACCCGATTATGCAAAAAGAGGGTAATGTTTTTATTGGAAAACCGCGCATACGAAGCCGCGGGCGAGTCAGCTAGTTTGAATATATGTAAATCCATGAACAAATATTATCGTTTCATTTTATTTTTACGCTAATTACCGTGTTTGTGGTTTCGACACTACAACATATGGAATACTATTGGTTTCAATTAATATTTACATTAAAATATTGGCAATTGGCAATTATAATTAATCTTCCTTTAAATCTGAATTCAGGGTGTAATAATTGCTGTATAAAATAATTAAAGTAATATTTGGTACAGCTGTTTAAGTCACCAAACCTATAACCAACGCATTTAAGAAAATAATTACTTAATTTTTAGATCTAATTAGGCTATGCATGTTTCAACATGTACGATTTTAGTGACCGTCGTTATTTTTGATCGAGCGAAGCGAGATCTTCTACCCAACTTGGGCAAATCGGCGTTGTATGTATTTATGTTTGTTTGTCCGAGGATAACTTTCGAAGCGTAGCTCTGATCATCGGTAAATTTAATACATAGGTAGGTAGAGATGGCACAATTTTCGTGTGACTGAATGAAAACTGTGGAGGGTTGTTTATATATTGGGGTTCAAGAGAGGTAAAAAAATGAATATGAGATTATTTGGTCATATGGGACGTCAAATGAAAGATGTTTATTAGTAAATTTTGACCCGTTTTTATTTTTAGTTTAGTCCTTGCAGTTTTTGAGTTATTAGCCATAATAAAAACTGAACTTTGACAAAAAGTGACCCCAGAGTGCTGAAATTTGATAGACATGCAGCTTTAGTGACACAAATATAGACAAAAGTATGAAATCCAGAATGCCTGCAATTTGTACTCCAAAAAAGAGTAACCAATGTTCATGAACTCCCGTTACGTGTAATTTGAATGAAACTGTAGGTCAAGTAATATGGTTATTTATTTCGTGGCACTATTTTGATGGTCAAAGATTACGTGAGATCTCAGTTCGGGGCGAACCACTAGTATACATAAAATTTTACAATATGTAAATCCGTTGTTATAAGTTTCATCATAAGTTCAAATCGTATTATACTACTATTATATACTATACACTGTGGATTTTAATTGTTTTTATTTAATCACTAGCTGACCCGGCGAACTTCGTACCGCCTAACAGTTACTGAATATCGTGTTATAGATTAGCTGAACTTAATTTATGATTTTATGAAAGTAATGCCTACAATGAATACAAAATAAATATTAAGTTCACTACTTTAATAAGATAATAACACAAAAAGAAATAAAAAAGTACAAAAGTTAAGTATATCAATCGCGCGTCAGCAAGACATGATTGAATTAGACTATGTACATGTTATGCAACAACGACATTTTTTGTTTTTTTATCAGGCGCAAGAACAAATAAAGCAGATTATTTGCCGACATGTGAACATGCCATGTACAACTGTCTATGATAAAAACATGGAAATGATAAGCTAGTTACATTTTCCCTAATTCCTAAATACCCGTTAATAAAAAAACACTTCCAATATTACAGTACATTTATAAATTTATCCCCGTTATATTTAACAGGAATCAAATTTTTATTTGTTGAACGAGCGCATACAAAACTCCTCGCTGGAAAATGGCTCAGTACCAAAACTCTCGTTCAGGATTGATTTGACGTACCATGAATCCGGTTTCTCTAAAACCGTGTTCGTCTTTTAACGGTTTATTAAGTAATATAAATAAAAGTATAATAAAAAAATCATAAAAATCTTTATTTGGAACTTAAACAATGGTACAAATGATGTGAAAAACGATGATATCTGCAGAAGTATTAAACTGTGTTGCAGACATCAACGCCCTCCTCCGGGAAATATGCCAATGCTACACAGACTAATGCAGGCTTGCTGTTTTAACAAGGTCCTGCGATAAACCCTCTCTTAAAAATCAAACGCGCGATTGACCAGTGAGAAAACATGTTGCGACATTTGCAAAAATAGTCACAGGAATGAACCCTGCGCGAAAATTTTCACAAGCCCGATGCTTTCACGTTTCCTGCTTATGCATACCTCCTCATTACGACATCATCCAACTGACTTTACCCACTGTCTTGGTAAGGTGAGGTAATATACCTTGTAGTTGTATAAGCGCTTTAACACGACCGCCGCTACATTAAGTAACACTGATTTCTCACTGAGAGGGAGAAAATTAAACCGCACGAAGAAAAAATCTGACTGGCAACCACGAACTTTGAACAATGCATTTGCAATTCCGAATAAAAGTTTTATTCGATTTTCGGTTTGAAGTCGAATGGTTGTTTTTTTAAACTCAATATCAGTTTTATTAAACTTTTCTGTGATCAGAATTATTTGAGCAATGAATATTGCAATGAGATCCTTTCCTATTAACCCACCACCCAAATATGTAGATTAATAGATAGATGGAAAACGCTTTATTGTACACCTCACTTAAATTAACAATTAATATATTTAAAACACATATAATATATATGACGTTTACTCATATTAGTTTAAAACTCAGTCTGGCTATCTAATACCTATTGTATCTGTAGTCAGTCATACCTACATTGTCATGCTCATCCTATGTGTATCGAGCCGAAACAGAGATCCTTTGCGTCTAAACACAACTTTGTAAGCTTATTTAGAGAAAGGTATCCAAGTATTTGATGTAGACAACAAGGTTGTAGTCCAGAATCACAAGATACAATACCCTAGGTATCCTAGAAATATAACTATTTATATAAAAGTGCACTATGTAAACCTTTTTTGAAACAAATACATATTCATTCATTCATATATATAACTAGAAACGTGGAAATAAAATGGCGGTCTTATCGCTAAACGCAATCTTTTCCAAACAACCTTTGGTTATACCTACTGGTTGGCATGAGAACAGTTTTTATAACTAAAAAGGAATAAAGTGTGTACATACATAAGCTTAATAAAATAAATAGATACGAAAACCTACCAGAGTAGGTACAATATATATATAAATGTGATACATAAATATTCCATGATAATATGACGCCTTCGAGACAGATTGGTGAGATTTGGCACGCTAGGGAAAGTTCTGGAAGACATTGGGGGAGACCTTTGCCCAGCAGTGGGATGACACAGGTTGAATAAAAAAAATATAATAAAATAAAATGCTAATAATAAATAAAATACTAATAATAATAATAATAGCTCATAATAAGCTTGTGTTAAGTAATAAATGTGTGGAATAATAATAAATGAAATAAAAAAATACACTAAACTATGAAATAGACTATATTAATACCCTTAATCGACATCCTCGGCATATAGTCGTGAACTATAATAATACTATTTTTTTTTATTATAACACTGCTGTAATACAAGCAAGAATAATGAAAGATAAGAAAATAAAATGCTTCAGCTTTCTAATGCAGACAAATAGTGCTTAAACTATAGCGTTTAAAGATGGGGAGGGATTTAGCTCTAACGAAAGGAGTGAGTAGAGATAGACGGATAGCTTTTAGACTTGTCATAAAAGTTTTTTATTTATTTATTAACAAATAGGAACGCCAACAGCATATTTTCATACACACTGAAATGTTAACACTGAGTTCTAGGACTGATACGTGTGCCCATTATAGGCGTATTGAATTGAGTTAGACAAAATTTTAAGCAACGTAAGATCGAAGATTTCACGAACTTAACAAAACTGTCTACAGTTATAGGTACTCTCACATAAAAATAAAAACTAAAAGAAACAGTTTATATGTACATTACCAACTATTAGTAGATAACAAGTTAACATTATACATAAGTAACAAGAAACGATACTAGTGGTTAGCCCCAAACTGAGATCTCGCAAGTCTTCCATAAAAACCAAAAAACTATTATTTTTTATCTTTGACTATCAAAATAGTGCCACGAAATACATAACCAAAAAACTTGACCTACAGTTTCATTCAAATTACAGGTAACGGGAGTTTATGTTAATTGGTTACTATTTTTTGGGGTAGAAATTGCAGTTATTCTGGATTTAAGGATCTTCTGGATATTTGTGTCACTAAAGCTAAACGCATACCAAATTTCAGCACTGTGGGGTCACTGATGTACCCTGTGAATTTTGTCAAAGTTCTGTTTATATTATGGCTAATAACTTAAAAACTACAAGGTATAATCTAAAAATTAAAACAGGGTTGAAATGTACTAATGAAGACCTTTCATTTGACGTCCCATTTGACCTAATAGTCTCATTTTCATTTTTTTTACCCCTTTTGAACCCCAATATCTCAACAACCCCGCAACATTTTAGGCTCATTTATTTACACCAAAATTGTGCCATCACTACCTACTTATATACTAAATTTCATGATGTTCGGATAAATGCTTCGAAAGTTATCCTCGGACAAACAAACATACATACATACATACAACGCCGATTTGCCCAAGTTTGATTTGGAGATCTCGCTTCGGTCAATCAATTATAATTAATATATCTATAGAAAACTATACTTATCATACATAATATATAAATACATAACAATAAATTTATTCACTTTGTTGCTGATGAAAGTGTCCCTGTGAAAACTTTCTTTTTCTTTCAAAAGTTCGAAGAGTGTAGAAGAATTTTAAGTTACAAGGACTCAGAGGAGCGCAAAGCACGAGGATTATTATGTAGTTTTACAATTAATGTATGTATATGCTTTATTTGCTTTGTAAGACGCTGATTTCAAAGAAACTTTATCTTAAAGCATGTCATTCAACTTGTAGGTACAGATCAATAAATGTTCTAAATACTGTTCTGAAGGCTACTTTTGTTCGACCTCTGTGGCGCAGTGGGCGAATAGCCGGCTGTGATGCAGGAGGTTGCGCGTTCGATTCCCGCCGCGGAACAAATGATGTACAGATATTTGTTTCGGGTCTGGATGTTTTTCGATATATTAAGTATGTATTTACAAAAAAAAAGTATATTAGTATCCTATCAGTTATCTGGTTCCCACAGTACAAGCTCTGCTTAATTTGGGACTAGATATAGCTGTGTGAAATGTCCAGCAATATTTATTTATTTATTTAAAGTGAAAGAACATTTAAAACTAAACGTAAGAGCCTATTAATATCCGCGAGGCCTTTCACAATGAATTCTACTACTCTTCTAGGTTGAGGTATTTTTTTGTTAAAAGACAATAATGGTACTATTTCAACCGATGCCGACGCTGGTCGGCTGCAGCAGCACTAATGCTTTGTAGGCTTACTCAAAGACGTAGGCGTTAACACTAACCATAAAGGCGCTTTTTACAAAACACGATTGTACTGACATTTAGACAATAGCCTTACCCAGGCACCTGATCGAATTATCCACGTGACGTCGAAAGCGTGAAAGCCTCGGCACCGTGTACACCGGACGAACCGCTTTGATACAATAATTGTGCACCGGCCCTAATACAGCCGTTGTGCGGTCACAAAGGGAAATCCGATAAATGTCACAACAGGATGCGACCGTAACAAGCTTTGTATCTACTGTATTCCGTTTGGTATGATTGCTATAAAAGAGGCTGTAATTTGTGTTACATTTTTGTAAGCTCAATTTTTGAATAATTCGAATGACACTTTAACAATAATTCACACCTTTAAAATTAGTTTATAAAACTAATAACCTTAAAAAATAATTTTATTTGGCTATGCATTCGTCCCATAAATTATTATTTTTACAAAAAACTAAAAACCTCTTCAAAGTTACCCTGAATATTTTCACTGAAAATTTAAAAATTATGAGTTTCACACATTCGAATTTCTGCAATAAATACAGTACCTGTATTCCAAATTGTGTGGGATATCTTTAAATCCTGGTCTGATCAACGTGCAATTACATAATAAACTATTATTTATGATCTCCGTTACAATACGCTAATAGCGATAGATGAGCTGTTTGTCGTTGAAGAGTTCTGTAAGGTATCCTCAAAGTCCATGATCAGGTCAGTTGACTACTTATAGATCCCCAAATAGATATACTCTTGCAATTTCCAAAACGATTGATCAATCGCAATACGATTGCGTTCATCCTGACGTTATCATCATATCTTCCATCATATCACCAGTATCTTCGCGAACGCTGAAACCAACTCCAATACGTACTAATGCATATCCAACGCCAATACCTGACGACACTGACGCTTGACGATGCCGACGCCTTACAACGCTGACGCTTGACGACACCGACGCCTTACAGTGCTGACGCATGACGACGCGAACGCCTAACGTCACTGACGTTTGACGACTTGGACAGCCAGGTCCCGGTCTATAACCCCTTTTCGCCCTTTCGGGTCAACGTTGGTTTTTGGGGCGCGTTTTTACATGCGTTTTTCCCTTCGCACAACAAAACACAGCTTTATTAAAACTCAGTTTCATTTTTGATTTAACCATTAAAACCTTTGTGAGTATAAATACTGGCACATATATTTTGGTCTTTTGAAATATATAAGTTAATACTGTAGCTGGCGATGTAGCCACGACCCCTATTCACTATAGAACCTCGTCTCAATTCTACGTGACCACTTTCGAGTAGTTTGTGGCAGTATGCAATGTAGGTATGGCTCGTACAGTCAGCGAAAAGGCGATGTTCATTTTCAATCTTCCACAAATCGTATACGCCTCCAACATCTCAATTCTCATCTCAATCAGAACACTCAATCATAATTCTCAAAAATTTTCACATATAGGTGGTTGTTCTGGGCCTCGTTAATAGGAATTATAATTGTTCATGTACATTTAAGTTACCTACTTTCATTTCAAAGGTCTTTATGATGTTAACTGTTGTTTTATATTAATATTTTATTTTGTTTATAAGTTATGTTTGTTTGCTATTATTTACTAGTTCTTATGTACATACCTACTAATACGCACAGCTGACGTTTGACACAGTTCAAAATCAATCAAAATCATTTATTTCTCAAATCAAGCAATATACATATAACAAAACATATTTATATTAAACTCAATTCAAATTCAATTATTGGCTTGTTCAGTGAGTATTGGCGTGCAGTACTTACACTAAGTACAGGACTTATGCTGTAGGCACTGCTTTACCTTCCATACATAAATCAGTTGTTTAGCCATGTTGTGGTTATATAATAATTATTACATTCTGGTTGTAATTGTGTATATTATACTATGCTATTTTATTTTATAATTATATTAATCACTATATTATTTATTTATATATAAGTATATTAATTTTAACTATTTTATTTATCAGCAATATTTCAATGTTTAAGCAATATTTTAAAGCAAGATTTTACGTGTATAATATTTTGTGTAATTTATTTTATCACTTTCAACAATTCTTCAGTTTCCTCATACCCTAGATTTAGAAGCCAACCAAATAAGGAATTTTTACATTCTTCTTGGTTCATGTGCACCAAATTTGTTATTACCTTATTGGCTTTATTATACAATAGAGGACCTAAGAACGCTTGTTGACGTTGTGCAAACACAGTTTTAACCGTTGGTTTAGGCAGGATTCTGTCTTTTCTTCTACTACCAGAAGACAGACATTTACATCTACTTTCTTGTATTGAGTTATAACAACATTAAAAATATACAACTTACGAACGGCAAGCACTTTACAGTCATTGTACAGGTGTGTCACAGTTGCTGACCTTCACGCACAAAAATGGCACTACGGAAGACCAGCGCTGTAGTGATGTAAATTTTATGCTACTACAGCATAATGATGAGTGGCGACCCTTTTTTCTTTCACATTACCAATATATTATATATTGTGTTAAATGTACCCTTGTGATGTAAAATAAACATTTTTTACTTTACTTTTACATCCTTGATCATTAAAGTTGCTGATCTAAAATTAAAGCAGATTAGTGAAACTGAACCCAAAGCAATCCTTTTGCTTTCACCGAGTTCTTCAGCATTAGTAACCTTTCAATGGTCACTGTATTATATAGCCGGAGCAGATCTTACTTTAGATTTTTCAAGGTGCGATAACATTTTGATGGACATTTTCACAATACAATTTGTAAAAATGTTTATTGACTTTTGCCGCTGAGTGTGCGTATGGAATATGTTTGAAGATCTCGTTTCATGCCATTTATAACAGCGTTTTGGGTATAAGAGACATTGAGGTGGAATTTCAATTGTAAAATCTAGTTTAGTAAAGTGGGTATTTTGATACGTTCTTGTACATGTTCTACTCCATAATAATTGTTCTGTCGTGTATGAAATTTAAATATACATACAATATGTTTAAAGCAGGTAATTTATCCGCAAAAAAAATCTTCATCTTTGTAATGACCGTTAAATTAAGTATGTTATAGTTTTTTTTTAAATAAAATTATTTCACTATAATACTTATATCCCCCACAAATAGTAGGTTTGTACCAAGAGTTTCTGCAATGATAAACATAGAATTTTGAAAAGTCGTAGAACAAACATTATTTGCGTAAGTGAGGACAATGACCCTCTTTATGTAGAATGTTATTGTATGTAAGCGGAGTCTACGAGCTACGGCGTAGCAGTTTCGTAGCAGATGCGTAGCAAACAAAGTTCTCCAACAAACTAATCTCGGGAAATTAAACAATAGGCTTTCATAAAATGTTAACATAAAAATACGGCTACAGAACCTACGTTATGATGTTCATTCACAACGATCATAATTATTCTTTTTTTTTCTTTTTTTTTAGCGTGCCATTATTTCTATTTATATTTTATTAGATACTCGTACGTACTCGGCCACATTGATGGCGTCAAGAGGAGCCGTATTCAAAACTACCAGGTATTCGTTAACAAGAAGAAGAAAATAATTATTGATAGCTTATGTAAATAAAAGACATTTACATTCACGAGAAACGCGACATAGTGGTCGGCCGAGAAAGCGAAGGACGACCCGGATGCCTTGGAGAGAGGTTGGTACTAAACTAAGAATAGAGATGATTGAAGGGATTTGAGCGGAAAATACAAATTGAACTCAGGAAATCTTAATGCTAGTAAATGCAGCATCTGTTGCTGTGCGTTTTGTGCCCAAACACCTGCACGATGGAAGACCTAAAAATCGTTTTACCTTGCTATATATGTATTCATGCATAAGGTAACGCACAAACACCTGTCCAAAATCATATAAGAAAACCAAACAAGTTCGAGCCTTAAAAAAACCTAAATACATCTAAAACTAAGAAGAATAAGAAGAATGCTCAAAGATATAACGCGAGGAAAAAATAGCTATTTCGTGCTATTTGTTTTATGAATTAATAATAAATACATACTCATGAACAGTTTCTTACTATTACTTGTTTCTAGTCTTGCCTATCTTCTTTTAATATAGTCAGGTGTATATACACTCTGTTAAGGCATTGCAGTGTAAAATTGTAACTAAAACAAGTCTAACAATGCACCATTGCAGTCCAGACAATGCGACAGCAGTTTCAAACGTAATTGTTAAACGAATTACAAAGGCGCCTTCAACGTAATTCACGTGTTTAAATGAAGCAGGTTGCGTCTCGAGGGATATTTCGGTACGGCAAACCCACAGAACTATATTTGCAAGGTTTTATTAGAAAACGTATACCGGGTGTAATTGAAGCTAATAATTAAAACAAAATTGTTTTTGTTTGATTCGTTTACATATGGACCAGTCACACAATTTTCATTTAATTGTTATTAATTTTGCTAGGAGAACGAATGTCGTGTGTATTATTAAATGAATGATTTATGAACAACTATAGCTTCCGCCCACAGTTTTGCGCGCATAGTTTGTTTGTAAAAAGGAGCCTATTTTTCAATTCAGTACATAATTTATTTGTATGCCAAATTTGATCAAGATTGATCTAACAATTTAATCATGAAAATGTAACAAACAGACAGATAAACTGAGAGCTACATTCGAATTTTTAACAATAAATGTGGATTTTCAGTAGAAAAAGGGTGTATTTATTGGTATTGTTATTTATAAATAATTTTTTATCACTTTCCCCTTATTCAACCGATATGGTATGTGAATTGTTACAAATTTTGTTTGTATAGGGTAAATGTGCTTTTCCACCGGCTAGGCAAGGAGATTCTCCTATTATATCTTTGGATGATGAAAATATATATATAAATGGTCTGTATTGGTGAAGATGTGCGTGACGAGAATTTAAATATTGAACCGTATTGTTGCATAGATAGAGTGTATATTAACTCGGCAACGGAAACACGATTCTCGCGATGGCTCTCGTAGTTTCGCGCGTGCTTGCGCGAGCTCCCGATAGCTATTAATATCAATCGCGAGATTGTGGGATATTTACAATATAAGACCGACTAAAAATAATTATAGATTATAATGCTGTGAATTGCTTTCTTTGTTTCTAGTCCACAATCTAAGGTCCATGTGGCGCGAGTTTCCGATTGCTATTAATATTATTCGTGAGCTCGCGATAGCTTTAATGAAATTAAATGGTGAGATTTCAATTCTCGCTGCTTCTCGTCTCGTCTCGCTTCGTTGGTAGAAAAGCACCTTAGTGGTAGAAAATTTTCGTACCCGTAGTATTTTATGTATCGTACTTATATGAGTTTTAAAGTTGACGTGAATATGGAATATGGGAATATGGTTTGATCTTACCAAGAATATAATAATCCCAACGATGGATCTTTTCGAATCCCTTAAACAGTACCTACGCAGACTAGTATAAAGATATTCCACAAGGGAATCCACAGAAGCAAGCCCAAGCATTGTATTTATACTTCTTAAAATGTAAGTTTATAAGTCTGTATACATCGTATAGCGTCGTTTTTGTAGATAAACAAGTCAACTGTATTGCCATTACATTTATACTTAGCTTAGCGAGAGTATGTTTAACAGGCTGCAATCCTGAGTACAGTATACAGTATAGTGAAGAGGGCTTTACATTTACGATTTTATAAAAACTAGTTCTAACTAGCATAATAGATGGCGTTGTCTTGAGATACACTGGAAAAATATATGGTTTTTATATCACACAATATTAATATTTATCTAAAACCTTCTCACTTTGTCAGATAAACCAACACAATTGATTTTGTTTTACTTTTAAGTTCCTCGGACAAAAAATATGATAACACGACAATTGAATATAAAACATGACCGAGAAACCCCCACATTAAACTTACGTTCAGCGTTTTATAAGGTTTGTTAACATATAATTATTTACTAGTGGTTCTGTGAGAACAGTAAACCTCGCGAGGAAAATGGAGAAAATACGGAGAAACTTGTAAAACTGTGATTGTTGAAAAAAAATTACCTTGGGGGATTTTACAAAAGTACGGTAATAAGTGCCAAAAGACACCTAACAACCGACTGGAGAAGAGTTACCTACTGATAAACTACCTCACCCCCCCCCCGCGTCATATCTCCTTACCTAGAGGAGATAGACCCCTAGTGTTTGGTATCCACACAACTGGAAACAGGAGCCCCACAACCTTGCTCCAATGGATCCCCCCCAACCCCCCCCCCCCCCCACAACCCCGCTCAACCCCAAACCCTCCCCCCTGCCCCTGAGGTGAAATTTTTTCCAGGAAATTAAAAAAAATAGTTTAAATTTAGGCCGGATGTGCTTTACTTCTTATATGCTTAATTCTATACGATTTTTTTCACAACATCTTGTGTAGAATGTAGTTTTTAGTGTGCCTCTCAAATTTGATTGAAATCAGTCGATAAATAACGCTACAGCAAACTTCCCCGCTGTTTTCCCCCCAATCAAAAATCGCGATTGACTAAAAATCTAAATAAATCAAGGAACTAGTGTGCCAATTTGCGTCAAAATCGATTGAAAAATGCAACCTGTAGGCGCGAACAGATAGACTGACAGACGGACAAGAGCATATTTTGGCCAATATCTAAACTGAGATGCTTCGCTCACTCGATCATTTAATTACGAGTATAAACCTGAGCATTCAGACTTGAGAAACCATACGCGTAATATTATTAAACGTGTAACACTGGAGTGTACGCGCAATCACCATACCAAATGATTTAAAATAAACTACTTTTTCATCATACAGCCCATATATTTTTCAATAATATTCAGCCACGAACGTAGATTACAGACGTTTGCAGCTTTTTCATTGCAAGCCTTTGTTATTGGCTTATTCCTCGAATTGAAACCACCAATTGTAGCATACGGATTAATTCTGCACATTTCACAATCAATGAAAACAAAACATTATATCGTACGTATAATTACTCAAATAGTTGATTCAATTCCAATACAAGAAATATGCATTGGATACAGCTTAATAACTCTATATACAGTTCTATTTATAAATGCTTTGTAGCTTCAGTTTTAGTTTTGTTCTGTTTCCGTTCAAAATGAAATATTTCTTTGTCTATATAGGTATGTACATAATTACCTTCTTATGTCTTCAATAGAGATAACATAGTAATTTAAATTATTGTATGATTTTTATAGTGAATACGATAGAAATAAGTTTCCTATTAAAAACACGTGGCTGCTCCGACTTATTTACTCGGTTCTATAAAAGCTATGTTTATGATATTATATTTCTATAGCAGGGGTTCCCAAAGTGTGCGCTGCAGCGCCCTGGTGCGCCGTAGAAAGTAAAGAGGGCGCCGTGAGGCGCTCCTATTTATCAATCTCCGAAAACTAAACTTAGGCATTCGCGGTTACAAAATGAACACTCAAAGATCAATGTAATGCCTTATCCCTGTAATGCTTTTGCATTAAAGAATAAGGCATTACATTGATCTTAAGAAGCGACTTAAAGAAGTCGCTTTGAAAAAATGTGTGGAGATCACCAAATTCACACATCGCATTGACTAAGTTGCTAAGGTATTTTATTTCCTATTTTTCTTAAATAATAAATGTTTTCTTATATACAAATATAAAAACTCAGCTTCATATTGTAGATGTTTTAATTTTTGTGCCTATCTACTTAGAGTATCCTTGTACCCTATTTCAACTAGCTAGGGCGCCGAGACGAAATACTAAACCTGTAAGTGCGCCGCGAACTGAAAAAGTTTGGGAATCCCTGTTCTATAGTATTGTTCTAATATTTTAGGTACCTTACACTTTTAAAACATACATTTGCTGGTAGTTAAAATACGTATTTGTTTTAATGATAATGTAATTTGAGTTTCTGTATAATTTTAGTTGAATTTTAATGAATAAATATTTATTTAAAAGATGTTGCATATTATCTTAAAAGCCCACAAATCATCATAATCTGTTATGCGCATTCATGCCAGAGACACACATCCTTACACGAATCAATACACATATAAATACACCCTCACTCCCCGTCACGCACGCACCGAGACGTTTAATATCAGTTTTTTTTATGTCTCTTGAACTTTTCTAGCTCTTGAACTTTTAAAATTTTTATCAAAACATATAGGTTAGTAACTATTCTGTCTTATAGCTTAACTTATTCACTAGATATATTTATTGTTAAGGTATAGCGAGGTCTCCTAACACAGGTATTTAAACATTTAAATGGAGATCTCTCAAACATTTGTATTAATAAATAAATAAAAATAAAATAAAAACGTTTATTTTCCCATCACAAATAGGTTTTACAGAAGATATAAAAGTAGGCAAGTTATGTTACAGTAGGTAGGAAGGAAGTTAACTTATTGATTACATTTAGTAAGCCTACATAAAAACCTGTTTCGTGAGGGACTGGTGCCTGAGATAGGTTTAGAAAACCTGTATTACAGGTCACCAGTGCAATTAATAAATGAAATAAATAAAATTAAATGAAATGATGAATTATGAATATAATATTATAATTTATTATTTTAATGAATTGATTATGTTACTAAAATAAATATTTTGCATTTGTCGTGGCACGCAGCTACTGCGATCAAATCAAAAACAGCCCATTGATAACTCAACTGTTTCTTTAGTATTTTAAATAATGATACAAGCTTCCGCTTCTGGTTTCACACACGTGGTTTGTCAAAAAAAACATAACCCTCCCTTTGCGCACTGGGGATAGTTTAGTTCGAGATATATCATGACGTGGATTAGAACATAGACTACTTTTTTTTGAAAAATCGCGCTTGTGAAACCGTGAGCGTAAGCTTGTATTGTTTAAACAAAACATAAGCTCGTAAAAGAGCAACTTGGTGCGAACGAAACGTTTCATTGTTTTGCTAAGATATTAATTGCTTGAATAGCTACATTAATCGATAGGAATCAATGGGCCGTGAATGTGCCGCTCGAGATTTGCCCGGTTGTAACATGAATAGGAACCTGGTATGTACGTGTATTCGTACGATATAAATTGAATGAGGATATTAATATCACATTGTTCAGTTCAATTTAGATTTGTTCATTGAGATAAACGATTCCATTTCGATTCAGATAATGCTAAAGTACGAGTATGAGCTGTCTCGGAATTTGTAGAAATTGTAAAAAGCTTATAGAAGACTGAGTTTAGTTCGCGGTTTCGTTTGTGGTGCTGGATAGGTAGATACGTAAATAAATAAATAATGCCAAACATTTCACACAGCACTATCTAGCCCTAAACTAAGCAAAGCTTGTATTATGGGAACCAGATAACTGATAGAATACATATATAAGTACTATTTTTTTGGTATTATGCTCATGTTGTCCGGTCCGAAGATGATGAGCCTGGATTTACTCTGTAGTACGATTTATTGTTCTCAATATCACTTACAGGCGTTTAAAACCAGCAAACAAAACGGAACGTATAGTCCCAGTGCTGCTAGTTGCCACTCTCTGGAACTAAACCTCATTCGGTTTTTTGTACTCGCGACGTCACTTCGTACAAAATTTTTAAATTGTTATATTTTTCGGTTTCATAGTGAAAAATTGTGAAAATGAAAAGATCAAACGGAGTAGATAAGGAGCATCTACTCAGAAAGATCAGAAAATTGGAAAAAAAGATACGAAAGCTTCCAGTTTCGGATGAAGGTAAATCGTTACAAACGACGCCATAGTTCAAAAAGTGTTTTTTCTAGTTTGTGTGTGTTCTTGGGAGTAAGGATCCCTTTCCAGGCATCTACCGGTATACTACAAACGATCTGGGGGCGTCCTGTAGGGACGAACGTGATCCATCAAGACTTTTAATGGCATTCCTGTGGGGTTTTGCGCCAAAAGTTCTTGTGTTTGTATTTGTCTATAGATCCCTTTCCAGGCATCTACCGGTAGGTATACTACAAACGATCTGGGGGCGTCCTGCAGGGACGAACGTGATCAATCAAGACTTTTAATGGCATACCTGTGGGGTTTTGCGCCAAAAGTTCTTGCGTTTGTTTTTTGTCTGTACTTATACCTTTTTTACAAGTATTGGTCAAGGGCCGTCCGGAAGGGGCGAACACGACCAAACAAAGACTTTTACTGGCTTATCTGTGGGATTTTGCACCAAAAGTTCTTTGTCGCCTTTGCTGGGGCGAACATGTCCAATCCTGTCACACAGTACATGATCTAACCTTACATTTTATTTTTTGTTGTGACTAACTGTGCTGTGATCTTCTTTTCTCATGGCAATACCTACTGAAAATATTCTGTTCTTACAGAAGATGATGAGGTTGATCAAGATCTCCTTCTCTCGCCTGAGAGGCTGGATCATGAGAATGAAATGTTTCCATTGGAATCTCCTACAGAGCAAATTGAATTAATCAATGAGAAATCTGATGATGATCCAATGCTAGATGAAAGCATATTAGAAATATTAGGAGAAGTTCAGACAGAACAAAAAGGTGCAATGTTGCACAAAGAAATAGCAAACAGGTGGATTGAGATTATTACTAATGGCCTGAAAAAAGAGGAGAAAGAGGAAATAAGGAAAAACAACCTTCCTTTTGAAAATTGCAAAGAATTAATTGCACCAAAATTGAACCCGGAGGTGAAAGCGGCATTACCAGAATCTTCCAAGAAAAGGGACCAGATTATTGAAAACAGGCAGAGACTGATTTCAACTGCCCTGTCATGCCTTGGTTCTGCCTTGCAAGGATGTATCAACAGTACAGATCATAAAGAAATTTTAAAAAAGATTAGCCAGGCATCTCGGCTCCTTTGTGAGACCTTCTATTACGATTCCAAGGGCCGAAGGTCATTGATTCTTGGCTGTATCAATAAGGATATGAAAGAATCATTATTGCAAACCAAACCTCAAGAATATTTATTCGGAAATGATCTCTCAGAACAGATCAAAACTGCAAAGAATGTACAAAAGTCAGTTCAAGATTTAAAAGTACCGCAGAAGAAAAACAATATGGGAAACCGTAATGCAGAGAATGCAGGTAAAAACAATAATACAAGAGCTTTAAACTGGCGGGGCCCTCGTCAGGGTGCATACCCCAGAGCACAAAAACCTGTGGCTGCAGGGGGAGCAACACACAGCGGGCGAGGGCAGAAAAAGAACGAGAGACAACAGGAGCGGCTACCATATCGCAATGCAAGGAGATAAGTGAGGTAGGCAGATTAAAGTTTTTTTATGATAATTGGGAGCTTATCACAAAGGATGATACCATTCTTGAATGGGTGAAAGGGTATAAAATACCTATACACAGGGTACCGTACCAATCATCAATCCCAATTAATAATAACTTTACTGATTCAGAACTCTGCCAAATTAGATTGGAGATTAATAATTTGTTAAATAAGCAGGCTATTGAATTATGTCAAACTGAAAATAATCAGTTTTGTTCACCTATTTTTTTGGTGAAGAAACCTAATGGTACTTTCAGGTTCATATTGAATTTGAAAAAATTAAATAAATTCATTGACACAGAGCATTTCAAATTAGAAGATTATAGGACAGCATGCAGGCTTATACAACAGAATGATTTCTTAGTATCTTTAGATCTCAGAGATGCATATTATATGATAAATATACATAAAGACAGTAAAAGATTCTTAAAATTCTATTTTGAAGGAAAATATTATCAATTTAGAGTCCTTGCTTTTGGATTATGCACAGCACCTTTGACATTTACAAAAATCATGAAACCTGTGGTTGCTCACTTGAGAAAACAGGGTTTTGTATCAGTGTTGTACCTGGATGATTTTCTTTGCATAGATAGTTCTTTGTCTGGTTGTAAACAAAATATGAATGCCACAATTGAATTGCTGTCCAAGTTAGGGTTTGTAATTAATAAGGATAAATGCAACCTGATACCATCAAAAACATGTACATTTTTAGGTTTTATTTTTAATTCTGCTAATATGACCATCAACATTTCTGAAGAAAAGAGGTTAAAATGTTACAAATTAGTTAAGGAATTATTATACAAGGAGAAGGTTCAAATAAGGATATTGGCTCAGACAGTGGGAACATTAGTATCAGTTTGTCCTGCTATTAAGTATGGGATTCTTTATACAAAAAATCTTGAATGAACAAAATACTTGGTATTGAAACATAATAACGATAATTATGATGGTCATACTTCAATAAATAACCAATGCAAAGGAGATCTGCAATGGTGGGCCAATAATATCAAGACATACGGTTGCCCCATTAGGAAAAACAATTACAAAATAGAAATTTTTACAGATGCCTCATCAAAAGGCTGGGGGGTGTCATGTGGGGCCGAAACAGCTAATGGTCTGTGGACAGAAGATGAAGTTAAACTTCATATAAATTCATTAGAGTTGTTGGCAGCATATTTTGGCTTAAAATGTTTTGCTAAAGATCTGAAAGACTGTAACATATTGCTGCACATAGATAATACTACAGCTATTTCATACATAAATAGATTAGGTGGGGTTCAATATCCTCATCTACATAATATTGCCAAAAAGATATGGCAATGGTGCGAAACTAGGAATATTTGGATCTTTGCTACATATATTAATACCAAAGAAAATGTAATAGCAGATTTTGAATCTAGAAAAGAGTTAGGTCACACAGAATGGGAATTAGGAAATAGTTATTTTGAAAAGATTGTTTCCGTTTTTGGTCAACCTTCAATAGATCTCTTTGCTTCTAGAACAAATTCTAAATGTCAGTCATATGTATCGTGGCATCCAGACCCTTTCGCCTGGGCAGTTGACGCTTTTACTATAAATTGGTCAACTTTTTTCTTTTATGCTTTTCCTCCTTTTTCAATGATTCTAAAAACCCTGGAAACAATTATTTCAGAAAGATCAGAAGGAATAGTGATTGTTCCTTTCTGGACAACACTACCATGGTTTCCAATTTTTAAAAAGCTCTTAATTTCCAATCCTATGATATTTGAACCCAATAAAGATTTGTTAACCTTTTACAATTCCAGACTATTACATCCTCTTCACCGAAACCTGTCATTAATGGCAGGAATATTATCAGGCAAGCCTTTCTAAGTTCCGGAATTAATGATGAAGCAACAGAAATAATGTTATCATCAATTTCAAGTAATACTCTTAAACAATATTTGCCAAGCATAGTTAGTTGGGCCAAACATTGTTATTCTAAGGGGTTAATAATAACGAATCCCAGCATCTCTGAAATAGTTATGTATTTAACAAGTAAGTTTCATGAGGGTCTATCATATGGTAATTTAAATTCATTACGTTCAGCGTTGTCCCTAATCATTTCTGATTTGGGAAATAATGATAAGATAAAAAGATTATTTAAAGGATTCTTTAGATTAAGACCCACGGCGCCTAAATATAATAATACTTGGGATGTGTCTATTGTATTAAATTTTATAGAAAATAATTATAGTGACAAGAATAGTTTAGAAATAAATACTAAAAAGACTGTAATGCTACTGGCATTGGCTACAGGCCAAAGAGCACAAACACTTTCCTTAATTGAAATTAACAATATAGAAATTAAAGATACCTGTGTTAGTATTAAAATAAATAAGTTGATTAAAACTTCAGCACCTAATAGGTGCCAACCTTACCTAACTCTACCATTTTTTAAAGAAAGAATTGGCATTTGCCCAGCTAAAGCTGTGATTAACTATATGGAAATAACCAAAAATATTAGGTCTACTAATAACTTATTTGTATCCTTAAGGAAACCTCACAAAAGTGTCTCAACCAGTACTATCAGCCGTTGGATCAAGAAAATCATGGAAGATAGCGGTATAGACATTAAAGTATTTTCAGCACATAGTACACGACATGCTGCTACCTCTGCAGCTTATGCAAGAGGTGTAAATATTGATAATATCCGAAGAACGGCTGGTTGGACTGGTGAGTCTTCATCTTTTGCAAGGTTTTACAACCGACCTATCATAAATAATGTGCACTTTGCTAGTGCAGTACTTAATAAATAAGATTGATTGATAAGGGTCAAATAATTGTGATAATTTAGTTAATTATAAAGAAGAGAGTTCTATAGAGAGTTTCTACATGATACTTAATGTTGACTATTGTTAAATCAACCAATTAGAGTTGCATGTTAAATTTGTATTTTTTGTTGTATTATGTAAACAATTTAAAGGAGAATAAAGTTTCTTGATTTTACATGAGACTTTTAACATCTACAGAGTAAATCCAGGCTCATCATCTTCGGACCGGACAACATGAGCATAATTAAATAGTCAAACAAACTTACCCCGGTAAGTGATGTTCGACTGGAATTATGCCAAGTGTTGTCCGGTCCGAAGATGATGAGTCCCACCCAACCCTTAATCTAATACTTAGATGTACCCTTAAAGTAAAATCAAAAAAGCTTATTAATTCTGTAAACTTAATGAGGTTTAGTTCCAGAGAGTGGCAACTAGCAGCACTGGGACTATACGTTCCGTTTTGTTTGCTGGTTTTAAACGCCTGTAAGTGATATTGAGAACAATAAATCGTACTACAGAGTAAATCCAGGCTCATCATCTTCGGACCGGACAACACTTGGCATAATTCCAGTCGAACATCACTTACCGGGGTAAGTTTGTTTGACTATTTAAATATCCATACTAATATTATAAATTCGAAAGTAACTCTGTTTCTCTGTCCGTCTGTTGGTTACGTTTTCATGACTAAACGGCTATAGCAATTTCGCTGTAGTTTGGTATACAGATAGATTATATTTTGACCAGGATTGGGACACAGGCTACTTTTTTCCCAACTGCGCAGAACGAAGGTAATGTTTTTATTGAAAAACATTACCTTCAGCAGTGGGTCAGCTACTATACTTATAACAGGTGTATAGAAAACACCCAAACCAGAAAAAACATCTTAAATAAATTTGTATCACGGCGGCAATCGAACGCGCAAGCTCTTGCGTCTCAGCCGGCTATTAACCCACTGTGCCACGAAAGTCGTAAATGACTATTTATCTCAGCTTTAGTAAAACCAGCTTCTTTAAACAAATACGAAGTAACAGTTTCACAGAATCATAAAATCTATGCACGTTTCCGGTTACAATTCATTTTTATGATGTCAGGTCAGTTGGCAACGACACTCCGGCTAAAACACTGGGGATTCTGCGAATGTGTAGATTTAGATGGAAATCAGATTTCTTCCACATACTTGCCTGCTTTTAGGAAAAACAAGGAAAGAATTAAGAGTATGATATAAGACATGAGTATAGAATTTTTTTTTTTCAACCTATATCATCCCACTGCTGGGCAAAGGTCTCCCCCACTGTCTTCCAGGAATCGGAACAAAAAAAAATACTAGACTTTTACCACAAAAAAAATTAATAAGGAAAATTAATAATAATAAGGATTTGTTTAAACACGCGTTTAACAGTTGTTTAACTTTTTTGTGATAACAATGATATTTTCTGCGTACGTTTTACTAATAAAATGTACAGTTCAGCTTGGATCAAGTGTTCCTAAACTTCAGGATCTGAACATGCTTGAGAATTAGATATTAATTTGGTACAACTTAGGGATAGACGTAGCAACATTAGTTTGTTTTTTTTTTATTTATTTAACAAAAAGTTACATACATAAACATACACAAAGCACTGTACAACCGTAAAGATTTGTCTCGGTGCTTAGGACACTCGAGCCGCTGCACATTATTTAAATAGGTACTTATAAACTCCGTCACCCAAAAAGTATGTAGGTACGCAAACATAGTAAGTCGGCGGCGGCAATTATAAGAGTTATAACTTGTTACGTATAGGTACTTTTAATTTCATAAGTTAGTTCTTAATGAAAAAATGGCACAATAATCCTCAAACAAACAGTTAACAGCTGAAGCAACTGTTAACTTCTTTCAAATTTGTTCCTATTTCATACTATCGGAACTTGCAAGTAGAGTTGCTACGTCTCCGCGCATATAGAGCTAGTTGCGAGTTGCCAGTTGCTGTGTCATTATGTACTTATTTGATTATGTACAAATAAGTACATAATCATTCAATTTAAAATATTATGTATTTATTATCCTTTGCTGAAACTGTTGCCATTAGGTGGACTAGTCCGCCGACTACCTGCTTTCAATGTGACTGCGTCTAAAGCACTGGGTTACTGCGACTGGTTGTGTGTTTACGCGCACGTAGTGAATATTTACTAGCTTATAGATGTACCTATTAGTAGGACATTCGGCGTTTTCTGCAGTAGTAAATGTTATCTATGGATTTCTGTGCACGAAAGTTGTCATATGGCGTTGTAATATTCCTTTTTTCTCGACTGTCGATGAAGTGTTATTCTTTATTAAATAAAATAAATATGGCTGGACATTTCACACAGCGCTACCTAGCCCCAAACTAAGCAGAGCTTGTACTATGGGAACCAGATAACTGATAGAATACTTATATACTTTTCTTTTTGGAAATACATACTTATAATAAAATGAAAAACATCCAGACCCGAAACAAATATCTATAAATCATACAAACAATTGTTCCGCGGTGGGAATCGAACCCGCTACCTCCTACATCTCAGTCGGTTATTCGCCCACTGCCCCACGGAGGTCGTCAAAAATAGGACGTTGGTAAAAAGTGTTGATATAATTATCAGGATATTTTTGAAAGGCCTTGATTTGTTTTTACAAATAACAACCGCTATTTACAGGTAGAGGGATTGTAGGTGGAGGAGATACCCTTAAAAACAAGTATTCTGTGTTTAATTTCACAACATACCGATATGTGGATACACACCACGCACTATTTCAGCTTTACATCACTTATAGTTACTACCGCAGCGTAGTGGGCAAAAAGCCGGCTAAGACGCAGGAGGTGGTGGGTTCAATGTTCCAGGACAAATTATTGTAAACGAGTACATGAGTAACATGGCTGTAACTACGGATGGTTAGACACCGTTTTGTAGAAACTCTATACTTTACTCCTATTGTTGAGCGACCAAAACTTTGCAAATAAATAAACTTCATAAAATTGTCCAGCAGTTGCAAAAAAACTGCAAAAAAACTTGTTGTTTCCACCACAGATCAGAAAGCGACCATTCTCTTGAGCATTACCTTATCAAAAGTGCTGACTTTAGTATTTTCCTGGAGCTAAAGTTTTCTAGACAACTGCACCCACCGTTGTGCTGAAAATGCGGCATTAAAATTCTCACCAGCACATGGCCGTCAAAGCGGTATTAAGTTAACTTGTTTAATCATTTTTACAGATCAGGGGTCCACTTCTGCTTACTTATAGTAAAACAATTATGCAGATATATAATTATTTAACGATTATGATTGTTGTTCCTTTTCTAAGCTGCCAAATTTTCAATGGTATTGCCATAGCAACGACAGCCATTGAAAAACTATTGTGTTTTTAGAATACTATGTGTGTGAATGAACTTTCTCTTTGCGGCCGTCATAACGGTACTTACCGTATGAGGAAAACATACTTAATCTCACAGCATTTCCTAAAAAGTTGTTGCAGCTTTTTACCATTTGCCGAGTGAAAACTTCCGGTACAAACGAGCTGATTTATTTATGAGCTTCTCTTTTCTAGTGATGCTTTTTCTTAAAGAATTTAATGTTTACTTTGTTTGAACCATAACTCTGAATTTTTCTTTGAACTTAAATATTCAAATGTGTTTGGATTTCGTTGTGATAAGGAAAAGTTGATTGAAACATTCAAAGGTTCTGTCAGAAATTTTTGGGTTTTTTCTTTAAAATAAATTAATGTTGATACAGGGTGCTTCGAGAGTATCGAATCAAATCCAATAAAATGCTGACTGTCGTTGCTACAAAGATATATAGTTCCATTCTGGAAATTTAGACTTGGAAAATGAAGCTCGTGGTCGTCCGGAGACTTTGGTCAACAATGATAAATTAAAGGCGATTGTGGAAGCTGACGAAACTCAATCTACAGCTGAGCTACCAGCAGCTTTTGATGTTAGCATCAAAACAATTTTGATCCATATGTGACAAATAGGCAAGGTAAAAAAACTTGATAGATGGGTGCCCCACGAACTTAACGATCACCAGCGCAACGTACGCGTTGAGACCTGCCTCGCGCTGCTCAATAGGCAAAGAAATGAAGGAATTTCGAAACGAATTGTTACGTGCGATTTAAAATGGATTCTGTTTGACAATAGAAAGCGCTCAGCAAGTTGGTTAGATCCTGGTTCAGCACCAAAGCAATGCCCTAAACCAAAAATGACCCCTAAAAAGGTGATGGTCACTGTTTGGTGGTCTAGTGCGGGTGCGATTAACCACAGCTTTTTACAAAACGGCATGAGCATTGCTGCAGATGTGTACTGTGAAGAACTGGAGACAATTATGGAGAAGCTTGCACATCGGCAACCAGCTTTGGTCGATCGGTCGTCCCCACTGCTCCTTCACGACAACGCGCGACCCCATATTCCACATCAGACAGTCTCCAAGCTGCAAGAACTGGGGTTGGAAGTTCTCCCTCATCCGCTATACTCACCAGACCTTACACCTACTGACTATTACTTTTTCCAAAATTTAGACAACTTTTAGTGGGTAAAAAATTCAATTCCCGAGAGGCAGTGCAAAATGCCTTTGAAGAGTTTGTTGCCTCCCGTCCAGCTGATTTTTACAAAAGGGGCATCAATAAACTGCCAATGCGTTGGCAAAGATGCATCGATTACATGGATGGTTACTTTGAATAACAGAAATAAAAACGTTTAAAAAAATAAATACTTTCACTTATTCCATACAAAACGGCAATTTCATAAGTATAAATATATATAAAATATATATATGTAAAAATTTTCAAAATTTTACCTGTTTCATTTAACATCTGGTAATATTTTCTGTGAAATTTTAGGAAAATTCAGCTGTTTAAATGGATTTCAAATGTTGTATAAAGTACAATATACAGGAAACAGTTAATTAAAATTATTTAAAATAGGGTAAGACACCCATTTATTGGCACTTTAAGTGGTTATCCCATAAAAACTTTTAATATTATCATTATAATATAAATTTAATCAAAGAAAATGGATTTAAACTCTTTCATTATTATTAGAGAACGTATTTCAGGGGACTTTATATTAGATTAAGCAGTATTATTTAAATTTTTTTTTAATTTAGTGGTGTTGAGCATGAAGACCAGTCATTGGCATAGAAAATCCCTTTATTGGCAGTGAACGTAACCTATTATTGGCTCACCTGTATCTTACTTTAAGTACCTAGGTATGTGCATAACATAGGTAGGTAGGTAGTTTCCATGTAATGGATTATTTAATTTAGGCATTTAGGTTGCAAAAAAATCCAGGAAGAATAATAAAAAATATATATTTTTATCAAGGAACAGAAAGATGGGTTAGGAACTTTTTCTAATTAAGTATTAATTCTTACAAAATGTCATGAAAATCAAATAAACATTAACGAAACTTAACTAACTTCTTTACTTATAGCTACATAACAATGTAATCAACTGAGATCGTTTTATTTGTATACTAATCATCTAATTCAGTTAACATTTTTTCTATTTCATTCGTGGTGTATGCTTTACTTCCTCTATGTATTCTGTTTATATCAATTAACTCCTGATCATTTTCTTTATTTTCAACAGTGGTAGGTAGGTGGTTCTTCAGCATCAAATTTATAAAATTTATCAGAAAATAAAATCTTTGATATTTCGTCTTTAGGCTTCTTTTTATTTTTGGTTTGTTTTTTTGGCGCCTCTTTCTCTATTTTCTTTCGTTCCCTTTCTTCTTTTTTTTTTCATTGATCTGAAATAATTTGTATTGATTGTGCTTTTGGTATATCTATATTCTGGTCTTTAGAAGTATTATGTATTTGAACACTGTGGGTTTCTAATTCAAAATGAGGTTCTTGTGATAAATCTTCAATTGTCATGTTCCCTTCATTTGAGCACTCTACGATTACTTTAAAAACTATTTCTTCTGAGATAGGGAGTAACCTTGATTCTTCGGTTGGACAATCGTTGATTAATATTGGCATATTTTCGATGTCTAAATTATTTAAGTCTTCCACATCCTTTACAATTTCCGGTTCTATGCCTAGATTTTGCTGTTGAGAAATGTTTGATGATGTGCCGAAAAAATTCCAGATTCTCTTTATCAATTCAATGGACTCTTCTAGTGCTAACTCTCTTTTTTCTATGCAATTAATGTTATTCTTGCCTACTAATTTAATAGTCTTCTTTTGCGAGTAATTTCTCTTTTTCTAGAGGGATGTGAGATGAATTGGTTATTTTTGTGCCTTTAGCTCCGAGGCATTTACTGTAGTCTACTGCATCTTCGTTCCATGGACAAATCCCTGTTGCTCTAAACCCGTTGATAATAGTTTGCGGCTTTATACTTTTTTCTATTGTGACTTTAAGCAATGGCACAAATTGATTCTTAGTTAGTGCTTGGGATGGATTTGTTCTCCGCCATTCTAAGATAGTTTTTTGCCATTCTGTTTTTAGAGGCTTGAATGCGGCAACGTCAGCAGGCTGTAAAAGCCTTGTACAATTAGGGTAAAGTGCAATCAGAACTATCTGCAAATTTGAACAAAGCTCACTCACGGCGTAAGTTAGGTGAGACTTGTGACCGTCTACAAAAAGTATGATTGGAAATATTTTACTCATGCCCTAAGCAATTTCTACAAGGGCTTTTTGTAAATTTTCTTCTGTGTAGACCTTCCGCTTAACCTTACCAATCTTATTTTTTTTTGCGCGAGGCTTCATTTTGAAGATAACTGAAAATAGATAATTATTGAATTATTATTGGCACCCCAAATACTAATTATTGACACTGCTGCTAATAAATAGTTTTTCATATAATTGGCACTCGGCCAACATTTGGAAAAATATGTTCTTAACTTACGACATGCATTTATTTGAAATCTGAATCGAAAAACAATAGGTCTAAAGTATATTTTGCTATAAAAGTCAGTTTATCATTATAACCTAATATTGGCACATGCGCCAATAAAAAGGTTTTATTCATAATACGTGTACCAAATGTTGGCACCGCAAAAAAAATAAAGAAAATGGCCTAAACACTAAAAATCATGATTGAAAAAGAAAGCTAAACAATTAAATAATCGAATTAAACAGTATCTGTAACCATAGTTCAAAAGATTTACGAAAATGATTAAGATTAGTGAACTTCTTACCTTAGCAAAAACACAGTTTTGTTAGTTTTTTTTATAACAGATCCGAGCACGTCAAAACACGTTTTCATTGCGACGCCATCTTTAAAAAGGAAGAATTTCAGTGTTGCCAGTAGTAAAGAAGGTAAATCCTACTATTTTATTACCAGAAAAAATACTGTATTCGTATACTGGTAACCTTATTATTGATAAATAACTGCAACGTGGCAATAAATTGGTAGAGTGCCAACAATAGGTTACCTTACCCTAAATAGTAATAGAAAAATTTGATAATTTTCATGCGTAGAATTAGTCACATTCGAGTTGATAAACTTTTGCAACCTACTCTACGTATACACGCGATAACAATAAAGAGAAATAATACTACTAAGCTATATTAGCATGCATAAAACTTTTTGCACCGAACTAAGATCTCGCGAGTCTCCCAAAACACAAAAAAAATATTCTTAGAGCGACTCGCGCAACGATGCCTAAACGTATTTAGTGGCTAAATATGATTTAAGGAGTTGTCAAATCATATAAATACCTAAAATTTAAACGTTTAGTCGCTAAATACGTTCGGGGTCGTATTGCAAGCCGGCTTTAATCTTTGACTAATAAAATAGTGCCACGAAATGAACAACAATATAACTTGAACCACAGTTTCATTCAAATTACAGGTCACTGGAGTTCATTTAAATTGGAATGTTTTTTTGGGTTAGAAATTGCAGTTATTCTGGATTTCAGACTTTTGCCTATATTTGTGTCACTAAAGCTACACGCATACAAAATTTCAACCCTGTGGAGTCTGGTGTATACCCTGTGAATTTTGTCAAAGTTCAGTTTTTAATAGGTAGGGCTAACAACTTAAAAACTACAAGGTTTATACTAAAAATAAAAACAGGGTCAAAATGTACTCACAAATACCTTTTATTAGACGTGCCACTTGACCGGATAGTCCCATTTTGTTTTTTTTTTACCCCTCTTAAACCCCAATATCTCAACAACCCCACACATTTTTTGCTGCTTTAGTCACACCAAAAGTGTGCCATCCAAATTTCACGCTGATTGGATAAACGCTTCGAAAATTATCCTCGGACAAACAAACATACATGTATACATACATACCTATACATATGACGACCTCCATGGCGCAGTGGGTGTATAGCCGGCTGAGATGCAGGAGGTAGCGGGTTCGATTCCCGCCGCGGAACAAATGTTTCCATGATCTGCAGATATTTGTTTCATGTTTGGGTGTTTTTCTATATATTGTAAGTATGTAGTTAAAAAAAAAAGTGTATATAAGTATTCTGTTAGTTATCTGGTTCGCATAGTACAAGCTCTGCTTAGTTTGGGGCTAGATAGCGCTGTGTGAAATGTCCAGCAATATTTTTGTTTTAATACTACGCCGATTTGCCCAAGTTGATTCAAAGATCTCGCTTCGCTCGATCAAATAGATAAAAAGTCACAAATGTTATAAAAAGTACAATCGGCCAATTTCTCATTACTAAATACTCATTCACTCATTGAGAACACGATAAACAGAGGGAGCTAGAGTAAAAGATATCGGCTGATAGAGACGATTTTTCGATACAAATTTGAACCCCGTGCCACTAACAGTATCTATAGGTACCTAGTTATTCCAGGGCCACTAGAAAAGGTAAACAACAAAGGCAAAGGCAAATCAGGTAACGAGCATTTCCACTGCACAACTGAAAAGGCTTCAGTATTGTGTAGCATGGAATTATTAGCAAAACAAACAATAAAGCTACACTGCCAATAGTTTATTCAAAGAGCATTCTGGAAACAGTTAAGTACTTCTAAAAGAAAAGTCAAGCGTAATTGAATAGCAGGTAGACACGTCGTACGTTTTATTTTGTACAAAAAGTTGATAGCTAGATAGATAATTCTTTAATGCACACCCTAAACAAATACAATTAAAAAGAGCAAACTAAAATATATGTCAATTAGTGGTCTTATTGCTAAATAGCGATCTCTACCAGACAACCTTTGGATGGAATGGACTGTGTGGACTTTACTTAGGGTGTAATGGTGTACCTACTACATGCTTTTTATATGTAATATTAATTATATTAAAATAAAACATACATAAATGAATGAAATTAAATAATAAACACTCATAAAACCTTACTTATACATACATATACTTCTTTAAGAAACATATTAATCTATCTATACGTATAAAACAAAGTCGGATTAGTTACACCGTTTACAACTCAAGAACGGCTGAACCGATTTTGATGATCTTTGATTTGTTGGATTTTTCTCCGCCCCGAATAGCAGAATAACTATTAAAATGTTTGAAAAATTTTCACAAAAAAAATTATGAAGAAAATCATTTTCTCATAGATAGATGCAACTAATGATATCCGATTGATAATTCTACCGGGGCGACGTACATTGGCAGCCCGCGTCATATGCATATCAAAGCGGTACGAAGTTCGGTGGGTCAGCTAGTTTGGAATAAATACATAGATACGTTAAATATCCATACGTTTAAAAATGTACAGACAGAAGTACAGACTTATAGACCAGAAATGTGAAGATTCGTAGACAAACCAAAGTCAATGACATAACCCAGGGAGATTTAAACATTTGTTGAATATGAAATCAGTTCAATATAAGAATCGGTCTTATCGAATTAGTAAGCTGAAGTGACAGTGGGCCAGACTCATAGCTCGAAGAACTGATGGCCATTGGGGCAGAAATGTTCTCGAAAGGAGACTATGCACAGGACAGTGCAGAGTAGGACGGCTCCGCACTAGATGGAAAGACGACCTGATAATGGTTTTTACCCATCTGTGAGTCTACCTCAGAATCGTGATGGATGACACCAACTAAGGAAGGCGTGAAGGAGTGAGTGGAGGAAGTGAGTGAAGTCAGGCTGATGATGTTGTTGAGAATCGGTTTCTTTCGAATTCATTAAAAAGGCGATACTTGTTCTGAAGCACCGTGTACTTTTTGTTTTAATACTTAATTTGGTCGGTCATTTTATATAATCTTTGATAAAAATATAACGTAATTTTTCTTTTCCAGTCATCAATAATTAATATTCAAAATACTCCTCGTAAAATGCTGGACTTCAATTAACGATGACACGATTTATATTCATCTCTTGGATTATCCCGCTTTCCCTCTGTTTTATTTGCATATTTATCATTGTGACTCCATTGACTAAGTTGACTGAATCTTGGAATCGCTGAAATGAAATATTTGATATGAAATTAACATTTTTGGTTTTATTAAAAGCGTGACCTAAATAACGTAGTTCCAAATTTGATATGTACCTACAAATTTGGAACTAAGTTATTAAGGTCACGCTTTTGTAGGTACGTCCCAAATTTGGAATAACGGGTGCAGTGCGGTGCATTTATCGCGTCTACTGAGTTGTGTATGCATCTATAATGTGACAAAGACAACTCACAATAAATGTAGTGAGGCGCGGCGCGGGTTCGAACCTCGCACGTGGCACTTTCGACCTTTCGAAGCCCGAACCGCGTTCAGTGTGTAGAGCTTCTAATAAATGAAATGATGATGAGGTATTGGGGGTAGAAATTGCAGTTATTCTAAATTTCAGACTTTTTTTCTATAATTTTGTTTCACTAAAGCTACACGCAAACCAAATCTCAGTACTGTGCGGTGATTCCCCCTGTGAATTTTGTCAAAATTTAGTTTTTATTATGGCTAATAACTTAAAAACTACAAGGTTTAAACTAAAAATAAAAATGGGTCGAAATGTCCTCACAAATACCTTTTATTTTTTATTTTTTTACCCCTTTACTCTCTTATCTTAACTTACTCCAATATCTCAACAATCGCCCCACAATTTCAGCTCATCAAGTCACACCAAAATTGTGCCTTCACTAGCAAATACCAACCTATATACCAAATTTCACGATAATCGGATAAACGCTTCGAAATTTATCCTCCGGCAAACAAACATACACACATACATACTTACTTACATACATACAACTCCGATTTGCCCAAGTTGATTTGGAGGTCTCACTTCGCTCGATCAAATATCTGAATTAGTGATTTGGGCACCGCCGCCAGACTCTGCGACACCTTTTCAGTGGACCGACTTAACTTGAGCCAAAGTATCGATATAAAATGTATTTTTCTGTTTTCAAACTTTTTAACCGTCATGAATAGCTAAAAGTTCGGTACACTACTTCTGAAACCAACCCCTTCAAAGTCATACTTGTATAAAAAGACCGATAAAGTCGCTTTACTTTCTTCGCCTCAAAACTTGCATAGCGCTTAAAAGTATAATCCCGATAGAGACCTAACTTTTGAATTTTGCAGGTCATGTGCTTATAGTCTTTGGTGATTAAGTTTCAGGACGTGAATATTAGTTTAAACTTCACTCTGACCCTGCACAGAACCTTTCTGATCCAACGGCTATCAGTTCTCCGAGCCATGTAATTATGGTCGACATAATTGATTCCTCGTTCAGTTGTTTAAAATGATGACCGCAATGCGGATTACACAGTGTCTCAACTCAACCCGTGTCAATATATCTCAATAATTCACCATGTAGAACAAAGTGGACGCGGACAATATAATTTAGATCGAAGCTATTAAACCTATAGATTTATCGGTGTTATCGATGCAATGAGGACCTGTCTCCTCGATTATGAACACAGCTTAGTTGGTAGTTAGTATTGTCTTTGTATTAACATTGATTAGTTTATTTATAGATAAGTAACTCAATCAGCTGTTAGGGTTGTCAGATGTAAGTTATTGTTTCTTGGACCTAGGAAATAATATGTTATATCCCTAAACCTAAATTGTGAACGCGTATATTGTTTCGCACCGTAGAAAGACTCGATGTTATAACCGCTTATAGAAACAAGATTTTTTATTGAGACGCATTGTTGGAACCCTTTGAAAAATATCGTGACTTGCGAAGGTGTAATATATTCCATTGTAGACGGGAGTTTACATAATTAAAACAATAGAACAACATTACATCATTTTAAGTTTAAAAACTTTGGGCAACCAAAAAGCTGAAGTGTCTTAGTAAACAGTTTAAACGACCAACACTGATAAAGGAAAAACAAAATTAAAACTCTTTTAGCTTAACAACGTACACTAGCTTTACATAGTATAAAATGAAGTCGCTTCCGCTGTCTGTTCCCTTAGATCTTTTGATTTTGGAGGGGATTTTAATGCAGTTTTCAGCAATAGATACAGTGATTCAACGAAAGTAACTGTTAGTTTGTTTGTTACCTTCTCATAACGAATCGGCTGAACGGATCGTAATGAAATTTGGCAAGAAGATAGATTATATCTTGGGGAAGGACATAGGCTACTTTTTACCCGAAGGTGCAAAAGGAGGGTTATGTTTTTATTGAAATACCACGAAGCCGCGGCCGGGTCAGCTAGTTTATTTATAAAAACCAATGTAGATATAATGTATGGACAAATGCTAAGAAGTTATCAACTTGTTAGTAGCCTGAGTTATTAATAATAACCAAGGCTAATATCAGGTTCTTACGTTTAAACATAGTTAAGGAAAGATGTCGGAAACCAAATAAAAAATAACCACACTATTCGCATAATACTATTCTATAGTTAAAATAAGTAAATAGGATTGTGTGGTTTTATGAATTCACGGTAAAAGTGAAATTTTGTTTCACATTATAGACATTTAAGTAAAAATTTTCGTTGGCACAAATGGGTAATAGTCTATACACTACACGGTCAGCTGATGCGAACTATAGGCGCCGCCATATTAGCCTCGGCTGCTCTGACGAGCGCCTTTCACTTTATCCCTACTCCGCGGCCGACCGTCACGCGACATGCAACACACAGACCCATAAGATTGAGACGATGTATTAAAATTTTCACTTTAAAAAGTTTGTATAATTATGAAAGTATGTTTAGGTAAGAGTAGTAGATATTTTGGTTAAAGGGCTCGTCCAGAGAAGTACTACCATCATGCCTATTCCTGCCGCCAAGCAGCATTGCTGTGTTTCGGTTTCAAGGGTACGGTTGCCGGTGATATAACAGGAACATTAGAGTTTACACCTGTATGCCTCAAGTTGATGGACGTAAAGCAGTGCATTGTAGGGCACGTTTCTAAGATGCGTGACCTACGAGGCAATACTTTGGCATAGGTGGTTTGAACTCCAAGTGGTATAAAAAATAAAGGTAAGTGTGTAGCTTTACAAATAGTATTCAACGTACGTTTATTGATAAGAATTTGATGTTTTAAGAAAATATTTAAAGTCTTTAATTAATTTTGTATCTATCAGCCCTAGCCACAGAACAACAAATAGCTACTACGCCATACCACACACAATCAGGTTGCGGTTAATATTCGTGTGCAATCTAGCACTAATAATCATTTCATGTATTATAAATGTCACGTCGCTTGTTCTAATTGTATCAAAATAGTAACTTCCTGATTGGCAGACTATACATGACAGATTTAATCAAAATTGTACCTGTAGAGGTCCTACCCAGGCTTCATTGATAGACTCGGTACTGTGCAAAAGTGGACTGTATTTATTTTTCTTCTTAGTTGCTAGTTTACAAGGTATAAATCGCGTTCTTGAATGATCACAAATTTCTGCTTGAAAACGGTCTATCTTTATACAAAACTACTCCTCGCCCTAGCCATGGTGCGGGGATCGTAATTCACGCTTTCACAAATCATGTTATACAATTCTTAATACATCGAAGTTTCCAGCAAAGTTAGACGGGGACTTACATGTAGCTATCTCACTCTTTTGACCTTTACAAGTTTAAACTGTTACAATCTTAGCTACCTGTTAACATTTGAATCTGATTCGATCTTATAACTACCTAATACATTTCAAATCTAGATTCGATCCTTCCCCGTCTTTGATCGTCCGTTACAGTACCGATGTTGACCTCTTCTCCTCATCCAAACAATCGTTCAAACGCTGTGTTTCCCTTAAACTTATTCATTCCCGAAATAATATATTTATTTACTAGCTGTTGCCCGCGACTTAGTACGAGTTACACTACTAAATATGTAGGTAGCCGAGAAATAAAGCTAAACTCGCTGTTGCAACTTGACTTGACACCCCATTTTTATCCTATGGGACCTGATTTAGGGGATAAAAAGTAGACTATGTGTTAATACAGGTTATAATCTACGTACTTACTAAATTTCATCAAAATGGGTTCAGCCGTTACGACGTGATTGACAAACAAACAAATACATAAACGAACATTCGCATTTATAATATTAGTGGGATACACACACTGAGACTCACACACAAACGGTATAACCTACCTAAGCTAGAGAGTGGTAAACATTTATTTATTTATTTATTTATTTATTTATTTTAGAAACAACATCATTACAGGTTTTTTTTTTAAGCCCTAAGGCGATGCTATGTCTAGGTAACTTATGTTAATTAATATGACAAATACAAATTCAATACAAATACTATAGATACTACACATTTGGGTATACATTATATTATACATTTACTTTCAATGACGACCTGTGCCATTTTTAAGAGTTTCGGCAGGTTTTGGTAAAATATGTCCACGCTACTTTCGGACAGGATATTAAGCAAGTTTATAGCGAGTGACATGGGGGCAAACTTAAGTAAGTTGGTCCTACAGTTGGGCACCTCAAGCATAGCGGGGCGGCGGCGCGCGCCCAAGTAGTCGTTGGGGACGCGCAGCCGCAGCGCCTAGGAACATCTAGGAAGAACTAGTATGTATAAAAAAATCTAACTTCATTTATTTTGCCGTCGAGAATTAAATAAAATAAATATGAACGATGAGTTGTTTGTTCCTTTAACTGGTTTTGTAAGTTAATAAAATATTTTCTAAAATAAATAAATAATTAAATAAATATTGCTGGACATTTCACACAGCGCTATCTAGCCCCAAACTAAGCAGAGCTTGTACTATGGGAATCAGATAACTGATAGAATACTTATATACTTTTTTTGTAAATACATACATACTTATTAAGTGCTGCTTAATTAGGAAAGTAGCAAAATAATACAATTTCTCATCTGTATGTTTCCGGGTACCGGGAGTGCAGATACACATAAATAGACGGAGTTTGTTGATAAAATTACAAATTCTTTGTTATGTTGTTACTATTATATCCTATATTTGGACGCAGGAGGTAGTGGGTTCGATTCCCGCCGCGGCACAAATGTTTGCATGATCTACAGATATTTGTTCCGGGTCTGGTTATTTCTCTATATATTATAAGTATGTATTTACAAAAAAAGTATTTAAGTATTCTATCAGTTATCTGGTTCCCATAGTACAAGCTCTGCTTAGTTTGGGGCTAGATAGCGCTGTGTGAAATGTCCAGCAATATTTATTTTATTTATTAATTGGTGATCTCACACTATTTATTCAGATGAAAGTAATAAAACATTTTTCTAAAGAAACAGAGTCTAAAAGAATCAAACCATGATAGTTATATTACTAGCCAAAGACATCTGCAAAGCTTGGAGCCGCGCCAACTCCAAAATTGGACTTGACGGAAGATTGGTGTGATGCCCTCTGCGCCGCACCACTATGCCGTAAATTGCAATAGATGACTTCAGCACTACTGTCCTTAATGACCCCCATGGCACAACCCTTCAGCCAGTTTTACAGAGGCATGGTTTTGATTCCTATCGCAGGACAGATGTTCACATGATCAGTAGTTATTTGGTCCGGATCTGGGTGATACAATAGTGTTAGTTGTTGTTGTAGTGATTGTTGTTAATGTTGAGCATAGCATAGATAGCATTTCTTAGATATCGAAATTGGTATAGTATTATAATAGTGTAATCTATCAAACCGTTTTCTTAAATGCTATTGATTTTATGATTAAATTGAGCATATCTTTTAAATGCCGCTGTCTTTTCTTAGTATCAAGAAAATGGATGAACAAATCATAATGTAAAATCGTTATCTCGGTAAGATTTTCGTAATGCATAATTTGATGATCACTTTGTGATCAATCGAATCTAAGCACGAATTACTACGAATACGAACTAATAGAATCCATATAATATCCATCATCGATCTTGCTCCAAAACTAAAATCCAACCCCAAAACTTTCTGTATAAATCGAATAGTTACCCGTAATTTTACCCAAAAACATGGCTGCGTATCCACATTGTATACTACACTATAAAAAATGTTTATAAAATATACGTAAAATATTATTAAGTCCATTTTTTCCATCATAAAAACTGAGACCCGAATTTTGAAATATTTGTTGTTAGCTTATGTAAACAGTGTTCGTCGGGCTTTCAAAATACTTTACTAGTACAAGTTTTACGAGTATAAAGTGTGAAGTGATTTCCAACCGTGACGTCATATTATTTCTACAGTAGTCTTCATAGTAAAATATTTCCGGCCTCTGTGGAGAATCCTACTAAAATATAACTAAGTGAGACCGTATTCAAATTTAATCTACAAACTATACCCAGCGGACGTCCGAACTAAGGTGAAGGGTCCGAAAAATTTCGCAAAGCGTACTCGACTGCCGTACATACAAATTATACATATATTTATTTATGTAGGCAGCCGAAACTACTTTTAACGTTAAGGTGGTCAAATTCGTAGAATGTCCAATTCGCAAAACGTAATATAATTGATCAAGCGAAGTGATATCCCCAAACCAACTAGGGAAAATCGGCGTTGTATGTATGTATGTTTGTTTGTCAGAGGTTATCTTTCGAAGCGTTTATCCGATCATCGTGAAATTGAATATATAGGTAGGTAGTAATGGCACAATTTCGGTGCGTCTAAATGAGCTTAAAGTGTGGGGGGTTGTTGAGATATTGGGGTTCAAGAGTGTTAAAAAAAAAAAAATGGAACTATCCGGCCAAATGGCACGTCTAATAAAAGGTCTTTGAGAGTATATTTTGATCCCATTTTTATTTTTAGTTTAAATCTTGTTGTTTTTATGTTATTAGCCTTTATAAAAACTGAACCAAGAGAAAATGAACAGGGTACACCAGTGACCCCACAGTGGTTGGTAATTTGGTATGCGTGTAGTGACAAATATAGGGAAAAATGTAAAATGCAGAATAACTGCAATTTCTACCCCAAAAAAGTGTGACCAACTTACATGAACGTTATTCATTTCGTGGCACTATTTTGATAGTCAAATAATATTTTTTTGTTTTATGGGAAACCCCCGAGATCTCAGTTCGGGGTGAACTACTAGTATACATATAAAATACAGGCACCGTGGTTCAAAAGTAGCAGCGCGATGGGGGACCCCGTGACCAACCCGAATCACCCCCATGTATGTTCTACGATTTTTTATAGTTCAGGAGCTATGACTATTTGTGTGTCCTGATTTCGACAATTTCTTACGGAAAAAGTTTTACGTAGAATTATGATTATGTAGCCATTGGAATAACTTGACGAATATCGCCCTGTATATAAATATATATATAAAATAGTTCGGACTGACATAATAGATTGGCTGACTAACGTTGGAAGCCGCAAAGTCAAAACGTATTTTTTCTTTTTTTGCAGTTTATTTGTTTATTCTTTATAGTACACAAATAAATTTATAGACAAAACAGCTTACAAAATAGGCACGTACAAAGGCAAGCTTAACCCTAATACGATTTTTTTTCCAGCAAACCTTTGAAGACAGAGATAGTTGACTATAGTGGTGGGTTCGTGCACAGAAAAGGACATTGTAGTAAAGTACTAATAAATACCTAAGGTTATATATAATATAACCATATTAAATACAATACTTATACATATTAAAAATAATACCTATAAACTATACCTACATTTTAGATAAACATAATACATTACACAAAATATACGTAAGTCTATTATTATAAATAAGGGAGTTATCACGTACCGTCTTATCGGTGTTTCGACCGACAATGTTTCGGTTCAACCCGTGACCTTCATCAGGGTGAGTGCGATCCGCTCCGAATAACGTCTCGACTCGCACTAGATAAGACGGTACGTGATAAATCCCTTATTTATAATAATGATTGAAATAAATAACGAAAGTTTTCTAAGTAAAATATACGTAAGACATTATACATAATATACCCGCTTTTATACATAATAAATAAATAAATATTGCTGGACATTTCACACAGTGCTATCTAGCCCCAAACTAAGCAGAGCTTGTACTGTAGGAACCAGATAACTGATAGAATACTTATATACTTTTTTTTTGTAAATACATACTTATAATATATAGAAAAACACCCAGACACGGAACAAATATCTGTAGATCATGCAAACATTTGTTCCGCGGCGGGAATCGAACCCGCTACCTCCTGCGGCTCAGCCGGCTATACGCCCACTGCGCCACGGAGGCATAATAGCCTAAAAGTTTACAAGAAAGGTTCAACAATGCTCTTTGACTCTAAGCTTAAATGTGCTTAGTGACGGACTTGCGCGGACATCACAATGCAACATCTTAATGTATTTTAAACACAAACGGCCGATATAATCTGGATACCTCACCTGGCAACGTAACATTTAACGTCGCTGAAAGGAGATTCACCTTCCTCTAAACGTAGATCGTATGTGACCGTAAAATTACGAGAATTAGGGTACTGCTTATTCGCTAGATCCTATCGCTATCCTAGATAATGTTAATACGCGGCACTTTGAGCGTAGGTTACTCGATCCGTCATTTTCATACCGAAATAGGTATGTAATTAATTTAGAAGGTCACCCATCTCGGCTCGCTTTGACAACCCCTGGAATCGAGTGATGCTCGTGAGGACTTCACACAAGTAGCGGGGAAAACAAATTTGAAGGTAGGTAGATGTTACGTGTGCAGTGCTCTAAATAAGGTCGTGATTGTAAAATTTGTAAAAAAATAGAAATAAATATATCCTGTTTTTCGTGGCTATTTTGATGATTCTGTCCCAATATTATACCCTAAGCACGGCCTCACATCACAATCGTGCCCTATGGAAGTGAAAGACTTCAGCGGATAACCTATATTATATTTATTTATATTCAGCTGAGTCTTTTCTTGTGCAATTATTATTAAAAATACTCTAATGCCGTTAAGCGCCCGAAAGAAAAAGAAATGAAGAGAGTGAAAGAACTACTTAGAAAACTTTCGTGGTTGATTTCGCGATTGACTTAGCGAGAGAGAAGTTCTTCGTTAATCGCAAGGTCCGACAGGCGATCGAAATAAGTCATGTGCCGAACTTTAACAGAGATAGAGGATGGGTTCTACCGCCAGCCTAGAGGCCATGTCTTCATGATGTAAGCGACAGAGGAGTGAGTGAACCTGGTAGAGACATAGTGTTGTGTGTTTGCCTGTACCGAGATCTACCGAAGAGAGCAGCAGTGATGATAATGATGATGATGCAGCCTGTCAACACATTGGGCCATCGTTGACGCAATCCCCACCACCACGCCCGTCTGCTCGCGCGCAGAGGGCTGTGGCGCGCAGTGCGGTGCGAGGCGAGACGTTATTCGGAGCGGATCGCACTCACCCTGATGAAAGTTCACAAATTGAACCGAAACACCGATAAAACGGTACGTGATAAATTCCGTATTTATAACAATAATTCAAAACATACATAAAGATGGCAAAATTATAAAAAAAAACAGCAATCACACAAGAGAAAAACAAGTAGTAATCGTTTTGACTCCCTTCAGAGAAGAGCCATTAGAATCATCGGCGATCCCAAACTCGCCAACAAGCTGGAACCACTGAATCAACGCCGTGACATCGGATCGCTCAGTGTTTTCTACCACCTGTATAATGGGAAATGTTCTGAGGAGCTATTCGATCCGATCCCGTCGTCGAGATTTTACAACGGCACTTCTCGACAACGTAATAAATCTCATCCACATATCATCGACAATTGGGTATCGCACACCTCACGCTTCACGCGATCTTTTCTACCCCATACTTTCAAGATATGGAATGAGCTACCATCTGAGGTTTTCCCGTTAGGCACACTTCACGCTTCAAGAGAAATGTTAAAAGGTTTCTATAGGGTAGGGAACGCATCGACAATACCCCAGGTGTTGCCGGTGTCAATAGGCGACGGTGACCGCTCACCATCAGGTGGGCCGTAAGCCTGTTTCCCCACAAATAACATAAAAAAAGTAGGTAGGTAGGTAGGCGAGTACCTAGTAATTATGTATTTCTGTGCCTGGTGGCAATTCTCAGCACTAACTAGGTTACGGCCACTGCTGCTGTCTAGGGCAGGATTTGTGATTACTTCTGCCTACAATTAGAAGTGTTTTCTAGTTTCAATTATATGTAGAGTCCAACTCTCTCTGAACGTACCCTTACCGAGTTTTGAGCGAGGTCCCGGCTGTAAATCACTAAATTTAATTCCGGCTCGACGTTTGCTTTGACTGGTCTTACTAGTTTTATTGTCGTGTCTGCCTCGCTCGTATACCGGACTCATATGAAAAACAGGGACGTATTCGTAGAAAAATTTAAATTATTAGTTGATACCCGTTATTTAAAATTACGCTCGTTTATGTTCTAATCAACGATATGTTTAAAAAAATAAGTAAATTAAGTCTGACAACTCGATGTTCTTATCTCGAATTCAACTGACATATTATTTTATGTCAATTTTAAGAATAATCAAATTAATTACAAAATCTTAACATCAAATTCCATCATTAATTTCGAATAAACATTTTATTTTGTTCCTAATTGCTGATCTGCCCCAGTTTCGCACAGATTTTTTTCATAATAAAATAAAGCCTAATACTATATACCTATAATATAGGGGATAGTGAAGCTTTCTTAGTCAAATAATTTTCTGAATCAGTTCAATACATTATTAAATACAAACAACAAACTTTTACACAGTTTGTTATAATCAGAGTCATCAGAGATTGAAATAATTTTTTTTTTATTATTATATTTAACCTCTGGGCACACAAGCTGACGTGCCTCCTAATCTTAAGTGGTCACAGTCACCTATAAACTCCTGCAGGACTCGTGGTTCTGCAGTCGCGTAGCCTAAAAGTGAATGCCTTATTTACAACTCTCTTGAAGGTGTTCATGTTGAAGCTCATCGGGAAAACCTATGGGGGAAGGTCATTCCACATCTTGTAGGTGCGTGAATGAAACGAGAGGGAAACGCACCGTATGAGACTTCCACGCAGATGTCTTGTTTCTTATATGCCAGATACCGTACAAGTACCCGAAGCAAAGCTAAAATTTAAAAGTTTTACACGGGATGAGACCAAGCTACGATGGATAAGAAACAGGATTTTACTTACTTTCAATAGACAAGAAGCCGTTATCATTGACCACATGTGGTGGAAGAGAATGCTATCTAGCATTAAGTTCGCCTATACACAGATTTTTTTTTATGTTGTGCAATAATTAATTTTTCATTTATTCATTCATTCACATTTGACAGCAATGTTTCAAGCACATGTTCGAGCCTGCAAACCGTTAAGACAGTCACCGACAACCTGCTTTATATGTAATTTGAGCCTTTGCCGGCTTTCGAATTTCAGATAAAAGTAGTTTTGCTTTTCATTTGACGGAAAAGGGAGAAGCGGGAGCGAGCGACACATTGCCAATATATTTGTCGTTTTTGAAGTCTGCTTCAGTAATATGAATTCAGAAACTGATTTGGATAGTTTACAATACAACCAGTGTTTTGGGTATGCTTCTGTCTGGAAGTAATCTAAAGCAGATGAACTATCAGCTCCTATTCTCTTGATCATCATTACAATTATTATCAGCCCCCTTTGCGAAGTTGCAGCCCGTTGCCGCCCTAGAAAAGTTTCTCATTACGGAAGAATACTTCTGTAAACTTTTCTAGGCTTTTCTAGGAAGTAAAATTACATTTTAGCGGAGACAATAGAAAGTACTCTCTCGCGAAGAAATGTTTCTACATTACATGTTAAAATGTAATATGTTTTTGTTCTTTAGAGAAGATTTCTTCAGTTGATAAGCGTTTCACTTTTCAAACGTTGTTCACCGGATGATTTTCAAGATAATGTACTGTCGTTAAAGTATAATCTTTTATGATGTATGATTATTTCTAACCAGATAATCGTTATAACTTTTGAAACTATCATAGTTATGAACACTATTTGTACAAAAACGGGATATTCACCATGATTTGTGAGTTTTTGAGCAACTGCGTCGAAATATCGGGGTACTCAAAAACTCACAAATCATGGTGAATATCCCGTTTTTAGTACAAACAGGTAATCATTCTCTAAATCCATGTTTTTTTATATAGTATTGAGATGGGACAAGTTTATGGCACACCTGATGTTAAGTGGTAACCATCGCCTATAACAGAGAATTGCCTCGTAGGTCACGCACGTTAGCAATGTACGATGCACTAACCTGCGTCCATCAACTTCGGGCATACAGGTGTAAAACCTCATGTGCCTGTTATTTCACCGGCAACCATATCCTTCAAACTGAAACACAGCAATGCTGCTTGGCGCCAGAAATAGGCATGGTGGTCCCCGGGCGAGCCCTTTCATAAGAAACTCTATTTTCTTGTTTCAATCTAAGTGGTGCAAGATGCTATCATTTTGTGAGTTTTTCAGCGCTGTTTATAAAGGAGCACATGAAATACAATAATAAACAATTTCATGCGTGTTATTTCTTCTTTATTGTTTGGTATAATGCCTGTGATCACATATTTTATGTGAAGCAAACAAAAACAACATTACGTCGAATGATTTATAGCACAGATAAAAATTTAATACGCCTGTTTGTACCAAATATTTTATTTTTGTATATGTATTCTCGCTACTTGTTTTTAATATTTCCAAGATACAAATACAATATAACTAGCACCGAACGTACTGAGTATTACCATTTAGTTATTGTATTCCGTAAAATAATTGACTTATCATCAGAATTAGCAATAGGATGCTCACTGTTCAATAGAGCGACCAATTTTATGCAGCCTGCACCCAACAGCTCCCAGCAATTGTGTGGTGTTGGGCATAAGTCATAAGGCATCTAGTGTGGGATTGTCCTACAGTAATAACTATATTAGTATATAGTTATAATATATGGTTTTATATATTACATAGTATATATACGTATAGTATACGTAGTATAGTATTAGTATTTCCATGGAAAAATATAAGTAGGACCATAACAGTCAGCATCCTCTATATAGTCATCAAATTCCACAAAGCAGCCTGAAAAGTCGTAAGAGTTTTCAGCGTTCCACGCAGACCACCAGCGACGACCCATCTGTTGATAGACGTGCACTATAGATAGATAGTAACCCTCTACCACCTGACTTCATTCAACCCCAAAAACAGCTTCCACCAGGGCACGACCTACCGTGGCCAGTGTGGAAATAGGCTTCGCACACAGGTTGGTCGCTGCAGAGTCAACATGTGCAAATGGGGGTTCAGGGATCCCAGCCAAACGCAATGCGACTGTGGTGATCCTGTACAGTCGATAAAATACCTGCTAATGTGCCCTGTGTGCCCAAACACCTGCACAATGGAAGACTTAAAAATGGCTTCTCCTGACACCATCAATGTAGCCAAGTACCTATTTAGCACAATATAAGTAGAGCTATTGACACGCTAAGAAGAAGAAGTATTCTCTGGTCCTACGCTGTGCTATCCAGTGCGTGGTCTCCATTTCTGCCCCGACAGATATCAGTTCTTCGAGCTATGGAATAGTGGACTACCTATGAGTATTCTCAAGATTATTCAAATCATCAAGAAAATCAGGGTTAAAATTTTTATTCAACTTATATTCGATGATTTTATATTCAACTTTTGGAGTTAGTGAAAATCGAGGTTACATACAAAAACTAATAAAAAGTTTCTCTTCTACGCACTGCTACACGCTACGCTACGCGCGTAGAGGTCTCTACGCTACGCGCGTAGAGGTCTCTACGTAGCGTGGTCAAACCAACAACACCAGTTCCCAAATTCTCTTAATTTTAACATAATGTGTCCTTACTACTTCAACTACCATGCGAGCTATTTGAGGTAACATGGACATGTTTTTATCAGTCTATACTGCATAATTTAATTTGTGATAAAGTAAAATATTTAAAAGTTGAGTATATAAAATTAGTACTATGTGAAGAGAAAACACGATTCCATAATTATAAAACACGTCCAAAACCTACAATAAACCGGTATTACTAAAAATAAATACTACTTATGTATAATGAGATAGTCAAATTTGTAAATGCTTTAAATCATTATTTTATACCTATATCCGTTTATTAAATACGACTACGTTGTTTCGTTAGTGAAAATAACTTTCTATAAATCTACTAATCCCTCTCAGACAATTCCAGTCAAAACATCTTGTCTGAGTGTCTTTTGTAGCGCTGCTCAAGAAATCAAACAGATAATTATACGCAAACGAGTCTACGGTTTGTTAATCACAAACCACTCGTTGAGAATTAATCAAGTCATTATTTAAAAACTCCCGTGCCAAGTAGTAGTGGAAGCGTTTATCTGTGATTTCTAAGTTGAGGAAACCGTTAAACACGGCCTACATGTAAATAAATAAATAGATAATACTTTACAATAAAACATAAAATCTACGCCCATCGATAGGTATGTAAGCAGATGTATGTTATTAGCTGCGTTTTACTCGACATCTTAGGTAGGTACAATTGGCTGGGCAGGCAACTTGTTACATTCTTCTACTAATTAATTTTTTTGTTACCTTTTTCAAATAAGGCACTTATAAGTTCTAACTTTTGACTGACGTCCGTGACGCCAATGTAGGTTTAATGGCTGTAAACCAGCGCTGTGCAATAAGTTTATTGTTCAGCATAATGCTGAGCCATACCCCTTTTTCGGCACAGGGCTCATAGTGACTGGGTATGTATTTTTAGTATTATTTATTATTTTTTGTTTAAGTAACGTGTTTTTAATTGTCTGTATTTTATTGTCTTTATATAATTGTCTGTCTTTACTTATCCACTGTATGTAGTTTCTCTGTGTTTGTTACTTGGGTCGAAATAAATGTCTATATCTATCTATATATCTATCTATCTATATAAAATCATAATCATCCACACTAATGTTATTAATTCGAAAGTAACCCTGTCTCCCTGTTTGCTACGTTTTCACAACTTTTGACCGACCTTGATGAGATTTGGTATATGGAGATGGGTTTGTTTAGAGTACACTTTTACTTGGCATTACTCAAAATCTAATCTGAAGAGCCCGCTGGATCCCACTGTTGGGCGAAGGCCTCCATTTCCTTCACCAATTCATCCTGGTCTAGGGCTTCTGTTGATCAGTTCGCACTGTGTGCGCCAAGTTCGTCCCATCATCTCCGCCTGGGCCGGCCACGTGGTCTTGCGCCTTGGGACCCACTCTGTAGTTATCTTAGGCTTTACTCTAATCGGGATTTTCGCTAACTAAACCAGCCAGCGGCCTTAAAGAATGTAGAATCTGAGGCAATTTTGATGAAATTTGCTATATAAATAAATAAATATTGATTATAATAAACATTGATATGATAGTTCACACATCGCTATCTAGCCCCAAACTAAGCAGAGCTTGTACTTTGGGAACCAGATAACAGTTAGAATACTTATATACATTTTTTTTGTAAATACATACTTATAATATATAGAGAAACAACCAGATCCGAAACATATATCTGTAGATCACGCAAACATTTGTTCCGCGGCGGAAATCGAACTCGCTAAATCCTGTGTTTCAGCCGGCTATTCGCCCACTGCACCACAAAGGTCGTCAAAGACGTTTTGTTTGGATGTTTGTTTGTTTGTTTGTTTGTTACTCAATCACGTCGTAACGGCTGAACTGATTTCGATAAAATTTGGTATATACGTAGATTATAACCTGGATTATTACATAGGCTACCTTTTATCCCACAAATCAATTCCCATAGGATAAAAATGGGGTGTCAAGTCAAGTTGCAACAGTGAGTTAAGCTTTATTTCTAGGATACCTACACATTTAGTACTGTAACGCGTACGAAGTCGCGGGCTAGAATACTATAATTTCACTTCTATACATTAGCTTCATTTATTTGTGTACGCCGTCGGTCGTATGAAAGACAAACCCTTTGGAAATAATTAAGATCGAGTTGATTCGCATTTCCAAAATTAACTTCGTCAAAGAGGTTAATTATTAAAACTAAGCCAACACAATTAGTTTATCTCTGGAAAATCCAGTTTGGGAGCTTTGATATTCATAACTGAGGTAATTTTGAATTTATTAGGGTAAATATTTGATCGGGTCATAAAATTACCCCCGTTTAATTTGAAGTATGTACGAATTAAAATTAGGTGACTTTTGGATCTACTGCTAGAATTACCTTCATCAACACAAAACGAATTTTCTGAATATGAAACGTACCTCATGCAACTAGGGCATTCAGACAGTCACCCACCCAAGAAAATTTGTTCTCTACTGAAGTATTAAATTAAATCATAAACCAATTTTTATAATTCTGGTTATAGATTGGCAGATCGCGAGCAGTAGTGAACCAGTACCATAAGGTTAGGTCGGTTTAGGACCAATGTTGGATTTAATTCTTCTTATGTCAAGACAAAAAAAAAATTATAACTTTTGAAACTTTCATGGTTATTAACACTATTTGTACTAAAAACGGGATATTTACCATGATTTGTGAGTTCTTGAGTATCCCGATATTTCGACGCAGTTGCATGCACCATGATCACGGGTAAACTGAAGTCTTTGCGAGTGGATAGTTATTGGCAGATATAACGATCTACCCTCTTTCTTAGTCTCTTGCTAGGAACGAATTCAGTAATACTATCACTACTACCGGTTTCATTCTCGATCATAACTCTATTCCGACACACAACACTCACGGTATCAGGGCGCGTTATTGACACTACACTTCTTCGGTTCTTACACATTCTCACCACAGGATTCCAGGCTCCAGATAGTTGAAAACCATCTTCACGATTGAAATTCTTGTGTTTGGTAATCTCAATTGCCTCTTGAACCAGTCTTGGGATGTAATGTCGCTCAGTTGAGATTACTTGTGGGTTGTGTAGCTCGATCCAGTGGTTTGAGCCTGAGTCCAGCAGATGTTCCGCTATGGCAGACTTTTGTCTGTCATCATTCTTCTTGTATGTGTAGGTTTTTTATCGTCTTTTGTAAGGAACTCGCGGCATTTCATACAGATACTTAAGGAGACAGAGGTACAGGGTAATGAGATGATGGTCAGTTTTGACGTAGAATCTCTCTTTACGAACGTCCCCGTGGCTGACTGTATGAAGGTAGTTGAGGCGAAAATACAGCAAGACGGTATCCCGGCAGAGTATGTCAAGCTTCTGGAGCATGTTCTTTTCACAAATTTTTTCATATATAAGGGGCAATACTATCTTCAAATAGATGGAGTAGCTATGGGAAGTCCTGTTGCTCCCGTGGTGGCCAACATTTGGATGGAGTATTTCGAGAATATGGCCATCTCGTCTGCCCCTTTACCAATAAAGTTGTGGAAAAGATATGTAGATGACGTCTTCTGTATTTTGGAAGGAAACACGGCTGAAGTGGAACTCCTTTTGGCACACCTTAACGACGCACATAGTAAAATTAGGTTTACGTACGAGAAAGAATGTGATCGTCGTTTGGCATTCTTGGACGTTTTGGTTCAGGTTCGAGATAATGGTAGTTTGGGCCATTCAGTTTACAGAAAACCTACACATACGGACCGATACCTACATGCTGATTCACACCATCACCCTCGACATCTTAATTCGGTGGTAACATCACTTACCAATCGTGCATTCGACCTGTGCGATGAGGACCACATTCAGGGTGAATTGGCACATGTCCGTAATGTTCTGGTTAGGAATGGATATAAATTGCTGTCCTTACCATTTCGACCAAGACCTAAACCCCACAGTTGCAGGGTGGAACGAAAACCTGCTTTTTTACCATATATTAAAGGAGTAACAGATAAAATCGCAAACATTCTACAAAAATTTTCACTGAAGACCATCTTTACTCCTTTAAAGAAAATTACACACTACCTGCGCTCACCAAAAGATTGCTTTCCACTAGAAAAACCAGGAGTGTATAAGATAGACTGTAGCTGTGGGAGTTCTTATATTGGTCAAACCAAACGCACAATAGCTTGTCGGGTGAAGGAACATATCAGGGCGGTGAAGAATGTTGACAGACAAAAGTCTGCCATAGCGGAACATCTGCTGGACTCAGGCTCAAACCACTGGATCGAGCTACACAACCCACAAGTAATCTCAACTGAGCGACATTACATCCCAAGACTGGTTCAAGAGGCAATTGAGATTACCAAACACAAGAATTTCAATCGTGAAGATGGTTTTCAACTATCTGGAGCCTGGAATCCTGTGGTGAGAATGTGTAAGAACCGAAGAAGTGTAGTGTCAATAACGCGCCCTGATACCGTGAGTGTTGTGTGTCGGAATAGAGTTATGATCGAGAATGAAACCGGTAGTAGTGATAGTATTACTGAATTCGTTCCTAGCAAGAGACTAAGAAAGAGGGTAGATCGTTATATCTGCCAATAACTATCCACTCGCAAAGACTTCAGTTTACCCGTGATCATGGTGCATGCAACTGCGTCGAAATATCGGGATACTCAAGAACTCACAAATCATGGTAAATATCCCGTTTTTAGTACAAAAAAAAAATTGTGGATTTATGATGATAGAGAAGCTTGGGATTGAAATTTCTCCAACTCGTTCAAAATGTTACAATTTAGACGTAATTTATTTTCTGTTTTGTTATGTATTCTAAAGGGTCATTAAGAAAACAACCAGCCTTGTTTCTTGCCTTTCTTTCCTGGCTTGAGACAGGCAGACGTTTCAAAGTGATACTTGTGATTTTAATGGATAAAAGATTTTGACTTTGACTATGATTCTTATTATGTAGCATTACGAGCTGACTAGATATTCTAGATACCTAAGTAGGTACTTCTATGTTCTACTTACCAACCTATCTATTCCCATTGCCCTCGCCCGCTGGTCCCTCATTTGTGGATAGTGTAACGATCATCATAAGTTATCGGCACCGTCCACCAATAGACAGTGATGAAACATTGAATAGTATTAGGTAGATAATTGTGACCAGTGAGGAACAAGCGGGAAGTCAGCGGGAATAATCGGACTTCAAGGGGGGTACATAAAAGGCGAGCATTGAAGCATGAAATTAAACAGCTTGCTTGCAGCAAATTGTTAATCGTCTGGAGTCCAGCCAGTGCGCAATTTGGAGAAATTGCTGACGATCTCTACAAACTTTTCCAACAAGTAGGTAGGTACCTTCTAATTGAAAAGGTAAGCTTCTTTATGGGGGAAATGTTTCGTGTTTCCAACTTTTTTATAAGGTACAGAAACCTACACGGTAACGCTAGTTGAGGAGTAAGGCCTTGTTATATTTTTTTTAAACGAAAAATAGACGCCAAAAAGCGAGATCTACTAGTTCCACATTACTCATTTCTGTCATAATTCCTTTACTGCGATAAGCTTAATAAGTTCGTAGTTAAGTAATTAAGTCTAGTTGTTAAACCAAAACCATGATAAAGTATTAGTTTATTCGAATTTATGGTATTTCAATGAATGAAAATTCTGCTTTAATAAACAAAAGAACAAACACTAAGGGCAACTGGGGCATTGAAGCCTAAACGTATTTAGTGGCTTAATATGATTTAAGGAGTTGGTCAAATTTAAACATGAGCTACAAATTCGTTCGTCATTTAGTTTTGATGTTACATGCAAGAGATAATTTATGGTGATACTTAAAAAACGATTCATTGGTAACTTTGCGTACTTTTTGTAAAGTGAAATGTTTTATAAACTTGTAGATACCTATTGTTCAAGGGCACTCTTTAATCTTTTACTATCCTTCTGTAAGTTATGGTATTTTTGTTTCATCGTAAAGAAACGTGGAACCTTGGAACTTACTTAGTTAATTAGAAAGTTTACTATTTCGAATAGTCTCTTCTGGTAGAGTTTTCCGACTGGAACCATATTTGATACCAACTTATTTACTAAGGAATTATGGAGGTAGAGACCGTCTACACTATAAATGACGCCCCTCCACTTCATTACGTCAAACGAAATGTTGTTTATTCACTGTTATCACAAGGGTTATTTTAAATTGTCTTGCTGTGGTGTTGACGCACTGTTGACGTAATGAAGTGTTGAAGCGTTCATTTTTAGAGTAGACTATTTCTACTACCTACTTATACTCAGACAAATAATTCAACTCATATTTTTGACGTTTATGAAATGTCAAATTGTGTAATAAAATAATTCATCGAGAGATGCAAGATCTCCAAATCAACTTGGGCAAATCGGCGTTGTATGTATGTATGTTTGTTTATAATATATACCTTTCGAAGCGTTGATTCGATCATCGTGAAATTTGATACATAGGTAGTTAGTAATGACACAATTTTGGTGTAACTAAATGAGCTAAACATGTTAAGGGGTCGTTGAGATATTGGGGTTCAAGAGGGGTAAAAATAAACAAAAATGAGACTATAAGGTCCAATGGGACGTCAAATGAAAGGTCTTCATTAGTACATTTTAACCTTGATTTTATTTTTAATTTAATCTTTGTTTTTTTTTTTTTGAGTTATTAGCACTAATAAAAACAAAAGTTTTACAAAATTTACAGGATACACCAGTGACCCCACAATGCTGAAATTAGGTATACGTGTAGCTTTAGTGACATAAATATAGGAAAAAGTCTGAAATCTAGAATAAATGCATTTTCTACCCCTTAAAAAACCAATTTACATGAACCCCCGTTACCTGTAATTTGAATGAAATTGTAGGTCATGTAAAGTGGTTATTATTTTGTGGCACTATTTTGATAGTCAAAAATTATGAATAATATATTTTTGTTTTTATGGGAGACTCGCGAGATCTCAGTTCGGGGCGAACCACTAGTATAGTCACAGCCCAACCGCTAGTGTATACAGCGCTGATTTTTATGGATGAGTGATTAAATTCAGCTCAGTTACAGTTCGATTTGTTTTAAAATAACTTCAAATTAGTACCTTATATCATGTCATTTACACACAAAATCTACAAAGTTCTAGGTGAGGTCAGATCAAGTTAAGTATTTTATTCTAAAAACAACTATCGTGTTTGATCTCTGAACTCACAACTCTATGAACCAATGAGTCATCAAATCTACTGTAATGTTTTCACGTCACTGGTTAAGTAAGTATTTTTCAACCCACTAAGCGTCAATCATATGAATAGAATTATTTATCAGAGAGCTTAGCCAAGTTACATTCGATTAGCGATGGGGCTAGTCGATAAGTCCGAAAATGTATGATGAATGTATGAGGCGCATGATCGAAATCTACGCTCATCTGAAGCTCTAAGTCTCCAAACCCCTGTCCACAGTTCTCAATTGTATGGTGACTCCTTTACAGTTCAAGCTGTGCGGCTGTGGAACGCTTTACCTTTCTCTATTAGATCATCTAAATCTCTTCCTATCTTCAAAGCTAAGGTATACAACCATTTCCTTTCTTTGTCTACGCACTGCTAGTTTATCGTTATGTTTATCTCCTTTATTGTAGTTTATATATATAAGTATATATTATTATATTTGTAAGTATATATATTTAGTTTATTAGTAAGTATAGGTAGTTTATGTAAGTTTATGAATATACTCGTATTTACACCGCCGTCTTTTTGATTTTGTTTTGTCCTGTCCATCCAAAGGTTGTCTGGAAGAGATCGCTTTTAGCGATAAGACCGCCCATTGTACTTACCTTAATTTTTGTGTATTTTTATTGTATTTTAATTATGTTGGTGTGCAATAAAGAGTATTCTATTCTATTCTATTCTATGTATGGGATTTGACACATTGTACCTACTCTCCTACAGTACATTTTATTATGGTATTTCTTATCCTTTGAGTCTTTCTACTTTCCTATCCTTTGAGACTTTCTACTTTCCTAGCCTTTGAGTATCCAGACCTTAAAATTCCTATCACTCCTAGATCGATAGCGTAATCCTATCAAACTCCATTTTGGTGACACCTACTTTGAAATTGGAGCGAAACCTGGATTGAATTAATTTGTTAAAACGAACGTGCTCTGATTGGAACATTCACACGGTTTTTGGTTTATCTGCAAAAAAATGAAAAATCGATTCCACAATCAAAGGTATCCACGTAGTATCCATTCAGTAATCCGTTCATAGCTGTACCTAGATAGGTAGTATAGGTTTTACCCATCTCTATAATTCTAAGCGTAGATCTGATCTGATTTGAAAAACTGAACCGCGGCGCACAGCCCCAGCAAGCTGACACTTCTATTATATTGGTTCTTTCTTATTGTTCGCTTGCCTAAAAATTATCTCTTTGATTTACATAAATATTTAATGGAATTATTCATTATTTGATTGCAATTTATTAATTTAGTCGTTCATGATCAATGCAATATTGACGGAAGTAAGTTATAATTAAATTTTGCATTTTAGTACCATGTTTAAAATAATCGTGTTAGCGATTATATGTAATTACGTACTAAATTGTATAGTTTTATTACTTCAGCAATATTTACTAGTTTGGTGTTCATTTTTAAACAGAGGTCGCTTTAGTAAACCAACCCGCCGCTTTTGTGTTGGTGCAACTATTTAAGCATGGACACCTATTCGTAAGAGCTCATTGTACCATTCAGATCATTTAAAGTCGCTTCTTGCGAAAAGCCTCAGGCTCGCCTTGGTATTTTCGCAACAGCGATCTACACCGCGATATGAAACTAGAGTCAATGGCCAAGTTCATGAAGCTCGCTTCCAAGCGACATTATGAACTTGCCGCCCATCATCCGAATCCTTTGATACACACCATTCCGGTCTACCCGTTGGACCCGCCGGCCAATAAAATCCTCTGTCGTCCGAGACACGTTCTCGGCGACCCGGATGACGAAATCACCTCCGCTAACGCGGAAGCGATATCTGAGTCATCTACATCAGACAGAGTAAACACTTCATTCATCGACCTCGCTAGCGAGGTCGACGAGTCCCTTCAGTCGCTGCCTATACGAGGTACAGACATGCACCCGGGCGTTTCTCTCCTATCCCCACCCTGGCAACTGCCCAAGCCGAGGCTCGTACCTAAGTGGTGCCCTTGCGCTAGTTGCCCCTTCAAACAACTTACTGGGCTGAGCGCCATCTGCACTCGCCAAAAGTTCGGTTAAGCTATAACGGCCTCAGAGGCCAACAGCGAGTTTAGTACATTCGAAAAAAAAAGTAAGAGCTCATTCGTTCTCGAGCTGCGAAGCGTAACGATCACCTAAAAGTGTAATGATTGAATTATTTGTCATAAAGGAGTGTACTAACGAATAAATGAAGACTTGTGAAGCATGGTGGTGTTTTTCTACTAAACTCACTTTCATTATATAATACAACAGTATAAACAAGAAACTAAACATATATCCCTTGCCAATGTTCAAGTGCAAGAGAAAATGTCTTGAAATGTTGCAATCTTTGTCTTATGAAAACACTGAGAAACTTATAGAGGTTTCAATATGATCCAATTCCCACACCCACAAACACACACACAAACTCACACACACCCTCCAGCCACACACACTCTCATGAATCCACTAGCATATGCACTCAAACATGCACACACGCACCCCCACATACGAGGTGCTACTTAGTCATTTTTATGCAGTAACTGTTTATTTTTTGTATTATGTGATTATCTTTAAGCTTGTATTGGAACCCTGACTTATCTTGTCGCGGAGGAGGGCGTTGGTATCTGCGACACAGTATTTATTACTCATGCGGGTATCATTGTTTTTCATTTTTGTAATTACACCCTTGTTAAATTGTTCCATTTAAAGATGATTATGATTATTACGATGATTATTTATAAAATGATCTGAATCGTGGTCGTTATGCAAAAACATAGGGTCAACAGGCAAGTGACCACACAAGATGTAATATCATCAGTAGAGCACTTTTGCACGAATTTGATCCCATCATGTAGGGATAGATCCCTACAACATCCGAACTCCGAACCCTTTAACATAAGTACCTTCCTACCTACCAGATCTGTGGGGACCAAAAAGTATCACTTATCTACCAGATAGGTAACTACTTAACTTTACAAAATTATAAATTACATTAAACGTAGGAAGGAACGTGCGCGCATGCTAAGTTTAATTACATTTCCGGTAAAATAAAATCGTGGTTGTTCAAACATTTACTCGATAGCTTAACGAACTTGCATGTAGGGCATTTTTTATCTTACCTAGTAAAAAAAGCTCAAAACTCTAGTACATAATTAAAATTGCATTTTGTTTTTGTTACCATAACTAGTAGACCAGGGTCGATAATTATGAAAACATACCTTTTTACGTCCCAAACACACTGTAATTTTTTTGAATTAAAATATTTATTTGTTCACCTTATTTTGACTTAATATCGAAAAAGCACCCACGAAGATTGGTTAAGTATCTTATACTTAAGCATTTATTATGAATAGAATTTTATCACACGGGTCTTTTTTGTAGAAAACAAGTTAAAAAACTTCTTCACAGAAAATATATCTAATAAGATGACATAAAATAGAGTGAGTGGTTACAAAAGTCCTAGAGTTGTGTCTACAAAAAATGAGCATAATTCTCAGGGCGGGCGGTTACCTACTAAAACCTGCCAGGATACACTGATTTTCGACATAAATTTTAACCCTGTCAGATTATATTGGTTTTCGATGTAGCTTTTCTCTCTGAGAGCTTACGTTCACCGCCCGGTATGTATAGAGGAAATTCTTTCAAGAAGCCCTAGTAGGAACTAGGAACAAGAATCCAACAGACAGATACCTTTCTTGAAAATATGTAGTTGTAGAAAAAATGTGCTAAGGTTTCAAACTCTCGTAACAAGTAGCAAAGTTTACAAGATGGCAGTATTCCAAAGTAGCAACTTACAAAAACTGTTAGTTCACTCCATCCGTCAGCCTCGGGTTACTCTGAATAAATTCACAGTTAGCCGGTAGTTCGGATTTATTGCTGAGCTAACCCAGTTTTGTTTATTAGTGGTTTTTTTTTGGCAGAAGTATTTAATATATAAATTATTATTCACACATTTTTATTTTAAAACTCGTTTATAAACAATACATTTTTCACTACAAAGTGTCTTATAAAAACAAACATTATAGTAAAAAATATATTTATGAATATAAATTGTTATTATTATTATGAGCCACTTTTGTCCCAATGCTAGGCAAAGGCCTCCCCCATCCCTTAAAGATATAAATAAATATTGCTGGACATTTCACACAGCACTATCCGGGACCAAACTAAGCAGAGTTTGTACTTTGGGAACTTTTTTTTGTAATTGATTGAATACATAAATACTTTCTTTTTTTATGTTATTTGACGCACTATCATAAAACTTAAACGCGAATGATGTTTCTCAGCCAGGCTAGGAGCATGACCGCCCTAGATAAGTTTGTCTCTGCGGAAGAATAAAGTAAAATTACATTTTTAGCGTAGAGTGTAGAAATATGTTTACGCGGGACCGCTGGTATTAGATTACAAAATCCTTTTTGAACTAATAAAATAATACATAGGCGAACTTTATGCTAATGAGCATTTTCTTCCAGCTAACCTTTGTGTAGATTAAATGGTAGTGCCAGAAAATAGATTTACAAATATTTAACCAAAAATATTTAACTAAAAATATTAACATATCTACATAAAAAAATCACACTAACATTATAAATGTGAAAGTTTGGATGTTTGTTTGTTTATTTGTTTGTTTGTTACTCAATCACGTCGTAACGGCTGAACCGATTTCGATGAAATTTGGTATATACGTAGATTATAACCTGGATTACCACATAGGCTAATTTTTATCCCATAAATCAGTTCCCATGGAACAAAAATGGGATGTCAAGTTGCAACAGCGAGTTTAGATTTATTTCTAGGTCACTTACATTTAATAGTATAACGCGTACGAAGTCGCGGGCAACAGCTAGTATTAACATAAAATAAACTTACAAAAATTAATAATTATTATACACATACATACATAAACGAAATACATACTTAAATATACCTACATAAAGTGCTCAATTTTGTTGACTATTTTGAAGAGAAATAAAATGTTTATAGAGTTGGGATTTGAAGATTCCCATAGAGGCGGCCCTGCGGTTTTCCACAGGAAGAGAGTTCCACAAGCGGATAGCAGTAACGGTGAAAGAGTTAGTGAAGAAAGAAGTTTTATGCCCGACAACTGATACAGCGCTGAGCTTTACATCTCTCACCAGCATTGAGTAATGTATTGTAACAAACCATTGCAATCACTTTTGCGCTGTAACCAAAGAAAAAAAAATTGATAATATAAATAAAAAAGCTTTAATTGTATAATCGGACCCTTACATATAGGTAAATACTTGAAAAGTGGTATGTCAAATCCCCTGCTGGACTAGGTATGTCTTGTCTTGCCCGGCCTATGTAAAAGATAGTTCTAATGCCTGGAATACACGAGGCTAGTTTTTCAAGCTAGGATAGCAAGCTAGTTCTCTTTGAAACTGTCTTGGCTAGCTGACCTGGCTTGGAATATGCTAGTTCTGTTTACATGAGGCTATATTATTTTAAGCTAGTATTATTGCTGTGACCGAGGTGACCACACGTCCAAAATGAACTGCACGCGAAAAAAAACATTATTCGACTGAAACAGTTGTTTCATTTATATCACTTCACACACATAATCAGGCATCATGTGGGGAACCTATTAAATATCCTACCTACATGATAAGGTATCTAATTATATTGCTAAATGTTGTTATACGTAAAAACCTAATTAGCTTTCTGTTTTGTACTGAGTTGTACTAGTTAATGCGGGCTTTTCATCCTCGATTTAAAAAAAATTAGTTCCATCTAGCCTAAGTAGTCCATTCATGTTCACGGTATAGTTGTACGAACTTTAAATTAATCTCCGTACTTAGTTTGGGCATCGTTAAAATCTCAAAAACACGTCGCGGAGAAAAACAAACAAAACACGTGGTTACTGCTTACGAGTCAACTGAAAACTAGCTTCGCCGGCCACATGAAGCTAGTACACAAGCCAGGATAGTAAAATCAGTGGTGGGGGGCGCTACTAGCCTAAAAAATAGAACTCCATCCTATTTAAAACTGTCCTGGCTTGTCAACTAGCTTACTAGTTTACTAGCTTATAAATTAAGCTAGTTTTGTCTACACGAAGCCACAAGTACTAGCTTGCTAGCTTACTGACACTAGCTTGCTATCCTAGCTTGAAAAACTAGCCTCGTGTATCCCAGGCATAAGTTAACGAAAACCATGCTACAACCTATAAACTACTTATGCAAAATTTTGGGTCTGGTTAGGAATGGGCCGCTGTTCATAATGCGGCCGCCATTGTGGTTCGTTACAAACTTCGAACAACTTCACCTAATCCAGTGTAAAGTCGATTGCAGGAACATTTGGGTAGCTACAGCTATTGTTGATAAGACGATTATTCTAGAAATATAGGATATTCGAATTGAGCGAAGTTGCTTTTTTTAGCTGAATCATATCTTATGTCAAACACGTAAAGATACAATGCCTAAAAACAGCTGGTTTTAAGGCAAACTGAAAAGTCCATTAAATGTTTCCTAAAGAAAAAAAGAAGTACTCAATTCAGTTTTATTTTTATGGACAGAAACCTCTCGCTAGAGATAACATACATTCAGCGTGCCATTCTATCAAATAACAAGACCGGGCACCGTTTTGGTTAGGAACCCTCAAAATCAATGAAACACGTTAATCAAGTTTCATAAATCTAGCTTTTATAGTTAGTAAATCATTTCAAAAGATTAATTAGCCATTACCATCGCAGGTAAAGCAAAAACTAAATCTAAATACTTGCCAGCAACAAAAAATATCACCATAGAATACGCCGTGCGAACAATTTATTTAATCTTATAGCAGGCAGGGGCGGACCTAGGTATGACAGGGGACTCAAGCTCAACCCCTCGTAGAGCAGTCAGTCAGGTCAGGAGAGTAGGATTTGGCATCAGTAGATCTACAGAGTGTCTTCTGACGAATCGTTTTTAACGTGCCTGAAAAGTCTTTTTTCTACCTACCATGTTCTATAATCAAAGAATAGGTAATTATTATTAGGTTCTACGCTTATTGCCTTGCCTCGTGACTTGACCTTGTGAGAAAACAATTCATGCACTTATATAGAGAGAAAATTTTCACGCAGTTCTTTTGACAAGGTTCTTGTTCTTGTTTGAGAATAAGAAGAACGCTTTTTGCAGTAAGAGCCTAAGTAAGTACCTATTATCCTTGCACCCTGCACGACGCTCCGCGCTGCGCGGCGCCGCCTTCCTATTTCGAACTCGTGCGTGGGTTCTCGTCGTTTTGTGTTCGAGCATATTACATATTTAACTATAAAGAGATCCCTTTACAAAACACGGTTTTTGTCCCTAAGTTGGCGTTCAACTATGTTAGATATACTAATACGGCCAGCGCTCGGCATTGCTCTTGACCAACACAAAGAAGGGCCATGAGAAAAACCCCCGTATGTGGTCCTTAAAACCCTCCTGCGTGCTTCTGTCTGATGGCTCGAGCTTTTAAGGAAACACTTGATGTAGAATTAGACACGCCTTCTGCATTAAGCTTCGGGTTATTGTGGCAACATAAAGCGAACTCGACGCCAGCTAATTGCGAGTTGGACGTGAGAAGAATAAGTATTCTACCAGAGAAATTGCTTCACTGCTGTTTTCTTCTGCACTTGTTTATTTACGGCTTTGTATGCGGAGGAGGAATCTAATGATGGGTCTGAAGCGACAGAGTTTATTGTAGTAGGTAAAAGTTATGCAGCATAATGACTGCATTTACAATGCGCATCATGGTGTTTGATAATAAACGCACAAAAATGAAAGGGGTTATTTTGATGAGCATAATAAATAAATTTGTGAAATGTTTACCACAGAAATGTGAAATTTATTTTGGCATGTAACAACAAACACTTTATTAAACTTATGTTGTGCTATTACTTAATGCTTGCCATCTAATCACAGAGACTGTGTTGGTGACGTCTCGATATATCTCTTGTTGTCCCTTTCTAACCCAAAACTCGCAGTCATTTCCGAAAGACATATCAAATCGGCCTTTATTTTTGGATGTCGATTGCAAGAGTAAGCTGTAAGTTTTATATCGAATTAATCACCTAAACTTAGTCGATTTTTTTTAAAATTTGAGGATATAAGTAACTAGTAGTTTTTTTTTCGAGAAGTCTTTTTTATGTTTTGAGAAACCGTCACTTGAATATCGTCGGTATATTATAAACACCCTGTATACCATACCTAGGTATACATCAAGCAAGGGTTTTATGCTGGTAGGTAGGTACAGTTACGAATTAAATTTACCTACTTTTAGGGGTAGCACAGAGAAACAACTAGGTACCTACCTACTATGTACCTACATGTGGTCGATATATACCTTCTAAAGAACAGAATAATAATTATTAACTACCTACCTATTACCTACCTACTAGGTACGTCAAAATTTTTATTACATAACTAAGTCAGTAATAACATAGAGTACTTCGGTAGGTAGGTACCTACATTAAAGTCTCACGAATTCTAGTAGCGAGAGAACACTAGAAGCTTCAAACCTAGGTTACGACCTTACGACCTACTACGTAGAGGTTTCCCGTTTGGATTTTTGCTATTTTTGAAATGCTTTACTTTTTTGCGCTGCTTACTATCCTCGGATGGTTAGCAGCAACACGCTGAGACGGGGCCTGTTTGACCCACACAGCACGGAAGACCATATTATTTGTAATTACCTATGTACCTATATTATATGCACTTAATTTTTATCTTGTGTGTTTCCTGTTTCTTTGTATAATTTTTCTTTGTTAATAAAATCTGTTTGTAAGTAGGTATGTTCGTTCTGTATATGTATGTTCTGTTTTCAATAGTCTGTCCTGTGTGTGTGTTAAATAAATGTATTTTCTTTCTTTCTTCTTTCTTTCAAAGATTTAGCCCGGCTTGCACTGTTGTGCATACGTGTAGGGATCGTTATCCATACACGTATTTAGCGACTAAACGTGTTTAAATTTGACATATTTGTATGATTTGAGAACTCCCTAAATACCTACGTTTAGGCATGTTGCGGAATTAGCCCCTACGGTGTATTTAGAGCATGGATGGAGTAAAAGTCTATTTATCGTTAGGTTTCAGAGTATCTCCTTGAAATTTGTTTGGAAATAGATTAATACCGGGTTCCTATATCCGTCGGTAACCAGCTACGACTCGTTTCTCCTTGAAAACGTGACAAAAGTTTGAGCGCCGAGCGCCATAAGTTGACTAAGGTAAACAAAAAAAAACAGAAGCCGCCTATAGCTGTGATTGCAGGCCGTGCGCTGTGTCCCTAAAATAAAAGCCGCGTCCCGCGCTCATCTCACCCCCACCTGCGTAATGTTGGTAGCTTAGTCATTATTTACCCGTTTTTGGGGTAAATGTTTTAGGTAAGATACAAGACAAGATACTAATGCAATTCAAATTATTTAACACTACACAGGTATCACAGGTATATTTTATATCTGCGTACTTGACTGGTTCTAAAAGGATTAATACAAAAAAATATAATAATAACTAGGTACATACAACTATATACAGAGTTATCCGTTTGGAGTGTACTAAGCCGAAAAGGGGGTATTTGTACTCATCATTATGAACAACTTTTACTATGGAAGCCGTTTACCTTGAAATTGCAAAACAAAACAGCTGTACCAAAATCAAGTTTCATTGAGACGCCTGACAAAATGTGTATCTTATCTCATCAAATACAAAAGCGGTTTTTTCGTGATATCAGTATAGTATGGCCCCAAACTAAAAGTTGTTCTTATTAGTGTTAGTGAGTACAATGACCCCTCTTTCGGCTTAGCACACCCCAAACAATTAACCTAATATGCTGCTCCTAAATATGTAAAATTAACTTATGTAAGTAGGTACCTAATAATCTCAATGATTTTAAAATAAAACACGGTTTCGATAAACCATCTAATTTCCTTTTTGCTTTGTAGATTTTTTAAAAGTAGCTAGTAGGACAAAAGCTATTTGTTTTTATGAACATAAAAATTACATTTTACATATTACATTTTATCTATATTTTTATTTCCTAAGGATGCTAACTGTTTAAGTGCCAATAATCCTGTATAACTTTTTTTAAGCTGCTCATTAGGTAGATATTTTTAAACAATCAAAATATGGGTTGTTAAAAGTACAACTAATAAAAGTTATCATTCTCAGAATTCTGGAGCAGGGAAAATAATAACTCTCGATACTTGGCAACACTAGCAAAATGGAGTAATTAGGTACGAACCGAACAATTGATTAATTAATCAAATAACCTTAACATCTAAACTCGCTACGTATGAAATGTGATTCCATCGGGACGACACAAGAAGGAATAACTTAATTAAATTGACCACCGTAAAACACAAACACGCATAAAACTACTCTATTTTGGAGTAGTTTTTGACGCTTCAGTATTAGGCGCGTTCGCGGCTTCTGGTTCTTTCCGTAATCTGAGGTCCTACGTATTTACAATTTACGTAGTCCGTTATGCGATGCATTTCCGAACGAAACAAAGTGTCAGTTTCTATAATATGTCAAAGTCAAGTCAGCATGTCGCTAACTGTCAAATCAATCGTAACCCGACGAAATTACGCTCATGTTGTGCAATTTTTCTTCAAAATTTTCGCAATTGGTGACTTTACAAATTACTCAGAACATCTGTTTTAGATCGTAGCTCATACGTTAACCGTCTGTGTTCGTGAAAGTGTTAAATTTTCTAAAATGCGGCTGGTAGACTACACGAAACTTACAGACCTTCAAAACAAACCGGATAATATTCGTAATATTTGTATTGTGGCTCATGTAGATCACGGGAAGACGACCCTGGCTGACTCGTTGATATCCAGCAATGGTATCATATCCCAGAGAATGTCTGGGAAGCTGCGATATATGGACAGTCGGCCGGACGAGCAAGCGAGGGGTATTACCATGAAATGCAGTAGTATCTCGCTCTACCATGCTGTAGACAAGCAGGAGTACCTTGTGAACCTCATAGATTCTCCCGGGCATATTGATTTTTCAAGTGAAGTGTCTACGGCAGTCAGATTGTGCGATGGAGCTATTGTTGTGGTAAGTGAAAACTTAGTTATTTACTTATTGTGATTTCATAAACAAAGTTATTTTTTTAGGCAAATTATTAATGTGTATCATAAACAGTAAGTTATATTTGAAAAACTAGTGAATAAGATTTTTCGTTGATGGTAGAGAATTTTGTTTGATTAAGTATATCATTAGAACCCACACTTATTCAAGCAAATAAATATTCCCTATTGCAGTCTTCTAGCTTATAGGTTTGATAAATGTATTCAACTCTAATAAGGGCTGCAATGGAGAACGGGTCCTGGGGGCATTTCTATCTGGCAGTGATCTAGAGCAGTTGAGGTATATAAAGGTTGTTAGCAGTGAACATTAGGGAGCTCAACTATTTTGTATCAGGTATATAATGAGATATTACTTGTTAATTCTGTAAATTAATGTATCTTTTATTCTACTCTTGACTAATATTTCAGGTAGATGTTGTTGAAGGAGTATGCCCTCAAACACGTCTTGTTCTCAAACAGGCATATTCAGAAAACATGAAAGCAGTTTTAGTTCTAAACAAGATAGACCGCCTTATCTTGGAGATGCAACTTACGCCTATAGATGCATATGTTCATTTACAACAACTGCTTGAGCAAGTCAATGCTGTGATGGGTGAACTCTTTGCCACAGAGGTTTCTGTCAATGAAGAAAGAAGTATGGAGAAAGAGGTTTGTTAACTAATTAATAAGTCATAGTTAAAAGAAGTTTTTTCACAAGATCGCACAGAAATGAGGAGATTCATAGACAAACTAAGGTCACTGACTTAGCCCAGAGGTTTAGCATGCTGAAGTGGCAGTGAGTGAAACACATAGCTCAAAGAACTGAGGGCTGTTGGAGCAGAAAGGTTCTCGAGTGGTGACCACACACTTGAAATCTCAACGTAGGACTGCTCTCCATTAGATAGAAAGTTGACCTGATAAAGATTGCTGGGAGCCGTTGGCTGCAAGCCACACCAGGTAGCCGCTCTGAAAAACTTTGAGGGAGGCCTATGTTTATCAGTGGATGTTTTATAGCTGGTATGATGATGAATTTAAAAAACAAAATATTAAATTACATATAAGTATTTATGTGTATACATAGAAAATTCTTTATTGCACTAATGTAATAAGACGTTTTATTTTCTATCGTTTTTAGTGCCTAAATATGTTTAAGAGAGTTGTCAAGTCATACAAATACATCAAATTTAAACATTTTTAGTCGCTAACTATGTTTAAAGATCTTTGTGCAGCTGGGCTAAGTCAGCTCTCAATAACCTACCTCTGAGGTTGGCAGCCCAACTTTTGTACAATTATGTTTGCTGTATTTTGTGCAAATTAAAAAAAAGTCATTGAATTCTTCTCATTGCAGCAACACAAAGAAAAAGTAAAAGAGGACAGTAACTATTACGACTGGACATCTGCTCTTGAGGACTCGGACGATTCCCAATTGTATTTTTCACCAGAGCAAGGCAATGTTGTGTTTGCCAGTGCTGCTGATGGCTGGGGCTTCACTACTCATACATTTGCAAGACTTTTCTCTGAAAAACTTGGTATGAAGCATTATTTATTTGCTAGATATATAACTACACTTTATATGAATGGTAGAAATTTATGGAGGACTATACCCACTTACCTAGCAGTGGGTGAAGTTGGATGATGATGTGAGAGTTATAGTTAGATAGATGAAACGCACACCATAAACCAAAGACATTAAATTATGACAATTAAAAAGTAAGTGTTACAATGGGTGGTCTTATTTTGATCTCCATATTTATTTTGATGTGTTAATATTACCTTTACTACTACTATCTCGGAATCATCGAGTAAACAGGTCTTTCTAGATTTTATATATTTGCTATTTTGTATGCACAATAAAAACAAACAGGAAATCTTTAAATACTTGGATGTTCAATTTAGATAACAGATAATGCGTTTATTAACTTTCTTAAATTTTCAGGAGTAAAGGAAGAAATTCTATCAAAAGTTCTTTGGGGTGACTTTTATTTGAACTCAAAAACAAAACGCTTTATGAAAGGAGCCCAAGAAAAGGCGAAGAAACCACTTTTCGTCCAAGTTATACTTGACAACCTCTGGAACGTTTACGAGACTGTGGCTATGAGGAACGAAAAGGAAAAAGTACCTGTTATATGTGAGAAACTTGGTATTAAACTCACAACAAGAGACCTAAGGCATACTGACTCAAGGGTTCAACTTCAGTCACTGATGGTCCAATGGCTACCTCTATCAGATACCGTGCTTAATATGGTGTGCAGAAAATTACCCTCCCCTAAAGAATTGCCCCCAGATAAGGTTGAGAAACTCATGTGCTCACAGATCCGAGATTTTAATACTTACCACCCAGATACTCAAAAACTTAAAGAAGACTTTTTATCATGTGATAGTAGTGAGAATAGACCGTTGATTATTTTTGTATCAAAGATGTTTACTGTAGATAGGAGTATATTACCGGAAAATAAGCCTAAGGTACTGACAGCTGAAGAAATGGCGCTCAGAAGGGAAAAAGCGAGACAGATGAGAGAAGAAATAAAACAGAATGTTGATGCTGAAGCTATTGTGGTTTCTGAGAAAACAGACAATGGGCAACATAAGAGTGTAGTTAATGAGGTAAATTGGATGAATACTTAACAGAAATGTTCTGAACAATATAGATTTTAAGACTCTACTAACGCTTTTTTTAAGGCTTTTTTTTTTAAGGCTTAACTACATCTGGTTTAACATTTTCTCCGTTTTCTTCCTCAAATGCCAGACAGAGGAAGAAAGTGTAACTAAAGATGTACATACTAATATTATAAATTCGAAAGTGACTCTGTCTCTGTGCTTATTACATTTCGCTACTAAACGACTTGACCAATTTTGATAAAATGTTGTAAATAGATAGATATAACAAAAACAAGCTTATGTCTTAACCCAGGTCGGGTTGAGTAATAAGCTTGTTTTTGTTGACAAACCACGTGCGAAGCCGCGGGCGGAAAATTATTTAATCATGAGTTAATATCCAGTGATATTTGAATAACACAGATTAAGAATAAAGAAGGTCCACAACAATATTTTTTTTGTTTCAGAGTGATAAAGAAGAAAAGGACCAGTTGGCTTTTATAGCATTCGCTAGAGTGTTTAGTGGTAAAGTGAGGAAGGGTGATAAAGTATATGTACTTGGCCCAAAACATGACCCGACCGGCGTATATAGCATAAACGATTATGCAATAGACCCTAAGTTGAAGTTAAAAGATTTGGCAAGTGATGAGCATATAACTATTGCAGAGTAAGTACATACTTAGTATATCTTTTTTATCATCAATGTGCTGGATGGCAGTAGTTCGTTATGATACTTTTTGGCCGGCATCTTTAGTCAAATACGTTTTGATCGGCATCTTCAGTCAAAACTACAAAAATTAGTTTTGATTGATTTTCGCGGTCAAAATTGGTTTTGACTGGTTATGTGTTATGACTGTGACATATACAACCTGTTGTGTCTTGTACAACATTAATTTAAAACACACATCCTTAATGTATTAACTGATTTTCGAGGTGGTGGGTTTAACAGTACCGATAGTTTGAATATTTTATCCAGTATTCGATACATTTCCAATAAATAATTTTTAACGTAAATCGGCGGTGCCTTTGCAACGATACCGCTTATCAGTTTAACACGTACCTACTTATATGATGAATGAATATGAATAACAATACTAGCCATTAGTAGCCCTACCTGTGTATGATGTCGATGAAAAATCGATACAAAATAAACAGGACTATTTGTATTCATTGGTACACTTGGTGGTCTCATAAGTTAATGTCATATGTATATATTTTTGCAGAATCAAATCCCTCTATATTCTTATGGGAAGAGATTTAGAAGCTATTGATGAAGCAATTGCTGGTAATATTATTGGTAAGTAAATTATCTATGCTAATGTTATAAATTCGAAAGTAACTCTGTTATTACGTTTTCGTGATTAAACGGCTTGACCGATTTCGATACAATTTGGTATTCAGATAGATTATGGCCTGTCCCAGGCTAATTCTTATTAACAAACCACGCGTGAGAAGCCGCGGGCACAAGTTTGTGCTTAATATTTCTGTGAATCAGTAACCAATGGAACTAGTACAAAAATATTAAACAAAAAATAGCATATTCTACCCTGCAAATAATTTAAAACTGATTGCGAATGCTAAACTAGATGGCGCTACTATTTTGTAGTTATTTTTTATTTGCCTGATGCGAAAACTATTTGACTAAACTGTTAAAAATCAATAATATAATTAACAAATTAGTTACTAATTTCCAAATTTTTCTTCTAAATTTGTTTTTAGTTGTACAATTAGTATGTAACCTGCATATTTTTTTGTGAATTCTATTCTTATTATTATTTAGTACTATTATAAGTTTTCCTGAAAGAGATCGCTCTCAGCGATAAAGCCGATGCCTTTTTAAAGCTTTCTGTATTCGTTTTGTGGAAATTCAATGGAATCTCTTCCATCTATTATCTACTATATTTGTTGCAAATTCATTTTATGACACATTTTTAGGTATTGGAGGGCTAGAAGAACATGTGCTGAAAACTGCAACACTAAGCAGTACCCCGGCTTGTCCTGCGTTCAGTGAGATACAAAACTCTGTGGTGCCAATATTGAGGGTAGCGGTGGAGCCTACCAACCCGTCACAATTGTCGCAGTTGGTCAAAGGTACGGGTTGCATTTTGCAGTTATCGTTTGTCAAAGAGCAGAGGGACCCAAGCATCGCAAAAATAGATTAAATTTTCCATTGTAATAAATAAATAATAAATACATATTGCTGGACATTTCACACAGCGCTATCTAGCCTCAAACTAAGCAGATCTTGTACTAGGGGAAGCAGATAACTGATAGAATACTTATATACTTTTTTTATAAATACATACTTTTAATATATAGGAAAACATCCAGACCTGGAACAAATAAAAATTAATCTGTAGATCATGCAAACATTTGTTCCGCGGCGGGAATTAAAGTCGCTACCTCCTGCGTCTCAGCCGGCTATTCGCCCACTGCGTCACGGAGGTCGTCCGTTGTACCACCGCGTAATTAGTATTCGTTAACTAGAAAACTTAAAGACTAATAGATAATTGTAATTTGGTGTAACAATAAAGAGTTATCTATCTATCTTAATGAATTAGACACTTTTAGCCATTAGCACATTTTTCCATTTTGGGACAAACAAACTTGAAAAACTTTATCCTCAATTTGATGCGTGCATATTTTTTGTGTTCATTCAGAGCATAAGACTACCAATTATACTTTCAGTTTTAGTTATAAAAACATCTAGATATAAACTTTTTTACGGTTCAATGTAAATAATCAATTTAATTATTCACTCACAATGACTTAGTTCAAATATTCTATCTATTTTTCAAAAACATCTATATAAAAGATTTTTATAATACTTGAAAAGCTTGATCAAGCACGTTCCATCGAAATAAATGTATAGGTCCTAATAAAACAAAAATGGTCACATGCTTTTTTTTTGTAACGGGAACGCGGAATTCACAACCCTTAGTGGCGCTAATTCGGGCACTCAGGAGCGAACCGGACCTGGAACCTGGAACGAGTCGTAGCTGATTACCGACGGATATAGGAACCCGCCATATGAAAACCGTGAGCGGTTATGAATTTTCTCACATGTTCTTGCTAGAGCCTTATCGTTTTAAATGCGCAAACGTACTTTACGTACCGTAATAGTATTTTTTAAGGCTATGTTACTTTTCAAAAATCAAAACAGTATCATTAATATATATATAGTTCAGATAAAAATAGATAGCGCCACTAAATAATGATGTTCCTCTTTAATTTAATAAATAATTTCAGGTTTGAAACTTCTTAACCAATCTGACTCGTGCGTTCAAGTGTTGCTGCAAGAAACGGGAGAGCATGTCTTGGTGACGGCCGGTGAGATACATTTAGAAAGATGTCTGGAAGACTTGAAGTAAGTTGCTTTTTTAATTAGGGAATTTCACGGCCATGTTTTTATAACTGCTAACAGATGGCGTTTCTCTGCCATGCTCCGAATAACTTTGAAAAGTGAATTGTCAATGTCAATTGCCGTGTTAACATTATTTTGCAAGAAACTTGAAATAAAAAACAAACATTTGTGTTTGTCTATCTGATGACGTGAGATTGTTTTAGACAAATTGTAATATTGAGGCTTTGAGATTATGGCATATAAACCATATTTTCAGACAACGCCATCTATTACGCTAGTTGGAGCTAGTTTTTTTATATCGAAAATGAAAATCTTTCATTACAGCTTTGTGTGAATCACTTTAGAATTGAGTTTTCTTTGATCTGCATTTTCAAGAGTAGAAGAGTTATTGTATGCCTCAAGCTGATGGACGCAGGGCAGTGTATTGTAGGGCACGGTTTTAAGGTGCGTCACCAACGAGGCAATTCTTTATTACAGGCGATAGTAACCACTCAACATTAGGCCATAGGCTTGTTCAATCCTCAGGTCGTATTAAAAAAAACTCCTATAAAAAAATATTTGTATTGGCCGTTTTTGGTGCGTAATAATGAATATCAAGAATCTAATTTGTTTATGAATTTACAGGAACGATTACGCCAAGATACCGATAATAGTTTCCGAACCGATAGTTCCATTCAGAGAAACGGTTATAGAGCCTCCAAAAATAGACATGGCGAACGAAGAAATCGACTCGCAAAACTTAGACAAAGGCGATAAAGAAGAAGATCCAGTTATAATCATCTATACAAATAACAAGCAAAGCAAAATCAGAATACGAGCGAAACCTTTGCCTAACGAAATTACAAATCTACTCGACAAATCGACAGATTTGCTAAAAGCTTTATCGCAGCATATAAAAATCTTACAAGCTATGATTAAAAACAATAAAAACAGTTATAGTTCAGAACTCAGAGATAGGCATAAGCTATCGGATCGCATGCTAAAGTTGATAGAAGTTTTTAAAGAACAGTTACAAAGTATTTGTTCTAAATTAGCTCCGGAGTGGCAGGATCTCGTCAATCAAATATGGTCCGTAGGGCCTAGAAATTGCGGTCCAAACGTTCTGCTCAACCAAACACCAGATTACAAAACGAAGTACTTTCATCATGAAATGGAAGTTTCAGAAGATCCAAGGTTTGAGTTCGAGGGTAGTTTTGTGAATGGATTCCAGTTGGCTGCTCTGGCGGGGCCGCTGTGTGAGGAGCCAATGATGGGGGTGGCGTTTTGCGTTGAGGAGTGGACGCTGGAGAAGACAGAAGGGGATGATGTGTCAAACTTCGGTCCACTATCAGGTAACTATCAGGCGATACAAACTTCATTTATTCTTAACTACCTCCGTGGCACAGTGGGCGAATAGCCGGCTGAGACGCAGGAGGTAGTGAGTTCGATTCCCGCCGCGGAACAAATGTTTGCATGATCTACAGGTATTTGTTCCGGGTTTGGATGTTTTTCTATATATGATAAGTATGTATTTACAAAAAAAAAGTATTGTTACGAGCTGAGAGTTCGGGATAAAATAATGGGAATCGATTTCACCAAAATAACACTTTTATTCAGCACTAAACGATGAATACACGAACTTGGTCACACGTATCACAACACACTAATTAACACCACTGGTGCACCACTTAAAGTCACCGAAATGATCGCACGTATAGCTTAATCCAGACTGACTCGGGAGCAACTACTATTCACGCGAGACCCTTCCCACGTCAGTCCTCCAGGGCCTCGCTGAGACTAACTCACTGACTGAGACTGACTGTCCGGCCATCTCTCCGGCCTATTTATATCGCACACATTTCGATTGTTCGAGAACGATGTCGATCCTTCGAAAGGGTCGGTCTCTCGACACAATGGCCACTCCCCATTCTGCGAAACCACAAACAATAGCAACAATAACACAGCAAGACAAAAGCGTTCGAGAAGGTTCGATTATTACTCATTGTTTAACAGCCTTGGCGTAACAGTATATTAGTATTCTATCAGTTATCTGGTTCCCATAGTACAAGCGCTGCTTAGTTTGGGGCTAGATAGCGTTATGTGAGTTATGTGACATGTCCAGCAATATTTATTTTATTTTTATTTTTTATTCATCCCTTGCGAAAATGAGTACAGTTACATTGCAACAGATGATAAATATACATAAAATTTAGAATCTCCATAATCAGCATATGAGTATGCAATATTAAACAATGTCGACTATAAAACAAAACTTGGGCAAATCGGCGTTGTATGTATGTATGTATTTATGAATGAATGAATGAAAACACTTTATTGTACACATTAAAAAAATAAAAATTACAGACAAAATAAAAAACACAAAGCAAATAGTACAGTGGGCGGTCTTATCGCTTTGAAACGATTTCTTCCAGACAACCTTTGAATAGAGAGGATTTCGTTATGTCAACGATATGGTCGGGGGTGCACTTTAAAGACTAAGGTGTGGAAGTAGAGTGCAACTAATACCTAAATACTTTATAAAATACAAATATACATAAATACATTAGTACTACTATTAGCCCACTGTGTCCCACTGCTGGGAAAAGGCCTCCCCCCACTCTTTCCAGACACTTCTTTCAGGTGCTAAGATGGTCCAGTCCGCTCGGAAATCAGTGAGCTCATCCCTCCATCTCTTTTTTGGTCTGCCGCGACGTCTTCAGGCTGTGTCGGGGTTCCACTCGGTGGTGAGCTTCGCTCACTGATCGCCCGACATACGGCATACATGACCAGCCCACTCCCACTTGAGTTTGGCGGCTTTCGTAGCTACATCTACGATTTGTGTATAACACATAAATACATAAAATATTAAATAATGAACCTAAATATAATATATAAAATTATGATCTATATAATATTTATAATACATACATTAGATAAATATACATTCATTTATGTACGATAATATGACGTTTCTGATAGATATAAGCTTTTACCCTAGATTTAAATATAGCTAAGGATGAGGCGTGGCGTTGTTTGTTTGTTCGAGGATAACTTTTGAAGCGTTGATTCGATCATCGTGAAATTGGATACATAGGTATGGTGATAGTATAGCGTCGTATAGTAATGGCACAATTTTGGTGTGACTAAATGAGCTAAAAATGTTGGGGGGTTGTTGAGATATTGGGGTTCAAAAGGGGTAAAAAATAAATGGAAATGAGACTATTAGATCAAGTGGGACGTCAAATGAAAGGTCTTCATTAGTACATTTAGACTCCGTTTTTATTTTTAGTAAAGACTTAGTAGTTTTTGAGTTACTAGTTATAATAAAAACTGAACTTTAACAATATTGTGACTCCACAGTGCTGTAATTTAGTATGCATGTAGCTTATGTGACACAAATATAGTCAAAAGTCTGAAATCCAGAATAACTGCCATTTTTATCTGAAAAAAGAGTAACTAATTACCATGAACTCCCGTTACCTGTAATTTGAATGAAACTGTAGCCAAGTTAGGTGGTTCTGTATTTCGTGGCACTATTTTGATAATCAAAGATTACAAATAATATTTTTCTGTTTTAATCGGACACTCGCGAGATCTAAGTTCGGGGCGAACCACTAGTTAAATCTAATATACAAAAATCTCGTGCCGCGGTGTTTGTGGTCGCACTCCTCCGAAACGGGTCAACCGATTTTAATAAAAAAAAATTGTATATTCGGTAGGTATGAGACTAGAGCTTAAAGTATTTTTCACCCTCCAACTTTTTAATCGCGATTTTAGTATTTTTCTATGAATAATATACCTAAATATAATTTAACCGTCGTTCATTGACGTGAAGTCATTTTCATGAAGTGTCGCGTCACTTTGACAAGAATGTTTTAAATAGTTTTCTTGATGATGGCAGTGCCACTAACGAGGGCCCTTCGTATAATTAACAACTCAGTGAAGAGGAACATTTTGATAGTGACGACCTCCTTGGCGCCGTGAGCAACTAGCGGCATGAAATGGAACGCCTTGCCAGAGTCTGAGTTTCCTTATCAGCTATCGCTACAACCTGGGTATCTTTAAGTCGCGAGTGAATAGGTTTCTTCTAGGCAAGCGTGTAGCATCGTATACTGCATCATCGCGCCCCATCAGGCGAGATCGTGGTCAAACGCAGGCCTATAATGTATAAAAAAAAGACGCAAGAGGTAGCGGGTTTGATTCCCGCTGCGGAACAAATATTTGCATGATCTATAGATATTTGTTAAGGGTCTGGATGTTTTTCTATATATTTTAAGTATGTATTCACAAAAAAAAGATAATCTATCAGTTATCTGGTTCCCATAGTACAAGCTAGCTTAGTTTTGGGCTAGATAGCGCTGTGTGAAATGTTCAGCAATATTTTTTTTTGTCTTCCCAGGTCAAATAATGTCAGCAGTGAAAGACGGTTGTAGGAAAGCGTTCCAAGTGCAGCCTCAACGGCTAATGGCAGCCATGTACTCCTGTGACATCGCCGTTGACCAGAAAGTATTAGGTAAGTCAGTTACAACCAAAGTGCATACATTATAAGTGTTCACAAAACACTTACTTACAAACTTGTAATACAGCGAAACTTGTTTTTTACAGGCATTATTCATTTAAATAAATACACATTTCAGCCTTGTAACAAAACATACAACTTGACCTGCACTCGGTTAAAGTTTCGCCCATTTTATTCTGTAAATAGATTGCTGGAAAGAGATCGCTATCAGCGACAAGGCCATCTTCCCGTAAATTTAATCTGTCACTTGTGAAAATTATCTTCTATACATATGTATAAAATGATTTGTCCTGAATGACTGACTAACGGATCAACGCATAGCCTAAACCGCTGATCGTAGAGACCTGAAACTTGGAAGGTGTGTTCTTTATATGACATAGACATCCAATAAGAAAGGATTTTCCGAAATTCTACCCCTAAGGGGGTGAAAATGGGAGGCAAATTTTGTATGGGACAACGTGATTCCTTGGTCCAATCTACTTCAAATTTTGCATAAACCTTTTTTAACAGAATTGATGGAACACGTGTTTCATATTTTATTAAAATTCATCCCTAACAGGGTTAAAAAGGGGTAGAAAGGAGTTTGAAATTTGAAATGGTAAGAACTACGAGTAGAACATTTTGTCTTACAAGTTTAATTTAGTATGTATGGTTTTATGCAATTTCTTTAACTTTACACTAATATAATAAATGTGAAAGTTTAGATGTTTGTTTATTTGTTTGTTTTTTACTCAATCACGTCGTAACAGCGGAACCGATTACGATGAAATTTGGTATATACGTAGATTATAACCTGTATTACCACATAAACTACTTTTTATCCCATAAATCAGTTACCATTGGATAAAAATGGGGTGTCAAGTGAAGTTGCAACAGCGGGTTTAGCTTTATTTCTAGGTTATCTATACATTTAGAAGTGTAATGCGTATGAAGTCGCGGGCAACAGCAAGTCTTGCTATATAGTACTATCTATAGGTTATTCATAAAAGAGCGTCACTAATATTATTAATGCGAAAGTTTGGATGTTTGTTTGTTACTCAATCACGTCGTAGCGGCGGCGAACGATTTTGGTGAAATATGGTACATAGATAAATCATGACCTGGATTGAAATATAGGATACCTTATGACAAACCACGAGTGTGAATCCGCGGGAGGAAGCTAGTAATTCAATAAAAAGTATTCAGTTTAAAAATACGAAGTGCTTCACGTAAATTCAAAGCAACTTGCAGCATCGTGTCGAGAGAAAGGAGTTCATATTTGAATGTGTTACTCAGGAAGCTAGGGTAAAAAGGTTGCAATAAAAGAAAAAGTAGAATCCTCTTAAATTTACTATCCATAATTACAATTGTAATCTTAACCTATTATTTACAATTACTATGCTAAGTATAAATATGGATATCCTACATAAATATTAAATTTAAACTAACTTATAAATGCATCGAAAAGTTACAAATTCCATGAAAAAGCGCTCTATCACAACTCTTTTGTAATCATAAATTATTCACGTTTATCGTAAAAGTAAAATTAAGAGCCTCACCACAACACATTGCAAATTTGTAGCTTAAAAATAACTCTTGACACGTTGAAATTCATTTTACAATAGATTTTGAAATCTTGTTTAAAACTTGATAGCTTTTTGTGATAAGATCGTTTAAGTTTAGTCACCCAAGGGTAGTTAGGTGGGGTAACACTATGCCAATTGTTTAAAATTAAACTGAGTTAATCTTAAAACTAAGTCATGGTTTATTTCTATCTGGCATATCTATCCTAAGTTACGTGATGACGGTATAAATTAGAAATACTGAAATAACCTCAAATAATTAATGTTAGGTCTACACTCGAGGAAATTAATATATCAATTGTTTTGGTGGCACTTCCGCCTAGACCGTTTGCAACGGTCTTTAGATCTCTCAACTGATTCTTTTGTAGTTTATAATGATTACCTAAATACATTTGAATATTCTTTCTGATAATAAATATTATCAATTTACAATACAAGCTGGAAAACGACATTCGGGCAAGGTGCTGAATACAAATCATATTTTTTAAGAATAATACATTGAGTTTTCAAACTAATTGACTTCAATTGTACTTTGACGTTTCTCAAAGCGTTACATCCATTCCAGGTGCAGACTTACCAATAAACAACATCAAAATTATTCCATTCACCACATTCCACATCAGAAGCACAAATAAAACTAATAAATGCATTGAACACTGAGTATTAGGCGTATAGAGTTTTCACCAAACTAAAATCAGTTTTAGGATGGGAAAAGTGAAGCATTCGGATACGTAAGCGAAACTTTATGTGTTGAATCCAAGAAGGCAGGAAACGGCCTCCATGGAACCAACAAACTTTTTTATCTATCTATAACTTTTTGCGAACCGGAAGACGTTGAACGGTCTCCTCTTGATGGCAACGGTCGCGGGAAGTCGGTGGCTGAAGACCGTTCGTCGCTACATTTCTATAGGAGGCCTATACGTCCACCGGCTGAAGTTTGTTACTAATTAATCCAGTGTAAAGATCTAGCTAGTTCTTGTACTTTTTGCCAAGGGAAAGGCGGGTTGTTGGCAGCAGACCGTCTCGCTCGACCCATTCGGTTTCTTCGGTTGTAGTAGTTGTATCGGTTATAGACGGGCTGGTGGGGTTGGGAGTAGTCAACTTTGTACGACATCGTTGTGCTTTGAACTCCAGTGTACCGGTTTGCGTTGTAGCCTGTAATGGTAATGAAACATGAAATAAAGTTGTATTCATTCATAAGAACTAGACATGGAAATGATTGCTGTTTTTAAATAATTTTCATATCATATTATTTTTTTTATCAGTGCTATTTCACAGTGAAAAATCACGGGCAATGATTTTTCATTATGATGCCGTAATGTCACACTTGCGGTTCTTGCTAGTGCTATTTCACATGTGAAAAATCACGGGTAACGAAAACGCTCGATGAATTCCGATGAAATGCGACTGTGAGCAGACCAGAATGACTGCGGCTGATATACGATGAAAACCGAAAGTGATTTCATATGAATGATTTTTAGCAGGTTATGCGAAGGAAAATTGCAGGTGTGACATGATTTTTCACAAGCTACTCGTGAAACGTTCCATTCTTAATATGAATGTAGTGACTGAATTTAATAGGGGACCCATAAGGGTGCGTTTTCACCAGAGCTGTGTGAGGGAGCTAAACCCACCAATTTGTTCGCAAAACTAGAAAAGTAGTCAATGGATTGACTTAAATTTTTTTAATACTGGGTTCCGCGCCTTTTAGGTTAAGACCACATCTAGCATTTTTTCATCACGTTTTTATTATCTAGAAAATAAAGTAAGGAAGTGTACTGTTTCAAAGTAATAAATACTATGAGTGTGACGTACAGTCAAGAACGAAAAGCTGGTCGTATACATATTTCTGTTAAGCATTTAATGGTAATTTGGACGCTTAAATATGTTATTTGTGGATATGAGTAAAATTATTAAATACTCATTACGCGGTTGGCGCTAAGGCGAGGAACTGATTTGTTTAAGTCTAGCGCAAATTTCATTCAAAAATTATGATCATCAAGTGCGCCCTTTTATATTAGAAACTTGGAACATAAGAAGAAAGAAAATACAGTCGATTCTGCTGAATACCGAGCTTTTCATTTGCCTGGGTAGGAACTCTACAATAAGGATGATTATAAAACACTGCCTAAAACTAAAATTGCATAAAATAAACTTTGCCTCCACGGTTCAAAGAGATGTCTAAAATTTAAACCCACGTTTAATTCGAGACATTTTGGTGTTAAACTCGATTTTTTAACTTAAAATTGGTTGATGACTTCCAGACGAGCGCGTTGATGTCTTTTCAAACGCAATCCGTGACGCGTAGCATAAATACAAATTATAAGACGGTTGAGAGACTAAAAATTAAAAGCATACAAGGTGAGTTTGTTTGTAAATATTTATAAATTAACAGACTAATTTAGAGGCAGTGTGGGATAACACTTCTAAAAACAAATAACTAACTTTTTGCAACCTGTTGTTTAAAAAGAAGGTTGTTGTGGAGTGTACATATATGTCTCTGTCCGAGACATGGTAGCTTCTAAATGAATGACCGATTTAAATGCTTTTTTAAAGCGTTTGTGAGATAGGTCTTCGCTATGTATGGTGTTCTTTTGGAATTTTAAAATCATATTAAAATAAAAATTAATTTATGTTGCATCAAAATATATTGAATATCATATTATTACGTTAAGAGAAAACTTTGTACCCCTCTTTAAGCATTATTGCGCGCACGGAGGAGCGTGAGATTTGGCATAGTTAAAGTTTAAAGGGTGAAGAAGCGCAGAAAGCGGAAACTAAGCTAAAGAAATTGATTGCCGTCGAATTTGAACCCCTGTACGTGCAACTAGTTTATACAATTTTACTACTAACTCCTACTGCAAGATTGTATAATTTCCTCTTAAACACGTGCCTATAAAATCTTGACAACCTCCGTGGTACAGTGGGCGAATAGCCGGCTAAGACGCAGGAGGTAGCGGGTTCGATTCCCGCCGAGGAACAAATGTTTGTATGATCTACAGATATTTGTTCCGGGTCCGGGTGTTTTTCTGTATATTATAAGTATGTACAAAAAAAGGTATATAAGTATTCTATCAGTTATCTGGTTACCATAGTACAAGCTCTGCTTAGTTTGGGGCTAGATAGCCCTCTGTGAAATGTCCAGCCATATTTAATACAAATATAAAAAAGCAATACCTAAAGCCTATTAGCTTCGTCGTACCGTCGTCTGTTTTATCACGACACTTAGTCGATTTATCCATTGTTCGGGAACAGGACGTTGTGTGTGGTCGCTTAGGCACTTGCCATCAATATGCATGCGTCTATAGTACTCAATGGTGCATGGCGAACATAATGGATGTTTTCCGACTAGACTAAAAATAAAAGACTAAATAGTTTGACAGTGAACTATTTCTGAGATACTATTTTATGATGGGTAATTATTACTACCTGACTGCGAAGAAGTAGGGTTTTTTAGATATGAGCCCATAGAGTCGAAACTTCTAAGCTCCAGTGTGAAGGCCAGAAACAGTATCCCATCCAAATATCTACTTTGCTAAACATTAAATTCAACTTTGGTTAATATAAGTTTGACTCAACGAAAACAATCTGTTTAATCAAACTTTCATTATAAGGTAAGAAAGACTACTCGCCCTATAAAAATTTGGCCCAAATTTACTAATCCCAAAATGGCATAGCTTGAAATGGTTCCGGGGTGTCTTAGTACTTGGTAACACATCTGTTAGGGAACGTTCCGCGTGGTTGCAAATTGGATGGGTGAACGCAGTAGCATCCCACTTCCATGTTTCATTAGGCACGGCGGTTGTCAGACCCAGCTTTAAAATTTGTTGTGTCTGTGTAACTAGAAACTACAGCACCGTGGCTGGTCACCCGATCTAAGACACTTTGTTGGCATTTTGTTATATATAAATCTGAAACTGAATGGTTTACCTGTATGATAAGCCGGTGTGGGTCGTACGCACATCATGCCGTATGCCCTGATGCCAGGAACGGAAGCGTACGTCGGCTGGTCTTGAGTCATCGGTCCTTCTGTAAAATTCAACGTCGCATTTCAAATTCCTAATCTATAACTTATCTATATTACAAATATTTGTAGATCATGCAATCATGTGTTCCACACGACCGAACCTGCAATATCTTGAAATGAAATGATTTACCGGTTTTACCGGACCTAACACACTAATTACACTTTCCACTAATCACACTAATATTATAAATGCGAAAGTTTGGATGTTTGTTTATTTATTTGTTTGTTTGTTACTCAATCACGTCGTAACGGCTTAACCGATTTCGATAAAATTTTGTATGTACGTAGATTATAACCTGGATTAACACATGGGCTTTTTTTATCCTATAAATCAGTTCCCATGGGATTAAAATGGGATGTCAAGTCAAGTTGCAACAGCGAGTTTAGCTTTATTTCTAGGTTACCTACACAATTAGTAGTGTAACGCGTACGAAGTCGCAGGCAACAGCTAGTGATTCTATAAAAGTGTAATTCGTATACTCCTTATAAATCTAGATACAATATTAGGTGGTCGGGGCTTTATATAAAGGCTAGATTTTGCCTTGCAGCATACAAGTGTTTTAGTTAAGATTAGTTGGTTACACAAACTTCACCGTTTAACTCGGCGTTATAAGGTATATCGGTGTCTTGCGTTAAATTACGATGGAACTTACCTAGTACATTATTCTCGGAGCACCTGCAGATGACCAAGTAGTGGGATTTCCCAGTTCTGACGTTCTGTAGCGCTAGAAGAGACCAATCCCTTGACGCTCTGCATTCTCGCATCTCCGATACGGCTTCACAGGTTTTTACTAGAGTTACTGCTTTACTGGCATACTGAAAGTTGAAACAAAATATCATCTAGAAAATGCCATAAACCGATGAGGCCGTGAACGTGGGATGGTCAATCTAAAATAATACTTATCCAGAATAGGAGTCATTAACACGAAAAGAAGAATCCCATAAAATAAATAACTCTGAATAGTTGCATTCATAGTTCTAACCCCAAACTAAAAGTCCCTGTGTCGTCTGTACCAGGTTGACACGAGAAAAAGAAGAAACCCTGATACGCCCTTTTTGCGTCGGTGCTAAAAACTGACATAGGTAAGAACCATCTTAAATCAGCTTTCTATTAAAACAAACCGCGTCCGAATCGGTCCATTCTTTTTGGAGCTACGATGCCTCAGACATAAGGGGCAAACGTATTACCCATATTTTTGCGTTGGGAGTTAATAAAACTAAACAGATATTGGCAGGCCAGGTGCGCAGATAGTGCTGCTGTGCAGCGCGGAGCGTGATTTACTATTATTGTGCCCTTTGTACCTCATAATTATCTTGAAACAAGTCGTAGATGCTATATGAGGTTAGTTGTTTATCTTTAGTTAAATAAAGTTAGGTACAGTTTCTTTTCGTGGTTTTACCACGTACCTAAATAATGAGTAGCGGCTCGAGCGTCTCCAAGCACAGAGTTTTACAAAACTACAAACCTACAGTTTTACATTATGTTATAGTGTTGTCGAATAAATCAAAAAACCTTAAACAGTTACATTCATAGTCCTGACCATACACCAGGAATCGCCTAAATACCATGTCACAAGACCCAAACCCGGAGTAAATATTGTTAGATGCAAACATTAATCCTGCAGGACATGCCATTAGTATTAACCCCATTAGTATTAGCCTATAACAATTGAAAATCTATTTTGTTTTATTTCCGAGATTCGACTGATTATTAAATTCCTGATCTTATCATCATGGTGCCTTCTTCGTCCCTTCATCTCATTCCTAGAGATCTTATGCACGTCTCATCCAGTTATGTCCTGCATGTCATCCAACATTATTCCACCTAGCGATTCGGCATGAACTCATAAAAAACTTCAAAGAACTTACCCTCTTCTTGGAATCTGAAGTGAGTCTCGTAGTGTGCATGTCGTCAGCGTTCAGACTAGCGGAGCAAGGGTCCCTGTACCGAGCCGGACAGGCGCAAAGTGGCTGTGTGTAGTTCAATCTCACGTAGACCGCGTTACAAACCTGGAATGTTGTGAGGAAGGAATGTAAGGACAGGGATATGTAGCGTTAAATTGGCATCACAGAGTTTGTGAAAACTGATTGTAGATAATACATTTATTTGATATAGAAACTGAAATTTTGTTTTATTTATGCAGTTAATAACAGTATAACTGAACGTAATTTGTCTCGTTTATCACTCCCCTGTTCACCAATAAATATTATATTAAAACATTATAAATCAACACTATATATAAATCAACTGTAAATATAAATATAAATCAACTGAAGCGGATTGGTAAAATGCGTTGTTTGCATTTTGTATTCATTCATCATAATAATATAAGTACAATTTATGTATCGTAAGGTTTACTGATTAAAAAAAAACCTCAATTACATACAAATATGAGTACATACGTACAGAACATCCTGATGAGTAAATATCGACTTAAATATATTATTTTGTGTTTAATGGAACACATCACTCTTTACAAACCCTTGGAATCTCATTTAGCCTGTGAATAAAAATATAAATTACCTGTTGAATAGCGCATTCTGGGAGCAAATAAATGTGCTGATTATGCGGGTAGTAGTGGTACTTTGTCGGCTTTGCCAGGACTGAGGTGGAGCCAGCGGGCAACGGCACAGTCTGAAACATAAATAAGTTTACGATAATTTAGGATTCCAGAAATTATGGGGCGTCATGTGGCAAGACGCGGTACTTATGATATGGCGCCTGCTAACTGTCTGATAACATAATGTATGCAGAAGAAAATCCTTAACATTTTATTTGTTGATAAATTATCATCATCATCATTATCACCTCAGTCCGTCTGCACCCACTGTTTATAGGCCTCCTGTTTATAAATAAATTTAAAATAAATTATTAATTATAATTATAAATTATGTATTTATCATATAACACAAGGTTTCACATACATAGTTTAATAATTAAATGTAGAAATAAAGATAGTTAGATTATATAAGTAGATTCAGCCTCAGATACCTAAACTAGACTAAAAGCCTGTACGTTAGGCAAATTATAAAATGTTACGTTTGCATATTATTATTTTGAAAACTGCGATCTTAGGTAAAAAATACTTATTATCTGAAATTCTAAGCTCGATTAACGTTATTAATGTATTTGTAAAACAATCTATTTTGATTCCTACTATTTCGCAGTTCACTACAGTGCAGTACTCGTAAATTCACCTTCATTTATGCCCAAGCAACGTGGAACCTACACAGATTTTAGCGAGAATAACTAATGAATGGATGAGTTGAAAGCGCTAATTCATCCGAGATGTCATTATCCATTGTTACAACGATGGGAAATGTCTCGAGGTCGGTATCTGCTCAACCACAATCTCATTCATTCCCGTTGAGCGCGCTCTGAGTTTCTGTGTCAACGATCTTGCGTGTCCTCTTATTGATTTCACCTTAGCTGCGAAAAGATAAAACCTTCTATGACAATTCTTATTTATGATCGCATTGTGCAATATCTATAAGTATGATGTTTATCGTTCCTAAATCTGGCTTCTTTTAGAATTCTGTTCTCAAAAAGGTATAACACATGAAATGCACATGAATGAACATTACGGTCTATATAAGGTTTTGCTAATATGGCTATTAACTTGAAAGGTACTTGTGGCTTACCTACATCGTTTTCATTACGAGGTATCAAATTGTCAAAAGGATTAATAAAGATCAAAACACAATTTTAATGTGTTGATCAAAGTGACTTGCTTTTGACCCTATGAATTTCGAGGTTTAGCAGTTTTTTGTATAGCGGCGTACTAAATCTGATCCTGCTTGGTGGGTATAATCTTTATCTATATCTGGCTTCTTTCTGATTTTGGCATATGAAAAGGCATTCGTGCGTTGTGCCTCTGTAACAATGCTGAATGGTTCACGGTCACGCACCTTGCGATTTGCCGATTACGTTGTCACGTTTGCTAGATCAGGTTAATAAACCTGCTAGAAGCGATTGTCCTTAGCTTTTACGCGGTTTCGGATAATTTAATCTTGTTTTGTAATGTCTTTGGCGCCAATTTGATGAAGTTTTAGATTTTGTTTTGCGGTTACGTCAAAATTGTAGTGATAGCGTAGCTAAGATTGATAAACTTATCCGCTGCAGATGATGACGGAATATTACATACATTTTGAAACAGCATACACCAAAAACAGTTTGGAGCAGATTCAATAAAGGTTTTATATCTGCAAAGGGACGCTACACTATCAGATATACTTTTTTGTTTAAATTAGATGTTCTGGTCACTCATGACTGCCTCCGTGGCGCAGTGGGCGTATAGCCGGCTGAGACGCAGGAGGTTGCGGGTTCGATTCCCGCCGCGGAACAAATGTTTGCATGATCTACAGATATTTGTTCTGTTGATCTGGGTGTTTTTCTATATATTATAAGTATGTATTTACAAAAAAAAAGTATATAAGTATTCTATCAGTTATCTGGTTCCCATAGTACAAGCTCTGCTTAGTTTGGGGCTAGATAGCGCTGTGTGAAATGTCCAGCGATATTTATTTATTATTTATTATTTACTCATTGATCGAGCGAAACGAGATCTCCAATTTAACTTGGACGAAAAATTTAACTGTACCTATGTATGTATGTAGGTTTGTTTGTCCGAGGATAACTTACGAAGCGTTGATCCGATCATCGTGAAATTTGATACATAGGTAGGCAGCGATGGCACAATCCTGGTGTGACTAAATGAGCTACAAATGTTGGGGTTCAAGAGAGGTAAAAAAAATGTCACTATAAGATCATGTGGGAAGTCTAATGAAAGGTCTGCATCAGTACATTTCGACGCCGTTTTTATTTTTAGTTTAAATCTTGTCGTTTTTGAGTTATTAGCAATAATAAAAACTAAACTGTGACGAAATTCACAGGGTACACCAGTGACACAAATATAGTTACACAGTGCTGTAATTTGGTATTCGTGTATCTTTAGTGACACAAATATAGTGAAGTCTGAAATCCATAATAACTGCAATTTCTACCCCTAAAAAGAGGAACCAACTAACATGAACTCCCGTTACTTGTAATTTGAATGAAAATGTAGGTCAAGTAAGTGGTTGTGCATTTCGTGGCGCTATTTAATTAGTCAAAGATCATGAATAATAATTTTTGTGTTTTTGGCATACTCGCGGGGCAAACCACTAGTTAAATAATCAAATTGATCTTTTCCCACATTTAAATCCCAATTATTTTATCTCCTTGTGTCTACAATGAAACAAGGCCGTTCCTTTTCATTAGCAACTCGAAAGCTGAACATCTTATGAAAGACTACAATGTCCACCTGCTGTGAGATTTAATTTCGATAAGTATCAGTCCTTCGATCAATACACCTACTCCAGTAACATATTGACGTGAACTCACAACAAAGACGTTTTTGTAGCTCTACATCGATTATATTCTTTTTTACTTTTCTAAGAACCGATTCATTTAGTTGTTGCTCTTCAAATTCGTTAACTAGATAACTGTTAGGGCAATTGTATACTGAAGCAGCAACAGTATACCTATAGCCAACAAAATAACGAGAAAGCAAAGATCAGCAACCAACAAGAATAAAACGTGTCACCATGCAACAGCGCGTTAGCAGGCAGTGGGCTTATGTTCGTGATACGCTTTAATTTTTGCATTTGATTGGTTTAAGGGCCAATCATTATTAAATAATACCTTCTATAGAGCCTACCAGATTATAATTTCGCTTTCACTCATATTAAACGGGCACCTTCACACAATTTTCAATTACTAAACATGATTTGAAGAATTCTTTTTATTGAGGGGTCGATTTAATTAATACGTTTTATTCTTCAATGTTTTGCTTAGTCTCTCATCAATAAAAAATTCAATGTACATTGGATTGATTACAAGATTAAGGCTGAGTAAATCGTCTTTACAGTTTTTAGGCAGGCACGTAGAGGAACAATTTTGTTATTTCATGCTCTCCACCGAATTTCGCGTCCTGAACAATAGCATTTATTTTTTCTGTATCTCATTCAATTGAATTTTGTTTTGGTTTAAACGCAAGCTGTAACTTTCTCTCTATTCTGTAGATTCGGTGTACGTTTTAGTTAACTTCTCGTTTCTTTTATTCCATTAAGTCTTACGTATATCGCTGCTAATCGGCCTTCGATTTGTTTTGCTAGAAGATAAATTCAAACAAGCTTTTGTAAAGAATGTGATTTGAAAATCAAAAAGAACCACTAACGTCTATCATCAAACGGTAAGTTGTAGAGCTATTTCATGTTGTTTTTCAGTTTTATTGAATTTTATTTTATTATGGAAGGTATTTTTTTTCCTATAAAAATAATAATAAACCATTTATATTAACCATAATATAAATAATAATAAGATCTCTAAAACGATTCAGATATTAAATCTAATATGTATGTCCGAATAATACAGAAACTGCTAATAAAACATACTTTGCTGACTCGCCGTAAAGTGGCCGATAAAGTGGGCATTTCATACCCCCTGATGTCTTTGCTTCCGTTTACTTCAGTCGTCATAAAACTGTATTGCCATACTTGTAAGGCGGACATGCGAAATTTCAATATAATCGGATAACGGAAACTGTAAGTATCAAAAAAGATTTGCAATATTTTAACGTAAAAAACAAACATAAAGGCAAACTTGCTTGGCAATCTTTTAGTGTTTGTACCGGTCTGATTTCTGATAAGAAAGCTCGTAACGATGAGTAAGATGACTCCGGCTAGATTCTTCAAAGTATTTTTTTATTATAAAAACATACCGGACGTCACGTTTAAGTTGAACGATTTAAATTGTCTTAGCGGTTTGGGGTTAACTTGTTAGATTTCTTTTAAAATCATTTTGTAACGAAAGTGTGAAGAGGGGTCTCAATATTCGAATTTTAAAAGCAAAATTGCTGTATCTAATAGCGCTATTGCCGCGGGAATGAAACCCATTCATAATTTGCTGTCAGTTCCCAAAATTAATGTATTTCAAAGCTTATGCAAAAACAATGGAATCAGATCTCCGAGATTGCATGATCCGTTATTAAAAGGTCGGTAAGTCAACGCTAGGGTGTTTATTCACGACACGATAGTGGATCTTCGGATCGCGATCTTGACATGATCATGCCTTCGTGATGTAACAGACAGACGGATCGCGATAGCGTTTGAACTGCAGCATAAATATTACGGTGTATTTACTGTTTTGTAACATCTGCATAACTAGCCTCACGAGGCAGACCGCTTGTGAGAAAAAAACTGCAGTGCCTTTTATGGTTCAGTGTTGCGAGTCGCGACACACCCTTTTCTGATGTACGAGTATGTACGAGTACAAGTTACATAAAATGCGTTGTACTGTTGCTATTTGACACGTTGCCGCTGATAGACTGCTTTTTGACTAGGTTTCTACTGTTCGCTTCGCATATTTTTATTTCACTATTTTTATTTGTGAAATAAAACACACTAATTTTTAGAGTTCCGTACCCAAAAGGTAAAAAAAGAAACCCTTATAAGATCACTCTCTTGTCCTTCTGTCTGTCCGTGTGTCACCACTGATTTTCTCAGGAATGGGTAGACCTAGCAAATTGAAATTTATACCGGATACTCAGGTCTATAGTCCCTATTAGGTGTATAAAAATCAAGATCCTGAGTCAAAACGATAAAAAGATATGGGCAAATTTAGATTTTCGCGAAAACTTGTAAGTACCATAATTTACCTTAATTTTAAACTTTTTTTATTTTTCGAAATTTTCCCTTTACTTGTGCTGTACCTTGCTTTTTGCTAAATTTCATGATTCTAGGTCAACGGGAACTACCATATAGGTTTTCGACCCAAACCCTGTAGGGTACTTCCGGTTGACCTAGAATTATTAATTTTGGACAGGTACGGAACCCTCGGCGCACGAGTTCGACTCGCACTTGATCGGTTTTATTAAAGCTTCAGATTCATATTTATTAGATTGAGACACAAAAAAAGTGCAGTTGTATTGGACAGCATCGAATATGCCTAAGGCATAGAGATCCTCGAGTGGAGACCACGCATTAGAAGAATGTTTTGGCAATCTATATGGGATGTCATACTGTAATGTCTGCCAGCAGATAATGAGTAATGTAAAACGGTTTGTAAAAAAACCTTACAATGCGCGTGCACTGTATCGAAATTGATTAAGATCTAATTAGCCCTCGGGCGTTAAACCGATAGTGTGGCGAAGAATTGTAATTGAATTAATGATAATGACTGTACATTTCTTCCTACCTGTTTTTGTTTACAAGAACGATAAAGACGCGCTACAATGTTAGAAAATGACGCTGTGTTACCGCCTATGGCATTTTCAGAAATACTAACCTAACATAATCAGCCTATAATGTTTCCCTTCGGATCTGAGGAACTCTGACTTTTCCTCGACAAGCCCGACTGCAGTAATATCGGATAACTACGAAGAAGGAGAGTAATGTTTTTTAATTTGTTATACATTTCTGAAATCGCCATGCCAAGATCTTCATTTTCATATGTACCCATCGGTATATTTAAAAGAAATGAAGTTCACATGCGAGACGTTTGACACTAGTAGGTATCTTATGTCACTAAAAGACTTGCAGAATCTTTGGCCATCACATTTATCGAAATCCATCCAGTAGTAATGCATTGTAATCAACATATCAGCTAAGAACGTCCACTGCTGAACACAGGCCTGAGAGCCCGATCTTGTGCGGCCTGCACTCAGCGGCTCCCACCAGCCTGTATCAGGTCGTCTTTCCATCTAGGGCCATCCTACGCTGAGCTTTGCTCTGGTCTCCTTTCTGTCCCATCGGCGGTCAGTTTTTCGAGCTATGTGCTATGTGTAGTCATGTCACCAGGTAGGGGAAACCCGTACAAAACCGTATACCGGGGTAAAACCGTACAGTAGGTCTATTCTCGTCAATCATTCAAATTGCATGCGCCCACGCCGCTCACTGGCGTCTGTTAATTCAGTTAATCAGAGCGTTTTGTCAACAAATACTTGCTACTTGCAAATGTTTTTTGTGGTCCTGAAGTTGTTAAGTTTAGGTGAACTGCAGGTAAGTCGCTCATTATTTATCCTGAAGGTTGTGTATTTACACGTAATTTATGATACTTGTAACGGCGAATTTACCTTGCATTTATGTAATAGTGTGAGCTAAGTGTTGACAAACATAGCAATGGGTCAAAACCGTACGGGGTAAAATCGGCTATACGATTCTGAGTTGATGAAACTTTAAGTTCCTTACATTTCTCCATATAATAATGAGCTGACTAATACGAGTACGAGTATCTCGCAAAACCGGAAACCTTAAAAAATAAGATAAAACGAAAAAAACAAGAAAACCAATCAAGTTACCAATAATGATAACTATATGTTTGTACTGCCTTAAAGAATATGGTACAAGTCGCATAGATGAAGGTTGGGTCCAATGCATGACTTGCAAGGGCTAGGCTCATGAGGGCTGTACAGGCTACAGTTCAGAGGAGCTAGATGATTTCTTATGATCCTCTGCAGGATGTATTGCAGAATATAGATAACTTTCGGGGCAATATCGTATATAGTATACGGTTTTACATAGGTGTCGGGGCAAAATCGTAAATAGTGGAATTTGCTATTTTACTGATATTTTTTTTAAATGCCTTAGTTTTAGTAATATGTGTACGTAATTGTGTACCTAGATAGATATACTAATTGAAAATGTTCATTTGATACATTTGTGTTTAAAAATGAACGACCTACGGGCCTAGATCCTTAGCTCGTATATACGGCTTTAATCCGGTCTCCCCTAATAAATAACCCGCCTAAGTCGAGCAAGAAGTTAACGTAGTTAAGGTTGTATAAAGTTGGCTATGCCATAACAAACAAAAGTCGACAGCTTTGCCTATAGTATGCCTATTGCATTTAATTCGCTTAAGGATGCCCTGCATGAGAAATACAGTAAGACAATTATGCATGCCAATAAACAGAAAGCTTATAAAGAGCCTTTCATACGTCTAATTGCAACTTCTCATAATCAATTCACGTGGAGAAATGACCTCGCAATATACTGCATCAATAAGTCGATAACATCGTGCATCGATACTAGGACTGAGGAGTTTTGATACTTTGTAAATATTACATTGGTTTGTAATTCATTGGCCAAAAGATAATTAGTTTTGATATTTTATATTTACGGCCACACTCATCAGCAAAATCATAGAAGCCATAGGATGTTCACTGTTGAACATAGGCCTCACCCATAGATTTCCAGAGTGACCAATCTTGTACGGACTGCACCAAACGGCTCCCAGCAACCTTTTTAAGGTGGTCTTTTGCCGACTTCAGCTCAAGAATTTATTTCCCCAATGGCAGAAATGTAGTATGTAGTTCCGAAATGGTCATTTATGTGGAAGCATTTGTGTGCAGCTTTAATCTTCCGTAGATTCGATTAGATAGTTCTTTATTGCACACCATGAAACAAATACATATAAAAACAACTACGTACATCTATGAATACAATTGGCGGTCTTATCGCTAAATAGCGATCTCTACCTTCTCCTTATTTAATGATGAGACCAAAATCAAAATACAATGTTATTCATTAGAGCGGAAATAATTTCTGAATCTAGGTAGCCGTATTAAATTACAATTCACTTTGCACTCCATCAACGATCAAGTAATGGCGGTCGATCTCGGTCGTTGGCCGCGACCAGACTCAATACAGGTTACATAGTAACTCGTTATCAATCTATGAGTCAGTGAAGTAACTATTCACCAATCTGTGATTGTTATAGTAACTGTCACTTAATCTGTATTACAACCTTATGGAACCATCTCGTAATGACTTCCGAGTTATCCCGATTTATTTGCGTGTTCCGATCAATGCATGAGAAATTGTAAAGCGCGATGCCTTTGAAGACAATTCATTGGATATAGCTTTGATAGTAGAAGTGTTCATTTGCATGTCAAATGCATGAGAATCAATGTGACCCGATCACATAATTAAAAAGTAGTTTCACTGGTAGTATTATGAAACTCTCAAGGAATTAATTATTATGCAAAGAATATGAAAGGAAGCGACTTACTTAATTGAGCATAGAGAAAATTCTATTAGTATTAATTCGACCTGGTCTACAAATCCAAAGCAAAGCAAAAAAGCAAAAGTAAAAGAATATTGTTAACAGGTAAAAATTCCTCAAAAAAAAAGATTTATTTGATGTACTAAAATAATTTGTACGAGTAGACACAAGTAACTGATAATATAATAATGATCTAGAGATAACGAGTTACTGTAGACAGTAACTCTGCAATTGCGTTCGGGGGTTATAATTTGCAAGCTTGAAGAAAGAAATATCATTATGATGGTTTTAACATTAAGGTTTTTCAGCTCCGTCTATTAACATGAAAACCTGTTTAGGTGCCACACCAGACGATCCACCTAATAGAATAGGATATGTACTTCTATCCAAACATATACATATATGTATATATACATATATATCATTTATTATATATCTATTATATGATCAGCGTTCTGTTAATATATACCCCCCTCCATTATTGTAATGTTACAAAAATCCTCTCCATCCAAAGCTTGTCTGGAAGAAATCGCTTCTAAGTGATAAGACCGCCCATTATACTTGTTGCTTTTTGAATTTTTATTTTTTTGTTTGTTTCTTGTGTGGTGTACAATAAAGTATTTTCATTCATTCATTAAATGTAAGTAAGTAATATTCTAGATATAAGACTTGTCGTATTCTATTAATATGATCTTTAGTGTATATAAACATTTAATGAAATAAATAACAGCAGAGTAGGTTTACCAACTCGATGAACTGAAACCTGACTTGTAAATTAAGGCTGGTGGATATTTTATCGAATCAATTAAAATACCCACCACTAACTTAAATTTACAAGTCAGCTTTCAGTTTTATTCATCCTACAGCTAATAAACATAAATCGTAACACAGTTACGTGTATTTCCTTACAAATTGTTTGTCAGTTTACATTTTATCGATCAGTATTTACGATAGAGTTGTAAGGAGCAGCTACTGTTATTTTAACTGGCTCTTAGAATAACGGTTTAGTTACTACACTTACTACATCCTTGACTGTATTCCCTTTACCTTTCAAGACTATAGTTGCGTGTAGGTCACAGTCAAAGATTTTCTGTATAGACTCACAAAGACAAATACATAGCTAAATCCAAATACATTTTAATACGCACGCGTTCCCTTTACCTTTCAAGACTATAGTTACGTGTAGGTCACAGTCAAAGATTTTCTGTATAGACTCACAAAGACAAATAGTTCATAGCTGAATCCAAATACTTTCGTCAAAGTCAAAGTCTTTCGTATTATTCGCTCCATTTTCACCTCTAAAACAATCATGCTCAGTTACAGTAAACACAGTTTTAACCCGTTTAAAAAAGCACTGAATATCATAATAAATATCTAACATATCCCAATAAACTGCGCAATGTGCCGTACCGTACTGTGGTCGCCCACCGTTGGACCGACTCCGTTACCCCATTTTGATACTGTTAGGTACATACTCAATTGTTATGATTCTAAAGAAATAAACCCATAATTCTTACTAATTACTATGAAGAATCGCTTCTATGAACGATAATTCCTTCGTCCTCTGTGGCCCAGTGGGCGAATAGCCGGCTGGGACGCAGGAGGTAGTGGGTTCGATTCCCGCCGCGGAACAAATGATATACATATATTTGTTCCGGGTCTGGTTGTTTATCTATATTTTATTAGAAAGTATTTCCAAAAAGAAAAGTATATACATATGTATTCTATCAGTTATCTGGTTCCCATAGTACAAGCTCTGCTTAGTTTGGGGCTAGATAGCGCTGTGTGAAATGTTCAGCAATATTATATTATTATATTGTAATTTCTGACTTTTCTGCACAATTTTCAATAACTTTGCTGTATAATACCTATCGTCTGAATTTCCAATGCTCGAACGTGGGCACCAGCAGCTACTTTATGTAGCACTGCGCTATCCAGTTAGGCTAATATCTAAATTTTGCATTTACGTTGATAAAACATGTTACACGTTGGCTAATTGCAAGCAAGCAAATTAGAATCTGATTGTGAAATTCCACTATCACATGAACTCTGTATTACATAGTTTGCATTTTCGTTTTTGGAATTTTACAATAACAGAATTGTGAGTCTCCATTCGAGTCATTTTGAGCTACGTTGCACCAAAACACTTGAAACGAGCCAACCAATCTCAATTTGCCATAGCTCATCAACTAGTCAAGTGTTAGGTGGAGCATTTTGCGTCCAGAAGCTAATATGCAAACCTTGTCTGCACTATATTTGCGCCGGAAGGCACAAAGATGTAGATTACAAAGTTCTCTCATATTGACAATCAATTAATTTCTGACGCGGCAATGCGATGAAATAGCTTCAGAAGTGGTTATTACCTATATCTGCTGTAGTTAATATTGTTTCTTTGGACAACGTTATATTTTGCTTCTTTTCTGTATATTTTACACATTGATAATGTAACGGACGATCAAAGACGGGGCAGGATCGAATCTAGATTTAAAATGTATTAGGTAGTGATAAGATCGAATCAGATTCAAATGTTAATAGGTAGCTAAGATTGTAACAGTTTAAACTTGTAACGGTCATAAGAGTGAGATAGCTATAGATAAGTCCCCGTCTAACTTTGCTGGAAACTTCGATGTATTAAGAATTGTATAACATGATTTGTGAAAGCGTGAATTACGATCCCCGCACCATGGCTAGGGCGAGGAGTATTTTTGTATAATGGTAAACCGTTTTTAACCAGAAATTTGTGATCATCAAGAACGCGATTTATACCTTGTAAACTAGCAACTAAGAAGAAAAGTAAATACAGTCCACTTTTGCACAGTACCGAGTCTATCATTGAAGCCTGGCTAGGACCTCTACAGATAAAGTGCTGATGTATTTTTAATACTACTATGTTTGCAAATAAGCTTAAAGACCATCTGCGCTGGTGAGCGGATGATCTATCTGAAAGTGATCGTATCAACCATAGTTTGGACGTATACCCTTCTTTTCCCTTATGTAAAGTAGAAACCTTGTTTTGAGGTCAATAATAATATATAGTAGCACTTAATCCCATAAACGATAGTGGTGATAGCATAAACATAATATTTTAGAAAGCGCTCTAAAATTACCGTATTTACGAGGACTTCTACTTTGTACGTTTACTTGAGTATTGACAAAAGCCTGTAAAATATTCATAATAGCTATTGAGCATTATTTGACTCGTATGGTCGTCCTGTCTAGCCTTTATCATTTGCGTTGAAGCTTAATTAATGAATACATTTGCTTCGTAAAACAATTAAGTTTCTTGTATAATATTTGGAAGAGTGGTCCCAATTCTGCTAATTTGTAAGAAACCCGATTATGGAGCCATACCATTATTTAACGATTATGATTGTTGTTCCTGTCATAAGCTGCCAAATTTTCAATTGAATTCTCATAGCAATGGTATTTGAAAGACAGATTGTGTTAGTAGAATACCAAAAGGTATCTAAATAGTGGATATTTTGCGACGATATCATTGTCATAGTGAAGCGATTAGTTTAGTAGAACTGGGCCCGGTTGATTTGTGTTAATCTGATTTATAAATCACTAGCTGTTGCCCGCGACTTCGTACGCGTTACACTACTAAATGTGTAGGTAACTTAGAAATAAAACTAAACTCGCTGTTGCAACTTGACTTGACACCCCATTTTATACCATGGGACCTGATTTATAGGATAAAAAGTAGTATATATGTTCATCCAGGTTATAATCTACGTACATACAAAATTTCATTGGAATCGGTTCAGCTGTTACAACGTGATTGAGTAACAAACAAATTAATAAGTAAACAACATCCAAACTTTCGCATTTATAATATTAGTGTGATAGTGTAATATTCCAGTCCATCATACTTCATTCAAATGATTTTATCAAGAACATGTTATTTTCGAAGATTAATTTAAACGAAAATTTAAATGAACAATTCAATAAATGCTAAAATAATCGATACTAAATAAAACTTCTGTGCATATTGAAATGATTTCACTACGTTTTTAATAAAAGATAAAATAAGTTTTATACGACAAATATAGCGCTTCTATCTGGTTAGCGGCAAACTCGCACATCGTCGTATATGCTTATCGACTTCATCGTAAAAACTCAATCGCGATGCGTATAATATTTTTATAGAAGTTGCACGGTCGCGCCATCTACTTATCTAATAATATCATTAGCAGTAATACTTCTAATCTTCATAGTTTATGTTCATATTAAGTTTGTGTATACCTACACTTTACAAAATACGTATTATATCACTGAATTGTAATAATGCGAAACCGACAACCAATTATAAGCCTGTCGCATATAGAACGCTTCTTTGCTGTTTAAAGCTAGTATACATGTAAGAATACTTATAAAGATGGTGCAAAATACTTGCACCTATGGGGGTGCAAGTATTTTGACCCAAACGACCTTTCAAATAGGCGACGCGGCCCTAGGCTTTCCAAGTAATAAGTCTGCAATGCTCGACGAAAATAGCATTTCTAAACAGAAGGCATAAGCTGCTTAGATCTTATCGAATCACGACCAAGAGCGTCCGTATTTCGAAGTATTTCAAATCTCTGCGCTATGGTTTTACGGGATATATGAAAAATATTACATTGTTTGTTTTCTCGAAGTAGCTTTCCTGGATCTCTGATTTAAAGCTTTTCGTCGGAAATCGTATTAGGTTATTTTTTGAGCTGGTACCTTATGAATAACAGAATAATTTTAATTTTATGTTGACTGTCTATTTCTGATATGTACAATAATAATTAAAATACTATATTTTTACATTAAATTTACGTATTCGTTAACTCAAGACAGAGATGTATAACTGAGTGAACTATATATTCTTACATGCCATGGTCACTAGAAAATATAATGTAGTGGTCAAATTACAGCTCCGATATAAGTAGCTATTATGTAATTGATAGGGTAGCTCAGTCAGTTTACTATTACCTCTTAGGGGCTATAAAACAAGTTCTTACAGAATGATTTTAAGCCCGTAACGGGTTGTAATCGTTGCTTTGGTTTCGTTTACACTTCGGTATTTTTACCGAATCTGTTTATGATGACATTTTGTGAATATTTCTCGATTTGTTATGCTCTCACTGTAACTTTGATATAATCGCTATTTTTTTAATTAGATTAACTTTTAATTAAAATATTTGCTGGACGCAGTAACGTTACGTGTGAATAACAATAAAACAAGCTTTTCTTACGAACCGTTGAAATTATCGGTAATATCAACCTTTTGTATAGTTCGTGACTTACAGAAACTAAAGACGAGCTACATTTTACCGATAGAACCTTCGAACTCTAGATCAGGTTCCAAACGTCGTGTCCAAGTCTTTGTGAAGTTACGCTATCTCAGGAGCCGACTAACAAGATCCAAAGGCGAGAAATAAATAAATTCAATTCACACAGCTCAGCGGATAAAATTAATTGGCGCTGCAATGAGAACAAACTACCAATAAAGTTCATTTTAATTAAACTGATATTTCATTATTCAATAGGTAACAGTAAGGTAGAAATTGAAGCGGAAATCCGCATAGTATATTCCAATTTAATAGTTTTCATAAGCTTTCTAGTATTTGCACAGAAAATCGAAAGCAAACAATGAAAGCGGTTCAGGAAAAGTGGGTTTTGAATGAAAGTGGCTGTTACAAGAATAATATTGGATTACAAAATAATGATAAAGCAAAGGTTACTTTATATTCTGCCAGTAAATGTTGACTATAATGAGTCGTAATAATATTAGCGGACATTCAATAGTGACTGCACTAGTCTGCAGTTCAGCGTAGGATGCAAAGATAAGAATGCGCCTCCAACAACTAAGCTGTTGATCTGAGCCGCTCGATAGGCCGGCCCACGCCGACTTCGAGGCTACGCCTTGCGATAACCACCTCTTATAAAGATAAATTCACTTTATCGCGTATTAATCTTCAAAAGCCTCACTGCCAATGCGTATTCAACTATTATTATGCCCTTGAGTTACAACTACAACCCCCACTAAACGCACAATTTCCTTACCCTGTGAGAACCGGTAGTGTGTTACACCACCCGGGGCAATCGTCTACGAACTTAGCTTCATAAATACTCTCTAATGCTGAATAAATTCAGCAATCCGAATAAATGCAAACTTTTCCATTTAAAGCGCTCACGAAAGTCGGGAGGAATTCGCTCGGATTGTATCGTTAAATAGAACAATGCAAACCATTGAAAACGAGTAGGTTTAGATTTACATCTCAACAAGAGTCAGCGGTCTTCATTGTGTGTATTTCCCGGGAGTTTGTAATAGGAACACGACAGTATGCGCTATCTGCTTTATCTAAATATTCAAAGGCACGTGCGTCGTTCTGCCGATGTCTCGATAAAGATTCCCGTATCTTGGCCTTATCCTGACAATATTTGCGGCGTCTTACGCCTCTTTCATTATCCCGTCGGTTCCTGTAATGAATACATTGCCTTGTAATTGGCTAGACTCAACTAGGCGTCGGCGTCGCGACGCTGCCGACACGTATATATATATCTATGAAAATCTAATGTATGTTCACAAAAATATTAATTTGTTTAAGAAAAATAGCGATAATCATAATTTTAATACTAGAAATAAAGATAAACTCGCTGTTGCCACTTGTAGACTCCATAAAATTAGTAAATCGTTTAAAGGGCAAGGTGTACGCTTTTATAACAAACTCCCAAGGGATGTACAAAAATTGACAATTAACAAATTTAAAAACGTAATTAAACAAAATCTTTATAAAAGAGCCTACTATAAAATATCGGATTATTTAGATGATAGAGAAGCTTGGGGTTGAAATTGCTCCAACTCGTTCAAAATGTTACAATTTAGACGTAATTTATTTTCTGTATTATGTTTTGTAAAAGGATCATTAAAAAAACAACCAGCCTTGTTTCTTGCCTTTCTTTCCTGGCTTGGTCGCGAAGGAACAGGCAGTAAAATTGACGTTTCAAAGTGATCCTTGTGATTTTAATGAATAAAAATATATGACTTTGACTTATACAGTCCGCCAACGTATTTTCCTATTTATGTAAACAGCTTACACCGTAAAGCTGTTATAATGTCGCGCCTGTTTCTGAGACAATACTGCTGTTTTCTAGTTAAATTATTTACATAGAAAGCAGAGCCGGGGGTTAACAACAAGATCACAAAAGTTAACTGGAAGAGAATGCTTTCTAGCATTAAGTTCGTCTATGCACAGATTATTTTTATTTTGTACAATAAAGAATTTTTCATTCATTTATTCATCAATCCTGCAACGATTTGTTAAGCCGAGGCCAAAAGCTTGATGTCCATAATCAAGGTAACATCTTGCTGTCCCGTTGTAGTTTTTAAGAACGGCATAGCTGTCCACGAATTTCAGGTTAAGGCCAGCGGGACAAAGCATTTCCCGTTTTAAGAGAGTTTACGGTTATCATTATCACGGCATATGCTCTGCAAAAATCACTTCTTGCCATCAGCATCCATTGTCTCCGAAGTTTATAGAATGTCATATTAACGGTGTGACTTATGCTACTCATCGTGTGACATTGTTTGCACACTTTGCACCAGTTTTTGCGTGCGCTTCTGTATCGATCAGATTGAATTTTGTGTCAGCTATCGGTTAAAGTAGCGTGATCGGTTTTGTAAGAGCGGCGCCTAACAAACTGAATTGCTGCTGTCGTGTTTTCTCGGAACCAAGCTTTATTATTACTGCTTCACTTCACTGAGCTAAGTTTTATTTAGCGATGGCATCTTCTATGCACAAACGAAAGTTTCTCGTATTGAGCGTACGGTAATGGGTCGTACATCTCAGCTTTCGTGCTATTGTTAGAGAATATTTCAGCATAGATATCTCTTATATGGTTGTTTATGGTGTTTCTTGCCGTAGGCTTTACGGCTTTACTCGATTCATGGAATTTCGCGTGTTTTGCTATAATTTTGAATGTCAAAGTGGAAAATAAATAACTACTTCACATGTACGACGTATCGCGTCATCCAGGTTTGTATAATGTTACAGACGTAAGACGGGCAATTTATTATATTGTAATTAGACCTGCCTAGCAAAACTGAAAGACACTGATCTTTAGAATTACAACAAGAGGTGATGTAGAGGAATCATCTACCATTTGAAGATTTTATGTAACAGGATATTTCACCAAGCATGTTGTTCCAATCGATGCAAAGCACGGTCATTACCTAGCCTTACGCTACGCTTGTGGCTACATTGTGCGAAACACGTTCTCGTACATGCGTAATGGCCGTCCGTGCGTATCAAGATCCCATCTCACATGCTGCAACACCTTTGATGGTTAGCATTGATGGCTCGGCTGTCAATCACTTCACGCCGCTGCAGGTAGGGGCTTTCTTTGGAGTGTCTTAATGCAGTTGCTAGGAAAGATTTTCATTCACAATATTTTCGATAAAATTTGCTACATAAGGTTAAATTGGTTTTGTAGTTTTTATTGCCAGTTCAATTTCTGAAAATTTAGTATTTTTGCCACAAATGCATCGCCGTATAAACTGTTGAAAGTTATCCCATGGTTTGATTTACTGTTAGTAGTAATCAGGAATCAGTCATGTTATTATCAATGATCTGCCTATTTCTGTCACCGAGCAGCAATCTTTCCATTAATGTGTTCCTGTTTGAAAGCAGAAAAACCCGTTCCTATAACATATTGATTTGGTTTATCAACTAGCTTCTCGCGCATTCAAAGCAGCCTACATCCTTGTTGGATCATACGGTGCATTTTGAGCATAAACTGTCTGGTTATACATAAAGGATTAAAGTCCTTTAATTTTATTTTCGCCATAATATATGGTTTTGTGGAGATAGACCTCCGCGTTCTCCAAGTGCCACACTGACAAGAAGTGTCGCAGAATAGGGACCAATAACGTCTTTTAGCATCGGAGACCCGCTTCGGGGTTGATGCACCAGGATAGTAAGTAAGATGTTTATAGCTATATTAATTTGGCTTATCAACTAGCTCCTTGTGCATTCAAAGCAGCCTACAGATCATAAGGTGTATTTTGGTGCACAAACTGTCCTGCTATACAGGAGGTAGATTAATTTATTATTAGCATATGGTTTTCTTACGCTGGGCCTCGATGTATCTCTATACTAGTGATCTTCTAAACGTAGTTGTGCTTTGGAAGGCACGTAAGATATTGGTGCCGGCTAAAGTCGGAGGCCTTGGGATTACCTAAAATCGTAACAATAAGAGTAAGAAAGTTCTTAAGAGCTAGTGTAGCCCATTTCTTACTCTTAACTTTAACTTAGCTATAACAGAAACGATTTAACCCCTAATGAGATTCATGATTGACAGGCGTGCACTTTTTGTATAAGCATTCGCCTTTGTTTTATTTCCATTATCTGTATGTACTATTTGTTTTTCACATTGATGTTTATAGAAAGTAAATATAATAAATTGGCTAACGTTCGAATCACGATTAGACCCTCTCTAAGGCCAATCCCTAGGTGCAATAAGAAATAGAATTTAATTTATAGCGTGACGCCTTATCATAGCTCAGCCACGTGATTAGCTAGATCACTCTTACTTATCCATACACGATATATCGTTTTTTAGTTACATTTTCAATGTACTCTAGTTTTATTACAATCAAGCCAAGTAGGCTAGGTTTGTTAATAAAAAGTAGCATAAGACTAAAGTAAAAAAAAAATATGGGTCATGTCTGAATATTTGCCGTGTATACGGTCCTCCGCTACGTCTTCACCACCGATGCGTAAAGCCCTTGTAAATGGACAATTACTAAAAACATTCATACACTGGTAATTGTACACCATAAATAATGAAACGCAGTAGGTAGTGCTTCTATTTCTTGCTTTCCTTATGTTATGAGCCAGCTTATTCTCATAAGCTGTGCCCTAGAGGCGGCCTACCAGTTATTAATTGATTAAATCGCTGATACAAATATTCTCTCCAATGTTTGTCGATGGCTAACAGTATTAGATGCGACAATTAATAGTTCATCCTTTTGAAACCTAGCTGACTATTATAACAATTATAATATAAAAAAATATGAATATATAATTACAAGTCTAATGTGTTGTTCGATGGGTTTGGGCCGTCATAGAAGGTACACAAGTATGAGATAATATATAAATACACACGTTTTAAGAACATGATCATAAGTTTCGAATTTTTTCTCAAAAGTTGGCAATCCGTTAAGCCTTTTTGGAGGGCAATGGTGATAAATATATAATATACACACAACCTTTTACACCAAATACATAGGCACTATCCTCCGGCTTATGTATTAGAAGATTTGTCGACTTAGAACAATTTTCCCTTCAAAAATATTTGAATTATATTTGGGTCAGTTAATATTTCCAAATATTGATTCTATAGACTTGCAACACTGTTTATACTAAAAAAAATTTTTTTTGCCGGATTTTGTACTAAAAACCAGTTCGGCCACTTACTCTATCATCTAACTATAATTCCGTTTTACGGTATAATTCCTGCAGGGCTAATATTTTCTCTTAATGCGAAAGCCAATTAAAATGAGATGAGTCAGTCAGTAGCTATGAATCCCATCCGTACTAGCTTTATGAGCTTCTAGCTTACTACTTCTGTATATTGCTTAGATTAATACCCCAATGTACTCGTATGTAATGTGGTGTTTGTACATAAATAGGTTTACTATGGAGCCAACTCGTAAAGTAACGTAAAATAAAAAAGTGGCACTCCCGGAGTGCCACTGACGACAGAACATACACGCACGACAGAAGTGAAAACTTGAATAAAAGTAGACTACACTACAGATACTTATATACAGGTGTCGGTAACGGTAACAGTGTCGCGAGTTCAATTGTTTTTTTCCATCTCAAAAATGCCCAACGCCCCTTAAGAAGTGTTCACTACTAAAACTTTTATTTTGCATCACAAGGGTACATTAAACATAATAGGTACAGAATAGAATGGTTATGTGAATCTATTCCATATATTTTGACCGAGTATTTGTTTTGCTATGTACGACATTATTTTAAAACACACATCCGGAATCGTATTAAAATTATTTTAGAGGTGGGTTTAATACCGGTAGCTCAAATATTTATCGAGTAATCGATATATTTCCAATAAACTGTTTATAACGTAAAACGGTTTCGCCTTTGTGACAATGCCGCTTAGTCAGGTACCTACTCACATTATGAATGAATATGATTAGTTTACATATTGTAAACAGGTTGTTTTATTGATATTTTAGGACTTGAAATTGAGGTTGTTTGAAAATTGAAAATTTTCGATGGTAATGAATTTGAAAAAACCCTATTTTACAACAGTACTAGTCATTAGCCTTACCCTTGTTTTCATTTACATGTACATAACAAAATACGTAGTATATTACCCAAACTTTTGTATAACATTACATTTGTATAGTATAGATAGAGAAATACATAACTGCGTTAAAGGAAAAATTACAAAAAATAACAAAGGTTTAATTAAGTCTAGTTCATACATGTGTTCGTAATGCTCTGAGGGTATTTTACTAGATAGTACAACTTTAGGTCAACCAAAACTGTTATTTATGTTCAGAACATGATGATCACGTTTGTTTACTTTTCTTCGCTTCTTACACGTGTTAACACTTATTGGATAACCATCTGAATGATTAAGAAGCTGATCAGATTATGTTCGCCTTTCTAAACCGGTTTCACCAAATAACAAACGAGCTTCGATACAAATAAACAATAATTCTTCATTAATCTTACTTGACCTCATGCTTCAAGTATATTTTTAACTTTGACTTGATTTCTTTTTTGTAACAGGCAACATCTCGAATAAACACTTTAATTTATTTTTATGAATAATTGGTCTGACCGCGCACAGTGAAGGGTTTCTTAGTAAAAAGCTCTATTTTAGTCATTTTAAAACACAAAGTTAATTTTGGTCGTTTCGTATGAACGTTATATGGACTGATTACAATACCCAACTACAGGCATACGTTGATCGACCACTGCATGCAAACTATTAACCTAAATACAGTATTATGTATTTTTCTTACGACTACAGTATTTGTCCTACTATTATGAATATTCTCTAGGTATACAGGAATAGTGGTTTATCTGGTAAGGAGGGACACACACAACGAAAAAAGGCCACTTAAGCTTTATATTTTGTAAACTGACACTTGTATCAAAAAAAAGTATTGATACAACCTCAGTGTTTGGAAGACCTATTTAACGATACCCCAGATGGGGTGTGCATATAAAATAAAAATCACCCCAATTTGCATTATAGGGATTTCATAACTCACTAGGCGTCACTAAAACGTATCGTCATGCCACGTACTTAGAGTTCCCGAGTAAAACGGCTGCAACTGGTCGGACGGGCAGACAGATAAGCATGGTAAAACTATAAGGGGTCCGAGTTCGACTACGGAACGCTAAAAATCAGACGTTTTATCCTCCAATAAAAAGTGAGAGCATTTCGCTCAGATCTTCAAGTTTTTCTCCAACTTCTTGCCGAGGGAGACAGTGAAGGTCGCGATTATTTAAATGTGGTACAAATTCCGATGCGTCACGGAAACGTTTAAGCAACTGGGTTAAGTGGAGTCACCAAGCCGATGCAAAAGATAAACGTAGGAACAACACGTCCAGTGTACGTGCTAACAGTGTTTGAAAGGGACCGAAGGCAGGCATGTATCACTCTAACTAAATCAGCACCCAATGTAAATAAAGCTTTATTGCTTACATTCAATGTTCCCCCGACGCGCACAATGCTAATTTTGTTAAATCGGATTGAATTAAACTCTAACGTGGTTCCTTTAAGTTCTAATGTCGCTTGCGTATCGACTCGTAGTGAAACTTTGGTTGTTAGGTCTACTATTTCTGCTGTGCTAAAAGTTGAAAGGGACCGAATGGAAAGCGAACATTCGCTTTTCTTAGCTTTCCACGGAACCTGATACAATTAATCTGCATTGATTACAAGACTCGGTTCACTTGGCATGAATAAACATCAGAGATGTCTCTAGGGTTTTCGGATCCGGTAGACTTTAGCGTACACGTGCGCGTCAATTACAAAAACTGTGAAGAATAATATTGCAAGGGACGGTTGGTACCCACGTAGTAACTAATCGCTAAATCGTGAACAGAATTGCGGAAAGAATTGCGGATGCTTTCTCGCAGTGCGGTTACGCAATTTGTATCACCTAATAATACAGGCATCAATCATATAAACTTTGCCAGAACTCTGTACTGTTTTCGTAAATAATGGATGCTCAAACGGATTATGGTTATGGTACTATCATTATTGTGATTTATAGTATGGTTCCGTAGGCCACGACCGCGGCTTCATCTCGGGGCTCGTGCTTTAAGTTAACAGAGCCTAGGAAATTGCCCTTTCGCGATGATTGCGGCCGAGCTGTGTAATAATAGTGCAGCTAATTCAGTCACTAGTTTGTAAGAATACTAAGTACTAGTAAGTTTAATTTAATCTAAATGCAGCGGACGTCAAATATTTTGATTTTAAACAAGTATAATTTAAAAATGGCGTTGGCGTGACGAACTTTATGCATTCAAAGATGGCTGGTGGGACGTGGCGAGTGATCGTGAGATATGGAGGAATATGGGAAGACCTTTGCCCAGCAGTGGGAGTATAAGTTAAGAAAAAAGAAATATCCCGACCCCGACTCGTTTTGCGTCGGGGTTAAAACAGACAAAGCTTAAAACCACCCTACTTAAACTAGCTTTCTATAAAAAAACGCGTCCGAATTGGTATAAGTACCTATGAGATAACATTGTTGCCACAGACAGACAGATATACACGAATAGGCGTCAAACTTATAACACCCCTATTTTGCATTGAGGGTTAACAACGAGCAGACACTTGACTTCTTCTAAATTTAGGTTGGTTACCTACACATAACTTAAAACACAGATGAGTCAAACAAGAAAATATCTTACTAAAACTATTAGAAAGATTAATTATATTTTATTATACCAGATAATATTCACCGTTAAATGTCTGTGGATCTCCACTTACCTGTAAACAAAAAAATTAAATAAATAAACTGAAAAAAACGTTGTGCTCCTAAATATATTTAATCCGTTCGTTCAATTGCTAAATAAATAAAATAAATAAATAAATATCGCTGGACATTTCACACAGCGCTATCTAGCCCCAAACTAAGCAGAGCTTGTACTATGGGAACCAGATAACTGATAGAATACTTATATACTTTTTTTTGTTGTAAATACATACTTACAATATATAGAAAAACACCCAGACACCGAACAAATATCTGTAGATCATGCAAATTTACATTTGTTCCGGGGCGGGAATCGAACCCGCTACCTCCTGCGTCTCAGCCGGCTATACGCCCACTGCGCCACGGAGGCAGTCAAAAATCTAGAAAAAATCTAAAAAATCTAGAGGCTAAAGATCGTGACACGTTGAAGATTCACCTGTTTTTGTATCGTTGCCGGTATTAATAATTTAGGATAGAACTAAATAAATGAGGCGGGGTGAATCCGGAGGAATTATTATAAAATTTTGGTAAAAATATAGCTGAAGCCGAATGAACTCGTTCGTTCGTCATCTTATTAGTTATTTCGTGAGCGACCGACGATAAAATGTTGCAGTAAGGTGACCCTGAATAGGTCTGGTTACCCGTTATGAAAGAAACGTTTTACCTCCTCTCCTCAGAGAAATGCGATAAATATGAATGTCCCAGCTGATTGTTTCCAACTGTGGTTAGCTAATGCCTTGCGCCGCCTGTTGAAATAACATGGTGGCTTCCGCGTGGCTTAGAGGAAATATTTATTTTGAGAAAATTGATAGCCTCCACGCAATCCCACAGCTGTCATTAGAGTCTTGTCTTCGTTTGAACTCACTTTGCAACTCTTTCCGGAACTATCACATTATTAGAACAATTTATATAGCTGTATAACCGTATGACAAAGTATGATCTCACAAGTATTGCAATAAAACTACAGGATTCCCACCAGCTTGAGATATTGCAAGCTAAATTTTAAGATATCTCAAAATGAATCACCCCCTCTACCTTTCTGCTTTCTTACGTACGTTGTTTGAACGAATTTCAATTTGAACGATCTCTACCTATCTTCTTTCGCCGTTAAGATTTATTGTTTTATTAATACGCATTAGATAAACTTATTTTAGTAGTCAAATAGTTTGCCTCGTTCTTACAAAGTATTTACATCTATGACACACTCGATAGTCCTCTAGCTTACAAAGAATGAATGAATGAATGATTTTGAATAAGCAGGCTATTTTTTATTATTACAATTAAGCTCATAATTAACTGATCATCTCGCTATCTGGTTCTGTCAGTTTTTGTTTAACACTAATGTCTTCAGGAGATTGAATCGACCGCAGAAAAAGTTGTTCCTTTGAGTTCTTTGTTTTTGTGAGTGCTCATGACAAGCGCGTCGTGACAAAGTCTATACTAGGTACAATGAATGCTTGCGCCGAAACTGAAAGTGAGGCAGGTGCCAGTGCGTGCGCAGTCATATCTCTATTAAGAGCGTTTCTAAAACGGAAACGTTTTTGTTGTTGTGCCTGAGTAGTACGAGTTGGAGGCAAAATCTGTTCAACAGCTAATAATGATGAATCTATCATTATATTAGTCTAACTCCAGAACAGTTAAAAATAACAAAAAAAAACGAATTATTAAAACATTTCGATCCCTCCCACATGTCCTACTGTTTTCTAAATAGTATGACAAGGGGGTCAAAGTCCCATAGGCACCTTTGTAGATTTGGAACCAAGCTTGGCCTGTTTGTGATATTTTTTACGTCAATGGTAACTAAGAGTTGGCTGTCATCGAATGCTAATTATTGCACACATTTTAAAAAACATTTTGGAATAACCATTCAAAAAAATTCAGTTGTAGAAGCTGAGACTTTCTACGACAAACGATATCACTTGCACTAAAATAATATCTCTTCTTAATTAAGAGTGAAACCTATTAGTTTAGGTAATAACAAGTTTTCTGACAAGATCGCATCCTCAAATACGTCGTATTGCTGCGTAACTTGTTATACACTAACGTCTACATTCGTAGGTTTATCTGAGGATCAAACTGAATCGAACATGGTAAACATGTACCTAGGTTGGCAGCGCATGCTGTTTTCTGTTTACGCGTATGTACCTACTGCATCCACTTTATCCAAAGACGCATCTCATTTGCACTCCAAAGATTGAAGAGTTGTTTAGCGAGCAAAGCGTGGTATTCCTATCAAAACTGCAATTTTTCATGGAAACAACACAATTGCCAAAACTGGTTTTGATTGCCCAGTCAGCGACATAACTTTAAAGGATGTTTAATTCTTTTTAATCGAGTTTATGTTGAACGAGCCTAAGCCTCGACGTTGTACACGTTGTACTAATATTATAAAGAGGATAGATTTGATTGTTTGTTTGTTTGCATTGGCTCCGAAACTACTGGATCGATTTGAAAAATTCTTTCACGTTTGGGAAGCTACACTATACCCGGGTGACAAAGGCTACTTTTTACCCAACTGCACAGAAGGAGGGTAATATTTTTATTGAATAACTACGCGTGCGATGCTGCGGATTGGTCAGCTAGTAGGTACATAATCCCCTATTTCTGTCTTTTGTTTATGTGTTTACATGAAAGAAAAAATAAAGTATGTTTAAACCATAATAAATCTGTTACTGCCAGTTTTATGAATCATCAAAAGGATTCGATTTAGATTAGATTAGATCATTCATTTATTGCACACCATTAAATATAAACATAAAACAGAAAACACACTTTTAAATCATAGATACGTATCTTAAACATAATATGTATAATTGTATATGGTAATGACTTGGAAAATTTGATTAGGTATACTCTTGTTATACTTAAGTGTTGTAAAATTAGACTAAAATATTTTAGTGTATTTTAAAATCCCCAACTGTTTATCAACTTCTCTCGCTGACTGTGCAAAGTGAATTTAGCTGTTACTCAACGCGTAGTTTTGCAGTATTTTTACAATTTTCTGTTTCCTTTGTAGTCTGATTCTCGTTAATTTACCCTTTCTCTGCAAATATGTGAAATTTTCTCGGACGCAAAGCAAGATTATCCCTGTTCTACGAATATCTTTGAACATGTATTTCTGATACAAAATGGTAAAACCTAAAAATAAAAAGATGGACAAATGTGGTTTAGTGTTTGGACGTATAAAAAAAAGTATATAAGTATTCTATCAGTTTTCTGGTTCCCATAGTACAAGTTCTGCTTAGTTTGGGGCTAGATAGCGCTGTGTGAAATGTCCAGTAATATTTATTTATTATATTTACGTGGCGTTCCGTGAAAATAAACCTATAAGTGTATAACATAGGTAAAGTATAATTATCTTCTTTTACTAATCAATATATATTTCAAATAAATTTTCAATTTATATTTCACCTTGACAAATACATTTTCGCATAAATTGTTTCGCACTATCGTTTTTATCTTCTGTCAAAAATCCGAGTCGATAAAGTGCAATGTAAGCGCATAAACAAACGCTTGGATACCGGCGCGGGCGCCGCGTGCTGCTCATAAATGCTCGGGAACTACTAAAGCGCCAACAGTAATGAGGAAATTCTTGACGGCCTGTAATAGGGATAGTTTCAACTAATTAGAAGGAATGCTGCGAACCTACTTTTATCGATCCATTCATCGTGATCCCGTTGAGACGAATAGCCATAGTAACCCTATACATATACTAGCCTATTTTATTCATGATTTTTTTTTCCAAATATCTAGATATGTATATTTGAATATTTATTTATTTGACACAATATACAAGTACAAAAATACAAAACATAATTATTAGGTAGGTAGATACATGTAACAAAAATTAAGATGCTTATTATGTGACAACAATTATGTATGAGCCTCAGTTGCCTAAACTAGACTGAAAAGCCTGTATGATAGGCAGCTGTGCTCCCCCTGCTTAATATCAAGTGGAATAAAAAAATAGCAATACATTAATTATATAAATAAGACCAATCATTATCGTGTATATGTATATATAGGTATAGTATAAAAGTTTTATATGCTGATCCATTTATTTAAGATGCTCATAGACACCTCTTTATTAATAATGCTATTTAATATATTTGCTATTTAAAAACTGGCCAAGTGCTAGTCGGACTCGCGCACGAAGGGTTCCGTACCGTTATCTATAAAAATGGCAAAATTATCATGCCTGTTGTATGGGAGCCCCACTTAAATATTTATTTCATTCTGTTTTAAGTATTTATTGTTATAGCAGCAACAGAATACATAATCTGTCTAACTATCACGGTTCATGAAATACAGCTTAGTGGCAGACGGACAGACAGACAGCGGAGTCTTAGTAATAGGGGCCCGTTTTACCCTTTGGGTAAGGAACCCTAAAAGAATGTTTATGTTATACGTTGATGTGACAATGTTCTATTAATAAATGTCATTTATGAATCGTCATTTTAAATGTCGGCAAAATGCGATTGATTGTAATGACTTTTTAGTCACGTTGAAACTCCATTAAAACGAAAGCATGTAAGTAAGAGAGAAAGGGCCACCTAAACGTTAAATCATTTTACATGACCACAATTGATAAATCGTGGTCGGAGTCATTCGAACGATTTCACCTGTAATTTTAAACCGAAATTATAGTCTCGAATCAATCATAGAATTAAATCTGTTAGGGTTCTTGTCTATTGTTTCGTTAAAAATATAATATTAGATATGATATACTATGACGGACGGAATATGATAAAAAGTGGTAATTGAATATACTACTATTTCAAAAAATAGTTTTCGGGGCTGTTTTTACGATCACTAGAAAATAAATAACAACCAATCCCAACAGTCACTTAAAAAATCCTCCCTTACACCCCTAAATCCCTGCACGTATATCAAGTAATACAACCAGTATCAAAGCATACACACATACACACAAACCACTCACAACCTAGTAAAAGAGCACTCTAAGTAATAATTTTCTATTTAATATATTTTCTTATTTGTTATTGTATTTATAAATGATTAATATTCTTTGCATGCTTACCAGAAACTTAAACTCAGATTGTAAACCGGCCTCCCGCGATACAGGCAAGTCCTAGTGCGGGGACCATCAGTAAATTTTAATGTGAAATGTAATTTTTCGGTAAATAAAATGATTTGTATTTGTAAGTATCAGAACGCCCAGAATAAATATCTGCAGGTCAAACAATCATTTGTCCCGCAGCGGATCGAAAAGATCTTGCGTCCCACTATGTTACACGCCCACCTCGCCGGTGGTCTTTGTTGTCAAATATCATTTAAATTTTCAGGAGATAAACCAAAGAACCAGGAAGAAACCCTGTAATTAACCTTCGAATACTACTAGTAAAGCCACGTAGAGCTATAAACAGCGGCTCTTTAATAAAATACCGATCCGTCGTAACTGCACCATTATCCATTCAAAGCCATTTTGAATAATAACCTCATTGTGTGTTTAGACGCTGCTCTTGGCATAATGTAGCCTTTTAGGTGGTAAGAAATGCAAGAGCTATTTCAATTTCACACACCGTTCATTAATCAAATGCCTGGTTGTACTCAAACATAACTATAAGCTTAGCGACAAGCGGTGCAGTTAGCGACGCAGTCAAGTGGCAAGTTGAGACAGAAATATCAGAAAAGATTTATTTAGTGCAAGATTAGTTTGTGAGTAAAATAAGAACATTTTTTTTATTTGTTCAACAAAGAGTTACATACTAATAGTAAATACATAAAGCTCTGTAAAACCTTAAAGATTCGTCTCGGTGCTTAGAGATACTCGAGCCGCTACACATTATTTAGATATTTAAAATAAGTGGCACTCCGGGTGTGCCGACAGAAGTGAAAACTTGAACAATTACGAGATACTTATATTCAGAAGTATATTATATACAGAATATATACTTATATACAGAAGTGTCGGCAACGGTAACGGTAACAGTGTCGCGAGTTCAATGGTTTTTTCCCATCTCAAAAAAATGCCCAATGTGCCTAAAGAAGTTTTCACTACAAAAACACGTCAGCTTTACCTAAACATAATTTCATAGTTACACAATTACACACAAGTCACAACCGACCTACCCACCCAAATTACCGTCTACAATCTATTACGAAAAGAATTTACGCAAACAAGTAGGCGGCAGCAATTATAAATACAAGAGTTATAAATATAGGCTTTTAATTATATTTTTTTAATGTAATTAACTAGTGGTTAGCCCCGAACTGAGATCTCGTGAATCTCCCAAAATAAATATTATTGGGCGACTTGCACAACGACGCCTAAACGTATTTAGTTTCTAAATATGATTTAAGGAGTTGTCAAATCATACAAATACTTCAAATTTAAACATGTTTAGTCGCTAAATACGTTTAGTGACCTTTGTGCATGCCGACTTTAATCTTTGACTAATAAATTGGTGCCACGAAATGCATAACCAACCATCTTGACCTACAGTTTAATTCAAGTTAGATGTAACCGGGGTTCTTGTTATTTAGTTTATTTTTTTTTTTGGGAACAAATGGCAGTTATTCTGGATTTTAGACTTTTGCCTATATTTGTGTCACTAAAGCTACACGAATACCAAATTTCAGCATTGTGGGGTCACTGATGGCCCGCTCAGTCCCACTTTAACTTGCCTACTTGGTGCCCAACGTCCGCGATTTGTGTTTGGGAGCGCAGTTCACTGTTTCTAATGCGGTCTGTTAATTTGACTACATGATAGAGTGGAGTGGAAGGAAGGGAGGCCTTTGCCCTGCAGTGGGACAGTACAGGCTCCAAATAATAATAATAATATTAATTATTATGTTAATTCCAATATTGAATGAAAAAACGGCACAATAATCTTCATCGAATACCGAACGCACAGATAATGCACGTGTCAAGTGCCAATGGCAAGATTTATGTTTGCCTTAAGTTGATAGATGTAGGGTACATCGTAGGGCACGTTTCTAACGTGCGTGATCTATGAGGCATTACTTTATTATAGGCAGTGTTTACCACTTAACATCAGGTGGGCCATATGGTTGTTCCATCTACAGATCCAATAAAAAAATGTAGTAGCATGGCAGTTTCTTCCAGACGGTCATCATGTTTACCCCTTCGTATATGTACGTCTATGTATAGGAGATATTTAGAATAGAATAGATAACTCTTTATTAAATTACCACACAAACAGAAATAACACAAAAATAAGTATTACGTTATAATAAATAAGGAAAGTCAATCGGTGGCCTTATCGCTGAAAGCGATCTCTTTCAGGCAACCTTTGGATGGAGCGAAATTTACTGCAAGAAGGTCTTTCAGGAGAGTTTTGATGAACATAATTTTACTGTAACAAGTTACTATGACTTATGATGTCCGCTCTGCTAAACTCTAAGCTTGGTAGAGCGGACTTGGCCTTGCATGATACATTTTTGACCTCGGTTAAGCACGCGACGCATTCACTCGAACTTTCTTCGAGAAGCACCTTACAAATTGCTTTATAATGATGCCTAATTGATCGTTCACTATAATTTGAACGACTTCATCTTTTTTATAGGCGTGAAGTGGCTTCTATTAGAAGATTACTTTCATGAGTAACTTTAATGATTTTTCAAATTATTCATATTGGATCAATGATATGTGTAATTTTAACTATAGAAGTACTATCTTATTTTTTTTAATAATAATGATTGTCACAAGATTATAAAAAAAAGTTATTACCCACGTTATTACGCTCCTAGGTCGTTATAAGATTATGACATCCATTAATTTATTGATTCATCCTTCGCCACTAATGGATGGTATCAATTACCAAATAAGAAATTGTAAATGTTTAAACGAAAGCTTTTACGAACGTTTAACATTCAATTTTAGCTTTTAAGTTAACATCTGTGGAAATTGCAAATAGAAAGCAAATCGGATATGGTCTAAAGTTCTAAACGCTACCTACTTACTAAAACAATCGTGGGTTACCATTTGGGGAACTGTCACGGCGTTTACGAAATTGGCACTTTACCTACCGTTATCCGCACATATTCCCAAATTAGGTGAAATTCGAATCGTGCCTGCAATTGCTCCGATTGTACCTACTTCAGTGATCAGAAAGTATCAAGGTGCATTTCTTTTCATTGCTGATAACTGAAAGGTTCCAGTAAATTAAATTGTATGCTTACTAATGCACCTTGTCGAAATTGAACAACGAGAACTAATTATTCTCATTAACAGAATAAACAGTCCAATACAACCCATATGTAATTATTTTTCCTATATCATTGTCATCATAGTTGATAGGTAGGTATATATATGATTTTACTGTTTTAAATTTGTTAATAGGAATAAATTATTATTTTTTTGTTTTAAACCTATTGTAGTTGTTATGATATAATGAAATGTATAGTTAGCTAGAAGTACGTGCGTGTCATCTTAGTTTTATTAAAATCCAATTAATTCACTCGCTCGGCTTAAAATAGTAATGCATGCGGTCTATCATCTCTAATTATAGTAGCACTAAGTTCTACCATTTGTAAATGTAACCGCTATTGTCAGTGTATGCTATGTTGATGATTCCTAATAATAACAATAAATAAAAATAAAAAATCATCATCATATCAGCAATAAGACGTCTACTGTTGAACATAAGCCTCCCCCATAGATTTCCTCTGCTATACATTTTTTTATTTTATTTAAAACTCATTAATTAGTGTAAAAAGATTTGTTATTGTAAACCGTGTTACTACTATCGTAAGAGGTTGTGGGAACCCGTCGGGAATAGTTGAGATCCCGAGCGCTGAACCCTCGCACTCGTTTTTCTGCATCGTATTCTAGTGTGACTACTTCTTGTTTAACTTGATTGACTTACTGATTTATATCTATATCAATAACATCTTCAGCTTCATTACCTTTGACATGAGTTAACTTAGTACGTATAAGTCCGTCCGTCTAATCTTCAAGTCTCTACCGTCTTGATGTTTCGTATATCTGCATACGCACTTGATGAGCGTTGACCTCTCACACCTATCGGAAGCAAAACACATTCTGGGCAAATCAGATCGAATCGAAGTGAAAGGTTTTATTGCGTTTTTTGTAACGATAACTCTGAACAAGTTCACTGGAGGCCTATTAATAATTTATACCGATATCAGATTCAATACAGATCTGTATCAATCATAAATGGCGAGGAATCTCTACCATAGGGCATTCTAATTGAACTGACATGAACTTGTCTAGTAAGAATTCCAGTGGTAATGATAGCTGATTTGTAAATAGATAAGCATCAGTTATTGTAAATTTGAGAAAGAATAACGCATGTTTTAACTTTTGCTTAAGCTATGTTTGAAACACATCATAGTTTATTGCAAAATTAAAAAGAAACAAGTCTAAGAGCTGGCATTATCAAAGAAAATAGTGAAAGTAGCCCAAGCAATTGCTATTAACTTGCTTGTAATCAAGTTGCAGTATTCATTCTAACTCAACTGGGAAAGTATCGCCTTATAGTAGTCGACACACTCCATCGCCTCTAAAATACAAGTACTTGCTTAACAAATCAAATTAACTTCTGTTATGCATCTGGTAAAAAGTGTTCATATGGAATCAGAACTCTTACCAATTTACTGGTGAATTACGCTTAGCTCCGGATACTCAATTTGTGTTTACGATTGTTACCGTTCGTTTCGTTGCTTTTTGATTGGCGTCAAAACGCTTTTACCATATTTTACCACATTCTATCGGCTAAAGGTACATGCATTTCATACCATCTACAACAGTTATTCCTTGAATTTTTATTTGGTTTCAATTATGGTAACCATTTATTTTCACGGCACAAGACACTTTGTTTATACAACACATGCAAAATTCAGTGAAGGTATCGAGTATCACTAAGAATTTTTATAAGTACTAGATATTTGACCTACTTCTTTGACATAGTCCTGCGTCTATAACGATGCTGATTCATTCCTGCTTAAGATAACTGATATAGCTATCATTGAAAACGATTCGTCATCAAATCAGTTGGGGATAGTTGCAATTTTCTACGTGCCATGCATCATACTCGCGGGTTAATCGCAGGTTTCTTGTTTCTCCCGCAGTATGTAGGCAGTACATTGTAGGTCATTGGAACGTGGCCTGCACGCGCTGCGCTTTCCTGCATTTGTCTTATGCAGATGAGAGATAAGTGCATATAATCCCCGTTCACATTGAGTATCTGTTGACCAGTTGTCTATTAGCTGACATGGCTGGCGACTGACTGTCTATTAGCTCTGCCCTGGAGGCTTGGAAATGCACACTCGTAAATACGTATACGTCTGTCAACAGTAATATTTGTTGCAGCCAACCATGTACCAATGTATTAGCACTGCCCGTAAAAATAAAGACGTTTGCTCCCTCTTAGCATGTTTGCTTAAGAGCTTGTTAGCAGAGAATATGCAGTGTAATTGTACTTGGGTCGCTAAGTACAATTACACTGCACATTTATAACTTCAGCTTACTTATATTTGAATGTTCTTTCTTGTATAAACATGCTACTCAAGGCCTACTTAAGCGTTCGTTCAAATAGAGATAACCATGTCACCGCCATACATATTATTATAATGAAATTTCTTCTATATGTAAATCTAATGATTCAATTTGAAACGAAAGTTTTAATTTGTATATTTTTCATATATATACTTGATCAATATTATATATGCACGAATTATAGGCACGTGAGAATAAACATAGCACCCAAAATCAATAAAAAATTCTTTTGGTATAAATTATGTTGCAATTAAAATTGAAATGTTTTAGTATTTTTCAAACTTTCGCGATCACTGTACATAATTATGGATTAAAACGGGTATTTATGAACTGTTTTGTATAAAGACAGCCTTACAGAGGTAGAGAACATAAACTTGACTTATTCAAAGTTAATTTATTACAGAATTAAGATTTTGCTGATTCAAAATTTAAAAAATGCGTGAAACCCAATTCCTGACTTCCGTTCTCATACATTTTCTAGATCAATAAAAGAAACAAAAGGAATAGTAATTGTCGATTCTGCTGCCTACATTGAACGCAATAAATTCTTCCGAGAAAGGTGATTAAATCTTATTGCATGACATACTTGCTATTTCATCCGTTTGAACTCGCCGGCCTAGGAACTCCGCCTTGGCTTATTGTTTTCTCATGATCATCCAATTTTGATTCATTGTCTTCTCATGTTCGAGCGATTCCTTAATCTTATTATTTTATATCACGACTACTTTGGGTAAGTACTTGTGAGGTAGGTCGGTTTTGTACATTAATTGAAAGCAGTTTAGCATCGGAATGTAAACAAAATTAGCTATGCTTACCCAGATTTACTTACAAAATGATGGGTAAAAACTTTTCTGGTTCAATAGACGTGGACGCCACATAGAAATCACCTGTTTACGCATCTAGGTCAGTTTTTGTATCGTTTTCACTATTTAAACAAATGCTGTTTCGCTTTAGTTTTACTTTTAGCTTAATTGCTTATTAGTTAAACTGTTAGGTTTTATATGTTTCTACCGCAAGTTCTTAAAAGGTGATATTAATGTTTCTAAAGCTATCTCAAAAACTTTCAAGTCGGCCGGGACTTGAACCCACAACCTTCCTCTTGATACGAGGATGTTTTATTACTGTTATGTTATAACACTATACAAATAAAATACTATTAGGTAATATTAGTTTATATCTCCTTTCGCTCAACATTAATACTGACACTATAAATACATATCACTTTTTCAATTTCAACACGTGCTTATCCATTAACGGGTCTAATTTCTTTCATCGTTGTAAACAATTAGCGCTGTGATAACAAATTTCACACCCTATTTTGCCGTTTCGTTATAAATTTTCAATGTTGCGTGGCGCAGTTGGGCGTGACGCGTCGTTTTGTTGGTGGCTTGGCTTGTCGATACGGTCTACATGCTACTAAGCAACATCCGTCGACTAACCCCAGGCTTTGGCTTCAAGTTTTCTTGTTGATGAAGATGTCTGTTTCTTGCTTCTACTTAATGAATATTATTATTAATCAGTATTTTATTTTACTCTAGCATCTGGCTCTCTCGTTTTCCTCAGACACGATATGATTGAAGTGTGTTGAAGTTCTACTAATTATACGTTACGTCTGGTGGCAAAAGGCATTGTTTACAAATGTTGAAATTGAATCCGGAATCCTGTTATTTTCAATTATTTTCCCACGTATTATTGAATATTCAGCTAATGCGCGCCGTGAAGTGCGGACTGCTATCACATTAGTAATTATTCAAATTGTACTCGTAATACGTGTTCGCGGTAGCAACCTTTCTTTTTGTTCAGCAGCATTATCAAGATAATGCCTTTGAGTTATTTGATGCGTGGTTGATATACAAATGCCCCTCGAGAAAACTTATTCAACCGCTTTACGATGGAAAACCATTTTTACGAGAAAACACGTTTTTAAATAAAAGATAACCCGTTTAGCATAATAATCAACGGATTTTACATAGTATCTACCCATTTTGTGTCTTATTTGCATGTAAATTAAATGCAAATAGTTTTCACTAACACGGTAGCTGACTCCGCCTCTCCTAAACAAATCTCCAAATTGACCTTATTGAAAACAATAAAATTCAATTTTTCTTTTTCCTTTTGATGATGTTTCGTTTTGGAGCGGTACTCACAACGGTATAACAGTTTACGATGCAATTGAAATGTTTAAGCGAAACAGGATCAACGGGCACGACCATAGCCCAGTTACAAAGTGAAATGCAAGGTCTTGAAACGCTATGTTATTGTGTTTATAAACTTTTTGTCATGCATTTCACCGAGTTGTATTGTTGCAGACGACAACTGCTCCATTGAGACAGATATGCCGTGCGATACTCAGTCGGAAACGTCTTTTTTCATCTTCCGTGTTGGTTGCTCGGTTGACGGTTGAAAGACCCACTTACTGTGGTGATGTGTGCTTGTAACGCTGCGATTAGCTCGGTGGTATGCAAGTGTACGCAATTTTAATTGCATCAAGGCGGCTTGCATTCATCTTCATTGCGGGCATTAAATGTTCCTTAGAATAGAGGCTCGAACGCTTCCCGTTTGAACGTCATAAACGTAATAGATCGTTGCGCTAATGTTCTTTGTGTCTAATAAATCTGTGTTGAGACTTGAGTCAGATTCGTAATTTCATGAGTAAAATGGTGTTTTCATGAGTGAAGGTTTTGCGGTAGAGCAATACCTGATATTTTCTGTGACACTGGCATTTGCAATCTATCTCTGTATCCGCCTGCGAGGCATACTCATAATTTTCCTGAGAATCTTTGCAATCTTTTATCCTAATTTTACGGCACTTTTTTGCCTCAACTGCCGGTAAATTCGTTCCCGACTACGCTACCTGCGGTCCTGCTTACGTAGCTGTGGTTTGTTTTAAATCCGAAGTGGAAATGAGCACGCAGTTACCGTCCTATTCTGCCTGGAACCGCAAATTGTCTAACTAAGGAAGCACCTTTGTAGTCCTGTTGTAATCGCTTACTCGGTTCGTAATGTCCTCACTCAACTGTCGGTTGCCGTTATAACATGTAAATGCGTTTAGTATCGGATGTAGACGTGATTTAAATTGATTCTAAAATGTACTTTATGCGGAAAATAAATATAGGATTTCAAGGAAATCTCGTAGGTAATCTATGCTCAGGTGATATTATTCTGAAAGTAGTATTATTGTCGCCAGAATCGTTTTTGTAACTATATAAAAATTGGCAAGACTGCCAATTAAAGGCAAATTGCGAATTCCAAACCCGCTCCGGCCAAAAATGACAGTTTTTCACTTACAAATACACGCAATGTTTTCAGTTCGAATATTTCAAGTAAATTCTACCATAACCCATCATTATGATGCATCAGTCTAATATTATCTGGTCTTGCTTATCCAGTACTCCTACACAGCTTACACCCAAGCTCCGTCATTCGCCTGTTACAGTAATGATCGCGTGTCGTCGTCACAGAGATTGGCGGTGTCTCTAGGGCTCTACTGACGTAGACATATGGTTCGGAAGATTGAAAATTCAACGGCTTGTTGCAAATATGTTGTACCAAGTCTGTTACAGTTAGTTGTGTGAAGATTTATTGATCTTTGCGTTGTTTAAGCTGAACGCGTCGATGGATATTTCCCATTATCTGCTTGTTGCGTAGGAACTCGTAGAGATATGAAGTTGAAATTAATATCAAATACGTCTACGGTCCCATGAAGCTGTAAAAAAATCAAGCTTCTAAGTCGAAGCAATCAAAAAATATGGCCGCATAATTTGCTCGCAAATAATCCAGTTGACCTAGAATCATGAAAGTTGATAAAAAAATAAGTTTTTACAGCATAAGTAAAGGAGAACATCGTTAATTTGTATTATATCGTAACAAAATCCTTCCCTATAGGGAAGTCGGAGGTGATTTTTACTCACGCACCCCATCTTGTGTTGTGACATTAAATAGGTGGTTTGCTCAACACTTTTTTGATACAAGATCCAGTTTACAAAATATACAGCATCAAAGTTGTAATTATCGTAATAGGCGTGTGATCCGTGTGAATAGCGTGTGTAATTGACTGCCTCCGTGGCGCAGTGGACGTATAGCCGGCTGAGACGCAGGAGGTAGCGGGTTCGATTCCCGCCGCGGAACAAATGTTTGCATGATCTACAGATATTTGTTCCGTGTCTGGGTGTTTTTCTATATATTATAAGTATGTATTTACAAAAAAAAAAGTATATAAGTATTCTATCAGTTATCTGGTTCCCATAGTACAAGCTCTGCTTAGTTTGGGGCTAGATAGCGCTGTGTGTAATGTCGAGCAATATTTATAATATTTATATATTTATTTATTTATATCCCCCCCCCCTCTCCCCCCTTCCTTTATATAATGTTCATACAAAATGTCCAAAATAAACTGCAAAATTAATTTGTATTTTAATATGACTAACATACAGTCGTACTGGCTACGGAACCCTTCTCTGTATGTGGTTCAACACGTGTGTCGTGATGCATTGAATGAAAATCATAAGATTCATTAAAATGTTAACTCTAAAACATAACACACTAAATAAATAAATAATAATAAATAAATATTGTTATACATTTCACACAGCGCTATCTAGCCCCAAACTAAGCAAAGTACAAGACTATGGGAACCAGATAACTGATAGGATATTTACTTTTGTTTTTTTTTTTGTAAATACATACTTATAATATATAGAAAAACACCCAGACACGGAACAAGTAACTAGATCATGCAAACATATGTTCCGCGGCAGGAATCGAACCCGCTACCTCCTGCGTCTCAGCCGGCTATACGCCCACTGCGCCAGGGAGGTAGTCGAAAACGTCAATGTAACTAAATATAGTAGGTTATGTGATAGTTTCAGCCTACCCAGTATTCAAGCGATATTAAAAGCAAGGTGCAATTCTGCACAATGACAGACAAGACACGTCTCGACCGTCAATGATCAAATATAATATAGTTTGAATGGTTATTTCCCTGAGGTCGGGCATAAAGTCACCAGTATCAATGATTTGTGTAATTTCACGGTGCCGATGCCGCGTGAACCGCGTAACGGAACCCGTCGGATTACTATAACCTCATGACATAGTTCTCGGTCTCTTCGCCAAATTGATTCCAGGCGAGCTCACCCCGCATGCCCGTAGGTCCGCACTTGACCTAATACAATAGATAAATGAGAAACGAACTTTACCGGCCAGTCACGTTTCTGCAGTAACAATGTGTAGTGTAGAACAATGGGAATGTCGCTTCTTTGTTATCTAAGGTTCTGCTTTAAGGATTTTCTGTTAGGGTTCAGGATAACAGTAAATAATAGAAGGGTAAAGGTTATTCACAGGTCCAAAGCATGTGTAAAAGCTTCTCTTTATAAATGCTTCATCGATAACTTTTCACTCAAAGTGACATCCTAAACGCAATTCATGTACAATTTTGGCCTGAAAATACACTTTTACCAATGAAAGCTGTCTGATACTTCTGCAAACACTTAAATAAATATCATTCTTATGCCATTTTCAGAATCACATGGTATGGTACTAATATGAGGTGATATAGCTTATTTAGACCCCATCGTGGCTAACGCATTAGCATAGTTGTGACCCGCAGCAATTCTCACGCTGTTGATCATATCTAGGTTGAAAATGCTATTTGGATTTGCAACTGTCTCTTACCTGATGCATGTGTGTTATGATGCCATTGATGCTTGCGAATACTATTATTACCCAGTATGTTAAGATGTCAACGACCAATGCATCAGTATGTTTATAAATTGAAAACATTAATTCGACCTGGAGAATTAATGAACCATTTGAAGACTTGGGTTTTTTTACATTGAATATTTTGTTTATTATATTTTCAAAAACAGTACCACTTAAACTCTAATGAAAATTCATTTCAAATTCAAATTCTTGATCCGTAGTAACTTAAAATAGTTAACATTAGGGCGAATTTTTGACTCTACGGAGGTCGCAATAAATATTCAATATATAATTTGGTACATTATTAGCGATATGATTACTAAAACCAAGGGTTAAGTACGAGCGAGGCAAGCTTCACTTGCTTCCGCAATCCAGCTGATATATGGCCGTGACCGCTGGGGTCTCGTCGGCCCTCGTAAATCTGCACGATCCATTGAGGCTTGGATTTGCCTGCCGTGACATGGCAAGTAAAGCCGCGCTGGGATACATAGCTTTATTGGTGGAGTCAATTTGCCCCATAGAGAGTTGTGGCCTGAAGCGGGATAAAGTTAGACTTCAATTTCAAATTAAATTCATTCAATTTCCCAAACACTTGATAGCCAAAAGACATCTTAAGCGGGATAAAATACTTGCAGACTTATAAATGAGTTAACTCAGTAAGGTATGACTATAATTCGTAAGTTTTATCCGTTTCATCATCATCCTATCAGCCGTAGGGCATCCACTGCTAAACATAGACCTCCCCATAGATTTCCGGAGTGACCGATCTTGTCGAGCGCCTGCACAAAACGTTTATTCGTTTAGATAAACACTTTTATCACACAACATATTTTTGTTTAGCTTAGCTCTAGTAACAAAAACACACACCTACCAAAAGCCAATCGAAACACGAAAAAGCGACCACATCCAGCAAAATAAAAAGTAAAACATTTTTAAATTTTCCAGCGCCTATACAAAAATAACGGGACAAAGTTATCGGATCCAATTCTTCCTTTTGTCTCCAAGTTCACCTAGTGTTGGGTGGGACGTTTAATTTCATCTGCTGTCCTGTTTTTTTCTCAGTTTTCAATTAAAGTGGCGTTGACGTGTTTCCGCTTCGATGGGCGTTTGTGCTCGGACGCTTTTCCACGGTTTAGAAGCCCTTCATTTGGAATGATGTTTCTCAAAAATATTTTTTGATGGCATGAGTTGATTTTTATCTTTATATTTTGCTGGCGTGGACACAATATTTGCGAAATGTTACAAAGTGATGTCCTGGTTTACCTAGACAGGATCATTAAACACCTATGTAGAGACATCAAGATACAACACAAAGTATAGTTGCACAACGATCCCTAAACGTGTTTAGCGACTAAATATGTTTCATTTGTATGATTTGACAACTCCTTAAATCATATGAAGGCCGACTTGCACAAAGATCCCTAAACGTATTTAGCAACTAAACATGTTTAAATTTGACGTACCTATTTGTATGATTTGACAACTCATTGTCAAATCATACGGGATTTTTAAAACCATCACAAAAATTTCAAGCCTAGACGGGACTTGAACCCGCAACCTTCCTCTTGATACGAGGAAAAAAAATCCGTAAATCATATTTAGCCACTAAATACGTTTAGGCATCGTTGCGCAAGTTGCCCTAAGTACTAGTTCTAACCATACAACTTTTCCGTTTTACTTCCTTTTTTTCCTTTTACTTAACGTTTTGTTTCAAATATCATCCCCGCGATGTCGTGATCGAGATTCACTGGTCTACATGATATGGACCCAAATATCTATCGATAGTGAATCCGACGGTCCATTGTACGGTATTCGTGGAATTTGTGAGTAACGGGAAGATCTTGCATTCGACGGGTACATGCGTGAACCGTATTTCGCCACGGTTATCGAGAATACATATAATGTAAGCATTTATGAGTTGCTTGAGCTATAAGATCGATGAACGAGTCGAGTCCATTCGTAGAATGTTTATAGTTTAACGATGAAACTGCAATACACACTTCGATCAATTACTTACGGAATACTTACGGGTACTTACGGAGTACGGGAACAATTTACTTATCAACTTTATAAACCATTTCAAACTTCATGAAAATATAACTATGTTTTACCGGTGTAGACCTTTAACAAACGCTTTACTATCTTCATCGAAGTTATGGTGTCGAGAAATATGGCAGTCATTGTATTTTATAGCTCCTTATCGTTATAATAAAAGGGGCAAGGGCCACTTGGGCTTACTGCCTTCTTTAGTGAGCGTATTCACCGTATACGGCGACGTCAAATGTCCAGGTTTCTGGGACACCGTGGGTGTTGACACTTTAGGTACCGTGCGAGTGTCCATTGTGTGCCACACATTAAGAGCTCATTCATTCGGTAGCCAATTCTGGCGAGAACAATCGAAAGCTCACAATCGGTGGGAAATCATGACCTTTCCAATTTCAATATCACACTCTCCAAATCGTCAACGATAATTAACGACTCATCCACGGTCATTACAAAGCAAAGAATATCTTTATTGACAGCTCAAAGACGGACACAAAGGCGCCGTGAAAGCCTCCATTGAGCCTCCACGTCGCGCGTCGATGCATTATAATGCTACCGACAGATGCCTAATAACCCCGCGAGTTTACAAGCAACTCATTTTGGAAAATGAAAAGCCTGTCTTGGCGCTCCGATGGTCTCCTCTCTCCTTATTGTTAAGGAGGTGGTCACAATAGCCAAGGTTATCAGACCGGATGATGAGGTCTTCGGAATCTATTGCTTTCACCGATTACATCGCCTTTTGTGTAGAACTTTTCGTTGCTTGCATAACGATGATACTAATTGGAAGAGATGTGATTATCCCTTGCTGAGCCATAATAAGAGACAATTCGACGTTGACCTTCTGAACTTTCTCCCCCGTGTTGGGATATAATAACGCTCGAGTTCTCGGTGCCAGCTTTGAACTCGAGGTTAATTACAAATCCTTGGAAGTGTGGACGCTTATGATGCTTCCTAGTGATGCTTTTAATATCTCTAAAATGATACATGCCTTGATGTATGTCATTTGGTACGATTTGCAACGGTGCATGTCCATCAACGTTTGAAATGTAACATCAACGTCATCTAGTGATTTGCCTTGTCACTTTATAAGTAAGCTTACAACTGGACTTTTCTTTATGATTTGCACAGACAGTCCTGTCCAGTCTTGATTTATCACACGTGATGACATACTTGCTAATGTATGCATCATTAAAATATCTTAAACATCAAGAAATGCTTCTTCTTTTGCCCAAGGGGGTTACGTGACGGATTTTACTTATTATTTTACGTCAAGTTTTGTACCATTTGAATCTCACGATCGTTACCGCTGCATTGGTGGGCGTTTGACCTTATTTTAAAACAAATAGAACCTTATAAGGGCTCCATTAGTCCGCAGACAAGAGCAGACAGTTTATTGTATGACCCATTGTTATCAATCAACATTAAATACTATTCGTGCTGTTACGAAATTGCATATCAAAACGGCCGGGGCGTTCAACCCTCCGCAAATTGTAGCTCACAGGATGCAGAAGAAACCTTGCGGTCTATGATGTATTTGTTATGCAAAACATTATGTTACACGTAATGTAAACGTTTGAGACAGGAAGCAATTGAAAGCATCCTATTGGGTGAATGCAAAACGGCTACAAATTATTCCGCTACACCGATTTGCTACACGCATCTCTTCCATGCTCGATTGATGCAGAAACTATGGGATTCGCGGATCACGTACTGCAGATCAGATTGAGATGCTAGGGATAAGATTAATCGAATGGCGTGATTTGAACGTGTGAGCGATGTAGAGAAAGGCTTTCCGTGAATTTCCCAGTTCTTAGTCTTTGAGATGGTAGTGTCACGATATAAATAAGGCTGGTTTTGTGTTTCAGTGTTGCACGTTCATCTGATCTGCCCCGTGATACGCTTGTCTGGCCGCGCTGTATGTAGCCTGTCCTGTTATACAGCCAGCCTGTTTAATGTTTTTTTCCTAGAATTATTATCACCTTTCTTATTCTACCGTTGTGTTTCCTTATCTGCACCGTGTCTTGACAACTTTGTAATCTGATACAATGTCTTTCTAGAAATCTAGCGTATTTCTACACTTAACCAGTAAGCTTTATATCCGGTGATAAGTAAACTTAGAAATTTAAAGTCGCACTTTGCGGCACGCGCCTTTCGCACGCGAAATTCACATCGTGATGTGCATACTTAACGCGTTTCGCGGCGATCTTTGCATTCAATCAGCGCGCCAACACACTGACATAAAATCGAGTTTGACCTGCGACAAGGCAGGGAAATTGTCAGCGACTGATGCATACGTGCTCAAATGTAGGTTGAGACTTTCGTCCACTTACAGTCATTTCAACCGCAATTCAAACAAAAACAGGCGGTCACGTTTCCGAGATCCGTCGACGCCTATCGATGATACCGCGAACTTTAATTTGCGGTATCAAATAGAATGGGCAAAATATTGTATAATTGTTAGTCTTCCGATTTCACATCAGCCATTATGAGAAGATAGAGCCGAGATGTAGCTTCCCACGTTCCCGTGCTCCAAATATTGACGTTTTCTCGCAGTCATGCACTCCATCATTCGCACTAGGTTAAGATGACTTATTTCAACACTTTGATTAGAAACTTTTTTCTTTTTCTACAAGCCGTACAACATTCAATACTCCAACCACTGTCCATAACTATATCAGTTCCTGGATTTCACTCAAAAAAGGTGTTTAGTTCATCAAAACTCCTTATAATTACTTTTTAAAGAAAGCATTTTGTAACAAATGCTGGATAAAATTGCATGTGCCGTTTTTATTAGTGCAAGTGCAAATGAAGCGCAGTTTAATCTAGTTTCCGCATCATCCCAGTAGCCATACTAGATTACATGATACAGTTGCAGGCAGTGAGAGGGGACCATTTAAGTACTATCTGCTTTTTGTTGCCAGATATCCCTATTTATCGTCGTCGGTTATCATTAACTCGAAACGAAAAGTGATCTCGTTATAACACCTTTTGTTCGATTGTAGTTTTAATTTAACTATTGCTTTCTAAAACGGGTAAATTATTTAATAGTATCGACATGCTCTGGGCAAGACACGCGATCTTCAGTCCACTTTTTCCACGTCCTTATTATAGGGAAAGAACTAAAAGCTCACCCTCTTAGAAGTAAGAGAAAGTACATTTCCATCTCAACACTGAACATTCCAAAGAGACCATAGTTTTGCAGTTTCTTAGTATTCAGATTGGTATGTCTACTAATTTACGCAACTTTAATCCATGAAAGGCAAAACATGACATTTTGTTTGTTATCTACCGTTTACATCGTATTCTAAAAAGGGAAGGCGCGCCAGGAACATTCCTATAAATCCTAGGCTTCCTTACTCCCGATAAGGTCTACCGTTGCCCGTCATCCAACGGAATTCTCTTCAATAAAGCACTGTGTCAACTAGCGGTACGCACTTTTTTCTTTTCTCTCGGCTCACAATTCGACAAGCTATTAGCTAAACGCAGCTATTAGCTGCATCGTTTTTATCAATTCCTTTATATTATATTGAAAATGTGGAATGAGATGTTTTATTAATAAAATGTTGTTGCAGCGATAACGAACCGTGACGTGTTAATTTACGTTTCGCTAAAAAGCAACTGTACTTTGATTTTACTTATGCGTGCTCTAAAAATGCTACGTTGCTTTTATTACGGTTATTTTGTAAGAATATTGATGAAAAGGTTTACAATGGATGCCCTTGTAATCCTCACTATTGGAATGTGAAAGTTTGTTTGCTGAACCACGCTAATGAAACAATCACCATAAAATTGTGCTGGATGTTGCAAATTTTATGGAGATTGGTACTATTCTAAAGTACAGATAAACATCACTTTTTTTTTATAAACCAGGAAGTTCTTTAGTTTAATACGAGTGCGGATGGCATAAACTAGTTGTCTCATAAAAACTGAATGTCACTACTAATCGCTGAGTTGCTCTAAGAAGCTTATTAGATCTAATCACAGTCTATTTAACGTATCACGCGTATCTAAGTGACGGTAAAAGTTGACTTTTCCGTAATTCTAATTGGGTTAATGATAACATTGCAAAGTGCTACGCTGTCTTTGTAAAAGTAGACAATAAAATTTAAAATTAATTTGAAATACTGAAATCATTTTTTTTTCAATAACCTATACTGTCCCACTGCTGGGCAAAGGTCTCCCTTCCATTCCTTGCGTTCTCCAGAAATCTGCCAGTCAGAGTGGAACCCATCCAGATCGTCGCGCCAACGTTTTCGCGGTCTGCCTCGTTGCCGTCGTCCTGTAGGTTGCCAGTCGGTGGAGATCTTAGTCCACCTTTCAGGGTGCATTCGAGTGACATGACCCGCCCAGTCTGACTGAGACTGAGTGGAAATCATTAACACATTGAAAATAAAGTTACCCAGATGTAATATACATTCTATATTCCGTTAAAGAAACAAACTTCAAGAAAGCTACACATGTCGCGGGAATTCAGCAAACATCTAATAAGTAACTACTCTGTATATGTTTGCTAACTAGTGCAGTTCAAACATTTAAACGCACCAAGTTAGTTATTTACACGACGCAAAGAGTGGTTTTCCATTTCATTCTGGAACAAAACGTGTTTTTTCGTCAACTTAAATCGCTCACGAAGGAAAATTTTAACCGGAAAAAAACTTTGACTAATAATGAAAATTAAATGGTAAATTTGATTGTCACTGACGGATAGATTGACGACACTGTAAAATCCTTAGGTCGAACGTGGTGTGGACTGGTGGAGGGCCGGGACGAATGGCAAAAAAGACAGGTCCCAGCAGTGGGTTGGCAGTCAGCAGTGACTAAAAAAAATAATGACTATGATTTTGATCCAAGATCTACGAGTACGTTTATAGTGCTTCTCTGAAACCATTTAAGTACCTATTGCTATAATGTAGCATAAATAATAAATTTATGCCTTAATAATATCAGTAGGATAATCAATCCCTAAAGGGGTATTAAAAACAAAAGTTCAAATCTGCAAGTGCTTGAATGACCATTTATAAACGTTAAGTTGTCACGTAGCTGTTTTTGACACAAAGTGAACTCAATTTGCATGAACATTCAACTTTAAAGTGTCACTTTAGTGTTGGACGTTACAGGAGAAATTAGCATACTGACATCTAAGAGTTTGTAGTAAATCTGCATTTTGAATCATACACTAATGTTTAAAATGAAAGTTTTAGTGAGATGAATGTATGTTACTTATTTAGGCAATAACTACAGTTAATGTCAGATTTGGATTAACCAAATAAGTAATCAGTTTAAAAACGAACAAGCTGCAGTTACATCGGATATTTTTATGACTTGTATAATATATACGTTACGGGTAGTGCTTGAAGATGAAGAAGGTTGAGAACTAGAGCTTTGCGTAGACCTAGGCGTAGGTACACGAGTAAAATCCAAATTGAAATGGATTTTAGTTACTTTACCCATTAAACTTGTGTGAACAAACCCGGGTAAACCTAGATATCCTTCTTCTAGCATTACCCGTAACATATCCATATTAAAACAAAATTAACCTGCAGTGGAAAGCTGCAAAAGCATTATAATGATTTCTAGTAAAATTCATAACAAGCCTGTTTGATTATGTGCGATAAAACGGTTAAATGGAAAACAGTTTCAATTATTCGCAAACAATACATTTTGTGTCGGAACATTTGGTGCAATAAAAAGAAATGTAGTAAATTCATCCTAAAAAAATATATTTATTATTATGTTAAACTTTAACACTTTGCCCAGCAGTGGGAAAATGTAGGCTAGTTAAAAAAAATATTTTAAAAATAGAACGTTATTATTTACATGATAATTAATTATAATGTCAGATCATACGATAATTATCAATACTTAAGGTCAAATTAAAAATTAAAAAATATAAAATAAAATAATCATAACATGTCAAAATTCCAATATAATACATGAAAATAGTGCATACTTACATACATACTTAATAAATAAATATTTTGCGCCAGGTAATTAGGGACTTGTCCTTACAAAATTCGTCAATGGAGTATAAACACATTTTCAACAATAACTCCTTAAGTTTAGTTTTGAATTCGAATGTGCTATAAATGGTTTTAAAGACGATAGGCAAGTTATTAAAAAGCTTTACACCCCGGTGCTGAACGCTATGTTCTGAAATTCTTGGTCTAGGTACAAAGTCATGTTTTAAATCTTATCTCCTAGTGCTCTCTCTGACTGCCCTTTCTTCTTTAGTTTCAAGCCTATTTAAGTGTTTTACCAGATCTGTAAGAAGAACCAAGATGACAGTGACAGTGAGTAGGCCAAGTCTAATAAAGTGATATTTGCATGAGTCTGTTTGCGGTATGCGTACCATGGTCCTTATAGCTCTTTTTTTTTGTATAATGATGATAAAACAGATTTTTGGTAAAAACAAACCATTTATGGCTAAATAACCAGTTTAAAAAGACCCCGTCTTAATGGATCTCTTGGAGAACTGTTTATCAATTAAAAATGGGTCGGAGTAAAAGATATGAACGTAAGGTTAACAAGAATAAATAAATAATAAATATTGCTGGACATGTTACACAGCGCTATCTTGCCCCAAACTAGCAAAACTTGTACTATGGGAACCAGATAACTGATACAATACTTATATCCGTTTTTTAAGAAAAATAATTAAGAAACAGAACAATGAAGATACTAAAACGGAACAGAATTAATGACCCATTCTATGTTGGAAAAGCTAACTACTGCTTAAATTGGTCACGATCTGACCAAGACCAAATATTAATCAAAGTGCAAAATAAACTTTCGATTAATTAATCAATCTCTAAATTAAACCCTTCATTAACTGTAAACTAATCGAGTGTCAAAAGGGTCAGTTGTGTTACTGGGCCGGTTAAAAAGGGCATTTCCGCGTTACCGCTTTTCTGTGGGAACTTCTTAGATTGCAAAATGATTTAAGATAGATGATTCTCTTTAACATATTTCATTGAATTATATTAGACTAATTTTTTTTTTACTTAACTTTTTGCAGTAGCGTTAAAAACGTTTGGAACCATGTTTCAATCCGTGTTCCGTGTAAATTCAAAGTACGGCAAGTAAGTTAAAGTAACAAATCCACAAGAGTACCTCTTCAGTAAAACTGGAGAAATCAATGTAGCATTAGCACGGGTAGCACCAATAATAAGAAGTAAGAAAGAAAGAAAGAAAGAAAAAACATTTATTTGTGACGGTACAAAACACACACTGCACACAAGTAAGGTACACACAAGAGAACATATTCATGCACACAAGAACAGCAATACCTAAAAAATGTATGTCTCACACCTTATCTAACCGACCGAAGTGTATCAATGTTCTCTTTACTGATTTTCAAACATATACAAGCAGAAGTTTTTCTGCATAAACTAACTTAGTCATAGCAGACTAAGCTGCGAGGATGCTATGGATGCAGACAAAACAAGCGATTAATAAAAAAAACAATATTCATTTTACTAATTAAAATCACAAGGATCACTTTGAATCGTCAATTTGATTTCCGATAAGTTTCTGTTCTTCCGCGATCAAGCCAGTAAATAATCAGGCAAGGGACGTTGGTTATTAATTTAAATTATCTTTTTACATAACAATAGGAACAAGAAAATAAAAATTATTATAATCAGTTACAAGGCAATGTGTACAGAAATTCCAAATTTACTTCTGTCAATATTGCATTGACATATATCATGTGTACGCGATATTTCAAATATGAATTTTAAAAATCGTGTCCTATTGCTACCAAGTCGCTGCCAAATTGTTACCAGCTATATAAATAAAAGTAAAGTCCCGAGTTAAATCAGAAACAGGTGATATACTATTCATACCGACGAGCACCAGTAGAGGTATAAGTGACAACCTGATTACAATGTGAATGCGGTTTGAAGGCATCTTTCTCTCGCTCAATCGGATTCACAGATATAATCAGTTAAACTGCGGCTAAGCGGCTATTAATCACCGTTTCCGGAAACCTCGCTTTAATTAATTAGTCGGTGAAGGCAATTAACACTTGTTGACTTTGATTTAGAGATCTGCAATCTGCAGGTTCATTTGTAAATAACGATTCGTTAAATTAACGGTTTGGAACAGGTGGTTTGGTTTTTGAAGTGAAAACTTCTATAGGCGCGTTGAAAATTTTTTGAGATGAGAAAAAACCATTGAACTGGCGACACTGTTACCGACACTTGTCACTGGCTACTGGCACTGACTGTTACTGACACCTCTGTATATAAGTATCTGTAGTGTAGTCTGCTTTTATTCAAGTTTTCACTTCAGTCGGCACTCCCGGAGTGCCACTTCTTTTTCACATATCTAAACAGCTATTTAGGGTTATTTTATATTATATCGATATTCCATGATGGCCCACCTGCTTAACTGTCCTTTGTGCCCTATGACCTGCACAAAGAACTAGCTTAAGCTACCAACACTGCAATAGACGTGGCCACTGTGGCAAGGTTCTACTCAACTTTAATATATATGTAGTTTCGAACCTGTAATATAAATAAGCCGGCTATTCACCCACTGCGCCACGGAAGTACCGTGGCGCAGTGGGCGAATAGCTGGCTGAGACACAGGAGGTAGTGGGTTCGATTTCCGCAGCGGAACAAATGTTTGCATGATCTACAGATATTTGTTCCGGGTCTGGATGTTTTCCTATATATGATAAGTATGTATTTACAACAAAAAAAGTATATAAGTATTCTATCAATTATCTAGTTCACATGGTACAAGCTCCGCTTAGTTTGGGGCTAGATAGCGCTGTGTGACATGTCCAACAATATTTATTAATTTATTGACACGGCAGAAGAAAAAAAGACTATTGCTAAGTAGATATTCTTATAATGAAAAACGCACTCGTCATGCCCTCTATCGTGTAGCAATGCCTCTATTTGTTTAGTTGGCAGTAAACGGGATTCTTTCTGCCAGCAGTGGGTCCACACGGGCTGAAAATGGTGATGATAATGAAACGGGGTTCTAATGTTTTCCAATACCGTTATTTAGTTTATTGCTATTTTACATGATACAGTAAATACTACAAGATTCCGGATAGTTCAAATCCTAGACAAAAAATTAGACAATTGAAAAGACAAAAAATACATTAAGGTGCAAATTAGAACAATGTTACAGTTAAGTCATACAGAAAAAGCCTTTATAGTCTCACAGAAGAGAAGGCACAGGATCGCCTGCTAAACAATCTAAACTTACAAAGACTAGACTTAAGTGCATTACACTCACTTTGTAAGTAAGACGGAAAGTTTAGCGTTCTTGTAATTCAGCCGGCTTTCCCGGTTTTTAAACCGGAACAGACTCGTCTAATTGGCGGCAGGAATAGGCATGACATGCGCGGGCTTAAGACGTTCCACCTGGCATTATAGTTTCACCGGTTGGAGTAAATTCAAAGGCTTGTGGATTTATTAACGTAGAAACGAGGTATAAGGCCCACTAAAAAAAATAACCCAGAACACTAGCACATACTTTGATGTCTGAGGTATTAAGGCAGCATAATAACTGTGTCACCAGGGTTGGTCATTAGCTCATAGAAACATACTTATTCTTTTTACCGATACTTATTTCTCATTATCAAGTGCGTAAGTGTAAGATAGTATAAATAAATAAATATTGCTGGACATTACACACAGCGCTATCTAGCCCCAAACTAAGCAGAGCTTGTACTAGGAAACCAGATAACGGATAGAATACTTATATACTTTTTTTTTTGTAAATACATACTTACAATATATAGAAAAACACCCGGACACGGAACAAATATCTGTAGATCATGCAAACATTTGTTCCGCGGCGGGAATCGAACCCGCTACCTCCTGCGTCTCAGCCGGCTATACCACTGCGCCACGGAGGCAGTCAAAAAGATAAAATAATATTAAAAATAAAAATAAAATATAAAAGATGGTATCACTTAAAGGTACGTGAAAAACATACATTAACGAAATACTCGACCACACACCGACCAAACTTCAAAAAGTAGACCATAGAATTTATTAAAAACGTGCCAACGAGATACTTATGCCCATAACCTCGACAGTTACAAGCCGTTGACATTGCAGGCAGTTTTGTAGTACTACTACTATTGTAAGATCGCTACTGATAACAGCCACTACTTTAATTGCTCCAACGGTACTGTACATTGATAAACTCGTAATACGTGCAAATATTCCGTTTACCTCGAAAAGTTTTGAAAGTATACCACTAAATTCTTTCCTAGCTACCGTTATGATTGGCTGTTTAAAAATGAAACAAAACTGCAAAAAAAAGAATAAACTCAAAAATATCGCGACGAACTTGACTGTCCTATAACAAAATTAAGTTAGCAAGTCAGCCTTTCACATATGCATTATATATATACTACGTGTTTTGTTATGTACGACATTAAATTAAAACTAGCATCATCGCAATGGCGCCGCCGATTTACGTTAAAAATTGTTTATTGGAAATATCGATTACTGGATAAATATTCAAGCTACCGGTATTAAGCCCACCTCTAAAATCAGTTAATACGATTCCGGATGTCTGTTTTAAATTAATATCGTACATAACAAAACGTGTATATGGATTGCCAATTTTCTTGGGTTCTTCGGGGGTTTCATGGAGTGACTTCGAGTTATTTTAACCTCTACTTTCCCCATATGAAGATATGGGGTCCCTTTTTTGGCAGTGTCATCATCACATCTCGCTGTCTCTCGCCATACTCCACTAGCCATCCTTAAAGTCATCCTAACCTCTGGTAATCGAGGCTTTTTGCTCGTTGTGCTTCACACATCGTAGGTCACTAATATTATAAATGTGAAAGTTTGGATGTTTGTTTATTTGTTTCTTTGTTACTCAATCACGTCGTAACGGCTTAACTAATTTCGATGAAATTTGGTATATACGTAGAGTATAACTTGGATTACCTTGGCTACCTTTTATCACATAAATCAGTTGCCATGGGATAAAAATGGGGTGTTAAGTCAAGTTGCAAGAGCGAGTTTAGCTTTATTTCTAGGTTACCTACACATTTAGGAGTGTAACGCGTTCAAAGTCGCGGGAAACAGCTAGTGCTCTATAAAACCTTATTTATAAATCGTAAAAAGCAACTGTAGCTTTAATATAGACGTAACTGCGTACCATTTTGCATTGGTACAACGTCCGCAGTTACCACAAACGTGTTAGTAAGACATTCAATACCGTCTTTGGTTTCATGATCAAACATTATAATCATTATATTAGTAGTTACCCTACTGGTTTATTTGCCAGTTGATCGTTTTAATTAAGCGCGAGATTATATTATCCTCTTAGACCCTATAATAGTACGGGAACTTTCGTAGCTTCATCATAATTTTATTAATGGCATTGTTAAAAGCAATATTTGCTTCTAAAATGCAATAATACAACCTCTTCTACATGTATCCACTATCCATAATGAAAAAAATAAAATAGAACATTAATGTTGTACAGGGTGAATATGTAAACAGTTGTCAAATTTCGAGGAACGGCTCTGCCCGTAATCCAGAACGGTATCTGTGTATATTTCAATCTAATATTGAAAATCTACCGTTCCGTATAAACCGCACTGTCAATACAATACAATAATTTATTCATAAATACAATTTTACAAGTCAATAATATTAATGTTATAGTAAATAATAAATTTGTGGTAGGTCGTAGAACCTACACTGAACTAGAAAATCCTCTCCAGTAACCACTTTTTAAATTTATTTTTAATTATCGCTGTGGAAGCAGCGTCCCTAATGTCCTCCGGCATTCTATTATAAACCGACGGGCCCATTACTAACACAGACCTCTCGGACTTGTTCAGTTTGTGTGGTGGTGTGACCAGGCGGTAGTGTACTTATTGCTACGCAACGCACGGGATGCGTTCACGCCACGACGCTGGAACAAGTCCAGGTTTGTATGCGCAAAAAGAGCCACCTGGTAAATAAGTTCGCACGGGAGTGTCAGGATTTTTAGTTGCTTAAACCAATCTCTGCTTGAAACATCATCTGCTTACGATGGCGCGCACGGCTCGCTTCTGCATTACGAAGGCACGCTGTCTAAAGACGCCCCAAGCCACAACGTACAAGAAGGGGGTTTTCAACTTTATTGTTGTATTGAAATAAATATGTTTTATATATCCATATCATAGTCTCTTTTCAAAGCAACATCATAGATACATAATATCATAGATAATACAAATACAAGCTTGTTATAGTGCTAGGTACTCCACTTTGCAAAGGAATGTATTAATGGAAGACCTGGTTTCGTAACGACTGTACTGACTACATTTGTAAATATAACTTTTTGTTAGACTTATCTTCATCCCTATACAGGAATGCTTGCATATACGAGTACATATTCCTAGCAAGAGTAAATATTGTATCCTGGACCTAATCAACTTGAAGTATGGCTTATTTAACTTTTTATTCTTCGAATCGGATTTGGACTATTTATCCTAGCAAGAATCAGCAGGCCTTCGTTATAAAACTTTATTGATTGATTTGTTTGTATCTCAGTTCGACAAACAAATTGCATAACACTTGTTTCATGATTCATCTATCCTGATACGTAATCAAACTTGCATATAAATCCGCAGGTCTGCTATCTCTTAACACAATACCTTGCTGATTCGATTCGATAAAATCATTCAATCAACATTTGTATACAATCCACGATTTCAATTTGATCCATATAGTATAAGATCTAATGAAATCTGCTGTCAAAATCTCGGCGGTCGAATTAATTTCACTTTCGATTATTGTCAACTATTATTTTATCTGTGTTATCGTGTAATGAATAGAGAGGTCAGTGCTGTAAACTTTCGCCTCAGGCGTCTTATAATACATGTAATACGGTTCGTTATGCATGCGAAAACTATTATCTACGTGTTACGCAACTGAGTGTTTCATTTAATTTGTTTCAGGTATGTATTAGCTGCTACGTGCCTGATACATTTGTAGCCCGAACAGGTGAGTACTGTGTGAGTATGTCTTGAATTTACGTGCTAACGTTCGCCATTCAACCGCAATCTATGGGCTAGAACACGCTGCAGTGTACTGCACAGGTACATAGGTACAATGCTGAACGTTGTATGTAGAAATTTGATACAGTCCATCTTATTTTTGCATTATCATCTCCACACTAAACCTGGTCAAGATTATCACAAAGCAATAACCTATAAGAGATAGATTGACAGTGGTTCAAGAGGGCATAAAAATCTTCATTACGAGCCTATAATGATTCAATTTCACGCTTTCGCTGGAACGTATGCCAATAAATCTCTTTAATTAAGGTTTCTCGCTGAATAAACTCAAAGTTTCTAGTTTAGTTGGCATTGGGTATGTTTATGTCACAGTTTGCCTGATCTGAATACATAATTATTCGCATCTACCAGCGAAAATATTTGTAACGGTGTATGTACATCCTATTAACATCATGCTGCTCTGTTTACATATTGAAATGGGTTAAGCTAGATTATTAGACCGGCTTGTTTTTATAGCAGTACAACTTTGTTTATTAACCGTCTACAGTTACCTATGAAATTTAATCTACCTCAGTAAATCTGTAAACGAACTCTATTTGCCCCAAGAGTGCGTTTAGATTCTCTATGTTTGCAAGACTCACGTATGATATGTTATTTTTATAAAGGAGCAGATATATTTTTAACTATACGAATTCGCAGTTACGAATTTGCAACGTCGATAAAAGATCCAACTTTCCTCAGAACAGTTAATAAATGTAAATTAAATATACTATTGATTGCGGAAACACTGGCCAACAATACTCGTGCCATTGCAATCGCCGCATCTGAATATTCATCAACTTCTATTTCCTACTGTGTAATAGCGGTAATAGCTGGTCTGTATCACTGCAAATTGGTTTTCAATGTAAAATGCCTCAACTTGGTCAACGACCTAGCAGTTGATATCAAAAAAGAACCAGTGACTCGACGCGGGAAACAGAAAAGTATCTTTATGGCGTTATTTTTATTAATGTGGCGCGAAGGCATACACGCTCTCTCGCTCCCTTTTTCCGTAAGTATCTTGAAAATGAACCGGTGAACAACGTTTAGCTTTCTGTGCTCAAAGCTACTCTAAGAATTGTTAAATGCTATCAAGAGTTTTCAAATCACACACAGACTAGCTCTGCCTGAGTGATTATCATGTATTTTTTTTTTCTTTAACCTATCTCGTCCTACTGCTGGATAAAGGTCTCCCCAAGTTCCTCCAAGCATCCCTATCCGTAAATATCTCCCACTATCCTCTTTGGAAGGTGTCGAAATTGTCCCACCAACGCTTTCTTGGCCCATGTACCTAAATAGGGAGCTGAAAATCACTCGATGACGAAGTTTGACAATGAAGTTTGAAATGAGCTTTCAGAAGCAGAAATATTCAATATCGGTCGCATTCGTGTAGTATCTTGTGTAGTTATTTCCCTGATCAGTAAAAATAGATTTCTACCTTCCGCACTTTTGCTTCCAAATATTTGTTTATTGGACACATGCCATTATCTTCACTTTCTTTGGCAATTATTTCATTAGTTTCGCTTTCTTGTTTGATACCTTTGTGACGCAGCTTGATATTCCGTAATTTGTTAATTACACCCAATATCTTTATTGTTATTTCTTCTCTCTTGTTATCGTCTCAAATATAATATGATATAATTGTTTATAGATTCGATATTTAACATAAGTAAAGATTGTTTTTCTGTTTAGATTGAAATTCTTCATTCCCTTAGAGAATTTATATTATTCACAGACAAAAGTGACGTAGTTGTTTTTAGTAGATGTTTTAATAGGTGTATCACGATCAGTGGCATTTAGTACTTAACTCCGAACGGTCACATAGATAATCCAGACTCAATACCCATGAGGATACCACAACACCTAGATAAGGAACCAATATTTGCATGCAAACCTTTTTTTATGTTATTTGTGGGAAAACAGGCTTACGGTTACGGAATAGGTTTAATTCCTGCTTCAAGGCAAAGGTGGGCCTTTGCCTTGAAGCAGGAATTAAACCTGCATCCTATTACGTGTTAGTCAACGCAAAATTTAAGAGCTTGCTTTCTAAACATTAATCTTTCTAAAGTACTTAAAATACCAACGATTTTAAAAATGACTATATCCGTGGCGCAGTGGGCAAATAGCCGACTGAGACGCAGGAGGTAGCGGGTTCGATTCCCGCCGCGGAACAACTGTTTGCATGATCTATAGATATTTGTTCCGGGTCTGGTTGTTTCTCTATATATTATAAGTATGTATTTACAAAAAGAAATGTTTATAAGTATTCTATCAGTTATCTGGTTCTCATAGTACAAGCTCTGCTTAGTTTGGGGCTAGATAGCGCTGTGTGAAATGTCCAGCAATATTTATTTATTTAAATCTTTCAAAATAACGACCAGGTGATTTCCTTGTCAATTCCATCTCATTAGATACAACTCGATACAACACCTAAAAGTTATCGAAAACGGTAATTCATCTGCGCTGTGCCAGATCGTATTCGCGTGTCAAGTGTAGCGGATAAGCGCATTATACGGTTAAACTAGACGCTTTCAATTGGCCGAAACGGATCGGTTGTATCATATTCGAGTAACAGATTCACAAACAAAAAACCGGCCAAGTGCGTGTCGGAGTCTCGCACGAAGGGTTCTGTACCATTATCCGTATTCCGTACCATAATAAATTGTATGAGCGGCCATACAACTCAGAGGACTATCTTAATTGGCGTCAACTATGTATTTATGGGGACACCCTTTAATTTTCACCTCTTTTTATTTTTAGGAATATTTTCTTTATTTGTGCTGCTTTTTGCATAGTAAATGGAAAATTCCGAAAAATAAAACAAGTTGAAAATTAAGGTAAATTTTGGTACTTACAAGTTTTTGCGAAAATCTAAATTTGCCCATATCTTTTTATCGTGTTGACTCAGGACCTTAATTTTTATGCACCTAATAGGGATTATAGATCTCAGTATCTGGTATAAATTCAACTTGCTAGGTCTACCCGTTCCTGAGAAAATCGGTGGTGAGACACGGACAGACGGACAAGAGAGTGATCTTATAAGGGTTCCTTTTATACCTTTTGAGGTACGGAACCCTAAAAATGTTGTAACTAAATTGAGTAAACTTTTGGACTACTTTCCAGAGGAGATTAGCTTGTTATTAAAAATACGGGACACGTACTGTTTTATCGATGTTACGACCGACAGTTGTAAATGGGATGTGAGCGCGGAGCGGATCACCCTTAAGAAAGTTCACGAATTGAACCTAATCAATTGTTGGTCGAAACTCCAATAAAAAAGTACGTGATAACTCGCATATCATTAACTATGATTGAAGTAAATCACTAAAGTTCTCTTAAGATTTAGTAAGATTAGCCCGGTAATTTTTTAGTTAAATTTTTAATTTATTCTTAAGTATATCATTTGTATTTTAAACACTTTATGCAATAACAAATGACCTTGAATGATTGAAGTCAACGCCGCCGCTCATGCGCCGGATACACAAATTACGAACGCTTGGAAACCTGTCCTTATTCATTTATGTTCATCAATGAATTGACAGTTATTAATGAACCCCCTATAATTTTATAGCTATTGAAGATTTCAAACATGTGTTTAAAACTCACGAGTAACGCTACCGGGCACTGGCCTGTGTTTCCCTTGGTAATTTTATTTTCTTACTTTTATAAATGCTACATAAATTCCGGCATTATTATAAATACGGTATTTATCACGTACCGTCCTATCGGTATTTCGGCCGGCAATGTTTCGGTTCAATTCGTGAACCTTCATCAGGGTAAGTGCGGTCCGCTCCTAATAACATCTCGCCTCGCACTATTGTCGGTCGAAACACCGTTAGACGGTACGTGATAAATCCCGTATTTATAACAATGATCGAAATTAATCAGTAAAGTTTTCTAAATAAAATAAATTTCGTCTTTCAATTTACAATGTGTCAGTTTTTACAAGCTTTTGTTAACTTGCAATGTATGTATGTTTGCCCGGGTGGAATTTTGCAACTGAATTTTAAATCAGTTATCTTTAACCGATTGTGCTGAAATTTGATATACACGCTTATTTTGGATAATAATGCATGCTTAGCTATGTGACGTCATTCTAATTCCAATATGGCGGATCATCCAAGATGGCGGACTAGTTATTTTTTCTGCACTGGAAAAAATGGGTATCAAATGAAAGGACTTGCTGAGGAGAACACGAAAACTAATACCACGTCACATTAAATCCAAAATATGGGGGGCCATCCAAACCTCACGTGATTAAAGGACGACCCCTTAGATAGGAACATAGGTATGTAAAGTTTTGTACAACGATCGAAAACAACCACACGCACAAATATTAGACGCGCGCGTACGAGGATCTCGAGTCAAGTCAATCGAAGCTTCCAACAAATTAATCTATCTAGCGACAATGGAACTTCCGAATGGATTGTAGTGGGCTACTAATGTTTGGGCTCATTTGAAACTGCTTGCGGTTGTCATTATTAATTTTATAAAAGCTTGTTTAGAAAAAATATTTTTTCAACAAATAACTTATTCATATTCAAATCAAATCAAATATATCAAATATTATTATTTCAGTAAACTTAATCGATATACATTTCTACGGTTTGGAACTCTCTTTTAAGTATAAAATACCTGTGTCTCTCTTCTGTTAATTCGGTAATGTATTGCTTGGTTCATTAACTTTAATATTTCTAGATAAGATTATTAAATTTAATAAATATGTTTAAACATTTTGACTTTTAACTAATTATTATATCATTTTGATATTGTCAAGATCTTTATTTGAATACCCATATCGCAATGATTATTTGAAAGGGAGATAAAGTCACGTGTTAGAGAAATCGTATTATCGCTATATTTGAAACAAAAAAGTTCTTATTTGAGACCTAACTGTACCGAGCGGCCGCGGTTTTAATATTTTTCGACACTGTGACACTTTCGAGGAATCAAAGATTCATTTAACATCCCGTAGTAATATTTGAATCTAAATCCACCCAGTAGTTTGGGTGCTAAGAGATGGTAAAGAGTAATATTATTTATAATAATTAACACATATATAAATACTTCCACTAAAATAAATCGTATTATTTCTTAAGCTTCGGAAATATAGGGTGTTTGATAATATACACACAAAAATGAAAGGGGTTATTTTGATGAGCCTAATAAATAAATTTGCAAAATGTTTACCATATAAATGTAACATTTATTTTGGCATGTAAAAACAAACACTTTATTAAACTTATGTTGTGCTATTGCATAAAGCTTGCCATTTAACTACAGATACTGTATTGGTGACGTCTCAAGATATCTCTTGTTGTCCCTTTCTTTCCCCGATAAATCGAATTTTATGTTTGAATGTCGATTGCAAGAGTAGGCAGTAAGTTTTATATCGAATTGATCACCTAAACTTAGACGATTTTCTTTAAAACTTGATAATACAACTAGTAGTTTTTTTTTTCGAGAAGTCTTTCTTTATGTGTTGAGAAACCGTCACTTGAATATCGTCAGTATATTACCAAACGCCCTGTATATGTTAAATATTGTTTACTCGAAATTGATAAATTGTACCCACGATTCTGAGCTTCGTACAAACATAATGGAATTTCAACTTATTTTTACAACGGGCAAAACTCCTACCACATAAACTCTTAAGCAACCTGTAAATATACGTGAAAAACAACTCGCCTTCTAATTCTAATACTAGGGTGGAGGGAATAAGATCTGCACTGAATCCCGCATAGCCGTGTATTGTGCATTGCCCCCTTTCTAACAATTCGCCTTAATCGTACAAAAAGGATATCATTAGATAGTGATAGTGCAGCTATCTCGTGGATTGTTCAGTTGCGGTCAAACTAATGAGATTTGTAATATAATCATATCGACTCACTTCTCCATATTCTCGTGTTACTGCTCCATTAACATAGATACTGTGCGTATCATACACTCATTGGTATATAACTACACACACTTATAGACATTAAAATGAAAATATACATTTACTGCTTACATTGGCTTGACAATAATAACTAGTGGTTCGCCCCGAACTTACATAGATCTCGCGAGTCTCCGATTAAAACAAAGAAATATTTTTTGTAATCTTTGACCGTCAAAATAGTGCCACGAAATGCACATCCAACTAACTTGACCTATAGTTTCAATCAAATTACAGGTAACGGGAGTTCATGTTAGTTTGTTACGTTTTTTTGAGATAGAAATTGCAATTATTCTGGATTTCAGACTTTTCCCTATATTTGTGTCACTAAAGCTATACGCATACCAAATTTCAGCACTGTGGGGTCACTGGTGTACCCTGTGAATTTTGTCAAAGTTCAGTTTTTGTTATGGCTAATTACTTAAAAACTACAAAGATAAAACTAAAAATAAAAATGGGGTCTAAATGTACTCACAAAGACCTATTTTAGACGTGCCACTTGACCGGATAGTCCCATTTTGGTTTTTTTTACCCCTCTTGAACCCCAATATCTCAACAACCCCCGACATTTTTTGCTCATTTAGTCACACCAAAATTGTGCCATCACTACCTACCTATATACCAAGTTTCACGATGATCGAATAAATGCTTCGAAAGTTATCCTCGGACAAACAAACATATATACATACGAGTACATACAACGCCGATTTTCCCAAATTGATTCAAATATGTGCGTGTGCAAACTACTGAATTTAAATGCGATTTTAAACGAACATCCACGCTGAGCCTTCATATCGCTAAGAATGGTATGTTTTCAACGAGCTGCCGCCCGCGGATTCAAACGCATTTCCATCCCATGGGAACTGATTTATGAGATGCCTATATCCTATTCCAGGCCATCGTCAATCTATGTTCCAATTTTCAGCCAAATCGGTTCAGTAGTTTTGGTTCAACAAACATCCATCCAAATATACAAACTTTCGCATTTATAATATTAGTGGGATACAACTTCCGCTGTTTCCAACTACTGAGGCCTCACAGCTTACTAGCACTGAAGCAACGACAATATTGTGAGGCACACCGCAGATTGTCGACATAATTTTGTGTCTAGATTTATTTTAAAAAAATATTATTTTATGTATTTAATACGGTTAAAGACGGCAGTATCACTTTCGATTAGGTAGTGTTAAAAACAATTGACTATTCCTAAATATAAGAGGCGGAGGCTATTTTCTGTATAGATTTGTATTGGCACTTTTACGGTTTTTTTTCGTTTGAACAAACACGCGTGTTTCAAAACAATATTAAAATCATTATAGACTCAATATAGTTTTCGATTTCGATTTTCTCAATATAGACATAGCGTGACCAGTTTCGAAGCTTTATTAGATATATCAGAAGTGTTATAAGTGTGTATTCAATTTTACTATTAGAACCGTATATTGTACTTAACCGTGTATTGAATAATATATTGCATAAGGTCTGTTTATTAACAGACCTTATGCAATAAACTTTTTTACTGAGTAAAAAAGTAAGATACACGCATTTATTATTTGGTTCGGATATATGTGACAGTACATAGAATGGAACAATATAGCTTACATAAGAGAACTGCGTTTAAAGGTACTGTTAAATACACATTAGTTGTTCTATAGAGGTTTTTTTTATAATTGGTTTTTCTAACTACTGATCCGAATGTGAAAATTATTCAAATAAAAGGAAGCTATATTATCCCTGAGTGGTATAGGCTATATTTTAATTCGATAAACATCCGTGCGAAGCCAGGGCGAGTCAGCTACTATTCAATAAAAATGTATGTAAGCCTTGTGTTAGCGTTAAAACTTTATGTATTGTAGATCATTGAATATCTTTGTATGATTCTTTGGAAGCCAGCAGTGCAAGCACGAAACTTAAGATCGACCAGTTTTGTTTAGATAGTATAATGTCAAAATAGATAGATAGAAAGAAGAAAGAAAGAAAGAAAGAAAATACATTTATTTGCAGACATAACAAAACAAAGACATACACAGTTACAAAAATAACACGACAATAAGTATAACATACAAAAAAATTGAAATAAAAATATAGACTATAAATAGGTAGTAGGTACGTCCAAGTTATGAGCGTCCGCAAACTAGGATCCGGCTCAGCATTATGCGCCACGCACTAGTAAATACGAGTACGCAGCGCGCTGGTCTTCCGCCGGTTCCTAAATTCAGTACCGGATAATGAATGAATGAATGAATGAAAATACTTTATTGTACACCACACAAGAAACAAACAAAAAATATAAAAAATTTATAGATATAAAAATTTATAGATTATAGATATAGATAGATAACTCTTTATTAAATTACCACACAAACAGAAATAATACAAAAATAAATACTAGGCTGGAATAAATAAGGCGATACGATGGGCGGCCTTATCACTGAAATCGATCTCTTCCAGGCAACCTTTGGATGGAGCGAAATTTACGATACGGGGTGCGGTGTACTACAAAAATAAATACATAATAAATACAAAAGGAAATAGCTACAACCTCTAAACAAAAGAAAACCATATAAAAAAAACGCGTCTGAATCGAGAATCAAACGGAGATTTTTTGACAACTACGAGTATCAATGACAATCTGACAATAATATAGGTATAGCTGTAAGACTCGATTCAATTTGAAGTTTAGTTCTGGCATACGGGCCTCTGAGGAATTCTGGTGAAGCTGTGTTCTATGTTAGTATCTTGTGGTGATCGCTCTCAGTGATAAGGCCGCTCATTGTATTGCCTATTTTAAGCTAGTTTAGTATTTATTTTTGCATTATTTCTCTTTGTGTGGTAATTCAACAAAGAATAATCAGTATATCAATTACATATAGCAATGATCTATCATAAGACGCTTGACTTGGACACCTCGTATATAAAGCTCATTAATATTGAAGAGGCTTGCTACTAGATTCCTCACAACACTACCTTCCGTAGGTACTTTTAATATTGCCCCTTTCTCTTCCAATTCGCAGTAGATAATACTCACTATCAACTTTCTATCAGTAATGCGTACTGATTAATTAGACACGATTAATATCTATTGTAACGACCTTTGAGTTTACTTCCACGCGAAAGCGAACCTCATTTTACCACTTAATTAGAAGAAGTCACAATTGTTCTGAATACAGCAAGCAATAGAGTTTTATATCTGTTTGTTTCAAAGTTTTTTTATCTAGATCGATATCATTAGAAACTTTTGCAATTGCCAACTTAATCTTTTTCACGTCCAACGGTTGTCGGTTCGCGTCTCACCAATAAAAATAACCTGAATAAAACTCAAGTGTCTAATAGTCAGATAAAATTATGAACGGTAATAATAAAGTTAACATCAACCTTTTCTAACGTTTAATTGTTGTTTTGAGAGCACCTTTGCATTACAATGTGCCTATAAAATGGCAATTAAGTAATGTCATTATACAAAGTGATTCTTTCGACCGCCCCGTAGCGAATTTTAGATTACTGTGTCTACATTATGATATAGTTAACACATTCTCTATATTTACCCTAAAATAATATGGTGCTATACCGTGCTATATTTATATCATCATAGTCAGCCCTACTCATCCCACTGCTGGGCATAGGCATCTCTTCGTTGTCGCCATTCACCTCTGTCTTGCGCTGTTCTAACCCACATACGACCTGTGATTTTTATAATGTCGTGGACCAATCTTGTCGGTGGACGACCTGCGTTCCTGGTTCCATCTCGGGGCCACCACTCAGTCAGTACCCTGCTCCACCTGTCATCACCGCGCCTGGCCACATGTCCTGTCCAACTCCATTTGAGTCTCAATATACGCTTGCTAAAGACTTGAACTTTAGCCCGCTTGTGAATTTCGGTATTGGAGACTCGGTCTAGCAGTGTGATGCCGAGCATGGCGCGCTCCATGGCTCTCCGTGCAACTCTAATCCTGTGCACAGTCTCCTTCGTGAGCGTCCATGTCTCAGCACCGTAGGTTAATGTTGGCAGGACACATTGGTTGTAGAGGCGGGTCTTCAGACATTGTGGAACGGTGGTAGATTTCAAAATATCGTCCAGCTTGAAGTTTCGTCTTGCTCCTATATATTTACATACATATTAAAATAATTTTGGCCACCTCTGTGCCACAGCGGGCGAATAGTCAGCTTAGACGCAGGAGGTTGCGGATTCGATTCCCAACAAATTTTGCACGATCTACACATATTTGTTCCGAGTCTGGATGTTTCTATATTCAATCTAAGTATGTACCTATTAAAAAAAAAATTATGTAAGTACTCTATTAGTTATCAGGTTCCCATAGTACAAGCTTTGCTTAGTTTGGGGTCAAATAGCGATGTGTGAAATCCAGCATTATTAAAAAAAAAAAGGTTAATGTATAAATAAATAAATATTGCTGGACATTTAACACATCGCTATCTATCCCCAAACTAAGCAGAGCTTGTACTATGGGAACTAGATAACTGATAGAATACTTATATACTTTTTTTTTGTAAATACATACTTATAATAGATAGAAAAACACCCAGACATGGAACAAATATCTGTAGATCATGCAAACATTTGTTCCGCGGCGGGAATCGAACCCGCTACCTTCTGCGTCTCAGCCGGCTATACGCCCACTGCGCCACGAAGGTAGTCACATAACGAAGTGATGTATACATTCATTGTATTAAAAAAGATAATGACAAAACAAAATATAACTAGATGTTTAAGTAAGACATTACATTAGATAAATATGATTTGATGGTTGTAGTGGAGATGCCAATGTTGATAATAAAACCATCGCGATTGTAAGATGGTTTAAAAGCTATAACAACATATTAAAATTACGAGTATTACAAATGTCGAATTAATCAAAAGGATAATTAAATGGTATATTTACACATGTAGCAACGCGACCAGGAAGAGTCTATTTATTAAAAGTTAGCGATAATATAAATAGGCTAGAAGCCCATGATTACGTAATTAAACCGTTTAATCATTTTATGGGTCTTTGATACCAAAATGAAGATTGTAAGCTGGATGCATCTTAGAATCCGCAAGTCCGTTATGCTACGGTCCAATGTAAGTAAACGATTGAGCATATTACTTAATTTTATGAGCTATGTACAAGGAAGCGTTTGCATGTTAACGTTAAGCAATATTATTTAATATCTGCTTTTATATCCTTGGCTTTATATAATTATCACATTAACGGTACTCACATCCTCACATATATCTAAACGGCATCTAAATGACAGGGAATCAGAACTTCCTCAGTTACGTAGCAAACACAGAAATCTGTTCCAAATTCCATAGTAATGCAAATGTGAACATCCTATTACCTGTTGTTCGATAAACGAAAACCAATTAGTGACAAAGCCGAATCTCTGACAAAGGAAGATGTTACTTTAGAAAATGCCCATTCATTACCCATGATAGATCCACGGCAGAGAAAGTTCATTGTGAATATTGTCGCCACTAAAGCGAGATAAATTGTTTTTTGCCCAAAAATTTTGCGAACTTCTGACCACAAACTCGCTAATGATAAGAAAGTACCGACGAGACGTGATCCGGAGACTTTTTTGAGTAGTCTCTATGATTCTGCATAATTTGCTTTCTTCACGCTCAATAAAAAGGGTTTAATTTTGTATATTACATGACGTAGTAACTTTTATTTTTTTCTAATGACTATAGAGACCTGCTTATGGTGCATAATTTGCAGTGTTCTATTGCGGTTTCAGAACTTTTGTGCAACTCTTTTAAAAATATTTTCGGCATATGTTGTGGTTATTTTATAACATTAAAAGCTTGGGTTTTGCTATAGAGTTCCTCATTGTCCATGAAAGTTGCGGTTTTCATAAAATCGTTTTGTCTTTAGAGCAGTCTAGAATCAGAAATTTACTACTTTATCTGCAAATGAAGGGTCATAAAAAATGTCACAGCAATATATCATCTTTTTCTACGTAAAAAGCTTAAACTTATAGCTCTGATGTTTTTGTTCACAGATTGCAAATTATCTTAACGACTGAAAATAGTTGATTTTACTATGTAATTGCATTATTTTTTGTATTGTTTTAGCTTACCGCCTCTGTTTCATTGTTAGAGAGTTTTTGTGTAATTATGAAGTAATGGAATGCATGTGAAACAATTTTTTCTTAATCTATATCCAGAATCAGCAATTACGCAAGGTGTGTTACCAGGCAATTTAACACCTTCTTCCTTCCTTTTTGTATATTGCTTACTATTGTACAAATGTAAAATTCAGATTAAGATGTATTAATATATGATTATCACAACTCCGACATATTTTTTCATAGTTCTAATGGATCGTACCTACGTCATAATGTACATTATCATAGGAGCCAATAAATTTACTGGCACTTATTAAATTGCAATGGTTTTATAACTTAAATTAAATTTCAATTTCAATAAATCTCTCTAATTGTATGAGTTACCAGTAATTAAATATAACAACCGCGATTACCCATCGTAAAGATTTATCAGCTGTAAACTACGTCTAATAAATTAATAATCAGAATGTATTAGAAGGCACAGGGCGTAAAACATTGTGCTTTTTTTATGCAGTTTTTCCGTAATCGTTATTCAAGTGCACTTCATCGACCCGATAGATAGGTTATTAATAATTCATCACAATTTGCACGGGTAATGTGGGAACCTAATAATTACCAGTAAATATAAGCATGCATAGTAACCTTTCTCTAAGGGCTCATTAGATCGAATTTATGTGAACCCGATTATGTACTGCAAGCTTGGACACTATATCTAGAAAAGCTTTCACGTCGGCGTATTTTACGCCTACAAAACGTACATAGCAGGGAATGTTTATTTATCGTTGCGTTTACTTCGTCGATTAGAAATTTACGATCGCTCTGAGAAAATAGGAAAGTTGTAACTATTAGACTGTGAATAATTTTAACAAGAAAAAAACAAAGCTTGTTCTGTGGTATTAAATCACTGACCTCTTTCTTTGTCTGCTCGTTGATCTTAACGTGGTTCTGCTGTGGCTTGTCGCGCAGCGGCAGGTACCCTTCTCTGCTGTCGGCCGGCTCCGTGCTGTCCGTTGGCATCGTCGACTCTGTAGCAGTGCTGGCCGTCCCCGCGTCCGTGGACCGCGACTCATCCGCGGTGCTAAGCGTCGGAGCCGTGTCTTTAGGCCCCTCGGCCGTAGTTCCTGCCGTATCTATCTCCGACATCGTCTCCGTGCTATCACTGTTCAGCGTAGTTTCGGTATCTTGGATCGTCGGCGTCTCCGTCGTCCGTACGATCGGCCGGATAGTATACTTTTTCGTCGGCCGATAAGTGGTCGCGGTCGAATCTTTCGTAGAATCGGTTCTAGTTTGTGTGGTTTTCGGCTCGGACGTGGTAGTCGGCCGGCGTGTAGACTTTTTCGTTTTGGGCGGCGTTGTAGCGGTCGGGTTTGTCGCGGGCATGGTCGCTTTCGTCTTAGTCGATATTTTTTTCGCATAGGTCGTGGATCGTTCCTCTAAGGTTGTGGGGGCAGGGGTGCTGTCTGTGTTCGTGACCGGGACCGTGACTACTGTCGGGGGTGGCCTGCGGTCTGCGGGGGGATCGAGGTTGGATTGTTTAGGTGTTCGGGAAGGCGGGAAGAAGTAGTCCATGATAGAGGGTGATCGGTTGCGGTTGGTTGGTAGCCATGCCCAGGGATTGAAGTCGATAAGTCGCGGGCGCGGCGGGTCGGTGGCGGCGACAAGCGCGATGACTGCTAGCAAGACTAAGTGGCGGGACATCGCTGCGCGTGCGGCCGCGGCGACGAATAGTGCGGGACTGCGCGAGCGCCGTCACCCGGCGTCTTTCAGCCCGTTGGAGCTGCCGGCCGCTCACCCGGCGTGCAGCCCTACGGGGAGTATGCAGATTTCTTCCCTCGCCATGCACCGCATTTCCGCCTTTTCGCGCTATAGAAAACTGTATATTGAATGCGGAAGTTTCGGTAGAATTTGTGAAGTTCTAGATGAACTGAACATATTATTGGTAACGATTGTGCGTGTCTTTGTCTCTTTGCGTGAATTTATTTTTTTATGTGTCTTACACATATTTAAAAATTAAACAAGATCAAACAATGTACCCTTTTTTAATTACGAATTGATCTTGGTTTGACCACAATCTCACCTGATGGTAGGCGATGGTGTAGTCTAAGATAAAGCACAAAGACCGAGAAAACACCTATTCACTCTTATCATACTTCTGACTGTAGTATTCAGGAAAAACAGACGTAAAATGTTCCATAACTTAGTTGCTGTACAGTTACATACAGCTGTACGCATCAAAAACGTAGAACCAAAACGTAGAGTGTGAAAATGTGTTCAAATTCATCGACACCAAACACTAGAAACAAATCATAACCAATATGTGATGACAACAAATTTGTATCCCATTACCATTTAAAGCTAAGTATGTTTACAGTTCTTATTACAACTTAGAATCCGAATGTTCGAAAACTGTTCTCCCAATAGGCCACTGCCTTTGTGCACTAAATGGAGCGTTCAAACGACTCGGTCCGACCATTACACGGTGAGACCGGCACATTTTAGATACGTGCATCTACAATGCCACGAAGCGAAAATCAACAACTGATTGAATAGCGGTACGGAAGATGTAAGTAAACCACAAGGAAATGTCAAAGCACTAGATTTTGGCCTGCGGCTCCGCCCGTGTGAAATACTCGTACATCACATTGAAGAATGCAATAAAGGTGATTGGAGCTAGAAAGGCATTCCCATCGTATTCTCTGCCAATTTCTTGAGAAATAGAACGGGTTTATCTTTGAATGTACTTAATGTATGTAAGTACTTAAATAGTAAAATATGTAGCTACTGAAGATGCAAGCTCAACCCATATCATCATATTAATAAGTTTTCATTGACACTTGTCACTACAACTTGTTATCAAACGGGATTCAATGAATGAAGATTGACAATGGTGTCGATTCTGTTGTTTACGCTAACTAAAATTGTGTAAAAAACGAACAGTCTTATTTTGTTTACACTAAAGATCAAATTAGAGTGACATTTAAAGTGACATTACTAAATTTAAATATTTTTAAATAAGAAGGCGTGTTTGCAGGCTAATTTTAATCAACACCAATTTGATTGATCACTAAAACTAGCCCGCAAACATGCCATCATTACTAAAATTACTTAATTTTAGAAATATCACTTTAAGTATCATTCTAATTTGATCTTTAGTGTGAACAAAATAAGACCGTTCGTATGTTACACAATTTTAGATAGTCAGCGTAAACAACAGAATCGCCACCAATGTTTACGAAATGCTACTTTTGGGTAGGTATGATATGAGGTTTACGAAACGGGAAGTAAGTAGCTAATTTAACTAGCGTAACTTACTCCAGTATTGGTTGTTAAAATAATATAAGGCCCTGTCCGCACAGCGATATTTCACTGCGCAAATTTTTTATCGCAATTCTGTAACACATTGAATCTTACATAAGTATCTGCACTGGCGATAAAAAATCCGCGTGGAAAAAACGGATTTATTGCCCCGCGAAAATTTTGTGCAATATGAAGTAGTATGACTATGGCCGCACTGCGAAATAAAATTCGCGCGTTTCACTCAGTCGTGCACAGCAACGGTATTGGCAAAATGTCGCACGCTTCGTATCCCGCCCGATCGGCAGGCGAGCAGGAGTTAGCAGAAAATGACGACATTGAAATAGAACAATTAATCAATAATTTTTACCGTTTTTTCGTAGCTCTTGATGTTTTAAGTAGAAAAATCCTTTCATAGGTCTCAAGGCCGTAAAAGGGTGAATCCAGTATTCATGATTTACGAGGCATGCCTTTTAAGTTTTGTCGTTTGAAGAAAAAAACACAACTAGAACCTTATAGTACTTTTTATTGTTTTTCAAAGTATTCACCGCGTAGCTTAATGCACTTTTCCATTCGCTCAAACCAGTTATTATAACATTTATTTCACTTTAAAGTGGGGGTGTTCAAAATGGCTGACTTGAAAGCGTCGACTGCTTCTTCACCGGACTGGAACCTTTGACCATGAAGACTTTTCTTAATTTTAGGAAATGTAAAGAAATCTTTGGGGCTTAGGTCAGGACTGTATGGAGGATGGTCAAGAATTTCTACTTTTTTCTGCTTCAAATACTCAATCGTTTGACGAGCGCTGTGTGAGCTTGCGTTGCCGTGGTGCAGGATGATGCATCGCTTTGAGTTAGATTTTCGAAGTTCGGCGATGACTTGTGGTAAACAAACTGCGGTATACCACTCTGCGTTAACCGTTCTACGATCTTCAAGTGCAATAGCCGCAACATGGCCGGCTTTTTCAACGAACGTGGCCACCATCTTCTTTGAAGTGCTTCAAGAACGAACAACTTTAGTCGGCTTTGGCTCGTCTTGAAAGACCCAGATTGTAGATTGTTGTTTGGAATCAGAATGGTAGGCATAGATCCAAGATTCGTCACCACTGATGATGCCGTAGACGTGATTTGACTTTCCTCGGTTGAACCTTTGCAGAGTTTTCTTACACCATCTGACGCGGGTCGCCTTGTGATCGTCGGAAAGCAGATGCGGTATCAAACGGCAAACTAGCTTTCTCACACCAAGCGCTTCATGCAAGATCTTCTGAATGGTTGTCCCTGAGATGCCTAATAGAGCCTCTATCTCTCGATACGTCACATGACGATCTTCGAGAATTAGTTGTCTCACAGCAATGATGTTATCTTCAGTGAAGGCGGATTTTGGGCGTCCTTCGCGAAATCTGTCACTAACACTAGTATGTCCACGCTGGAATTCTAAATACCAGCGTTCGACAGTCCGCAGACATGGGGCTACATCACTGAACACAGATGTTAGCTCTTCTAAACACTGAAGCCGTGTCAGGCCTCTTCTAAAGTTGTAGAAAATTATTGCACGAACATTTTCCTTAGAAAGATTCATTTTCGTACGTGACCTGACAGATTCAAATCGAAACTGTGACTAAACAATAGCATTAATCCTAATACTTTCAACTGTTTTGAGATTCAAAATGTAAACACATTCGAATATAGAACAGTTCCAAATTCAAAATTGCCGGAAAATATGGAAACGACAGAACTTAAAAGGCATGCCTCGTATACGTCTTCTGTTACGTCGCCGCCGTAATAGTAGATAAATCAAAATTTTTCTGATGTCCATTACGTCCGTCTCAGCCGGAAGCTGCGTCGAATTGACAAAAATCGCGCGGAATTTTATTCGTGGTGCGTACTAGGCGTAATTTCGAGTACGGAATATAATTCGCAAGAATAAATATCGCGCGGTGAAATAATGCTGTGCGGATTCACCTAAGACTTTTTTTTGTTTGTTGCCTCTCGAACATTATGGAAACATAAATGGCATAAGATAATGACTGAAACACAACACCAGCAACGACGATACCGTGACATGAAACCGAACACGTTATTTAGTTCATTACTAATTAGATTTGCGAGATTAGCGGCATGAGAACCGTTTTTACAACCTTCATTAGAAGTAATGGTGGTGCAAGAAAGCAATGTTACATGATTGGACGGGAACCAAGATGTCGCACGAGAAATAGTGTTTACTTGTCTTGATTTGCTATAGAATAGGAGTCAGCTACAGATCGGGAACCTCCATATCTCTCATAATCATGCGATCACAGGACATCCACTGCAGAACATATCTCTCCTCTTTACCTAGATTTTGAGAGGTATTCTATCTTAAGGTTGCCTGGAAGAGATCGCTTTGAGCGATAAGGCCGCCCATTGTAAGACCATGTATTAGTCTAAGTTTTCTAGGTTAAGTTATTGTAATTTGGTGTAACAATAAAGAATTATCTATCGATCTATATATTCCACAAATAGCACTGATTTAGTTATCACCTATCATAATAGCATCAATATTATTCCACGAATAGCACCAATCAACATTTTGCCTTGTTGCTATTCGGGGCATAATAAAAATGTTTTAATAAATTTCCACGAATGGCACGAATTCGGTGGACCCCATTACTAGTAATGGGGTCGAGAGCAGCTGGTCTTGTGCGACCTGCACCAAACTAATAATAAATTCCGGTTTAAATTAATTTGAATCTCTTTTATCGTCAATTTTAGTAATAAAAGATTCAAATATATCTAAAACTAACTGACATCAGATGTACGTGCACCCGCTTGCAGCCGCCAGTCTATGTTAATCCATGCGTATAATGGAATGGAATACCGGGGAATAAAAAGGGGGAATCAGATCCATTAACGGATTTGTTCAGTGGTTTAGAGTGGAACTGACGCTGAGCCCGTGGCCACCGTTAAAAATACCCACAGTTATTGGCTAAATAAGGTGCACAATATAATCTCTGTCTTATATTCTACTATTGAGTAATTGTTAGCTCTAAGAAAATTGTTTCGGAGAAGATTACGTGGTTTATGACAGTATTCCGTTATCGATGCTCCATTTGTTCACACTATTGTATTGAATGATTTGTTACTGACCTAGTTACGCAAAGTTGAATGAAATGCATTCAACTCTCTACGCGTAAACTACTAATCATTACTTAATTTTGAACTAAACTAAACGAGAAAAGATTTTTGAGAGTTCTTTTACTGAAAACTCAAAATTTCTACTCTTTAGTCTCGAACTGGTGTAGGTATAGTTCTTCAATATGGGCGAAGTGCCAGATTTAGTCTTCTTTGGCCTGCTGTCCAATTTCAAAGTATTTGCCCATATATTCTTTGTGAAAAAGGAATTAAAATTTTCACAAACTAAATATATAGGTCCTCAAAGATACCCGATAAACACCTGTTTTAACCATACCGATTATTTTTTAAACAGGTGTTCAACGGGTGGTTAATTTTTTTGTGGTAAGGGCCTGTGATTTTAAATCTAAAATAAAAAGAGAAGATCAATACTTACCCGGTTATTTATTAATCCTATAAAGCCTAGCGACGTAGTATTTGGTATAAACAACCTACTTTTACTCCACTATAAGCGTTACTGCTTTCTAATAAGGACTTTAATCGCCAGCATCCTTTCTTTTTCACTTATGTTTAAAATTCTACGGTAGTTTCCAGATCATTTGTATGGGAGATGGCTGTTTGACTTTCTTGTGTCAATGATGAGTCAAAGACCTAGTATTTACTTCCTGTACACTACACAAAATACAGGCTAGCCAAAACATTGAAGTAAAAAAAAATATTTCTTACACCCAGGAGTATTTGAAATTACCCCATTTACCAGATTTTTTGTAATTTACCGGAACAGTTAATACTTTTTATGATAGGGATTTTTTTTAGTATCGTGATCTCTAAGAAAAGTACTTTAATTCAAAAAATAATCAGCTTCCTAACATTAATGCAAGTTATTTAATCGAAAGTCTCGAATTTGCTTCTTAGTGAGTCCAAGTTTAAGTTTTACTTACGTAGGTAAACTATTTGTATGATTTAGCTGACAATCAAGGTAAAACTACAAACAAACTAAAATATGAAACACTAGCTGTTGCCCGCGACTTCGTACGCATTACACTACTAAATGTGTAGGTAACCTAAAAATAAAGCTAAACTCGCTTTTGCAACTAGACTTGACACCCCATTTTCATCCCAAGGGAACTGATTTATGGGATAAAAGGTAGCCCCTATGTGGTAATCCAGGTTATAATGTACGTATATACCAAATTTCTTCGATATCGATTCAGCCGTTACAACGTGATTCGAGTAACAAACAAACAAATAAATAAACAAACATCCAAACTATCACATTTATAATATTAGTGTGATAGTTTACTAACATGCATCGGGAAATTGTAGCATAAGTAACAATTCCGATGCGCTTTCTGTCGTGTAAAAAAATATCATATATAGGTATTTTTCATAGTTCTTTTTTATTTTAAATTATTATCATTATTTTTGGTATCATTTTACTCTATTATTTTAGTTGTATATAAATTTAATGATCCTATTCTTTTGAGTCATTCCTCGTAGCGCACCCAGATGAAGCGCACCAAAGTACTTCCACATAGCGCACCCGTTTTGGTGCGCTTCAAGCAGTAAGTATAAATGTTGAGTTTTTATTCCTCGTTGCGCACCAATGACAATGTAGGGTCTAGTGATGGGGTTGTTTTCATATAATTAGTAACCATATTATAATTATAAGTGAAAATTTATAATTAGCTTTCAGCTGGCATGTACCCAGGATGTATTTTTCTGATAGTTAATTATGTTTTGTGTACTTACCTGTAAGTTTTTATAAAATTCTAAAATAAATAAATGTAATTAGGATTTAGGTAATTAAAAGTAATATAATTATAATTAAGTATATGACTACTGGCAACTAATCTACCTATATACAAAGCAAACTATATATGAAACCCTAATTATATTAATTAACATTTATACCTACTGAATGAAGCGCACCAAAATGGGTGCGCTATGTGGAAGTACTTTGGTGCGCTACGAGGAATGCCTCATTTTTTTCTGTCTGGATTGCAATAATAAAAATCGCTTAATTATCTACCAACTAATCAGAACTTATCACCAATCCAATGCAATATCAATTTGCTATTTTGTAAAGCACAAAGCGATAGAAACAGTAGTTAACTGGATTAGTTAAAAGCTATTTTAGTATTCTCTCTGAATTAGCTGTGATTTGCGCCTACCGATCGAATTTTCAGCAGTAACATAGAACTTTGTAATTAGGTCTGCTATTTAGGTTAACTGTGAATGCGTGGGGTGCTCCAATTCATTTATTTATTCAATAATGATTAGCATAGACACCAACACAAGGGGCGCTTTTTGTCATTTTAGGAATCCGTACCTCAAAAGGAAAAAATAAACCCTTATTATAAGATCGTTATCCGTGTGTATATCAGTCACACAGCATAAGTAAAGGGAAAAATCCGAAAATCGGTAATTTGTAGTTTAAAAACATTAAAAAAATACGGAACCCTCGGTGCACGAGTCAGACTCGCGCTTTGGGTTCGGGTTCCATTTTACCTTTTGAGGTACGGAACACTAAAATATTGTAAAAATATTGATTACCTGTTTCAGGAGCTCAAACTAATTTCAAACATATTTTACGGTTAAAATAAATCTTGAAGAAGGCAACCAAAAGATCAGAGTCCAAAAGAAACAGTTGATATAAAGGCTTGCTACACCATTTATACAAATTTTGGGTTATTCACTAACTCGACACAAGAGACCGGACACATGTGTGTCCAGTTGGTGAAACTCAAAATTAGTATCACTTATTGTTTCGTCATCTGGACGCGCCAAGATTTTTACGCGTATCCACGTAGTGAAACTTAAATTAAATCACTTTAATGTTTTTGCCAACTGGACACGATCGCATTTTACCCGAATTCATGACAAAGTACAGTCAGCAGATTAGTGTTTTGTGTCACAATCATCTAACGTTTCACTGCAGGGAAGGGATAATTTTATATGTCATTAAAGAATATTGATATGTGACGATCCAACATCATCTGTCAATGCGATTGTTTAACGATACCACAAAATAGTTATAAATAAATATTGCTGGACATTTCACACAGTGCTATCTAGCCCCCAAACTAAGCAGAGCTTGTACTATGGGAACCAGATAACTGATAGAATACTTATATACTTTTTTTTTGTAAATACATACTTATAATATATAGAAAAACACCCAGACACGGAACAAGTATCTGTAGATTATGCAAACATTTGTTCCGCGGCGGGAATCCAACCCGCTACCTCCTGCGTCAAAATAGAATATAAGTTAACGATAGAAGTTTGGTACACCGACCGAAAACAGAGGATTTTGGATCAATTTGTTCGAAGCTTCGACCGACTTGATTCGGGATCCTCATTAGTTATCTGGTTACCATAGCGCAAACTTTACTTAGCTTGAGGCTAGATAGCGCTGTGTGAAATGTCCAGAATTATTTATTTATTACTTATACCCTGTAGAAAAATCCTTCACAACAAAATGTTTAAGAAATTCAATGAAACGAATATCGTACAAGTTTTGTCTGTCGCTCCAAAAAGATACATAGGAAGATTGTGTTCCTAGCTCTCCCACCGAGACTATCTTATTTGCATACATTGGCTTACAAGCAAAGGAACAACGAACACCTTATCTGTACACAGCGTCGTAGAACCTTCGCGACAGAGCTATCTTAATAGTGCACGAAGCTTAGAAATAATCTTGTGGTTTTGCCTTTCTGGGATTTTTTTGAGCTGTGTTATGACATTTTCCTCCTGTTTAGATAGCGTTTGTGCCAAACCATGACGTAAGCAACCAACAACAATTAGACGTCTGTTCGTTACTGGAGCAAATAGTTATTGTGCTTTGATTCTCACGTTCTTTTCAATCCAGTCCATCCGAAAATTGCCTTGAAGAGATCGCTTGAAGCGATAAGGCCGCCCGCTTTACCACGTTCGATTGTATATACGTACGTTCGGATAACTGAACAGCAGAAATGTCTTAATATATGCGTATCGAATTACTTACGTCTTATCATTGTAGCAACATCAATAAAATTGCACAGTTTCATTCATAACTATCTATGTATTCATTATTTTCTCTCATATGAAATGTTGTAAATGTTTTTTTTTATTATTATGTATTTTATAAATGAAATTGTGCAATTTTATTGATTTTGCTACAGTAATAAGACGTAACTAATTTGATACGATCTTAAGACATTTCTGCTGTTCAGTTTTCTAGTGAATCGCCACTAAACTAACTATAGGAATCAAATTACCTTAAGTTATTGTAATTTGGTGTAACAATAAGGAGTTATTTATTTTACTGGTCCACCAAATCGGGATCACATAACATAATAACTAAAAAACTAATCAAATCAATAAAAATAATAACTAATAGGTACCTACTGACTGACAATAAGATGAATCAATATCGATAAATTAATTGAATCATTATTATAACGTATTCAATTCATTTATTCATCCTTTGAGAAAATACAATGTTCATAGATAGGTATGCCAGTTTAATAATAATAATCAAATAAGTAGAAATAGTTGCTAAAGTATAATATGTGCTAAAGTATAATAATTAATAACCTATTAATATAATATGTTAAAATATCGATTAAATTGTAAAGTGTTAACAGCATGTCCACCTATTTAGATACGAAAACATGGTCTGCCTTCCCGTTGCAATACCCTGCCAGGGTTCATATGTGAAACAATCTACCTACTACCTGTAACACCTTGGTCACCATGTGAAAGCAATAAATGTATTGAGTATTAAGTATTGAGTAATGCGCAGTAGTACAATCGGATTTATCGCTAAAAGCGATATCTTCCAGGACCAAGCTTTGGATGAGCTAGATTATTGGTGAACCGCCGCGCCGGCCGAATAGTCAGCCATACATTATATACCTAATAAAATCGAACCTTTTATGAACATCATGTAATATTGCATAAAGTTTTATCCGAAAATTGCATACTAATGATGACTTGATCGCAGAAAAACCGTTGCTGAACCATGAGAATTACTCATCACTGTAATTTCCTTGCGTAAGATTTTACGATGCAAAATGCTAATGGTGCTTACTTTGTACCATTATAATAGGAACAGATAACCCATGGAAGATGGGAGTTTTGATGCCATATATTTTTATCTAACGTGCTCATTCTCATTATAATCAATGTGATCGCCAGAATAACTGAACTTAATGACCTAAGAGATGCGTATAAGAAAAAGGAGGTATACGACTTTTCTTCGCTATTTGCAGATATTTTTATTCTGCGAATTAGTATTTTATTCACTTTAGTAGAAACGTCTATGTTCTCTTCATTTATCAACCAACTGTAATTATAATGCATGTGACTGTGCCGAAATAACGGAACACTCAAAAACACACAATTCAAGGTATTGGGTATTAAAAATTAAAAAAATCGCACTAATATTGTAAATGTTCGGATGTTTGTTTAATTGTTTGTTTGGTTGTTACTCAGTCACGTGGTAACGGCTGAACGGATTTTGATGAAATTTGGTATGAACGTAGATTATAACCTAGATTAACACATAGGCTACTTTTTATCCCATAAATCAGGTTCCGTGGAATAAAAATGGTGTGTCAAAGTTTCTATAAAGTTAAATTAATGTGCTATGTTGTACATATTTAAATGTGTAACGCGTACTAACTCGCGGGCAACAGCTAGTAGGTACTGTATAAATATAAATACTACTGCATATTAGAGATACATTACAAAACGCAAAGTTTTTTTTTATCCTTACGTACAGTGTTTAACAATCTGATATCATGAATCACACTAATATTATTAATACGAAAGTTTGGATGTTTGTTTGTAACTCAACCATGTTGTAACAGCTGAACCGATTTCGATGAAGTTTGGTGTGTACGTAGATTATAACCTGGATTAACACATAGGCTACTTTTTATCCCATAAATCAGGTTCCGTGGAATAAAAATGGAGTGTCAAAGTTTCTATAAAGTTAAATTAATGTGCTATGTTGTACATATTTAAATGTGTAACACGTACTAACTCGCGGGCAACAGCTAGTAGGTACTGTATAAATATAAATACTACTGCATATTAGAGATACATTACAAAACGCAAAGTTTTTTTTTATCCTTACGTACAGTGTTTAACAATCTGATATCATGAATCACACTAATATTATTAATACGAAAGTTTGGATGTTTGTTTGTAACTCAACCATGTTGTAACAGCTGAACCGATTTCGATGAAGTTTGGTGTGTACGTAGATTATAACCTGGATTAACACATAGGCTACTTTTTATCCCATAAATCAGGTTCCGTGGAATAAAAATGGAGTGTCAAAGTTTCTATAAAGTTAAATTAATGTGCTATGTTGTACATATTTAAATGTGTAACACGTACTAACTCGCGGGCAACAGCTAGTAGGTACTGTATAAATATAAATACTACTGCATATTAGAGATACATTACAAAACGCAAAGTTTTTTTTTATCCTTACGTACAGTGTTTAACAATCTGATATCATGAATCACACTAATATTATTAATACGAAAGTTTGGATGTTTGTTTGTAACTCAACCATGTTGTAACAGCTGAACCGATTTCGATGAAGTTTGGTGTGTACGTAGATTATAACCTGGATTAACACATAGGCTACTTTTTATCCCATAAATCAGGTTCCGTGGAATAAAAATGGAGTGTCAAAGTTTCTATAAAGTTAAATTAATGTGCTATGTTGTACATATTTAAATGTGTAACACGTACTAACTCGCGGGCAACAGCTAGTAGGTACTGTATAAATATAAATACTACTGCATATTAGAGATACATTACAAAACGCAAAGTTTTTTTTTATCCTTACGTACAGTGTTTAACAATCTGATATCATGAATCACACTAATATTATTAATACGAAAGTTTGGATGTTTGTTTGTAACTCAACCATGTTGTAACAGCTGAACCGATTTCGATGAAGTTTGGTGTGTACGTAGATTATAACCTGGATTAGAACATAGGCTACTTTTTGTTAACAAACAACGTTCAGCCGCTGGCGGAAGCTAGTAAATCGATAAAAGCACTTACAATGAATATTGTGTGTATAATCATTAATCATAATAGACTTTAGTGCATGAGATCCACTACACCATGATAGCAGGCACCGATTCTAAACTATCATATGAGAAAAACATAGATCATATTGCGAAAAAAGCGAATAAGGCATTGGGGTTCGTTATAAGATCTTGCTCTCAATTTTCCAATGTCAAAATTGTCAAAGTCCTCTACTGTTCATTTTTACGTAGCATCCTTGAATACGGTTCACAAATTTGGAATCCACAGTATGATGTTTACATAAATCGACTAGAATCCTTACAGCGTAGGTTTATGAGATTTGTTCAGTACAAGTGTAAAACATATGACAAAGATTATGAGTCGAGACGCAAAAGGTACCATATGCTTCCACTCCAGGAAAGAAGAAAGATATTGGTCATTTCCATATTGGTAAAAATTGCACAGTCTCTCATCACCTTCTTTCCATGATACGGCTACAAGTCCCAACAAGAACCGTAAGGATACCTTTTCTTTCTCTTTATGTTCCTCACTGTAGGACAAATTATCGGCAAACTCCTTCTTTATCAGATCTGCTAATTATTATAATAAACTGGTTGACTTTCCTGAGTTAGATTTATTTAACTTAAATCCCTCGAAATTTAAGCGTGTTCTTTTGGAACACTGGTTTGAATTGGTTCAATAACTGTTAGTTCTCACTTTTACTTTCATTGAAACTTTCATATTTTTACTTATATATTATTTTTTACCTTTCTTTTAATTTTGAAAATGTTAACGAAATAAACAAACTCACTTTAATATTATATGCGAGAACATGTAAATGGTAATAAGACGTGTTTAAAGTTGTTCTTGTTAGAAATAAGTACTGTTTGTTTTCCGAATAAAATAAAATAAAATAAATAAATAAAATAGTCCACGAACACCAGAGACTAGTTCGGGACCAGGATTATGTAAGTTAATCATAAATCATAATCATCTTTGTTTGGAACAATTTAACAAGGGTGTAATTACAAAAATGAAAACGATGATACCCGCTTAAGTTATAAATACTGTATCGCAGATACCAACGCCCTCCTCCGCGACAAGATAAGTCAGGGTTCCAATACAAGCTCAAAGATAATCACATAATACAAAAAGAAACAGTTACCGAAGGAACAAAAATTTCTAAGTAGCACCTCGTAAGTGGGGGTACGTGTGTGCGTGGTAGTTAATTTATTCAAAATGTATTATTTCCCCTATATTTTTCAAACTTGATCGATCTTCAACGTCATATTTTACAAATTAAAAGGCTATTAAAATTATAATTTTACGACTTACAGGGGTATTCCATAAAACTGCCACAGAGAGAGCAATTCATAATGGTGCGAACACACTGCAAACACTTTTACTTCAGCCATTACGAACAAGAAGTAATTATGGCCAATGATTAGTTTTATGGCGCTGCTGGCAAGATGACATTCCGCCGGTGATTGGATATTGATTGTTTGTGTAAACTACACCTAATGTGAGGGTTTGCGGCACGCTTTCTATTGCTACATCCGACGGTGAAAATTTACTTCATCATTATCATATCAATTAAAGGATATTCACTGCTAAACATAGGCTCATAGATTACCAGAACTACTGATCTTGTGCGGCTGCTTCCAATGGCTCCAAGGAACCTTTATGAGGTCGCCTTTCTATCTAGTAGAAAACCGTTCTTCGTTACTTTATTTAAAATTTTCGTCGGTCAGAACTTAAGTCTTAAGACTAAACAGAAACTTAAAACTGGATCGGAACTCAAGCATTTGTATTTTTTATTGGAAGCTGTCAACAAATCTACGCTCTGGTCGCAATTCACGCTTGAGTTCTAGAAATACAGGTCTTAGGGCCTGTTCTGTTAAATTATCGGCAGGTATATGTATGATAGCCGATGTGTAGCCAATGCTAAACTTTTTGACAGACTAATCCTGTCATCATGACTTACGCGCACTTAATTGCTGTTGGTAGAAAAGGCCCTAACCCCGCCTAACAATTTTTGAGAACATTATAAATCTTAGCATTTATTTATCTAAGCAAGCCCAAAGGTATAGAAGAAACAAATAACGTTTAGTTCAAGCTTAAACGTAAATAGAGTTAATAGGGTTGGATTCTATAACAAGTCACTAGTTAAACCCGTGTGTCTACTGATTGTATTAATATTGTAACTGTTTTCAACTCTTCTTTGAGTTATATATTATTACGTGATTAAAAGTATTTCATAATTGCACGCTTTCAATATCCAAAGTAAACGATAAAATGAGCTTCTGTTTTCCATATCATTAACTGGTTTCATCCGCACGTCATTCTCGGTGCCTCCCTTCAAATCTTCTAGTCGTTTAAAATATTAACGCAGATCATTCATTTATTTACACAATTCGCTACTTAAAATAGGCTTGGGAACAACAAGTTGTATTTGAACTTAGTGCAACAAAATATTTATACAGATTTTATACAGGGTGTTTGGTAATATACTGACGATTCAAGTGACGGTTGCTCAAAACATAAAAAAGAGTTATCAAAATAAAACTACTAGTTATATAATCAAATTTAAGAAAATCGACTAAGTTTAGTTTAGATGATTAATTCGATATGAAACTTACTGCCTACTCTTGCAATCGACATCCGAAAATAAAGGCCGATTTGATATGTATTTTGGAAATGGTTGCGGGTTCTGGTTTAGAAAGGGACAACAAGAGATATCTCGAGACGTCACCAATACAGTATCTGTGGTTAGATGGCAAGCATTATGCAATAGCACAACATAAGTTTAATAAAGTGTTTGATTTTACATGCCAAAATAAATTTTAAATTTCTATGGTAAACATTTTACAAATTTATTTATTAGGCTCATCAAAATAACCCCTTTTATTATTGTGCGTAAATGATCAAACACCCTATATTTTCTTGTTACTTATTGCATACCGATTACAAAACGGACTGTTACCTATTAAGCTCAGAACTAAACAGACAGAGAAAATTATGATGCTTATTGCCTAATTTACTGAGTTGAAAGACGCTTTAGCCTAGTTGGTAATTAATAAATAAATAAATATAGCTTTACATTTCACACAGCGCTATCTAGCCCCAAACTAAGCAATGCTTGTACTATGGGAACCAGATAACTGATAGAATACCTATATACTTATTTTTTGGTAAACACGGAACAAATATCTGTAGAACTTGTAAACATTTGTTCCGCGGCGGGAATCGAACCCGCTACCTCCTGCGTCTCAGCCGGCTACACGCCCACTGCGCCACGGAGGCAGTCTATATATAGCATACAACTACCTGGTCGCATCTAGGTGGCGAACTACGTCGCTAAATCTGTAAATTTCGAGGTGGGCCATCACCCCAATTTTCACTTTCCATAAAACGGAGCTCTTAAAAGCGCCCATTAACATTGAGAGTAATGTTCAGTTCTCCGCCTCTCACACAGTTCTCACACCTCCAGCACGCTATTATACTGTGCCCAGAGATTTGCATCCGCTGTCCGCTCATTGTGCCTGGAAATTGATTCACCTGTAATTAAAGTAGTGGAGCTGTGAACGTGCCCGCGGTGTAGATCACCAAAGAGTATTGTGGCTGTACACGAGCGATATAAGCAATAATTTTCCTGGCAACTAATCTAGCAACTATTCATTCCATTGTGCATACATTTTAGCAGATGCTTTATACTGCCTATATACGTTTTTTTTAAGTTCAGTATAACAAAAATTTAGCTCAAGTCAAAGTCAAATATTTTTATTCATTAAAATCACAAGGATCACTTTGAAACGTCAATTTTAATGCCTTTTCCTTCGCGACCAAGCCAGGAAAGAAAGGCAAGAAACAAGGCTGGTTGTTTTTTTAATTATCATTTTAGAATACATAACAAACAATACAGAAAAGAAATTACGTCTAAATTGTAACATTTTGAACGAGTTGGAGCAATTTCAATCCCAAGCTTCTCTATCATCTAAATAATCCGATATTTTATAGTAGGCTGATTTGACCATGGGGATAATATTGAGCTACTATCATTTCTAAAAACATCATCTAGGGTCTTACAGTGCTTTTTATAATACTTAATTATGTAACATTTAGTCGTTTAAAATTTAAACAAAACTTAGTAAAAAAATGCAATACGAAATTATAGCTGCTGTCGTCTTTAAGCGGCATCAAAATCGCCAGCAGGTTTAATGTGATCACCGTTAAGGTACACATTTAGTCGCCTGCCGGTATTGCTCAATACCTTATCGTTCGTATATAAAAGCATTTTTAGCCGTGTGAGCTGGCCTCAAACTTCCAGTGCTGCCTATTGACACAAATCGAACTGTCAGTGCTGACAGGGTATTCACTTGAGGGAAATCTAAGTCTGGGAGTTTCGCTAATGTTAAAAGCGGCAAGTGGTTCGATGAGTCACTTTAGTTGTATCATGATATCGCTGAAATAGCTGTGAGATAACTGGAGACTGATTGTTCCTAAAAGCCGTAAAGGTTGTTGAAGGATAATAAATTCAAGTACATATATCTAAGAAAATGAGGCTTTAAGTGCTCTTAAACGTCATTTTCTGATATAACAAGATGGAGAGAGCACTTAAAATCATCCTACCAGAATTGTGTGCCTCAAAATCCCTGGCAATATTAAAATCAAAATCGTAGTTTATATTATTTACGTAATAAGTAGGTACTTGTCTTATTCAAGGAAATTCTGCAAACTATTGATCAATGTTAGAGGCATAAAGCCATTCACACCCAACATCCTTTAACATTTCTCTAATTGCATTCCTTGCATATAAACACATATAAAGCAATCAACTCATTGATGTCATTCATTGGACGACCATTAAAATTGTGCATTGTAACGAACTCCTTGTAAAGGTAAATAGGATATGTACAGACTCCTGGGAACAAGAGTTGGCGATGGTAGAATAGTGTTGAGGTGAGGATCCGAGTAACAATTAGTATATATTTTGTCAATGAGATTTCTAGTTACAGACTAACTATAGAAAATTGGCTACGAGGACCTTTATAGGGTTCTTCAGTATCCCTCATCCAGATCCAGAAAGTACCAGTACGTTCAAAAGACTAAGAAGAACTAAGAGCTCTTTATCTTGATTGTCGTGTTTTCGTGAACGAGATTTCCATAAAGGATCTCGTTTATTATAGGCATCACTAGCAAATTTATTTAGAAACTATTTTGTGGACTAATAATTACCTGCGCGCTCGAGCGCAGCGTCTTTTTCGCAAAACCGACATGCCTGCATTTTGCGAAAAAGCAAACGTTTTTGCAATTACTGTCTCCATCTTTCTCCACAGCTACTCAGCAAAAGTTATTATATATTTCCTGCTTGGACGGTTCCAGATCAAGATGCACTTTCCCAACTCTAAAAGAAAGAGACAAAATAGATTCACGGGTGGTCGCCCCTAATGATTGCCGGCCACAAGCCGCAGTGTACCAATCCCAGTCACGAGAAAAGCATGCTATTCACTATTCAATTACTGTTTTGCACGGAGTGCAAGGAAGGATTTCAGAATCTCTAGCAGCTTTTGTCGAATTTCACGGATGACTTGAGTTCAGCGTGTCAGTGTGCGTGACCCGAGGCGATACGAGCGAACCTCATGCATTCCTAGACCACCGGTTGTCTCGGAGACCGACCGACGAGTAGTGTCCATTGTCTACCTGTTCTTGTGTTTTCCAACTTTGCAGAATAAACCTTATTTACAAATTTCCACATTATATGCATAAGTTTTAGTTTGAACAGGCTTTACCGACACATACAAGGTTTCTTAAAAATAAATACTCTAAAACATCGTTATTCAATTAAATCACTTGTAATCGTAATTTTAAGGTAACTTCTGTTACAGATAATTGTTAAATTTGTTGAACGAGTTGAAACAATTTTAGTTCTGTTGGAGCAGTTCATTACATTTCGTATCTATAAAAGCACAAAACGAGCTTTAACTTCTCTCTGCTTCATTGCAATACGAGGCATGCCTTTTAAGTTCTGTCGTTTCCATATTTTCCGGCAATTTTGAATTTGGAACTGTTCTATATTCGAATGTGTTTACATTTTGAATCTCAAAACAGTTGAAAGTATTAGGATTAATGCTATTGTTTAGTCACAGTTTCGATTTGAATCTGTCAGGTCACGTACGAAAATGAATCTTTCTAAGAAAAATGTTCGTGCAATAATTTTCTACAACTTTAGAAGAGGCCTGACACGGCTTCAGTGTTTAGAAGAGCTAACATCTGTGTTCAGTGATGTAGCCCCATGTCTGCGGACTGTCGAACGCTGGTATTTAGAATTCCAGCGTGGACATAATAGTGTTAGTGACAGATTTCGCGAAGGACGCCCAAAATCCGCCTTCACTGAAGATAACATCATTGCTGTGAGACAACTAATTCTCGAAGATCGTCATGTGACGTATCGAGAGATAGAGGCTCTATTAGGCATCTCAGGGACAACCATTCAGAAGATCTTGCATGAAGCGCTTGGTGTGAGAAAGCTAGTTTGCCGTTGGATACCGCATCTGCTTTCCGACGATCACAAGGCGGCCCGCGTCAGATGATGTAAGAAAACTCTGCAAAGGTTCAACCGAGGGGAGTCAAATCACGTCTACGACATCATAAGTGGTGACGAATCTTGGATCTATGCCTACGATCCTGATACCAAACAACAATCTACAATCTGGGTCTTTCAAGACGAGCCAAAGCCGACTAAAGTTGTTCGTTCTCGAAGCACTTCAAAGAAGATGGTGGCCACGTTCGTTGGAAAAACCGGCCATGTTGCGACTATTGCACTTGAAGATCGTAGAACGGTTAACGCAGAGTGGTATACTACAGTTTGTTTACCACAAGTCATCGCCGAACTTCGAAAATCTAACTCAAAGCGACGCATCATCCTCCACCACGACAACGCAAGCTCACACAGCGCTCGTCAAACGATTGAGTATTTGAAGCAGGAAAAAGTAGAAATTCTTGACCATCCTCCATACAGTCCTGACCTAAGCCCTAACGATTTCTTTACATTTCCTAAAATTAAGAAAAGTCTTCGTGGTCAAAGGTTCCAGTCCGGTGAAGAAGCAGTCGACGCTTTCAAGACAGCCATTTTGAACACCCCACTTTAGAGTGGAATAAATGTTATAATAACTGGTTTGAGCGAATGGAAAAGTGTTTTAAGCTACGTTGTGAATACTTTGAAAAACAATAAAAAGTACTATAAGGTTCTAGATGTGTTTTTTTCTTCAAACGACAAAACTTAAAAGGCATGCCTCGTAAGACACAGCGAGGAATACGGCTACTGCAGAAATTAAGGGCATGTTCCAGAAAGACAATAATAAAGTTTAACAATATAATTTGTTTGCTCGTAAATTGGACGTATTTTTGCACTGATATATTCAGCTCTTGTATATTTATGCCAAGGCTTTGTGAAATTGCATGCAAATGCAGAGATTGGCTATAAATTTTGAACGTATGAGTTTTCTTTCAAAAGTGTTTTATGTTATTGGCTTTTTAAGAAAAGCATCTGTAACTATCCAGTTTATTCATTGCAAATAATCTCTATCTAAAGAGATCATTTCTTCGGTAGCAACATTTGCCTGGTAAATTGTATGTCGTGAGAAGTAATCTACTCGCAACTTCATCGTACTATTCATGAGCCTGTAAAGAGAGGCATTACTTCCTTCAACAAATATCTGACAAAAGCTTGTCATAACCCTTTTTCTTTAAACTCAACCTAAAGTCTTACGAAGTAAAGGTAATTTTTGAATGAATTTGACATTGTCACAACCTCGCGAAAATCACGAATTATTGAAATGTCGTTCATAGAGGAATTACAGTTTAATACAGCTGAGTCGTGCTCTAACTGTACTGATTGTTACAAACCATGCCATGCCTTTTGAGTTAGGATTTCAAAAGTATGATATTACTAACCGAATATATTTTAAGAATTCCACAACTCACCATCGCTATGGTAAATTATTATATCAGCTTTTGCTAAACATATGCCTCCCTCATTACACTAATATTATAAATGCGAAAGTTGGATGTTTGTTTATTTATTTATTTGTTTGTTTGTTACTCAATCACGTCGCAACGGCTGACGCGATTTCGATGAAATTTGGTATATACGCAGATTTAATTGGTATTATAATATGAAATTGGTATAACGTGGATGACCACATAGGCTACCTTTTATCCCATAAATCAGTTCCCTTGGGATGAAAATGGGGTGTCAAGTCAAGTTGCAACAGCGCGCTTGGCCTTATTTCTAGGTTACCTACACATTTACTAATAGTGTAACGTGTACGAACTCGCGGTCAACAGCTAGTAAGTTTATATAGCGACCCATCGAGTGCACTAAAATAGATTCAATGCAGCACCCGTGCCTAAGACGATTTTTAACGAAGAGTGCTACTAAATTATCCACACCACTACTGGTTTTTCGTTCAGGATTTATTTGTTAGTTTCTTCAGTTTCGATTTAAATACAAAATCCATCTTTTTCCATAATGTGTAAATTGCGTTGACTCCATTGTCAGTCACTCACACACAATAAGCTTTCACTCATTTTCTTTAATTCTACCTTCAAATGACAGCCAATGACAAACAATGACTTTAATTTTAGCACTTTAAAGCAAGTTAGTGGTGACATAAGCATTGTACACTTTATTTTCACTTTCCAAAACAATTTGAACGGAGTCAAGGAAACATTGTTATTTATTTTTTGAATATCAACTGACGCTTTTACTCTTAAAATAAATTCCATATACGATTTCTTCGATAACGTTTTTTATGGTTTCGTTATTAGTACAGATAAACAGTTGATATATTGTGAGAAAGTTACTATAATGACTATGAAAACAATTATTTTGTTCATATCATGTAAAAACTCGTCCTGGCGAATTATCGGAATCACCAGTCTTTTTCTGAGTTAACCGCGTTATTATACGTAATCAGAGATTGGCTACGGTCGGTACTGTGTCCTATTTTGTAGTTCCTAGTAAATTCATTTGCAGAGAGAATTATTATTATCTAAGATGGTAAAGAATTTAATAAATTGCATCTTTTTATATAATGAACTTTATAATGAGCGCCGTTAAATTTGTGGGTGGTTGCGAGGGGCACGTAAAGCTGTCGACCACTGTTGCCTCTAAGCCGTTAGGAGGCCTTCAGGCACCCTACAAACTCATAATCTATTAGCTCATACGAAATTACCTACTAAAAATCAGTTCAGGGCGCCAACCACAATCTTTCAGAAAACCATCATGTTTCGAGCTTTTAGCAACATTACTTCGATTTGAACCACAAAACTTTTAAACATTACGGCTATAATCCTAATAATATTGTTTATTTAGTAATTTCTAGTGATTACACCACGTTCAGTATAAAACATTGCGAAAATAAACACGATTTAGTTACTTTTTAGGATAATTTTACGCTTTAATTTGAGCTCTAATGTGAAACGTTTTGAGTGAACAATTTATGATGACGTCACCAAAATGGCTTCGCCTTTACAATAATAAAGTAAGCTTACTAATAGAGGGTCATGGTACGAACTGTCAGTGTAATATTATTTTAATATTGCTATAAGAGATTGAGGTTGGCCCCCAGAACTTAATTATTACGTAAAAACTTAACAATTATGTTGCTGTATAAAACCTGTACAAGAATAATAAAACTTGATTTTTAAATTGATATTGAATCATTTATTCATTTTCATTCAATAATTTAACTTAATGTAACCGCTATACATAAACAAATACAGGAAGACGTACCATATCAAAAGTGTTACACATATTTATTATTTACATTGGTATGCAATAAAATTGGGAATAGTTTAAAATCTCTTAAAATCTATAAACAAATAAAAAGTATTGGCTCATTTCGGCAATGTCAATATCTACTGTGGAACTAATATCTAAATCAATTTTTCCATTATTATTACAATATTAAATCATCTTAGACTCTAATACAATAATGTTATATAATTAAAGTATGTCTTAGTCTACATATTCAAATCAAAATATCAGACACAGATGTTCAAGCTTTCTTTAAATTCTCTTCTACATATTCTCGGCACAATATTTGCATATTTTAATCAAAATAGTTTAGTAACAGTAACATAATCTTAAGATATGGCTTATTCGTATAATAGTTATCGTATAACAATATAATTATTATACAATTTGTTAACATAAACAAAAAAAAAACAATTTGCCCCCTGACTGGAAGTGAAGGGCGCGGAACGAGGCCCAACTAACTTAATTATGGCAAGTAAAAATATTTAAAATATGAAAAATAATAATTTAAACTAAACGTTTGGAATGATTGTTCTTACAATTAATAATATTTACAATATAACAGAAACAATACGTAATACCGCGTACCTACTTACATTAGGTATTTACATGACCTGCATCACTTGAATTGTGCATGGAATATAATTCTGCGGACACTAAAACATGCAATAAGATATCGCTCCATTTTAAGAGCAATACCGATATTTACTTTCTATTTATTTCAGTGCCTTCAGAAAACAGCAATTCATTAAACTTTTGATCATATCGCTCACACGACAAAGCATTCATTTTTGACTTTCGAAATCATTTTAAGCGAAAGGTTAATTTCGTTACATTATCAACAAGTAATCCAAACTTTTTCAAAACCAAACATGTAACCCACAATTTTTGTACTAAACAGGTAATGATCAAAGCGAAGCCTACAATCGTCAAAGACGAAGTCTAAAGCCGAATTCGATAAATATATACACATTTCCACTTGGGTATTCCTCAATCTTTGTCGCCTACGAATCTGTAGACGTCTGGGGGAGGATCGGGCATGCAGTACCCGTGGTATGTACGGATGTCTTCTGAAGCGTACGTCACTCCAGCTAGTACCCCCGGTTCTGTGTGATGTCTGGGGCAGGTGTGGTCTCTGGGGCATTGGCAGATAGTGTTTGCGTTAACTTCGTCGATCTGCTCATGTCTTCGGCGAGCGCTGAATAGTTTGCACGGCTCTTTTCTGGAGCAGCGTAGTCTCTGGAAAGAAGGGCATACAAAAATTAGCTACATACATTTTTTTTTATACGAATCGAAAGAAAAAAAATTATATTCCACTTTAAATCTAAGGTTTAATTTTAATTTAGTATTGATTAGTAAGTATTCGTTTTTATTATTGATTATTATGGCTTTCGAAATATAATTAAAATCAGAATTTAACTAAATTAGAATGCAATTCAAAATATTTTAAGTAATTCTATTAAATTTATGACATTTTTAATTTATTATTATTATTATTTTATATTATCTCTGACTTTGTTATTTAAGTGTTGTTTTTGGTTAGGTTTGTATTTTGAATTGTGTTAGTTTTATTGATTTTTTAAAATTTAATGTGTATGATTATTTAATTTAATGTATATGTACAGTATTTCAAATGCAATTGGTTGATTGTTTTATGAATAAATGAAATGAGTTAAAAAAAATAGCCTGCTGAGACACAGGAGGTAGCGGGTTCGATTCCTGCCGCGGAACAAATGTTTGCATGATCTACAGATATTTGTTCCGTGTCTGGGTGTTTTTCTATATATTATAAGTATGTATTTACAAAAAAAAAGTAAGTATATAAGTATTCTATCAGTTATCTGGTTCCCATAGTACAAGCTCTGCCTAGTTTGGAGCTAGATATCGCTGTGTGAAATGCCCAACAATACTTATTTATTTATTAATAACATAAATAGCCATTGTACACTTGTGATGCAAAATAAACGTTTTTCTATTCCATTCTATTCTAAATGTGAATATAAAACCAAAATCTTTAAAAGCTCGTATCAGCGCCATCGTGCGGCGCACATTAGAACTTACAAGACTACACTACACAGTACTTCAAACTTTATCAACTTACGCTTTGCGGCGAGCACGCGAACTGATACTGATTTCCCTGTTCTCCGCTAGGTGTCGTATACGGTAATTTCTTCAGTAAATAAGTTACCGACATCTTCGGGCAATGGCAGTTCACGATCTGTTGCGTGGCATTACTGTCGGGGAAGGAGTAGATGATCCAGGCAGCGTCCTTAAAGTAGCGGCATTTGGGCAGTCGCTTCACTGGCTCGCACGTCTTGTATAGGGTGGTCTTGTCGGCGAGCGTGTGATTGTCATCACTGGTCAACTCACTGAAATAACAAAATATTTTTGAAGGAACGCTACATTAAAATCAAAGTTAAATATTTAAATAAAAATCTTCTAAGCTATAAAGGATAAATAATTTGTCGTCCATCATTTTATTAAAAAAGTAAATTCGTATGGGCTAAAATAGCCAACTCTGTATGCGGAGTTTTAGGCCCTAAGGCTTCTGACATGGCTTGACAACTTTTATACATCATAACATGACCTCCTTAGTTCAAAATGTCAACGGTCACCTATCTAAGTAATGGCTGCGCGGAACGTCGCTAAACTTAGCTGATCTGTTACGAAAAGCAAGCTCCAGTAAGAAAACTTAATTGAAATTTTCATTCATGTTATTGAAGAAATGTAAATGAAGGGATCATTTAGGTCGTGTGGTACCAAAATTAAAAGTAGCCTTTATGTGGTTCTACATCTCATAATATATTTAATTGCTATGTGTTTACCACGTATTAACATTTATATCCTTCGGATTAAGCCCGACTAAGTTGAGAGGCATTAGCTTTTATCCAGCTAATGCTGCAACTTGCCACCAGGCGCTATATAAATAATCTTCAATTGATAGATGTAAAAAGACCTCATACTAGTAGTATAATCATAGCCATATACCGAATCTTACCTTGAACAAGGCCTATGCCCCAAACACCGGCATTTCCTCTCGATCCAGGGCTGCGTAGAGTCGTACAAATCCACTTTACTACAGACTTGCCGGGCTCTGCAGTCTGGGAGATTTTCTTCTGTGCCCTGAAAAATAAAGAAATAATCAAATTAGTAAAATTAAAATCATCTTCGCTTTTAAAATGACATCATCATCTTTCGCGATCACTGTACATGATTACATACAAACGCGATAAATACCCGTTTAAGTCAGTGATAAAGAACTGAATAGGATTCTACAAAATTACCTAAACATTATCCCTGACCAAAACTAATATGCCAATAAATTTAATCTTATACGACTTATACGGGACCGCCGAATAACCGATTGAAACGCAGAATCGGTTCCCGGACAAATCTTTGCATAAAGAATTTTTTCCTGATGAATTTGGTGTAAAGATTTGTCCGGGAGCCCAGGAATTCGTAGTTAATATAGTTGCTAACATATTTCTTTATGGCCCATAGACAAATCAACCTCATCCGTAATATATACGTTGTATCTCTGGTACAAAATTAAATGACCTACCACTACTTACTAGCTACTGGCAACTTTACAGCCAGGAATACCATCATTCGCATCAAAAACCTCGCTATAGATTTATATAAATTATGAATGACTTGAAGGTCCTCATCTAAAACGGATGGATAATCTAGGTCCCCTCCTGGGTGCCGTGCTAATACCATGCCTGAAGCGTGCGTGATGAGTGTTCGTGACACACATTCACGGTTCAGACGTGTCTGTCACAAGAGGATACAGCATAAAAACATGTATCTAAAATCTGTTCATCATCCTCGTACATCTAATTTTGTATGTAAAATGAATAAAACCAAGACGCCATAAGACAATCCATAGCAAAATAGCAAACATTGAATACCAATTCGGTTATATCCAGATTACAGTCATGAATGTCTATGCAAATGTTCGACAGGTGGCACAACAATGTAACCGTACACCAGACTATTACTTACGGAACCTCTCGAAAATTCGCATGCATAATGTTTACAAATTCAACTCGCGGCCGATTCGCATTCAGCATTCGCCGCAGTAAAATTAGATACGACTACACAAAAGTCAAAAGGAAAAATCAATCATGAGTACCTACAAAAGAACGAGATTCACTGCGTGGGAATTCTGTAAGGTGTTCCAAATTGTATCACACCTGCTCGCCCGAAGAAAACATGCGTTATTATGATCCGTCGACGAAAAGATGTTAATCATTACCATCTGAACTCGGGTCTACAATAAGTGAACATGTGCGCTCTAAATCCATTCATTATTCTTTTTTCATTTGGAGAGGACCATGGTCGTACTTCCGACCGGAAGACGTGCCATTCGGCAACCTGTTAGCTGTGGGAATATTTTTTCTGCGCACACGCATGCCTCGCTGTGCAGGGTTACTTACTATCACATGTGCTATAATTAAATCGTTTTAATTACGACGTCTTGATGAATCAAATATGTGGTAGAACGAGTAGTTCCTCTTTTTGTCGCATGTGAGTTTTATGATGAAACACATGATGCTCAGTTCATGATGAAATTATGGCATGGATATTGTGCAGTTTTTTACTCCTTGTTTTATTATAGATAACAAATACTTTTTTTTTGTTGTTTTAGATCTCCCTATTTCTCATTTTAAGGAGTAAATTCATGCCCTCGTAAAATAAAATAACAACTTTACGAAAATGCCAAGTTCTGTTTAAAAGGTCTATTTTGACAGCCCTGTGACGAGTAGATCGTAGGTGCGAAAACCCCTATGTTTTTTCGTTGTTCCGGATACACTTCCCGTTTCTTGTGTATTGCTATAAATTTCGCGGAAACGGTATCGGACGGATCTCCGAAGCCACCGGAAATAGTCTTTTTGTGTAACAAACAAAAAGCACCATATTGCACAGTACATTGTATGGGTTGTTGACCAGTTCCACTTTATTTAACGGAGTTGCGCGTCTCGCCGTGAATTCTAATGCTATTCCTAAGAAAATATCATTTTGTGATGCAATGAATTCATAATGAGGGAACACATAATGTATAATGTAATTGCAGATCGATTAGCATAAATTTTATCAGTATTTTTCGAAAACATAGCACCAGGTTTATACAATAATTGCATCTTGAAATATGCATAGAGTTAACAACTCTGGTTCAATCGCGTGTCGTACTGTTTTTTTAATAACAAATTCTATATTTTGAATTGGCCATTTGTGACGCTCGAAGGGCTAGCGGATGTTTTTGTGGTGATTTTGAAACCGATGATTAGGCAAAGCCGATGCCCAAAGGCATGAGACAGACTTCATCCTTCTCAAATTAAGATTGGAACAATCACATGAGTTTGCATATTTTGGCCATCAAAATTCATGAATTTTAAAACCTGACAAGTTGAGTTTTTCCATTTGATTTTCATTAATTCTAAGTTACTTTGAAGGATCATTCTTGATTTGCCAAATTTATGAAATATCGAGAGAGAACTTAATCAAAATCCAGGTCAGTAAGTGAGATATGTACAAGTTTACTGTCGCCCTATTTGATGATGCCTGAATAGGTGTTTTTTTAAATGGAGCCTATAAAGTCTAAAATGCCTTTGTGAGAGAATGGTAATCTATAATATTGCGTCCTATGTCCAGAGTTTTTTAAAGGCAACCAATCATGGACCTTACGCGGAAAATCATTGCCTTCCTGGCATAAGCATAATAATAATAAAAATAAGGCATAATTTTCCCTTCATCCAGCCAGAAGATAAATCAGGCATTTAGCTTTTTCATTCGCGATTTGTGGCAAGGTCCCTTCGGAGGGGACTTATGTTCGGGGGACGGGGCATCCGGTCCAAGGAACAGGTGGCGACGACGCAGGCCCACTGCCGCGCCCACTCTAATGAAATAATTTGTTACCCGCTACGACCTTACACCACAGAACGGATAGTAGTGCAAACGTATAGAAGTTTCACTCGGATACAATAGTAGATACTGAATTAATCTGTGCTAAGGAATATTGAAATGAAACATGCGGCCATTAATGCTCATATCATGAGCAACAATGGCCAGGCCAGGCATTTTGAATCATTTCCTAGGTTGTCAAGAAGAGATCGCTCTTAGCGATAAGACCGCCGATTGTACTTCGCGATTAATTTGTTTTAGCGTCGTTTACTTTTTATTTTTTTATGTGTGGGTGTACAAAAGTGTTTTCTATTCTATTTGAATGCTCGCATTTTTTACAACATTATTTTTTTTTTCAATCTAAACATAGCGGGCATAATGCTCATTTTACAATAAAAACTAACCGGATTGACACAGGCTTGCTTGCACAACCTTCTCCGTTCACCTGTCCTATTCCCACCTATTATAAAAAGCTATAGCTCTTTCACTCACTTCAGATGCTGCAGGATTCGTTAAGGGGAAAAGTTTTGAATGAATCGATTGTTCTCGCTCGTTGACTTATCGACAAGCTAAAACTATTGTTACTCGATTCTAGAATATATATTTTTCTTATTTTGACCACAGCTGCCTTTCTTTAGTTTTGAAACCACAAAAAAACTTTCGATTGTTCCATATTACTTCTATTTTCAGTTTACACAAACATTTATCAAAAATTTGGGCGATGTAGGTAAAAAAATTATAGACAAATAAGCATATACAATATTAAGAACTTATTAACTTAAAACCCTCACATCCTCCCAAAAACCATTCACAGCATTATGGTCCATTCATTTTCCTCCTGATAATTGCTTGCAATAAATAACTCTGCTGGCAACGTGGTAATTACCTGGATTAGTAATTTGTTCGCTACCTGTGTTCCCGTGAAGAGGCCGGACGGTGCAGCATCCGGCCGGACGGCCGTCCGTCCGCCTCACTGGCCGATCCGGACATCGAAAAGTACGGTTATAGGAATTAGTAGAATGACTTTATGGAGATTATTGTAAGAAAGTGGCCGGGAGTAGAGAACTTCAAACTTGCATTAAAGAATACACCAAGTCTAAATTAAAAACCTTTGTATTAAGACTTTGTTAAGTTTATCAGGTATATTAGTACCGCGTTACGATATGTACTTAGATGTACAAAAAATCAATTAATTAGGATATTATACTCGGGTAATATCTAAGATTAGCTTATACAAAACCTTAATAGACACAAGCAAAATCGCAGTATACTAGTTTAAACTAGAAACTAAGGCAAACTATAGGAATATCTGTTGAAATTGAGCAATCGATTTTTCTGTAGAAAGCTCTACAAATTAACATCTAAAGAATACCCACTTAAAAAACAAAGTTCCTTATAGCCTACAACAGTGGCTAATAAATCACCTTGACACATAATTATCCATGTAGGATGTATAATCTTACGCCCATGCCATGCCTAAGCTATTACACACGTAGAAAAGACATCAACGAGCGCACTCGGAAGTAGGTATACGCTGCGAGTCGAATGCGTTTGGGCAAAACATAATAAGTACCAAGGATGTCGAACTTTCGAGAATACTTTATTATTCTTACGTTTTTCAGGAATCAATTTTGTATAAAAGTTAAAACTGTTGAGTATTTCAGTTAATCTAAGTATTATTGCTATTAAGCTAAGTATTATTGCTTAGTACAAAAGACAAACGCACGGCGTTCGCTTATGATATCGTTTACCAGACAAAACAACTTATTCGTTATCAAAACTATGTAATATTGTTTTTTGTGTTTAATAGAATGGAGAAACTTTGAATCTGCCTACGCTTTGAGAAGAGAAATTCATATTCTGATATCGATCGGTCGATCACATGACATTGGTCACATCCCTACATTCGAATGTTCAAGCACGTGCCTTCACAAATTGACTTGTCTAATATGGTCACGTGATTTATTGTCGTGTTATCTACAATGACTATCGGATTGAGAGCATTTTGCTTAAAAGTTTTAGAACCAAAAATAACATGTATAATTTTGTTTGAATAGCATAAAAAAACTATAGTTGAAAATTAAATGTCCATAGTTTTTGATATGCATGCATAAATTTATGACTTATGAGAAAACCTTTACTATGCCAAGTCATAAATAGTAGCCTATTTCTTTTCCCGGACCTTGAGCCAAATGTAAACCCCTTTTCACAGATTTACTCCCACGTCCTAAATGACCAGCTCATTCCAACTTCAGATGTCCATTGTAATCAGTTGTATAACCTCGTTAAGAATTCTATTCTTCAAGGAAACCCCGAGCGCGTCTCTCAAAAGCTCCGAAGAATGGGACATGACGACATCCGCGTACATAATATGTGTACTGTTAAGACACTACAGTGTGTCCTTATTGCAGGCCAAGGCATCCGGAGTGGGTCCATTCAAGACACACGTGGCTCACCCCGCGACGGATGTTGCTCCCCGGTTCGTCTTTCATTTTGACGTCTCGAGTGTAAGTTTCTATTTGAGGAATAGATAAGTACTTGAGAAATTAATGTTTGAAGCTCCATGATAACATTGAATGAAATGAGTCATGTTTTGAGTATTTTTTTCCATCCATAAAAACTAGCACCCAGCAATAATAAAGCTACAAAAATAGTAGTAAAATCAGAGATCTTTAAAAATACCAGCAGTTTTTGTTCGTGTTTATTTTCAAACTGTTGTAGGCAGTGTAAAAAGCGAAGTGTTTTTTATATGTTTTGTGGCGTAACGCAGGTGCGTCGGTCCTGTTGGGTGATTCGCTTTTTTTAGTGGCGAGTAGATTATACTTTTTGATTGCGGAGTTCTTGTCTGGAAAGAAAATCACGCTGTAGATAAAAAAAAATATTTACTACACTGAGGATAACTTTTCAAATTATTCGTTTCAGCCGTCATTTGCGATGTTTTTCGAAGCAAGAAAAGTTTCTTTTTGAGACTTATTTCTTTTAGCAGCCTGTAGTTATTTAAATCAAATCCTGATCCTTTTTTTATTATCATTTTAGTGTCCTATAACAAATTATGTAAACGGAACATAGTCTTACTCCGATATATGTCCGTTTGTCACGAAAAGAAATTAACAACTAATATTTAGTTGAACTGAAACATAATACTGATTCGGACAAATGATAGTTCTAGGTTATTGAGATCGTACAATACATTTTTCTAGAACAGCTTATACCGTTGTCATAGTACTAAACACGTTTATCGCGAAGGCAGACTCTTTTGACCACTTTTGGGCGCATTTTATTTTATTTTCGACGCGTGTCTCTCTGTCACGCTATTTGAAGTTGTCGTGCCGTGACGAAGCGTAAATTAACTTATCGCCCCTCTTTAGTTTTGTTGTATACAAACTGAATCCTTCACTTTATGTAAAAAATAGAAGCAAGTTGTAAGTGATTCCGTACATACATGTTTTGTTTTTTTTTTATCTAGCAAGCTGAAGTGGTTGTGTGCGGGGCACATAGCCCGAAGAACTGACGGCCGTTGCGGTAGAAAGATTTTAGAGTGGAGACCACGCACTGGAAAGTGCATCGTAGGACGGCCCACTAGATAATAAGACGACATGATAAACGTTGCTGGGAGCCGCTGGATGCAGGCCAGTAAAAGATCTGACGTTCTAGATTTATGGGAGAGGCCTATGTTCACCAGTGGACACCCTGTGGCTGATATGATGAAGACAGAGATTGTGCCCGTCATCCTGAGATATACCTACAGAAGTCTCATGTGCCTGTAATATCACCGGCACCCATATCTTCAAACCGGAACTCATATCGAGCATTGCTGCTATCAGACTTCATTTATACGAGTAATCTTCGAACCATCGAAATGTTCCCTTATCACCAAAAACTATTCAAGATTCGACCACGAAAACAAATCAAAACGGTTGCGGTTGCTTTTCCATCTAAAATTGTTTCTTATTGTATCTTTATGTAAGAAATCGGTTCCTTCATTACCTTGCAATATACTATTAAGGTAACCGAAACCATTTCCCCATTGCGACAGATTTACCTTAAATGTGTTTGGTTGATCGCCTTGGACCAATTACAATTGTTAGTTCGGTTATTTCATAAGTAAATCATGATCTGTGTTACTGAATGTGACTTGTATGTACTAAAACTGATACTAAAATAAATAATAATAATATAAGACGTCGAGTATATTAATCCCCACGCTGGACATCTTGGATGTCCCACACAAGGTAGTATGAAAAAAAGTAATAAGTACAGATCAACTTATTTTGTACAATAAATCATTTTATAGAGTTGTCTATCTACTAAGCAATACGAGGGCTCTGTATCTATTTATAGGACTAAACCGAATTGAGGCTAATTTGCTTTTCGATCTCATTCTCAAGATATTAACATTGAAACAAGTCAATTCAAACACAATTTACATCAATGTTTATATTATTATGAATACTCTTATATGCATTGATATGCTGACCTTTTAGATGTTTTGATATAACGTCAGATAGGTAATCGTGTAATCGTCGCAGTCAGTTCAAAAGGAGATATGTCATAATTCCTTTTTTTTCCAAAAGGACGTCTCGAAAATCATGTTTCAAGCGAAATTTGTTACCAGGCACTTTACAAAACCATAGATTTGTTTAATTTGAAGCTTGTCGCTGAATATTGGTAGTCTATCAATTCAAATTTAAAAAATATGAAAACCTACTGTTTTGTCATACAACCTTTTGAACTGACAGCGACGTTATGCTCCCACGAACTTAAGACGACCTTTTTATTGTAATTTCAACGAAAATTATTAAACTTCCAGCAATTTTCATATCAACAAAAACGCGTCTCTTACAAGATACCTAAGAACGAAGCAATTTGGTTAGTTAAGGAACGAAGAATCTGTTACACGTTTTTTTATTTCAAACTTTGCTGGATAACGTTGAAATGGCAGATGATTTTTTATTATTCTCATTAAAATCATTTTTTAGCTAAGACCCTAAGAAGGACCCCTGAAAAATTAATTTATATTTCTTCTATAAACTATATGCACACACACATTGCGTGCACATTCGTAAAATGTAGACTGTTTCGTAAACCAAACTGTTTTAGACAAGGACAAAGAGACTGGTCGACTTTACAAAAATATATATAAGATCTCAAAAAAATATCATCTCTGGCCTAAATAGCCAATAACACAAATTATCAGAAATGGTAATAATAGCTAAAATGACAAAGATGTAACGTCCGATAATGTCTTACCAATGTTGTACAATATTTACATAATATAATAATTTTACCGATTTTATCTTAGTTTGTGCTTGTTTAGCTTCCCAATAATATTTCGATATGATTTGCAGCTAAAAGAACTAGACTATAAAAAATAAGATGCGATCTCATTAAAAGCTCGATTATTCAACTATTATTAATATCAGAATATTTTGAAAAAGTCGACGTACCAATAAAACATACGTATTGAAACGAAAATTAAAATTACACGCGATCAAATGGCGCCAGACCAACAATGCATAATAAAGCATTTATATGCTAATATTATCTCGATTGGTGCTAGGATTAATTAAATAATCTGCGCTTTTTTATGTGTGCTCAAACTAGATTGTTTTACGACCTGTCATTGCCGTCACGATTGGGATCTTGAGACCGCAACGAAATTTGGTTGTTTTAATATTTTACTAGCTTTTGACCACGGCTTTGCACGGGTGGTGTGTCACTGAAAAGAACCCTATGTTAAAAGTTAAAAGAACTATGTCTCAATACAGGTCATTATCTATTGAACACATTTCATCGAAATCGATTGAGCCATTTAATCCTGAAAACATGAAAGATAGACTGACTTACTTTCCAATTTATAATATTCGTGTATATGAAAAAACTATTTTTGATGTACTAAATTTAATAATTCAATTCACTATTTTACGACCTTTTATGATATAGCCTTTTTTAATGCCAATAGGAGCGGCAACTTGCCCTACTCGTCTCTAATGTTGATTAATTGTATCACGTTGTTGCTAGCTGCTAATATCCGGAATGGCGTGAAATCATCTAATGTAATCAGCTTTTTGCTGCTTCGAAAAAGCATTATGATAAATTATTCTCAAACGTAGACAAAATAATAAAAAAGATATAAAATGGCGTATTAAAAATAGCTTTTGTGTCGTAACAATATTCTCTAAGTAAATATTCAAAATAGTTTTATACTTCCACAGCTAAAACTATTAGATTTTACTAGTTATTTGTTAATTTATGACATGATGTTCGATTAGATCTATACTTTTATTAGTATAATATAATGATAAAATTAATTTCGTTGCATGGAAATGCTTTCCACCAACTGAAAAGAAGGCTTTCGTGTTTACTGCCTACTCGTGATCAATACAAATACGAATACATACGAGGCATGCCTTTTAAGTTCTGTCGTTTCAATATTTTCCGGCAATTTTGAATTTGGAACTGTTCTATATTCGAATGTGTTTACATTTTGAATCTTAAAACAGTTGAAAGTATTAGGATTAATGCTATTGTTTAGTCACAGTTTCGATTTGAATCTGTCAGGTCTCGTACGAAAATGAATCTTTCTAAGGAAAATGTTCGTGCAATAATTTTCTACAACTTTAGAAGAGGCCTGACACGGCTTCAGTGTTTAGAAGAGCTAACATCTGTGTTCAGTGATGTAGCCCCATGTCTGCGGACTGTCGAACGCTGGTATTTAGAATTCCAGCGTGGACATACTAGTGTTAGTGACAGATTTCGCGAAGGACGCCCAAAATCCGCCTTCACTGAAGATAACATCATTGCTGTGAGACAACTAATTCTCGAAGATCGTCATGTGACGTATCGAGAGATAGAGGCTCTATTAGGCATCTCAGGGACAACCATTCAGAAGATCTTGCATGAAGCGCTTGGTGTGAGAAAGCTAGTTTGCCGTTGGATACCGCATCTGCTTTCCGACGATCACAAGGCGGCCCGCGTCAGATGGTGTAAGAAAACTCTGCAAAGGTTCAACCGAGGGGAGTCAAATCACGTCTACTACATCATAAGTGGTGACGAATCTTGGATCTATGCCTACGATCCTGATACCAAACAACAATCTACAATCTGGGTCTTTCAAGACGAGCCAAAGCCGACTAAAGTTGTTCGTTCTCGAAGCACTTCAAAGAAGATGGTGGCCACGTTCGTTGGAAAAACCGGCCATGTTGCGACTATTGCACTTGAAGATCGTAGAACGGTTAACGCAGAGTGGTATACTACAGTTTGTTTACCACAAGTCATCGCCGAACTTCGAAAATCTAACTCAAAGCGACGCATCATCCTGCACCACGACAACGCAAGCTCACACAGCGCTCGTCAAACGATTGAGTATTTGAAGCAGGAAAAAGTAGACATTCTTGACCATCCTCCATACAGTCCTGACCTAAGCCCTAACGATTTCTTTACATTTCCTAAAATTAAGAAAAGTCTTCGTGGTCAAAGGTTCCAGTCCGGTGAAGAAGCAGTCGACGCTTTCAAGACAGCCATTTTGAACACCCCACTTTAGAGTGGAATAAATGTTATAATAACTGGTTTGAGCGAATGGAAAAGTGTTTTAAGCTACGTTGTGAATACTTTGAAAAACAATAAAAAGTACTATAAGGTTCTAGATGTGTTTTTTTCTTCAAACGACAAAACTTAAAAGGCATGCCTCGTAGTCATTGCAAGGACAGAACTGTCTAAGGAAGTCATGCTATTTAGATGTTCTACATTATTCAACAGGACCTTGAACTCGTGTTTCCTATTACCACAGAATATACAGGTTGTCCTAGAACATATTTTACCGTAACTAGATAAATCCTAGTGTAACTTCTAGTGAGTTTGCAGATTACCCTTTTAAAAGATTTTTCTAAATTACGCTTTTTGCAAACATTCTTATGTGTGAAGAGAAACAGAAAGAGTACATATTAAGGGCATTAGCTTCAAGCTCGTACGAACTAACTTCATCATCCACAGCCAGACTTCATCCACTTCTGGGTATAGGCATTCCTATGTTTATGTCATCCACCAAAATCCTTCGCTACTTCCACCTAATTTATTTTCTACTAGCCTCCGGCGGCGGGTTTTTCAATGAAAACTAGTCTATGTCTCAATCCAGGTCATAATCATGCCTCATCTATTTTTATACCCATCGAAATAGGTTCAGCCGGTAAGTAGTGAAAACGTAACGAAAAGACAGAGAGACAGAGGTACTTACGAATTTAAAATATAAAAATATAAGAAAAGTAAGATATAATATATGAAACACATTTATACCCTGTTTGATGTAGGTTCTTACTAAGGCTTTGTAAAAGTGTATGCAGTTCGCGTGCATAACGTTAATCATGGTGACCGGGTGTCGTATTATATTGCCCTGAATTTAGATAACACGCACAGCTGTCTACTCCTCATCCAACATTATATATACAGATGAAAGTTTTGTTGTTCAAATGGGAGAAGGGTCCATTTTCGTGTTTAAATTTAATTTTACCTTGAAAACAATAATATCCGCTAATATGAAAGAACTCGCCCGAGACAGATGTTTTTATCTTTCAAACATTACCTATTGCAGAAAAAGCTTCAGTAAAGTTTTACATAACAACATAGATAGCAAATAGAAAGTAGAATAGAACGCAAATTTAATGAAAGCTGCATAGTCTTTCATAGCATTGAAAGACACTAAAAAACCTAAGAATGGAAATTGAAATTAAAAGACAGACTGAATAGTTGATGATAAAGTAATAACTGCCTTGATACTGGTGTGAACACATATCCTACATTACCTATTTAATATTCTTCTAGAAATATTTAGCCAAGGTTTACCAGATGACGATTGACGACCCACCAATTGATTTAGAACAATTTGCAACAGTGCAGAACTAAATTGCAAAGCCATTATTCTATTGGTTGTCGCCTTGCGGCAAATATAGCTCAGCAGAAATCTGATATTCATGTAGGTATAAAGACAAATTACGCTAAGTATCAGTTTTGACACTTGGAATACTTGATTAATAGACGGTTCGTGTATGGAAAATCGTATATGCAAAAGTGAATATCATTATCTGAATCTGGTGACTAGAGACTTTGTAAAATGTTAAAGCAAAGATTATGAATTGCCACGAGAAATCACGTAAATATAGTTAGTTTTCTTAAGTCGTATAGTTGAAGCGGCTACATTATAGACCTCAAAACACAATGTTATTGAAATATCGGAAGCTCTCCTGCTAACTCGACACCCGCTGGGGCCCTGAATGCATCATCATTGCGAAATGACACCGATTCTTTTCTAACAATGACAATAGACAGATTTTAGTATGAAAAAAAATGCAGAAGCTGCGAAAATTAAAAAAACTCTGTCGCGCTTAAACTCGTATATCTGTCAAGATTTAAGCCCTCCCATAAAACGAAATATATGAATAAACGAAGATAACTTTAAATTCTTAAAATGACGTATGATCGAAAAGACGGTTACCGTTACAAATGAGCTTAAAGTCAGTGACATATAAAATACCTTTTTTATATACTTTTCAAGCTTGATTGAAATAAGTCCTTCGGTGGATCCTCATTCATAATAGAACATATTAAAATTAGTAATCAGACCGTAGGCTTATTAAATTCAGGATTCTACTTTTTCATCTTGGAGCTATGTTATAAATTTTGACTCCATCTTTAGATCAGCTTGCTGCCACCGTAATAATGTAAATGAATTAGAACTTTTCAAGTAAATTGGTAAAATTTGAACTTATAACGGAAAATGGGCAACGAATAACTCGTTATATAACATACTGCCAAGGTAAATTCAATAAAAGCTTATAAAAAGGCTTTTTTAATCAAATATCACACACGTACGGGGCGAAGCTTGGCCCGTAAGTCATCGAAGCTGTCAAGATAAGAACGAGTGAACGAACACCTGCCGCCACTGGTGTTACGCGCGCGCCTACGCACCCGCGCAACGCGCCATCCCATAATTCCATCTTAAAAAAACCTTCGACTCAACACCAATTCTTCATTTTAAACTGCAAACTTTAAAGTCGCTTTTCGAATGGTAAATATTATATCTTAAAATCCATTATTGAATGAATGTAATTACGGACCTAGGTTAGAGCGATTATCTCCATGAATCGACTTTAAAATTAGGTATAATAATGATTATCGTTGTTTTTAAAATATGACCGACAAGAATTGACATCCGGAACTGGTCATATTTTTATTGGTTTAAAGTGTAATTACTTTAATGGGTACCTTGGTGTAGTTTTGATTTCAACGAAAGGAAATGTGTACTATTTCGACGTATCCGCTGTCTCAGATATTTTGTTGTTGATTTTCCGCTTGTGCGTTTTATTTCTTAGAAGCGTCTAGTTATGGGGCCTTTTTATGAACATTAAATGGTCATCATTCTTGCGCTATTTGTCAGTTATAATTGGGCTAATTGTTGGGTGGATCTCTTCATGGAATCTCCCATGTGTGGTGCCCATGCGTCACTCTTTACGATGCGACGGAGATTAGTTAGGTAGGTTTTAATATTACGCATTGTTTTTATCATTTTGTAAACACTAACACACGCTTGATGTTATTCATTCATAATAATATCTAAATGTGTTGTAACGTGGCACGGCCATATATAAACTTTATTCGTGCTGATTTCAAAATGCTCATTCATTCAGCTACTATTCAAACTGAAACTTATTATTACAAAAGCAAGTATTACATAATACAAGACAATTTTAGGCGTCAACCCTAATGTTCACTTATACAAAAAGCTTACTGGAATAACCCAAATTCAACCTTAATTTTTATAAGATTTAATGTTTTCACGTGACTATTTGAGATTTACATAATAGTTGGTGCAAGTAAGCCGTACGTACCTGAAAAACTAGCAAATATTTCTTCTAGCTGCACTCGTGACGTCGGTCACGAGTTTGACGTTTAATAAAGAACGATCGAATAAGGAATTCAGCCGAGCTATTTATCCAGTCGTGATAAGTTAAGCTTGGGCAGCTAAATTTGATTAAGTTAACGAACTTAAACTATTGCTAGAGCTTACCTAATTTTGAGAAGCTAGGCCTATATGAAGCTATGAAGTTTTCACAATAATGATATGATTTCGAAAGTGCAGTTGTTTTAATGCGAGGAGTCGGTAGTCCGACCTTCTAATAATATTATTAAGTCAACCAGCTGGTACTTATATTTCTAGAAACTTTCTGTTCAACATCAGTCAAGCCAGTTCTTCCACGTCACTTGCATAAAATCCTCAATCTTCATGAATTTCTTGGCCATCAAAGACTTGCATAACTTCACTAGCGAACCTCTAGATTTAGAAAAACGTGCGAGTGAAAAGGATAGTTTTCTATTAAAAATGAATAGGTACGTAAAGACAGGAAATTACGTTAAGTCAACGTCATTGAAAAGTAGGCTGGTATAATCGGGCATTAAACTAGCATACAGAAACCCGCACAGCAACTCTACTTACCCCAGTCTGATATAAAATCTTCAAACCGCTTTTTGGCGGCAAAGTCGTCCTCCTATGCGGCAAAAGCGGCAGTTTATCCGGCCTCCGTATGTGGATCTCTCCCGAGGGTCTGAAAGCCTCCAGAGGAGTTCTTATAACAGCCCTCACGCCACTCAGCACCCACGCCAGGAGTATAGGAGCTAGCACTTGCATGGTGAGTCTGTGTTTAATCACGGGCACAAAGTTTCGATAAGTTTGAGTTCGCGTGTTCGAGTCGCGTGCGATGTGTCCCTTCGTTTGGTCGGGCAAGATCGTACTGGCAACGGGCGAGCCAAGTCAGGTACGTCTTTGCCTACGCCCGGTATAACCACCTTTTACGTCGACTGGAAAGAGTTGATACTCGGAGGCTTTCGCGCTGTGTTGGGCGGTAACGGACTTTTGTGGGTTGAATTTATGAATGAACATGATTTGCTTTAATGGTTTCAATCTTGATCGTTGTGGTTTATAAACCTTTAATTAATGATTTTGACTGTTGAACATTCGTGTAAATATAGGTGGTAATTCAATAGTCGAAAATCATAATATGTATAAATAATATATATATTCATGAAACTAACTGAGATAGTATTCTTCATAATTCACATATTTAATGACATCCTTGATATAAAAATAGCGTAATAAAATATAATCAACATTGTTTTGAGACACAATGGATATTTATTGTTATTTCTTAGAATCGATTCAATTCCAAGTTATTAAGTGGTCGTAAAAATAGTCGCAGAACGTGTCGTCTTTCGGGGAATTCCAAAGCTTCGTTATATAACTTGATGGAATATCTTACAACGATCAAGACTGTTTTGTTGAGACCAGTTGACTTCCTACCGACGATGTTTTTTTACACAATCTTGTTGCTTGATAAGGCTGTATTCACTTACAATTTAATATTTTTTTTTATAAATTTTATTTTATAAAAAAACTATTTTAATATTAACCTTCGACTAATGTAGTTTGCGTCAATCATCATCAATTATTGATGCTTTTAAATCTATTAAACCAAATCACCGAATGTTGTTATGTTGTTGCAAGCTCTAAATAGTATATACTATAATATGTATTAGATATGATACATAATGTGTCATATCTGCTGCTAGGATTGTATACATGCTCTAACTCCTCCTCCTACCACTACAAGGGTCTTAGTACTTACTGACACTAACATTTAAAAAAACACAATGAATTAAGATACATAATATTGCTTATTTAGTTTAGTCCTAGCGAAATCCTAAAACCCGATAGTCATTGTTATTGTAAACCCGGATAAAGTACTTGACTTCAAGTGCCTTTTCGTCTCGAAACCGAATAATTGCATTTAATTTTTTGTAGTTGGCTTTCTCAAAACTACCACAATGCACTCCCGGTCATTCATACTCATCATTCAACAGTAGCTTCTTGTTAAGATTGGCTATTCCCGTAATCCCACTTCATCAACACATAAACCAATTGTTTTAAACACAAAACATCACCATTCATGTATTCCCAGAACAGGATTTTCAACTCTATTGAAATAAGATTCCATTGTCAGTGTAACGCGACCTTATTTATCTTGCGTCTCTTTCGCTCCCATTCACTTGGCCACCGCATGAATGAACAGTTTCTTATGAATGGACAGTCGCTATAGTACTATAGATACCTGCGGACTGTGTGTTTAGGTATCTATAGTGGTTTATATAGAATTATATGACTATCGTTAATGTTATGTATATGTTGGAGGCCATGGCACGTGGATAGTCTTTTTATTTCGTATTATAAATGTTTCGCTCGCGGCCGTAACTTGGCTCTGAATGTATGAAAGCTTTCGCTTGCGACTCTGCTCACATTTATAAGTTAAGCTTAAAACCTTAATGGTGGCGATTCTGTTGTTTACGCTGACTAACTAAAATTGTGTTAAATACGAACGGTCTCATTTTTTTCACACTAAAGATCAAATCAGAATGACATTTAAAGTGACATTTTTAAATTTAAGTATTTTTAAATAAAAAGGATTGTTTGCGGGCTAGTTTTAGGCAACACCAATTTGATTGATAACTAAAATTAGCCCACAAACATGCCATCATAACAAAAATTACTTAATTTTAGAAATGTCACTTTAAATTTCATTTTAATTAGTATTTTACACAATTTTAGTTAGTAGCGTAAACAGAAATTCTACCAATATCTTAAAGATCTTTTCAATTTACACTTGATATTGATGTGGACTTGCTCAAAATAACATATAGCCTATTATAGCACTCAGGGATACTGCAACTTTCTTTGAGGGTAATAATTGTCAAAATCGCTTCAGTAGTTTCTGAGATTACAACCAAACAAACATTACCTCATTATAATATAAGTATTGACAAACACAAGAGTTTATTCTATGAATATGATTATGACAGGATTTCTCTGCCTTAGAATGTGGAGGTTGTATGAGTTTACACGTGTCAGATATTCGATTCATTGTAATTACATTTAGAACAGTATCGTAAACAAAATTATTATGATGAGTTGCAAATATTAATGAATCGTTATAAAGCAATTAACCGATATAAATATCTGGCTTGCTCATAAACATTTTATGAGATATTTTCGTGATTTTCATTGTTTTGTCAATTCACATTCTGTACGGCTATAATAGACTATCGATTACGTTTTTGCCTCGTTAAATTTAACCCTATTCTCATTAGTTTTAGAATATAAATAAAATCTCATAAATTTAGACGGGGGTTTAAATTTTATCGCCCTATATAAATATAAATTTACCCCACCATTATTACTTTTATATTTTCCAAAACCTTTTTTAATAACGTAGTAGCTACTATGCATCGGCTATCAAAAAGTTATAAAATCCTCTTTTAAACGGACTTTTTTCACTGTACCTTTTTACGGAACCAGTTTAAATTAACAGTAAATAAAAAAAGTTTTATAGCCACGCGAAGTCACGTTCGTAAGGATGTCCATGTCCGTAAACAAGGGTCTGGTGTCTCCGGAGATAAGAGGCTCTCGGGTGATGAGTGCTTGCTTTGTCACCGGTAGTGATAGACTTGGTAGACAATGCTCTACGAATGCACTTGACAGTTTTGAGTGGTCAGCATTTTTTTGCCGCGTAGTGTTGCGGTAGATACGAAAATACGGATAGTTACTTATTTATTACTGTTTTTGTATCGCTTTTAACTCTTAAATTTTAATGGCCAATTTTATTTTGTTATCGATTCATCTGTTCTCATGATTCCAAAAAATGTGTTACTTTCTATGGCTGTATAAGCTTTATTGATCGAGCGAAGGGAGATCTCCAAATCAACTTAGGTAAATCGGCGTTGTATCTATGTATGTACGAGTATGTTTGTCCGAAGATAACTTTCGAAGCGTTGATCCGATCATCGTGAAGTTTGATACATAGATAGGTAGTGATGGCACTGTTTTGGTGTGACTAAATGAGCTAAAAATGTGGGGGGGTTGTTGAGATATTGGGGTTCAAGAGGGGTAAAAAAAATGAAAATGAGACTATTAGGTTATGGGACGTCAAATGAAAGGACTTCATTTCACACTACATTTCAACCCTGTTTTCATTTTTAGTTTAATCCTTGTAGTTTTTGAGGTATTAGCCAAAATAAAACAAAACATTGACAAAATTCACAGGGTACACCAGTGACTCCACAATGCTGAAATTTGGTATTCGTGTAGCTTTAGTGACATAAATATAGGCAAAATTCTGCAATCCAGAATAGCTGCAATTTGCACCCCAAAAACCACTAACCAGTTTACATGAACTCCCGTTACCTGTAATTTGAATGAAACTGTAGGTCAAGTTGTTGGTTATTTATCTCGGGGCACTATTTTGATAGTCAAAGATTACGAATAATATATTTTTGTTTTTATGGGAGACTCGCGAGATCTCAGTTCGGGGCGAACCAGGTATTGATTATATTAGGCTATTCTTAAGTGCCACAGAAATGATACTATAGGTCTTAGTTTTTAAATATTCAAGTTACTACAAACAATAGTATATTATACAGTTAGACTTACCTTTGGATGTTAATAAGCTAGCTAGACTAAAAACTTGAGTTATCTAGATCTCAACTTATTAGACGACAGAAAAACAGAGGTCAGTAAATACTGTGTTTTATTATGTACCAACGACATTAAATGAAAACACGGGCACGGATAGTATTGTTGTAAAATTTTTTAGAAAATTTTTCAAATCAAACAATGTAGTCTATCAAGTAGTATTTTTATTTTTTTATAGTTTTATTCGAACACTTCCGGAAAATTCCAAGATTTTTAAAACCATCTCAAAAATTTTCAAGCCTTTTTAAAAATCTTAGTCTATTAAGTCCTAAAATATCAATGAAACAGCGTGTTTAAAATTGGCAAACAAATCATTTTATTCATTTCATTCATCATGTTAACTGGTACCTGTTAAACGGACTAAGCGGCATCGTCGCAAAGGTGCCGCCGATTCACGTTATAAACTGTTTATTGGAAATGTATCGATTACTCGATAAATAATCAAGCTACCGGTATTAAACCCACCTCTAAAATCAGTTAATACGATTCCGGGTGTGTGTTTTAAATTAATGTCGTACATAACAAAACACGTAGTACACGTCTACTAAAAATCTTGCGTTTATCCGTAACCGTATCTTTGGTTTTTAGTACATCACTAAAGTGAAAAAGGGACGGATCCATTGGCACGCGCACTCAAAAGCCTTTGTTGTTTCAGAATATTTCCTTGTTGTAAGCACGGTTTTGTTCCTTACTTAGAAGTGCTGTGAGAAATCCGGTTAGTTTTTTACCCTAAGGATGTGCCTTGACTGACGTATGTACTTAGCGTATTAAAATGAATGAAATTAAAATGAATGGGGAACAGATGGACGAAAACTATAAAAAAGTAACTATAGAATAGGTACTGACTAACTTAAAAGAAAATAGCAAATATGTTAAAATATATTTTTTGCTTTAAATCATCTATTTAAATACTGTATGACAATTGAAGTTACAAAATATTACCATCCCACATTTATATACAAATTTAAAAAATGCGAGGGCCTTTTTAACCTTTTCTCCGAACAGGACATGCAATAGCCAAACCAATTTAAATACAGCAACATCCTGGATTTTTGCATCCTTTTCAACCACCACCATCAAATAAACCGTTTACGAAATCATAAACAAACCTTCGTGATCGGATGTATTTCTGCTTATCACTTTTGTTTTCCTTTCACAATAAGGCGCAAAAGGTAAATTTCGTTTTAAAAATTCATGTTTCGAGGACGACGTCAATCATTGGCACAGTCACGGAAACTTGGAAAGCTAATCGCGATTCGTGCAGCCAGGAATTAACATGCTGTCATCCATATCCCCGGCTTAGAGTGGTAATAGCTGACGCACTCCGGATGTGCTTTTAGGTTTCGCAAGAATACAACTTATGTAATCATACAACTGCATGTAGACAAAAGTTTGGATTAAACATTTTGGAAATAGTAGCAAAGAAAAACGAGTAAGCAGGTTAATTTTTTCATAGCTTAAAGATACTTTGATATGGAGACCTGGTATATATATTTCACGAAGTCTGTTTTGTAGTGCATGCACGTGCACAATGCTTCATAATTACAGTAAAAGCTTACGGTTTTAAACAGAACTAACATCAAACTACTAAAAACTATAAGGTCAAATTCAAATTCAAATATTTTTATTCATTAAAATCACAAGGATCACTTTGAAACGTCAATTTTACTGCCTGTTCCTTCGCGACCAAGCCAGGAAAGAAAGGCAAGAAACAAGGCTGGTTGTTTTTTTTAATGATCCTTTTACAATACATAATACAGACCATAAATTACGTCTAAATTGTAACATTTTGAACGAGTTGGAGCAATTTCAATCCCAAGCTTCTCTATCATCTAAATAATTTGATATTTTATAGTAGGCTCTTTTATAAAGATTTTGTTTAATTACGTTTTTAAATTTGTTAATTGTCAATTTTTGTACATCCCTTGGGAGTTTGTTATAAAAGCGCACACCTTGTCCTTTAAACGATTTACTTAAAACGGTTAAACTCTCCTTGACGCGTCGGTGCAGCAGTTGGCATCAGGGCTGAACTGATTTTACACTTAGGTATACGATAGGTAAATAAATTAGTGGTAGATTTTACATTTAGATACCCGTAATTTTAAAATCTGTAATTCGCCTATTAACCTATACCGTCAATCCGACTTATTTTGGTCGCTTTACGAATTACGTGTATCAGTAAGACCTATCGTATTGACAGGCATCTAAACATGATTTTTTACCGATACATGACGTTAAATTTTTGGTATGAATATGAATTTTGGGTCATGCCAGATTTAAGGTAATAGGACTTTATTTATCACTCATTTAGTTAGCAGAGGAGTAGATAGCTGAAGTGTCAGTGGGAAGGGCACATATCTCGAAGAACTGTTGGAGCAGAAAGGTGATCGAGTTTCACGCACATGAAAGCGCCGCTTAGGATGGCCCCCCACTAGATGAAAAGACGACCTGATAAAGATTGCTGGGAGCCGTTGGCTGCAGGCCGCACAGGATCGGTCGCTCATGTTCAGCAGTGGACGTTTTATGGCTGATATGATGATGATAATAATGAGTGAGCTGGATACACTCTAAGCTAGATCGTTCATTATCTTGATCACTGCGAACACGAATGATACCGCTTTAATTACATACGAAACTTGGATCATTTATTTTGGAAACTCTTGAAAATCGCGTTAGAACTTCACAAAGCTGTAATAGCTGAAATCACGCCATGCCCAACTACAATAAAAAGGTTTCCTGGTGAGATAAACGAGGAATTTACTTTTACGATTTTTTATTTTAACTGCAATACTAAAATATGTGGTTTATTTCTTTCTGTCACGTCACGCCTGATCTGGTACTAGTTACGGCTAAAATATGAAATCTTTAGTACAAACATGTTATTTACAACATTATTTGCTAATTATGATTTAGGACTCGACCTTTAAGTAGAACGGTTAGGTTCAGTTATAAACTACTGCTATTTTTTAATCAAATATTTTGTTATTAGAGAAGCTCGACATCGAAGGTAGTAGCTGAAGCTAAAGGTACTCGTATACTCAGTAGTGAGTGCCCTCGTCCTGATGGTGTCCATTATAGTTTGTAACATTTGTCCTGCACCGGGAAGCGAACCTCATCAGTCGCACCACACATGTTCTCAACTATTGGTAACTTCCTTTCCACATGTAGGTATCACCCTATTCAACCACTCCCCCCCCCCCCCCCCCCCAACCCCCTCCGGCTTATACACGAGCACTCTCCTACGTGAGAGTATCCAAAACCCTTTGATCCTGATTTCAATTAACATGCTATGTTCTATAAATAAACTGTATTCCACGTGTTAGACTGTGACACACTGAGATCAAGGGTAGAAGAGCCGAAGACCAAGGATTGTGAGGTATATTACTTTACCCATGCTCTCAGTACAGTCAGCGTTTAAAAGATAATAAACATCTTTATTGTACACTAAAACAAAATACAAAATATAATTTTAGCAAATAGATTTAGTACAATGGGCGGTCTTATTTCTAAAAGCGATCTCTTTCAGACAACCTTTGTATGTAAAGATGAAATATTTTTTTTTGTAAACTTGATAGATCTTTGTTTGATCACAATCTCATCTGATGGTAAGCGGTCTAAGATGAAGCACGAAGATCTAGAAGAAACCTATTCACTCTTAACTTAAAGAAACCCGGATTGTATTCTTTAGGAAAAAAAGGTGGTAGAAGTGAAACCTTCAAATACCACGCGCATGTGCTTGGGATCTACCGACTCACTCTCTTTCTCTCTCCTACTTTCTACCTTTGTGTATCTTTCTTTCTCTTTCCCTCTTGCGTTGGAATATTGGACGCTACTCGTTGCTAACGCTCGCGCTGGCCTGTAACAGGTACACTACGCGCATGCGTTCGAGTGCCACGCATTCACTCTCTCTCTTTCTATCCCCCCTCCCCAGGAGCGTTGAACGTTTAACGCAACAGTGCTTTCATACCCCCTCCATGGTGCGTTAAACGTTTAACGCAACCTTGTTGGAAATCGCATTAGAAGTTTCACTTCAAAAACAGACGACGGCAAAGTGTTCCATACCTTAGCTGTACGCATCAAGAACGTAGAACCAAAACGGTGTGTGCGAATGTGTGGTATATCAACTAGGTACGGATGGTACTGAGCCGTGCACCTGCTTGTCCTTTGATGACAGGGAGATTGCGGGATCAGATTGTATAGTTCCTGGGCACATTCCCCGAAATATACATATTCTGTAAAAGATCGATAGGTTTGCAACTTTACGACGGTGTTCGAGACTTTGGGTCTTAGTCTCCGCCATATATTGCTCACCTGTAAGCCTAAAAGCCCTACTTTCTATCGAGTCTAAGGTAGCAAGCTGGTATTTGGCAGAACCATCCCAAAGGTGGCAGCAGTACTGCATACCAGATCGGACTTGCGCTTTGTAAAGACTAAAAAGCTGTCCTGGTGTGAAGTATCTCCTGACCTTGTGGAGGATGCCCAGCTTCAAGGCAGCTGTTTTAAGCCTTAGACTCGATGTATGAGCTAAGGTTGAACCCCCTAGAAGCTCGAGGTGACCTTTTGCAGCTACCGGTACATCTCAGAAAATGGGAACTTGGAGAAACTGAGTCTTTTTCGCTGAGGAAAAACTTGCTTGCGTTTTAGAGGCATTGAATTTGATGAGATTTGCGTCGCCCCAGTCAGACAGTCAGAGACGGCCTTGAGTGTCAAATTCAAACGCTGTAGCATCTCATCTCTCTAATTTTTTTTCTCCAGGGTTTTCTAGAAAGGAAAGGAAAAGGTAGCCTTAAGATTCAGATGGGTACAAATGTATGTATATACTCGTATAAGTACGCAGTCAAAATTGGTAGATTGTTGTAAGCACACAAAATGATTAATATATCTTACCCTGCAGCCACATTATCGAACTACGACGAATTTTCGTACTGTGTGTGCGACGAATGATAAAGATAAATAATAATAAATAAATATACTCGTACTCGTAGAAAGAGACGTACTTACAACAAGAATCTTCGCTGAATTCCCATAATGTTAGCTGCAGGGTTAACAACATAGTTCCCAATATAATGTAAGAATTCAAAAATAAATAATATGTGTTTTGTACATTCAATTATAATATTATAAATTTTAAAGTTTAGATGTTTGTTTGTTTGTTAGTCTATCATGTCGGATCGGTTGAACAATTTCAATGAAATTTCGGTGTTTTTGCCTTAGACTTATGTACGTGTAATTTTTGTTTTCTCTACTACCTATCTCGTCCCACTGTAGGGCAAAGGTCTCCCCCAAGTCCCTCTAAGCATACCTATCAGTAGATACCTCCCACCATCCTCTTTGGAAGGTGTCGAAATCGTCTCACCAACGCTTTCTCGGCCGACCCCGACTTCGCCTTCCGTCTTCAGGCGTCCATGGTGTTACAGTATGTGCCCATTTCTCGGAGTGCGTTCGGGTAACGTGGCCCGCCCAGTCCCACTTAAGGGTGTTACGCACTCTATAGACACGTTTAAAGCCGAGAATGCTGCGCTCCATTCCCCTTAGACAAATCTTGAGCTTTGACTTCTGGGCTTCAGTCAGAGACCATGTCTGCGCACCGTAAGTTAGGATGGGCAGGATACACATGTCGATGAGTTGACGCTTAAGTGTCAGAGGAAGGTCACCCTTCATGTGCTCCTTCATGGACCAGTAGCTTTTCCAGGCATTCTCGATACGGCGATCGATTTCCTTATCTTGCCTGTTTTCGAAGCTAGCTAGCTGGCCCAAGTAAATAATTATACTTTTACGTGTCATATAAATAAATAAATAAAATTCAATTGTTGCAGGCACAAAATATACGACATATATATATATCGCTGACTGTATAATCTGTACATCCCCTATACACGCGCAGTCACGCCTACTTCTGACCTCCGACCGTACACGAGTTTCCCACAAAACGTCACTAAATAAGAATATATTATAAATACAAATGTTTGTCCGTACGTTAAAAGCTCGGAATGAAAATAACAAATTTTGCCTGGGAGAGAATACAATATTTAAGGATAAAATACGCTACAATCATACATTTTATTATTTTATACATACATTTTATTAGTTTATACTAGAGCCTTAAGGATAGTAGAAGTCCTAGTAGAGCCCGGGAAGTACTTCTAGATAAAAATATTTTAAAGTTCAATAATAATAACAAATTTTATTTTGCGACAGAACCCTTTTTGCTTCTTTTGTTGTCACAAAACCCCTTCGTTTTGCATCTGGGAGGTTAAAAAGACTACGTATGATGAACAAATGCGCGCGAACAAAGCCATGTGGATATTATAGTTTAATATTATTATCCAAATAATACTTTAATCAAGAGTCCTGCTGCTTTATGTTTATTTTCATTCCAATGCACGTGCCAAATCATGTTCGGATCACAAATAACATAATTTCGTAGAAATTGTTTTAATTTAGGTATATTTTTAACGACGCAAGAAGAGGGCTAATAAGTTGTATTTTGTCTATCTGTGGCATCGTAGCTCGCAAATGGATGTACCGATTTGGACGCGGTTTTTTTTTAAAGAAAGATCGTTTAATTGTTGCAATTCTCAACTATGTCAGCTTTACCGCCAATGCAAAAAGAGGGGTCGAGGGTTTTCTAAATATTTAAAAAATTAACTTGTTGGTAGAATCATGAAAAAGTGGGTATAAGATTCATCTATCAATAGTTATGCTAATAGATCAAAGTCTCAGCGGCCTGTATATCGTCTACTCAACGTTTATTTTAGCAATATTGTTTAAGAACAATTAAAACAAATTACGAGAACCTACTCATATTGGAAACTGAATCGTTTTAATACTATAATAATTTATATTTATAATTTTTATGATTTATTATGGTCGATAACATGTGCAAGTTTCTATAAACGGATATTTTCATAACATACCCGTAATATCATAGTTATGTAACTTGTTTGCTCCGACCCACGTGGTAGTGAGTTCAGTTCTCGGCCCACTCGGAGCCCACTGTTTCCTTCATTTTCTTATATGGTTGGTTAAAATATCAAGTGTTTACACAAGATATTGACATTACGGCTCGGTTAAGAAATGTTGCAAAAACTTGGTTTCAATTTGCAATTTTACAGTATCTGTTTATTAAGTGCGCTAGAAGCACCTAACCTTAACGTTAAGAACCTAATATACCTAGTATACCTAGATAATAAACCCTCCCAGATGGCCTACGATTTCTACCTACGACGATTCAGTCCAAATACGTTTAGTACTTACTGATTTATTTCGTTAAGTTTTCGGTTCGTGTAACAAAAAATACTTCGAAAAAAAGTCGAAGAATCAAGGTTTAGTATTGTTTTTTTTATGCTACCTGATGATGAAAACAAGCTTAATGGCTCACCTGATGTTAAGTGGCAACCATCGCCTATAGCAAAGAATTGTCTCGTAGGGCACGCAACTTAGAATAAATAAATTATAAATAAATATTGCTTGACATTTAACACAGCGCTATCTAACCCCAAACTAAGCAGAGCTTGTACTATGGGACCCAGATAACAGATAGAATACTTATATACTTTTTTTTTGTAAATTCATACTTATAATACATAGAAAAACTACCAGACCCGGAACAAATATCTGTAGATCATGCAAACATTTGTTCCGGAGCGGGAATCGAACCCGCTACCTCTTGCGTCGCAGCCGGCTATTCGCCCACTGCACCACGGAGGTCGTCAAACGCGCCCTACAATGCACTGCCCTACGTCCATCAACTTGAACAATACAGGTTCACACCTGTATGATCATACAGATATAAAGCCTCATGTGTAATTTCATCGGAAACCATACCCTTCATACCGAAACAGCAATGCTGAGAGCTTATGAACTAAATCGTGGGCTTACAAGATTGGTGATTTATTTATTTCTCTCACACAATTGTACGCGTTGGGTTAGTTCGAACTAACGCTTGCCCAACGAATACCATAGCTTGGGTGGTAAAAAGTACAATGGAATTATGCAAGAAGTACATATGTTAATATTATAATTACGACCGAAGCAACCGGCAAAACCTCGTAGTTTAACTCCAAATAAGACATCTACAACCAAGCCAGCTGTTCATTCATTAAACACATAAAAACGCCCACAATCAACGCTGATATAATACGGGATAAGTAAATAATTATTGCTGGACATGTCGCGCTACCTAGCCCCAAACTAAGCATAGCTTGTACTGTGGTCACCAGATAACTGAATACTTTTTGGAAATACATACTTCATCATATCATAATACAAAAACATCCAGACCCGAAACAAATATTTGTATATCCTGCAAACGTTTGTTTCGCGGCGGGAATCGAACCCGCTGCCTACTGCGTCTCAGCCAGCAATTCGCCAACTGCGCCACGGAGGTACTCAATAAATATATATAATTTAGAGTCAGTTGGAGTTAATTTAGAAAATTAACAGAACAGGCTCGGTTGTGTTAAACAGCAACACACACTTATAGAGACAATGGATTTAAATTATCACACCCCAGGTTCCGTACCTAAGTACTAACTACCTAGGTAGGTACCTACACCTATAACCTACTCTTTTTAGGGTACAGGTCCAAAATGGTAAAATAGAACACTATGGTGCGACCTTATCTGTCCATCCGTCCGTCGTCCGTCCGTCTGTCACAGCTGATTATCTCAGCAACTGCTTAACCTATCGGCTTGAAATTTGGAGTAGTCATAAATAATACTGACTCTTCTCTATTGCAAGTAATAATATTTTCATAGACAAAATTTAAAAATAGGGTTTACTGGGCAACCGCTTCATTATCAGTACGTCTCAAATTTTGTGAGCATGATTCAGGACTGCGTTAATTGTTGCTTGTTTTAAATTTATTATTTAAGAAAGTTATTATTGACATTCTGCAATTTGACGACCTCCGTGGTGCAGTGGGCGAATAGCCGGCTGAGACGCAGGAGGTAGCGGGTTCGATTCCCGCCGCGGAATAAATGTTTGCATGATCTACAGATATTTGTTTCGGGTCTGGTTGTTTCTCTATATATAATATGTATGTATTTACAAAAAAAATGTATATAAGTATTATATCAATTATCTGGTTCCCATAGTACAAGCTTGTTTAGTTAGGGGCTAGATAGCGCTGTGTGAAATGTCCAGCAATATATTTTTGACATTTCTTATTTTTGTATTTAATTTTAATCGAATCTGTATAATTATTTTATTTTATTCTGTGTATATTTTCTATGAATAGATTGTATTAAAACTTTTGTAAAAGGCTAAATGCACATATTGTAAGCCCATGTTGGTAGCTGTGAGTCAGAGCCTACGAGCAAGGTTAATCGCCTTAAACGTTAATGAAGTCAAGTTATCTACTTGCACGATCCTATATAGTTAAAATACACAATAAATTTAAAAAGTTCATCCTGTCCGTTCAGGAATAGAAAAGATACAATTTTATTGGATTTTAATCTGCAATACAGTTCTAATGCAAACCCCTACCACGACCTACTTAATGCCATTTAGTGCATTTTATTTAACCGACTTCAAAAAAAAGAGGACGTTTTCAATTCGTCGGAATCTTTTTTTTTAATGTTATTTACCCGATTACTCGAAGGCGCCTGGACCTATTCGAGAAATTCTTTTTTGTTTAAAAGGGTTCCCAGGTCCCAGGTCGTCCCATTAGCACTAAGTTAGGATCTGATGATGGGATCCCAAAAAAATCGATGGCAACCATCAAATTTTATAGAAACGCAATTCGGTTTTGTGTATGTTATCTATAAAAAAACTATTCAAGTATTTGATTATTTGAAAGGAATCTTTCAGATTAGTTCCATAGAAATTTCATCAAAATCGGTTCAGTATTTTGGTTAAGTCGCTTATATTTTTGTTAAAAAGTTACTTGTTTATAGTAATTTTAATAGAGTATTTTTATTTTAACTTAAAAAAAACATTCTATAACAGATTTTCTCGTAGGACTGATATTTGATTAATCTTCATCTTCACTATTAGAAATTCATGATAAAACTGAACTTTAATTCTTGTCCTATGAGCTTGGAGAAAAAGGACAAAACAGCCATTATGTACTATGTATTCACATCGTTTAAAGTGTGGCACTAGATAATATAAATCTTCGGTTTCCTCTGACGCTTTTTTACCACCGTTCTATTTATAAAGAAAGAATAAAAATACATTTACTTGCAGGTACCTATAACAAAACAAAGACATACACAGAATACTACGTGTTTTGTTATGTACGACATTAAATGAAAACACGGGTAGGCCCAATGGCTAGTATTGTTGTAAAATAGGTTTTTTTTTTCAAATTCATTGCAATAGAACATTTTATATTTTCAAACAACCTTAATGTCAACTCCTAAAATATCATTGAAACAGTCTGTATAAAATATAAATAGCTAAACAAATCATAATCATTCATCATGTAAGTAGGTACCTGTTAAACTGACTAAACGGCATCACCGCAAAGACGCCACCGATTTACGTTAAACATTGTTTGTTGGAAATGTATCGATGACTGGATTAATATTCGAGCTACCGGTATAAAACCTATCTCTAAAATCAGTTAATACGATTCCAGATGTATGTTTAAAATTAATGTCGTACATAATAAAACAGGTTCTATAACAAAGATAACACAGTCGTATAAAAAACTAAAATTAAAATATAAAATATGAAAATAGTGGCTACGTACATCTAGGCTAGGAACGTCTACAAATTAGGATACGTGTCAGCATTATGCACCACGCACTAGTAATATCTACTTGTAGTATTTATCACGGCCTCCACTCAATATCTCAAAATATGTTCGATAATTGCGTTATAGAAAATTACGGTGCGAGTTAATGATTGTATGGTGACAGGTGGAGCGCAGGAAACAAGCGCTTAGCGGCATGTGGCCTCTACGACTCTGTGGGAAAAACAACGTATCCGATGAAAAAACGCAAGACCGGGAAATCACTTTTTGTAGGATTTTGGAGTCCGGTTTGGAAGTACTCAAATGCTGAATTTCTGGCGAAGAAGATACGAATAGTCTGGAACGGCGACACATGTATTAAAATTAGAATAAATTGATACATTGAGTTGCAATGCGTATGCATTGACCCAGAAAAGCGGCAACCCTCGGATCACACGGCGCTAAATTGATCTAAATTGCCACAGAACGACATTACGTCTATTTTCCCAGCAATCCATGCCTTCAAAAATTGCATTCTAATCTTATAAATAGACTTATCTATAATCTGTATTATAAGTCTATTTATAAATGTCATAAAAACTTCAGGGTCTTCAATATTTTCTAGTAACAATTCCAATGGTAGGTTAGATACCTATATACATACATATCCAAAATAAAGAAATTGGCAATGTATAATATAGGCTCAATGTCAGAAGATCTTTTTATTTTTACCCTAGAATTAGAATTACTATCCAATATAACTTTTGAAACTCATGTTTATCGGGATACTCGAAAACTCACATATCGTGGTAAATATCCAGTTTTTAGTACAAATACTATCGAATAGTTTATTATTAGTACGTATTCATTCGTCACTGATATAAATTTAAACGGAAAGGGCAGATTGAAATGTTATTAACTGATATCCTCAGCGATCGAATTTAATCTGTTCTTGTGTTATGCGTTATCGTGACGGGAAATCGACTGCAGGAAGCGGGTAAAATGTTATGTCGACGGTTTGGACGTAACTAGGATGATGTTGAAGGGGTTTTGACCAGGTCACATTGCAGCTGGCCTTGAAAAATGCATTTTGTGTGTGTGTGTGTGACCGATAATAAAAAAACGAGCGTGGTAAAGAATTTAGTGCTTAATATTTTTACTGGATAAACGTAAGCTTTTTTATTTTCAAGTAGATTGAAAATAAAAACCGGGGCTAAGTGAGAGAATTATAGCTTCGAGTTTATGAATAACAGGAAGATCGGTTTGTTCGGGATCTATCGGTCGGGTATATATGGTAAATTCTCTTTGAAGTAATTCCAGTTACAATTATTATTGTGTAAAGATTATGCCTCTTCTTGCCCCTACTACCGTGGCTATGGCCCTGTTCTTGGGTAATGATCGAGCAGCGATCGAGTTTTTACCTTGCACACGGCAAGCCGGTGACAAATTACTATCGGACGCACTTTCCGATTTTACGGGATATCGCTTCTGATTTTCCTGTACTATTTTTGCTATGAGGAATTTTCAATTGCTATAAAGTTCCAACCTAATAAAGCCTAATGGTCGCCGCTGGGCGCAGGCCGCAAAAGATCGGTCTGTGTCGGTATGTATCTATGGGAAGGCCAATATTCAGCTGGACGTCTCAGGGTTAGTACATATGATGGTGATAAAGCAGTTCACAGCATTGACAAAGTAAATCACTACCTGGTCAAAGAAAAGCATATGAAGCTTTGTTACAATCAACGAGTTTGGAAGAAAACTTTGCTTCATCATTTCTTCATCTCTAACCTAATGAAACCTTTTAGAAACGAAATAGTATTTATAAAAGCAGGTTAATACGCTTAGTCTATCTCATAGCATGCCGATTGATTTCAAAGCCAAGATTAGTTACTTGATTAATTTCATTTCATTTATTTATATTTTATATTTATATTTCATTTATATTTTCCACTGTAGGTACATTATTGAACACTAAGTTACGTCAAATTTAGAATATAACAATAACAATTGTGATATAACTAACATTATTGTAGCTCAAACAGACAGGTATCGGGACTAATTAAGTTAATATATCAAATAATGTCAACTTAAAATAATAAAAACAAAACAAAAATCAATAGAACACAGAGCAAAACAATGTCAAATAAGTCAATCAATCAATGTAAATACTAAATCGATAATTAATGTTTTGATGTCAAAAAAAAATAGTGAATAATAAAAAACCTTACAAATGGCAGAATTGGCTAAGGTATTGCTATAATAGGCGAAAAAGCAGGTCCTCCCGTTGCATTGAAATTCCTTCTCCTTTACCTCTATTTTAAGAACGTCTTGTTTGACGACCTTTTTCCTACCTTTTACGATGGCCGTTTTCGTCTTTTTCGTGTCCATTCTCTTTCAGCGCCTTATCTCAAATGCTATTAAATGTTCTCAGTCAAAGGTGTGATAGTAGCTAATACAATAAAATAATGCTATACCTTGTTTAAATGTACATTGCGACATTTACCGATGAGAAATACTTAAGAGCGGATAATTAAAAGATAAATTGCACCTAATGCACCGTTATTATGGCTCAGATTATTTACTCTTCCTGACAAGCCGGGAACGCTTGTTTCCAGCAATAATCTATAGCGGTTAGAAACTGGTCGGCTGTTTGTTGTAAAACCTACGCGAATTTGTGGACTGCTGCGATTTCGTATCTCTGCTCCCCTATCTTGGAAATCACTGAGTGTCCAACTCATTAGTTAAATAGATTGACGCTGTGTTGTACACGAGGATTACTTTAAGATACATAGTACAATGGACGACCGGATCGCTGAACTGATTTACTCCAGTCTAGACAACATTTGGATAGACAGTAACGGACGATGATCCATAAAGTAACATTTCATTTGACAATTCTTAATAGCAATTAACAATTCTTTATGACTTTGGGCAGTTGATAAGCGTTATACTTACCTAATTATAAAGTCACCGGGCGATTTTTAAAATTGGGGGATTGGTTGTTTCTAGGCATTCTTGGTTTCTAGCATTGGGTCAGTAACCAGTTTAAGTTAATATGTCCATTGAACGCAAGCATTTCATCAAAAGAACTAAATGTACATTTTGGCACAAAAACGCAAACAAACTCGCATTTCGTAATTGATGAGCTTTCGAATTAGCGAAACTCAGAATGTAATAAAAGTCAACCATATTTCTTGGTATTTTGTTTTCAATGTACAATGTAATTACTTGCTGCGGTAAGACCATTTGTATATTTATTTATTTTATTTGATTTATTCAGACAACATAGGCCCAATCCACTTACATAATTACAATAAATCAATAGGTAGTCACATATTAAAAATTCATACATTAATAATAATTAAAATAAATATAAATATAAAAAATACATAATTATCCTTAAAAACAGGAAAATAAGGGATAATAAGGATAAACAGGTAATAATAAATAAATAAATAAATATTGCTGGACATTTCACACAGCGCTATCTAGCCCCAAACTAAGCAGAGCTTGTACCATGGGAACCAGATAACTGATAGAATATTTATATACTTTTTTTATGTAAATACATTCTTATAATATATAGAAAAGCACCCAGACACGGAACAAATATCTGTTCTAACATTTGTTCCGTGGCGGGATTTGAACCCGCTAACCTCCTGCGTCTCAGCCGGCTATACGCCCACTGCGCCACGGAGGTCGTCTGACAGTAGGTAATAACAGTAGGTATAAGGTCATTTTTGAAGCTCGTGAAATGATTCCATGTTATAATGCGTTAACTGATGGTATGATGAAAAGTAACCGACCGAAGAGAACTAGTGTGGAGTAAGGTTCGCAAAGGCTTCTTTCATACAGAATGCATATTGCAAATGATCACAATTATTATACAACTCTTGCAAGCGCAGTCGCTTCCTGATGCCATAACACGTTCAACACGATTGAGATATGTATGTGGGTAATAATAACCCACGGGGTTAGGCTACTATTGTACATTTAGCGACATTAATAAATTCAATGACATTAACATGCAACCGTAAAAAACAGTTTTGTGAAAATATTCACTCGATTTTAAGAGGCCTTACAGAAACAGTACCTAACTCAATTCTTGTTTCTTGTCAGATTTGATTGTAAAATCACAGATTGTTAACCAATATTATCGCTGACTGTACAACAGTTGTACTCTGCCGTTTAATCAAGAGTAGACGACACGTTGAAAAAGGACTGGACGCAACGGTAAAGTGATAAGGGTTTATCTTGCTGATAAAATCTGATAAACGTTAACTGCTAATGCAATAAAAAGTGTTTATTTGAGGGGTGTAGTTTTTTTCGAAGAAAAATCCTAATACGGATTTAAATTTAGGTAGGTTCATATATACATAAGCATAACAAATAACTTTATTAAGTAATGGTTAGTTGATAAATATAGAACCGTTGTTTTGCATTTTGTATACATTCTGTTAATTTTTATATTTTTTATAATCGTGTTATATACTCGTATCTACCTTAGAAATCACTTCGGCACCTAGGGAAATTTGCAGTGTCCTTGCAGAGTTTATGTTTGAAACATAAACAACTTAACAACGAGAGATCTTAGCAACTGCACTGTTATAGCCGCAAACTAGATTTTACGAGTTTAGTTTCAGTAGTAGTCAAAGTAGAATAAGTTTTTCTGAATTTTATGAAATGAAAACTTCTTTAGGAGCGTTGGGCATAGTGAAAACTTCTTTAGGCGTGTTGAGCATTTTTTGAGATGGGAAAACCTCATTGAACTCGCGACACTGTTACCGACACCTGTCACTGACTTCTGACACTGACTGTTACTGACACCTCTGAACATAAGGATCTGTAGTGTAGTCTACTTTTATTCAAGTTTTCACTTCTGTCAGCACTCCCGGAGTGCCACTTTTTTTTTAAACTGTTTTTATATTTGGGTAATAATGTCTTAACAAACCCAGGCTCTTTTTCAGATACTATTAATCTCGTTAACATTTTGATTAATTAGATGGGTTTTTTATAAAGGTTAATAATTAAAAACATTTTTCAAAAATACTTACAATAAGTTTATCAATTTAGTTTACAAGCAAGCTTGAGTGTAATAATTGCGTAGGTACCGATTGATACTTTAATGTTATATCTGTAGGTACATTTCGGACATCCGGGAAGGTGTAATATTACGGTAATTGCGAAACCGTTTAACTATTAGTAAAGTTTGATTGACCTTGTTCACAATTTATAAAAGAAACCTTGTTTAAGATACTAAATCGAACATACAATCGTCGTTTACTCTTTCTATTCACGTTTTAGCATATTCTAATACATATTCTAACCAAAGATTAACTAAACCACAAGACGGTCGTACATTATGTTTTTGATTTTCATTTCAAATTGGCATAACTTGCTTAAACCGTCAAGGATTACGCCAATACGTTTTTTTATGGTTGTGTGTAAGGGTTTCTTAATCAAGTGAGTTCGAGCGTATTAATATTTAAATTCACTTTGAACAACCTCCCTCTGATTAATCTGATAATCAACAGGTTCCAGTATATTTCCTCCAATCCTCATCAATATTGCAAGCACATTTCAATAGTCACGTTAAACGGCACAGTACCAGTAATGACACATAATAACACATTCATAACAAACGGCTTCGTACGAAATTAATTATTTTATATTAGTCGTGTTTTGCGTCGAGATTAGTATTGTACGGTTGGTGTACAAAGTTAGTTCTCGTATTCGACTTTGTGTCGTATTTTTTTAAATTTAATCCCTAACTCATGAAACATTGAACGAAAATGGTTACTATATTGTTGTCTAGAGTGTTGATTTGAGCGAGTAAATAATCGGCCCATATGAATATCATGAAAACCGGCCCATAACTACGTTATGCGGTCAAAAATCGTTTTCTTTGTTACCTTCTTGAATTACTCGATATATGAAAACTTAAGGCAGTGGGGAAGAAATGACAAGAAAAATTTAACGTTGTACCTTGATTAGAACAGAGAATCCATGTTCTTTTTTATACTACCTGGAAATGGAACAAGCATAATATGACCCACCTGATGTTTAAGTCATATTCCTAGAACTTTGTCATCAAATATCAAATTAATTTCCAAACGCTACTTTACCTTGCCGTGGGAAAATTGTAAATCACGCACTGAGTATGGAGTTACAAGTAACACGCGTAAGCATTTACCACATAAGCCTATGTATTCTGAACCCTAATCTTTTGCAATAAGGGATATATTTCACGTGTCGGATTGTATTCCGCTGAGCACACTAGGTGAATGGTAATGTCATAATGTATGGGTGGCAGTGTCAGTTTACTATATTTTTGTCGTATTGTAAAAAAGTATTGCGTACGAATGTGTAGTAATTGAGTTCACAAATTTTTGTACTTAGCTTAGATATCTATATTGTAATAACGACAGAGTAAAAAGTAATATTTGAGCCACCCAAAAATGATAGACAAGTTATATCCAGAGAATCATCAAGAAAAATTTTCATAGGATAGAATTGAATCGAAAAAGTCATTGTTCTAAATATAAGAACAAAGTTAGTTAAGACTTTTTGAAATTCGATAGTACCTACTCATAGAAGAAACACTATCTAATAAAAGGCTAATATGATAACTTGTGAACCTGTCTATCAGAATGCAAATGTGCACGGTATCGTAAGTATATTTATGCTTATACTTATATTTATGAGCGGACCTTTCAAGTTGTTACCCACGCAGGAGGTTGCAGTTTCGATTCCCGCTGCGAAACAAATGTGTGCATGCTCTACAGATATTTGCTCCGGGTTTGGGTATTCCTATATGGACGAAAAAAATAGAAATATCTTTTCTATCAGTTATCTAGTTCCTATAGTAGGAACAAGCTTTGCTTAGTATGGGGCTTAGGTTGCTAGATTTCTGTGTAAATAAGTAACACTCCATAATTTTCTTTAATAGTCCGTAGATGTTACAAAAATTTGTAAATAACTTTTGACAATAATATTATTAGTAGATATATCGTCAAAATCTTCTAAAATACCTCCGCGAGGACGACCTCCGTGGCGCAGTGGACGAATACCCGGCTGAGACGCAGGAGGTAGTGGGTTCGATTCCCGCCGCGGAACAAATGTTTGCATGATCTACAGATATTTGTTCCGGGTCTGGTTGTTTTTCTATATATTATAAGTATGCATTTACAAAAAAAAGTATAAAAGTATTCTATCAGTTATCTGGTTCCCATAGTACAAGCTCTGCTTAGTTTGGGGCTAGATAGCGCTGTGTTAAATGTCCAGCAATATTTATTTACTATAAGGTATAAGGAAGTAATGTTTTCTAGCAGCTTCCACACGCGGTACACATTCACCCCAGCTAGGCTAGGCCGTCTAGGTACCTATACGGTTATGTTAAATGTAATAACGTAAGTAATAAGTTTGGGGCTAGATAGCGCTGTGTTAAATGTCCAGCAATATTTATTTACTATAAGGTATAAGGAAGTAATGTTTTCTAGCAGCTTCCACACGCGGTACACATTCACCCCAGCTAGGCTAGGCCGTCTAGGTACCTATACGGTTATGTTAAATGTAATAACCGCGGCATGCGGAGATCAGCTACACCGTTGCAAGTTGTGTCCTATATCCCGGCCGCGTAACGGACGGCTTCCTAGGACATCCGTTTACATGTCTAACTATGGAGCTTTGTAGAGTCAAGTTCAAACTAATCGTGGTACGGCGAGAAGTATCATTCATTATTAACTATACTGTTTTATTCGAGCTATGACCGGCAATGTTTGGGTTTAATTCGTGAACTTTTATACAACATTTGTTCTAAACCATGATACTTCTAAAAACAAAAATCTAAATCATGTGAATAAACTCATTTCTTTAGCGAATATGTTGGCCAAGGGCTATCACCAGACTTCAGGATCACCACGAAATTGCAATGGATCAGTACCCCACCACTCACCTCAGTCGTTTCGCTGCTCCAGATGAAAACAAGTGGCCGCGAGTGCCAACTGAGAATGTTGTACCTAGCCTCTCTCGTCACAGTATTTATTGGCCTTGTCTCCAACAACTTCGTTTAAAATTTAAATAATCCAAAATCCAACTATTCGCAAAAACTCTCCACACCAGACGTCGATTATAGGTTCATACTGTTGTAGATAGATAGATAGATAATTTCTTTATTGCACACCATTTAAATACAAACATTTATAAGAAAATACACTCTTAAATAATAGGTACAATGGGCGGCCTTATCGCTAAAAACGATCTCTTCCAGGCAACCTTTGGATGGACAGGATCTATGTGAACAAAATAAGGACGGCGGCGTAAATCTGATATTATTAGTACACGTATATTTATAAAAATATAGATAATATAAAATAAAATGCATAATTATAATGTATAATATAATCATAAAATTACACCTTTGTACCTATCTGGTAAGGTAATAAAGATTTTTCATTCGTTTATATGACTTGTATAGGTTTTAAGTTTATTGAAAAATCAACTCATGTTGTAGAATGAATAGCCTGTGACAGCCGTTATACTACTAAAGCAGATTTTCAAAAACTTACAGCTGGCCTTTATCAAGTTTTTATAGAGATTCCGTTTGTTATGTGAATTATGGCTCAAATAATATAGGTCCGAATCGGTATTGAGAAAAGTCAGTTCATATAAATATTATATACGAGGGGGCGTTTTTAAGTTCGCGGAATGAGGAGTGAGAGAAAGTAAAAACACAAAGCTATTTTTCATTTTCAGTATGCAATACTGCATACATTTCTCAGATCTTTCAACGATCTTTTTTTTTTAATATTTGGAGTAGAATACGCCGGAACTGTGTCCTAGACTTTTTTTTATACTGATAAATACTTTCCACGACGTTCTTTTTGAATAAAGTATATATTATATTATAGGGTTGTAAATAAGCCCTTCCATTAAAATATAGATAGATAGATAAATTATTTATTGCACACCATTAAATATAAACATATTTATAAAAGAAAATACACTTTTAAATCATAGGTAGAATGGGTGGCCTTATCGCTATTATAGGGTCGTAAATAAGCCCTTCAGTTATTTATACATTGTATTTTTTTTATTACTTTATACTCGTAGTTACTAACGTACCTGCCTGTAGTAGATATGTAAGTACATACATGATAAAGTCACAGTACTTATCAGCTAGTACCATTAAGCTGATCACACGCAGATGTCTTGCTCACGCCGTGGCCGGCAGGTTTCACGGCAATTAAATTACAAATAGTGTTTCCCGTTACAAATTCATATAATTTTTTCGTTAACATTCTTAGCGTGCTGGGAGTTCAAATATCTGTGTACACAAAAAGCTCTTGGAAACCTTGAGCTCCATAACAAAAAAGCTACGTAGCTTCCTTACGTTGTAAAGATAAATAAGATAAAGATCTGAACATCAGAAAACTTTCGTGATTTCTTTCAATCATTGTTATAAATACGGGATTTATCACGTACCGTCTTATATAGTGCGAGGCGAGACGTTATTCGGAGCGGTTCGCACTCACCCTGATGAGGGTTCACGAATTGAACCGAAACATTGTCGGTCGAAACACCGATAAGACGGTACGTGATAAATCCCGTAATTATAATAATGATCTGAACATCAGACCTGAGTTTAGTTTCTCAGAAATAAATTATGTTAGTTCAATTTACTAACAGTTACCAGCCCAGTAAATCCTTCTAAAAACTAAATATAAAAACTAACTTTTGAGACTATCAGAGTTATGAACACTATTTTATCGGGATACTCAAAAACTCACAAACCATGGTAAATATACCATTTTTAGTACAAATTGAGTACGTAATGTTTCAGTTTAAATGCAAAACAAAGGACAGGAAAATACTTTTAAAAAAATTGTGGTTTCATAGAAGAACTAATAAAATGGCACTTGCCCAAAAATTGTATCATTGAATATTAAATCCGTAGAGGTACAGGTACGTCTTTTTTTTGTACCTACGGCAAAATGAATAATAATAACGAATATAATAATAATATTTGTAGCAGTTGTTTCTGAGCAGTCGTGCTCTATCTTCGACCACAACACCACTTATCATGTAAAGTAGAGGTCAAACGCTTGACTCACCCCCGATAAAACAAATTATGATCCTTGTGGACCTCCCTTAACCGATTGAGGTTTTATCGCAAGCGCAGCAGAAATAATAGTAGATCTTACAGTGGTGCCCCACCCTAACCGGCTGGGCAAACAGCTCAATGTTGACGGCTCTGTCCGGCCGGATGCCCGTGACCGGAAGCAGGGCCTTTCATCTGCGGTGACCGCGACCAATCTCGAGGAGCTGTGGAATGCTGGGCTGCCAACTCGCACTTGCGCTTTTTGTAGCTTTGTAGATTAGTGTTTTTGAAAAAGTACATAACCTAGGTTCTTTTTTTATGTGTTCTTTCACTTCGTATACAAAAGGAGAATCTGTCTGACACATTACTTTTTCGAAAACAGAACTAGCTCGCACTTGCACTCTTTGTAGCAGATCTGTTCCAGATTTCGAAAGGTTCCATTTTAAGGGTTCAGGGCCAAAATGGTAAAAAAGTAATTATGGACTTTGTCCTCCACGCACAGCTAATTATCTCATCAACTATATTTAGGCAATAATAGTGGGTCTTTTATTAGATTTGAAACTTGGTTATTTAAAACGAACTAATATAAAAAAATCAAATATGTACTAGCACTTTTATCTGAGATGCATCGGAGTTGAGATTTAAAGATATTTTAGAGTTTTTTTATCTATGTTTCCAAAACCACAAGGAAAATTAAGACTGTTAGACAAATCAGTTAGATTAAAAAATTCGATCACGAGGAAGAAACCCCTAAAATGCAGGTACTAAAAACTGTGTCGTACTTCCCAGTGCACATTAAGACTAATTTTCTTCTTCAATTGTTGTTAGAGTATATTTAATAATTATCCTTTTAAGACTCGATTTCTGCGGTTTATTACTTTTTCTGATTTTCACCCATATTTACTGTTGGCAGCACTGATGGAATGTTTCTAAGCGACTGACCGCTGGAATTTGACAAACGATACCCACTTTTTTAGGCCCGACTTTTTGGGGTTTCCTCGTGCATAAGTTTTTTGCAATTGTGATATTTTGGATAAAGGTAACTTGAGCATTGCAAATAAACTAATCTCACTGAACCAGGTATCTTAAAAATCTGTAGGTTTTTTACACTTTATGTATAAGCTTGTACGATCTGCAAAGAACCAGTCCCGCCAACAGAACAGTGATTTCATTCGCGTTATTTATCACTTAACACCGATAAAACGGTACGTGATAAATCCTATATTTATAATAAACTAGGTGACCCGCCCGCGGCTTCGCGGTTTGTCTTACCGATTTGATACAAATGGTTCAATATTGTGGGTATGCTAACATCAAACCACGCCGCTAATTCCTTGGTAGTTTGATACGGGTCGGCTTCCACCATCGCTTTCAGTTTATTGTTGTTTACCTTAGTGGCTGGTCTTCCTCGGGGTTCAGTCTTCAAGTCGAAGTTTCCACTACGAAACCAAAAACGCACAGTGCTTTAATTTGTCGTATCCTCTCCAAACACGGTATTGATGATATTACAGATTGTTTCTGCGGCGTTAGTTCCACGCCGGAACTCGTAGTAAAAAATTACTCATATTTTCGATGTATACATCTTTACTTTAAATGCTGTATTAAAAAACAGTTGAAAGTCAAACACCAAATGTGGTACTTTTTTTTACAATTTCAGTATGTTAAAGTTATCGTATGAATAAATTTCACTTTTGAATCTCACACCATGTATGTAGGTTTAATTTTAGTTAAAAGTGGCGACTATGTTAAAACGGCAATTTCATATTTAAACCCTTAATATTACAAGTAAAGCCCTTATTAACTGCTTAAACCTAGTATCAAGAAATATCAAATCAGACGGTCCTTGAGATACTTTCAAGATAGAGAATAATACGTAGGTTTGTCATTTGTACGTCAATACATCAATATTGGCAAGTGGTTTAGCGTGCAATGCGGGCTTTGCCTAACAAATGGCGATTTCTATTGCAGCTACCTAATATTTATTTGTTTAGGAGCTCGTTATTGTAGGTGTACAAAACCGTGATTAATGTTAAATTACTTTTCTTATTATTTTGTCCCATAAGGTTTTTAGCACACGGCATGAGACACGTATTTTTCTTATGTACCTACGTATTTATGTTAGTTTGTTCTTTCTCAGGAAAGCTGTACGCAGCGCTAAGCCGTCGCGGCGGGCGCGTGGTTGGCTCCGATCTGCAGAGCGGTTCAGCTTCGTTCAGGGTCCAGGCTCTGATGCCGGTGGCTGAGAGTTTCAAGTTCGCGCTGGAACTGCGGACTCACACCATGGGGTTAGCTGCTCCTCAGCTGCTCTTCAGTCATTGGGAGGTAAGTTTTTCGAATATCTTAGATACCAATACACTAAATAATAAGCTGAACTGGTTCCTTTAGGTTCACGCAGCCCAGTTTAAATTAAATAAATATAAAAATAGACATTTCACACAGCGTCATCTAGCCCCAAACTAAGCAAAGCTTGTACTATGGGAACCAGATGATAAAATACTTATATACACTACTTTTTTGTGAATACATAGGCACTTATAAATATAGATAAACAACCAGACCCGGAACAAATTACTGTAGATCATGCAAACATTTGTTCCTTGGTTGGAACCACAGGGAACCCGCAACCTCCTGAGTCTCAGCCGGCTATTCGCCCCGAGGTCGTCAAAAATTGGAAAAAGTATTTTGTTCTTGCTTTAAAAAATGATCGTTTTGCAAATATATCCCTACGTCTACATAATAGTATGTATAAACCCTGTTCTTTTCATATCTTTCAGGTGATAGACATAGATCCGTTCTGGAGGCCACGTACTGAAGAAGAGTACCTCCAATGGGGCGAGAAATGGGACGGCGTAAACAGGGCGAAGGCCTATATGGATGCCGTCAGGACAAGAAAGGGCCTCTCTACAGACAAACATTTAGTCCTACACGCAGAAAAACAGAGAACACTTTCTAAGAATAAGTAGAAGATTAGATTTTCAATTAAACTAAGCAGTTTGGCTTCCGAATTGAATTAGATTTATAATCATAAATATCTAATTACATACATATAATCCAATGAATTTGGTTTACCACTCATGTAGTATTTCATATGTACGTCAAATATTGGCTACAAAAAAGTATATTATAACCAATATTTATTGGTTATACTTTTTTGGAGTAACTACCTCGTGACACAACTGCTTGGCTCAACCAGTAGTGTTATAGGAAAAATTTGAATGTGAAATTATTGTGAAGGGCAAAATGTCAAAATACCACAATATCAAATTAATTTAAAAATCAGTAATAAATAATGAATCCCCCCACTGCCTGAAATGCCAGTGTCAAACAAACATGACAGCAAATGTCAAGTGACAGAGGTCGTCAATTATTAATTAAATTAAAAAAACTTACTGCCATATTTTTTTTAATTATCATAATCATAAATCATAAAACCATAAATCAGTTCCCATGGGATAAAAATGGGGTGTCAAATCATTTTCTGTATTATGTATTGTAAAAGGATCATTAAAAAAAACAACCAGCATTGTTTCTTGCCTTTCTTTCCTGGCTTGGTCGCGAAGGAACAGGCAGTAAAATTGACGTTTCAAAGTGATCCTTGTGATTTTAATGAATAAAAATATTTGACTTTGACTTTGAAAAACGCGTACGAAATCGCGGGCAACAGCTAGTTCTATGTTATTTATCGAAGTGTCATTATTTCACAATGAATGTTATCCCTAAAATGTAGGGTAAAATAAAAGAATGGCATCCATTGAATTAACTCATCTATCTATATTTACAGTAACCAATAAACAAATCACAATTAAACAAAATATACACATACATCACGTTAACAATTCCTACGCGGTACAAATAAACTAACAATAATACCTACATCCCACTTACGTAATGGCCTTTTCCACAAACTCCTGCTAATTATTAGATAGCCTACTTATTTAAAACTCAATTATATTGCCAAACAAAATTAAATAAGAGCGCTCTAATATCGACGTCTTTTTTATTTAACGGCCGGTTTTTTTAATTTATAAGAACCGGCCGTAAATCGATAAAAAAATGACTGTATATTTTAGCGCTTTTAAATTTAAGTGGCGTTCAGCTAGATAGCAAAGTAATCTCTTGTTCAAATGTCATTTTGCCGTTGTGTTCAGTTTGATAAAATTGGGGTCAATATTTTTAAAAACCTTTAGACATGTAGAGGCCGTCTAATCTTAAACTGAACAGCCCTACGTCAAAGCGATATGCTATTTATTAACAGTTATCACAAGGCTCTTTTTGAAATGATTTGCTGGTCAACTTCAAGTAAACGAGATGGAGGATTGTTCAGTTTTAGATCAGATGGTCTCTTCTACCGAACTTAGTTAGAAAGATCCCTAAGAGGTTTCCGTTTTTGTATATCGCTTCAAATTCTTGTTATAACTAAGACCGGGTTGTATGTAGCGTATGTAATAGTATGTACTGAAAAAACAAGAATCTAAAATCAGTAATATATTTATTAAATATTTTTCTTGAGAATCGAATACATAAAACTGTTTTTCAAAATAATCACTGGAATTTTAATTTAACTATTGCACTGAATGTTAAAATTACTTAAAACTTATAAATAATATAACCATACTTATCATCTAGGTATGTGGATATGTCAAAATAACTGCTCGACGTTTACAGATCATTCTGTTTAAAGATGACAGATTGATAAGACAGTTGTTGAGATGTTTAAATGTGTACTAAATAAAATTTTCAGTTAATTAATTATGTTATTCATTTTAAAAAAATACTAATTCAATTTGCCACCAACTTATCTGTACCGGCCATTCTTTTAGGCGAGTGACCAACCAGTTTGTTATTTTATTTTTTTATTTCGAGTTTTTTTGCTCTGCGTAGCACTGATGGAAGATTTGAAAGCCACCCTTCTAAGTAATGACCGCGCAGAACGTTGCCTGATTAACTGAACTGTTAAGAACGACCAGCCTCACAGCGAATACTTAAGAATTGGATACTTCTACTAAATGAGTCAGGTACAAATTTGAACCTACCACTTAATTGGATAAAACCTTAATGAAGGTTTATGTGAATATTGAATATTCACCGAACGATCGCATACTTTGAGCAGATATTTCGACGTACCCGCGTATTGTACAAACTTTCTATAGCACATAGCACTAATTCTGATATATCAAACTATATTAACGTATTCTTTGGCAAAATACCGCTTATTTATGATACGGATAGGATAACATAGAAACAACCTTGGGAGATACTGATGTAGCAAAGTTTAAATTTTAAATCACAACGTTTCAGTTAAGTTTAAATGGACGCCAAATAATTGAAAACATAATATTTTAATAGTGTTATCCGAATATTAACTTACGGAATATTCCAGGATTTTTAAAACCATCTAAAAATGTTCAAGCCTAGACGGGAATCGAACCCGCAATCTTCCTGCAGGATGCACAACCAATTAGCGGCGCATTAGTCGTAATCTGAATCATCTCACTAATTTTGATCCCGACGTGACAAGAGCCTCTAGCACAATTGACAGTGCGTCCTTGTATCAAGAGGAAGGTTGCGGGTTCAAGTCCCGTCCAGGGTAAAAAAAAATTCAGATTGTTTGTAAAGATTTTGGAATTATAAACATTTATTTAAGAGCCGCTTATTAGATTACATACTTCTTATTTTAAAAAAATCTCCGCGCTTTCTGCGCTTTCAAACACGTCTAAGTGGCGCCATCATTGCAATGTTTCTGTGCATTTAAATGTCAGCTTCAAAATTTATAATAATGCTCCGAATTTTTCCTGACACATGACAAGAAACCTTTTCACTTGCGCCACTCTAGCCCTTTTCCATTCCTCAAGTTATTATTTATAAAACATTCATTAAGAAATTTCCGTTCTAAAACTTTTCGAATTTACGGTATTTAAGGGTTCCGTATCCAAAGGGTAAAACGGGACCTTATTACTAAGACTCCGCTGTCTGTCTGTCTGTCCGTCTTGTCACCAGGTTATAATATCTCATGAACCGTGATAGTTGGACAGTTGAAATTTTCACAGATGATGAATGAATGATTGAAATACTCTTTATTGCACACCAAACAAAAATACAAAGGAAATAAACAATAAATAACGGTATAATGGGCGGTCTTATCGCTAAAAGCGATCTCTTCCAGACAACCTTTTGATGTATTTTTGTTGCCGCTAAAACAACAAATTTTAAAACAGAATAAAATAAATTTTTAAGGGGCTCGCACACAACAAACGTGATCTTTTTGCTCGTTTTTGCTCTATACGGCAACAGGTAGACGCTTGAAATATTCACAGAATATTTCGTTATATATTCACTTTAAAAATTAATAATTAAATTAAAATAAAACAAATGTTTAAGGGGGGCTCCCATACAACAAACATGTTTTTCTGCCGTTTTAATAGATAATGGTACGGAACCCTTCGTGCGCGAGTCCGACTCGCACTTGGCCGATTTTTATTTAGAAACTTGGCGTCCAAACTTAAGAAAACTCGACCAATCAGAGCTAGCGAGCCAGTTTAAGCCAATCACAAAAGGCTACTTGAGCTTCGCGTGAAACTTTATCCAACGATTATTGGTCTTTAATCTCAGTACTACTAAATAGACACTGATTTATCTAATAAAATTGTTCCATTACATTTGATACAAAATAATTCACTAGCATTTCACTAATAACTATATATATATATATGTGCATTATTTATAATAACAGTGAATTCGTAATCACCGCGCCCCCATTAGCTTGCATCAGAATATAATAATATCATTTCTACATTACTGACTCAACATCATTTTCAATTCTCAAAAAGATTTCTTCTGATCATTCGATAATAATTTTCCAACATACTAAGTACATACTGACCGAAATCGAATTATAACTAAACCCTTGAGCTTTACCAAAGACTAGACCAAAAACTTATACTAAAATATACAATTATATTCAACGACGAAATTATACTAAATACATCTAATTGCTCGTTCAAATTACTTAACATTATAATCAACTTTATTTTTAGGGTCTTTTCCACCATTGACGGAAGACTGACAGACGGTTATATCACTGATTATGTAAAAAAGCATATTAATGTAGTTTCGATTATTCTACCAGTTTCCGTCTCCGGTGGAATAATCCCCTTGCTATCATTCAGCTATGTCATTACATATTGGCAAGAAGTAAAAACTATATTTGGCAAACCACTTTGAATGACAAGCGACGATCGGCCGCGACCGTTTTTAATGGGAATTTTGTTGATTGCGATGGAGGAATGTTGGTTTATTTTTACCTAATACTAGCACCAGTACCCGATTCACAATTTCATAAGATTTTGTAGACGTATTTAGGTTAAAGGTAAGTCGTATTGGCCACCATTTATTTTTAACTGCCTCTAAGCTTTGGTATTTTTGGATACCAAACACAGTAGAAAATATTATCCTTGTTACTAAAAGTTACAACTGTTTAGCGCGTGTTTAAAATAATCTCTACCAATTTTTGTATCGAGTTTTTTTTTAAACACGCGCTAACCAGTATTTAATTCTTTTGTAGTAAGACCGTAATCGTGCATCGTGTAGATCTGTATTTTAGCATACCAAAGGCTTAAACTAGAAAAAGGTCACATGGCCAAAACACATGGTCGAGAAGTTTCGGCAATTGACAAGTTTGTTAAAATGGTATATTCGCAAAAGAGAGGCTGATATCTTTATGAAATTGTGAATGTGGTATCTTTAAAAGAAATTGCAGAACAAAATGTCATTTTATCTCTATTCTCTAATGTGTTTGACACATGACGTAGAATGCCTTAGGCATCGTGGTGATCTACTTATAAGAAAGCAATAAAAATATATAAAATTAAAAAATAAATAACAAAGTAAACGAAGGGATAAACTGCAATGATATGGCTTGCATCGATGAATCTTAGAACACGTTTTTCAATGTTTTTTTATGTTTTAATTCGCACTTTGACGTCACACGGTCAACCCAAAATTTGGATCACGTTTTACGATTATTACTTTCATGGAATTACTTTTGTGCGTCTTTGAATCAAGATGATCTCAATGATTTGCCACTAAAGGCAAAGAATGACTATTTTTTAAATCCTTGTCCAAATAAATTAGGGTAAAATTTAGTTAGATTTGGTTCACAAATGTCTACGTTCATCATACCGAAACGTGCCAAAATCGCCGCAAACATTCTTATTTTAAGTCAAAATATGTATGTCGCTCCCAAACCGTATGTCAATCATCAAGATAAAAGATAGCACGTTCCAGTACATCAGACGTAGATTTCAACTATTTGAATGTCTATGTAACTACGTAACTAATTTAAATTATCATCACATTAATGCCTTAACATCTTAAGGGGTTTCGGTGCAACTTAGCTTGGTCTTGCGAAAACACGTTGTCATGTGTTTACGAAACTAATCCTTAAGATGAGAGGTTGGTTGCTAACTGAACACGGTGTCGCCCGGGACCTCTCGCCCCATGTCGGTTAGTATCACGCCCGATAACGCTTCTAATGATTGACGGACCTGGAAACCAAAAGGTATTTTTATAAATAAACCGGTATTTAGTAAGGTCTACAGTATTGATTGACGAACCCGGAAAACAAAAGGTATTTTTATAAATAAACCGGTATTTAGTAAGGTCTACAGTATTGATTGACAGACCTGGAAACCAAAAGATATTTTTTATAAATAAACCGGTATTTAGTAAGGTATACTAATAATAAGGTATAGTAATAATTGACGGACCTGGAAACCAAAAGGTATTTTTATAAATAAAATGGTATTTAATAATGTCTACAGGGTGAATTTGTAAGGAACTCCTCTTTTTCACCCACGACGTAACGGAGTTGTATACATTTAGAGTGAAAGGTTATTTGTGAATGCAAAAAACTAATGTTCTCATTTATCTCCTAAAGCGTTTAACCGATTTAGACACGGTTTTCCGTAAAAGGTTTGTGATTCATCGGCCATGGTTCTTAGATAGATGTGTATGGTGTTAACTCGCCTTAACGCGCTGTAATAAAGGTTTATTTTTTGGTGAACTAATCTCAGCTGTAAAACGGAAATTTATTACGGGTTCTTTATACTTTGGGGATTTTCCATATATTCTTGTTTCTATATAATATGCAACGAGTAAATGACCCGCCTAATGTAAAGTGGTAACAAACAACGCCTATAACAAAGTATTGCCTCGTAGGTCACGCACCTTAGGAACGTGCCCTACGATGCACTGCCCTGCGTCCATCAACTTAAGGCAGGTGTAAAGCCTCATGCGCCTGTAATTTCACCGGCAACCGACACCCGTACTCTTCAAACCGGAATACAACAATAGGTACAGTGGTAGTAGTTTCCCGGCTCTACCCGTAACCCAGAACTCTTGTCTCTTGAAGATCTCTTGTCAAATCCAATAATGAAGTCGGAAATTCACTTTCTCATGCAGTGCAGTCAGCATATTCCTTCAACAATTATATTATGCTGTTTTGAACACTAAATCATGGTCTGCCAATTAACTGAAAACAGGTCAGCAAAAAGCTCAGCTCTAAATGTATTTATTTATTTATTTAAAGCATTCATAATGTTTTAGTTTCGCCAGAAGTTTTTGTCATCTCCTTCCTTTCTCACTCTGTTTTACTTTACACCTCGATTTGCCTCTGACTATATGAACTAATCCCGGGTTATAGGAGGTTATAGGAACCGGCCATAAAAGGATAAATATGAAGTATAATTTCATACCTTACTGAGCAGTACTAAGTTGGAGCTAAGGAAGGTGTGCAGTTCGTTCGCGGCTCGGCCGTGCAGTCGCGCGCGGAATCTAACCAGCTCTGAATATAACTCTTCCCCTGATAGATTTGATAAGTCCTCCTGGAACAGACATTACGAACATATCTATAAAACATTTGTATTGCATTTCATAAGGTGGCTAATTACACAATTCAAACATTATTAAGAAAGTAGGCAAGACGCCACTGGCTTTTAGACACGGAAATCAGCAGAATTTTATTATGATAATACTCAAGTACCCCAGGAAGGGAAGATAAGCGTTGCATGTGTCTCAAGATTTAGATAGATAGTTGTTGAATTACTACACAAACAGAACCAGGTAATAACCTTATTTATTCAAGCTTAGTACTTATTTTTGTACTATTTATTATTATTTATAGAGTGGGCGGCATAACCGCTGAAAGTTATCTCTACCAGGCAACCTTTGGATGAAGCGAAAATTACGAAGTGCGAGTGCGGTGTACTTTAGGAGATTTAGGACGGATTAAAACGATTTCGCTTCTTCTTTCGTGTCGATGTCTCAAGATTATAGCCATTTTGAGCAGTATCTCGCCACGGTCATGGCGGCATCGGAGCAGGTCAACAGTTGCTCCATCGTGCAGGTGGTAGGCAGGATGCGCATACAAGGACGTGTGCCAATGTTTGGAGCTGGGCGCTACATTTCGCTGATTTAAGTTTACTGTCTTATTTACAAATATCCCGATTACAGATTATAAAAAGCATTGTTATACTTGAAAAGCTTGATTGAATAAACGTAAAGGGTACACCAAAAAAAATAGACATCTGGTTTTACTCGAATCTGGAATCCTCGTGCGGAATTCGCGGTGTTTCTACACAGCAGTTATATAACGATATATAAGTTATATACTTTATATAACACGATAACTTTTTGTTGTTTAAACGTAAGATATTAAATATTATATTACAATAAAATTTTATATTAAATGTTATATTACAGCTGTGTAGGAGCACCTTAAGTGGCGCCAATTCGGGTAGTCTGGACTGAATCGGCGCGGCAGAGAAAGACCGTGACCGGTTATCTGCTAGTCACAGTAGCCATAAACAAGAAGTTAATGAATGAAAACACTTTATTGTACACTATACAAAATAAAAATTACAGATAATATAGAAGACACTTCTTCCAGACAACTTTCGGATGGAGAGGATTTAGTTACGAGTATGTCAAAGATATAGTCGGATATGGTGGATTAGTATTCACCTGCATAGGATAATGCCTCGTCAGATACAGCTTGTAGCAGAGCCACGTGGCAGAGATGGCTAGGAACACCGCCATTGATATCAGCATCGCGTGACAGCGCGAGGAGCGGGGCCTGTGCGCGGTGCTGCCCGTCAGCAGCGCGGGCTGGATCACTGCCGCGGCACCCACTGGAAGTTATACAATAACTACACATACAATACTAAATTCCAATTTGATACCCCACATATCAATATTCAATACATTTATTTCTTTCACATGGTGTAATTATTCATAAAAAAATATAATATATCTACCCCATCACCAGAAGCTACTACATTGTAGGTGTCCTTCGTGGAAACATTTGAAATAATTTTTAGTATTCCACGAAAAGCACCAAGCTAAAATATAAATCGTTGCTCTTTGTGGAATACAATTATTACTGTTAAAATAGGTGCTCTAAAAATAGTTGCTCTTCGTGGAATGCCTCACATTCCCCACTGCACGAAAGGTCATATTTTTTTTGATTTCCCGAAAGCTGCTCTCACTACCATCTGGCTCATAAAACTGACAGCGCGGACGTCGTACCTATATGGCTCCAATTGAATGGCCTATTATTGGTCCGTGTACTTTGTTTCTATGTGTAGTTATTCTAAGTTATAAAATTAAATATTTATTTATATGACCATTATACAAAAAAAAAGCTTTAACTCATTAAGATTTTGTATATTTAACCTTACTAAAAAAGGAGATTCGGATTAGTGAACGTTAAAGAACACGGAAACCAAATAAATAACACACACTTGACATTTGATAAACTATTGTCATAATCATAATGATTATTATAACGCAATATTATATAATGATATCATACAGGGCAATGCATCGTAGGATACGTTTCTAAGTTCCGTGACCTACGAGGCAATACTTTGCTATAGGCGATGGTTACCACTCAACATCAGGTCATATGATTGTTCCATCACCAGGTATTATAAAAAAAATATATAAATCGGAAGATGCAATTGATGTTTTTTCTGAGTCCTCCGTTCTTAGGCGTTCGCTAACCTCCTTGGACGGATACTATAAAGAATCATTTTCACTAAATTAGGAAAAGTTGCACAATCTCTTTATTGTATTGTGCTGAAGAATCAACTCTATAATTTGTCGATATCTAATTATATTATTAGGAATTGGGGGCGGCCTTTGCCCAGCAGCGGGAAAATGTAGGCTAGCAAAAAAAAAAATATTAGATTTATACTACCTAATATTACACAAGATAAAGCAGATATAAAAATCAAAAACAAGGAGTTGGCTCTTGTGGACACCACCGTATTCTTAGGTATACCCCTAGATAATAAGCTTCAATGTAATTAAACAAAACCTTTATAAGAAAGCCTACCATAAAATATCGGATTATTTAGATGATAGAGAAACTTGGGATTGAAATTGCTCCAACTCGTTCAAAAATTTTACAATTTAGACGTTATTTATTTTCTTTGTTCAACCAGCATTGTTTCTTGCCTTTCTTTCCTGGCTTGGTCGCGAAGAACACTACAGTAAAATTGACGTTTCAAAGTGAGCCTTGTAATTAGAATGAATAAAAAGATTTAGATTTAGATTGATTTTATAATGATTTTACCTGTACCAATAAGCGCTTCGGATTCTCTCCTAATAACCGGCGGTTCGGGCACGTCTAATCTGTCTCCCGCCGAACTGCTGTCGTCTTCCGGAGAGTATTCTGACGCGTCCTGTTCCACTTCCGATGTAGGTAAGTCCTGGAATTAGATAGATAGTAAATAAATAAATCAATATTGCTGGACATGTCATACAGCGCTATCTAGCCCCAATCTAAGCAGAGCTTGTGCTATGGGATTCATATCTAATATATAAAATTCTCGTGTCACAGTTTTCGTTGCCATACTCCTCCGAAACGGCTTGACCGATTTTGATGAAATTTTTTGTGCTTATCCGGTATCTATGAGAGTCGGCCAACATCTATTTTTCATCCCCCTAAATGTTAGGGGTAGTCCACCCCTAATTTTTTTTTTTTATTTTTTAGACAAAGTTTTTAATTTATATTTTTTTATCTAATATATAAAATTCTCGTGTCACAGTTTTCGTTGCCATACTCCTCCGAAACGGCTTGACCGATTTTGATGAAATTTTTTGTGCTTATCCGGTATCTATGAGAATCGGCCAACATCTATTTTTCATCCCCCTAAATGTTAGGGGTAGTCCACCCCTAAATTTTTTTTTTTTATTTTTTAGACAAAATTTTTAATTTATATTTTTTTATGATACAACATACAAAAATACATACAATCCTCAATTTTCACCCTTCTACGATCAACCCTTATTTTTTAATAGCCATTTTAGTAATTTAATCATTTTTCAACCCGATTTATAAGGCAAAACAACGTTTGCCGAGTCAGCTAGTAACTTATAGATTAGTTATATACTTTTTTGTAAATATTTACTTATCATATATAGAAAAACATCCAGACCCGGAACAAATATCTGTAGATCATGCAAACATTTGTTCGGCGGCGGGAATCGAACCCGCTATCTCCTGCGGCTCAGCCGGCTATTCACCCACTGCATCACATTATTTATGTACAAATCCTAATATGTATGTATTTAAGGTTATTTTTTTTCTATTAAGTATATTCTTTTTACACCTCGGCAAATCTTCCATTGAGCAAGAATCCTCTCGATCCAAAGGTTGTCTGAAAGAAATTCTAAGCGATAAGATCGCCCATTGTACCATTTGCTTTGTGTTTTCTATTTTGTTTGTGATTTTTTGTTTATATGGTGTACATTAAAGTATTTTTTTTATTAATTCATTCATTCACACTAAAATTAAAAAACAATATTAGAACAATTTTGTGTATTGTATTTTTAATTTTGTTGGTGTGCAATAAAGAGTATACTATTCTATTATATAAAATACAATACATTTATTAGAAAGGTGAAATAAAACCAAGAGCAGCGATAACGCCACGATACATATAAGAAAATGAGAACTCAGCTTTGTAGTGCAGAGGGCCATCTACCACAAAAAAATAAAACAACTGTTTAGCGCGTGTTTAAAAAAATCCTATACAAAAATTGGTAAGTAAATATTTAAACACGCGTTGAACAGTTGTTTAACTTTTTTGTGTTATCAAGGATACTGTCTTAAGGTGTACCGTTTACAAAATGACCTTGCAATGCGATATTGTCAATTCGATAATGATACGAGAAGATAAAAGGTTGATTGATAAAGTTTGGTGAACGAAGTTTAACTTGATACAGTAAGAATTTAAGAAAAGAATAGCTGCACTAATATTGTTTATGACTTAGTAAGCCACAAAAATACAGGATTTGATGAAAACATCAAATGCTATTAAAATGCATATTTAATTGTCGAACTAAATGTGGCAATATAATTCAATGAAAAAAACAAAGTATTAAATGGTTTGATTTTACCAACGAGCGATGCTAATTGAAATTTGCTGAGTAATAAAAATAAAGAAGTAAACAAAGCGAGCCACCTAAAACCTCTGATAATATATGTAACGATTCAACCATTTTATTGTAATTTTCTTGCTTAGTAGATACCTGCGTCTTGTTAGGTGTGACTAGTTCGGGCGCACGCGCCGCCTTCCATACGTGCATCATGAGCTTGTAGGTAGAATCGCGGGAGAGCAGCGAGCCGAAAACATGTCGCTCGTCACGTGTGCAAACCCCGACTGCGTTCGGGATTATACGGGCAACCTTTTCTTTTGTTATCCTTAGCACTGATGTTGTTGGAATTAGTAGCTGGAAAAATAAAAAAAAAACATTTAGAACAAAAAATACATGAAACTTAGCTTCTTACATGTAACACTGTACACTAAAAAAACGTTGATACACAAATTATTTTTCCACTGGGTTTTAGTATTATCGACCAGTAGATTTTTTTCTAGTAGTAGAACTAGCCACAAACCTACACAAACAGTCAAACTAACTAAAATAAAAAATAACAAAAATTACAAAAAAAAAAATAAGTTAAACACACAAATATGAAACCCAAATATGTAAACCTGTTCTTTGCAAACTGTTAACCACCGTAGCAAATATGATACGACTAATATTGAAACAAGAATTAGCAATGGTAGTCGACTAGCAAAGTAGTTAATCTAGTTCGCAAATCACAAATCTATTTGTAGAAGACCTTTTTAGGTAGCACTTTGTTTCTAATTGGCTGTGATTATAATCTTTTCTGATTGGTTTGGACATAAACTGGTGGCGCCATAGTTTCCCAAAAATTCCGACTAGTTGATACAACACTCCATTAGTAGATTTGACCGATATGACCTCCGATCTAGCTGAGATCTTTTGCTCAATAATCTAGAACTAATAATATAAATTCTATAGTAACTTTGTATCTCCGTATATATATATATATATATGTTTGTTGTTTTTTCACAACTAAACGGCTGAACCGATTTCGTGTTTGGTATTTATGTATAGATAAATATTAATATTCAGTAAGATCTTCTTACATAGTAATTTTAAAAGAGAGATAGATTATGACCTGGTTTTTTTTTGAGACATAAGCTACTTTTTATTAACAAATCACGCGTTTGAAGCCGCCGGCGGTAGGCAGTAGGATCATAAAATAGTAGATTATTAAACGAGGGGATAAAGCAGTGTCTTGCGTCACGTAACGAAGGATTCTAGAGTTAACTCACGAGTGGAGCGAGGGTTCAAACTTTAATACAGATGAGGTTCCAAATTCAAATCACATTATGCCCGCGAGGGCATAATTCAGTACAACTTTACCCCCGGCTCAGCCGTAGGGATTTAATCACCTGCTTTCAGTGAGTTTTACACGACATATTATTGGCATTGTCGAGCACGTGGTGTGAAAAGATTATTTATGTATCTCACGTTGCCGACCCTTTAAAATGTTTACCCTTTCTGAAGAGCCTCCTTATTCTTGGGCTTTAAATACAGACCTCAGAGAACCAAAGGTTTTACCATTTCCGTATGGTTGTGCCAAACTACGCTTTAAATAATTATAATTTAAGGTGGTATTACACATTCCAACACTGCGTGCTGCAACATAATTTCTACTTAGACTTATTAACACGCGCCTAATGAACCAGTTACGGTGTTCTAAATGTATGTGAAATCGTTTTACGTGTTCATTTATTAAGCCTAGGGTTTGGTAATAAAATAAGACTAACTTTAACTAGCATATAATAATCTCGAAATGATGTCTGTTAATTAAAAACTAGGTGACCCAGATTTCAAAATAAAATTTAGCCTATAATGGTTCATACAACAATATCATACAAAAAACACTTTCAGTTTTCTAAATTTTCATATTTTCCGGGCTACTTTTTCAATTTATTTGCTCTTTTAACCTTATTCAGACTATGAATACATTCAAAAAAATAGCCAAAGCTGTCTACCTGATCTTAAGTGACGCGCTTAACAACGAACCACATGCAATTTTTATTTATAACTAGCTTCCGCCGGCGGCTTCGCACGCGTTGCTTGTCAATATAAAGGAACCTATGTTTGAATCCAAGTCGTAATCTATTAACACACCAAATTTCATCGAAATCGGCTCAGCCGTTACGACGTGATTGAGTAACTAAGAAACATCCAAAAAAGGTATATTAAGTTACCATTTACCTTACTCATCAAAGTTTACGTATTCTAAAAATATATTCTAACTTTTGTTAGAATAGTTAGCAATGTTATTCTTTTACTATGGCCAACTTTGGTGTTGGGAGTCAATAGGTTACCCGAAGACTTCCGGGAGAGGTTAACTAGTAGTTTGCCCCAAACTGAAATTTCGCGATGTTCCGGTATGTATGTTTGTTTAATTGAAACAATAATTTACTACGCATAATCAATTCTTTTCGCATACCCCTTAACAAACCATAGTTATAATTAAAACAGGCAGTGGCAAAAGTTAATCTATTAAGTTATTTAAACCTTAATAATTTAGTGGAAAATAATTTTTTAACAACGATGTTATTAAATTGCATGCACGTTATCATGCAGATTCTTGTTATAAAAACAGTGGTCTCAAGTGGCCAGTTGTTTAGGTGAATCACATATGTTCCTATATCTATACTTTATAATCATAATGATTTATTGCCAGAAAACAGGTTATACAGAAAGATGTCACATTTAATTTAAATTAGTTTCACTATACTCTACCCCACTCAGGGGCGTGCAATAAGCTTGTAAAGCTTTCATATTTGTTTTCTTATAAAGATATTATTAGTAACATTGCACTATATATGTCAAAAAACATTTAGTATTGAATTATAATTATTCTCTGTCAAATTAATTATGTCATTATTTATTAAAGTATTATTCTAATGTATCTATCTAAAAGCCATAATTTTAATTTGTGCCTAAATTTAAAAAGTGGCAGTTCTTGAATGTCCTTTGGTAAATTATTAAATATTTTTACAGCCACATTCTTTTTATAAATATCAAGTTTGCAATGTGGTAGATAAAGTCTATTATGATGCCTTTGCATTTTGTCAGTGTTTTAGAAGTCGTTCTGAATTTTCTTTAACTAAGTTACATATACCATTTATATACACACAGGCAATAGGCGTGATTTTATGTTCCTTAAAAATAGGACGACAGCTTTCAGTAAACTAGGCTCCACATAATAACTTTTATTAACAAGTAACTTTTTAACAAAAATATAACCGACTTAACCAAACTACTGAACTGATTTTGATGAAATTTCTATATACTTTCAAATAAAAAAATAATTTTCCAATTCAGTTGATAAATCACAGAGTTCCGAGGTAAAAACTTAAAACCGAATTGCGTCCTTATAAAATTTGAGGGCTGTCTTCGATTTTTTTGGGATCCCGTCATCGGATCCTGACTTGGTGCCAATGGGATCACCTAGGAAGTATATACCCTATTAAATAAAAAAATAATTTCTCGAATCGATTCCGGCGTCTTCGAGTAATCGGGGAAAATACATTAAAAAAAGATTTCGACGAATTAAGAACCTCTTCCTTTTTTGAGGTCCGTTAAAAAGAGTTATTTAAAGTTTGTTATTTGTAGAGGGTAATCTCAGATACTACTGAACCGAATCTGAAAATTATTTTACTGATAGAAAGCAACATTAAGCTAGGTTATTAATAACATAATGATAAAAATCAGCGCGAAACCAGAATTCACTTTAATACTTAGGTCTACGGTCCCTTGGAGCTGTAAAATAATCTACCTTATGAGTCAACTCAATCAAAAATAAATACGGCCATTTATGCCGACATATTTTTTAATAAATTAAAACCCTTTGACCTAGGATCATGAAATTTGGAAAAAAGCAACGGCTGGAAATCCGAAAATCGTTAATTTGTAATTGATGATATATAAAAAATGAGGAACCCTCAGTGCGCGAGTCAGACTTCCGGTTTTGGGTACGTCTTATCACTTGAAGCAATTGTTTAAAGCCTCAACTTGTTATTAAGTTAAGTCGCTAACCGTGCAGTGTTGCAATCACAACCTAAGCTGCTTACCTTGGTCACATATCCGAAGACGTTGGAATAGAAAGCGAAATAGTTTTTGGTTATATAGAGATGGCCTTGGAGTAGAAGATCACCCACCAACGCGCAGGAGTAATCTGAAACGGAAAAAATATATGATTTAGTCGAAAGAGATAAAGAGCGAAAGGAGATGAAAGAAAACGAGAAGAAATGGGCGGTTGTCCCTAATCGCTGTTAGACATACTCGTACCGTATTTGAAATTATACTTTATCTAAGATTTTTTCTTGATATTATGCATCAAAATTTAATTAAATAATGATGATATAACATTAGTAATGGATTCAGTCCAAAATACCAAAATTGTAACAACGAACAATAGTAGATAAGTATTCAAAATATAAACTATTACATAAGCTTTCTAAAGTATTTCAATATCGAGTTTATTATAAACTCAAACTCGGGCCCTATTAACCTATAGTCTATTCAAATTACACCAATCAATATTCAGTATAAAAGTTATGGAGATAAAACTTAAATCTCATTTCCATTTTATGTAGGGTTTGACCGCAATTTAGTAAGATTTACTTATAAGCCGTTCTAATTTATACGCATATATAGGTAGGTGACTGGAAACCGTATAAATAAACGGACAGTAATTAAACACCCTAATGTTATATTTACACCTGTCGAGTAGTTCGGCCGAATTTCACGACTTGCAAGAGTTGCAAGTGTCTTTCTGAGAAAGAGAAAGCAGTAAGTAATATGTCGAATCGCTGTCATAAAAACGGTTTGATTGGATATAATTTGATAAAAACAAAGATAACAGTCGAAGATATTATTACTTTCAAAGAGTAGTTTTTTTTTTCGAGTTTATGATGTTTTGATTGGAGTTATACTTTGAGTACCTATTTCACGACGACGAACTTTAATTGACGGATAAAAATCATTCTCTGTTTTTCTGTTTTCGTGTCAAAACAAAAGACTTATATATTTGTTACTAAGAGATGGTGTTACTAATATATAGATAGTGTTACTAAGAGATGGTGAAATAGGCACTTACTCTCATATTACCTTTGATTATTCTAATCGGTTAGAATGGACGTCAGGCGATGGACTACGGTGGTGAGGGAATAATATGGGGCCCAAGAGATACGTGTTGACCAAAAAGCAGACCATCACCACCAGCTCGATGGTTGTACGACATCTTTGGCGTGCTGACCATTCATTCACTAATGTTTGAAGACAGCGCAGGTCTGGTGAGTGGGGTCATAGAGAGGCCAGCAGTAGATCTATTAGATAGAAACTCTTCCGTTTCGTTCCACTAATCTAACCTGTCGCGGATCCATCTTCCAGCAATTAACGAGCTAGCTACTAGCCAGCTCACTATCTACTCGCCAGAATTCAACGGAGCATATCAATATCCCGTAGTTTAATCCCATTCAGTGGCACTGACCTAGTTCAGTATGCGCGGTTTATTTTTGTCGCATATGGTGTCACATATTACGCCATGACCTGGCAGCTACATAAAAAACAAAACATTATTGATGACTCAAGCCCTTGGTTCGTTGGCTTAGTTGGTTATTGCACCCAAGTACTCATCGTTTTTAAGATAGCCCTCGTCTGTTTTTCTGAACAATCTGGAATCTGGGCACCACGGCCAGTCCTAACTTTATGTGTAAAACTAGCATTTATTAGCTCCTTGGCCTCCGTTTTCTAGAGCTATACTGAGCGTGACTCTAGATGAAACCGTAGATATTTTAACAGTTATGTTCAATAACTATCAAATTGCTCATATCAGTTAGTTCAGGACGAGCTTTAGAACTGGGTGTTTGGTAATATACTGACGATATTCATTCGAAGTGTCGGTTTCTCAACATATAAAAAAAGACTTCTCGAAAAAAAGTACTAGTTATATTATCAAATTTTAAAGAAAATCGACTAAGTTTAGGTGATTAATTCGATATAAAACTTACTGCCTACTCTTGCAATCGACAACTAAAAATAAAGGCCGATTTGATATCTCTTTCGGAAATGGCTGCGGGTTTTGGGTTAGAAAGAGACAACTCGAGACGTCACCAATACAGTATCTGTGGTTAGATGGGCAAGCATTATGCAATAGCACAACATAAGTTTAATAAAGTGTTTCTTTTTACATGCCAAAATAAATTTCACATTTCTATGGTAAACAAATTTATTTATTATGCTCATCAAAATACTTTACCCCTTTCATTTTTGTGCGTATATTTATCAAACACCCTATACATTTAAAGACCTGTGTTATTTACTGTTTAGTTAGCTCTGAACGTTTAGACAGTGAATTAATAATTCTTTCGTATAAAGGCTGAATACGCAGGGAAGATGGTATGGGTACTACTGGCCAAGCCCACACCATCTCAAATTCTGGCAGCTGCATTCACCCAGCTAATTCTGCAAGTTGCATATTACCACCTGACGCTGAATCAATTATCTTTGATTGATACCCAGTTGTAAAGATCTTAGTTTATTTGCATGAAAGTGTGATAAATGTACTGGTTCTTTGATCAATACCAGGACTATATTTCAACATGGTCAATGACCAAGAAAGAGCCAATTACGACTGACAGTTCAGTTTTGATTTATAAAGACGTAAAAACATATGAATAGAGACTTAACATGGTACGAGTACGTATACGCCTCCGAGTCAGAGACCTTGACAAGCTATTACACAACAGTTGAATGAACTAGAATTTAGTGTATCTTGATCTAGGGCGCAAAGATTGTAAGAATTTAAAACCACAATGAGTTACATTAAGGCCATTGAAGAAGGAAATTTATCTTGTTTTAATGGGAAAACCCAACAGCAACCTTGAACTCGTCTTATATCCTTTTGCGATAAAGGAAAATATACAATGGAGCGAGCATGATATCTGGCATCTTTTGTCGGTTGACTGGAGACACGACATCTCTTTATTTCCCTAACAAAACGATATGTTGTATCCCTCTGAGCAACAGCAAATACTTTTCCATAGGCTGAAGTTCATCTTTCTATCATAACATTTTTTATTTTGCCCGTTCTTTAATATTTTACTTCTTCTTTTTACCTTTGTAATTTTATTCTTTTTGACTTTTGTAAATTTATTGCTTGACGTCACAATCATTATAACGTCGATTCCAGTTTTTTACTTTAGTTTTGACTTATCTTATTCGTATACTTTGCTGATAATCAATTGTTTTCAATTAATGAATTGCTCAGAAATTACGTAAGTTCGTTTATAAGCCTGCTCTGATGAAGTAATTAAAACCACAGACGATGATACATATTGATTTCATCTGCAGATCTCCCCTTGTGGTCAGGTTATTACCTTGCACTGATTTTTACCAGAAATTATACACCTTGGTTAATAGATTTTGTGGGTTGTGTAGCTATGGTTATCCGACAGAATAAGTTGTGATCTCTCTCACTTTGATACCGGATTGCCTTGCATATCTCGTTATTTACTCTAAATCTTAAGTTAAGAATTCTGTTTCAACCAAATATCTTTTCAACGGGATAGCGGTAGTAAATCACAATCGTAAATATTGAATAGTACATGGCTAAATCATCTGTTGAGATGGATCGGTCATGCGTATTAAACTATAAACTGTGAGGAACTTCTTTAGACGCCATTGCATTTATGAACTAAAATCAATCAGCATGGTAACTTTGTTATCCCATACTACTAAGTACTAAGTTTCCACTAGGAAACGATGATGTTAAACAATAATACGTATTTAAAATAATGTGGATTTTCTACCCGAATGCAAGATACGATTAAAGTCCAGGATCACCAATAGAATCCATCAAAGTTGACCTTATTCAAGTTTAAAAACTGATAAATCTTGGATCGACGCCGACGTTGGAAACAACAGATAATCAAATGCCCGTTTCACAATCACACTAATATTATAAATGTGAAAGTTTAGATGTTTGTTTGTTTATAACACAACAACGTCGTAACGGCTAAACCGATTTAAATAAAATTTGGTGTAGACGTAGATTATTACCTGGATTACCACATAGGCTACCTTTTATCCCATAAATCAGTTCCCATGGGATAAAAGTTCCCGTCAAGTTGCAAGAGCGAGTTTAGCTTTATTTCTAGGTTACCTACACATTTAGGAGTGTAACGCGTACGAAGTCGCGGGCAACAACTAGTAGTAACATAGACTAGAAAAAGGCTTACTAAAGACAGTTAGTAATTAACGGTTCTTACTTACAATTGAGCACTTTCTCCTCAGGCCCGACTTGGGGGAAGTGCCTCTGGAATTTCTTCTGGCGAGACTTGCTGGGCTGTTTGCCCTCCGCCGTGTCGCCATTGCCGTTAGCTGGCCCCGTCGCTCGAACCGAAAGAGCCGACCCGGACAGTGGTTTGATGGCTTGTCTGGGGAAGAGGGAAAATAAGGTTGTTAATCCGCAATACAATACAATGCCATGCTTTAGTTGTGGAGGTAGCATCAGCCCCGGTTCTAGAATTTTTCCTAACAGTGGCAGAAACTTGATGTTGCGCCCCCTCTGCTCCAGCGTGCAGCAATGAACAGCCAGGTGAACTATGTAGGTGGACCACGGGCAGGGAGTGGAATAATTGATAATACGATGTGTGCTGGATGCCAAGAGATTTTTGAATCAAGTTTTTTTTGTATCAAAAATATTTTTATTGAATCGTTTGGCGCCCCCTGAAATTGCCGCCTGGGGCAGGTGCCCCGGTTTGCCCGAGATCCGGGGCTGGGTAGCATGAGAGGTCGAACAATCACAGTATGGTCGTAGGCAAAGATTGAAAGAATCTTGAAATCTCAAATTTAATTTTTAGATTTTAAACTTCAACAATTTTTGGCCGTAGTCGATCTTGACTACTGCCAAAAATTGTTGAAGTTTTAAATTTTAATATCCCAAGACCTAAAAGTGAAACCCAAACCAATCAACCGTCAATTCTTAGACGCGCTTTATAGTCAAATATTTTTCATTAAAATCACAAGGATCACTTTGAAATGTCAATTTTACTGTCTGTTCCTTCGCGACCAAGCCAGGAAAGAAAGGCAAGAAACAAGGCTGGTTGTTTTTTTTATTATCTTTTTATATATTCTTTCCATATACATAACAATACAGAAAATAAATTACGTCTAAATTTCATTTAAAAAAAACATTTTGAACGAGTTGGAGCAATTTCAATCCCAAGCTTCTCTATCATCGAAATAATTCGATATTTTATAGTAGGCTTTTTTATAAAGATTTTGTTTAATTACGTTTTTAAATTTGTTAATTGTCAATTTTTGTACATCCCTCGGGAATTGGTTATAAAAGCGTACACCTTGCCCTTTAAACGATTTACTAACTTTATGGAGTCTACAAGTGGCAACAGCGAGTTTATCTATGAAATACCTCATGTTGTATGGAAGGTGCAAACGAAATAGACAAATTACTTTTCCGCACATTACATTGAATGTCATTGACTATTTTTAAAAAAACTTAAGATACTCAAAGTTCATACTAAAAGACAATTAAACAAGAAAGAATAGACAAAATTCGGACAATACAAGTTAACAGTACCTAAACAATATATACACCAAAAAATCGACAAAAATTTGGAAAGTACTATAGATTAATAAACCTGTTTTTATACTATCATATTTTCCCATTATAGTCAGATTTCTACTGTGACGTAGGTACATATTTTAATAATGATATCATTGTAGGTAAGTATTTAAGTATTACTTAGTAATTAATAAGCTCCAAACGTGATGATTACAAGTTATACCACAAAAGTAGTTATACGCTACATTGGCGGTATCATAAATACCTATACAGATGATATTACGTTAACTGGTGATAGTAACTTAGTTGTAGTGACCTACCAACTATTATCAAGTCAAGTTATTGATTACTTTAGCATACAACAGTTCAGGGACTAACAAACATAGGTACCTCTATATGAATACGTTCATTAATATTACCTATTTTGATCTAGACCTGCTATATATTCATACGGGTTGGAACTAGTTTTTTTTTTAATCGAATATGAAAAGATGATTATTATGGGCCCTTATATTTCATTTCAAGACCAAATTCCAAAATTTAAAAATTACTAGGTCAAGTAGATTATAAAACTTATAAAAGAGCTTAATTTATAAATTTCAAACAATTTTTTTTTAATTTCGTATATTTTTGAAATTTTGATGATAAACGTTGAAAAATATACAATTCTTCCGAATAATTGGTAGAAATATATGCAAAAATTAAAGGAAAAATAAAACAAGTCTATAATCGTCTTTTTTTTAAATCTGCTTTGAAACTTTTCTGAGTTCACATAAGTCAAGGTACGAAACCCATTGCGCAAAACACTCACTCACACTTGCCCGATCTTGTTAACTTTATCAGCTTTCTTGATCATGAATCGCAAATCATAAAATGTACCAAGACTAGGGTTGCCATACGTCCGGAATTTTCCGGACATGTCCGGTAATATAGGTCTTTGTCCGGAATGCGGGGGGAATCCTAAACCGTCCGGAATTTCTACAATTTAAGTAGGTAACGAGTAAAATAAATCATAAACTAAACCAAATATTTTTATTACAAATAACTTAACAATTAACATTATTTATATTATTTGTTATTTTGATCATTAATGATATTTATTGGTCCCAGAAATATTCTGCAACACTTCCGAATCTTTAATTATAGTTCTGTACTGAGATTCTGTAGAACATTTCGAAACTCGTTCATTCACATGCACGATGCTAACGACATTAATGTTGCATTTAAAAGAAAGTCAGGAATTTTTATGAAATGTTAGGAATTTACTCCGGAATTACGATTTTTTAATCTGGGAACCCTAACCAAGACCGTCCGTGATGGATTAGTTTGTTAGCAGTAAATTTCACTATTTGAAAGTTACAGTCTATCATAAACATCAGTCATTCGCAGATCTCGCTACAAAGTAACGAAGTGGGCCAATAACAAACACGAAACGAAAAGGCACGAGCTTTAATCTAGTCCAAATAAACATTATAAGTGTCCATTGGCGCACTAAATATTATATCTGAAGACGACGTCCTATTTAAGTGTTTTGGTAAACATAGCCCGGTTTGTTTGTGCCATTTACGATGATGCTACTGTCGGCCGACCGACGGATGTTACAACAACCGGCTGAACTGCACTTTCCAAACAAAGCAAGGAATTATCGAATAGGAAACATTTAGAAAATATGTACTTATCCTTATATATCCTTTTTATTATAAATATCCTTATTGCTGAATAAAGAAGCTTGTGGAATAAATTAAACGGAGGAAACGTGAAAAAATAATAACTTATACCATCAAGAACCTGGTGTCTTGACAAACCTATCACAGGTTAAATTTAAAGACATTACAAATCAATTATGTATGTAACAATTTTTTTATTTTAAATAGTACATAACTTGTTGAAAAAACAACAATTTGCCAAATTAAATGTCGCGAGAAAGGAAAAAATCACATAAAACCGTAATGGGATGTCCATAATGTCGTTTTAATATCAGTTTCATGTCTCACGATTACAATAAAGCAGTTCCGATGTGCACTTTTCATCACCATACTTTCTAAGATAAATACGAAAAAAAATATTAGAAAACGGTAGGTACCTAGAGTACTTACCGGATAATTAGTTTGCAACATTTGAATAACATTATTTAAACATACCAACCAAGGGATGTAAAGTATCTGTAAAAGTTATCAGGGAAGCAATGGTCTGCTTTGTTAGATCCGCTTAGAAACGCGTTCTCTGATGAATCGACCGATTGTATACTACGCGACTAGAGGTTGCGTTGTGCGCGAGCTGCTCGCAGCTCGCGTGTTTTTCTTTTAGTCGAAGAAGTAATTAAAGAGGATATCGAGCTGTTAAAAGCCATCAAAGAGGATATCCATGTGTAAGAAGCAGTCAAAGACGATATCGAAATGGAAGAAGTAATCAAATTAAAGAGGATTTCCAAGTGGAAGCAGCAATTAAAGAGGATATTGAAGTGAAAGAATCAATCAAATAGGATATCGAAGCAGCAGAAACAATCAAAGAGGAAATTAAAGTTGAGTAAGCAATCAAAGAGGATACCGAGGTGGTAAGAGCATTCTAAGAGGATGACGTAGTAAAAAAAGCAATCAAAGACGATATCGAAGTGGAAGAAACAGTCCAAAACGATATCGAAGTGGAAGAAGCAATCAAAGAGGATATTGAAGTGAAAGAAGCAATCAAATAGGATATCGAAGTAGCAGAAACAATCAAAGAGGAAATTAAAGTTGAGTAAGCAATCAAAGAGGATACCGAGGTGGTAGAAGCGTTCTAAGAGGATGACGAAGTGAAAAAAGCAATCAGACGATATCGAAGTGGAAGAAACAGTCAAAAATGATATCGAAGTGGAAGAAGCAATCAAAGAGGATATTGACGTGAAATAAGCAATCAAATAGGATATCGAAGTAGCAGAAACAATCAAAGAGGAAATTAAAGTTGAGTAAGCAATCAAAGAGGATACCGAGGTGGTAGAAGCGTTCTAAGAGGATGACGAAGTGAAAAAAGCAATCAAAGACGATATCGAAGTGGAAGAAACAGTCAATGACGATATCAAAGTGGAAGAAGCAATCAAAGAGGATATCGAAGTGGAAGAAGCAATCAAAGAGGATATCGAAGTGGAAGAAGCAATCAAAGAGGGTTTCGAAGTGGAAGAAGCCATCACAGAGGATATCAAAGTGAAAATGCCATCAAAAACGATACCGAAGATGAAGACGCAATCAAAGAGAATATTGCAGTGCAAGAAGCAATCAAAAGGAAATCGAAGATGATATCGAATTGGTAGAAGCAATAAAAGAGGATATCAAAGTGGAAGAAGCAATCAAAGAGGATATCGAGCTGTTTAAAGTTATCGAAGAGGATATCCAGGAGAAGCGTTCTAAGAGGATGACGAAGTGAAAAAAGCAGTCAAAGACGATCGAAATGGAAGAAGCCATCAAATCAAAGCGCATATCCAAGTGGAAGCAGCAATCAAAGATGATATCGAAGTGGAAGAAGCAATCAAAGAGGATATTGAAGTGAAAGAAGCAATCAAATAGGATATCGAAGTAGCAGAAACAATTAAAGAGGAAATTGAAATTGAGTAAAAGACGTCGAGGACAAGGATAAAAATAAAAAACGGTTTCACCAAAAACTTATACTAATATTTTGTAAAAGTTTCCTCGAGCTATCTCTTCCCGTTTAAAAGATACGAGCGATTTAAGTTTTATATGAAACCCCATAATTCTGTGGAGTGGAAATTGAAGTAAAAGAAGCAATTGAAGAAGACATATAAGTAGAAAAAGACATTAAAAAGGATATCAAAGTGGAAGAAGCTACAATAGAGGATATCGAGGTGAAAGAAGCATTCAAGGAGGAAGAACAAGTGAGAGAAGCATTCAAAAAGGATGCCAAGAGCAATGATGGTAATAAAAAAACTATTCGACCAAAAATTTGAACCAATATTTTGTAAAAGTTTGCTAGGCGTAACTGTTCCCGTTTAGAAGATACGAGCGATTTAAGATTTGTATTTGTACCCATAATTATGTAGAGTGGAAATTGTAGTAAAAGAAGCAATTAAGAAAATATATAAGTAGAAAAAGCAATTAAAAAGGATATCAAAGTGGAAGAAGCAAAAATAGAGGATATCGAGGTGAATGAAGCATTCAAAAAGGATGACAAGATGGTAATAAAAAAAATATTCGACTAAAAATTTGTACCAATATTTTGTAAAAGTTTGCTAGGCGTAACTGTTCCCGTTTAGAAGATACGAGCGATTTAAGATTTGTATTTGTACCCATAATTTTGTAGAGTGGAAATTGTAGTAAAAGAAGCAATTAAGAAAATATATAAGTAGAAAAAGCAATTAAAAAGGATATCAAAGTGGAAGAAGCAAAAATAGAGGATATGGAGGTGAAAGAAGCATTCAAAAAGGATTTCAAGATCAATGATGGTAATGAAAAAAATATTCGACCAAAAATTTGTACCAATATTTTGTAAAAGTTTGCTAGGCGTAACTGTTCCCGTTTAGAAGATACGAGCGATTTAAGATTTGTATTAAAACCCATAATTTTGTAGAGTGGGAATTGAAGTAAAAGAAGCAATTGAAGAAAATATATAAGTAGAATAAAGCAATTAAAAAGGATATCAAAGTGGAAGAAGCAAAAATAGAGGATATCGAGGTGAAAGAAGCATTTAAAGTGGAAGACGAAGTAAGAACGGCATTCAAAACGGATGTCAAGGGCAATGATGGTATTAAAAAAACTATTCCACCAAAAATTTGTACCAATATTTTGTAAAAGTTTGCTAGGCGTAACTGTTCCCGTTTAGAAGATACGAGCGATTTAAGATTTGTATTAAAACCCATAATTTTGTAGAGTAGGAATTGAAGTAAAAGAAGCAATTGAAGAAAACATATAAGTAGAAAAAGCAATTAAAAAGGATATCAAAGTGGAAGAAGCAAAAATAGAGGATATCGAGGTGAAAGAAGCATTCAAAGCGGAAGACGAAGTAAGAGAAGCATTCAAAAAGGATCTCAAGGGCAATGATGGTATTAAAAAAACTATTCCACCAAAAATTATTACCAATATTTTGTAAAAGTTTGCTGGGGGTAACTTTTCCCGTTTAGAAGATACGAGCGATTTAAGATTTGTATTTAAACCCATAATTTTGTAGAGTCGATATTGAAGTAAGAGACGTAATTGAAGAAAATATAAAAATAGAAAAAACAATTCAAAAGTATATTGAAGTAAAAATGCCATCAAAGAGGATTTCGAAGTTATAGAAACAATTAAAGAGGATATCAATGTGGAAGAAACATTCGAAAACGAAAAGGAAGTGAGAGAAGAATTCATAATGATGGCAAGGGCTATGATGACCGTAAAATAACGATTCCACCAAAAATTTGTGCTACAAAAAAAATTGATTTTCCAAAATGATCACAGTGGATGTTGCATAATAAAAAAAAATTGACGTTCCAAAATGATCATGTGGATGAGGCATAATTTAAAAAAAATTATGTTCCAAAATGATCACAGTGGATGATGCATAATAAAAAAAAAATTGACGTTCCAAAGTGATCATTGTGGATGAGGCGTTATTAAAAAAATGATGTACCAAAATGATCACAGTGGATGTTGCATAAAAAAAAAATTGACGTTCCAAAGTGATCATTATGGATGAGGCATAATTTAAAAAAATGATGTACCAAAATGATCACAGTGGATGTTGCATGATAAAAAAAAATTGACGTTCCAAAATGATCATTGTGGATGAGGCATAATTAAAAAAAAATTGATTTTCCAAAATGATCACAAAGGATTTTGCATAGTAAAAAAAAATTGACGTTCCTAAATGATCATTGTGGATGAGGCATAATTAAAAAAAATGATATTCCAAAATGATCACAGTGGATGATGCATAATAAAAAAATAAAAAATAATTGACGTTCCAAAGTGATCATTGTGGATGAGGCGTAATTAAAAAAATGATGTACCAAAATGATCACAGTGGATGTTGCATAATAAAAATAAAAAAAAATTGACGTTCCAAAATGATCATTGCGGATGAGGCATAATTAAAAAAATTGATGTTCCAAAATTATCACAGTGGATGTTGCATAATAAAAAAAAGAAATTGAAGTTCCAAAATGATCATTGTGGATGAGGCATAATTTAAAAAAAAATGATTTTCCAAAATGATCACAAAGGATTTTACATAATAAAAAAAATGACGTTCCAAAAGTGATCATTGTGGATGAGGCATAATTTAAAACAAAATGATGTTCCAAAATGATCACAAAGGATTTTGCATAGTAAAAAAAAAAATTTACGTTCCAAAAGTGATCATTGTGGATGAGGCATAATTTAAAAAAATTGTTTTTCCAAAATGATCACAGTGGATGATGTATTATAAAAAAATAAAAAATAATTGACGTTCCAAAGTGATCATTGTGGATGAGGCGTAATTAAAAAAATTATGTACCAAAATAATCACAGTGGATGTTGCATAATAAAAAAAATAAAAAATAATTGACGTTCCAAAGTGATCATTGTGGATGAGGCATAATTAAAAAAAATGATGTACCAAAATGATCACAGTGGATGATGCATAATAAAAAAATAAAAAATAATTGAACTTTCAAAGTGATCATTGTGGATGAGGCGTAATTAAAAAAATGATGTACCAAAATGATCACAGTGGATGTTGCATAATAAAAAAAAAAAATGACGTTTCAAAGTGATCATTGTGGATGAGGCATAATTGAAAAAAAAATGATGTTACAAAATGATCACAGTGGATGATGCATAATAAAAAAAAAAAAATTGACGTTTCAAAGTGATCATTGTGGATGAGGCATAATTAAAAAAATGATGTACCAAAATGATCACAGTGGATGTTGCATAATAAAAAAAAAATGACGTTTCAAAGTGATCATTGTGGATGAGGCATAATTAAAAAAATGTGGATGTTCCAAAATGATTACAGTGGATGTTGCATAATAAAAAAAAATTGACGTTCCAAAATGATCATGTGGATGAGGCATAATTTTAAAAAAATGATGTTCCAAAATGATCACAGTGGATGATGCATAATAAAAAAAAATTGACGTTCCAAAGTGATCATTGTGGATGAGGCGTATTTAAACAAATGATGTACCAAAATGATCACAGTGGATGTTGCATAATACAAAAAAATAATAATAATTGACGTTCCAAAGTGATCATTGTGGATGAGGCATAATTAAAAAAAATGATGTTCCAAAATGATCACAGTGGATGATGCATAATAAAAAAAAAATTGACGTTCCAAAGTGATCATTGTGGATGAGGCATAATTAAGCAGTGGATGTTGCATAATACAAAAAAAAATAATAATAATTGACGTTCCAAAGTGATCATTGTGGATGAGGCATAATTAAAAAACATGATGTTCCAAAATGATCACAGTGGATGTTGCATAATAAAAAAAAAAAAAAATTGACGTTCCAAAGTGATCATTGTGGATGAGGCGTAATTAAAAAAATGATGTACCAAAATGATCACAGTGGATGTTGCATAATAAAAAAAATAATAATAATTGACGTTCCAAAGTGATCATTGTGGATGAGGCATAATTAAAAAAAATGATGTACCAAAATATCACAGTGGATGTTGCATAATAAAAAAAAAAAAAATTGACGTTCCAAAGTGATCATTGTGGATAAGGCATAATTAAAAAAAAATTGGTGTTCCAAAATAATCACAAAGGATTTTGCATAATAAAAAAAAAAATTGACGTTCCAAAAGTGATCATTGTGGATGAGGCATAATTAAAAAAAAAAATTGTTGTTCCAAAATAAACATGATGAACGTTGCATACTAAAAAAAAAAAAAATTGGATGTTCCAAAATGATGATGATGACCTTTGCAAAAACTATGAAAGTTGTCTCATGCCCCTCCACCACCATTATATAGAATCAAGCAAATTTACAGTAATTTTATAGTACACACAAGCCGTGGGCTCCCTACAAAAACAGTATGAAAATTACGGCAAACGAAATATACGGTTTACGGTATTCATACAGAAATATTTTGTAGGGGACAATTTTTTTTTTGTATGAAAGACAATTTTTTTTTAATGAAACCGGATATAAAAAAATGTCCTCTGCAACATTAGTTTTTGCACCAACGCTGTAAGACCTATACTTTCCGAGATACGAGGTGGATGGGAGCGAATGGGGGACAAAAGGGGGACTTTAGGATTTATTCCCAACTCATCGGAACTCACTCTATACGATCCCACCAAACATTTTCACCCTACGAGGTGGCATCTGGGAGAACAAACATGTCAATGAGTCAGTCAGTCAGTGAGTGGTAATCGAGCTTTATATAATATAACTAGAGGTTGCGTTGTGCGCGAGCTGCTCGCAGCTCGCGTGTTTTTCTTTTAGTCGAAGAAGTAATTAAAGAGGATATCGAGCTGTTAAAAGCCATCAAAGAGGATATCCATGTGTAAGAAGCAGTCAAAGACGATATCGAACTGGAAGAAGCAATCAAATCAAAGAGGATTTCCAAGTGGGAGCAGCAATTAAAGAGGATATTGAAGTGAAAGGAGCAATCAAATAGGATATCGAAGTAGCAGAAACAATCAAAGAGGAAATTAAAGTTGAGTAAGCAATCAAAGAGGATACCGAGGTGGTAGAAGCGTTCTAAGAGGATGACGAAGTAAAAAAAGCAATCAAAGACGATATCGAAGTGGAAGAAACAGTCAAAGACGATATCGAAGTGGAAGAAGCAATCAAAGAGGATATCGAAGTGGAAGAAGCAATCAAGAGGATATCGAAGTAGAAGAAGCAATCAAAGAGGGTATCGAAGTGGAAGAAGCCATCACAGAGGATATCGAAGTGAAAATGCTGTCAAAGCCGATATCGAAGACCAAGACGCAATCAAAGAGAATATTGCAGTGCAAGAAGCAATCAAAAAGAAATTGAAGATGACATCGAAGTGGAAGGAGTAATCAAAGAGGATATTGAAGTGGAAGAAGCAATCAAATAGGATATCGAAGTAGGAAAAACAATCTAAGAGGAAATTGAAGTTGACTAAGGAATCAAAGAGGATACCGAGATGGTAGAAGTATTCAAAGAGGATGACGAAGTGAAAAAGCAATCAAAGACGATATCGAAGTGAAACAAATAGTCGAAGACGATATCGAAAAGGAAGAAGCAATCTTAGAGGATATCGAAGTGGAAGAAGCAATCAAAGAAGATATCGAAATGTAAGAAGCCATCACAGAGGATATCGTAGTGAAAATGCTATCAAAAACGATATCGAAGATGAAGACGCAATCAAAGAGAATATTGCAGTGCAAGAAGCAATCAAAAGGAAATCGAAGATGATATCGAATTGGTAGAAGCAATAAAAGAGGATATCAAAGTGGAAGAAGCAAACAAAAAGGATATCGAGCTGTTTAAAGTTATCGAAGAGGATATCCATGTGTAAAAAGCAGTCAAAGACGATCGAAATGGAAGAAGCAATCAAATCAAAGAGGATATCCAAGTGGAAGCAGCAATCAAAGATGATATCGAAGTGGAAGAAGCAATCAAAGAGGATGTTGAAGTGAAAGAAGCAATCAAATAGGATATCGAAGTAGCAGAAACAATTAAAGAGGAAATTGAAATTGAGTAAAAGACGTCGAGGACAATGATAAAAATAAAAAACGGTTTCACCAAAAACTTATACTAATATTTTGTAAAAGTTTCCTAGAGCTATCTCTTCCCGTTTAAAAGATACGAGCGATTTAAGTGTTGTATGAAAACCCATAATTTTGTGGAGTGAAAATTGAAGTAATAGAAGCAATTGAAGTAAACATATAAGTAGAAAAAGCAATTAAAAAGGATATCAAAGTGGAAGAAGCAAAAATAGAGGATATCGAGGTGAAAGAAGCATTTAAAGTGGAAGACGAAGTAAGAGAAGCATTCAAAACGGATGTCAAGGGCAATGATGGTATTAAAAAAACTATTCCACCAAAAATTTGTACCAATATTTTGTAAAAGTTTGCTAGGCGTAACTCTTCCCGTTTAGAAGATACGAGCGATTTAAGATTTGTATTAAAACCCATAATTTTGTAGAGTGGAAATTGTAGTAAAAGAAGCAATTGAAGAAAACATATAAGTAGAAAAAGCAATTAAAAAGGATATCAAAGTGGAAGAAGCAAAAATAGAGAATATCGAGGTGAAAGAAGCATACAAAGCGGAAGACGAAGTAAGAGAAGCATTCAAAAAGGATCTCAAGGGCAATAATGGTATTAAAAAAACTATTCCACCAAAAATTAGTACCAATATTTTGTAAAAGTTTGCTGGGGATAACTCTTCCCGTTTAGAAGATACGAGCGATTTAAAATTTGTATTAAAACCCATAATTTTGTAGAGTCCATATTGAAGTAAGAGAAGTAATTGAAGAAAATAGAAAAATAGAAAAATCAATTCAAAAGTATATTGAAGTAAAAATGCCATCAAAGAGGATTTCGAAGTTATAGAAACAATTAAAGAGGATATCAATGTGGAAGAAACATTCGAAAACGAAAAGGAAGTGAGAGAAGAATTCAAAATGATGGCAAGGGCGATGATGACCGTAAAATAACGATTCCACCAAAAATTTGTGCTACAAAAAAAAATTGATTTTCCAAAATGATCACAGTGGATGTTGCATAATAAAAAAAAATTGACGTTCCAAAATGATCATGTGGATGAGGCATAATTTAAAAAAATGATGTACCAAAATGATCACAGTGGATGTTGCATAATACAAAAAAAATAATAATAATTGACGTTCCAAAGTGATCATTGTGGATGAGGCGTAGTTAAAAAAATGATGTACCAAAATGATCACAGTGGATGTTGCATAATACAAAAAAAATAATAATAATTGACGTTCCAAAGTGATCATTGTGGATGAGGCATAATTAAAAAAATGATGTTCCAAAATGATCACAGTGGATGTTGCATAATAAAAAAAAATAATAATAATTGACGTTCCAAAGTGATCATTGTGGATGAGGCGTAGTTAAAAAAATGATATACTAAAATGATCACAGTGGATGTTGCATAATACAAAAAAAATAATAATAAATCACGTTCCAAAGTGATCATTGTGGATGAGGCATAATTAAAAAAAATGATGTTCCAAAATGATCACAGTGGATGTTGCATAATAAAAAAAAATAATTGACGTTCCAAAGTGATCATTGTGGATGAGGCATAATTAAAAAAAATGATGTACCAAAATGATCACAGTGGATGTTGCATAATACAAAAAAAATAATAATAATTGACGTTCCAAAGTGATCATTTTGGATGAGGCATAATTAAAAAAAATGATGTTCCAAAATGATCACAGTGGATGATGCATAATAAAAAAATAAAAAATAATTGACGTTCCAAAGTGATCATTGTGGATGAGGCGTAATTAAAAAAATGATGTACCAAAATTATCACAGTGGATGTTGCATAATAAAAAAAATAATAATAATTGACGTTCCAAAGTGATCATTGTGGATGAGGCATAATTAAAAAAAATGATGTACCAAAATATCACAGTGGATGTTGCATAATAAAAAAAAAATTGACGTTCCAAAGTGATCATAGTGGATGAGGCATAATTGAAAAAAAAATGATGTTAAAAAATGATCTCAGTGGATGATGCATAATAAAAAAAAAAATTGACGTTCCAAAGTGATCATTGTGGATGAGGCATAATTAAAAAAAATGATGTACCTACCAAAATGATCACAGTGGATGTTGCATAATAAAAAAAAAAAAATTGACGTTCCAAAGTGATCATTGTGGATGAGGCATAATTAAAAAAATGTGGATGTTCCAAAATAAACATGATGAACGTTGCATTCTAAAAAAAAAAAAAAATTGGATGTTCCAAAATGATGATGATGACCATTGCAAAAACTATGAAAGTTATCTCATGTCCCTCCACCACCATTAAATAGAATCAAGCAAATTTACAGTAATTTTATAGTACACACAAGCCATGGGCTCCCTACAAAAACAGTATGAAAATTACGGCAAACGAAATATACGGTTTACGGTATTCATACAGAAATATTTTGTATGGGACAATTTTTTTTTTGTATGAAAGACAATTTTTTTTTCATGGAACCGGATATAAAAAAATGTCCTCTGCAACATTAGTTTTTGCACCAACTCTCTAAGACCTATACTTTCCGAGATACGAGGTCGATGTGAGCGAATGGGGGACAAAAGGGGTACTTTAGGATTTATTCCCAACTCATCGGAACTCCCTCTATACGATACCACCAAACATTTTCACCCTACGAGGGGGCATCTGGGAGAACAAACATGTCAATGAGTCAATCAGTCAGTCAGTCAGTCAGTCAGTGGTAATCGAGCTTTATATAATATAATATCATTTAGTGGAATTCAATGGAGACAGAGGCATTGAATTTCCTTCGTGGAAACAGATGCAGAGAAACTAATCTGCTTACTTCTCTTTGTGTCTATTCAGGTGAAATTCATTGAGTTGATTTGTCTATATACTTAGAGCATAAGAAGTAACCCTTTGCCACCGTTGGGAATAACAACAGATTCAAAAAGAAGGTGTATAAAAACGAGTAATCAAGTGTTTAACTTCGAGTTATCCCAGTTAGATTAAAAACAATACCCTAAATACAAAATATATAAATAACTAGCTTCCGCCAGCGGCTTCTCACGCGTTGTTCGTGAGCAAAAAGTAGCCTATGTGTTAATCCAGGTTATAATCTACGTACATACCAATTTCATCGAAATCGACATTTAGCCGTTACGACGTGGTTAAGTAACAAACAAACATCCAAACTGTCACAATTATAATATTGGTGTGATGTAAGCACAGGAATATTTAAAGAGAAGATGTTGTGCTTACTTTGTGGCGAAAAACACCCCCATTGTCTTAGCAGCCTTACTTCACTAGGCATTGGACGCACAACACAGACTGGACAGATCCCGATTCCTCTCGGGTTATATGCGTCCATACAAAATTTTATCCCAGGAGCAAAAACAAACCCATAAAACAATACGAAAATGCACTCTATTGATGATGAAATAAGGTCCAGGGTTGGGATGATCCAAATGCATAAAAGATGGATGACGCATGTAACAAACGTAAGATATTGAATTTTAAGTAAGAATGTATAATTTTAAATATAAATGTTAAGGTGGGCCATCGAAAAAACTTATTATTGAGAAAGTATTGATTACATAAATAGAAATTTCAATACGTAAATGGGTCATCAAACGGAAGGGGCCGTAACTGTTTTCGGGAAGAGCATTTTTTAGACCAGAAAGATATACAGACAGGATTATACCCGTTATATTTTTATACGTATTTAGTTTATTCAACTGAAAGAATATACCATGTATAAAATAAAAAGTATTGTTTTCCTACAGCTGCATCGCATTCTTCTCTGGTAAAAGTAACCTTACGACCGGTATAATAGATCCCAAGATTATAATATCTTTTTCAGCGTTGTTTTCGTATTCACAATCATAGGTATTAGTAGAATAGGATAGTTGGTGAACTTACCGGTCATTCAGTTTCTGGCTGCTCCCACTGGAGTCGTCTGAGTACTCGAAAGAGGCGTTATCTACCATTTTCATTTCGTAAGTTTTCCAGCACTTTTTTCAATGTTTCACATGATACTTTCTGCTCATAGTCTCACGTTTAGATATTATGTATGTAGTTAACTGCATTTAAATGAAATTTTTATCATTGACGTCCGCGGCAGGCGTTGATCACGATTAAATAGGGAAAATACGAATGAGTTAGGAATATTGTTTTTAATGGAAACGCAACGTAAATTCCAAAATCTAATCTTGCGAAACCATAAACGGCGGCATATGGTTAATTTTAAAAATACTATGTCACTTTTGCGTGAATCAGAAGCAAAATAAACCTCCAAGAAGGTAATCCACTACAATTATCGCACAAGATAAATTTATATCTAATGCGTCTTGCCGTCCTTATACTATACTCGGTTCGATTTTTGATAACATACAATCGTTATTTAATTACTTTTGTTAAAACTTTTAATTTGATATTACGGTAACGACGACGGCGATGCTTTGATTGAGAAGCTAATCAAAATTTTACCCTGTTCATTACATGAATAGATAAAGTTTTGATGACACTGAATTAATTTATCACATAAGTAACTGGCACGTTATAACAATGTGATACAGCTACATATGCTTAATAACATGGTGAATATAGATAGCCCTGTGCAATGATTACACAGATGATCACGCCTGCATGCCTAGTGCCTACACGTGGATAGAAAATGGGACACTAAAACCAACAGCCTATCTGTACTATATTTAGAATATCGACAAGAGTAAATGAGCTATTTAATTTCTATCGGTACAACAAAACATTGGCACGTGATGACACTAATTCACCGGTCGTGCGTGTCTGACACGAATCCACGAGTCACAAATATCACTGCAGCACTGGTAATGAATCGAATTTACATTAAAACAATACAACCACACATTTTACTACAAAAATAGTGTCTATTACCATAAAAACACACTTTTATCGAAACATAGGAGACCACTACAGCAAACGGCACTCAACGCACGGCTCGCGCGGGATCGCGAGAATAACTGTTGCAAACATTACACACAAACGAGTCTTGTTATAATATCGATTGTGTATCGAATAAGCGTTAATTTATCGCGACGACGATAAGATATCGAGAGAACATTCAAGCATGTAATAAAAGTATGCATTGCTAGTAATTTTCCGAATAACAACTTTTGCTTCCGAAACAAACGAGTTTGAGAAAAAAAACGAGTACGACGACCTTGCGCGTCATCGAGACGGAACATAAAAAGAGCTATCTGAATGAAACGAAGATGGAATGGTACCGCCAACCGCAGTAGATAATTTGGAGAGAGGCCGGTGCGATTGGCTAATGACGGAATCACCTTACAAGTGAGACTTCACTACTTTAATATTACTAGCTCACTCACAGTCAACGAAAGGCACAGCAATAGAGGACTAAAACACTGACAGCAGGAACCATGTTCGCAACGAAGTAAAAAGGCAGTTTGTAAACACAGTGTACGGTCAGATAAGAAGTCGTGTAGGCACATTATAGTGTTATCAAAGTCATCGGTGATTGATTGATTTGTCAAGCACATGCTTGTAAAATCTGATAATGTTGCGTAGAAATTATTTTAGATCTAGAAACAAAATAAAGCCGCTTAACCAAATTTCAGCAGATAATTATCCTACCTATTGTCATTGTCTCGAAAACGTCATACATTTATATGTAAAGTATGCAGCCAACTTGTTTTTATGGAAGTTGTTACTTCCATTTTTAAGTAGATGTGTGAAGATGTGTTTAAAATTCTAATGTTTTTTTTTTGCAATCGCTTCTATGACAGTCGTTTGAATCGAGGGCACGCCGGGAACATCAATATTATCTGCGTTGATTGGACAAATGGGCTCAACAACATCACACGTGACAAAAACACGTAGGTACTTCGTACGCATGGTACTTAATCCTCTCTCTCTCTCTCTCTGAGCATCGATTTCCCACTGCAGAGGGTCGCGACCGTTCGTCACAATTTTCTCTTTTATTTGGTTCTTCCACTTGTTTCGGTCCCCGGCGACATGGTTTGCCTTGTGAAGTTGAGTGTCGAGTGTGGTTCGTATTTGGTCCAACAGCGCATGTAGCTAGGACCTCTTGGTCTCCCTCCGCCCTTTAATCTTCCCAGTGCAGCAGTGATCATAAGCCTTTCGAGGTTATATGGGTCGCCTCTTGCGAAGCGGCCAAAGTACTCGATGTATCATCGAGTACTGAGTCAGATGTAGAGTGTCTCTTAGAGATCTTGAGCTCATCTAAAATCGATACATTTGTTCTTCGCGACGCCGTCAACGTGTGTACGATCAGCGGTTTTCAGAGTCTGCGTCTCAGCCCCATATAGGAAGATAGGGAAGACAAGAGTGCTGGCTTGATTGACTTTGGTATTTTTCTTGATGTTTCTGTTTTTCCAAATCTTCAGAAAATTCCCGCCGCGGAACAAATATTTGCATTTCCTACAGGTATTTCTTCAGGGTCCGGGTGTTAATTCTCTTTATTACTAGTAGTTCGCCCCGAACTGAGATCTCGCGTGTCTCCCAAAACACAAAAAAAATATTCTTAGGGCGACTCGCGAAACGATGCCTAAACGTATTTAGTGGCTAAATATGATTTAAGGATTTGTCAATTCATACGTACAACAAGTAAAATTTAAACATGTTTAGTCGCTAAATACATTTAGGGATCGTCGTGCAAGCCGGCCTTAATCTTTGACAAATAAAATAATGCCCAGAAATGCAAATTTCATTCAAATTACAGGTAAAAGGAGTTCATGTTAATTGGTTACTCTTTTTTAGGGTAGAAATTGCAGTTATTCTGGATTTTAGACTTTTTCCTATATTTGTGTCACTAAAGCTACACGCATACCAAATTTTAGCACTGTGGGGTCACTGGTGTACCCTGTGTATTTTGTCAAAGTTTAGTTTTTATAACGGCAAATAACTTAAAAACGTCAAGGTTTATGTAAACTAAAAATAAAAACAGGTTCGAAATGTACTCATAAATACCTTTTATTAGCCGTGCCACTTGACCGGATAGTCCCATTTTGGTTTTTTTTACCCAACTTGAACCCCAATATCTCAATAACCCCCACATTTTTAGCTCATTTAGTCACACCAAAATTGTGTCATCACTACCTACTTATATACCAAATTGCATGATGAACGGATAAACGCTTCGAAGTTATCCTCGGACAAACATACATACATACATACAACGCCGATTTGCAAAGTTGATTTAGTTTTAGAGCATGTATTTACAAAAAATATTAGGTATTCTATCCAGTTAACTTTAAAACAAGCTTTGCTTAGTTTAGGACGCACTGTGTGCAACTTTCAGTATTGTTTATTTCTTTTCACGACCATGTGTGGAGATTTAAATCGATCCAGTGTCTAGGATCTTCATTCCATAAATTCATAAACTTTTTACCAATGCCTTCCAGCACAAGGTTATATCTAATGAATATAAATTAAGACACGTAAGCGATTGACGTCAAATAACCTATTAACTGCTAGATAAACACCTATCTACTAGAATATTTAGGTGACTATAACACACGTTTGTTACTGTAGGTTATTTTTATAGATAACCTTTTAATTAAGTTTTTATACCGCAAAGGACATTCGATAAAATGTTAACATCTTTTAAAACTGGGTTTACAAAATAGAAATTATTTCCTTTTCATTGATTCAATATTAAGAAGATATTGTCGACTTAACTGAGAAAAAAACAATGATAATATCGGTACACATAATTTTAAGTTAGGTATATTAATATGAAGAATATATTATGATAAAGATACACTCAAACATAAGATAAAATTGATATCCAGGTGGAAATTCAGTGAATAAACAATGCGCAATAAACTTATAAGAAACAAAGAAGAATTAAGCGACGAAATTACTAAATACCATACGATTAACTCTTTAGAAAAATATAACCTTCTGCCAGTCAAGAAATATGGGATAATCCACGTCTAGTCTGCGGTAGCCTCAATTTATTTCAACAATAATAAATAATTATTGTAGAGTGCATTTATAAAGCAGTCCGCAATATGCATTTAGAATGAACAAGCGTGCGTGATGTTGAACGGTATACTGTATGTAATATTCAACTTTTATGGAAAAACGTTACAAGTTTTGATAAGATAACTTGTGGAAACAGTTTCGTAACAGTTCATTGTGTAGTTTTCTTAGCAAAGATAAGATAAGGGATAGTGAAGATGAATCACGTTAAACAACAACGGAGACTCTTACCTACGGCTCAATTGTATGAACTTTGTAAGCGATTCAACAATAATATTTATACATTGTCGTATTTACTCCGAATAATGTGGAACAGAATCATTATCATGTGTCAAAATAAAATAAGAATTAATAAAAGGCCAGACTAGGCCTAAGGAAGATTAAACACAATTAAATCATTAGAAAACAAGCGATATTGAAACCTATAGAATAAAGAAACACATGGAAAAATTATTTATAAAACACAAAATCCGGTTTTATAAATATGTTAAGTTAGCGTTGGTGTCGTAATATAATAACCTTTTAAAACACGTCAACCTAACAATTACAATAACATGGAACCAATTAGCATTTAACTCAAAAGCCATGTAGCAAAAAAACGAATACCTATGGAATACCTTATGGTTTAAAGCAGGGGTCGGCAACCGGCGGCCCGCGGGCCGCATGCGGCCCGTAGACTATCTCGGTGCGGCCCGCAACCCTGAGGTCCGTAAGAAAAAAATACCGAAGCAAAAGGCCATATAAATTCACTAGAATTTATACGGCCATGCTGCTGGGCCATGAGAGTATTCTTGAAAGCTCGCTCCCACGCGGGGTGATAAAAATGTACCTCTATTTCATTTCTTAAGAACTGTTTATCAAGACTGTGATGTTATGTATTGTTTCTACCGAAAATAAATATTTGCTGTACTTATTCAATTCTTGGCAATTTCTTTTGCGTTTATCCGCCGCACGTGCGGCGGCGGGCGGCTCCTTTGAGACAATAGGCGGGGCGGCAGTCTTTGATTAGACGCAGGTGTGCGGCGGCGAAAAAATTCAAAGCGACCGGTTTTAGTTAAAATCACAGCCGCGCGCAGCTCTCGCCACATTCGGTTGTGGAAATTCGCCGGAAACTCACGTCTCATCTGGTTGCTAGCTACGCGTTTCGTTTCACCTTTCTTCCCTTCGCTGATAGCTTCTCACGCACGACGTATGAGGTAAGTTGTATGCACTCGCGAGCATTTTGTTTTATTTTATTTACTGCTTGTTAATGTGAACCTTCAGATTGATGGGTAAATGTTATAAGGACGGGGATAGTAGTTACATGACATGAAGTTAGTTACGAGTGTGTCATGTTTTAATTATTATTTGAATGTGGAGTTGAATTTGTAGGTGCTAACTGGAACATATAATTTTACAACGAATTTAATTTTTTTCATTATTGTTACAGAATAATTATATAAACATGGCTTCAAGAAAAAGGAAGATAGAAGAAGAAAAAAGAGTTTTTAACGAATTATGGACAGAATTATACTTTTTTATCGAGTTTAAAGGAAAACCGTTATGCTTGATTTGTCAAAAGAGTATTTCTGTAGTAAAGGAATATAACCTGAAGCGACATTACGACACCGAGCACAAAGCTAAATTTGACTGTCTTGAAGGAGAAATACGGAAAAGGAAAATTTCCACTTTGAAATCGTCATTACAAAATCAACAAAACATATTTAAGGTTGTGGCAGACAACAGCGAATCGAATGTTCGGGCCAGTTACAGGGTAGCAGAGATTCTTGCAAAAAGTGGACGTCCGTTTACCGATAGTGAATTAGTAAAAGAGTGTGTCTTAGCTATCGCAGAAGAAATATGCCCAGAGCAGAAAAAAATGTTTGAAAGTCTTAGTCTCACTGCAAGAACTTGCACCCGACGTACTGAAGACTTGGGTGCTAATTTGTGTGAACAACTCAGGGATAAGGCGCAGTCTTTCGACTGCTTCTCTTTAGCGATGGATGAAAGTACGGACGTGTCGGATACAGCACAGTTACTCATATTTGTACGCGGCATTGACGAAAACTTTACTGTTTACGAAGAGCTTGTGAAAATGTGCGGTTTGAAAGGTACAACTACGGGAGAAGATTTATTTCACCATGTGGAACAAGCTCTGGATTCATTGCAATTAAGCTGGGAAAAGTTAACAAGTGTCACTACCGATGGAGGCAAGAACATGAGCGGTCAAAACAAAGGTGTTGTTGGGAGAATCATCAGCAAAGTGAAAGATTCTGGATCTACTGTGCCATTGATTTTTCACTGTATTGTCCATCAAGAGGCATTGTGCTCCAAAGTTATATCCTGGAAAGAAATAATGGATACTGTAACATCCACTGTTAATTTTATAAGAAGAAATGGGCTCACACACCGTCAGTTCCAAAAGTTTTTGGAAGATCTGGAAGCTGAACATGGTGACGTGGTTTACTACTGTGAAGTGAGGTGGCTCAGTCGAGGTGCCGTTTTGGAACGGTTTTTTGATTTGAGGAAAGAAATTGGCAACTTCATGGAGATGAAAGGAAAGCCAGTAGAAGAGCTTACTAACAAACAGTGGATTATCGATCTTGGTTTTTTGACTGATTTGACTAAGAACCTGAATCAGCTCAACAAACGCTTGCAGGGAAAAAATAAATTGATTTGCGATATGTATACAGATGTAAAGTCATTTGAAATGAAACTGAAACTGTTTATCAAGCATATTGATGAAAAAAAGCTTGACCATTTTCCTAATTGCAAGAAAGCCGTGGAAGAAGCTGGAGATAATTTTGTGTGGCAAAATATTACAATGAGAAACGTGTTAACACAACTACAAACTGAGTTTGTAAATCGATTCACCGACTTTAAAAAGAGCTCCCTTAACATGGAAATATTCCAAAACCCTTTTGCAATTGATATTAGTGAGATACCAAGCAATTTGCAAATGAACATAGTAGATTTGCAAAGTAATAGCACACTTAAAACGGCATTTAAGGAAAGCACTGACTTGATACAGTTCTACGGAGGTTTGAGTTCTGAAAACTTCAAAGAATTGAAAAAGTTTGCTCAGCAGATAATAACTATGTTTGGTAGTACATATTTGTGTGAGCAGACTTTTTCAATTCTCAACTACCGCAAAAATAAGAATTGTTCGCGGTTAACGGATGAACATTTAGACGCGATACTGCGCGTGTCTACTACTAAAATGAAAGCAGACGTTAAAAAACTTGCAAGTCAAATGCAGCCTCAAAAATCTCACTAGTTCTTACTTTTATGTTAGTATAGTAGTTCAATTAAAAAAGAGATAATTGTATGAATATGTATGCGTTTTATTTCAAATATTAAAAATACATGCCCGAACATATAAATATAAGTGCGGCCCGCACTGATACTCTGGCAACATATGTGGCCCGGCTATAGCATAAGGTTGCCGACCCCTGGTTTAAAGGAAAATCCTAGTCTTCAATATTCCCTATATTTAGTAAATGTCCAGTGAATGTTAAACATTTTATGTACTACCTAAACCGTAATTTAGTATCCCGTCTCCAGCATTTTCCTTGATGAGAAAACCTCCTACGGAGCAAACACAAAAGGCCTTATTATCATTGAGTGTGCTTTACAAGTTGCTCGCTCAGACAAGACAGTTTGAAAGTTCTCTCACAAATAGAAAAACATTTTTGTATCGACCTAAGCTTAAATGACTTCATTTAGTCTATACTCTAAGGTTGGCTAGTTGTTTCTTAAAAACATTTTATTCGAAATTGTATAGCGTTAGAGACAAGAAAGGCCTCGCATAGAAAGCAGGTAGGAGTACAATAAAAACCAACCTACTAAATATAGAAACAGATTAGACTATTGATTTTTATTTGTTTCAACTTCGACTCCGCTGTACTAGTGGTTAGCCTCGAACTGAGATCTCGCGGTCTCCCATAAAAACAAAAAAAATATGAATGTAACCTTTGACTATTAAAGCAGCACCACGAAATGCATAAACAAATAATTTAATAGAGTTCATGTTAATTGGTTACTCTTTTTAGGGGTAGAAATTGCAGTTATTCTAAATTTCAAACTTTTCCTTATACTCGTATTTGTGTCACTAAAGCTACACGCATACCAAATTTCAGCACTGTGGGGTCACTGGTGTACCCTGTCAATTTCGTCAAATTTCTGTTTTTATTATGGCTCTCTTCAAAAACTACAACATTTAAACAAAAAATAAAAACGGGGGCGAAATGTACTAATGAAGAAAGACCTTTCATTAAACGTCCCATTTGACCTTATTGTCTCTATTTGATTTTTAATTAGTCACACCGGGATTGTGCCATCACTGCCTACCTATATACGAAATTTCACGATGATCGGACCAACGCTTCGAACGTTATCCTCAGACAAATAAACGTACATACAAACATACAACGCCGATTTGCCCAAGTTGATTTGGAGATCTCCTATAAAGCTAGGGACAAATCTATGCGGTAAAACTTCTAACAAGTACAACATTAAATGTTCCAAAAGCACCATACGTGGACGAACAAAACGCTAACATTTTTACTTACCACTTACCAGGAAGGCGCGAAATTACGCCGCGTTTTCCGCTTAGATTTGTCCCTAGCCTTAAGTATCATGGATTTTAAGCCACTATCGAAGACATAATCTAATAAATAATAAAAATTGTTATAATGTGCTTGAAATGAATAAATGAAATTATGAATAAAAATATAATCTATGACCTCTTTATCTGAGTTTACACAGCAAATCCTTGGTTTCTTTTTACAAATACCTGGAACTTTGCTATTACGGACAGCTTTTTTAATGTTTTATAGCATTGGTAAGACTCAATTCTGCATAAATATTATTTTAAAGCCTCTCTTAAACCTATTCATATTTTCATATTTTATCATATTTTATTCATACCTGAAGACGCTATTATAGAGATAAGCAAAGTAGACACGTTTTCGATAAGCAATAACTAATGCTTATACTTTGCCCAGAAAAAAAATTACAGTACCTTACTGCATCAGAAACGGAATTGAGAAACCTTATCGCGTTCAAAATGGACTGCTCATTCGTTTTCCGCTCCTTCATTGACATCGTCCCCATAATGACTCATATTCTCCGAAATATTCTAGTACATTTGCCACAGATGTATCAACACAATACATTTAGATTTTCGGCGTCGTAGATTGGCGAATAGTTAACAAGAGTTCGTCAAAGCACGTTACGCACATTTCACGCCGCAAACACAACTGTTCAACCCGTTTCAACCTGTTTATGGAAGACCGTTATCACTTAATCGTCAAGATAATGAGGACCTTGGTAAACAAAACATCGGATATAAATAATATAATCTATATCCAAGAAAGCATCGTGCTAAAGTTTGTCAAAATACTCCCACAGAAATTTCGCCCACACTTTCACTATCTACCTACACCCAGTAACCCACCCACACTCTACCAAATTCCAAGTACGAGGTCCAGCCAGACGCGAGAAGAGAAAATTGACGAAAATTTGCCAATTGAAGTTCATTCGTTTGTTTTAATACAATAATCAGTGTCGAATTATAATCATACATCTTTACTTTAAAAAAGGAATAAGAAAAGATTTATTAGTAGCCGAGGGCGACTTTCGCAACGACGCCTAAATATGTGAAATTAAAACATGTTTAGTCGCTAATTACGTTTAGGGGTCGCGACTGCTGGAACTACAATGACATTGTAGTTTTAGCAGTAGCGTGAAGTTGATGGATGAGACTGCTCAAGACCAATCGTTGCGATACTTGCTGTATTCTACGGGAACAATAGATGTCTATCCGCTGGGATGATGATCACACATTTTGGATATTTTTTTGAGTAAATACCTGTATTTAATATTTTGATAGAGCTTCTAGCTCTTGCTCTATTTGAATATATGGCTCTCTGTGCCAGATTTAGGTCAAAGAACCTCATCTAGCGAATAGTCTGCCTGGTTGCCAAGGCGGGTTGCCGGTGCCTAAGGGTTAGCCTACTTTTTCACATTTTTATTGAAAACCCCAACCGCTTTTCCAGTTTGGATCGTTTACTTTATGTGAATTGTGAATGAACTTTATGTTGAAAAGAAGTGATGCGACCAACGGACGGAGTGTTTATTTGCATGGCAAAGTAAGTACCGGACTTGTGGTTTAGGGCATTGGCGTGGCATACAACTTGGGTATTTTTGGCCAGAAATGCTCGTCACTCTCAGACGTATGAAGGGCGGATGTTAGGGAGGTCATGACCTTCTCAGAGAGAAGATCGGCCCTTGGACAATAATAACGTGAATTCGTGAGTTACAACTTACGAGTGGCGTATTTTACGTCAGCACGTAACGTTATACCTACTTATAAAGCCAAAATGATCGTTAGGAACCCTTTCAAACGGAACCAACACATTATTTTAGAGAAGAAGTCCACACAACTTATCGAATATCTTTAGAACATTTAAATGGTTGGCCTCCTGACAGCTCTTTCTTGACCGTCGATCACCACATAAACGGCTGTCAATAAAGAGGTCCCTAAATAATATTAATAACCTAAATAATATGCATGGATCAAGGAATAAGCGCTTGTACATATTCCTTGGTAGGGACACGTATATTTGAATATAATTATCATTATTATCAACAACCCCAAGACGTTTACGGCTAGACAAAGTCTTCCCTGACAGAGTATCTGATATATCGGCCCGTGGTCACTAATAGAGAATCTTTCTTTCCCAGCAATTGTCAATTCAGGAATATGGTCTGCCCATTGCCTCTTCTCCTTGCTATCTGTAATTGTAACGTATGTTTGTTCTTTGTGTGACTGGAGAAACTTTTTTCACCAGCTTTAGTAAGTTCTGGAATGTGTCCTGTCCATTGCTATCTCTAGTTATAAATATATACTCACTTTTCATGCTTGGTGTTGCGCGGCGTTGGCGTCGGCTCTAGTTGCAGCGGGGTGGCGGGCGCGGACCGGGGCACTTCGCGCCCGCCACCCGCCGAGCCCGCCGAGCCCGCCGCGAAATTGCCGGTTGACCTGCCAACAAACACACGTTTCAGTAATACTCCTAAATGCACTTTTCACTATGATAGTCGGATGGCGATTTACAATTTTCATATTACGAACAACTTGGGCCCACATCAACTAAAATATAGGTAGGTAGGTAAGTATTGAAAACTCTAAGTTAAGACAATTCGGTAATAAAATTAATAAATAAGTAGGGACTGGGACTGTAATACTATAAAATAATGTTAAAAAAATTGCTAGGCCTTGGCAGATTACAGAACTAAATTCAAGACATAAACATAGATCTAAGATACAAAGCAGTCAAAACTCGATACCAAGTCTCTGTTCGAATTTAGTTTAAGGAACCTTAGAGATGCGGAGAAACCTACATCAGGTCAAGTTATTAAGATCTGTGAATTGGATATCTACAATGATTATAGTGCGTTGCCTATCCTAATTTATTGTAAAACATACTTGATTATCGTGATGAATGAGCAAAACATATTACGCAGTTATCCACGCAGATAATTATCTCTTACTCCGAAGAGAAATGGGAAAGTCTGTAATAGAAGAACATACTCCACAGGACATAAAAAAGCTATTAATTAGATTGTTCATGTCGTTAAACTTAGTACAACGTCATTCTAATTCTTATGGATATTTTAGCACTCCACATACCTTTTGTGTATATAATTTCTACGACGTAAAAAATTTGGCGATGCCACAAAAGACGGCTGACGTTTTCTTGAAACTTTTGTCTTCGAAACGTTCATGATGGTCTAATAAATACAGTTTAAACCCATAAATTATGTACAGATATACTTCATGAGAAAAGATTAGAAGACAGAGAAGAACAATGCCAATTTTAAAACATTTAAATATATTTAAGTTTAATTATAACACTTAACAATAGTTACAACGCACGTGGTGTCTTTTAACTCACTAGATATATTTTAAAACTTCCAACATCACACAGTAACAAAACAGACATCAATCAGGCAATCGAAAATGGGCTGAAACGCCTAAGAAATAAAATCGCAGACACTTGTTTAAATAATGACGAAGTCGACGCCTATTTATCGCTAGAAAAGAACGCTGAGTTTGTAAAAACAACTTGCAATTCTATGACTCTATTTTAAATAACATAGGTCATACGGGTAACAGCACGCAGTAAATACTACCAGACCATTACGTATCACCTACTCTACATTTATTTTAAGACGTATAATTATTAACATGCTTGATTTCATTGACTTGACTACTAGTATTGAAATCGTTGATAATGCAGAAGATAACAACAGTACTGCTAAATACCAGATACAGCAACGATCTAGCCTTGAGGCAATGAACACAATAAAAATGCATACGTAATGCAATGCCATTGAAATCGTTTCGTTTTCATGTCAAAGTAACGCGCAAATAAAAACTTCCATTCAACTATTAAATAAATAATAAAAACATACAAAATTAGACTTCTTTTAGTATACGACGGTTAGTATTATATTGAATAAATAATCTTCATTATAGAATAATTATAAAGGGTGAAAAGAATAATAAGGAAGAAAAATAATTTCCAATGCCAATGTTTCAAGACAAACGGTTGTTTTTTCGTCAAAGCTAAGATTTCCCGACCATTATTTTGGCGACCTTCAAGGACTTTAGGGGCACGTAAACAAGATTTCCGGATGTTCAAGGCTGCGGGACAAATATTGTAACGAGTTCGTCAGTGTATAATGTAAGATTGTATCTTCATCGATCGAGGGTATCAGCAACCATGAGTGCCAATGATACTATAACAACCAGACACGGATAAAACTATTGCATATCATTAAGAAAAAATCCCGTTGCGAGAATTGTGTCTCAGTCGCCTGCTACTCGTCCACCGTGTTAATTGACATTAGCGAAATAAAATATGGAGCACTCTTTTTAGGTGTTTATAATATACATTTGAAGTTATTGTTACGCCGAGGCTGTTAAACAATGAGTAATAATCGAACCTTCTCGAACGCTTTTGTCTTGCTGTGTTATTGTTGCTATTGTTTGTGGTTTCGCAGAATGGGGAGTTGCCATTGTGTCGCGGGACCGACCCTTTCCTGGAAGGATTGAGACCGTTCTCGAACAATCGAAATGTGTGCGATATAAATAGGCTGGAGAGATGGCCGGACAGTCAGTCTGAGTCAGTTAGTGAGTGAGTTAGTCTCAGCGAGGCCCTGGAGGACTGACGTGGGAAGGGTCTCGCGTGAACAGTAGTTGCTCCCGAGTCAGTCTGGATTAAGCTATACGTGCGATCATTTCGGTGACTTTAAGTGGTGCAACAGTGGTGTGAATTAGTGTGTTGTGATTACGTGTGACCAAGTTCGTGTATTCATCGTTTAGTGCTGAATAAAAGTGCTATTTTGGTTAAATCGATTCCCATTATTTTATCCCGAACCCTCAGCTCGTAACATTATTCTATACACAAGAACAAGATGAGCGCAATTTTTTTATACATCATGCTATGTCACCCCTGATGTTAAGTGGTCGCCTATAACAAAGCATTGCCTCGTGTCATAGGTTACGCGCCTTAAGAACGTACCCTGCTTCCATCAACTTTACGCCATGTACACATGTATGTAATGTATGTGCATTATGACTGTAATTTCTTTCCGCACTGGTATATCGTCAATACAGAAATAGACTAAGATGCAGGCGCCTGCTTGTCTATCCAACCCACCGAAAGTTATTTAAACTCTTGGGATATTGAGAAATATGGTTTTGCGTAATCTTAGAAACCGAAGTGAAAATTTATAGAACGATTTCAATGAAAACACAAAAATGTTTCCTGAAATCTGGTTTTATGGAACAAGCTTATCTGGGTTTAATTGATCGAGCGAAGCGAGATCTCTAAATCAACTTGGGCAAATCGGCGTTCTATGTATGTATGTTTGTTTGTCCGAGGATAACTTTCGAAGCGTTTATCCGATCATCGTGAAATTTGGTATATAGGTAATGGCACAATTTAGGTGTGACTCAATGAGCTAAAAATGTTGGGGGGTTGTTGAGATATTGGGGTTAAAGAGGGGCAAAAGAAACAAAATGGGACTATCCGGTCAAGTGACACGTCTAATAAAAGGTCTTTGTTTCGACCCCGTTTTTATTTTTAGTTTAAACCTTGTAGTTTTTAAGTTATAAACCATAATATCAACTGAACTTAGACCAAATTCACAGGGTACACCAATGACCCCACAGTGCTGAAATATTGTATGTGTGTAGCTTTAGTGACACAAATATAGGCAAAAGTCTGAAATCCAGAATAACTGCAATTTCTACCCCAAAAAAGTATAACCAAATAATATGAACTCCCGTTACCCGTGATTTGTATGAAACTGTAGATCAAGTTATTTGGTCATTCATTTCGTGGCACTATTTTGATAGTCAATGATTACGAATAATATTTTTTTGTTTTTATTGGAGACTCGCGAGATCTCAGTTCGGAGCGAACCACTAGTTAATAGAATGAGTAAACTAGTAATAAGTACCTATAACATTTAAAGCGGAAAATAACGTAGATATTATTTAATACGGAGTTGGAGGACAAGGCTAAACAACATGTTACGAACCTTACGAAATATATATTATAAAAGTTATGCATTTTACCCTCGTTGCGTATACTGTATTAATGAGCTGGTAGTCCTAAAACATGCATTGTTATAGGTATTCATAAATAAAAGTATTTTTGTTTAATCAGTAAATAGGGGAAAAAAAATTGTCAGGAACTTACTATTCTCAAACTAGACCTCCAACACCTAATCTAACCTAATACTTTTTTTTAATCATTTATTTTATAAGGGCTTTGAGTCGTTTGCGACTATGTCAGCCCTGTTAAATCTTACAATGAAATCCTTAACAACTAGACTTAATTATATCATACACCATTTTATAAAATACCCTGGCCGCATCGAATAGCGGGGCAGACAGGATACTTTGAAATACGCCAACATCTAACAAATTTATATTATATTGAGTCTGCATATGGACTCTTCTTCTATAATGGCTGGCTTCTAACTTAATACTGTAACTACTGCAAGTAACTTAAGTAAAACTTAGTAAGTATAACTATCTTTATATCACTGACTTAACCTTCGTCGTGTTTACTTAAGGTTGTTTTAATACAATGCGTGCTATTTGAAGCGGGTATCTTATTATAAGAAACATGAATCATTGTTTGAAAACTTTATACGATTTGGAACTTCATTTCATAGGTGAAAGGTTACTGAGGCGGACATGACAGTTATCTGGGCAGCGATCGCGATTATTTCAATTTCAAATATGATTTACGTCGAGAATGTAAGTACATATGCACAGATGTATGTTCACAAAAATAATAATTTGTTAAAAAATAGCGATAATCATAGAAATAAAGATAAACTCGCTGTTGCCCCTTGTAGACTCAGTAAAGTTAATTAATCATTTAAAGGGCAAGGTGTACGCTTTTATAACAAACTCCCAAGTGATGTACAGAAATTGACTATTAACAAATTTAAAAACGTAATTAAACAAAATCTTTATAAAAAAGCCTACTATAACATATCGGATTATTTAGATGATAGAAAAGCTTGGGATTAAAATTGCTCGTCCAAAAATGTTACAATATAGACGTAGTTTATTTTCTTTATTGTATGTTCTAAAAGAATTATTAAAAAGAACAACCAGCCCTGTTTTCTTGCCTTTCTTTCCTGGCTTGATCGCGAAGGAACAGGCAGTAAAATTGACGTTTCAAAGTGATCCTTGTGATTTTTATGAATAAAAGATTTTGATTTGATTTTATAAATCGAACAAAAAACTAAGATGCATTATTCGATTGGCTATGATTTTGGTGTTTATAACAAACACCAAAATCATAGCCAATTGAATCCAACTCAGTTGTTATGACGAGGGATGATGTAAAAATATTTTTAGAGAATGATTCCGGTGAAGTACGTAACACTAGAACCTAGCATCGACGAAATAGTGACACCGCCTAATGATAACATGGAAGATATTCCATACGAAAGAGTCCTAGGACTCAATAATATCAACAGACAGTATACTGGATTTGAATCAAGGAAATCCATTGGCAACGATAAAATAAAAAAGGTAATAATTGATAAACATAAAAATAATTATAATGTAAAGAAAATAACAAGCTATTTTCTATTTTCAGCCATGTTCAATAGTGGTTCTCTCAAATATCCAAAATCCAAATATGCAATCGCTTTTACGTAAATACAGATATGACGCAAACGGTAAGAAAATTTACATTAAGTAAATAAAATAATATAATACCTAATAATTGTATTACAAACGAATGTTTAAATATAATATTTAAAAAACGAATAAACGTTTTCTCTCATTCACCACTTTACGCACGAGATTCTCACCAAGGCATTTACTTCATTATACCTAAAAGGGCTTACCAACCTTTAAAGTTCCAAAAACATTTTTGGTAATTTTGGTTTTTTTTATGCCCATATTTAAGTTGATGCTTTCACAGGAATGTTGATACCGAGTAGTGTGAAATATTTTATCAAACTGCCACAAGGATTTGGAACGTCACCACTTCTAGTGCCTTTGAACGACAAGGCTTTTTCACCTTTGGGTGGGTTTGTAAGGTCAGTATCGATTTATTTTGTCTTTATAAGCCAACAACTACATATGTTACGTTTCAATTATTTGTTTCCGACCAGTTATCGATTGAAGTATCGATTCGTTACAATCTGTGATACTCAATGTCAAGTTATAAAACCTAGCTTCCGCCCGCGGCTTTGCACGCGTGGTTTGTCAATAAAAAGTAGACTAGCCAGTCCAGGTCATAATCTATCGACGTCGTCATAGAAATTGGTTCTGTCGTTATGACGTAATTGAGTAACAAACAAACATCCAAACTTTCGCATTTATAATATTAGTGTGATATTGTTTTTGTGTGGTTTCAGATACTATAAGGAAGTACCACCGATTCCTCAGTCATGGTAAATTAAAAGTATTGTTAAGATAAACAAGAAATTAACATAAAATTATAATTATATAAATGTGCCCTTTATTTTTAACTAGCTGACCCGCCCGCGGCTTAGTACGCGTGGTTTGTCAATATAACATTACCCTCCTTCTGTGCAGTCGCGTAAAGTGTATCTCATGTCTCAAGTCCATTCATAATTTATCTAGGTATATAGGTACCAAATTACATCGAAATCGGTCGAGCCGTTAAGTAGTGAAAAGGTAACATACAGATAGAGAGACAGTTACTTTCAAATCGGTATGTACGTACGATAACCTGGATTAATACATAGGCTACTTTTTGTTGACAAACAACGCGTGCGAAGCCGCTGGCAGAAGCTAGATATACATATTAACCACTCACACTATTGCTGAAAACTACATTAAAATCCGTTGAGTAGTTTAAATGATCTAAGGTGATCTAAGACAGCGGAAGCGACTTCATTTTATACTATGTAAAGAAGATAAAGATTGCATTAAATAAAGCCTAAAGTTACTATATTTAGAATTTTTCTAGTTTAGAAATTTTGGTTGTTTATTTAGTTTCTTATAGGCTACTTTAAGATTAAATTCCTAACATTATGTATGATGTATTGAAAATTGTTATCTATACATTTTTCATCAAGCAACTGTTCTGTCTCATAGTATGACGATTGATTTCTTAAGCTAGTAAATAAGTTCTATGGGAACGTTGCAAGTGTGACATTGACGCACAAGACAAGTGTACAAGTGTGGTAATTATTTAGTGGTATTTTCTGTCCTGTATGCCGATATTCTTGCAATCTTCTTCCTGCCCTTTTCCCACATTACGTGGGGTTGGCACAACACGTATTCCTCCCTCACACTATCAGCCGTCATCTCCACTGTCAATTTCTTCCTACCCATATCATTCTTCACACAGTCCATCCATCTGTTCTTCAGCCTTCCTCTACTTCTATATCCGATATTCTGGCAGTATCAAGGTTATTTTATTTATCTCGACACTATTGAGTTGACGAATGAAATCTCTCTCTTCCCAGCTAAGTATCCCACATGGTGGTGGGGTCAGCTTTCCTGGTCGTTCTTCTCCACTCCGCTCTAACCTCAACATCGTCATCACAAACTTGGCACTCTCTCATGTCTTTTGACACTACATCTCTCCACCTCGTCTTGGGTCTACCTTTAGATCTTCGACCGGGGATGAAAAAATGTAGTGACAAATTCCCTACGTAGTCAGGTGGCCTCTTCACGTCTCTTCTCGTCTCTTCTCTCTCATCTTGTCAGCGATATCACGCAGGCCCAGGCTTCCTCGCACGTACTCGTTACGGATTTTATCGACCCTGGTGACGCCACACATCCACCTTAGCATCTTCATTTCAGCAGTCAGTAGTAACAGTTGACAAATGAAATGCTGTAGTTAAATACCACAAACACAAGGTGCATAATAATATACCTATGTAATTCGTTCAATGTAAAGAATATATAAGATGCCAACAACATTTCAAGGCGACAACGTAATTCATTCATTTTGACCTTCAACAGGTTGAACGAAAACTAAACAGGCCGGTAGGTACCTATCTGTTAGTATGTTATTTACAAAACAGATACCATAATAATACGAAATACCATAATTAAATAAATACATTGAAAAACACGTCATATTGCGCATACGTAGTTTCCTCGTATTCAATATTATTTAACAATATCTACAATACATGTAAAATATCATTACCTTGACTGGTAGCAGTAGTTAGGAAAGGATAAAGTACCCTTCCGTAACAAATAATTAGCTTTAACTTTTATTGTTAGTGCGATTAAAGAGTGAAACTTACTAGAGTAGACAGAAAATTACTTCAGAGAGAACATGTTCTTTTTAGAGTGTGTCAAATCAATGTTGATGGAGCGAAGCGAGATCTCAAATTTAATTTGGACGAATCGGCGTTGTATGTATGTTTGTTGTTTAAGTAGTGCCACAAAATGCACAGCTAATTAACTTGGCCCACACATTAATTCAAGTTACAAGTTCCGGGAGTTCATGTCAATTGGTTACTTTTTTTAGGGGTAGAAATCGCAGTTATTCTGGATTTCAGACTTTCCCCTATATTTGTGTCACTAAAGCTACACGAATACCAAATTTCAGCACTGGTCAGTCTGTCACTGGTGAACCCTGTGAATTTTGTCTAAGTTCAGTTTTTATTATGGCTAATAACTCAAAAACGACAAGGATTAAGCTAAAAGTAAAACCAGGGTTAAAATGTACTAATAAAGACCTTTCATAAGACGTCCCACTTGACTTAATAGTCTCATTTTGATTTTTACCCCTCTTGAACCCCAATATCTCAACAATAACAAACAACATTTAGTCACACCAGTTTTGTGCCATCACTACCTACCTACCTATATATCAAATTTCACGATGATCGGATCAACGCTTCGAAAGTTATCCTCGGACAAACAAACATACATACATACAACGCCGATTTGCCCAAGTTGATTTGGAGATCTCGCTTCGCTCGATCAAATAGTACCTATAAACTATATCTACAATATAGATAAACATTTGAGTAATTTAAATAATAAACCGAATGTTATTTTTTTAGCTAGCCTACATTTTCCCACTGCTGGGCAAAGGCCTCTCCCAATTCCTTCCACCTATCGCGATCCTTGGCAGATTCCCACCATTCCCTCTCGAATCCACTGATGTCATCGCGTCAACGCGAATGATTTAATGAATAATAAATTTTAATGACTTTAAAAAAAACAGTCTTGTTAGCGTTTCAAATGGAATGAACTTTATACAAAATATGCATAATTATACATAATAAACTAAAAGTTTACAAGGAAAGATCTTTAATTCTAAGCTTAAAAATGCTTAGTGATGGATTTTAGCACCATGGCGGAGCAGAGATGTCGTTGTTTAAATATTCTTAAAGGAAATTCTACACCGTAACGATTCACAAGAATTATCTGGTTTTTCAGTGTGAAACTTTAGTTTTTACTGCAAATTTATATTATTCATGTCCTGGACATGCAGTATATATTCCTCGAATCTCTTCAAATAAATCTGTTCTGGCAAAAATCTTACACATTAGCAACAAATCATAAATTTCACATAAATGAAACAAATAAAGGAAGATTTGTGGCCTAAGGTTAAAGGCGTCATTACCCTATTTTCTATATTCTGTTCATCAGACTAATCGCACTAATATTATAAATGCGAATGTTTAGATGTTTGTTTGTTTGTTACTCCAATCACTTCGGAACGGCTGAACCGATTTCTATAAAATTTGGTTGTGTTGATAGATTATGACCTGTATTCAAACATAGGCTACTTTATATTGACAAACACCGTGCGAAGCCGCTGGCGGAAGCTAGTGTTAAATATAACGTCCACGAACTGAGCAATGACCAAGTACTGTCGGTTGGCAACATGCCATTTTCTATAACAGCTTTACTTGAACTCTGAAGCGAACACCGACCAATTTTAGGAAGAACAGTGGCGAACAATATAGTCCTGTATAGCATAGCATGTCATGTTTAATTCAAGATCTTATTACCAAGTGCGATGGCCTTGGATGGCCATGGTTTCTGAGAATAGTCACGTACATAATATACGTTTACAAGAGGATGTGTCATAGAGATAACGGGAATACGGGATATGCCTACAATAATACCAATCCAAATTACGTTATAATTTCAAAGAAAACAAAACACACTCTGAAAGTAGTGTAACGCAGAAAAAATTCGAGCGTCTAACATCTTTAAATATAGAATGCGTGTAATGTAATCGTATAAAATTCAAACAATTAGGTATTTTATAATTACCATGAAATTAAGTAGGTAGTCAAACTGTCTGAAATAGTCTAAAATACGTGTTTTAATTAATGTAGGTAATAACATTTCGTTTGAATAAAAAAGGATTGAATGGGTAATTATTATAATCAGTAAATTATTGCCAAAAAGTGCCAAGGAAGGAGTTTCAAAGTCTCGTTATATCAACCAAACGCAAGAAAATAAATGCCTGTGTTTAATTAACAACGTTTACAGTTTTTGAGTACCTACCAATATTTTCAATAATAAAATGTAGTAAATCGGAACGAGGTTAAGCTGAAGCCTTTTGTTTGAATCGAATAATAATTAAGAATGTTCAATGTTATTACATTTTACGTTGAAATTCGTGATTCATATTTACTTTGAAGCTGTTTTAATTTTCTTGGATTTAAAGGACCTATTCAGGAGTATTCATATTTTGATAAAAACGGTAGCGCAAACTCGCATTTACATAAGAAATTGGTTCATATAGATACTAATTTTATAGAACCAATCATGTAATGTAATCCTGTCGTATTGAACTTATATTCGATTTTAAAACTCACATGGGCTCATTCTTATAGATAGAGTCAACTCAGAAGCCTTATCGATTTTCCAAAGCAGTTGTATTGTAGTTAATGTGCAGCAAAATTTCCTGAAATAGGTATACTTATTTATATATATGTAGAATAGGAAAACAATATTTGTTCCTGGTTTGGGTGTTTCTCTACGACGCGAGTGATGCCCTTTGATTACTTTTTTTATGGGCCGAATGCTTGTTTGCTTTGCCACCATAGGGATTAAAATAGCACATAAAAAACTTCAGGCAGTATAGACCTAGTTTGTAAAATAACTTTGATCATTAAAACGAGCAACAGCACTTCATCAATAGCTATTGGAGCAAGACTCTCTAGAATCTAGGCCAACGGCACGAGGCTTGATTTCAATCAAAAACTGTCTCTCTGTCAGCTCCACCAAGGGCTGTTTTTTTGCTCTATCTACATATATATGTACTAGGTATTGTAGTTCGTATGTTTGCAAGGGGTAATCTCGGAAACTACTAACCCATTTTGAAAATAAATTTAACTAACCCTGAGTCTTATCCATACTAATATTATAAATTTGAAAGTAACTCTGGTCTTTATGTCTGTTTGTTACGTTTTCACGACTAAACGGCTGGACCGATTTAGATAAAATTTGGTACATTGATAGATTATGGCTGGGATTGGGACTTGGACTTAGGCCACTTTTTACTCGACTGCGCAGGAGGGTCATGTGTTTATTGATAAAACATGCGTGCGAAGCCGCGGGCGGGTCAGCTAAGAACAGCGGTTATAGATAATTTATTCAAAAATAAAAATAGTTTTCAGTGTACTAGTGGTTCGCCCTGAACTGAGATCTCGCGAGTCTCCCATAAAAACAAAAATATATTATTCGTAATCTTTGACTATAAAAATAGTGCCACGAAATGATAACGAAATAACTTGACCTACAGTTTCATTCAAACTACAGGTAACGGGAGTTCATATATATATGGTTACTTTTTATGGGGTACAAAATGCAGTTTTTCTGGATTTCAGACTTTTGCCTATATTTGTGTCACTAAAGCTACCCGAATACCAAATTTCAGCATTGTGGGGTCACTGGTGTACCCTGTGAATTTTGTTAATGTTTTGTTTTTATTATGGCTAATAACTCAAAAACGACAAGGATTAAGCTAAAAGTAAAAACAGGGTTAAAATGTACTAATAAAGACCTTTCATAAGACGTCTCACTTGACTTAATAGTCTCATTTTGATTTTTACCCCTCTTGAACCCCAATATCTCAACAATAACAAACATCATTTAGTCACACCAAAATTATCCCATCATACCTACCTACCTATATATATATCAAATTTCACGATGATCGGATCAACGCTTCGAAAGTTATCCTCGGACAAACAAACATACATACATACATACAACGCCGATTTGCTCAAGTTGATTTAGAGATCTCGCTTCGCTGTATCAAAAATTGTAAACATTTAAATTAAGTCGTAAACGGTTGCGAGCGGGTTAGCTAGTGTACCTACCTACTCCTAAAAATATTTAAGTAATGCTCTTTTTAACCTTGTAATGTCCAAACTATTGGATTGATTTAGATACATTTGTGGTCAAAAGATTCGATGAGACCTCGATAGTCACTAAGGTAATAACGCAAAAGGTTCCGTTACAGATACAAGTTTTATCAGTATGATTAGGTATCAAAATTAAGATCTTAGTGAGGTTTTAAAAAGGTATATTAATATTAGTATCCATTTTTTCCATTTCAGCTTTTAAGCTTATTTAATTTTTACTGATATGTTCTTCTTTCTATCCTAACGACAATTGTTAGTCGATATGGCCACCCACGACAAATTAGGACCTTCCGTTTAACATGACATCACTGCGCGTTTAGTATGCAATGAGACGGGCCGACAACAGAGAAAAACGTTTATTCAATGCCGCTTTTGATCAGTTTTAAGACTTAATGCAAAGTATAGGATATTTTATAATGAAACGTTTTTAGAGTAATTTATAGTAAGAAACATTTTAAACTTGCGAGGGAAGAAAACTTTGTAATCTATTTACGGGTGTCAGAATATGCGGCTTAAATGGCCGTATTTTACGGCGCTTTTTTATGGCGTTGTCTTAGAAGCTTAATTTTTTTACAGCTACAAGGTACCGCAGTAGGTATTTGATCTTATAATTTCAACTTGATATCTCGACATGTACCTGAGAAAAAGGAAGGATCTTGATAGACAGATAGACGGACAATGAAGTGATCCTATAAGGGATCCTTTTTAGGGTTCCGTACCTCAAAAGTTAAAAAAATTAACCCTTATAAGATCACTCTGTTGTCCGTCTGTCTGCCCGTGTGTCACCAACGATTTTCTCAGGAACGGGTGGACCTAGCAAGTTGAAATTTATACCAGATACTGAGGTCTATAGTCCCTATTACATGTATAAAAATCAATGTCCTGAGTCAACACGATAAAAAGATATGGGCAAATTTAGTTTTTCGCAAAAACTTGTAAGTACCAAAATTTTCCTTAATTTTCAACTTTTTTTACTTTTCGGAATTTTTCCTTTACTTGTGCTGTAAGACCTTGCTTTTAACCAAAATTGACAATTCTAGGTCAACCGGAAGTACCCGTTGACCCAGAATCACGAAATTTGGCAAGAAGCAAGGTCTTACAGCACAAATAAAGGTAAAATTTAAAAAAATAAAAAAGTTTAAAATCAAAGGGTGTCCCCATACGTACATAGTTGACGCCAATTAAGATAGTCCTCTGAATTGTATGGGCGCCCATACAATTTATTATAGGTAATGGTATGGAACCCTTCGTGCGAGAGTCCGACTCGGATTTGGCCGGTTTTTTCTTTTTGAGGTACAAAACCCTAAAAAATAAAAAACTATAGAATTACTAAGATACAGCCATACGGACTATAGAACCCTTCTTTGAACGTAGTCCGACACACACTTAACTAATTTATTAAAGTTACAGTAAGTTTAATCTTACAGACTGTATGTCTGACTCCATGGGTGGAATTTGTAAATAGTTTTATCAGTTTATCAATAGCCAATGGCCTCATCAAATAAACTGATAAATCCTCTTGCAGGTGTGCAGACATAAACTTAGGTGTTAATCTTATCAATTTATGTTGCTTTTTGTAAACATTGTAATTGTGTATACACGGCTACACATCAAACTATAAATTCCAGGTATAAGCTGATCTCTCATAGTACAGAAAGAATACACAATGTGACGACAGCTTATACTGGAATATATAGCTTGTACATTACTACATACACTGACAACCTCTGTGCTGAGATGGGTGAGTAGCTTAGGTGACATAAAGGCTGCGGATTTATTTTCTGGTGCCAGGCAAATATTGCTTATGCTGCTAAAATTAATTGGTCATTGTCTGGGTGGTTTCGTAGTACCCAGACCAGTTAAAGTAGTAATCATTATTAAGAGATTATGAGAATATAATTAGGTATCTAAGATTTTATGATATTTACTTAATAAGACAAGAAAAAGAAGTTGCTCGACGCACTGAAAACGCCTGGAGGAGATACTAGTCGATGCAACAACTAATAAAAGGCAAACTACCACTGCCTTAAATGCAAACTCAAGGACATGTGCGTTCTCCCCATCCTCACCTATGGTGCACAGACTTGATCTTTGACTGTTCAACAAAGGTCCAAACTCGAGGTATGTCAGCGGGCTATGAAGCGCAGTATATTAGGTGTCCGGTTATCAGACCGTATACGGTATTCTATACTGCGCTCGCAAACAAAGATTATAGATAATTATTGATTAAAACGGGTATTTATCGCGTATGTACCTATTTCATTTGTTATCCCGACGTTTCAGCTGTGTTGCAACAGGCGTGGTCACAGGTTGACTTCGTAATAAAATAGGTACTTACATACGCGATAAATACCCGTTTTAATCAATAATTATGTACAGTGATCGCGAAAGTTTGAAAAAGATTATGGATGTCACCAAAAAATCAGCACAGCTCAAGTGGGATTGGGCCGGCCACATCTATAGGCAAAGATAACAACTGATTGGGTCCCTAACGCAACACGCCCACGAACGTGGCAGACCACCACGGAGATGGCGTGACGACTTGGATGTGCATTTACCAGACTGGCTTACTGCAGCAGGGGATAGAAAAAACTGGAAAAAATGGGAGGCATTTGCCCTGCAGTGGGACAACACAAGTTAAAAATAAATAACTATAAATTAAAGATAAAATATTTGATTATGAGGTTTTATTCATACAATTTCAATGACTTATTAAAAAGTAATTCCGGTTATTAGCAAAAAAAAACAAACAAAGAAAGAATATGCAACAGAAATATTATCACAAAAGAAAATACTTCAAAAACAAGAACAATACAACTGCAAAGTCAGGGTACCTGGTAGTGACAGTCCTCAACTAGTCCGGAAGGAAGTATTGTGTTCTTATAACAAAAAGTTATTTTGTAAAAATATGGAGGTCAAGTTGAAAGGGTCTCTTGTTCCTATTTTACCAAATTGAAAAAGAAAGTCATATTAATGTTTGGTGACCTAGACTTATGCAATCTTAATGTTATTAAATTTTGTTGCCAATAGTAAGACTACTTTTATTTAGCCTGTAGCCTAACACTTATACAGATGCGGCCTATAATAATAATAATTGTATTACCTCAAAGGTTGAGTCCAACTTAGATATGGCCCACATAGCATTGCATTAGACCCATCACTCTGATACATAGGAAAAGTTAGTTTTATGTGCCTGTAATTTCACCGGCACCCATCATAACACAACAAAGGTATGATGGCATACCTTTAAACAGCAACGCAAACATTACTGCTTGGCTGCTTGCTTGGCAAAAAAGACGAAGCTATATACCTATATAATGAAGAAAAAGATATCATTTCAAGGGTAGAATCCTAGATAAGCATGCTCAATCATCTGCTAAAGATATTATCTCTTGATACATTGTCAATCAATTCTTTATCTCTATTTATTAAATAACTTAAAAATAAGGTGTGAATCAATATGATTTAATAGTCAATTAAAAATTACCAAGTTTTTCTAATGATCGATAGCTCTTTAGCTGGCTTCTTCCCACTCCGATCAGTGATGACTGAGAAGCAATCGCTGAGACTCCTCTTTACTTCAGGTAACCGGGACCCAGACGTCAGCTTTAGAGACTTTCCAGCCACCAACGCTTGCGACCTTTTTATCTTAGATTCTTGTACTTGTTCCACTGCCACAGTCTCTTCAAACTGCAAGGAGACTTGCTTGCCTCGCTTCTTAAACTTCAAGTTCGTCTGCGATACATTGCAGTTGGATTCGGTTATGCTAAACTCACGATTCTTATTGTACCCGTGTTCACTGTCACCGAATCCTTGGACAAAACACAGCATATTTTCGTCGGAATACCCCTCCTTCATTTAGAAGGTAATGCCAGCACTACCTGCCTGGGAACTGATATTGAATCAAAGGCGATTCGTTTCATTATAAATTCATTTTGAAAGAGATTCGTTTTTCAGGATTCAAGCAGCATCTTTGAATCAAAAGCCAAGATGAATGCAGCACGTTATTCAGAGGTTTGTAACACATAAACACTGATGGTTAAATCTAAACAGTAAATCACTCCGCACGCAGCGGCGCCTAAACTATTTACACGACGCGAAATCTGATTTTTAGGAGTTGATCGCGATTTTATTTCATAAAATTACATAGTTTATTCGTGAATTTCGTGATCGAGGAATTTTATTTAGGCCGCTGAAAAACGTCAACGAGAGTTTGACGTTTGTCTCGTCCTGTCAAATTCGGTACTCTGTAGCGCCCGAAAGTCGGTTGCGTTCGGAAACCTGCTAGGTAATGTTCGACCTCGCGGGTAGCTGATTGCGAACTGACGGACTTGCTTGCTCGGCTCGAATCCGGCCGCGTCTCGCGGCGCGTCGGCCGGCTTGTCTACCCGCCCCCGCTGGCAGCGAGTCGAAAACGGGGCGCAGTGAATGAAAATCTGACGACGTCTCATACCTTTGTAGCCACTTGTCGGTTTGCCAAATTCTAACAAGAGCCAATTAATACACTTTACGATGCTGACGGTATCATACTTTGCAAAGCCAAGCTTGAGTTTTGGCTGTTAAATCTAACATGGTAAATACGAGTAGGTACATCCTACAAAACAGCGGCATCAACTATTATAGAATGCGTACAACAGACAACTACACAACCTTCAATTTAGTCATACTTTCAATACATTGATGGATTGCTGGATCAACGAAGATCATCTGAGTAACTATTCACTAGTAAACAACGTTCACAATACCAAACTAACGTAGCCCAGTTGACTACTACCAATTTGTAAAGGTGAATGTGGTCACTGGGTCAAATTTAGACGTGGACCAGCTGTCACCTAATCCTATAGATTTGCCTAAAAGTAATAACTTTCAACATATTCAAATAATACCTACATAGGCAAGGGGAAATCCCAACGTTGGTCGTTGTTCTAATCCTGGGGTAGAAATGGGATCAATAGGAATTACCAAGGTTACCGGAAACCAAACAAGCATTTCCTTGTTTGGATCCCGTCAGGTAGAAGGCAGGGGTTTCCAACGAATTGTAGTTACCTGTATGTACCTAATTCCTATAGGTACCTATACCAGACCAGATGTTAACAGATGACCAGATACCAGATGTTCATTAAAAATAGAACATGCACAAGTGCACATTTATACCTATTTTTAACGTCTTATTTGACCGAGCGAGCGAAGCGTCTCAGTTTCGAGAGTGGTCAAAAAATGCTTTTGTCCGGCTGTCTGTCTGTTCTCGCCTACAGGTCGCATTTTTCAACCGATTTGGACGAGAATTAGCACACAAGTTCCTTGATTTATTAAATTTTTTTAGTCAATCGCAATTTTTGATTGTGAGGAAAATAGGGGTGTACCAGGGGGAAGTTATTTATCGACAGATTTCAATCAAATTTGAGAGGCACACTAAGTACCTACTTCATTCTACACAAGATGTTATGAAAAAAAATCCAAAAAGGGGGACTGGAAAAGGGAGAAGTTTGCTGTAACGTTATGTATGGACGGATTTCAATTTTTGACTTTTTTCACCTAGAATCCTCAGTTTAAGTTTGTGTGATGATGTTCTGGTCTTCATAATTCAGGGTTTGATGATGGCCAGCATTTAATGAACAGGATCTATATATGTGAAAACACTAGACCTAGCGTCCCTAGCCCAAAAAGTAATTTGCGCAACAAAATTAACTAAGAAAGTCCAATTTTTAATTAAATTTCAAGTGCTTGAATTTTCCAATAGGCGCGGCGATAGGAATTCCTATGTAGACTTTTGAGCAAAATATTGGTATAAGTTTTAGCGATTACTCGTGTTCCCTTGATCTAAACTGGTGTTTACGGGTTCGTCTCGTGAAGGCGGAGAGGACTGCGTAGTCTGATTGGTAATAGGTTGGTATAAAATTACCAAAAAAAAATTTGAAATCCATCCATATTTAACATTACAGCAAACTTCCCCCCTTTTCCACCTTCCATTCCCCCTTTTGGAATTTTTTTCGCAACATCTTGTGTAGAATGAAGTCCTTTTTGGGCTTGGGACTCGACTGCCGTGCCCCTAGATTTATTTTACACAGACGACGTGACGGCGTGGTCCTGCCTCTTTATTTAGGATTTCTTGTTTGATAATCATTCACCTGGTGAAGCAAGAAGAATGTCGAGTATTCTTAGTATTTTGGCACGCATAGGAAGGAGTGTCGCATACGTCAGTCTTGCCAAAACTTTTATCAAGAGAGTGACGCACGCAAGGTTCACCGAGGCCAAACTTTTTAACGCAAACTGCGTTGTCGTGTCTAGTCCGCAATATTATGTATGTACATACAAAAACTTTGATTTTCATTCATAATTTATCGTCATCTCCTGCGTAATCTGCGTTAAAGTTTTTCAATAATGCCTCTGTGTCTATGTCACAGAACACACACATGAAGTAAACCGCAATAAAATAGACAGCTGTAGGGCTAGCACAGAGATTTCCTTGTCTACTCTTCGAAGAGACGACAAGGCTCTGACCGCAACTTGTATTTCTGCGTGTACTGTTATTTGTTTTTTTTTATATTATTTTTAAATTTGAGTGTGATGTACAATAAAGCGTTATTCTATTCCATTCTTTGTAGATTCTTCCGAAATTGTCTTTGCCACGAGCAGGCTCAATAAGTTTTATTCCTAGACAAGAGAAAGATTCTCTGTCTATAGCAACGAACGTTGTATATACCTAGTCAGGTCATAAGTATTGTCACACAGTAAAAACTTTTCTTTTAGAATGCTGGCCACAAAAAAGTTTATAGAATTCGAATTTCGAATTGTTCATGAAAATAAAAATGTATACTTTTTAGAATTTTACTCATTTTTAAATATGGAGTGGACGCTTAAAGAAGGCCGTGTTGCAGTTATTGCGTTGCATCGTTGCGGTTACGCGCCAATTCAAATTTTTGACATACTGAAAAATTTGAATATAACCAAAAGATTCGTTTATCGCACCATCAAACGATACAATGAAGACTCTAGTGTAGATGACAGGTCAAGAAGTGGTCGCTTTCGGTCTGTTAGGACTCCAGCAGTGATAAAAGCTGTGAAGGCGCGAATTCAAAGAAATCCCAAACGTAAGCAGAAACTGTTGGCCCTTCAGATGGGGTTAAGCAGAACCACGGTGAAAAGGGTGTTAAATGAAGACTTAGGGCTTCGGGCATATCGAAGAAAAACAGGACATCGTTTGAATGCTCGTCTAATGGACCTGAGACTGAAGAGATGCCGCGCTTTGTTGAAGCGGTACGCGGGAAAAAAATATCGGGAAACTCTTATTTCGGATGAAAAAATTTTTACCGTAGAAGAGAGCTACAACAAACAAAATGATAAGGTGTACGCACACAGTAGTGAAGAAGCGAGCGACCGTATTCCGCGTGTCCAACGAGGTCATTTTCCATCCTCGCTCATGGTATGGTTGGGAGTTTCTTATTGGGGCTTAACAGAGGTACATTTTTGTGAGAAAGGTGTAAAAACGAATGCAGTTGTGTATCAAAATATAGTCCTGACGAACCTTGTGGAACCTGTTTCTCATACCATGTTCAATAACAGGCACTGGGTATTCCAACAAGATTCGGCGCCAGCTCATAGAGCGAAGAGCTCACAAGACTGGCTGGCGGCGCGTGAAATCGACTTCATCCGGCACGAAGACTGGCCCTCCTCCAGTCCAGATTTGAATCCGTTAGATTACAAGATATGGCAACACTTGGAGGAAAAGGCGTGCTCAAAGCCTTATCCCAATTTGGAATCACTCAAGACATCCTTGATTAAGGCAGCCGGCGATATTGACATGGACCTCGTTCGTGCTGCGATAGACGACTGGCCGCGCAGATTGAAGGCCTGTATTCAAAATCGCGGAGGTCATTTTGAATAAACTTTAGTGTCATAAGAATCTATGTTTTGTTAAGTTCATTTTGGTATATAAATGGTTACATAATGAATAAACTTGTTTCAATTATTTTATATTAAACATGTGACAGAATTTATGACCTGACTAGGTATAATTAATTAAATATCTAACCAAAAATTGTTGGCAAGCGCGCGATTGAGAAGAGTGCGAAAGAGACAACATGAGAAGACAGTGTTGTCTAGGCATCGTAAGACGTAGACAATTTCAGAAGAAAGTTGTCTATCCTTAAATGTCAAAGATAGAGAAAATGATGGCTATCGTGCTCGGCGTTGTAGACTACTGTAGAGTAAGTGCCGACAACATTTCGTCTCGTTCACACTCGCAATCGCCGTGCTTGAGACGGTCGACAAGTGTCTTCTTTGTTCCGATAAATGACTCATGACTAAATCCTTCTCTACAGTTACTGTGCTAGGCCTACTGGTAAGTACTAGACTTACTTACTGCCTAGCAGATGGTTTAAGTTGAACTGTATATTATGTAGGCGAACCACGGGCAGGGAGCGAGTCTGTGGTTCTTGTCAAACTTAGCCAACCAAGGTGGACCATATTCCCGGACGTATTCCTGACTCCTCCACGACTCTTACAAATCTGAGAAACTGAGTAGGTAGTAGTAATTGGCCATTTCGCCTTCGTAATGTTATGCAGTGGAATTGACCTTTAAAAATAGAGTGTATTAGTCAAGATTTAACCTTAAACTTCTCAGGTAGAACGGGTTATATCAACAACGAATAATTCAAGTTATATGGGCTAATGTCACGGGTCTTCGCCGTCAAGAAATGCAATTTAGAAAATATTTTAACAACTAGTGTAACAATAGGTACTATTGATAAAACATAACTAGTAGTTCGCCCCGAATCTCCAAAGAAACAAAATAAATATTATTCTTAGGGCGACTTGCACAACGATGCCTAAACGTATTCTAATAATTATTTAAGGAGTTGTCAAATCGAACAAATACGTCAAATTTAAACATGTTTAGTCGCTTAATAAGTTTAGTGATCTTTGTGCATGCCGGCCTTAATCTTTGACTAATAAATTAGTGTCAAGAAATGCATAACCAACTTACTTGACCTACAGTTTCATTCAAATTCGAGGTAACGGGGGTTTACGTTAATTGGTTACACTTTTTAGAGGTAGAAATTGCAGTTATTCTGGATTTCAGACTTTTCCCTATATTTGTGTCAATAAAGCTACCCGAATACCAAATTTTAGCATTGTGGTGTCACTGGTGTACCCTGTGAAATTTGTCAATGTTTTGTTTTTAATATGGCTAATAACTCAAAAACTACAAAGATTAAACTAAAAATAAAAACGGTGTTGAAATATACTAATGACGTCAAATGAAAGTTATTTTCATTTAACATCCCATTTGACCTAATAGTCTCATTTTCATTTTTTTACCCCTCTTGAACCCCAATATCTCAACAACCCCCAACATTTTTAGCTCATTTAGTCACACCAAAATTATGCCATCACTACCTACCTATGTATCAAATTTCATGATTATCGGATAAACGCTTCGAAAGTTATCCTCGGACACATACACACAACGCCGATTTGCCCAAGTTGATTTGGAGATCTCGCTTCGCTCGATCAATAATAAATTGATTGTTCTTTGCCACATTATTAATTTTTAGCCACACTGATGTACTTCGGTTACAGAAGTCTCAAATATATTGACCTTAGAGGTCTCAGGCTCTCAGGGCAATTAGTTGACACCAGCCAGTTACAGACGATTCGGGTCAACATTTGCATAATTTTATTGAAAGTGTATTTAATATTTGCAAAGAATGGTTGTGTTTATACCTGTAGATAACTAAAGGAGTAACACAAGGTACTGTGATAGGATTTCGTTTTGTTCATGATCTTTCTACAAATAATGTAGAACTTAAAACCACCAAATGAAGAACAGGCACCTAAGGTAAATCTACATCCAATAAAGCAACTCTAACATTCTTCGCACTTTTCTAGATACGAGTAGACTATTTGTGGGATGAAAAACGCGCTGATTGTTTTATTTTCTCCGGATTCCATGATCTACTCGTTTCAAATTAGAAATACAATAAGATAAATGAGAGCATGAATAACAACGTGAAGATGACTCACTGAACGAAAACGATACATTGTGATCAGCATGCTTTGAATTATATTTAAGAAGCATCAAGTATTAAATGTCCTTAAGGATAATTTAATGTTTCTTATTCTGTAGCAGACGAGAAAGTATCATACCTACTACATGTTTGTAATTCTGAATTAGTAGCGAATGTTTGTTTTGCTACAAAAATGTATTGATGTAACTATGATATGATAAAATGAAAAGCAAAAATTAAACATTATTCTGCCTGATAAACAAGTTAGGTTACTTAAGTAAGTAGGTACATAATTGCGTTTGAGGAAAAACGCTATGATAACCAAGGTTGAGTAATGTCGGCGCATCAAGTTAGATGTTGATGGATTTGGTTGATGATAGTTGGATGTATTAGTGACCCTACCGATAGCGTATCTCACAAAGTTGGTAGGCTCAAAGGTTCAAAAATATCAAGATATCGAAGTGCCACTTCTCCTAACCTATTCGAAGAACTACCTACAAATCAAACACATAAAGCCATCGCATAACTGTGGGGACGCCACCAGCTATGATAATGGTTGTGTGATTAGAAAACATACCTTCGTCTCCATATCAAGTTATCCGGCGAGATATTTCTCTTCTTGAGCAAAGTATTCCTAATGCTGACTAGAGGAAAGCTGTCTCTTCGTATCGCCCACCGGAATAGTTTTAGGTCCTTTTCCGATTTATTATTACCTTCTTTACTTTCCGAAGTAATGTTTTTAGACTTTACATGTTTGTTATTTGACTGCAAATTCTTAGATACATGCTTCATTACTGATTGCACATTTTTGATTTCTGATGCCAGATCGGACTTAACATCTTTAGTTCCGAATTTTACATTATTACTAACTTCCTGTTCTTCAAACGTTACTTTTCTATTTTCTGATATTTCTTTGTTAACCAAGGGCAACGATTGCGCATCTTTTGTTTCTGAATTTAGATTTTTGAAAACTGATTTTAGCGTTTTACTTTCCAGTGTCACAACTTTGCTTTCTGACGTTACGTTATTATTTGTGAATGTCAGATTCTTGCTCACTGTTGTCACAGTTTCAGTTACTGGTGTCACATCTTTACTTTCTAGCGCATCTTCTTTGCCTTTTGACGTCACATCTTTGCTAACTAAACCATCGTTCATTTTCGACACATCCCGGCTTCCTGACGTTAGGATGTGGCTATCCGACGTCACATTTTTGCCATTTTGCGTCACATCTTTGCTTTTTGACGTCACTGCACTTACTAGAAACAGATTCTCGTCACCCTCTTCCATTGGCTGGCTGTGTCTCCAAACTTACATACATGAATAATTTAAAAAAATACACTTGCAATCAGGTTTCCCCCAAAAAATTATTTTTGCGAAAACATAATTTTAATTTTACGCAATTGCTTGTCACTTGTTAATTTCCTTCCTGCTAATGTTTTTGTTCATTTAATTTTTTATGGGCATTTAAGTGTTAACAAACTATAATTCGCGGTATAAACACAAAATCATATGAAAATTCGCAGCGGTTGACACAAAATTACCGCTCCGTAATGCCTTCAATTGGTAACTAAAGGTAGTTACATCACATCTTATAATTTGCATTTTGATAGGAGACGAGCAAATAAATGATTATTTGGACAGATGGTATTTTAATCTTGATAGTAAATTGTACAATAGAATAATATTATATTATGTTCAAACATAGAAACCTGTTATTAGCCTTACGTTTAGTTCTAAGCTATTTTGTCTACACAAATTGTATCGCCGTTGGTTTCTCTAAATAAATAAAAGAATATATATACATATATTAACTTGGGAGTTACATTTCCTTGGCTCGAGATCATGATCACGTTACCAGGAGTCCATGAACTCGCCTACTGATATTAAAAAGCTTATGTCATCACTTGCCTGGCATGTTTGGCATAAAAGCACACATAACCAGCTAATTTCATACTTAGTTCGATGTGATCGTAAATCGGTGTACATAATATAAAATTTATGCTTTTCCCATCAAATCTTCAGAGATTTAAAAAATAGTCGCTTAGATCAGTCTAAGCGACTATTTTAAGCGCCAATAAAATACCTACTCCTATGAATACTTCCGTAATGACTAATGAAATGACCCTTACTTTGGGTAAGAAAGTATGGCATAGTAATTACCATTGACCCTCGTTTCTTTATTCATCAAATGTTTTAACTATACGGAATAAGGCCCCGTATTTGACAGCAATCGTATCCAGCAAGCCCAGCTGCTAAATTTCCTACATCTTAAAGTCAAAAAAAAGCTCACGATTCTCATTTTAAAAACATAGACAAGCTGAAGCCCGAAAGTAAATCGTCCCATAATTTGATCCGATGCACGGACAGACATACAGATACAGAAGACGTAACTTATTTCCCTTTGTTTATTGCATCAGAGGTCAAAGAAGGAATGGATTGATTTTATGAAAGATTATATGAAGAAAGAAGATACCACTACTGAAACACTAATAACGGCTGATTTAGACGAATGAAGAAAAATACATGTTGTGTCGATCCCAAAGTAATATGGGAAAAAAGAAGAAGAATGATGATGATTTTGTACCGGAGTTTCATCATTATCATCATATCTGCCATAGTACGTCCACTGCTGAACATAGGCCTCCCCCATACCCTCCAGAGCGACCGATTTTGTTTGGCCTGCACCCACCCAATGGCTCCCAGCAACCTTTATCATGTCGTTTTTGCATCTAGAGGGGGGTCGTCCTTCCTAGTGCGTGGTCTCCACTCTAGAACCTTTCTACCCCAACGGCTGTCAGTTCTTCGAGCAACTGCCACTTCAGCTTGCAAATCCTTTTGGGTATGTTTGCGATCTTGGTTTGTCTACGGATCTCCTCATTTCTGATTGTATCTCGTAGAGAAACACCATGCGCTATGCTATGTTAATACCGCATGGGCTATGCTTGGTGTTCCCATTGCACGCACGACCTTGAACCCTCTTATATCGTATCGGAGGTTAAATAGAGATGACTACTACTCACTGTCCCACGAAGGCTGGAGAAGGAACCCTGAGATGGTTCCTCCGCGGTCGCTCTGCGTCGCTGCCGTCACTAGCCTCCTCTACCCCAACGTGGCTGCCCCCGCCAGCCGACCTGCCATCAAACAATTTCCTTAAAAAAATGTTTAATAAATATCGTCTTATCAGCATAGTGCTTCTATTAGAAATCCATCTGATTGAAATTACTATTCTCGTTTTGAAAAAAGCATTTATTATGTACTAGCTGCTGCCCGCGACTTCGTACGCGTTACACTTCTAAATGTGTAACCTAGAAATAAAGCTAAACTCGCTGTTGCGAATTGACTTAACACCCCATTTTTATCCCATGGGAACTTGATTTATGGGATAAAAAGTAGCCTATGTTGTAATCCAGGTTATAATCTACGTATATACATAAAAATTTCATCGAAATCGGTTCGGCCGTTACGACGTGATTGAATAACAAACAAACAAATAAACAAACATCTAAACTTTCACATAACTACACTTGAGAGCAATAAAATCGCACATCCGCACATTTTTACTTAAAAGTTAAATTTTTTTTTATTTGGAGCTTACAGCAAATTAAAATCAAATTAAATTAAAGTGCATAATCTAGGCATTCGCAGAACTGATAAAGGGTTGACATTTACCTTTAAAAACAACTCATTAGCAACAAAACAATAGACCCCCTTATGTCGCTCGATCCAGGTAAGGCCGGCGGCGGGATTTATCGCAGGTATAAAAGAGTGCATATTGAGGGAATGGTCATCATTTGCATACCAACGTACAGTGTGAAAGGTTCTCTATTGATATTGGCTTCAAACGGAACACGAAAATGGATACTACACCAGAAGTAGCCGCTCAAGTGGTTGCCCTTGTTGAATCGGGGCTTAAGCAAAGTCAAGTGGCTCGACAATTGAGTTTGAGCCGATTTACCGTTCGGCGTGTATACCAGAGGTATCAAGAGACTGGTGGCTACCAACGGCGACAAGGATCGGGCCGTCCCCGTGCTACAACAGAGCGTGATAACCGCTTTCTTATAACGACATCTTTAAGAAATCGTCGTTTGAACGCAGTTCAACTGGGCCAACGACTTCAAGAAGTTCGTGAAGTAGAAGTTAGCCGGTGGACAGTCAGAAGACGATTGAGAGAAGGTGGCCTGACTGCACACAGGTCAGCAAACGGGCCGAAATTGACCCCAGCCCACCGAGAAGCCCGCCTTCAGTTCGCTCGAGACCATTTGAATTGGACCGAAGAGCAGTGGAGTGCAGTCCTGTTCTCTGATGAGTGCAGGATGTGCTTGCATGGCAACGACGGATGGGGGAAGGTGTATAGAAGATCGGGAGAGCGATTTGCCCAATGCTGCATAACAGAACGTGTCGCCTATGGCGGTGGATCAATCATGTTTTGGGGAGGCATGTCTATGGAAGCAAAAACCGAGCTTGCCTTCATCACCGGACCGAATACTGGTCGCCAATCAAGAGGATTGACTTCCATACGATACATTGAGGAAGTACTCGAGAGCCACGTCGTACCTTTTGCTGGGTTTATCGGCGAAAACTTTCTGTTTATGCAAGATAATGCAAGACCGCATACTGCTGGCATAGTGATCGAGTACCTTCAAGAGGTGGATGTGACCGTTATGGAGTGGCCAGCTCGAAGCCCAGACCTCAATCCCATCGAACATCTATGGGACGAGCTGAAAAGAAGAGTTCGAGGCCGAGATGCTCCTCCATCGACTCTACAGGAGCTGCAACAGGCGATCGCAGAGGAATGGGAGGCTATTCCTCAAGACTTTATCAAAAGTCTAATAACATCAATGAAAACACGGATGGAGTCAGTGATTCAGGCTAGGGGAGGGAACACTCGGTATTAATAACAAACTTTAAATTAATTTTATCTTTTAATTTCATAACTTTGACACCAATACTTGAATAAAGAATTTTTTACTAAACATGCATTTTTGTTATTGATCCACAAAAGCATTTTTATGTAATGATTGAAAGACAAATCAGATACCACTGGATAGGTATTAAAATAGACTATGAATCTGCATTACAGAAACATAATATTTTTTGTTTTTTTTTTAGTTATGTCAAAAAATCATGAATGTGCGATTTTTTTGCTCTCAAGTTTATTTTGTTCTGACCAAAACGCTCTAGTCCTTACCATTTCAAATTACGAAATCTACGTCCCTGAGGCCGGGTCCTAAAAGTGCATAACCTCTTTAAGCTTAGAAACCTTCAAATGAGGTACTAATATAGTACGGTGACTTTCGAGACATTCCAATTTTAAAGAGTATTTGCTTATGTTTATAAGTGAGTTCAACCTTTTTTGAATAAAGTAGGATTAAGTTTTCAAACATGTGTCAAAATAAAATGTAATATAAGTCATAAGCACTATTAATATCAACTTCGAAGCAAATCAACGCCAAAATAACTTTCTACCCCTTTTTAACCCCGTTAGGGGATGAATTTCAATAAAATACGAAACACTTCTTCCATCAATTCTGTTAAAAAAGGTTTACGCAAAATTTGAAGTAGATTGGACCAAAAAATCACGTTGTCCATTACAAACTTTGCCCCCCTTTTTCACCCCCTTAGGGATAGAATTTCGGAAAATCCTTTCTTATTAGATGCCTACGTCATACAAAGAACACACCCTCAAAGTTTCAGATCTCTACGATCAGCGGTTTAGGCTGTGAGTTGATACGTCAGTCAGTCATTCATGCCAAAGCATTTTATATGTATAGATAAATATTTTATGTTTTGAGTAACCATATGCTTTAATAAGTTTTTTATTGAAAAATTAGTTTTGCAAAACAAGCTTTTATAAAATTCTTTTTTTTTATAATTTTTTTTTGTCATGCTAATGGCCCAACTGCGACTCAAATTGTAAATTTTGAGAATGCATTTTGAATACAAAAACAATAAAGCTTCGGTTGCGCGCTGCTCTGTTGTCACCTAGGAGAGTTACAGACATAGCGATAATTCGGTCTCTTATCGGCCTATTGTTATTACAGGTAAAAGATTTGCGCCCACGTTTACAATCCGGATCATGGGTGAGAACACATCGGACAAAATTAATAAAACTTAAATTAAACATTGAAAAAAAAAACTCTTAAAAGCTTCCCTACAGTCATTTTTGTTTAGTTAACAAACGAATTAAGCTTAGGAATGATAAAATGGCCAAAATCTATTTTCTAATCAGGTAGCTAATTTTAAGAATTTTCCACCTCGCCGTCTTTGAAGGCCAATTTTCGCTAAAATAGCCCATTAAGTACTACTTTTTTTTAATGATTATGAAAGCTGAGAGTCTGAAAATTCTTAAGACTTATTTAAGAACCATGAAATCACTTGTTAAGATTTTTAATTTAAAGTTGAAAATTGAAGTCATAATTCACCGAATGTAATTTTTTGACTTTACACCAACATTTTCATAGTTCAAAGTCACGTAGCTGATTATTTTATGCATAAAAGAACAACTCATAGAAATTCAGTAGCAAAAAACAAATCTCAAGAAAGTTTGCTACTTTTCTTTAAAGAATTTTTTAAGTTGTTCAAGTCGAAAATTTTCAAAAATTCGGAAAAAAATTCATAACTCGAACACTATAAAAAAAAATCGCGGAACATACATGGTGGTGATTCGGGCACCCCAAGGGGTGTTCTATCTCTGGATTTTCGCTTGACACTATTTTTTTGGAGACCCATGTATAGATTTGTCCTGAAAATCTGTACGTGGTAAGGGTGAGCAATATGAGCATATTGAGCATTACGTAACACACATCACATATATTTTTATAAATAAATTTTTTTGCAATAATACCACTTTATGTGGTTAAAACATCGTATTACTCCGTTAATACGTATAAGGCTTCCATTATTTCTTCTTAGCTTAAATGGATAGACACTTCACTTACAAACGTTATGTAGAAAGCGTTCAAAAATATTTCTGATGAATATAAATTCAATCCAGGAAAAACCGTATAAAGTATATACTTTAATTACTATATACTAACTTAGTACTGCGGTTTTTGCTGGATTAAGTTTAGATATTATGTACAGGTACCTGACCGATGTCGTAGGTACCTACTAACTTGCTCATTGTAAAATATGTAATTATGGTCACTATAAGTAATGTACCTACCTCTACCTACAACACGATAGTAAAACCCATTTAACCCCATTTTTTAATATTAAAAAAATATATATAGTGCGTGCCTGAACACACACAGTAAAGCTCATTTATAAATACAAAGTTAACTTTGCACTTTGAAACTTTATAATTTCGTAACCAGACTCTGGAATTAAAAATATAATATGTTGACGATAATTTATTTTGTTTGGAAGAGCTTTTGAATGGCTGTAAACAACGTTGAAGTGTATGAAACTTCATTTTAATTTATACATTTTTGATACCAGAACCTCTGAACAAAATATAAAGTTCAAAGTGTCGGTTTTTGTAATAGTCGTGTGTCAAACAAGTAAATGAATAATAGTAGATTATTAAACGAAGGGCGCTATATTGAATCCCGAACGTAACGCAGGATTCTAGAGTTAACTCGCGAGCGGAGCGAGGGAGTTACTAGAATCTCGAATGCAGAGATGGATATAAGCACGCCCAAGATGCAGACAGTTTTATCCACGAGGAGAATACCCTACTTTCCACACTTTCTGCGAGACAATAAAAACCAAATCTAGATTGGTGCATTATGTGCAGAGGTTAGTTCGATTTACGAATAAGTTCTTATCGTGTGGGTCTCTTTGGTTCAAATTTTAATACACATGAGGTTTCAAATTCAAATCAACGATCATGAAATTCAGTACAACTTTACTCCCGGCTCCGCCGTAGGGATTTAATCTCCTGCTTTTGGTGAGGTTTACATGACATATATAATACGAAATTGTCGAGCAGGTGGTGTGAAAAGTATGTTTTAACCCCAATTTGTGGATTAGGTCTTTTACGGATTTTCTACCATGCAAGTCTACAATTCAAGCCATAAGAAATCTACATGCACTTAAGACTAGAGGTGTTAATACCTTCGCATTTTAAGCTTTCAAAAGCTGGAAGCGGGGTTTTGGGGTCTCGTCAGTCGACATGCCAAACCTAGAAATAAGATAACGCATAAAGCCTCTATTCTAAGATTCAAAATATTACAAGGGTTCTACTAAATTACGAGAAGACACCAAAATTTCCTACAAAGAAATTCATTATTCAGTTGAAGACAGGCCAATCAAAAGTAATCAAAATAATACATTGAATCTAAGGGCGACCCGACTTGCTCAACGATGCTTAATCGTATTTAGTGCCTAATTAATGATTAAGAGAGTTGTCAAATCATACAAATTCATCAATAAACATGTTTATTCGCGAATTACGTTTAAGGATCGTTATGCAAGAATTAGATGTGATTATATTATAAAAAGGAGAGGGGTATTAAAAAGTATAGCTAATTACCAAAAATCATTGCAAACCTTTCGTACAACTTACAACGTTGATTTCGACAATACATGCATGCACCGTATTAGGCTATTAGGTATTAGGAAACTAATACCGCCTTAAAAAAGACGTTTCATCAGGTTTTCTATCCAGATTTTATAGAAATAGAAAAATATTTATTTTGTGTCCATTTTTACATTCTATGAATACAACAGTTAAACTTATACCAAATACAAGACTACAAAATAGGTCGTCACTCAGCGGTGTGCCACTGCAACGTACAGCTACTGTAGCGCTGGTATGTGACGCCTTTAGTGCGTGTGAGCAGCAGAAAATAGAAACTTTTGAGAACTTTTGAAAATTTTAAGACAGATGTTTAAAATAAATAACTAAAACAGTTCGTACAGGTAAAATCACATTCAAATAAGTACAATAGGACGTGATGCAGAACAAACATCCAGAAATAATAACAGAATTGGCAAGTTTTAATCTACAGGAACGTAAGAAGCAGTACAAAGTCGACTTACCGAAATATTCTCTTCAGGCGACTAATGACTCGTATGTGTAGTACACTTTTCTTTTAATTCCGACTAAGCACAGTTTTGAGCGAATCATTATATTGTGCTTCACGACATTTTGACTAAACAAAAGAATCAATATTATATACTTATTCACATATAAGTCGTTAACTATCATTATTTGATTCCTAGTCATAAAACGTTATTAAAATATCTAGCTTTCAGCAATTTAAAGTACGTAGATTAGTAATCAGTTTCATTCAATTGAATGATGACATAAAAGTTCATTGTATTACAAATATACATATACATATGTATGTGCCCAAGTTGGTGTGTGTGTGATTAACCTACATACCTACCTACTGGTCCCATATTCGACACCTTGATCATTGATCATTTATGAGGTACTTATGATCAAATCGTTTATATTTCCATAAAATTGTGTTCGGTGTAAATGTTTATGTGTATTGAATGGTATAAATACCTATGTAGCTAGGTGCGTTTCTATTTAATGAATTTGTGCGCACGCAATTCCACCCTAGGAATTGTACCGGTTTGCTCTGTTAACTTAGCACTAATTAGACATGAATTTAGATATTTAAACCAACAACTGAATGACTATTTATTTTAAAAAGGTACTTACTGATACATAAGTTAAAATTAGAACGAAAATATCACATAAATTTGGATTATTCCATGTAGAAGTATTTGTATTATTAGATTAAGATCCATTATCGATATATTTAACGTTTTCACAGATAAAACTGAATTCACCGCAATAGATAAGTTGAAGTTTTAGTTTGAGATTAGAATAATTTGGCCACTAATCACGAATAATGTGTTTTATCTCCGTTTTCGCGATAGAAATCACATGCACTGTTCTCTTACTAAGCTGTCATCGGGGGCTTGAGGTAAGTTTAGGCTATTTTACCATGTAGAGCCTTAAAATAAAATATATAATCGCATGGCAAAAATAAGCTTGTTCTAGAGAAACATGCGCAATGGTGCATTGCGCATAATATCGATTGCATTCTGTGTGGACAAGATCAGGCGGAAAAATTTGATTTGATATAATTTTGATTGCCTCGTTAAAGTCGTTAATTCGATTTCAATGCTGAGAATTTATTGGTAAGAGCAATACCTATGAATCCATTTGGCATCATTACAGAATAAAATATTGTGGTAGTTAAGTTAAATACTATAGGAATATGACTTTAACTTTTTTTAGACCAAAATACGTCTACTTACTGTTAAAGTACCTACTGAAGAGTAAGTAAATAAACATACACCTTTATGTATTTGGTAGAGTAAGAGAGCTTAGTGTAGAGTTTGGATGATTTGTATCGATTAGAGGTGATCACAGTTTAAATTTATACGTATTTAAACTGTGCTATTGGATGAAAAGAGAAGTGTCGAGCTATGAACATATAGAAAAGCTTCTCTCTAAAGAAGAATAGAGTAAACTGCCATTTTTGCGTAGACAGCAAGGCTGCGATTTCTATGTCTATTCATTCTTCGAATATACTTGTTTCCGAAATTGCCTTGGGTCCCATGGTCCCATGGTTTCTTGGCAGATTAGAGAAGATAGCACTGCCTGTATAGCAACGCATAACAACGTCCCCGTTGCTATAGACCAGGGTATATAGACACTTTGAGAAACCCTGAGTATAAACAAAGCCTTTCTTCACCGAACTATATATAGGGTCGAACAAAATACAATCTGACCGTCCCATTGGTCATACTTCAAAACTGTCTAAATAGTTTAGGATTTATATTTCTGGATTATATAAGTGCTCAACTTCAAAATTTTAATTATTGCAAGTTGCCTATAGAATAAAATTTTGCCTTATAGGTATTTATGCAAATCTCCACAAACGCCCTTCCCGACTCTCGATTCCAGATTCACTTCATAAATATTATAAGTAGTAGATACTAATATTATACGACCTCCGTGGCACAGTGGGCGTATAGGCTGTGACGCAGGAGGTAGCGGGTTCGATTCCCGCCGCGGGACAAATGTTTGCATGATCTACAAATATTTGTACCGGGTCTAGATGTTTTTCTATATATTATAAGTACCTATGTATTTACAAAAAAAAATTATATAAGTATTCTATCAGTTATCTGGTTCCAATAGTACAAGCTCTGCTTAGTTTGGGGCTAGATAGCGCTGTGTGAAATGTCCACCAATATTTATTTATTTATTATTATTAGTACTATTTTTTATGACTTCAAGTTGCCTAAAATTCGTCATCACTTTTCCGGTTTGCTTTTCACAACATTGTTTTTTTTATATGCAGTGAATTCGTTTCGGTGGACGAAAGTGTGGATTTTGTGTTGGTAGAGCTGTTAGAAAAAGTTCACTCACAGATTCAAATCAGGGAAGGCGTAAGTATTGTTTGTTTGACAAAGCCACAATAAAAATAGGATTAAACAAAAATGACTTACCTGAACACCAAATACCTGTATGGTTTAAATAGATATACTCACGTGATATAATACGTAGGGACAGTTCCACCGCATCGGTCCAGCGCCGAAGTTGATCTCGTGCCAAGGAAGCGCAGTCGCCGCGACGGAATGTCCAGGTAACCCAACTCTGGAACTAAACTTTCTTTGAGAATGGAAGTTTTTATGTTATATCAATGGAAAGACGTGCCAAATCACAGTTTAGGTTTTGATTTGGTTAGCTCGATGCTCAAGGTCAAAGGTTATATTATTTTTGCTGTAAAAGTAGGTGGTATGTTATTTAGCACAGACCCGCATTTTGTTATTGTCACTGATATTTGTAGAAACGCTATACCACAGCACGTACCTACTTAGTAGGTAGGTTGTTTGTATTCTTTGGTTATACGCTACCAATTATTATGCTTGGTGGAAGCTTCAGTCAGAATTTTTTTCACTATTTTATTATCTCTACCATGTTGCGCCTTCTAGGAGTTTTTTTGTATATGAAAAGTTTGTGCACATTTACCTACACGAGCTTGAAATGGTTAAGAAAAACATATCGAGGAAATTCGCGGCTCAGTTAGCTTTGCAAGTATAGACCATATATCTTATGGATAAGGCTAACTAAGTTAAGATGCCTAGGTACTAATAGATGCTGAGTAAGCCTACTCCACCTTGGCTGCGTCGTCCTTCACCCAGCTAGTTCTAAAACTTACCAAACGCTATATTTACTTCTCCAATTATATACTAACCATGATCAGCGATGGAGCATAGACCAGCGTCGGACACAGACCGTCCTCGAAATCGAGACGCATGTCTGTCTTTCTTGAAATATGCCCAGTGACGAGCCACAGAAGAACGAAGCAGTCGATTAAATCTAAAAAAAAACTATGAATGAATGAATGAAAACATTATACCATAAAAAATAAAAATTACATACAAAATAGAAGACACAAAGCAAATAGCGGTTACATCAATACAAGCAGGGGTTTTATCGCTTTGAAGGGATTTCTTCCCGACAACCTTTGGATGGAGAGGATTTAGTTGTCAAAGATAAAGGGGTACACATTGACTAAGATATTGATGAAGGGAGTGCAACTAATACTTATGTACCTAAATACTTTATAATACAAATAGACTTATATAAACTATTATTAAATTATATATGTACTTACCTAAATATAATATATTAAATTATAATATAGGTATGTAATATTCGTAATACATACATTAGATAAATACGATAATATACATTAATTTATGTGCGATACTACGTCGTTTCTGATAGATATAATCTTTTTACCCTAGATTTAAATATAGCTAAGGATGAAGCTTGCCGTAATAGAGATGAATAAAAAACTAGTTCTTATAGCTTTTGTATATACACTATCTAACGAGCTTATGTGATAATTAGTCGATTTAGACTACTGATCATTGTGGTTTATATAGTTTTTTAATTAGAAGACTAGCACTATTTATCTGTGGAAATTTGTAATTGGCCCTAAGCATACATGTCTGTTTTGCATGTATTTTAATATAATTAGTTTTTCTGTGTACTGTAAGTTTCCTGAAAATAATAAAAATAAAAAATAAAATAGATTTTAACTAGTTTGTGGTTTGAATCATTTTTGCATCAATGATGAAACTATTTTGGCAACGATGTGGTTTGGACCATTTTTGAACCAGTGACCAGATAATTTTTACTAGGTAAGTATCGTATCAGGACCGGGAAGGGTGGTGTTTACAAAGGGAGGCCTACACCCAGCAGTGGGTACTTATGGGCCGTAGATGATGATGATGAAGTATCGTGGTTTAGATCCTTTTTGCATTAGTGACCAATCAACTTATCTACCTATGTGGTTTACTTAGATCATTTTTACACTAATGGCCGGATGATTTTGGCTAGTAAATAATAAATAAATAAATATTGCTGGACATTTCACACAGCGCTATCTAGCCCCAAACTAAGCAGAGCTTGTACTATGGGAACCAGTTATCTGATAGAATACTTATATACTTTTTTTTTGTAAATACATACTTATAATATATAGAAAAACACCAAGACACAGAACAAATATCTGTAGATCATGCAAACATTTGTTCCGCGGCGGGAATCGAACCCGCTACCTCCTGCGTCTCAGTCGGCTATACGCCCACTGCGCCACGGAGGCAGTCATATCTAGTAAGTATCTAGTTATCTCTGGTTGGATTATTTCTGGATACGTTTGGGCGGGATCGGTTACGATTTCTAGAATATGCAATTTAGAATATTTTCACTTTTAATTTGGTTTTTCAGGCGAAAAAATCTTTCGCATGAGATGAAATCAAATCTCGGATAGGTAACTAGTGGTTCACCCCAATTTGAGATTTCGCAAGTGAATAAAAATCTCAATCAAATGTGTTCATTTCGTTATTAATTCATTAATATTTAATTTTTGTATAGTCTTAAAAGACAATGACGTAACTTCACGTGGGTGAGATTTATCCAGGAACCCTAGCTAGACCAAGCTATGCATAATTTCTTCTCGCAAGCATGATCTGCTGAACGTAAACAAATTTGAAACGTAAACAGCACGTGTAACGGTGCCCGTGTTGTTTGTTACGAATCTATTATTATTCAGACAGAAAGAGGGCAATGCCAATGTTTGGACTTGCTTTTGGATATTCAAAGTAGGTGGGATGCTTAAGTCAGGTCATTCAGCCAGTCTAGCATAAACACCCTAGAAAAGTTCTTCTCTACGGAAGAATAGAATAATAGAAGAGTACCCTAGTAGTTGAGAAAGACACTAGCGGTCACCCATTCAAGTGACCGCAAGTGTCTTTACGGACCACGCGTTGGGGCAGAAAAGTTTTCGATTGGAGACCGTGCACTGGAAAGCGCAGCGTAGATCGGCCCCCACTAGATGGAAAGGCGAACTGATAAAAGTTGCTGCGAACAGTTGGATGCAGGCTGCACAATCGGTCGAATATAGGCCTCCCACAGATCTTGGAGATCTGTGGGAGGCCTATGTTCTGTAGTGGATATCCTAGGCCGATATGATGATGACGATGACTTGTAATAAAAGAAACGGGTACTTACTTTTTCAATGGAGAATCCGAATTTTCAGAAGACGATGTGGTAGTATCACTACTGCTTGATACTATTATAGATATTTGACCACTTGAGGTTTTGCGAACCATTTTTATTAACACACGATATTAAACTTTAGTTAACACAACGGACTAATAAAAAGTCACAAAAAAACTATTCAATCCAAAGAACCAGTAGTTATATCATTTTAAATACAACACATCTGAAATATCCACTAAATTCACTTAACACTTCTGTAACCAGTTCAGAGAAAATTTAACTTTATTCATTTTAAATTAAAGATTAATTCATGTAGTTGTGTGATACGTAGTTGCTTGCTCAAAAATTGTGTAGAAACTGTAGATATTAGAGAAATTCTTTGAAACAAGAATTGAAGATTTGTCACTAGCGGCCGTCTAAATATAACACTGACTGTACGCTGTACACTGACGCTTACGTTTTGATGAACAATCTTCTTAAGTTCTCTAAAATCTAATAGAAATGAAATCCCGCACTGGGCCAAATGATACGTATTTTTCCCCTCATTTGTAAGCGCGAACGTAACGCGGCGCGGGTGTAATTGGCCCTCTCTTATTTGCACCAAGGTAGTGTTGGATTCAATAGGTACATTACATCGATATGACATGTGGTTCAAAATTGCTCACATTTAATCTTGAGCCTATTGTTGAGTCCAATGTGTCAGCCGCGGCATACATCTTAAGTGACAGTAAAGTGACGTGGGACGGACGACTCGGCACAAACGGGCGGCGGCGGCGGCGAGAATGACTTCACTTTTATGTTTTGCACCATAGAAGCACCTGCTTGTATTTCCAGATATTCCAGTGTTCCCACTAGCACGATTTCGATCAAAATATAGAATAACGAACCGGAACGCTGAATTTCAGTTTCAAATGGCAATGGAGTTACGCTTCTAAACGCTAGTATTACCTATTACCTTGTTTAAATAGAAAATCGAAAACTCATACATTTATTATTCTAAGAAATGTTGTAGGTATCCGTAAACTGATGGTCAACTAATACATAAATGTAGATCAAAATCTCAAGTTAATCACATTATTTGTTAAAAAATACCCCTTATCTCTAAATGTTCTGTTATATGCATGCTTTTAGAATATACCTTAGAATATCGACACTTATTTTATTCAGCCTTTGGGAGAAATGTTTATGAATAAGTATAGTCGCATATTCTAAGTTTATTTTTGTAGAAAAGAAACAAAAATTTTATTTAAAGTTTTTATTTTGAACAATAACTAAGAAATACTCTTATAGTAAAATATAAGTTGCCTTATAAACACTTCTAGAATACAACAACTAATTTGGAAATGTTATTTATTATCTACGTTTTATTTAAATCTATTTCAGTTATCAAGTGTTTTGTTTGTATTATTCTTAAGATTTTAACATTGTCTGAACGTAACACGTTAAAATCTTGTAAAAAACAATGTTAAAATCTTAAGTAAGCAAAGAATCTTAAAAACCATCTCGTAAACTAATAAGAGATTAAACAATTATAAATAATTAGTTAGTATTATGAATCTCAAGACTTTGCCTTCAAACTCTTATAAAATACAAGAATAAAACCTAAGGATTTTAAAATCAGGGAGGTGGTTCGTCTACCACTATTGGTCAGCACATGGAAATTGCTTTAAAACGATTTGACAAGCAAATTTAAAACTATAACTTTTTAAACAAATTGGACAATTTTAAATCGACAATTTTAAACCTAATCCATGCTAAATTAACCTGTTCCATGCTGGTCGCAAGGATCATGTTTAAATTGACGATCACAGGCGACAACGCTTTCGAATGACTTTATGTGATAAGATACGTCCTATTATTTAATGAAAATATCGATGGGATGTAAACACTAACAATTCTTTTGAAACTACATACATGCAACAAAAATAATTGGATCTTGGGTATGTTTATAGCTGACCACACCTTTTCAGTTTTAACTAATACAGTACTGATGAAAATTATATTAGATAAAACTAATCACAATCAATTAACAGCACGGTTCAAACTGAAAGTCCCTATGAGGCACTTGTCTCGGCGCCGGCGATGAGCGAGAAGCGAGTGTGTAGTTTCTATAGTTGTCTCGCTAGGTTATACATACATAGCGCCTTGTTTCGCGTATCGCTGAGCGAGTGTTGTAGTCGCTGCGTCGAAATAGTGTTTGGCGAGTTCTCGCCGGCAGTGGAAACGGTCAGCGATAAACTATTAATATACGCGTCTCTTTTACTGACGCGGAATCTATATCTTTTATTCGTTTCTTGAGCGAGAAAATAGTTGATAGCTAATCGCTTACTCGCCGGCGGGGGCGGTGAGACAAGTGTCTTAGTCAAATAAAATATAGGCACCAATAGCCATTGACACAAAAGAAAATGTGTGGCAGTTACAGACTAGTTTAATAGTTACTAGTGATGGCTATAAAGCAGTAACTAGTGTAGTTATTATTAACTATATCTACGAGTGCTGAAAGTTTTAACTGTACAATTAAAACTGAGTGTGTGTAGCCCGCTTGAGCACATACAAAATGGTTCAAAGCTTAAAACTAAATAGTTACATTGGATAACAACAGAGTTGCAATACAGTAACCAATATCTACTTAACTTAATTAGGTACAACATAATTAAGTTTTGTTCAAAGAGCAAAACCAGTAAACAAAATATAAAATGGCGATAAGGGTTTTCACGGCCATGTTTTTAGAATTGCTAACAGATGTCACTGTTCTGTCAGAAACTGTTATCAAAAATGACATGTAAATGTCAATTGCCGTGTTAAATTTTCCGATGAACTTATATAATTTGATTTTGTGTCTTAGAGACTTTGACATATAAACCATCTATTTTGGCGGCTTATCTCCAGACAGCGCCATCTATTATGCCAGTTGGAACGGATTTTTTTTTAAATCGAAAATGAAAAGGCCTCATTGGCATCGCATCCTCGTATCAAAAGTAAGGTTGCGGGTTCAAACCCGTCTGGCTCGAAATTTTTGAAAGTTTTAAAAATCATAAGATTTTCCCACAAGTGTCGGATAACACTATAAAATAAAATAGCTACTAGAAATAAGCTATGCAACATCTCTCGTCAATGTACTGAACCGCAATGTTTGTCATTGAACAGATAAAAACTGTAGTTTCTCTGTAGATGGAGCTAATGACGCTTTAAGTCGTAAATTAATAATCTCGGTAATTTACGCCTGACGTGTAGTGGGCCCATGGCGAAACTGGCATCGCATCCTCGTATCAAGGCGGGTTCAAATCCCAAATAGAAATTTTTGAGATGTTAATCTTAATATTTTACACGATATTAAAAGTGGCTTACTTTAATAATACGGTCTCCGGGGATTATTCTGGAACAGAAGAAAATAATGTCAATGTCTGCACTTGTTAAATTTATAATCTATGGCTTGAGTTGAGGCCACAGAGCCTAGAACATTTGGGGGTGGTATTATCTTTGAAATTTTATTCGCGGAAATCTTATAGATCGGATTTGGCAGGTGTCAAAATAATAAAAAAGGAAAGCAAAACTAAATGATACAATTTTACTTAGAATACTTTCGTAATTTATTTCATTTATAATTATAAGTACGAGGCGCACCTAATATAATACATAATTATAAATGTAAGTGCGAGGCGAGACGTTATTCGGAGCGGATCGCACTCACCCTGATGAAACTTCATGAATTGAACCGAAACATTGTCGGTCGAAACACCGATAAACGGTACGTGATAAATCCCGTATTTATAATTATGATTAAATGATACAACATTGGAATATCGTCATGTCGAAATATTGATCTAGAATTAACTAGTTTCTGAATGTTATTTTTCAATATATAGTGAAACTTAGTGTTTATTAATGAAGCTCATTGTTATATTGAACAGATAACATAATAACATTATTTGCCATTAAGTGGTTGATTTTTTGGTTTCTTGTGTAGACGTTCATACAAAGTTATTACGTCATGCAAAATGATAGACGTCAAATCGGACCTATTAGATTTCCCTTATTATAATATATGTTATCACTTTTAAAACTATCATGGTTATAAACATTATTTTCATGGGGTTTGTATTTTTGAGTATCATCCACGGAATAAACCATGATAAACGTGCCGGTTACAGTGTATTTTTTTTATTTTTATAATTTATAGGCTTGCGTTTGATCACGATCTCGCCTAATGGGGCGCGATGATGCCGTCTACGATGCTACACGCTTGCCTAGAAGAAACCTATTCACACGCGATTTGAAGACCCCTAGGTTGCAGTTACATTGCTATCGTAGTAAATAATTAATATATTTTTACAATGCTTTATTAGATCCATATGTCACCGTATTCTAAACTTTAAACTACGTTTGGATATCGGATTTCAAATCACTTAAAAACGTAGAGATTCACAATATACTCATTATAACTAGAGGTTCGACCCGAACTGATTTCTCGCGAGTCTCTGATTAAAACAAAATAAATATTATTTGTAATCTTTGACTATCAAAATAGTGCCACGACATAAATAACCAACTTACTTGACCTAGTTTCATTCAAATTACAGGTAAGTTATATTATATGGTTAAATTTTTTTGGGGTACAAATTGCTGTTATTCTAGATTTCAGACTTTTGCCTATATTTGTGTCATTTAAGCTACGTGTATACCAAATTACAGCACTGTGGGGTCACTGGTGTACTCTGTGAATTTTGACAAACTTCAGTTTTTATTATTAAACAGAGTCTAAATGTACTAATAAAACCTTTAATTTGACATCCCTCTTGACCTAATAGTATCATTTTAATATTTTTTTACCCCACTTGAACCCTAATATCTCTACAACCCCTCAATATTTTTAGCTCATTTAGTCACACCAAAATTGTGCCATTACTACCTACCTATGTATCAAATTTCACGATGATCGGATCAACGCGTCGAAAGTTATCCTAGGACAAATAAACATACATACATACATACAACGCCAATTTGCCCAAGTTGATTTAGAGATCTCGCTTTGCTAGATCAAATATTATTTAGTATTTATAATGAGTATATTGATAATCTTTTTTTTTTACTAACCTACTATTTAATGAAGATTGAGAATCTATATGATTTTAATAAAATACGATAAGTACTTCAAATTTTGCTCAATATAAATAAAGTTTGTTTAATGAAAAACAAAACTATATTTAACTGTACCCGAGTTTATTAGGAAATAGTGCTGTGAATAGCATTGTACCACTAAAAGTTAGTGTGTTCGTTTATGTTAGTGGCTAACTAAGTGGCTTAGCAACTGCCATTTTTTATAAATTAATTAGTAAAGTAATCATTCACCAGAATATATTATAGTCTGAGGTGATGCTCATAAAAACGGATGTGGTCACTTTTTAATGTAGTAAGTAATCGTATATTGTTATACAAGGGCCGTAAGCGATCTATTATACACGAGATTACAAGCGAATGAGTCGAGGGTGATATTGATTGTACAACATAACTTTTCATTTTATATAATTTTATTAAAGAAATTAATAAGTATTTTTTATAACAACTATTAAGAAAATTTGCGGTCCCGGTGTCCATTGTTTTATTTCACAACCGGGCTGTGGCCTGTTCCATTTTTAAATAGAAATACGTATTTGTCATGGAGATTGTATTTCACTTCAGGATATTATGAATGTATATAACCTCTATTTACAAATTTACTGGGCCGTAAGTGAATTTGTAAATAGAATGTAAGTAAATTGAAGTATCGCATTTAAATAAATAAATCGCATTTACGGAGCAGCTTTCGAGTTAACCTACTTAAATGAGCTACATTCAGAGCATGAGCGATGAAAAAATAACTTAGCTAGGCCGAAGATTTAGAAGTGCGTTGTATACAATGTCAGTCAGTTAGGACTTTGATTCTGATTTATAAGATGTTAATGAATTAGAGAAAGCAACTTTGTATAGGTGAAGTGACTAAGAGAGACGAAGGCCATCTCGTCTTTATCAGTAGTGAGTTACTAATACATTAGTAGTGATAACTCACCAAGGGGTTTGGTCTGAATCGGTACGCGAGCATCATGCGCTTTCGATACGCGTCGAACTCATCGTCTTCGGAGGAAACTATGTCTGACGTTTTGGCTCCGAGACCCAAGTTTGCGACAGGCTGATTTGCTCTGTAATATTCAAATTGTCTTTGTAAAAATTTGATAAAAATATTGTAGTTTAGGAAACGTTTTTTATTTTTTAAGAGCTAGCTTGTCAAAAAATTTGGGGGAAAAATATGTACCCTCTACCCCCTCAACACCCCAATTTGTTTCAGCAGCGAGTACATAATAGTTAAAAGATATTACAGATTTAACCTCATTGAGAATGTATTTTTAATATTTTCTGAGAGTTGCTTTGCCTTACTTGTTTATGGGGTCCACAATACCGGATCCATCAGCTCCTAAGCCCTGACCCTCGCTCCAACCGAATTTTTGAAGCATTTTGAAACCTAGAATAAAAATGACTAGTTAATCGAGAGTACTACACCTCTACTTAGTGCTTGGTCGTTGGCCAGTACCAAATAAAAAACGCTGTAGGTGGGCCTTCCACAACCTAGTTATTGCGATGCGGTTTAAAAACTATTCAGTACAGTACTACGATACAAGTTAGAAGCCTCGGCAACGTTTATGTTTCCTAAATAGTCCGTCCCGCGGCTCGAGACGGCTAGTTCACTATTTGGAAGTATATACATTCCGACATTATATTCCGTATTTCCGATGACAAACGTCTAACGTAAATCGTAGTACTGTGTACTGTACATAGCTTGTTTTCCTTCATTTTTTACGGAGATTTTATAAACTGGTATACATAATGAACGGAAAATACCTTTAATTGGGACTAAACAAAATAAGGGTAAGATAGTTGGTCATCTTATATGATATCACAGCTTTATAAGAAAAAGTCATAGAAGGAAAAAATAAAAGGAAAACAAGGAACAGAAATGACGCATATAAGCTACACGAGCCAGTAAAGAAGATCGCCGTCATGTCTTATAAGGAGGAAAAGGACACCGCCTTGGAACGAACTTAGAACTACAGACAAATGGAAGGAGTTTAATCATTTGCGTCTACAAAAGATTCTTCTTTCTGCTCTTTTCCCACATTATGTGGGGTCAGTACAACATGTATTTTTTTCTATAACTCTCTATCAGACGTCATCTCCGTTGTCACTTCTTTCTTACCTATACCTTCACACAGTCCATCCATCTCTTCGACCTTCTTCTCCTTCCATCCACATTCATATCTAACACTCTTTTAGTCACATGATTTTCTACCCTCCGCATGACATGCCCATACCACGCTAGCCTCCTCAACTTTTCTATCACTGGCGCTACTTTCAAACTTCCTCTAATATATAAGAGCGAAGCTTAAATACGAGAACATAATGCTTGTCACAATTGACTTACAAAAAATACTCTGTAAATAATGCCAAATATACTATGTACTTACTCAATTATTTTTGAACTGCATCGCAATAAGTAGCTTGTCTAATGCTGATCTAACAAAATATCCCTTTGGTAAACATGTATTAGTATCCTGAACGTTTTGCATTTTAATCAGTAACAGGGTCCATAGCCCAAACTGACTGCCGTTGGGGCAGAAAGGTTCTAGAGAGGAGATCACGCACTGGAAAGCGCAGCGTAGGATGGATGGACCATCTAGTGGTAGGATGGATAGACTATCTAGATCTAGTCCTTTATACGACCTAATAAAGGTTGCTGGGAGCCGTTGGGTGCAGATCGTACAATCGGTTGCTCTGAAAATCTACGGGGTAGGCCTATGTTCAGCAGTTGAAATCCTGTGGTTGACATGATGGTAATAATGAAGTAAATCGTCAAAACAATTTCAAGATTTTTTTATCGCATGAATTTTCACATTTCAACGCTAACAGCATGACACCGTTACAAATGCTGCATATTCCAGTATCAAGAAAGATGGTCCATTTCCTGTTATAATTCTCCCACACAAGAATTTGAATAAAACAAAGTTGCCAAGTAAACAGGAGGATATTTGTATGACTCAATTTCATTCAGTGAGGCGCCAAGATTTTGGTTACGAAACTGATTTACCTCATTCATAATGAAATATTTATGTACGATGCATAATCTATGAGTCAAGACAAAACTTTCCAGTTAGCTTCAGACTTTATAAGGTGATCTGAAAATGATAACCGTGTACTAATGAAATCACAGGAAACTCACCAAGATTATCCTCCTTCAGTTTAAATTCTTTGTAATCGCTCAAATCTGGCTCCTTGCCACTTTTCACTGCTGAATACTTTTCCATAAATCTGTAAAAAGTACAGGAATTTGTAATCGACTTAAAAAAAGACAAAATGAGACGTATATGAGACACAATAGGCATTAGCTAAAATAGATTGATTACATTAAAATCAAGTTACTGATAAATAAATCGGACAGGTGTGAGTCTGACTCGCGCACCGATGGCAAATTAATGATTTTCGGATTGAATCCTTTACTTGTGCTGAGAGTTTGCTTCTTGCCAAATTTTATGATCCTAGATCAGGTAAAAAGGGAAGGGCTTCAATTTCCACACAGGTTTGTTGTCCATATATCACGTGATATTTCCATAGCATGTGTCAAATCCCATACATTTTCGCACTTATCGACTTGCGTCATCGCTAATCGAATGTAACTTGGCTAAGCCCTACAGTACCCTCACCCAACCTATAGTTACGATTTATTACCGAGTGTCAAAATATGCGGCATAAATTATCGTATTTTTTGATGGCGTTGATTTAGATGCTTTGTTTTTTTTACCATCATTTTACAAATCGTTTTTTTTTTACAATCATAGACCAAAGTATTTGATATTAATTTCGATATGATACCCCCACGCGTTTCTGAGAAAAAGGGTATTGACAGAGACAGATGGACAACAGTGATCCAATAAGGGTTCCTTTTTCCTTTTGAGATGCATAACCCTAAAAAGTTATTTTCTGTTATGACAATATCCATTGATCCAGAATATGACTATAGTGTCATTCAATACTTGATTAAGATCCAAGATATCCAAGATAGCCTTATTTAATGACTATAGGTAGTAGCCCTGTTCTTACGATACAAATGTCAAAGATGGACTTATGTAGTATGTGTTATCATGTGCTATTAAATATAATTATCCCTGTCAGACCAGCGGTCTCAAATGTGATCCTAGCACATCCAGTGCCCGTGACATGAATTTGACCTCAATTTTCACATGTAATTTGACCTCAATTTTCACATGTCACGATACCTTATGCCACAAACACAAGACGTCGGGTTTTTTTTTAATGCTTAATGTCGACCTCTTTATCGGGTTCCCTAGTAAAATGTATCGCGGCGTAGTGTATGAGCATAAAAGTGTGGAGGACTCGAATGTCCTGAAAAAATGAACACAATATGAAAAATACAGATTAACTCACTTCCGTAGTTCTTCTGGCGGCAGAAAATCGCCAATGTGATGTTTCCCCGCAGCCTGCTTCGTAAGTTCATCTGCCCACTTCTCTGTAGCATTCATTTCACGCGAACGCAGTCTGTTAACGATAAAAATCAAAGATGAAATGCCTTTAATTGTCGGTCGAAACACCGATAAGACGGTACGTGATAAATCTCGTATTTATAATAATGATTAAATGCCTGTTTCGCGACCTACAAGTAACTATATATTTTACTGCTATTGTTGTGGCCAACACCTGTCCAACATAGTATACATTTTAACGTAGAACTCTTGACACGCTGTGAAGAAAATAATTCTCTCTTATCGTTCTCTCGACGACCTCCGCGGCGCAGTGGGCAAATAGCCGGCTGAGACGCAGAAGGTAGCGAGTTCGATTCCCACCGCGGAACAAATGTTTGCATAATCTACAAATATTTGTTCCAGGTCTGGATATTCTTTTATATATCATAGGTACGTATTTACAAAAAAAAATTTATATAAGTATTCTATCAGTTATCTGGTTCCCATAGTACAAGCTCTGTTTAGTTTAGGGCTAGATACTGCTGTGTGAGATGTTCATTATTATCTATTATTTATTTATATGAATAAAAGACGTATATATTTTTTGTCCGTAGGATAGCCTTAATCAGAGGTGGTGAAATAGGCACTGTGAGTATTCAGAGCTAACCAAACTAGGCCAGAGAGATAGTTAAGTGGTAGCGGCCAGGGTGCATAGGTTAATGAACTGAATGCAGTTGGGGCAGAAAGGCAGAAAAGAGACGATTCACTGGAAAGCACAGCGTAGTGCGGCCCCCACTAGATGGAAAAACGATCAAGATTGGTCACTCTGAAATCGATGCGTCCTATGTTCTAGTTATAAAAAAATACTATGCGTAGGCAGGTCAGGTGCCCCTGCACAGCAGTTTACAAAGGCGTTAGTTTTGAGCTTTGCTTGTAAAACCAGTATCTTTATATGAATAATAAGGAAATAAGATTGTGTATATTAAGATTGCAACGAGCCTTTATGTTCAAATTTACTTACGGCCCTAGGGGCGTAAATAGCATTTACGCATCAGGTATTGAGCTAACAATGACCATCTTTCAGAGCATGAGTAATGAAAAGGTTGTTACTTGTGTTCCCAAGTCCCAGCTGATGTGTCCTCGTCGCTGTCATATTCGTACTTGTGCTTGCCCGCAGCTGCCAGGCGCTCCACTTCATTGCGTTTCTTTAACATGTCCTAAACAAAACAATTCAAGTTTAGTAACATTTTTTTTATCAAAGTACTGCCTTGCGCCAGTGGCTTCGCACGCGTTATTTTTCAACAAAAAGTAGCCTATGTGTTAATACAGGTTATAATCTACGTACATACCAAATAAGTTACGACGCAACAAACAAATATCCGAACTTTCGCATGTATTAGTATGATGTTCATAATCAAAATTAAAACCTGTGAATGTGTTTTATCTACGAAGGAAAGTCCTGGCATAAAATCGCACGAATGATTACAATAAACCCTTTATAAAAAAGACAATCTGCTAGCATGAAACTGACAGCAAAGGAGTATATTTTGTAAAACTGGATAATTTTTATAAATATTCAAATTCACGAACGTTATTTTAGAAGTGGGTTTTGGTGATTAATTTTACATCAAAGCGCCAGGTTACACAGATAAGATGGAAACCGTTTTGTGGGATCAGATAGAGTATTTTCTTTCGTAGATACTCTATTAACAGTCAAATAAAGCAGTGAAAATGTATTTTAGTTCGTACCTGATACAACAGATTTAGCTTAAAATTATCCTCGCATTTCTTCCAATCTTCGGGTTCTAGGTTTGTTGAGCCGTAGTTTGTCATCGCGTATTGCATCAGCGCTTGGTTGTTCCGATTCACATTGGTAAGTTTCAACCCGTCTTCATCAATCTTGGCCAGTTTTGCTAAAAAAGATTTTCATTATAAACAGACCAAAGAAAAACATTATTAAATCATAATATCAATAACTATGGGTTCGCCCCGAACTGAGAATTCGTGGAAGTCCATAACTTTATTTAGTTATAAAACAATAAAACAGGTATTCAAAGTTTCACCTCAATCGGACAATTTGCAGAGGAGTTCTGTAGAACAGGGCATGAGTCCATCATCATATCAACTCGCTGTCACTATAATATTGCATTGTAGTCAGAATTATATACAATTGCAAAGTTTCAAATAGATATGATATTATAAAAAACGAATCACAATGGACATAAAGTCATCAAATTGCAATATCTTAAGGGTACATTTTAAATGCTCACCAAAATAATTTTTATACCCTTCATTTCTACAATACTTCGTGAAACACAATTTGGTGAGCATTTATCCGTTTTGGCAGGTATTTCCAATTTACTGGAATTAATATAAGTACATTTCTAGTAGGCATTTAAACACAAGCCATATCTTAACAACCCTTCCATCGATTCAACTCATATACTTACCAGCAAAATTCATAGCACAAGCTATCGACCTACTGGATTTCATGCAGATCGAATAAACGGTCCGAAAGTTATGCTCGGACAAGCATCTATACATACAAAAGCAAAATCGTAAGTTGCAACTGAAATCTTAGCTCGCTTCGCTCGCTCATTCAATAAATGAAGTTCTTAAAAGAAATAAATGTAATCCAAGATGTTTGAATCGAGGTAAACAAATATTGGCAATATGCACATACTTATAATGCAAAAGGCTAATATGTTAGCAAAGGGAATGAAAGGTTTAGGAATGATCAAATAGTGATTGATGGATAAATTTGATTTGATCGAAGACTAGTGATTTTAGCGATTTTTTTAGTGATTTTTAACATTTTAGCGTGATGAAGCGAGTCTGTTTAAATATATAAGTCGCACCAGTCTGCGCGGAAGGTCGCCCATGCGGTGGACCGATCAAAACAAATTCGCAGAGGGCGGCAAACTGCATAAATGCAGTAGAATGCCCATCCACAGAAACCAATGGAGAGATATCGTGAGGCGTATAACATCAGCCCCCCAAAAGAAATGATACAACTAAAGACCACGACTCTGTCAAGAGCGTTACGATTGAGAAGAAAGATGTTTATGATGAATACCTGGCAACAAAGTCCCTGATGGTAGTAAAGGTGGCACCACACCAGGCGGTTTCAGATCCATCGGCGGCTCGTCCCCCCACCGCGACTTCTTCTTGCGCTTGCGCCGTTCCCGCCTGTTGTCGACTGAGTCCTCGTCGCTCTGCGAGCTGCCGGCTTCGCGTTTTGCGTTGTATTGATGCCAGTAGTACGACTCATTGTTGCTGTAATTACAATAAATAGGGTCAAAAAAGAAATTCAAATGTTTATATGACAAATGCAGAAAAAATTCTATGATAGGCAGATATGTTATACAAGGGGCGTAAGCAATCAAGTATACCCGAGATATTAGGCGTACGAGCGAGGATGCTAATGAGTCGAGGGTATTATGTTATTGATCGTCTTTATAACTTTAAAATAAGTACTTATACAGTTGGTTGCTAAAAAGAAAATTTACGTTCCCAGTTTTTTTTTTCACTACTAAATTATGTCCTCTTTTATTAAGGATTTGTGTGCTTTTTAATTTTCTGGAGTAACAGGGAGTTTTGAGTCAACTATAGAAATAAGAACGTTTAATAAAGACTTCTTGGAAATATAAGCAGTGTTTTTGTTACTGAGAAAACAGTTTTCTGGCGACAAGTGTCACAAGACATTATGTTGTTTAGTGAATACTAGTTACCCGCACAGTGCTCGAAATTAGACAGTAATTCATTTAATATTAGCTTAATTTAAGGTTTCTGTATTCCTTCTTCATGCGCGCAATATGCTTAAAAAGGGGTACAAATTTTTCTCTACATGTATTAATATATAGATGCAACTTTAGAAAACTATCATTACCTGTTGGATCCCCCCTCCTTAAAATGCGGCTTAGCCTCATTACTGTCATCATCATCCATACAGAACTCCGGCTCATATTTATCTTCATCTTTGACAGAATTCTGGTTCTCTCGTTCGATCCTTATACGCTCCACTAGCCGTCTGAACGCCTTGTATTCAGGGCCATTCGGGTTGTGCAAAAACCTGCAAGGATAGATTGTTCAATCGTATGTACGAAGGGTAGATAAAGCAAAGGTGATTTGGTTTTGCAACCTGGATCTCTGACAAATGGAATAGTGTTGAAGTTTCATACAAAATTACATACTACAAATAGCATAAAACTTACATGCTGCCCAATATTACCGAACCAACAGGACTCGGTAACATTGAATCGGCATTGTATTGTATTTTTTCTCTAGTTCAATAATTTTGGGTTCAAAATAAAATTTTACTTTTATAATAGTGAAAATTTTAAACCACTTTTCCATTATGCCATTGGTGATAAAAATGAAACCTTGGTTACGAAAGTAAACAAACACTGGGGCCTTCAGTAGTAATTTTTTAAATCAATTTACATGATATTATTAAAAAGATAATGCATTTAACTTTGTTTAAAGTCTGTTTATTTTTAGTTTCAGTTTTGGTGCCCAAGTTGAATGATAACGACAAGAGTATGTCACAAGTATGTACAAGTATGTCGTGTTCATGATTTAAAAAAATTCAACGAACATTGTTCAAATGCTTGTGATAATTTCAATAACTTAAAATATCATAAGTTCAATGCATTTAACTTTGGTATTAATTGATACCTTGCATATTTCTTTTAATTCATCAATAACTTTGTGTGAGCTAGTGAGCAGCCCAGGAGTTGGGAGTATATAAGTCTCTGACTGTGTCTACAGGGCTCATCGAGTCATACTCCAATAACACAACAAAACCCACGGGGGTCCTGGAAAAGTGTGCTACTCCAATGTTATCGTCAGTACAGATCTCATCCCCCCACCCTTGAAATAGAAGTAGAACATAGCTTAGTTGTTTGTGAAGTGCAGTGTTCACCCATTCGCAATCAAGGTGTGTATTAATAAAAAGGAATACAGCGCATCGTCCTGCCCTCTAGTGGAATTACCACATGTTTTGGTCTTGTGTGTGAATAGCTTTCAACACGTTTTCCCAGCGGTCACCGTTGGTAGCCACCTCGGATGCGGCTTGCACGACTGAAGGCGGGAACATATCTGGTGAGAGAACTACATAGGACATGTCAATAGACTGGCCGATAGGTGTGAGACCGGCATGACAAGGGCTTCTGATATTTATGTGTGTCATAGTTTTAATTACTGATTTAAACGGGTATTTATCGCGTATGTACCTTTTTTATTTGTTATCCCGACGTCTAGAGTCTGCCCGCGACCACGGCTGTTGCAATACAGTCGAAACGCCGGGATAATAAATAAAAAAGGTACATTCGCGATAAATACCCGTTTAAATCAGTAATTATGGAAATGATCACGAAAGTTTGAAAATGTGGCTTGTTTTTCTTTGCTGGTTGAACTGGAAACCTTTTCAAGTGTTCTTTGAAATAGTTTTACTTTACATGCAATGTAAGTAATTAAACTGTTTAGTATGTAAGTATACTTGGTAGACTTTTAGAAATTGCATTGAAATAAATCAGGAAATTTTGTGTAGGTCAACCATACTCTAAATTATGACAGAGAGTGTACTATCAATTCAGTTAAGAATAATGTTTGGCAACTTTATTTAGTTTCCTTTGTTGCAAGAAAATCTGAGCGAATTCAAATCCAGTTGTTCATTTTAAATCATACTTTCATAACAATTTGTTGCTAAAACCGTTTTTGTTTTCACAACCGGACTGTGGCCTGGATCTTTAAATAGAAATAAGGATTTGTCATGGAGATTGTATTTCATTGTAGTATATTTTGAATGTAATGAGCCTCCTTCTACTTTCAAATTTACTTACAGCCCTGGCACCGTAAATCGCGATTACGGAACAGTTTTCAATTTAATTACAACCTACTTTAAGAGCATGAGTGATGACAATACATGAATAATTTACCATAGAAGGTAATGACAATCTGAAAAAGTTTACAGCAAATTATCAGAACATTTTACTATGAATTGCCATCTCAAAATGGATTGGCACATTGTTAAAAAATATCAGAAACCCCTTTATTCAAAACTGCCTTATTTATATAAGCCTATATCTTAGAATATTATTTACCTTGAGAGGAATGCGAGGGCGCGGGAATATCTCCAATGTCCAGATCTTTAGGTTTCGGTATATGGTTCAGAGGTAATGGCATGGGGGGTGGAATGTTCTGAAGTTTCATCGGCTCTGGAGGCGGGATGGTCTCTAAAGGCTCTGGCATCTTGTGGACCATCCCGTTTGGGGGCATAAATGGTGGCATATTGGGACCGTTGAAGTTAGGATTTGATCCAAATGGGGGCCTAGGTCCCATGTATTGCATATTACCCATAGGACCCCCCATTGACATTGTGCCGGGCGGCATCATGGAATTAGGCGGGCCGTTTGGACCCATCATTGCACCAGGCAGCCCGTTAGGACCCGACATGGAATTAGACGGGCCGTTTGGGCGCATCATCGCACCAGGCGGGCCGTTAGGACCAGACATAGAATTAGACGGTCCGTTTGGGCGCATCATCGCACCAGGCGGGCGATTAGGGCCCGGCATGGAATTAGGCAGGCCGTTTGGGCGCATCATCGCACTAGGCGGTCCGTTAGGACCAGACATGGAATTAGGAGGGCCGTTTGGCCGCATCATTGCACCAGGCGAGCCGTTAGGACCCGACATGGAGTTAGGCGGGCCGTTTGGGCCCATCATCGAACCAGGTACACCAGGCGGCCCGTTTGGACCCGACATAGAATTGGGAGGCATATTCTGACCCATCATGGAAGAGTTACTGGGAGGCATAGAAGGCGGGCCAGGCGGCGGTGGCGGTGGCCCGGGTGGTCCACCCATAGGTGGCCCAGGCGGACCACCCATAGGCGGACCAGGTGGACCACCCATAGACGGCCCAGATGGCCCACCCATAGGCGGCCCAGGTGGCCCACCCATAGGCGGTCCGGGTGGCCCTCCCATAGGCGGCCCGGGTGGCCCTCCCATAGGCGGCCCGGGTGGCCCACCCATAGGCGGCCCAGGTGGTCCACCCATACCCATCATAGATGGGTTAAATGGTGGAAAGAATGGAGGCATTGGGCCGTTAGGACCCATCATATTAGGAGGCATTGGACCACAGGGTCCTCTAGGCCCATTCGGCCCCCAATTGGGTGGCATTGGAAAATTAGGAGGTCCCCCCATGAATGGTGGCATGGGACCTCCTGGAGGCATAGCACCTGGTGGCATGGGTCCTCCCATTGACATAGGACCTCCTGGTGGCATTGGCGGCATGTTAGGTCCACCTGGGCCCATCATTGGTCCAGGACCCATTCCAGGTCTAGGTCCCATGTTAGGTCCGGGACCCATCATGTCCCAACTGCCAGGAGGCAATGGACACTGAGGCATGTTTGATCCTGGAGGTAATGGTCCTGGGGGCAACGGTCCCATGTTCCTAAATGGTAATTTTTGGACATGATCATTTTCTGGGGGAGGATTGGAATTACTCTGTTCTTGGGCCCAATCATTATTTTCAGAGTCAGAACCATCTTCATTTGGATTGATTTGCATGAGGGATTGGATGTTGGATTCAAGAGCTTGTTTCCTGTCGTCCACTACAGGGGTCATAGGACTGTGTTGACGGGTATGCCCTCTGTCATGCCAACGACGACGGTTATCCCTGAAATACAATTAATTATGTTAACAATGTATAACCTTTCACAGTGCATTCGTTCAAGCTATTGTACTCTTAATAGAAAATAAATTATCTTCAAATAAAGTATAATCAAATGGGATGTTTTTACCTGGAGCCCCTATCATTTGGTCTCCGCCTCTCTTCCCTATGCTCTCCATCATCTTCCTGTTCCTGGGACTTTTCGTTTTTTTTCCCTTCATCTTCAGGTTTCTTCTGTTCTTTTAGTATCTTAGCTGCATTCTCTTGCTTTTGTTTTTCGAGGAGAGCTTTGAAATGGTTCATGAAACTGCCATCGTTTGAAAAGATGTTGGCACTGTTGTCGTCATTGCTGTTGGGACTTGAAATAGAAATATTCCCTATTTTAGCCTTGCTAACAATCAAAATATTTTAAATTTATTTACTTGCTATTGAGGTGGGCCAGTCTTATAACTATTCCAAATTCCAACTCAATATTTCCTGTGTTTTGCTGAGAAAATCAGCTGTGACAGATGCATGGATGAACAGACAGACAAAGTTGTACCATAAATCAAGGGTTCAGTTTTATAATTTTGGTCTGGGACCCTAATAAAGAAATAGGATAGTCAGGGGACCGTAAGGACAAAACAGAAAGTCAACCTAATAAAGGTTGCTTTGGAATCTATGTTTAGCAGTAGACATTCAATGGCTCACACAAAAATTATGAGCCAGACAGATGTAACTTTAATTATTGTAAAAATTTTAATATCTAAGATTTTCCTGACATATGTTAGATATCACTTTAAAACAAAAATAACTGATAAGCGATACAAATATAATTACAACAAGAATGTTGTTGTTGTGTTGTTGTTGTATATTCTAATTATTGTCTCTCAGTTCAGTGTGCCTCGTAGCAAATGCCTACTCCAGCATTTTCCATTAGGATCTGCCTCAGGAGCTTACGAACATCAGATGACCAAAAACAGTCACACCTCTTTTATAGATGAGTAAGCTATTGGGGGAGACCACAGATCTTCAATTGCTTCAATTATTATATAGTGGTCACACATTACATCATCAGATGATTTTAAGGATGTAAGATTACTGAAATACTGAAGATAATTCCTACAATTTAAACTCTGAACCCAGAGCCTAGAGCGAGTCGTCAGGACGACGGGAGCATTCAGGAATCATGTATGAATAATGACAGGTTCGACATGCATGGGTCAGGACAGGACAAAAATGGATGGTGTAGCACAATCAAGCAAACGATGTGAGAAAGTGTGCTTACTTAGCAAGTTTAGCCTGGGCAGCCAATGCCGCCGCCTGTTTTTGAGACTCCAACTTTGCTTGAATCTCCATCTTCTTTCTTTCGATGATTTGTTCCTGCTTCGTCATTTGAGCCCATCTTGTATTTAAAGGTGATTTATTTTTATTATCTTTAAAATGAATCATTTTCAGCACGAAGGCTGAAACTTGAAATTCTTTAGAAAATAAAACTAATTAAAAAACTCAAGCAACCTTGCCAAAATGCCATAGGTAATTGAATAAAATGAATGTATGTATGAATGAATGAAGATACAAAAAAAAACGATGAATGAATTTTAGGAGTCCTCTATCTATAGACAATATCAGGGTTACCACTTCTATAAATATCATTTCCTATAACAATCTTGAAGAGACATTACATTTAATTAATATGGCTTCGCGGCGAGATTTACATCTAGGAGTAATGGTACATGATGTCATGATATCTGAGATGCCAGAGTGTCTGTACGCCAAGCTTAACCGATGAAAGACTAAGTACAGTTCGAGACCAACACGTGACTTACTACAATACAGTAAGCATAAAACTATAGCGTTTAGAGACAGTTTTCGGTACCAGGCAACCAAGTGTTGGAATAACATACCACCACCTTTTCGGCTACTAAAATCAAAATTTACATTTAAAAAACATTGAAACATTTAATTGAAAAACAAAAAACTGGGTTATCGGGTACACATGTTTACGGTGCGCAGTTCACTTGCTGATGCAAGTGAAGTAAAAACACCAATATTTCCACCATAAGTTGATTTATTACTTCTTGATTACACGATACAGCAAAATCAGTAATTTCCGTCTAGGCGAGAATTAATCTAGGAATCTTAGACCAGGATAAGGCGGACCTACGGTTCCATGGACAACCTTTCGCAGCTGAGGATCGAAGTCAAAATCCCTCGAGTTTTGAAAGTCGTTCGTCCATCTTTCTTTCCCCGAAAACGTACGAACCGCCATTCCAGTTTTGACAACTACCAAAAAATACCGGAAACAATAAGTCAGAACGACAACACAAAAATAGATTCAACTTCTAATTACAAAAATATGAATACGAAATATATTCATTTTACATTTAATAAATGATGTCTATTAGTTTCCAATAAATTTAAACGCAATAATTACTATAATTTAAATAAAGCTAACACGGAAACGTACGATGCGCCATCACATTTCACCCAAATATAGATCTAAATTCTAATTACAAAAATAGGAGTACAAAATATATTCATTGTACATTCATTTATTTATTTATATGAATTTCCAAAGAATTTATATGTAAAAATCATTATAATATAAATAAAGCTAACAAAAGATTTCTAGTAAATTTATATTTATTCGTATTATTATAAATTATTTTTATCATTATTATTATTCCTTACATAATATATTTATTACTTCTATCTATCATAATTATCTGTCTTAATTGTATGCAAACACCAAATAGTGCCTATTTGTTCTTACGAGTTCTAATGACTTGCCTACTAAAGGTTTCGGCAGAATAACAGCGCCGAGCTGTCAATCGGTGGCGAGGCATAATGCTGACTTGAAACCCATTTGATGCAGTAGCACATACATACCTACTTACCTCTTTTTAGATTTTCCCTGATTACATTGTATATTTATTATTTCATTCTATGGTTCCTATATTTGTTGTATGTCATTTTCTGTTGTCCCCTACTTGTGCTTTCTCTTTGATGTTATACCTTTTGAATGATTTGTCTGTGCTATGGTAGCAAATTAATGTCTGACGATGTCTATTATTACATTGCGCTTTACAGAATTTGATTGTACTGCTCTCCCAAAAATTGTTTTTGATGGGATAACAATCCCGTTCAGCGAAAAAGTGTTAAATCTGGGTATCATCATTGACCTCAAATTTACATGGAAGCCCAAACTCTCAGAATAGAGAAAAAACCAGAAGCCCCCTTCAGCTGTGATTGCAAGCCGTGTGTACTTTGTCCATAAATCAAAACCCGCTTCCCGCACCCTTCTCAACCCGTAATGTTGCTAGCTTAGTCATTATTTACCCGTTTTGGGATAGCTAAATATTTTAGGTAAGGTACAACTAATGAAATCTAAATTACCTATACTACACAGGTATCACAGGTATATTTTATATCTTGGCTAGTACTAAGAGGATTGACACAAAAATGTATTATAATAAATGCTACAACGATTATAAATCGGTTTATCTATTTGGGGTGTACCAAGCCAAAAAGGGGGTCATTGTAATCATCAATAAGAACCACTTTTACAATGGGGGCAAATGATACTGCGAAAAAAATCAGATGTTACAAAAAAAATTCACTGTGACACTTGACAAAATGTATTATCATAACTCATCTTATGGAACAGCTGATTTTCTTCGTGATATCACTGTTGGTTGGCCCCATAGTAAAAGTTGTTTATAGTACAATGGCCCTTCTTTCGGCTTAGCACACCCCAAAAGACAACCCGTCATACTGCTCATAAATATGTAAAACTAACTTATGTGCCTAATAATCTCAATGATTTTAAAATAAAACACTGCTTCGATAATAATACTTAATTTCCTTTTTGATTTGTAAGTTTTTTTAAAGTAGTAGAACAAAAGCTGTTTGTTTTTATTTACGTCGGTACATAATACGCCGCTAAAAGAATGCTATCTGTTTAAGTTATTACCAGTAACCTTGTAAAGCTTTTTTTAAGCTGGTCATTTTGCCATTTTTAAACAATCATAAAAATAACAAAAGTTTTCAATCTCAGAATTCTAGAGTAGGGAAAATAATACCTCTCGATATTTGGCAACACCAGCAAAATGGAGGTATCATTAATTACGATGATTACAAACCGAACAATTCATTTAGTAATTAAATAACATAACATCTAAATTATAGTTTTGTAATCATTGTATATTAATTCTGTATTAGATATTAAAAAATAACCTCCGGTAGCTAAACTATTTCTTAATTAATTGAAATAAACCACGAAAGTTTTTATAAATATATAGGTCCTATAGTCATGTAAATGCGCTACTTACATATGAAATGTGATAACATCTTGTTTATTTTGTGAGTCCAGAAAAATTTTTACTCGTTGGGACGACACAAGAAGGCTTAATATATTTTATTATATTATATTAATACAAAGTCGGGTTTGTTCGAAAACCTATAAATCAGAACGTATTTGTTGTATGTGTATACGTTCCGAATAGCAGAATAACTATTAAAAACATTGGAAAATTGACGAAAAAACAAAATAAAACAAAAAACATTTTCCCATACATAATGATGGCATATTTTCAATTATACCGGGGTTACGTACATTGACAGCCTGCGTTATATGCATGTCAAGGCGGTACGAAGTTGGGCGGGTCAATTAGTAACTTAATTAAATTGAACACTTTAAAATACATCACGCGTGACGACAGTCACAGAGTTACTAATGGTGTTCGCGTAAAATTACTCTATTTTGGAGTAGTTTTAAATGCTTTAGTATTAAGCGCGTTCACAGCTTCTGGTTTTTCTCTATTCTGAGCCTCAACTTGATTTAACCAGCCGGAAGTTGTTTGCGTCAGTCAGTTCACTTAGGATACTACGCAACTTTTTGCCAACGTCCACCTTCGACTCGACGACCCCGCCAGCAGGACGGACGAGTCTCTCCTTTCTATTGCCGCCTAAACAAGGTGCAAAAGTTTCTAGGCGTTTCTCTCCGATCCTCCTCTGGTAACGGCCCAAGCCAAGGTGCCCTTGCACCAGTTGTCTCCAGTTGCACTCAGTAGAACCCTTTTCACTCGCCAAAAGATCGGTTAAGCTGCATTTACTTCAGAAACAAACAAAGAATTTATCATTGAGAAAAAAAGAGTAGGTACAGCTTGGTTAAACGATGATAAATTTAGTCACCCATTAACATGATCATCAATGGTCACAGATGGAAGTTTCAAAATAATACTCATGTTTGCAACTCTAAATTGTTTCATTAATCATGCACATTATTGATAAGTGACAGGTTCAATACGCGTGGTCACACTCTTGTATTTACATGCCAGATGATTCGATTGTATTTCGCAGCAGGGACTTTTTTCAGTACACTTCGAACGGTTTATCACCGTTTTTTAATTTCATACAGGTTTTTAAGTCCAAAATAAATACTTTCTCCATTTATTTAACCGTTTTTCCATTTCAATACTGAAATCGGGGTGAAAGCGAAGCGTGAGATAGAGGCAACAAGCATCAGCCAGGGTAAAATTGTATATATCGTTAGCGTACCCAAAACTTAGGTAAACTTAGGTACCCCCACTGAGGTTTCGTTAAATATCGGTATGATGATGACGTCATATTCAAATAGTTGCTGTTTCGAAGTAAATATTTTAGTAAATATTTTCTATTAAAGTTGACAATAGTGATTTTTGATATAAAAATACCGAAGCAACACTAAAGTGGCAACTTTATAGATTTGACGCGAATGAATGAAACACCATAGACAATTAAAATTCTATTTATCGCTTCTCCTACCCACTGATAGGTGGCGGTACCTACACAATTTTTGATTGATACAACAAGGCGGCCATTACAGATGGCAACGACAGAAAATTCCTGACATTTTTGACGAAAATGTCAAAGTGACAGACACTTTGTTGACATTGTCTGTCTGTCTCGTTGAGACGTCCTACACCTACAGAAAGTCCGCGCCACCAGTACGATATACGCGACGCTGCTATCGCAGAACTCGAGAAGATATTCGAGATTTAGTTCCCGCTTTTGCCGTAAGACTTCAGTGGTGGTGTGGACTCTAGCCATAAAACCACCAATAGTAAACCTAGATTAGCTACATTTGTCAGCAGTGGTAAATATTGTACGTCTTAAATCTATCTCTCTATAAGCCAAATGTCGTATCCCTCAGGCCAATATGATAAGATATCCCTTCGACCAAAGTCTACATTTTTCTATGTACCGAATCTCATTCTCTGTATTTTTATTTTATTGTACCTAGGTATATATTAGTTTATTTATTATATTCATAATATTATTAGTTACTTTAGGTATATTTTGTTTTATTTGCTTAAGATATTTGTAGATATTTATGATTCTTATATGTACACTCACCTACCTTTAAAATCATCTCTCTCTAGCCTCAAAGGTTTGCTGGAAGAAAACTCTTCTTAGGGTTAAGCTCGCCTTTGTACCTGCCCTCTATTTCTGTACTTTTTAATGTATTTTCTTGTGTACAATAAAGAATAAATTCGTTCCAGCCGTACAAAAATCTTTTTGAAAACGACCCTTTACACGTTTTTAGGTAAGTAATTATATAACCTCTTCCTCACTGGGTCAAAAACTTACAGGGGGTTACCAACTAGTGCTGCCTTCTGTGCCAATTTAAAACCTTTTTATAGCTATGTTGTGCGGTGACCAAGCTGTTGTGGTAACTGGTATAATCTACCTGCCAGGAGGTACAATAAAACATCAGAATTCATTGCATATTATTCTTTTTTATATTTTTTTTCATCAGTTTAAATGGAAAATACAATTTCATTTATTTATAATGTTGTCATTTATTGTAAACAAATATATTATAAAAGATTTACATATTACTATCAAAACAAAATATTCACAAAATGGCAGACTAACTAAACAATTACTTAGCGTTTTCATCAAGCATGCTAACAATTGCATCGTTTTGAGCTAAACAAGAAGGAGAAAGTTTGGCACTGATCCCATAATTCAAATTAACGTGAAGATGGCATAAATGCATATTGCAGCAACACTATCCGTTCTTTTAAAGATAAGTTAGTCTGTTCATCCAGATTTTGAATAGGTACCTTTTATAACGATACTCTTCACAACCTCTCTTCAGCTCATGTTTATTGCGAGTTCTAATACTGAGTATGTATTCATAGTTCCCTGTGCGCGGCGCGGCCATCGCGCACTGCCAAACGTTACAACGCCAAAGAGAGCCTACATCTGACTATTGTGTCTGTGGTAACTTGACAGTTCACTATCTAATCTGCTGCCTCATTCAAATCCAAAATCATATTTACTTAATTAAACAAAAACAAACTCTGGCTCCTTTCATAACAATACAAATTCCATTGAATGGATAAAATCAACTCAATTTAAAACATTCAAACAAATCAAAAAGTACCTCTTCACATTTCTGCATTACCCTGCCGTAACAAAATCATACTATACACTTGGACAGTTGACAAACAAAAAGCAATGGAAGAGGACATGAGCAAAAGAAATCACAAAATATATAGAAAGATTCGACATGTAATTGCAATGTAAGGTGTGGGGGGAGTACCGCGGCCGGGCTGCCGGCTAGCCCTTCCACTATTACATGAAACGCCGAAAAGAAAAGTATAATTCATAAATTGTACCTATACTTTGTTTATAATCTAATTTTTTTTTACATTTTAATAATTTAAAACAACCAGTACTTGGTCGAGAAATTTATATCCATTTTTTTTTGTGTATTTTATATTTTGATGAAATATTTATAAGCTAATTAACGTGAGCCGATGTCAGGATTCATAGCTAGTCGTCGTTCGCTCGAACCGGCTGGCAAGAATCGTCTCATCCGCCCGACTCGAGCTCTATACATTCTACCGCAGTCCGCATCGTCTATACTATACTATACTATACATCTTGACTCATATTCATTATATATAACGCACTGATATTTCGAGGGGCACAAGTAATATCGCAGCATTGATTCGCGCCGAGCGCCACCCGCCGACTCGCGCGCTCGCACATCGACACTTCGTATCAAAAATTACTTTCCGTTTCACGATTATACCCCTTCATTTGCCTAATCTAATTCGTACTCTATTTACAATGACATAATATATTCAAATTGTTCTGTGAATCGACAGTCTTGCGATGGACGTCGAGATCGAACGCGCGGCGGCGGCTATCACTCAATATGTACACCAAATTTACAATAACAATTTCATCTGAATACGAAAACTCAAACATCTATGAGTACATCTAATAAAAATATAGGTAAGGTTCATCGTGTAACGCCCGCCTAAAGCCGCATTCATATCAGCTATGTATGTATATTATATATTACAACGTATATTTTGCACATGACAAAAATGCCACTCAATATTAAAGATACTCGTAGATATCTGTTAATAAATAAAATAGGCCCAAATTCATTGTTACGATTTAAATATGGGGTTAACACAACCAGACCGATAAAGTACAATAATATACCTACATTTACAATACATAATAAAAATTGGCAAACGTAACATAGTAAACAACCATTTGTGGCTTGTTTGTCATGCCGCAAAGAACAATACAGATTTGGGAATTAGATTCTAATATTACTAACTAGGATATAAGAAAATGATGACACTAGATACTATATACCGCCTTTACTGTACAATGGACTATGATATTATATTGAGATATTTTTCCTTTGTATAAACATGACAAAATACAAATATTTCTGTCCAATTCTCTAACAACTTATCCGGTAACAATCGAGCAACGTTTTGTCATTATAATTACTCCCTTTGTGACTTTAAACATTAGACATTAATTACAATTACGCTTTAAAGGGACACCTTAATCGTAAGTGGTCTGGTACTTGTAAATATGAGTCTAACTTTGTTCCTTACGAGGTGCGTTTCAGAACAAAACTTAGACGGATTTCTTACCGATATTTTATGCCTGTAAAAATATAGCTTTTTTATAATATTTTATACACTATCCAAGTAATAGGTGCATCGATGAACAGTGCTAGATCAACGGTTCGACAAATGGAATGCATCTCACCAACATCCCCTCCACATCAACAACCCACCAATAATAACACAGTTACTCGGTATCTCCCCATGATTAAACAAATATATACGTAATAAACTACCAATTCAAACAATTGATAGCTCTTAGACTAGTGGTAACAATAACATTTTACAAACTGTTCAAAGTTTTGAGTCTAATAATAGTTTTTAAGGAAAGGCAAGTTTAAGGTGATTTAAATAAAGTTGTATTAAATGAGTTTTCATTACCTTAATGCATCTTATGAGTCGCTTTATAAAATCTACAATTCTACCTTTGCAGTCTTATGGCTTGTTTTCAAAATAAGTCAACAAGAGTGTAAAATTTTGACAACATTCTCTGAAATCTGCCAAAATTTCACAACCTTGCAATACACTCGACTGTGATCATTTTTGTTCCACTTCAGTAAATAATGCACGACGCATTGATTATATGAAATTAAGTAAACTTTTATCTCCTACGCATTTCTGGAACATTCTACTGTTTGCAATGATAACTTTATTTTACTCTGATAAACAAATATTTGACTTGATAACAAATATTTACCAATTAACGAATTGGTGGGTGACTGCACTAACAAAAAAGATTTTTAGCGTAATTTAAATAAATAAGAAAATAAATTAAAAACCAAAGCAAAATTTAATCATCTAATATCATGACCATAAATATTGAGCATTAAAATGAGTAAAAAGCATTATAATTCCACAAACTGTTAACATGAGCAACAAAAGGGCACCTACATTTTGAATTGACCAAATAACTTGACATCAATGGAAACTAATGTCACTTTACAAAAAACAATTGACGAATGTAATAAAAACATAAAATAGTGTCGATTTGACATTATAATTGACCAAAAACCAACGAAATTAACATTTTATTTAATTGAAGGGTTTTGTAAACCCACGCGAAATTTCACATACCCTACAATTGCATACGCATTAAATAACAAGTATATAAACACATGCCGTTCTAATTGATGATCAAAAACTAATGGATTCGCACAAAATTATTTTGTCGTTCGTTAAAAAATCAGATTCACTTAACGCTAAATCATTTTCAAAGTATGGACGTTACTCTCAGGACAAAATATGCAAGACGGACTTACATTAGGGCCAGAAGAGAGAATGCTAAAGCGAAACAACTCAAACACTGGCCCGAATGCATACTAAAATGACTAAGAATTTTATTGCGATCTGGAGGGTTACCAAATGGGACCAGAATTCTTATTTCCTAGTGGATAAATAACTGGCCGGTTGTTGCTAAATCGAAGACGTTTTATTTTGGCAAATATGATAAACAATGTTTGGCAAATTGTATGACAAATCGCATGCGCATGTCGCGTTATCTCCGTATACACCCTAAACCTACGCATTGGTACCGAATCTCTACGGAACTGTTTACTTTGTGACATATACGAGATATTACTTTAAGGCCCCTCTAGACTCCTAGACGGCGATAACGCGACACAGCGCGCGGATACAATACTATATTTATATGAATAAAATAACTCAAAATATTACACTACCCATAACAAAATTTTAACAAGAACGCTATATAATCTTTTAAACGACACTAGTATTTACAACATGCAAGCTGGGCAAGACGCATAAATAAACCGAACGTCCAACATTGGATGGATCGTTTAGAAGCAAAAGGGACGATTATATTGGCCGAAAGTTTGCTATAAATAGGTCGTAATTGTACTTAAAGGCCAATAATCAATTGACTTTAAGTGTTTTAATTGGGTCAGCAATATCCACTCTTTAAAGTAGCGCATAGCGGTCTTATCGTACAGTTCTTTTTATAGAATTGACCACTACTAATTGCCGTTTTAATTAATGTCCACACATTGACCTTTTTATAAGACGGATGGTACTAAAATAATGAGTAATCAAAAATTACAAGCAAATTCAATGGACAACATTAGACGGCGTTACTTTTCAAATGGAATCAAATGTGGACGAACATATATCTACTATTGGACTATTATATAAATATTCTTTTTATACATAATATATTTACAACATTTAAAAAGCAATCGGACAGAAAGTTGATAGATAATTAGATCTATCGAGTGACGACGGATTGGCTGCGATTGTCACGACATATCACGCTGTGACAACGACAAACAAACGACCTGACTTGCTTCCTTCACGTTAATAAATCAATAAGGAGATACATCGCTCCATCACTTCACCAACGATCCCAACTATATAATCTAGCAACATGACAAACTATGAGAAAGAAACAAGATATAGATCGAAGCGAGTATATAACACATTTTATATAATCTATTGATAATGAATTCAGTATGGGCCCTCATTTCCGGGTTTTAGAATTACACGAATGGTTAAGGTCGTTGTTCCGTTTAGAAATAATGGAAGAACATTCAAACTTAACATACTTCTATGAAACATAATATTTGTATCTTATCTACTCCGAAATGACTAACAAAACGTACCTTAACCATAGTTTTAACAAGAGCCTAGCCAAGTTGGCAGGTTGCCTATCTACCGATCTTATCGCAGCTTATTCACATTTCAAGTTCAATAACAACGTGTTTTATTTTTATCATTTGTCACGTTTATGCGAGTCAACGTCATATAATGTCAATTGTCATAAATTGATATAAGATATGATAGTCAAGCCCATAATAATGACCTACAAAACTAATTAAACGCGAGAATTCAAACACTATGGATACTGAAATATTTATGTAAATCAGCGCGATAAGAAGGTATAATCGTATCTATCCTGAGAATTAAGTAGTAATAAAATATGGTGAGGAACGCTTTACAACTTTAATTATACAGCCGCATTCGCAATCCTGCCAATTGACTCGATCTGCATACAAAATACTCGACGCGTTGTTTCTAACAAGAATTACGTCAACGAATATCATTATCTACACAAACTAAACATTATTTCAGATTGGCTTTCGACAATAACATTAGCCTCATTAAACCTGTCAATTTCACATTAACAGGTGTAATTGTGAGTTTATATATATGTAGTCTAAACACCGAACCAAAATAAACATTACGTCAACAATAAAACTTCTAAACAACACGTCGCTCGAAATCCTTATAAGTTCTAATTTAGATCGATCGCTCGAATTGGAAACGTGCGGTAACAGTACCTATCATTCTGTATTTTACACTTTACAAAATCACCAACAATAAAGCTGTATTTGTAAAGGGATAAAGTTCAAAATAGGTTGAAGTAATGTCTCGCTTCATTTACAATCCGCGCGTTCGTCCTTTGGGCCTAACAAATTGCGTCAGTCAGCGCGGCTTCGACAGGACCGTTATGAGGTCACATTACGGAACTATTTCTACACAAACGCATTTCGTTTTAGAAAGCTTCAAAAATAAACTTGTTTAAGATTCAGCTAACAGAACCCATTCAGACTTTTTTGATTTCACTTTGATTCGAGATCTAAGTTACTATGGAAATTTTCATCCTTTTATACCGATGTAAAATTAAAATAGTCAGGCATAGATTTCGTTAAACTAAATCACATGTCTAGTCTTTGAGCTAAATCTAAACCGTAGTTAATAGAATTACCATTCTCAATATCTATGAGCTAAGATCAGCGACCGTAACAACGCTCTCTTACATTACAATTTACGTTGCTGCTGTAGCTGATTCATAAAAATGGCAGTTTTATAGGTATACATATTACATACATATACAAGCCGAATTTGTAAAGAGTCGACAAGTTTTGTGGAATATTGAAGTTGAAAATCCACAAACCATACTCTAAAAACACCACAATGTATGAGAAGGTGGATTTGCAACTTCATTATTAGGGTGCGTCCACACCGAAGTTACATTTGGTGGAGCAACTTTTACAAATGTTAGCGAGCAACAATTGATAACATAATTGATACACTATTGCAAAATGTTGCTTCACAAAAAGATTGTTTTGTATTACAGAAACCGTACATAAAATTTGTCGACTGACAAATTCACCCCGTACAGAAATAATTCCGTGAGGCGAGTCACAATCCAAAGGCCTTATTATATAAAAGCTTAATGTATAATAATATATAACTCTGATGGAGGCACTGTGTAACTATAGTAGTATAAGTCCAGTATGTGTGATACTTGCAGGGAATAGCGGGCGTTATACTCGGCCGTCAGTACGCCTGGGTCGTGCTCGCTGTCGAAACACGCTCCTGTTGTTTTAGGTTGCGCTGTCAACAAAAACGTTACTTAATTACCTAGTTAATTACTAGTATTTTTCAAACTTTCGCGATCACTGTACATAATTACTGATTAAAACGGATACACAGCTGAATCGTCGGGATAACAAATAAAAAGTTACATACGCGATAAATACCCGTTTTAATCAGTAATTGGTTAATAATTATTCTTCTTTTTTCATGTCAATAACTTAAGACATATTTCTTTTGTATTTTTTATATTAGGGTTAAAGAGAACCTGGCCACGTCTGTTGCAATATGTTATTATTTAGTTAATTATGTAAAATAAATGGTTAATAGGAAATACTTAATTATGTAAAAAAAAAATCTATAATAGATAATCATTCTAATGCTAGGGCTCGAACCTTTGCCTCTAATCGGCGAGAATTGACCAATTGATGGAATAATTTAACAGTGTTATCACTGGAGATTTGCAAGCGTGGTAATGAATAGCCTATATCCCAATCCCGGTCATAAAATATCTATATACCAAATTTCCTCCAAATCGGCCCAGCTGTTTAGTCGTAAAAACGTAACAAACAGACAGACAGAGGGACAAAGTTACTTTAGATTGTATAATATAAATAAGGATTATTATAACTAAAAAAGAGTGTTATAGTTAAATAAATAAATAGTCGAGAGTGTCTAAAGTTCTTCGATTTTCAGAACTTCGAATAACATTCAAACATATTACAAGTATCTATTTTACATGAATTAACTTTTCTAATCATAAAAAGATAAAATATATACTTCAACTATAAAAGATTAATAAAATTCGGTGCACAAATATGCCGAATAAGGTAAAAAAATGGGTTAAAAACACTTATTTTTGTACCTACCATATTCCACTATCTGTATTCAAAATTATTAAATTTCATGCAAGTGCAGTGATATTCATATTTTACAGGCGAATTCGCAAACAGTTTAAAGTAAGCTCTGTCCGTAAACCAAAACAATAATCTGTGTTTATTTCAATCCAATATGAAAAATCGATCATACTAAACGCACAGTCTAATGCCGTTACATATATATGCTATATACATATATAAGCATATGGATTTTCCATTTCCTTATTGGATTGAAATAAACACAGATCTACAAGGTGAAAGAGTCAACCAACGGCTCTACACGTAATCCTGTACTATATAATCTGTGTTAATTTCAATTCAATCAAGAATTTAAAAACCAGTGTCTATAGTCAGTGCGATTTGTACAGAACGCGATGGTTTTATTTTATTTATATTATTTTCGGGAAACTTACAGCTAGGTAAAACTTCTACCTAAAACACAGAACAACTAATATACTTGCAAAAAATGACATATTTTTATTTATATTATCTTCGGGAAACTTACAGCTAGATAAAACTTCTAGCTAAAACACAGAACAACTAATATACTTGCAAAAATGACATATGTATTTTTATTTATATTATTTTCGGGAAACTTACAGCTAGGTAAAACTTCTAGCTAAAACACAGAACAACTAATATACTTGCAAAAATTACATACATGCTTTAGTGCCAATTATAAATTACCACAGATTATTTATAAGATATTAGGTAAAAACATACTGTGTGCAGCTGTGGTGGACGAAAATCGTTTAAAATTATAATATTATTATTAATAAGAGTTGTAAGAGATTAATTGTCAGAGAAGCATTTATCCGCCAAGCGTTTAACTTGCTTGTCGAAGTATTGAATAGATCAATATCTGCCAAAGTGTTAGCCGAGGCGCTTGGCGATTTTGGTTTGGATTGAAATAAACACATATCATCGTTACGGGCAGCGCCGTATCCAAAAACGTTACTGTTTACTAAATTAACCTGTAGTTTTGAATCAAGGGCGGTTCCTCAAAATTTATCAATATTAAACAAATTACCGCTGTATAAATAAATATAAAATTTTGTATAAGAGCATGCAAATTTAAATAATTATCCTCCTATTTCGGTGTCTACTTGAAACATCCAACGTGTTTTGTGCACTCTACTGAACACTTATAACTTACAATGGGCTGACTTCCGCAGTCAGTTAAAACCGTAACAGACTTGAAAGGAAAAACTCTTCATATGAAAATTTGCTTACACAAACATTTTAGTACTCAATTTTGCTTGAATTTCTTTTTAAATAAATATAAGTATTAAGTTAAACCAGTGTTACTTATAATATTAAGAATTATGGCTTATAAAGTAGACATTATTCGTCTTAAAGTGTCGCTTCCACGTTTTATAGCTTTATTACCTAGCAGCTAATTGTAATACTTCAAATTAAATTTTCATTAAAATAAGAACCAAAATAAGTTGACAGTGAATTCTTGACTCTTTTCTAGTGATATTAGGATATCTTTGAAGTGTCAGCGAAAACGACATAAGTCCATGTCGCTTTTACGTTGCCTTTGCAAGTTTTGACAGGTGGCAGCTATTATAACTCAAAAGTATCTAGAGTTAGCGAGTATTATAATAATATTAATGAGGATATTTCACTTTAATAACCACTATGCAACGGGTGGTTTTGTATTAAACGTGACTTGCCCCTTGTGGAAGGTCTTCACGGGCTTGCGTACTGCGTAAGAGATGCTTGACCACATCTCACTTGGCGACATGTAATATTGGACTTTAGTGTTATAATAATAAGGCATCTTACCGGCTGATCGTACTGTTGCACCATGCGCTTGATGTGGTTGAGCTTGCGATGCAGGTAGTTAACGCGCTGCCTGTCGTGTTGGTACTGAGTATCGTTGTTAACGCGCCTGTACTCCTCCACTATTCGTTGTTCTATGCTCTGAAACATTACGTTAAGATAAGCACATTGTAACTACCATCCGCCCGCGGCTTAGCTTAACTAACTGAACAAATACCTGTAGATCATGTAAACAATTTTGAGGGTTTTGCTTCCCATATACAACCTGTTTTGTTATGTACGACATTAAGTTAAAACACGCATCCGGAATCGTATTTACAGATTTTATAGGTGGATAATTTGTTTATTTATTATAAACAGGCTGTTTCATTGATATTTTAGGACTTGATATTAAGGTTGTTTGAAAAATTATGTTTTTTATGGTACTGCATTTGAAAAAACCTATTTTACAACAATACTAGCCATTAGCCCTACTCGTGTTTTCAATTAATGTCGTACATAACAATACACGTCGTATATTGATAGTGGATTGGATCACTCTTGTCTCAAAATAGTCTAGTGTTAACCAAGGTTGACAGAAAGACTTGAAGTTACCATTATGACAATATTTAACGCCATCTATTGACAACACCAGAAGCTTAATTAAAGACGGCCTTGAAAATTGCTCATCCACACTAGAATTATAACTTCTAAAAGTAGATCAGTCTGTTTGTTACGTATTCACGACTAACCGGCTGGATCGATTTAGATGAGATTTGGGTACCATATAGTATCATCACGTCTACTGCAGAACATAGGCCTCCCCCATAGAGTTCCAGAGCGACCGATCTTGTGCGGCCTGCACCCAACGGCCCCCCACAATCTTTATCGGGTCTTCTTTCCATCTGCGCTTACCAGTGAGTGGTCTCCATATATACATACCTTATAGTATCCATAGGTAGATTATGACCTGGATTGGCTAATTAGCCAAAGGCTAATTTATATTGAAAACACTAAGCTTTATGAGAATAGTGGATACCTGGTGGTGAGGCGAGGCGGGCGTAGCGCGCTGCAGCTCGGCTTCAAGCCGCGTGAAGAGGTTGGCGACGGCGGCGACGCGCGCGTACACCTCCCGGTACTCGGTATACAATTCCGCAAACTCGTTCTTGTACGCGCGCCGCATGTTCGAACTGGTTATTGGAGGGTATAACCTACGACAAAATTTAATAACAATCCAAATTCAATATCAATTACAGTATAGGTCGCATCATACAAAAAAACATGGTCTATTTGGTGTTATGAGGTGCGGTGCGGGGCGGGCGGGTCACGCGCCGCATGCTTGCCGGTGCGCTATTGGTTCGTCAGTCGACTTTAATATTGGCCAAGTACTTTCGTGCGCGAGTGTACCCATGCGCAAACACACCCCCTTCACTTTCATCCAGCGTTCTTTTTACATGACGCAACCTATATTACGATATAAGTTATACGCCTCGGCAACCACTGTCGGCCGTCCCGCGTAGAGTTGGATTTTGTAGTATAATTATACTATTTGTTCCATTATTACATGTTGTGTAGTATTTAGTATCGTATTGCCAGTGTACAACGCGAAAATACCATAATGTTATGTTCAGGTTGACTGACCTGTTTTATTGATGTGTAACATCTTTCCTCTCGGTCTGTGGGAGTGATTTTGGCAAAAGGGACAGAAATGTGTGACAGGAAATCGAGGAAGCGCGCACTATTTGATTTGACCAATGAGCGCGCGCGGTGGTCAGATGTTACACATCACATGCGATTACTGTAAGGAGATTTTGACATAGCGTCATAGGGCATTTTTCTTACATTAACTCATACATACAAATAAAATAAAATAAATAGTGATGGAAAACCCTAGAATGACCTTTTTTTCGCTCATTCGTTAAAATAAGTCCTCTTAAGAGTACATACAAGACAAAAAACGGAACGTAGTGTAATTTTAGACAAGGCAGTATAATTTTAACTTCCATGTACAATAATGGAGAGGTTGAATCCAACTCTGATCCCGCGGCTCGTGGCTCGTCAGTCACCAGCGAGATTCAAAGGTTCCAATATTCGGAAGTATATAATTTTCGACGTAATTAGCCAAGGTCTAACTAAAATCGTGGTACTGTACGACTAATGTGTTTTCTTAATTCATTACGAAACGTGTTATCGTGATTTATCTTAACGAAAACACGTTACGTAACGAATCCCGTAGAGATTTGTAATAACTAGTGCCCGCACAGTTGTCGAAATTCGACCGTTATCAATATATTTTTTGCTTTAGCTTTCTGCACTCTTCCTCATTATAAACCATGTCTATGCCAAGTGTCCCCATCTTTTGCGTGAAATAAGCTTAAAAAGTTTTGTAAAATGTACAATGTTTTCTATTTTTTTAAAGTGAAAACTTCTTTAGACGCGTTGAGCATTTTTTGAGATGGAACAAAACCATTGAACTCGCGACACTGTTACTGACACTTGCCACTGACTACTGACACTGACTGTTACTGACACCTTTGTATATAAGTATCTGTAGTGTAGTCTCCTTTTATTCAAGTTTTCACTTCTGTCGGCACTCCCGGAGTGCCACTTTTTTATTTAAAGATACACATAGATCATCAGTTTGTAGCTAGTTACCAGATTTATGACTATAGTCATAAACAGATTTCTGATACTTGCACCCGTATACAACATTCGCCAACGACGGTGAAAATATAATTAAAGTTTTACTTATACATAACTAAACTAATAAGTGTTCCGAAGTTGTTTCGGAACCTGTCCTCACGTATTATTTTTTATTCAACCTGCGTTATGTCCGCCTACAGGCACCTCTGCGTGTCGCTGCCATGTGTCCGGATGCATGCGCTTACAAGGCCCGCCCGATCCCATTTTCCCACGTATTAATATAATCATGAATTGTATATACCTTTCAATTTCTTCAGCATCGCTCGGGTTGTCTTCATTAACAGTAATATTTGTTAAATCCGCAGTCGACGGAACTGACGTAGGTTCTGAGTTTGTGATGTTGGTTTCTGTGAAATATATTAATACGTCAATTCTTACTCACATTCAACTGTAAAATCCCGATATTTCCATTATTCAAATACAGTACGAATCCCGTACTAATATTATAAATTCCAAAGTAACGCTGTCTAGAGTAAGTCTGTAAGTCCGTTTGTTTCGTTTTTATGATGAAAAGGCTAGACCGATTTCGATCAACTTTAGTATACAGATATATTATGACCAGAATTTGTTGTATAAGTACTGTAATGAGTAAAGAGTAGATGAGAGTAATGAGATTTTGTCAGTATTCCATGTCAAGTACTTGTGTGGTGAACAAAATATAAAATTGTATTTACCTGTGATATTAGCTTGCTCTACATGGGGACTACTCCTAAATCCGTTCTTAGTTTGCTCTACTGGGGGACTACTCCGATAGCCATTCGTAACGCCGTTTTTAACAGGACTCTCGCACATTTCCTTGACAGTCGTGAAGTTGAGGGTGTACCCTTTGTCTTCTTTTTTAGCTGTAAAAAAAACACTTGTTAAGGTTCTTGCACTATTTAAACACTATTTCAGCAATTATCTGTACGAAATTAAATTATAGCATTAATTTGACACGACATACGGTACAGAAACACAATTGTAGATGGCAGAATACACAGAATAGCAGTTCTTAATTCACGATGACCGCGACACAATTCCGACTTCTGTCATTGCTACTCTTACTCATTAAAACGGCTATTTATCGCGTATGTAACTTTTTTATTTGTTATTGCGACGTTTCGACTGTTTTGAAACAGCCGTGGTCAACAATCGAAACGTCGGGATAAAAAACCAAAAAGGTACATATGCGATAAATACCCGTTTCAATCAGTAATAATGTACAGTGATCGCAAAAGTTTGAAAAATACTATTGCTACTCTTACTTGAGAACTACTCTTTATGGTAACAGTATCATATCTCTATTTTTATGACATTTTTCATCATAACTCCAAACTGTACAAAACGAAAAATAGTTTTAGAATGTGTAAATCGATCTCACTGATATGACACCCCACCTAATAACACTATTTTGTAATTTGGAACCATCATTTTGCCTCTTTTGGCCATCAAAATTAAAATATTTACTTGCAATGAAACCGTATACTCAAAAACAACCAACAGTAACTCCTGACTTGTCAATTTCAATTATAACTTGTAGTACCCACACATTGTCTTTTCACCAATCATGTATTGTATATACTATTTTTCAGTTGATACAAGTAAAAGCCATACCTCCTTTGTGGTATGCGATTCAAATTACTTTTAAATTATCCATTGAAATATATCTTTAACAAAGTGAGATTACAATTAAGATACTGGTCAGCATGTCGCCATTCAATAACTTTAATTAATGAATAGAATAGTTAGTTGTCAAGGTTCAAAACACAATACGACTAAAGCGTACTTGCATGGAGATTTGCCTTATACAGGGTGTTTGGTAATATACTGACGATATTCATGTGACGGTTTCTCAAAACATAATTTTAAAGAAAATCGACTAAGTTTAGGTGATTAATTCGATATAAAACTTTCTGCCTACTCTTGCAATCGACATCCAAAAATAAAGACTGATTTGATATCTCTTTCGGAAATGGCTGCGGGTTTTGGGTTAGAAAGGGACAACAACAAGATATATCACGAGACGTCACCAATACAATATGTATGTGGTTAGATGGCAAGCATTATGCGATAGCACAACATAAGTTTAATAAAGTATTTGTTTTTACATGCCAAAATAAATTTCAAATTTCTATGGTAAACATTTCACAAATTTATTTATCAAAATAACCCCTTTATATCGTCAAAGCACTTCAGTGGATTATGTACTCGTATCGAGTATTGGGATAAACAAATGCTTGCATAATTATTTTCCTACAAATAATTAATCATTTATCATAATAAATATGTCACAGACACGACTGTTTTTCCTGTTGTCCATCTTTAATAGAACTTTAATTACTTTACCCATAAAACACAGTCCACAAACAGACCTTTACAATAATTACCTGGAACGTTAATTTAATGAGTTATACCTAAAATTAAATAAGAAATTATGTCATTCGCTTAACTTTGACCATTAGTACTCTCTCAGTAACTCGACTCAACTCAACTCAGTAAATAAGTTCGTATGAGATAGTGCCCCTAACAACGGCCGAAAAACTTCGATACCATTATATTGTAAAAGCATAATATGCAATCACATATATAAATATTATAAATGCGAAAGTTTGGATTCTTGTTTATTTGTTTGTTACTCAATCATGTCGTAACGGCTGAACAGATTTCGATGAAATTTGATATGTACGTATTACCTGGATTAACACAGGCTACTTTTTGTTGATACCAACGCGTGCGAAGTCACTGGCTGAAGCTAGTGTATAAAAGATTATATTCTTCAAAGAAACAAAACGCGTGTTTTGGTACTAAAATTGAATTTTGACACTCCGTTGTCGGTTTGATATGATTTGTTAATTTATTTTATTTTATTTATGAATACTTAGATTCACAATTACATTACTTAACATAAAACTAATGAACATATCACTGAACTTAAACCAATACATAGAAAGTACAACTAAAAGTTATCCTTATTTCTTGATTGTTTGATTACGATTTAAATTATATTTGAAGCTTTAGGAACTTTCTAGATTTTTTTATAATATCAGCCCGTAGATTATTAGTATTGTCTCTCCGTTTGTCACGTATTCACGATTAAACCATTAGACCGATTTAGATGAAATTTGGCATATAGATAGATTATGACCGTGACTGAGACATAGGCTACTTTTTTGTTACCAATGTTTTTGTTGAGAAACCACGCGTGCGAAGCCGCGGGCGGGTCAGCTAGTAAGTAAAGGTAATAAACTAATAAAGAAGAGGTAATCCTAATCCTTTTCATTATTTAGTTAATTATTTTATCGTCTAATTTGTACCATTTCTAAATTAATAACGAGCCTGTGATTCCACTTAGCAAATTGCATTCAAATAAGCACTTTATTGAAGTGGATTTGGCAAACATTATTAAACTTAACCTTACGCTGTGAAGTAAAAACTGCTTGTGCCACTTTCACTAGTTTGATGTGTCATGTGACTAGCATTTTATAGTGGCTTTGATTTCTTTTACAAAAACAAGAACAGATTTAATTTTAGTGGGAAAACTAAATGTAAACATACTATTATCCCAATTATTTCACTGTGCTTTACCTAAAAAAGAGAGTTAGGTTTGGATCAAGATTTGAAGCTGCAACATTGACTATCCACATAACTCTTTCTTTTCTGCTTGTACATTTTACCGTCATAAACTAAATCTTAAAACCTTTTACGATTTTTTTTTTCAAAAATATTATAATGCTATCTTAGCAAAAATAAATGATATCATATATACTTTATCAGGGCGTACCGACACAGATAACGCCGTTGCAGTGGCCAAGTATTGGCAAAACCACATTTGATATTTAAAATATTATGAACCATATCGACACGAAGAAGGGGCGTTCGAATGAGCTGGCGAGTCGAGCGACTAACCCAATGTGCGGTTTTTTGCATCAGAAATATCAGCTAAAAATTACAAAATACATACAAAACATTAACCCTCATATTGATATTATTATTGACCATGATATTTGCTATTCGTATTTCACCTCTAGGTAGATATGAAGTGTACAAAGTTAGCAACGTAATGTATAGTTATATATATATATATATATATACATTCTTCTGCCTTCTAGTATCTTTAGAGACCGGTTTTAGAGTCCGGCTGACTTTAAGTTCTATGTGATTTATTGTATAGTACCTGTATTGATAGATAGTTCGTTTTCATTGCCGAATTAAATACATCAATAGAGTGCGATATGCGCCGTCTCTTATTCTTATTTTTATATAGCGTTAGAGACTATAATAAAGTTTTAGTCCGACTGTATGGTCTATGTACTGTTATAGAATAGTATTTGCTTCAGTGGATAGTTCGTCTTCGTTGTCGGACTATACCAGTTTATAGTGCGATATTGGTTTGTTTCCACTGACTTATAATATCTTTAGAGAATAATAAGCGTCCATGTGAACTGTCACGAGTGATTAATATAACTTTAGAGACTATAATTAGTCTACTAGCTGACCCAGTCACGGCTTCGCAAGCGTGGTTTATCAATAAAAACATTACCCTCCTTCTACGCAGTGGGGTAAAGAGTAGCATATATCCCAATCCCGGTCATAATATATTCATATACCAAATTTCATCGAAATCGGAGCATAATTTATTTTTGTAATGGTCGTAGACTGTATGGAGTGCATTTAAAGAATACCTGATAATTTTAACCCCTTACTTTGCCTCCTATAAGGATGATTTTGCAAATAAGTTGAAACACGTATTTCTTTATTTCTTACCAAAAGCCTAAATATTATTTTTTAGATCCCTAACTTGAGGAGTTATGGATTGCCCATACAAACTTTCAACCCCTTAAGATTATTTTTTGAGACAAAAGATAGGCTATGTCCTTAAGCAGGATATAATCTATCTCCTTGCCAAATTGAATTAGGATCCATTCAGCCGTTTCGCATTTATAATATTAGTATGTATATGGATGTAGTGGCATTGTTACCTGTCTCGGTAGATCGTTCGTCTTCGTTATCGGACGCGTGCCGTTCGCCAGACGAGGTGGTCGCATAACCCGACGAAGGCGGCGATGGCCGTCTATAGTGGGATATGCGCTGTTTCTTAGCGGCCGGCGCTTCTTCGGAGGAAGTAACACCACTCGGCCTTTTACTTGCGCTCGGCGATGCGCGGGGTGATAGGGAATTGGCGGAGTCGCTGCTCAGCGGAGGCGTTAGATTCTGAGGTTTCCGCCTGTTGGAATAGAGTTGGTTATTGCATGGCTTTAAGCATTAACTTTATGCTGTGACATTCATTGGGATGATCAGACGAAAGTTTTTTTGTAATCCCGAATTGTGCAAGCGTCGTATACGTAAAGAGAAATCGTACATATCAATTGTAAATATTTTTTAAATACCTAAAACATCTAATTAAATAGAAGAAACTAAGTACCAACTTTACTGCAATTAGATATTGAAAAGATTTAGACGTTCTATACTAGTAGGGTTTCCTTTGCGATTTGATAAACTTGGTCTGAACATTTTCATCACAATATTGAGTAAATATACAACTAACACACTCATACAATCGACTTTACCCGTTCCTTGTTTGTTCCGGGTTCCAATTACGGCGATCATCCGGCTCATTTTTGTATAAACACATGACAATAATCTTAGCTTTTATAAAAAACGAATCGTTGATAATTTACTTAGAAATATTATAGACATTGTCATAATTCATTATCAAAATTATAATAACAAAACATCAAAATACTACATTCATAACATTCCAACATCAATAAATAGGGGTTACAGTTAAAGGTTAACGTTCACTAGGCTACATAAAACGAGTCGCGACCTCAGTGGACGGTAAATAAAATAAAATAAAATTAGTTTTATTACCTTTTCGTTCGCTTCAGTTCCTTCCGGCTGCTTAAAACCATAAAGCAATTTCTTACCATAATTCTCAAGTGGCAGCTAAAATATCGGGGCAACCCTTTCTACTAAAGGAGACTGGGCCAAGGAGATGCATGTGATCTTTGGACTAAAGCTTCACTGGAGATGTGATAGACCTTATTTGGAAAGGGTAATTCACTATTTAAGCTCAGATTTCTAAAAGTACGATTGTTGAAATGCATACTATAGTTTGCACTAAATCTTGACTAGTAGTATGTTTATTTACATTTCTCTGGTAATCTTTAGTTTATTTGCCAAATGTTTATCAACGTACCTTTTGGTTTATTGATACACATTAGAATGCTTAAAATAACTCATAATAAAACTGATATTTTAGAGTTCTATAGCTTTTGCTTTACGATGTTAAAGATTATATGTTTTTAGACGATACCAATGTCTTACAAAGCTGATATTTCATAACCATTATTTTTAACTTCGCTTTCAAACAATGTATTATCTCAACTTCAGTCTTAGTCAAAGCCACCCTCACCCAGTCTCCTTTCGAGGCCAAGCATTGTATTTCAATAGAAAAATCATAATTAAACCGACCTCTTGAGCATACGCCTCTCTTCCTCCGAGTAGAATGGCCAATCTTCGTTAACATCGTTCCAAAAGTGCCTACGTAAATGGAAACAGTTGTCCTTAAGTGTGCTGATCTGGGGCAATATCTTGCCGACAGCGGTTCTGTCTTTCAGTCCCTCTGGAATGTTAGGCCGAGAATTAATCGAGTTCTCGCTTTAAATAAAGTCAAGAAATCCTCCATGAACTTATACTTTGGAAATAGAGAGAATGCTCAAAGATTTAACCTCGCATAACGTAAGTGGAAACCCACTCAAGTGTGTTAAATGTTCTGTTTTTAGCAGAAAAACTATATCTATACATAACTATATAATATATATATATATATATATATACAATTTTTCTGTAGTGTAATATATAATATATATATAAATAATTGCTGTTCGTTAGTCTCGCTAAAACTTAAAAACGACTTGACTGATTTAATTTTTTTTTGTTTTGGTCGCTCTAATACAGAAGTAGTTAAATAGAAAAAAATTAGGGAAAACCCATAAAAACAGTTCAAAAATGAAAAAATACAAAATGGTTAATTTTGTAAGGGAATTGATTTTTTGGAATTTGTACCTATTCTTTTGTATCGATGAAGTTTTGGTAGATAGATAAATTGCCGCGGGCGGATCAGCTAGTTCACAATAAAAATATAGCTGTCATATTTTGTAAGGTGACGTTCATAACAGCAGCAGGCAAAGTCAGGTCAAAATGGCCAGCAAAAATGACTGGGATAAACATGCCCGTAACTAGTTCACATGACGGCGCACAAAGATAATCCAAACACACCTGAGTTTTGACCTCGCGAGCAATCTTTAAACACGTTTCCAACTCTTTTGTTTTTGACTATATAGACCAATTGAAACCTCTTTTAAATACGCAAAGTTTATGGACTAATTCAGGGCTAATTCTGTGTATGGGTAGTTTTATAAACAATCCAAACTTACCGCTAGTTAGTCGCGCATATAATTCCGGCTTCTTGAAGGGTTTCAACGCTAATAACTGTATAAGTCTTTCTCTGAAACAGAAAACAATGTTTTCATTAGTACAATGATTTTACATTTAAACATGCAGCGAAATTATAAATACCAACTTATTTTGGTAGTATTTTATAAGATACAGTCATATTTCTTGGCAAATACATTAAAATAAGTCACCTTTGTATTGCTTTGCTTAGGATAACTGTCCAATGTTGACTTACATGTTTAAAAATTTATATTACGTTATAAATGTGTAGAATAGACGGTAGCAACCACTTAAAGATTATAATATGTTTATTATAATCAGTATGTTTTACGCCAACAAACAGCCATGCAAAGAATAATTCTACTAGAAATAGGAATGTGCCCAAACACTTGTATCCTACTATAATCGGTTCCATTGTCTAGCATCCGTCTCCATCATGAGTACCATATTATTGCATTGTCACCGAAATTACATAATTAATAATTATGTATTTCAAATTTCTCAAAAGCAAACATCTCAATCGGTTGGGGGAACTGGTTTAAAACAAACTAACAAACATTGCAATTGAATTAAAAGCTTCTAAAAAAAATTAACCTAATTACACGTGCATACAACGGTGACGGGAAACATTGTGAGGAAAGAACGGCTTTGCACATATTAACTGTCTTTCCTGCTGAATTATATGTAACTAAGCTGGGAGGAACCAAACCAAGGACGCAGATATAGCCAAAACGATTAGCAAGCTGGATGGCAGTGGGCAAGGCACATTTTTGCAAGTTGGCAGAAAGGTTCTAGAGAGGAGACCACGCACTGGAAAGCGCAACGTAGGACAGTCCCCCACTAGATAGACTAGACTAGATAAAGTTTGCTGGGAGCTGTTAGGTACAGGCAGCATAAGATCTTCCGCTATGGAAATCTATAGGGGAGGCCTATGTTCAGAAGTGGACGTCTTCTGGCTGATGTGATGAAACTGAGAGAATAGTATATGTGCTGCGCAAGCTTACTTATTATGCCTAAAACGTCTATCAGCTGATTCTTCCATTAAATGTGGTTAACCGAAACACTATAATAGTATTGTTATCATAAATTAAGTAATTTGTATGCTTTGTGAACATCTATCAATTCTGTTTCTAGGTAATTACCAATAAGAATATTCGTGAATGATCTATGCTGGTAATTTACCTAATAATTGACTACCAGATTCTGAAGATGGGAAAGATCGAGAGTTCTCAGTGGAGGATAGTAGAAGACTCGTCGAGAGCCACACTTCATAGTGCACCACTTTTAACCAGATAGCCAAATCTTCACCTACTGTTTACACGTTTAGTGATTCTACGCTAACGAAGTCGCAGCGGATACATCTAGTATTAACACTATTATTGTGTGTATAGATCATAGCATTGAGGAAAAACAACAATAATGTTATGTATCAGTGTATTTTTGAAGGTACGTATTACAGACAGGGTCACTAAAAAGAACCAGTGATATGCAATATACAAGTCACATATGTCTTGTACAACAGAAAAATATTTACAATTTCAATCTAATCACTATCAGATGCGTGCTTCGATTATCAGCACGTTAATTTAATTTATTATTCTCGGATATGCCAAATATAATCTGATAATAATAAAACATATAATTATTATTTATTTTAATGTTTCCAGCGTTTAATGCAATGGTGAAAATCACCTTGAGTTTTGAATCGCACAACTGTTTTGCAAAACATTGCTTATGAAGGATGACTCAGAGAATTTACCATTATGTATTATGTTGAAACAAATAGTCAATCCTTGGGGAAAATGTACAAAACCATTAACGACACGGATGCAAAATCTAGGCTGATGGTGATATTCTTGTGATGGTTATTTCTAAGGTATAAATAACATTGAAGAGGTTGAAAATAAACGTGGCTAAGCCCTCGTACTTTTCATATAACCCACCTAGATCTTGCTTGCTTTTTTTCACTCAGACATTTTGCTCACACAGACGTTTTACAATCTAGACCATACGAACCCAACCCGTTATATTGTATTGTATATTTGCTTTAATTTATGGTATACATGAATTTTGATGTCAGCTGTTTGGCGGTTTATTAATCACTAGCTGTTGTCCGCGACTTCGTACGCGTTACACTACTAAATGTGTAAGTGTGCGTCCACACTGCGAGCCTAGCGCGGTTGCGACGACGGGCGCGAAGTATTAAACATATGAAAAGCGCCTTTGCGTCCATACTGTAGTGACTAAGGCGGAAGCCTAGTGCGACGGGACCGAGCGAGACAGAGCGCGTAGTTTTCAAACGTTCCTGTCCGCGCGTTCTGGCCACACTACGGGCCTAATCAGCGAGCGACCCAATGCGCGGGTGGCGGGGATAACAAACCTGTTCGGTCTTGTCACTCGGCGTATGCGCATCTGTTTGTAGTAAAACTTAAAATGGCAATAAATACGGAATTATTTATAAGTGCGATTCAATCTAAACCACCCCTATGGCAAAGCAAACATCCACACCACAGTAATCGCACAATAACGAGAAAGTTATGGAGTGAAATAAAAGAACAATTTCCTGAAAGTGAAGGTAAGTTTATTAATTTTATTATTATAGTTATTACATTCTTTGATATTGTTCCCAGAAATAGTTTGTAAATTTAATACGAACATTTTTTGCTCTTCGTGATGGGTTATTATTGTTTCTGAGATTTCTGCGACGATTTTCATATGATGGTGGGTTAGATAGCACACGCTGGACATCCGGATCGAGATCGCCGTTTAAATCCATTATAACATTGTGAAGTATACATGCGGCTTTTATTATAGACAACGCATTTTTTCGGTTTGTTTCAATAGATTTAAGTAGTATTCGCCATTTGCATGGTAAAATGCCAATATTTGTTAAAATGTTTATAACATCTGACATACTTCGAACCGCTGCAAGAGCTCGCGCGTCACTGTGGCCACCTCACGCGCCCGCTCGCCGCACTAGCATTAGGCCCTAGTCGCCGCGCATTCAGTGTGGACGCAGCCTAAGTGACACCCCATTTTTATCCCGTGAAAACTGATTTATGGGATAACAGGTAGCCTATGTGGTAATCCAGGTTATAATCTACGTATATGCCAAATTTCATCAAAATCGGTTCAGCCTTTACGACGAACAAACAAACATTCAAACTTTCACATTTCTAACATTGGTGTAATCAATATCATAACAGCCATAGGACTTCTACTACTGAACATAGGCCTCCCCATAGATTTCCAGAGCGACCGATCTTGTTGGCACCCAACGGCTTCTAGCAATCTTTATCAGGTCGTTTTTCCATCTAGCGGGGGCTCTCCTACGCTGCGCTTTCCAGTGCGCGGTCTCCACTCTAGAACCTTTCTGCCCCAACGGCCGTTCATCGAGCTATGTGTCCCGCCCACTTCAATTACTAAAGTACTTAATACGTATTGATTATTAATAAAGCTATCTTGACTATCTTTTCATGATCTCTAACTTATAATCTATCAATTTGACGTAATCTGAAGTAGTTCTATCATAATATGAAACCTTAAGTTTGTTATTTATTTATTTATCCAGTGAAAAAAAGTATTTACAATTATAATGACAGGTAGTATTGCTAATTTAAAGTAATGTTTAATTTTATTAGCTTTTAATAATATAAATAGTTTAATAATGAAACTGTTGATCTCGATAATTCACCGAATCACTCTACCATAATAGTGCGCATATTACAATACGTTGAACCTCGTAAGAGTAATCTTGTTACAAGGCCATCATTATTTACTTCGTTGTACAGTTTTTGTAATTTTCGTAACAGAAAAACCTATTTACAATTCATTGAAAACGCTAGGTACCAACGATGTTTTTAAAGAAACCGCTTCCGTTGTACCCATGTTAAGCCCCGCAAATTATCATGCGTATTGATAACGTGTGACGCAAAATATATGGTGAACTCGTATCAGTATTGTACGTAACCAAAAATGGAACAATTTTTTTTCTTCTGACCCTATACAGGGCATATTTGTGAAAGACTCTGCACTTATTCCAAAACAATACTATGCGTTGAACTCATTAAAATCTACTCTAACATTATAAATTCGAAAGTTATTCCGTATCTCTGTTTGTTACGTTTTCATAGCTTAATTTTTGGACCGCGTTCGATGAAATTTACTACTTTTACTGAAAACTTTATTGAAAAACCACGGGTGCGAAGCCGCATTCGGAAGCTAGTATTGAATAAATTTGTTCTGGATTACTGTCTTTAAATTTTGTCGACTGTAAGTAAAATATCGATTCTGCGGCAGATATAACCGGCCCACGCCCGCTGCAGAACCGACAACAGTTGGGGTAAACGTGTTCTGGACCGGAGACCACGTCTAGGCAAGCGAAGTGTAGGACGCCCTCCGGCTAGATGGAGTGACGATTTGCGCGCTGTGGCTGGCAAGGATTGGATGAGAAGAGCTGAGGATCGGGCTCCATGGCGCGCCCTGGGAGAGATCTACGTCCAGCAGTGGACTACTATAGGTTGATGATGATGATGAAGTAAACTATTGCAAAAATAACGCAAAATATTGTGGTCAGTAGTTCTGGTCAATAATACCTTGAGCCGTATTTAAACTCGAGATTTCCTTGATTAGTCTGCGATGTAAGCGCACGCGCAATTTATATAATTAAACGGTAATTAAAAACTGGTAAATAACAGTAGGTGTTTGGAAACACTAGACTTAGTTTTTTGAATCAGATTTATTGAGTAATTTATGAATTCTTGATGAATTTATGCAGGTACATAGGGTAAGTTACCTTCATGTTGACGATCACCGACTTTAAGATAATGATAGTGTGTTCCTTCACTGATTGAAAGGATTTCTGTTGTCCAGCAATATTTATTATATTTATTTAATCTTGTATAATCTTGCTCAGTTATAATTAAAACAGATTCTTTGTTTCTTTTTTGATCGAGCGAAGCGAGATCTCCAAATCAACTTGGGCAAATCGGCGTTGTATGTATGTATGTTTGTTTGTCCGAGGATAACTTTCGAAGCGTTGATCCGATCATCGTTACATTTTAGTGTGACTAAATGAGCTAAAAATGTTGGGGAGTTGTTGAGATATTGAGGTTCAAGAGAGGTAAAAAAAATTTAAATGGGACTATAAGGTCAAGTGCGACGTCAAATGAAAGGATTTTATTTGTACATTTGAACCCTGTTTTAATTTTTAGTTTAATCTTGGTAGTTTTAGAGTTATCAGCCATAATAAAAACAAAACTTTGTCAAAATTCACTGGGTATAACAGTGACCCCACAATTCTGAAATTTGGTATGCGTGAAGCGTTAGTGACACATATACAGGCAAAAGTCTGAAATCCAGAAACCCAGCAATTTCTACCTCAAAAAAGTAACCAATATACATGAACTCCCGTTACCTGTAATTCGAATGAAACTTAGTCAAGTAAGTTGGTTTAGCATTTCGTGGCACTATTTTGATAGTCAAAGATTACAAATAATATTTTTGTGTTTTTATGGGAGACTCGATCTCAGTTCGGGGCGAACCACTAGTTTAAATAAGATCATAACAATACTATAAAATGGTAATAATATGCACCACTAAATAGCATAATTAGCAATGAAGTAAGTTGCATATTTATGACGTCATTCCCAAGGTAGATGAACTACTAGTACATATCATTAAATGCATTAACTTCATTTAATCTTAATAATTTTGTTTTGAAGGTTAATTTTGTACTATCAAATTTGGCTGTCAATGACCGTTGATCGTTGATCAACCTGTGTTTTAGAGGGCATTACAAAAGATAAATTTACCCCTATATTATTATTGAATTGTTAGATTGTTTATTTGGTACTAGCAGACCCGCCCGTGGCTGTGCACGCGTGGTTTGTCAATAAATTAAAAACCTTACCCTCCTTTTGTGAATAATCTATCTATAAACTAAATTTCATGAAAATCAGTCCAGCCGTTTAGTCGTGAAAACGTAACGAACAGAAAGACAAGAGTTACTTTCGAATCTATATTATTAGTATGGATTTCCATTTGCAATTACCAGCATTAACTATGATTTTCCGTAACCTACTTTACTGTAATTAATTTTTGATTTCTTACTCGAACCAACAAGTGTCTATATCTTCCAAGCAGTAACTTAGCCTTGGTGTTGAAGTTTGATTTACGCCATGAATACCCAAGAGATACGACTGTAAGTTGTTTTTTGCAAGTAGCTCTCAACGTTTCACGTAAGACTTACTTGGATGTAGGGGCATTTCACGTAAGATTTACGTAAATATAGGGGTTACTGAATAAAGATTGTTAATACTCACTTCAATGACCGCCGACTGATATCAGTGTTCGAGGGCGGCCGCTGAACGGGCGGATTCTGTTGTGGTATGGGCGTCGGCTGATTCGCCGGCTGAGAAGGTCTAGGGGCGAGCGTAGGCGCCGCGGGCCGGTCGGACCTTTCAGGCCGCTCAGGTCGTTCAGGCCGCTCCTGCCGCTCAGGTCGTTCCGGCCGCTCGGGTCGTTCCGACCGCTCGGGCCTTTCCGGTCTTTCAACCCTCTCGGGTCTCTCCTGTCTTTCAACTCGCTCTGGTCTTTCAGGTCGCTCGATCCGCTCGGATCTCTCTCGCTCCGCTCGCTCGAGGCGCTCAGTGATCTGGGCCGCCGCGGGCGTCGTGGGATACGGATGGGCCGAGCGCACTTTCACGCGCCGACCGATGTCCGTCTGGTTGGGTTTGATGACGCGTGTGCTGAAACAGTTATTAAATTATTTGAGGCAGAGTTGGCTAGCTTATACAAACTTACTTCAGTCAGAGTTGATATATAAATGTTCTTCTAAAATCACTAACTCATTTTTACTCAGAAAACTTTCGTGAATTTCAATCATTATTATAAATACGGTATTTATCATGTACCGTTTTATTGGTGTTATAGGTTCGCGAATTGAGCCTAAACATTGTCTGTCGAAACACCGATAAAACGGTACGTAATAAACCCCGTGTTTATTATAATCACTAACCCATTCTTCAACTCAAAACAGGCAAGGCAAGTCAAAATAACAAGACCAATAGTTGTTAAAAAGTTAAAATGACAATGATAAGCTCGATTTGAGGAATACAGAATATAGGAAAAGTCATGGCAGTCTTCATTTACTCAGAGATGAAATATAAGTTGTAACGTATTGGCAACAAAGGAAAGGGCATTTGTTATTTTCAACAGATTGACAAAGCATGCCCAATTTACAAATCCAATTTCGGATTATCAATGACAAACTGATAGGGATCGGAATATACTTGACAGCCATTTAACAATGCAGCATGATGTTTATGGTGGAATGAAGCAGCCAAAAATTGCCCCTCATTACCTAACTAAATCGATTTAGTTAGACAAGCGGTTCCATTCTATAGCCACTTACTACAAAATCGAACAAGCTCAGGATATACCGTTTATCGATCTGTCAATTTGTCGTCATGTCTTACTTGGGTAAGACCCAAGACATGACGACAAATCGACCACAGTATTACCCTACGGAGACAACTTCATCTCTGGTCTGCATTAAGTGAAGTTGCATACCATTTACTCTGCTCCGCCGCGACCGTCCGCGCCATTCTGTCCTTCGTCGCCTCATACGAATCATCGTTGGCCAGCACCCGCATACGTCGCGGCAAAGGCCCGCATGACTCCAGGCGCCTCGCGCCTCCACTCCTGACACATTCGAATGAACCCTGGAAACAATAAAAAAGACTTCAGCACACACCGCTGGAAATTTCTTACAATATGGTGTATTAACAGTCTTCCGCCACCCTAACGCTTTGGGGGCCAAGTAGAAGTCACTTTCTACTAAGGATTTGAAAGTATTGTATCTTTGGCTTTTACGTTAAAATATTCTTCCTCAATTTTCAATAGAAAATTGTTCGTACATAATACAATTGGACGAGTAAACTACTGTCCCAAATGTTTTTGTTTCAGATTCATTAAACCGTCAGCTCATTTCCAAGCACGTATACACACACGTTGAAATATTATCCACGATCGACGTATTACTATAAAAGCTTCCCTAAAACTCAGTGTAAAGCGAAAGCTCGTGGGAGGGTGAAATTACTACACCCACGCGCTTGGCATTTATAGAAGAGATGAATCGGTTCAAGTGTAAGGTAATCCTACGATTCGAAGAAATATCTACGAAATACAAAATGCAGTAGCATTTTAACTTTAAGACTGTTTATGATGCAACACAAATGCTCAGTGACTGAAATCGCACTTTCTACTGGATTGAGTAACATTCTTGGTAGCATGATGTGCCCGGCGTTAGTCTTCAATATTTTTAATTTTATTTGTATAACTTGAGGAACACTGCATAACACTTGTTTTGGTTTTAAGATCTATTTAACAATACCCGTATATTTAAGAAACTAGCTTCGTATAATCTTCAAATAGTTTATTTTCTCACAATGTCCTGAGGAAAAGTTAAAGTGTGCCAGGTGAAAACATTTAGGGCGTGGTCAGACTGGGTTAAAACGTTATGTACATAAGTTTACTCTTACGAATTAGTCGGGCACAGCTTATTTATTGGGTGCCACCGTTCCGCGACCTACAAAGCCAGACGTGTGTATGAGGGGAGCCATGGAGAATATTAATAAATCCGCAATCGACTACCATCTATACCAATCAGCTGAGCGACAGACAAAAAAGAATTTAAGTATGTAAATGTGTTGCTATCTTGTATTTTTATAAACAAATGAAAGATATAATTATAATTACACCGTTAACATTGGATGAAAGTCATGTAAACTATTTATAACATTGTAGTGTATTTGTTCATTTAAAACCAATTTCTATCATTTTCAACGCGCGTGGTCTAGAGAGACAGATTTAAATTAGTTTCAAAGAATTATTCACGGCTCTAGCCTACTAGATTCGGTATCTAGTTCTATTATTATCATAAACCTATTAACCTTGAGAGTAAACGTCAAATATCAACGATCTCTTACCGCGCGACGGCGTTAAACATTTTTTGAACAATTTGCATTTATAACAAAAAATAAAATAATCAATAAAAGCGTTCTACAAATAAGTGCAAAATCAAATTAGCAATAATGTATTTAAGCCGTTTATACTTAGGTACCGATAAAAAGAAACATAAATTAAACCAACAATATTAGAGCATCGACAGCGGGTGGTGATAATTACCCGCATGACGCACATCAGATCATCAAGGTGAAATGGGATGCTAGGTTCAATAGATAATACTCGTAAAAGTAACATTTCATAATTGTTGTTTTGTCGCCTATGAGAGTTTCTGAATTCAAAGTGCAGCCGTGCTGTTGTAAAGTGTCTTTCTTACCTGTGGACCCTCAATTTCTGTATTGCTAGAAATGTTAAAGTGAAACGTAGCCTCGCCCGATGGGCCATTGCCACTGGTAGGAACCGGAATGCAGATTTTCTGGAAACAGACAAAAATATTGTTATGCGCTGGTAAAGACAAAAATATATAATAATAATCAGGCATAAGATATTCGTAGTTAAAATGAGTAAACAGATAAAATCCTTTCACGACTTGCCGTCTATCAAGAAAAGATAAACAAGGGAAGACTCAACTGATTGTAATAGTTTGTCAAGTGGAACGCAGATAATTTGAAAAGAATTCGCTATGCCGTTTGTATGTGTAACATGTTAGACTCTCCGACGTGGGTAACCTGGCACAAAACTTCTGGGTGAATAACACCAACAGCATGGCGTTCTCACGTCAGTTTTAGGCAAGTAAAATATATCTAATATCTAACAACCTATACTGCATCAGTTTATGAATATTTACTCAAACTGCTACCTACCAACCTAAGCAACTAGTGCTAGTTCGCTTAACTGAACATATCGCGATGTTGACAAAAGAGCAAAGTAATCCCACGAGAAATCTACGGCATATAATTATCTTGTTATAGATCCAAATAAGGCAGTCCTGGGCCAGTAGGTTTCATCTGTATACAATTTAATATGCGTATACGGCTCAAGATGTGAGTAATGACTTTCATTGCCTGGAATGGCAACGTCGTCGGTTGCGTCGCCAGTAGCGTCTACGATGCTAGAGCTCAATTCAACGGTACCGTTTCTCCACCAGGTAAGATGTTTTAATTAAATCACGAGAGTACTAGAATGTTTCTATTTCCACATTACGTTTTCATAAAGTGGGTAAGTTTTCTAAATTAAGAGTTGCAAGAAAACCGGCACGACAAATTTGTTTATTGAGGTCGCTAAGAGCGTTTCATGGTTCGCTACTTAACGCAAGTGCCAGAAAAAGCTGAATGGTCTCGTTTTCAACATCCGATATCCAGTACACCATGATTCATGATGTCAGATTTGTACGGTGTTTTATTTGTAGGGATATAATGCAGAATATCTAATCAAAGGAGGAGTGTAATGCTACTAGGCGTGCCTCATTTGGTGACGAGCACACCTACACACGCGTGTCGTGGCCGCGAGCCGCTTTAAGGTCGTGGTTGACGATGTGTGCCAAGCACCACAATGCCAGGCAATTAACCTATTAAAGAGTGAGCCGCGAAGCGCAGACCGATGGAGCAATAACCCGACATGTCCCGTCGCTTAAAAGGTTCGCGACCTATTCCTTTCCTGTGTGATTTCCCTACATTTTCATAGATAAATCCAAAAAATAACTACAATCGATATAATTCCTTTGGTTACAGCTCCCACCCTTACATTCAATGCTTGTTTATACAAATGCCTGAATATACTTATAAAGATACGTGTTATAATTGTTTTAAGAAAATATTATAAACATACTAAATAAATCAAGTTATGACGTTCATTGCACGAGCCGCTCATAAACATAAAGTAAGGCATCGAGTTTAGTGTGGAATTATGAAGCTAATGAGGAAAAAACCCGCTACGAGTCGGGCGGGCGACCAATGTGCGGGGGCGCGCGGGACGCGGCTTTCTCTGCACTGCAAGCGACCAATATAAAGAGCGCTCGCAATAGAATACTTCGGCATTCGGTGAACAGCCGTCTTGCCCGCATCACCTGTCCTCACCTATCATTGCCTTTTCCGTTGTTTTGTTTGTTGCTTTTATTGTATTTTTCTGCTCCTGTTACTAATACAAATAACACATGGTAATTATTAGGTTATCCATTAAAAGGTAATTAGCCTAATAAATCTTCTGATGTATTATGTCAAGGTCGTTGGGTTTTCATTGTTTTTCTTTTAGCGAAGGTCGAAGCAGCTAGGTAATGGCGGAAAATAGGTGGATCGAGGAAATAAGTCATCCGCTTTTCAAGGCATTATTCAAATGTCATCTAGATAATTATTTTATGGGTATGCCTTATCAAACTGCGTTCAGTGACGTTTCAAGTGGTATTCTTACGTCATTTCAATGCGTAAACCTCTATTTTCAGTTGTTTTCATGTAATTTTGCGCTCGTGAAGACAGATTTCGCTATCGTGTAGTGGCCCATCGTGCTTAGCGATTGTGGCTTTTGTTGGTTACCTAATTTCACAGCAAGCAGCGAGCGGTGTACGAAGTTGCGAAGTGAGAGGCCGTCGCAACCGGTCCGTTCAGCTTGCTCGACCGAGAGATATACCCAACCACGAACATAAGTACTAAGCAGGCCAGTTGTAAATTTCCAACTGCCGTTGATAATATCTCTCTACTTTGAAAACTTTTTTACAAGCATGTTTCGCATCGTTCCTAGAACCAGTTCTCAGTATTAAAAATAATCATATTGTTTCTCTGAGGGACAGACCCGGACGCTAAACAAGCGGTCGTGCGCCCCAGCCTCGAGTTAACGTGTTGTATCTTATTGACGTAATATCGCGGAGGTGGCAAGCTTCACTTCGAGCCAAATTCAACTTTATGGTGTAAATACTTGAATTCTTAATGCTATACTTCTGTATCTTTATACGTCAGCAACGTACGATGATAAATAGTTCACTCCAACACGATTCGTAGCGGGAAATCCACGCGACCGGGTTGTGATCGCTACCATGTTAATTGCTTGTTGTCTTGTTATTTTCTTCATGTTCATAAAATACATTGACAATAATTATGTTTATGAATATTGTTTACAGTTCAACCTTCAACCAGAACACGAGAGAATGTTCTAGAGGCCAGCGCTTAAATTATATCAACTCAATAAACATGTATCCGGATTGATGACTGACAAGGATGGACTGATCTGAGGCAATGTTTCATTTTAAGAAGAACCTCAATAAAAAAGGGTAATTTGGCAGTAAGAACAGATACATAATGTTATGTCTAACTGACTGCGACTTATTATTATAGTCATTATATATTTTTTTTTATATTAGCAAGCACGCCATTAAACACCTTAGTCCATAATTTACAAAAATAAAGGGTTAAGTAATTAGTACTTAAACGTTCCTGGTATCCTTAGATAAGTAGGCGACGCTATCAACGAAAACAACATATCGTGAGAAGAAGTAGGGTATCCATAAATAAACAAATTGAATGTGGCTTCGTGTACGAGTACCAGAGGTGTTGATAAACACTCCTCTGTGTTTAAACAAAACGTTTTCCATTCGACCACGTAACAAGAAACGTTGTCTTTTGGAAATGGAAACCTCAAAACAGATCATATTAATCAAGAAGTAAATAGTGTTTCCGAGGATGATTTGGTTTAGAACAATTTGCTAACGGTTATAGTCACTTTCATCGCAGACATATTTGAAGGCGAAGTGAGTGGCCAGTTATTCGTGAGGTTTCTACGATACTATTTGCATATTCGCCGACTTTCTAATGGACGATGCGGCCACTCTTGTCGCAATCGTCTGCGGTGAGGTAACACCGATTCATTTAATTTTGTATATGTACTTTGTGAAAAACTATTTGAATCTTACTTGAGCATTGTCAACATTGAATATTCTTGAGTGCGCTCGGCCTAGCTTGGGTTTTTTCGCGCTGCAAGCTACTCACTCATTGGCCGACGCAAGGCTTATTAAAAAGTCGCGCTCGAACCAGAATGCCTTGCCTTCACATTCGCTCGATTGATCACAATATAAGTAAACCGATCGCTTTTGAGCAATGCAATTTTCCATCACCTTACTAACATTCGAGTACGGTTAGACCGACAGATCAAGCTTCGTCGACAAAAATCGATTGTTGTGAGTTTCCATTCCCGATAATGAACCATGTTCGTTTAGTTGTAATTATGCGCTTGGGAAATGATAAGATTATAAACTAGTTAGTCATTTAGACGCGAATCTTGTTATCACGACTTCCATAATGAATTATCTATAATGAACGCGATTAAATGAAAAATATAAATATTTGTTATTCGAAATAAACATGTTTTCTTAGAATTGTTTTGTTTCGAGCATATCAAGATAAAATGGTCTGGGCGAGTCTCTTTAAGGATTCATTCTGATGCCGTTCTCCTTAGCGCTCGCGACCTTCCGCCAGAGGAGGGGCACCTCTCACCGCCGACGTGACTGCAACCGCGGCCTTACATCGCGAGGCTGTATCGAAACCTCTACGTAACGAAGCTCTTTCCAACGCGCCGCGTCGGTTACCCAACGCCTGATAGTTCCGTCGATACATACCAAACTGGCTTCGGCATATAACCACCAGCAGATCACGTGATCAACTTGCGTAATCAAATATTGCTGGCACTCCTTTTTGATACAACGTGAAATACATAGAAATCTTTTATTATTGAGTCACTTTATAATGGTGAAACTTTTATTGCAGTTGCGAAAACTAATCAAGCATTAGCACATTCTCACATCGGACTGTCAACATCACAAGATAAGACTCTTAGAGTTGTTAATAACAATTATACTAATTACCTCGTATGGATTAATATGTATGTTTTAGGAACTAGTCTTCAAAAATAATGGTAAGTAAAAGGAGAATGGATGTTCACACTGCGATGAAAAATTAGCCAAGTATTCTATTTACTGATAACAACAAACTGTTTTGACTCAGCTATTTTCCTAACAGGTAAGGCTATGTTACATATAAGTTCAATTCATCCTCAGAGATAGGCAACAAGTAGGTATGTTATGAAACTTACATAAAAATTACTTTTCTACATAAAAATCAATTACGAAGATGTTTAATTCAAGACACAACAAGCACATAAAATACACACATTAGAAAGTTACAAAGGAGATTCAAGACCTCCATCAAAAGATGGCACACAGAGGCAAATAGGTAGCGAAAAGCGACCGAGGTTATTTCCCTTGGGACGAGGATGAAGGCTTGATCCGAAATAAGGTTACGCATACTTTTTTACGGTGGTGTGATGTTCTATATTATCTGTTTGTTATTTGGTAATGATGATAATAGAAGGTAGGGTTCATTAAATATCAAATTGGAAGATCTATATAGCCAATGTTGACACTGAGGAGTTGCTAAAGAAATAAAGGTTCACATGAAGTTTGATATGACATACCGAATAAAAGGCTTTGAAATAAAACTAGAATAGAAGCAGTATCAAACGCACAATAGCAACGAGACAAGACAATGTCGCAGGTATTTAGATCAAGGCGCTAAACACGCGTTCGAGAGTCGAGATCGGTTCCGAGGAATTTTTGTAGAAGATCACGCTCACGGCAAACAAGCGCATAAATTCATTATGAAACTAAAGCGGAATACGCCGCATAAAAATTAACTGACTAAAACACGAATAATAGAATAGTGAAACTATGTAAATCGTCATAGAAGTGGATATTTATCGAGCTAAAAGTATCTAATCAACATCTACTAAATGACAAGACGCCTTAACTTTTATCTATATATATATATATGCCAAGATTAAAACCGGCTGCCAGCAAAAATATGAGCGAAACGTATGTTATTTGGGGTACAAATACAAGCTAAGAAATAAAACAATCAAGTGCTTCTCAAAAATATAAAAAAATCAAACAAGTCAGTTAAGAGCTCTTTCTAGTTTCCACCCCATAAAGTGTTCAAATATTGATCCGTATAATCCAGAACAATCCGGTGGCAAATACTCGGCGCCAAAGCGACGTGATGCCGGCCACGCCTCCGACAATACGGCTTTATATTATGTCTCGGTTCCTAGTTTCTTACTACGCAATTACCGAATGTAGGGAAAGACATACAACCTCCAGTAAAATAAGCAATTGAGATTACTAGGGATTTGTTGCTAAGTGGTATTGTTGTGATAACCTTTCGTTACTCTTGATACAAACAAGTGAACGGGTAAATTTCACGATCATAAAATTAAATACAGTATTGATAAATATCAGCTGAAAAAACATTTGAACTTTACCTAGATTAAGGATTTCTTGAAGCAAATAAATATTTAGAAGCCAAAAAACAAATGTTTTGTAGTGAAGTGAATATTATATACATAAGTGTTCATGAATATATGTACACGTATCTAAGTGTGCATTAAATTATTTTTTAAGGAATCGTTAATTTGTGTAGCTAATTTTCTATTCATCAAACAAGGCTAACAATACGGTTTTTAACGGTGGTAAAATTTTCCTCCAACATTTCATTTGATAGTAAATAGCATACATGGACTATGAAGACAATGCAGTTGACAAAAGGTGGCAAATATATTTAACGTTTGAACTTCGAGACAAACAGAAGCGCACAGCACACACAATAAAGCAGACAAATTGACTGCGAAATCGCGCTCGGTGGCTGAATTCAATATAACATGGAGCTGTAGTAGGTAGGTGCGCCACTTATTGTCTCCGCCCGGATATCCAAACGATAAATATCATTTAGTTCTATAAGTCTTGCAATGCAAACTATCCTTACCGCTAAATTCAAATACTGTTGAGAATAAAACAAAGACTTCGACTTAGCAGATGACATTAAAACTGAATGAAAAGAGTGGAAAACCTCGTATACCTACCAAAGCGATATAATTTGCTCTAACGTGTCCAATTTGAACGTTAGTTACTGTATGCAAAGTAAAATAATACATTTTAATTTATATTGTATTGCTGTTTTTGTTTCTTATATTCTGGGCATAGCAACAGGTAAGTGTTCGCCTGACACAGTTAGTTGATGGAACAAAAAATATAGACGCCTACTGTGTACATAATAATTAGATATGAGCTGTAGGAAATTGACCACGACGAGTAGTATAGATAGATGCCACGTAACCGTTAGGCTCTTAGACCAGCTAATAAGATTTGTTGTATAACGGACGTTACGAAGCGGATTGTAAGCAGGACGAAAACTATTGCAAGCCGACCGCTTTCACGATCAATACGTGGACTTGGAGCCATTAAATCATAATAACTAGTGGTTCGCCCGAAGATCTCGCGAGTCTCCCATAAAAACAAAAATATATTATTCGTAATCTTTGACTATCAAAATAGTGCCCCGAGATAAATAACCAACTAACTTGACCTATTCATTCAAATTACAGGTAACGGGAGTTCATGTTAATTGGTTATCTTTTTTGAGGTACAAATTGCAGTTGTTCTGGATTTCAGACTTTTGCCTACATTTGTGGTACTAAAGCTACAAGCTACCAAGTTTCAGCATTCACTGGTGGTACTGGTGTACCCTGTGAATATTGTCAAAGTTTTGTTTTTATTATGGCCAATAACTCAAAAACTACAAAAATTAAACTAAAAATAAAAACGGGCTTCAAATGTACTAATGAAGACCTTTCATTTGACGTCCCACTTGACCTAATAGCCTCATTTTAATTTTTTACCCCTATAAAACTCCAATATCTCAACAACCCCCCAATATTTTTTAGCTCATTGAGTCACACCAAAATTGTGCCATCACTACCTACCTACCTTTTGTATAAAATTTCACAATGATCAGGGCAACGCTTCAAAAGTTATCCTCGGACAAACAAACATACATACATACATACAACGCCGATTTACCCCAGTTGATTTGGAGATCTCGCTTAGCTCGACCAATGATAAATAAATGATCGTATTATTCAAGAGGTTTCTTACAGGGTAGGGAACGCATCGACAATACCCCGGGTGTTGCCGTTGTCAATAGGCGACGGTGACAGCTTACCAACAGGTGGGCCGTAAACCTGTCTCCCCACAAATAACATAAAAAAAAAGATTGTGAACACTAATTTCCCTGTGAAAGTTTCATGTACAAGTCCAGTTGTTTTCCTAGGCGTCATAGCGATTGTAAATGATGAAATCGGTTCAATAGCCCATATTATTTTATATTCAAATTGAATGTACGAACGATGGACGATAGTCTATCTAAGTATAATGTTAACAGATTAACATTATTTACGTAACATACAAATTATAATGAAGTTTTTGTGCATATCATTTTAATATTTGACTATCCGTTATGGAACACGCCAGTAAATTTTTGTATGGTTGTAGTGCCTGCCTGACCAATTACAATGAACTTAAATTCTTTTACAAATGGTAACACGGTAGATAGGGCACGAATTTAATTAAGGGATAAATATTTTATTTAAACCATTTTAATAAGTTGTATTCGTATCAGTAGAGGTGGCTTAAGCAACAATCGGTTTAGTCACATTCGCTGGACGTGTCTCTTTCAAACGAAAATAGGTTTTGGGGTGAAGGCCACGATCACGAGTCGAGTTGCACGTTGCATTCAGTTTCAACTTTACCAAGATGATTCATTATGCGGTGCGTTAATTGACGACTCCCCTTTCTCGCGAAATGCTATTTGATAACCGGTCTGATAGTTTCAATTGGCGTCTGTTTAGCTGAAGTTCAGAATAGTGCCGCGAGCGAGCGGTTACTTTTACCTGGGTTACGTAAGACTGTCAGGTACAATTTATTATCGACTTCATTGCGAGCTTTCGTAATATAAGCCAGCAGTGCCTAATGCACCGTATTTTACGTCTACTTGTTCTCTTTTCGTGGTGAACCGGAAGTTTTGGGCCGCGATTGAAATTAGAATGGACACCAGGTGCTCTTATCAGTAACTTACTTGACAAATGCTTGTTTCAACTAAAGTACTAGTAGTTCGCCCCGAACTGAGATCTCGCGAGTCTCCGATTAAAACAAAAAAATATTATTTGAAATCTTTGACTATTCTATTTATTATATTAAATCTTTCAAATTACAGGTAACGGGAGTTCATGTACTATGGTTACACTTTTTTGGGGTACAAATTGCTGTTATTCTAGATTTCATACTTTTGCCTATATTTGTGTCACTACCGCGGGGCGTTCAATGTATTCTCGGTATCGGGGTAATATACTAATGATGAGGGTAATTAAATTATCTCATTAGTTTACGACACTCATTGAGGGTATAAATACAAAATTTAATTTAATTGTCGCCATTAGTATTCAAAATATCATTTCAAAAAGTAATTAACGAAGAAATGATGGCTGTTTACCAAGATTCTGCCCCTTCATTATCTACAATTCAGAAGTGGTCAAGTGAATTTAAACGGGGTAGAGAGAGTATTGAAGACGACCCTCGTGCCGGTGGGCCGGTTAGTACCGCTACTGAAGAAAACGTAAAAATTGTTGAGAAACTTGTACTCGAAGATGCCCGTGTGACAGTGAAAATATTAGCAGAAAGAACCAAGCTATCCGTGGGTAGTATTCACACTATCCTTCATGACTATCTGAATTTGTCAAAGGTCAGTGCAAGATGGGTGCCGCGAATGCTCACAGCGCTTCAGAAACAAGTGAGAGTTGATTGTTGCAAGGAGTTTTTGGAGCTCTGTGGTGAAAATCCGCAAAGTATTTATGATCGGATTGTGACTGGTGATGAAACGTGGGTTCATCACTATGATCCTGAGAGCAAGCAGGAGTCTATGCAGTGGCATAAAAAAGGAACAGCCCCACCGAAGAAGTTCAAAGTCAGCCCATCCGCCGGAAAGCTCATGGCCAGTGTTTTGGGATTCCAAGAGAATCGTATTAATTGAGTACACAAAAAATGATGAGAGTATTACTGGCGCAACTTACGCTAACACCCTACGCAATTTAAAGGAGGCAATAAAAGAAAATGACGGGGAAAATTGACCGCAGGTGTATTGCTTCTACACGACAACGCGCCTGTTCACAAGGCGCGCATTGCCAATGCTGCTGTGCGGGATTGCAGATTTGAAGAAATCAATCATCCACCCTACAGCCCGGACCTAGCCCCTAGTGATTACTTTCTGTTCCCAAATCTCAAAAAAAAACTTCGAGGCAAGAATTTTTCCGACGATGAAGAGTTAAAGGCAGCAATTAACGATCATTTTTCAGACCAGGAAGAAAAATATTTTTTGAAGGGAATTGAAAAGTTATTTTCCCGGACAAATAAGTGTGTTCAGATTCTAGTGGACTACATTGAAAAATAAATTTTATTCAGAATTTTCTGCTTATTCTTTCATGCCTATACCGAGAATACTTTGAACTCCCCTCGTACCTTTAAACAGTTTTTATTTTATAACTTACTAGGCGTCACTAACACGTATCATCATCTCAAGTTACAGATCTATAGCACTAAAAGTCCACGAGTAAAACAGATGTAATGTAACTAGTCGGACTGACAGACAAACAGTCGAAAAAGGCGAAACTATATAGGTTCCGAGTTCGACTGCAGAACCCTAGAAACTAATGTTAGTGACACCAAGTGCACCATACCAAGTTACCAACCAGCCAGTAACTTGTAACAGATGTAACTACTTGTAACTAAGGGCGACTTGCCCAACGATGCCTAAATATGTTCCGGGATTGTTATGCAAGCCAGGCTTAGTCTTGTCTTAATATCCAACAAACTTCAACTACAACGTCGTTCGACGAACATTTACTGGATAGGTAAGTAATTATGTAGGTTAGTATAGGCAGCTATTTATAAATTATTGTACACCTACATATAGCCGGAGAGCTGATGATGATTGATGAGTTGATGACACGTTTGGAGAACATGTTTTAGGCCACTTTAAATCATAAAAAATAGTACTATATCTATGCAATAAACCTGGAATCGAGAGTCAAGGCGTTTCCGGTTAATTCTGTACTGCACACAAGCTGACAGTGCGGAAAGGATTTGTAAAAAAATATTCAAAAATACGTGCTTTAGGCATCTTTTTAACTTTTTAAAAATTTTTAAGGCATTTACAGAGTTCAGAAATAAAAGTCCGAAATGTGACATGAGCTCTTGGACTTATAATCTCTAAATAATGTTTGGTGTTTTTAAAAGTGTAATTAAGTTACAGTACTGTTTTACAATTGCTATGCTAAGGTATTAACATTATAACAAACAAAATGTTAACTCCATACAAACAAAAAGGGAAAATTACCGGTAAAATTTTATATGTCGTATTCTGTTGCAATCACATTTAGAAAACCATGCATATTGTAGGTTATCTATAAGTAGCTATGGTCTACTCTAGTGATATAAATAACAATAACATAGCAATTATTAAATACCTACAATGTCACATTGTACGCATCATTGCTTACGATGATCTCATTCTTTGCCGAATTCAAAACCTATGTAATTTACGTAACACATATCTTAAAAGTTATTTTGTAGTAGTGTAAAGTTATTAGTTTATTTGGCAAAATATGGTGTTTCACGTATAACTGCTCTAATCCAAACAATTCACACTATCTGTTTCGTTTTCATGACTAAACGGCTGAACAGATTTCGATGAAATTTAGTAATTAGATAGATTATGACCTGGATTGAGACACATGCTACTTTTAATTGACAAACGTGTGTGAAGCCGAGTACGGAAGCCAGTTTACTATAATGTTTGTACGTAAGAATATACAATGATTTACCTATATTGAATGGTATTTTTTTATTAAAATTGATTTTATTTTGATATTCATATTTCAGATAAAATACTCTTGTACCCATAAATCTTTTGAATTCATATGAAACGACGGAGATGATAGAAATTATGTAGAGGCATGTATCAATCGTCAGTGACGGAAAACGTCGACGCGAGTAAACCGGCATGTCTAAGGAGAAATCCAAAGTATGTAAAAAGTGCAGCGTGCGTTAACTATAGAACAACCATTTATTTGGATAACTTGTTAATAAAGCAAATATTGTAGGAATTGTATAATGCACTATAATATCATCAATTATACGAGCATCATAAAACTAATCAACTTGGGCAAATCGGCGTTGTATGTTTCGAAGCGTTGATCCGATCATCGTGAAATTTCATATATAGGTAGGTGGTGTTGGCACAATCCTGGTGTGACTAAATGACCTAAAAATGTGGGGGGGGGGGGGGGGTTGTTGAAATATTGGGGTTCAAGAGGGGTAAAAAGAATCAAAATGATACTATTTGGTCATATATCAATTTGATACTCCTTATCTACTGGTTGTGTGAACAATATTCTACAATTTCAACGCAACATGGCTTTGATCTCTTTAAAGATGCATCCAGGCGACTTACATTTTTTACGTTCTCCGTACGCTTCCTCGTTGGACATCGAAAGCGGTATTAGCTATGTATGATGGACACGCGGCATCGGTGCACACGACAACTTTCCCTTCTTTAATGGAAAAACAGCATTAAACCAACTACCTTACGGATAAAACTTGAAAGGCATACGCGGCACGCGTGGGATAGCAAACTTTACAATTGAAGATTCTTCATTTCTACCTACTCTACGGCTAACTGGAGGTTCATTGTAAGTTTGTTTTTGTTAAGAGTCCATGAGAATGTAATCTTTTTGAAATGTCTGCTTGGAGTTCGAATCAAGTATACCTTTATATTGGACCCTAGTATGCACAATCACGAATTTTCGTATGCATTTGCATAATTGCCTCAGCGTCGATCACGCCCGACCTGGCAATCATTTCTATGAATCAAGCGACTGCTGCCTTAACTTCCACCGCTTTATAAATTAGTATTCACTGGACGACAACTACTCATAGCAAAATCAAAAGCGATCGAAGCACACTGCTGCTGTAGTAGGCAATGTAACTGTTGCAGCAGTGTCATTAATGCTCGAGTAGAGATTGCGCAAAGGTCGTTTCTCAAAATTGCTTTTATTATAAAGTGAGCATGATTAAACCGAAATGGAACAGTAAAAGTATTAAGTAATTAAGTGAGAATCGAGTTAGTACCTACTTTGCTCGTACTTTAAATGGCAGAAACGATGCTTGGTAATGGTCGGCCATCTAAGTAAGGGAATGTGAGCGAATACCACTAAAACCCGAAAAGTGAAAGCCTGAGAATGGAACTCGATGATAAATAATTGAGAGGTTTTTTGTCTGGTTTAACTAAACACCATATCGATTTTGGCCGTTACTAGGCTGTTGTTAAGAGTACAAATATTTAAAGTGTACACAGGTGGTTTTAAGATGTTTTGAATTGAATCTTGATTCGTTGTTTGATTATTATTGATAGGGATTATGTAAAGTCCTTTCCTTATACAGAATAATATTCCTTTTGAGGTAAATAACTAAATTAGTCAAGTCATAAAATGACCAATTTAGATCAAATGAAAGCAGAGAACAAGTTAACAAGTGTCGCAAGACATATGAACATTAGTGTGAGCAACTGCAGGAATCATGAACCTGACAACCTGACATCTGACTGCGCCATCGGCAATTTAGCCCAAGCATCACGCGTCCTAATTAGACTACAATGTCCTCAATAACACCTGCAGATACACCCAAATGACGTCTACTCGGCCACCAATAGTTAAGGCACGCGCTGCGAAGTGAAAGTGAATAGCTCGCACGTACGGCCGGCCCGCAGCCCCAATAAGACGACACCACCGTCCGCATACTTCAGCAATTACCACGAGGAAATCGAGCACCGTTCCGCCGGCTCGCTCCCAGCACCCTGGTTCAGTGTTCACCGTCGATATAATATGATAATCATTTTGTTTTGAATAGGAAACGGTACTATTACACAAGCAAAAAGGATCATACAAATTTATAACCATGCCCTTTAGTTTCTTTACAACACACTATTTAGAATTGCAAGTTATGGCAACTAACGATTGGTGGTTGTCATGGAATATTCTCTTTTAACATAACTCCACTATTCACGTCTGTGTTTCCTCTACCAAAACGTGTTGACCTACACAATATCCGATATCATATTCAGGGATATCAAATGAATGTGTAGAGTCACTGCATCCAACCCTGACACCATGGTCAGACAGATCTAAATGCAAGTAGAACCGATCGGCCTTAATATTGATTCATAAGGCTCTTCTACATTGGTTCCGGTTGGAGCTAGACGTTGGATCTTGCAGATTTTGGTGTTACGTAGCTAATTAGTTCTGATTGTTTCTAGAATTTACGAATACTGACAGACTGCTATATTTGTGTATTGAATGTAGCGTGCGTTTTACTAAATGAAAATGGAAAGTAACATAAAGAACATTTTAAATGGCTGATGTCACACGAATCGTCTGCTATAGTTAAAATGATTTAAAGTAAACTTAACGAGCCGACGAACGTAAATAAGTACTAGGTGACGTCAATGACCAATACAGTACGTAAGTTAAAATAAGTGTAAACAAAATAGACGGACAACATCTATCCACAACCCGTGTTTAATTTGGAATGTAATGGACTCTTGAGAAAATTAAACAGCTGCAGTACCTAGATGATTTGAAGTTACGTAAGGTAAGGTTCCGCTCACTCGGGGATAGGTGATATAGGGCAAATTGAAAGCGTTATTTATTTTTATCATGTTTCTCTTGTCGTCGTATTAATTAAAGATTAGCAGAAAATGCAAATGGTCTCAAAATACAACAAGGAGTTCAGTTATGAATGGTCGAACTTTATCGATTAAAAAGTCTCGAAAAACAATAGGCCACTGTTTAAGACCTGGTTTGTAGTCAGCCATAGGTTTTTGTCGTCCTTGTAGTGAACGTAAACACTATTGTTTGTTCACGTGGCTGCATCCATTATATGATCTATAGGGTTTCACTCTACCCCACCTTTGTTTCAGTAACATAGGTAACAATATAATCTCGTGCAGATACACTAATTATTCGTTGCCTTTGTGATTTTGACGACCTCCGTGGTGCAGTGGGCATATAGCCGGCTGAGACGCAGGAGGTAGCGGGTTCGATTCCCACCGCGGGACAAATGTTTGCATGATCTACAGATATTTGTTCCGTGTCTGGGTGTTTTTCTATATATAATATATTTCTATATATAATATATATTATAAGTTTGTATTTACAAATAAAAAAAGTATATAAGTATTCTATCAGTTACCTGGTCCCCATAGTACAAGCTCTGCTTAGTTTGGGGCTAGATAGCACTGTGTGAAATGTCCAGCAATATTTATTTATTTATTTTATCACGTTAACATTTTAATTTAATTCATCTTTTTGGTCCATATTTTTTAAATTTATCTGCTTAAGAGTCATACGCCAGTTTATATAGTTTAATCACCCTATGTACAGAAAGGCTTTACCGACGGTAGGTATGTATAACAAAAATTACATAATATGAATAAAGATAAACTAAAAGAAGATTGCAACCGTCTGAGAGAGACGTACAGAGCTCGGAAAAGAAGTCAGAATTACCACGCCAAGCCTGCAGATCAAATTGAAAGTTCCTGCAATGCTTGCTAGTTTTTTAAATAAATTATAAGCTCGCATTTGACCGCGATCTCGCCTGATGGTAAGCGATGATGCAGTCTACGATGGGCCACGCTTGCCTAGAAGAAACCTGTTCACTCGCGACTTGAAAACACCCAGGTTATATTTATCAGGAAACATAGACTCAGGCAAGGCGTTCCACTCTTTGGCGGTACGCACAATAAAGGTAGGTGAGAACCGCTTTGTGCGTATGGAGATATTTCTACCATATTATAGCGGTGGCGCACCGCAGAACGTCTGGTTTTCCGATGATAGAATGGGGATGGTGGGATCAAATTGTAAAGTTTCGCCGCACACTCTCCGAAATGTATCAGACAATGATAACAACTGCAGTACGATACGGCACACGCCAAAAATGCACTTTACACGACCTACGCGAACATACACCGCGAGTCACCTTGATACGTAACCACGCAAGGCAACAATGTGTCACTTTTACCTTGCTTTCTTACTATTGTAAAATATCATTACTTTAGCAGCACACCGATAATTGCGAGCCTCTTTTGTGCTCAAAAATATCATCGACTGACCAACGCGACAACAACGGTACACCAATATAAAGGGTGTGGCTAAATAATGGTACTGTCAGAGAAAGTAAGTACCTACCTTTTCTTTTGTAATTTAATTATTTAAGGATACAAATAACTGTTTTACGCTTTCTGTAAAACACTAATCGACTGTGAAGTAATTCCTATATGGAATGTTTTACAACATAACGCTTTATCGTGTTTTAGAGGAGTGTTTCTCTTGCCACACCCTGTATTGTTCCTTTTCTGACGAATTTAAATTTAGAATGTGTGGCAGGCAGTGATATAACGGTACATGAATATTTATAATAAAATAAAAAACACGTTAAAGGTATTTAGAGAGGACACATGAGAATATTAATAAAGTTGAAGTAATAATTATAGTCCTTCATATACTTTTTAAAATCCAAATCCTGTTTTCAAGGACTGCAATAATGTTCCGTAAACCGTTGGCGAAGGTAACAAAGTCTTGAGAGGACAACGACCTGACCGAGTCAAATCGTATTCCAAGTTACAGAGTGTGATGAACATTCAATTTTATAATGCAGAACATTGAGTTCATTGTACACCAGATATAGATGAATCATTTGTTTAATAGATAACAGTGATATGATAGCGTTCAATTTGCAGCAAATAGACAATATCATGATGTTCCGATGATAAAGGATCTGGTCGGTGGTGAAAGCAGTTATACAATAAAGATAATAGAAAAAAACAATTGAAAAAGCGGCGCAATGAGGACATTGGGCGCAGCACACACCACCTGGAAGGTGCAATCCACTAACGACTAGAGTCGTATCTATTTTTACGCAGTCCACTCTATCTTATTTACTATTCTGGTCTGCGACTCATTGAATTGTGGTTATTATGTGCAAGTTGGATATGTGCCAGCGGAGTCTCGGACCTAACACACCTATACGATACAGAGATATTCGAGGAATGATGGCGAGGCGTTTTCAGAGAACAGTGTTTTATCTAACGTTCACTGCAGATTATTTTTATAAAATCTGCAAAACCAAGGTTGAGCTTTATTGACGCCGTATAATATAATTTGCATAAATGTTGTAATGTAATGCTGAGCGTTATTAGGGATTAGAATGTCGCATAACTCACATGCCTACATCAATTTAATTCCTAAGTTAGTCTGTTTTTTTTTTTATAAAAGTGCTTTAGATTTTGAATAAGGTTGCCGGGGTCGTTTACATACGATACGGGCAAGTTACTCTCGACAAGCAACAAGAGAAGAGATCACGTCAAACCGGCAGGCGAGCGGTGGCAACCGACAAACCGGTCGGAGGCGCCGGCCGTCGCGCGCGGGGTTCGACCGGGGATTATCACCTTGTAAACAAAATTGCATTAGTTACGCTTTTGCTCAGACAACCTACGAGTAAATTGATTCAGAAGCGACTGTTGCGTAGCGAGCGTCATAGACCAATCAATCTGATGAAAGGTTCAAAACACTACTGATTTGAGTAACTTCAGAACTCTAAGGAAAACTATGAATGTGATAATAAAACACACTAATAAGACTTCACATTAAATGTAAAGGCGGTAGGTATAGACTACTTGTTCATTTTATGTCGCAATTAAAAACAATGACACGGACTGTCGATCGATCGACATAAAACCTCCGTGCTCGAGCCTAAATGGCGAGGCCGTTGCGTTTTCGTCGCGAGAAACGAAGGTAAGACCGACTTGATTGTCGACTTGGGTTAAAAAGTTTAATAGATCAGTAACCGTAGCTTAATAGCAAATTGAATTTCACTAAATGGGTCATCATATAATTACACAAGCGTATCGAGTGCCGCAAGCGTGAACTAGTACATCCAAGTCAAGGCCCAAGTCCCTATGACGATGAGGCCCCTCAGTCCAGGCTTAGTAGTTTGGCATAGGTAAGATGTTTCACTTTTACTGAACCATTTAGAATTTAAGCAACTTAGCTATGGAATGGTTCTAGTCAATTCATTATTTATCAATCCCGATAAAGGAATTAATTCTACTGGAAGGAAATACAATGAATGGTTGAGTCATAAAAGGTAGGTGAATGCACCAAACGTTAATTTCCTAAAGCCAAATGAAAGAGACAGAAAGCTAGTTTCTACCTGCTCTGCCTTGTTTGTTCGCAAGTAACAATTAGAGCTTTCGAGTCACGACATTTTATTGTTATTTCTATATTTCAGGCCAGGTGTCTTAATTACAATTTCGTGAAATATCTTGGGAGGAGATTTATATAGCTAGTAAACATAAAATATGGAATTAGTTAACGTTCGTTTCAAATGTCCAAGTTGATAAGGTCGTATTATTATGTAAACTGTTTATCAAGTACGTGCATTAACGTGAATTATTATATCATCAACCTTATGAAATCTAATGGTTAAAAAGATGACGGGTAAAAGTATTATACTTTATTTCATTGCTTAACCACACCCAAAGATAACTATTTCGTTAAGAACTTCTGAATGCCCAATTATTCTTGCTATTTATTTGAAAATAGTTCGTCCAAATTATATTTGTCTTTAATGTTTTCTATTTAACTTAAACTAGTTATACTATTAGTTATGGTTACGCTATTGGTAAGACTTACCCCTTCATTTCCGGGTAGGAACTGTATTTTTGCTTTTGCCAATCTATCCTGAAACAGAAAAAGATATTAAATGAGTTGAATATAATTGCGGCTAAACTGATTCGACACAGAGTTTAATCTTGAAGTCATCAAAGTTTTGTTTTTGTTTTGTCATCATAAACAATTTGTGTTTAGAAATTCGGTTGAACTTGACTGACGCGAGAATTAAAAAACAAACAAAGTGTTGGCTGTTGATAGACAAAGGCTGTGCCAGAGATAAAATGGCTATAATTTAGATATACTATATATTCTGATAGAATTGGTTGAGCCTAAGGGCTTAGCGACACAATAGACAACAATCCAAAAATGTCAGTCGAAAAAACTATTTTATATGATTTAAAATACATACAAAATGAATAACCATTGCATCATTTTCGGGTTTCATACAAAATGTTTACTTCAGGAAAACACTGACGCGACACTTATAACGTATGTGGGGGTTTACAAGGTAAATACTGCAAATAATGCAGGTAATTCAAGAGCTAGCAACAATAGATCGAATGGCGTCGTATTGATTCATTTCAATAACGTGTGTTGATGCTTTTCAGTGAGTTCAATATACTATAATGGTGGTTACAAAACACAGGTGCATTAGATGGTCAATTCTTCAACGAAGTCATATATTGGATTGAAAAGAGGAATTAGAGGCCTTAATTGGTTATACGAATAACAATTGCAACCTCTTTTTTGCAGCGTAGCAGCAAGCGGGTAATCTTACTTTGGATTTTTTTTTATAAATATTTACTTTTTTCTCATTTTATTGTTCCTAACTTTTAAGGTATAATATAGAATTTTGATTAATTCATCTTTTTAATTATCTTACTAGGATATCCATACTATTATAATAATGAGTGCGAGGCGAGACGTTATTCGGAGCGGATGGCACTAATTCTGATGAAGGGTCACGAATTGAACCGAAACATTGTCGGTCGAAACACCGATAAGACGGTACGTGATAAATCCCGTATTTATAATAATGATCCATACTAATAATATAAATGCGAAAGTAACTCTGTTTGTTTGTTTGGTAGTTTATTTGTTCGTTGAACGGATCGTAATGAAATTTGGCAAGGATATAGATTATATCCTGAAGAAGGACATAGGCTATCTTATGTCTCAAAAAAAATTATTAAAGGCGGTGAAATAGGTTGAAAGTTTGAGCACTCCATAATTCCTCATAAGGCTTTTGGTAAGAAAAAAAGAAATAGATAGATTGACCGGGATTTAGGCTACTTTTTACCCGACTACGCAGGAGGGTAATGTTTTTATTGACAATCCACGCGTGCGAAGCCGCGGGCGTGTCAGCTAGTATTTATATAAAGTGCAAAACTATAAATGTATATTCGCACACAAACAACTCAAGTGCTGCAGCCTTGCAGTGTGCGGTAGATAAGGTAAATTTCCCTGAACTCGAGAAGCTGAGGTCAATAAATCAATCACATGCGAGACGATGAGAAGGGAGAATCATCGCTTATAAACTCTCCACCTAATCAACATTTGTACGTGATTATAAGGCAGAACCTAATGAAACGAAGTAATTAGACGACAAGAAGCAAAACTAGTTAGGCAACATTCGAGTTGGTTACAATAACCAAGTGTCGGCAAGTCGTGGCCATTGCACAACCAGCGATGGCCGAACGCGAGAAATATAACTAGGCTGGGCGGCAGTGCTGATGATGTAAACTTAAAAATTGCTTTAGTTACTTACTTAACCGCAGAGCTCAATGTGAAATTTAAGAAGTTGCATTGCAGTCTAGACGCAGAGGAGAGGGGATGACCCGGAACTGGAAACATCCATGGCCGTGACTCTCGAAGATTCGAATAGACTCCCAGCCTATAAGGAAGTATGTGACTTCCAAATCAACCGCAATGGAAGAATGAGACAAAAGAGTTGCACTCATCGACTAGCTGACCTAAATTGAATTATACAGTTTGTTCAAAAAGCCAGTCAAATCAAGTAATTTTGGGCTTGTGATATATTTAATCGATTTTCAAAATTGCCTAGAATGATATAGCTATAAGCTGTGAATGCCAAACCAGTTTCATCAAGCAAGGTCGATTGTGAATAATTTTATTCCAATTCTAATTTAGAACAACCGTATAAGTCCGACATGATCCAACTTACAGAAGACGAAGGCTTGCATAAAAATAAATATTTAGCTTTAGACCTATAATAATTACACAACCAATACAAAATATTATGTAGGTATATGTATAGTATAAAGGGATTTTATACACCCAGCGTGATAATGGAATTTCCATGCGATTAAGTTTAAGCAACTAGGTGAGTAAATAAAATCGAAAGTGATGAGAATAATATTTGTTGCTACCGATTTGCAGGTTCCCCTCCACATAACAATGTCAACAGCAGTAATAAGTAACCACAATTATGTAGTTTATTACATACTTGTGGGCATATTCTCGTATTAGAGATAGACAAATTATAGTCTGTGCAAATTCTTCAAACAACATCCAGAACACATAATAAGTATCATTTTGTCGAGTAAAAATATACAAAAAGCAATTTCGGCCTTGCGTTAAATTGCTACGTTGTACAGTGAGGCAATAAAATACCTGCACAAAGTGACCTTAGCGGAATATGCTGGTGACCTTTGTTAAGCAAAAAAACTTTTACAAGATAAGTTTTAGACGGGAGAAAATCAATTGCAACTAGCAGTAGAAAGATTGAATACATACCCGAAAATAACACTAAAGACGTAACGAAGAGGTTTACTATCAGGAAGCCATTCTGATAACACTGCGAATTCATGCAATTCAGCGCGGCAATACAGCCAGTGTCTTGGGAACACTTCCGCCTGGTAGTGATCTGGAACAGTTGAGCTATCTATAGATCGTTTGCAACGTTCTTTAGATGATTCAACTGTTTCTTATGTATTTTGTAAATAATCGTTACTAATATGACAAATTCGAAAGTAACTCAGTCTGTCTGTTTGTTACGTTTTCATGACTAAACGTCTGAACGTGGTCTGGACCGAACACGACGAAACTTGGTATATAGATAGATTATGACCGGGTTTGAGACAGGCTATTTTTTATCCGACTGCGCAGAAGGAGGGTATTGATTTTAATGTCAAACCACGCGTGCGAAGCCGCGGGCGGGTCAGTTAGTAACAAACAACATAATATGCACCATTGCTTTGCAGTCGGGCTTACTGCATGCAAATTGCTTTTCAGCAGCATAAGTATTTTCAGACTGTATTCCAAATTTCCAATACATCGTCATCAACCTATAACAGTCCACTGCTGGACGAAGGTCTTTCCCAGGGCGCAACATTGAGCCCGACCCTCAGCTCTTCTCATCCAATCCTTGCCAGCCACAGCGCGCAAATCGTCACTCCATCTAGCCGGAGGGCGTCCTACACTTCGCTTGCCTAGACGTGGTCTCCACTCCAGAACACGTTTACCCCAACAGTTATCGGTTCTGCGGTAGATATGACCGGCCCACTGCCCACTGCCATTTCAGCTTGCTGACCCTCTGAGCTATGTCGATCACCTTGGTTCTCTGTCGGATAACCTCGTTTCTGATTCTATCCTTCAGAGAAATTCCGAGCATAGCCCTTTCCATCCTCGCTGAGCGACTTTCAGTTTGTGGACCAGTCCCACCGTAAGTGTCCACGTTTCGGCTGCGTAAGTCATCACATCACAGGTAGGACGCACTGGTTAAATACTTTTGTTTTTAAGCATTGTGGTATCGCACAATGCCTAAAAAATTTCCAATACAATCACAGATAATTTAAACCAGTTGCAGGGTAAAAATGTTTAGAATTAATGTTAAGAGAATCTCTTTAACGCATTAATTGAAAAAGACCATCACACAATAGTCTGTTAAATTAAATTACAAGAGTAATTTAATGAGACCTTCAGCAGTTTTTTCTGTTTAGAGGTCAGATCAAGGTACAGTGTTGTTTGACGAGATAAGAAAGCGTCAAATTGCGAGGCGACCGACGACGCCCAGCCAGCACCGTTGGTTGTACCAAAGATTCGGAGCAAGTGGGTCCAACGCAACGTTGACACAGATTCCCCAACATCGATATAATTTTCCATATTTATCACTGATAGATTCTTTATGCGTTTTCGCACGAATAAAATCGTCTAAACCTAAAAATTCTACAATGAGTAAAAAGATCCAAAGTGATAAAAAACTATGCCATGAGGTCCGTTACAGAATTAAAAATAATATTACTGGTGCCGCCGGGGCGCCTACCTGAGAAACGGAATTTCGAGACAATAATTAAATGAAAGTTGTTTTTCGTCTAGTTTAAGCGTTACCTAACAAATGCTCTTTATGGTACTTTTCTACGTGAGAAGAAGTACTTAAAAGATAACAATCAGGTTGATCTTCACGATTTGAACAAATATGGTTATATCTCAGCACTCTAACCTTATTATTGAAGCAATGGCTTACAAAAACCCAGCGGGAAAATTAAGACTAGTCTATATTTTATGTAGGTAACTGGGTTAATTCTCGGCAGTATGCAAGTGTCTCAATAAACAGCGAAAAGAATAGAAGCAAAGAATATGATAACTTTTGCTCTATTCATCCTCATCATCCACAGCCCATAAGTAGGGCGCCATTTATTGTAAAGCTTGACAGAGAAATAAAGAAATTTTGATTTGATAAGTGCCCACTGCTGGGGCCTCCCTTTGCAAACGCCACCCTTCCCGGTCCTGTGCTGCGCGCATCCAGGAGTTGCCCGCGACTTTCTTTGCTGTTTTATTAATTGCAAATCACAAAGTTTTGTAAACATTTAACTACTTTATTGGGTAAAATGACAATATTACATTGTAAACAAGGGTCCGTTATGCATTTTGATTTGGATACATTAACTTAATTTATACAACGTATCAACGGTCTTTCTGTCTCCCTGTTGTATACATTGACTTTATCGTACGGTCGGCGTCCTTATGCTCCCTATTTCTAATCATCCGTCCCTTTCTAGACGTAAAGCCCATTCCTTGAGAGCAGCATTCTTACCGGTCGTAAAAGATAGCAACCTCCATAAAAACTACATATGATTTGGTGATCCATTATCTCTTCCGTCCTTACTACACAGCAAATTATGGGTATATTTTCCAAAACAAGGTACCTACTTATTCCTCTTTAATTCAAAACTACATTACGTAGTTTCACGGCAGTAACACCGACAGATACACTGACATTTACAAACAGGTTTGCATGATGGAGTTTGAAACTTCTAAAGCAAGCTAAGATTAATTATTTAAAGGTAAGGTATGGCCCATAAAATAAAGCGACTGGGAAACCTAAGAATCTAAGACAATTTTGTTAAAACACGAAAATAGAAACTGATTGAATTCTTGGGTTCGGTTGGGAGAGTCAAACATCTGTTCGCAAGTAAATACTTCGCTGGGGATAACCAGGTGCCAATGCATGGGGGACGGAGGGTGCGACGACCCTTGTCTATAGGGCGTGTTCTCCGTGACGCATACGTCACAGGATCCACCAAGAACTATTTGTAAGAAGCTTTTCTGGTACGAAGTCAATATGGCATGCACAAGTCACAATAATACACAGTTTGGATAAGCTCATTTTGACTCGTCTACAAATTTATTTACTTTCAATGCTGCCAATTACACTTCACAATGAATACGAATGCATGGTATCCGGCATGATTACGAATTATTTGAAATGCATACTTTACAAAATAGCAACGCTGAATTCGTAAGACTTGCCTGACACAGCATCTACCTACTTTAGACTTCATTCATTTATTCTAATCAATGAAACTGAAACAAGAGAATAGGATGCCTAATTGAAACTGGCATAAACTTAGTTTCAACTAACGGTGATTCATCCAGAGTTACGTTATTCTAAACCAACACTGGACAATCATTCGGAAGTTTTACTAAAGTGATTCATTGCCTTCAATGGATCCAAAACCCAGGAAAAAAGGCCAGGTGGCACGCTTACAAAGCGCCGAGAAAAAAAACGGCCATCAAACCTGCTGCAGATCGAGCCGGATGCTAACGGAAATTCGCCATTGGCTGTGTACACAGAGGGTTGACGGTTGCGTGGCAAGGTGGGAGAATAGGTGCCCGTGATCTGAGGTAGTCAACAAAAGATACACATCGCTGTCAAACACGTGCACGGACTAGGGAATCACAAATCAGGTGGGCGACCGAGCAGCTTTTCGATGCACCGCCTAACAAAATGTTTACGTCGTTGGCGAAATGGAGGCATTTAGGGGAGTTCAAAACATCTGTCGCCATGGAACATTTTTAGAAATATGTCTAGTGTAATTACTTATTAAAAAATCAAATCAAATTCGGTCCTAGCGGAAGACCAGCGTGGGTACTCGTATTACAATCCGCATTATGCTGAGTTAAAGTCTTTTTTTGCAACTTATATTGTATTGTAGATTGACAAAACTCTAAGTCTTTCGACTGTTAAATTGACTTTAAGTACCTGTTCACAAAATTAGTTTTAATTTGATAATACCTAGTTTTATTTAAAACAGATTGTAGGTAATTACAGGAGCATTTCTTATCTGTAACATATTTAGGTATAATTTTAACCAATCAAACTCAAACACTATTTAGAGCTAATAGAATATATCTAACATCTATTCAATGAAATGGACCATTTGTAACATGATGCCTTGGATTCAATTTTAATGATATTATTAATTACCATATTTGTCACAAACCAGAAATTTTAACATACCAATCAAAACTGATAATAAGGCCAGATACTAGTACAATAGGCATTAAAAAGTTAGAAATGTCAATACATTTTCGGGTGGATCTATAGAAGTTGTTGAATAGTGATACTCTTAATCCGTCAATTGCCTTCGACGACGCCGAACCCTATGACGAAATTGTACAACCAGTCCTTTGTGTCCTTCTGTCAGCCAAAATATATAATTGCAGTGAGACGAGATCTACTATTGGTCACTACGCGAAACTAGCTATGAAAGATCCATGCTCGGACACTATTTGATAAACTGTAGACAAGAATCAGTGGTCACCGAAACAGCTCTCAGCTAGCTGAAGAAGCCATAGGCAGGACATGCATTAAGAACCGACAGCTACTTCTTAAAAAACCGGCCAAGTGCGAGTCGAACTCGCGCACGAAGGGTTCCGTACCATTATCTATAAAAACGACATAAAAATCATCTTTGTTGTATGGGAGCCCCACTTCAATTTTTATTATATTTTGTTTTTAGTATTTATTGTTATAGCGGCAACGGAAATACATCAACTGTGAAAATTTCAACTGTCTAACTATCACGGCTCATCAGATGCAGCCTGGTGACAGACGGATAGACAGACAGACAGCAGTCTTAGTAATAGGGTCCCGTTTTACCCTTTGGGTACGGAACCCTAAAAAGAGGCGACTACGATCTTATAGACGCAGTTCCGCAGTAAATGGAAGGCATCTTCTCGATGATGACTGACGGAATTCGGTAAGTCTGACAAATGATATTTTTTTTTACAACCTATACTTTTCGAAAGCTTAGTACTATTTATTATGTGTTTACCATTTCCCTGGTTGACCCTACAGCATAACATTTGGCCCTGTTCTCTTGCAAGAAACCTAATTGATTATTCTAGTTAATTGAATAAACGGTTAGATGAACAAATGGAATAATGTTGAGTCCAAATATTTAATTCGGCAGTTTGGTACTTTCACCGTCTGAGACGCCGCCCGCCTCCCAACATTGTCAATGCAGCTGCGAGCCCGCTTCGCTTACCTAATGTACAGTTTGCGAAACTGGGCCTAAACCTGGCTAAGACACTTTGAATCGACTTTCAACGTCAAATAAGCTTTATTTTGCCGAAATTTAATTCAACCAGACTTCTGACCGAACCAGGACGGGCAAAAATGTTTGGTTAGACTAACTTTTTTTAAATTAAGACCTACAAAGTAATATGTTTTTTGTCACAATGAAGCCTTGGTTATTATTTATTAATAAATTAAGACAATTTATCAGTTTAAAATCACCATAATAAAATATTCCAAATCTGCCTCAAAACAAAGATACGTATGGTGTAGCGAAATAATGGATAAATCCCTGCAGTATATTTTAATATTCATTACCTAGTCCTGAATCCTTATTTATCATTTAATGGAATAATAATGTAAGTAGGTAGAGGGTTATCAACAAATTTACGAACTGACAGCCCACAGGTAGGGTTCCCAGATTAAAAAATCAAAATTCCGGAGTAAATTCCTGATATTTGATGAAAATTCCGGACTTTCTTGTAAATATAACACTAATGACGTTAGCACCGAGCATGTGAATGAACGAAGCAAATTCTCGAATTTTGGGAGCAATAAATATCAGTACTGATCAAAATGACAAATAACATGAGTGATGTTATACATCATATATACTTTTGAAACTATCATGGTTATGAACACTATTTGTACTAAAAACGGAATATTTACCATGATTTGTGAGTTCTTGAGTGTCCCGATATTACGGGACTCAAGAACTCACAAATCATGGTAAATATCCCGTTTTTAGTACAAATAAGTAATGTTGATTGTTAATTTATTTGTAATAAAAATGTTGGTTTATTTTTTTTATTTTACTCGTTACCTACTTAAATTGTAGAAATTCTGGACGGTATAGGATTCCCCCGCATTCCGGACCTAATATAGGTCATATTAGGCTCGGACTATATGGCATCCGGGTCTCTCCGATTCTGCGAATCCGGAGCATTTATTTATTCATTATTTTTTATTTTTAACCTGTGTTGTCCCACTGCAGGGCATTGAATCCGGAGCATGTGCAGGAAAAATTCAAATGTTTGGTTGTGCAACGGATTGGTCAGGGGCCGTTAAAAAACGGTCCCTGACAAGCCCGGATGCCATATAGTCCGAGCCTTACCGGACATGACCGGAAAATTCCGGACGTATGGCAACCCTACCCACAGGGATATGTCTTAGTTAGGATTTACAATAAATATTCCATGTTAAGCAAATTGCCATTTTCTGTAGCATCGCACGCAACACAGCTTTCAAATGAATGGACCAATTTTAATGCTTTTCTTCTAGTGTATTGTAAACTGGTGCAGCTTGGCCAAAGATTGGTTTATTTAAATATTGTAAAAATTTCATGCCGATTGTGGTATTTCCTCTCAATGTTAATCTGGGAAGATAAGTGAATGGAGAAGGCCTATGTTTATAAGTGGATGTCCTATGGCTGATATGATGATGATTACTTGTATAGCTGAACAAAATATGAATGTTTGAGTTGTATTTACTGATAGGTACAACAATTTAATTCAAGAAGTTTAATTTCTTTTGAAACTATTTTCAACAAATATTATTTAAAAAAAAAATTCAATAAAATGTAACACACAAATCATGGTAAATATACTATCGTTTTATGTGTAAATAAAGTTTAATTTAGTTTATTACTAGTGGTTCGCCCCCCACTGAGATCTCGCGAGTCTTCCATAAAAACAAAAAAAAAATATTTGTCTATCTTTGACTATCAAAATAGTTGCCACGAAATGCATTAGCACGTATCTTGACCTACAGTTTTATTCAAATTATAGGTAACGGGGAGTTTATGGTTACACTTTTTTGGGGTAAAAATTGCAGTTATTCTGGATTTCAGACTTTTCCCTATATTTTTTGTCACTAAAGCTACATGCGTACCAAATTTCAGCACTGTGGGGTCACTGGTGTACCCTGTGGGGAGCGAAGCTGGGGCGGCGCCTAGCTTGTTAACCGATTGCGAAGAAGGAGGGTAATGTTTTTATTGACAAACCAAACACGCGAGTGAAGCCGTTAGTAAGTAATAACTTTAAGAAGACTAGGCTTACAATCATGCAATATTAGAAGGATGACAGGTAAGGTTAATATACATATAATACAATTCAGTTGTAGAGGTACCTATTGTGAAATCTGTATATCAGGTTTAGATACCTTACCTAACATTTTAGAAGAATTTTGAGGATACCGTCAATTATTTTATTTTATAAAATAAGTAGATAAATATTCGGGCAATTTATTTGACACAAACTAAACAAAAATTTAGGTTGAAACTGTCAAGAATCGAACCAATACATTTTTATATGGCTGCAGTGCCTGACCGATTACCAGACCGTAATATGTTTTTAACCGACTTCAAAACAAAGGAGATTCTCAATTAGGTTTTTTGCATGTTTGCTACATCAGAACTTCGTCATTTATCAACCAATTTGGACAATATGGTAGTTAATTTTGATTTAGAAGGATATACCTACTTTATTTCAGATTGATCCCATAGAAATTTCATCAAAACCGGTTCAGTAGTTTGGTTTTTTCTGCTATCTGAAGGCAGTCATATTTTTGTTAAAAAGTTAAGTACTTATGGTTTTCTATGGACAGAGAGTGACAGTTGTCATTTTAGTCTGTCAAACCTAAATTATGTTAAGTTTGTGCCTCTTCATGGATGTTACTTTTAAATAATTATACTTTTTTGTTTAATAATATTAAGAGTACTGGCTAGAGTTCCTTGTGGAAGGGCTCAGTACTATCACTATACCTATTTCTGCCGCTAAGCAGCATTAGTTTCGGTTTGAAGGGTATGGCTAACGGTGAATTTACAGGCACATGAGGCTTTACACCTGTGCCTCAAGTTGATGGACGCAGGGTAGTGCATCATAGGGCACGTTTCTAAGGTGCGTGACATACGAGGCAATACTTTATTATAGGCGATGATTACCACTTAAGATCAGGTGAGCCATATGCTTGTTCCATCTCCAAGTCATATTAAAAAAAAACTATTAATTTAGTTATCAAGTGATTGGGGGGTTTCCCTAAGGATATTTGACTATTAATAACTAAAATTGTTATGGAAAATTATTATGGATTATTAGAATTTATGAGGGACTCTTAAATGCTTATAATGTTATTCTTAATCCACACTAATAATATAAATCCGAAAGTAACACTTTCTCTCTGTCTGTTTGTTACGTTTTCACGACCAACATATTGGATCAATCTCAATGAAATTTGGAATATAGATAGATTATGATCTTGATTGAGCTACTATAAGCTGCTTTTTATTGACAAACCACGCGTGCAAAGTCGCGGGCACAAGCTAGTTAATTATAAAATCGTAATGTCTTCTAGTTTATGTCAGTCTAAGTTATTATTATTTATTTATCACAGAATATCTTAAATTCCTTATGACGCATGAATAAAGCTGGCGTTTGAGAAGACATCTGTATTTAAATGCGAGTAAAAAATCTAAGAACTCAAACATAATTTGTATAAAATACGTCAAAGATAAAGTACTTAATTCTTTATTTTGTTTTATGTATAATATTGTTACGCCGAGGCTGTTAAACAATGAGTAATAATCGTAACTTCTCGAACGCTTTTGTCTTGCTGCGTTATTGTTGTTATTGTCTGCGGTTGCACACAATGGAGTGGCCATTGTATCGAGGGACCGACCCTTTTCCTGGAACGATCGAGATCCTTATCGAACAATCGAAATGTGTGGATATAAATAGGCCGGAGAGATGGCCGGACAGTCAGTCTCGAGTCTCGAGTCAGTCCCAGTTGTGAGTCAGTCTGAGTCTGAGTGAGTTAGTCTCAGCGAGGCCCTGGAGGACTGACGTGGGAAGGGTCTCGCGTGAACAGTAGTTGCTCCCGAGTCAGTCTGGATTAAGCTATACGTGCGATAATTTCGGTGACTATAAGTGGTGCACCAGTGGTGTGATTTAGTGTGTTGTGATACGTGTGACCAAGTTCGTGTATACACCGTTCAGTGCTGAATAAAAGTGTTATTTTGGTCAGACCGATTCCCATTATTTTATCCCGAACCCTCAGCTTGTAACAATTTGGTGTCAGAAGTGGGATAAAATAATGCCGGTTCTACCAATGGATAACGTGGACGGTGTCAGGACGAGAGGTCAACGACAACAGGAAATGGATGAAAGGCGGTTTGGGGAGTCTCCGGTTCAAGAAGCTTGGCAGAGTCGTCAGTCGATGGAGATGGAATCAGCCGCCACCGAATCATTTGGAGCATCATCATCATCATCATCCGTGGGGCGAGCTCCTGTGACAGGCGATCTTGCTGCTATTATGGCCATGCTTTGTCGTCAACAAGAAGAGCAGCGACGTTGGCAGGAAGAACAGCGACGTCAGGAAGAAGAGCAGGCTCGGTTGCAGGAAGAACAGCGACGTCAGGATAAGGAAGAGCAGCGTCGTCAGCAAGAAGAACAGGCTCGGTTGCAGGCAGAACAGTGACGTCAGGATAAGGAAGAGCAGCGTCGTCAGCAAGAAGAGCAGGCTTGGTTGCAGGAGGAAGAACGCCGTCAGCATAAAGAAGAGAAGCGTCGTCAACAGGAAGAGCCGGCTCGGTTGCAGGAGGAACAACGCCGTCAGCATTAAGAAGAGAAGCGTCGTAAACAGAAAGAGCAGGCTCGGTTGCAGAAGGAACAGCGACATGAACAGGTAGAGCAGACTCGGTTGCAAGAGGAACAGCGACGTCAGGATAAAGAAGAGCAGCGTCGTCAACAGGAAGATCAGCGACGTTGGCCATAAGAGCGTGCTCGACTGATGAGGGAATCGTTCGGTTCATCTGGAAAGGAATTCCAGGAAGTGAAAGAACAGATAGAAATCAAGAGAGCCGTGTTTTGGAGGCTGGAATTGGGCTCGACTGATGAGGGAATCGTTCGGTTTATCTGGAAAGTAATTCCAGGAAGTGAAAGAACAGATAGAAGTCATGAGAGCCGTGTTTTGGAGGCTGGAATTGGGATCGCTGATGAGAAAGGGACTCTGGGTGTCCTGAAGTACTGGAGACGGCAATGTGGCTCCTCTAGTTGCTACATCTTCAGCGCGAGGTGCGCCTAAAATTGTTCGTGTTGATCGGCTGCCGCGATATGAGGCTAAGAATGCTCGGGACGAGCATGTTTTAGGAGGGGGCAGTGTTACGCCGAGGCTGTTAAACAATGAGTAATAATCGTAACTTCTCGAACGCTTTTGTCTTGCTGCGTTATTGTTGTTATTGTCTGCGGTTGCACACAATGGAGTGGCCATTGTATCGAGGGACCGACCCTTTTCCTGGAACGATCGAGATCCTTATCGAACAATCGAAATGTGTGGATATAAATAGGCCGGAGAGATGGCCGGACAGTCAGTCTCGAGTCTCGAGTCAGTCCCAGTTGTGAGTCAGTCTGAGTATGAGTGAGTTAGTCTCAGCGAGGCCCTGGAGGACTGACGTGGGAAGGGTCTCGCGTGAACAGTAGTTGCTCCCGAGTCAGTCTGGATTAAGCTATACGTGCGATAATTTCGGTGACTATAAGTGGTGCACCAGTGGTGTGATTTAGTGTGTTGTGATACGTGTGACCAAGTTCGTGTATACACCGTTCAGTGCTGAATAAAAGTGTTATTTTGGTCAGACCGATTCCCATTATTTTATCCCGAACTCTCAGCACGTAACAATATAATTACTTAGACCATTAAAAGAACAACCAGCCATGTTTCTTGCCAGATTCTTTCGAAGTTACGAAGGATGATTCAAATTCAAAACTAATTCAAAACTATTATTGTGATTTTAATTAATAAAAAAAAATCAACAGAAGAAGTACAACTACCAGGACCTAGGTAGTTGCATTGTTTGTATGATATACCCATAAGAAAATGTAATAGGTTCGATTTGAAGTCAATATAATTTTGCAGAAAAAATCGAAAATCAACAACGTAATATCAAATATTTAGTATGTTATCCATACACTATAACAAATAGTATAATTAATAACTAAGTTCCCTTTATATTGAAGAACTACACTCAGAAAGACTAGTTAATTCTGGATCAATATCTTGGCAGAACGATATTCCAACGTTGTATCTTTTGTTTTTGTTGTTCGTTAGGGAGTATTTTGACACATGCCATATCCGACCTATATACTTAACAGAGCCTACACACGTCAAAGTTTTCTTTGCGCAAGCCTAGTTTGAACAAATTCTTCCCACTGAGGCTTGCGCAAAGAAATAGCTGACGTGGGCCATTCGATTTCCAGCAGTATAGTGTCTGTGTTAGTTTCTTATGCCAAAAATAATAAACAAATTATTCCCACAGAAGCTTGCAGAAGCCTTGCACAAGCCTAGTTTGAACAAATTCTTCCCACAGACGCTTGCACAAAGTAATCGCTGGCATGTGTGCGGCCCATTAGCTTTCCAGCAGTATAGTGTCTGTATGTTTGTTTCTTGTGCCAAAAATAACAATGTTTCAATCTATCAACTTTGCGATTCATCTATCGTAACATGACATTTATTCTCAACCTAGTGGCTCACACATCTATCAAAATAATTAAGTATATAAAATTATTGTAGAATTGAATTTAAATAAAATGTTGTGGTTACCAACCAGAAACTTATTTCTAGGGTTCAAAAGGGTATAATAATCTAATATAAGATTACATTTATTTTTGATATTGAATCTTTCCATATCAGTTGTCCCCTTATCATTTTTTCAATATCAGTAAAAACTCTTAGGTATTAGGATATTGCTTACTCCAAAACCTGTGGTTTTTCATCCACTATTGAATAATATTACTTCATTGACATTTTGTAGTGTTTATTTGGATCACCTAGATTTCCTTCAACAATGTGAGTAGGTATTTTATTTTCATTGATGGATGACCATGACTTACTTTGTTGTTTGCTTTCATTTTATTTGTTTGTCCTTTCACTTGTAACTATCCTGTATTCAAACTTATTTGCTTCTTCAATAGACATGATTTTGCTGGTGCAGACTAAGAATTATTGAATGACTAGCTTCCGCCCAGAGCTTTGTATGTCTGGTTTATCAATAAAAAGTAGCCTACTGAAAGTAGTCTCACTCCTCAGTGTAGAAATGTATATATTTCATCAAAATCGGTTCAGCCACTTAGACATTAAAAGGTAACAAACAGACATAGAGACAGAGTGGATTTCAGAATTACTTTCGAATTTATAATATTGGAGTGGATCTCTGCCATAAACCATACTCAATTTAGTTTAAAGTATAGTATTAAAGTAAGTATATAATTAGTAGAAAGTACCTATCAAATTTTGTATTTTTTATGCCACTAAAGTGCCAAACAAACATAAAGTAAATGGTTACCTATACCCTATAGATGGACATTTGAAACAAAAAAAGCATCACTCGCTTGTCTCATGTGCATTGTAATTTAACCAGCACTCATCCTTCAATCCAGGTATATAATAAAGGAATATGAATTCATGTACCTTTGCTCTCTTTACCTTTATTTTGATAAAAATATCATCCTTTAACTAAACTTATTTTGTTTCATTCTGTTCAGGTAACTTTCTCAGTTTATTTTCTGAATAATTCATACTATCTTAAGTCTAATAGAGGTCAGAACTTGACCTAAAACAATTTATCAATATTTTACATAGATAATAGTAGGTATGCATGACAGAAATTATTTTACTTTTAATTTGCTATAGAAACTGTCAGCGCCATCTTTCTGTACATTAAAGTATTAGCAATAATTTAGTTCCAACCTTGAAATTCTATCTGTAGTTTTTATGAAACAAGATAGTGGATACTAAATAGGTTCTTAAAGTCATTAGTTTTTTCTGGAGTTCTGTACCTCAAATGAAACCCTTAAAGGATCACTTCATTGTCCGTCTGTCAAGCCCCTTTATCTATCTTTATCGGGAATGTGTGGAGATATCAAGTTGAAATTCATATCAAATACATAGGTCTATGGTCCCTTGGAGTTGTAATAAAATCAAACTTACAATTAAAGCAAAATATGGCCAATTTTGCAGCATATTTAGCTCGCAAATAAATCAAAACCCATTGGTTACTGTCCGTTGACTTAAAATCATGAAATTTGGCAAGAAGCAAGGTATCACAGCACAAGTAAAGGGAAAATCCGGAAATCGTTAATTTGTAGTTATATTACATAATTAAAATATTTTGAAGAAACCCTTGGTGTGCGAGCTATACTTGCACTTGTCTGGTTTTTTATTTAAATTCACATAATTTATTTACTAAAAAATAAAAAAAGATTTTTTAAATGTAAAATATCTGTGGCTTTTGACTGTGCTGAAAGAAATTCAATACCTGATATTGATGTAATTGAACATGTGGGAAGAGTCAAATATCAAGCGAGCACACTTTCTCCCTTTTTGCACATCCATCTCAAATTATTTCCAAAGCCTTTCATTACATTTTTTGTTTGTCCTTTTTGCATTCTTTGTCTGAGAACATAATTTATAACAAGATTTTTATTTTAAAACATAAGAGTGGAAATTTGTTATAAGTTATTTATTTAAAATCTGATAATAATTAATAGTTTATCTCAGACCAACACAAATAAGCTGTCAATAGTTAAAATTTACACAAATAATCAAGAACAAGCCTTGAATTTATAATTTCAACAGAACTTCTCTATGAGCATGGATTAGGAAACTTCATATTGATTTCACTGCAGATTAGGTAAAAGAATTACTGCAGTGATTTCGTAAATAGTGAAGACTTTCGTGCTGTTTTAAAATAGGAAAAAGGAAAATAAATAACCAAAAAGGTCAGTTTCCAAAATTGTGAAATGATTTTTAGAGACCAGAATATTTACAACAAGGCATGAGCACGGAATGTAACGTAACTCCTCAGTAAACGTCGAATTCCGAAACAATAAGAACGAATTCTCTAATTATAGCCGTATGAAATGTAAATCTGTGAAAATAACATAGCAATTTTCTACATGTTGACGTGGCGTGACATCGTAAATGAGTATCTATCGATGCCCTGGCTTCTTCGGCTTATACAGAAGCCAATTAACATAGTTTTCGCTAATATTTGTTGATGTAAAACAAGTAAATTTGCAGTTTCATTTCAATTACTGTAATAAAAGTATGGCGACTGACATTGTTGGTTTATCTCTATTTTGGTCTAACAATATGGCGTATGGAACTTACCTTTTTTAGGTAGTCATGTATAGCTTTTAGCGCTGAATCCGTTAATTTCACAAACACTAGTTCCTTGTTTTCTTTATAACTAGACTCCGATGATAACCCATACTGAACACCTGCTGGCAAGGCCGCCATTTCTTATTCACTATTCGCACTGAGGACAGCTGACTCCTTTGCTAGCCGTCACGATTCATATCATTTACACATTTCTTAACCGTAATCACAGATTCACAACCTATAAAAAATTATAATTACAACAACAAAAGGGTTTAGAAGTCCAAATTAACAATCTTTTTGTAACCCCATCGACTCGGCCTTTGTTGGCAGCGCTATTCAGTCTGCAAGGCCGCACTGACTGTCATGCGCAATGGCCAGTGTTGCCAACTTGGTCCCAACCCAAGTAATGTACGTTACATTAAAAAGTGGCTAGATTTAAGAATTTATATACATTCTATAATATTTTTAATCACATATACTACTGTATAATAGAACATATTAAAATCGAATACTCTACATCTATGCATTTTAAATGGCTAAAACTGAAAAATAAACACTAGGTACCTACTAAATAAACAAAATGAACACTAACACACCCACAAATGTTCACATTTAGCAAGTAAAAAAATAGAACTTTATACTAACTAACCAACATATGATTTAATAGATGTTGCTAGCTAATTTCCATTAGTTTACATTCATTAAAGTGTTCATGTATTTAAACTGAACTGTAAATTGTTCAAGATCAAATAAGAAATCCCTCCTTTAGACTCATCTGATAAGTTGTTGCAAAATAAAGGCACTGCCAGTCACCGAAATAATAATGCTAGACATAAAAATAATATTAATACAGTAGGACACAAATTACTGTACCCATTTTATCAGGATCTTATGCGTCGTAAGTACCTACATAATAAGGTGTTGGTAGGTACCTAGTTAATTATGAAAATATTTTAAATTAGTGAACGATATTTAGTGTAAATTATAATATTCTATTAGAATACTATAGAATACAGTATAGAATATCGTATAGAATATTAGAATACAGTAATGTAGGTTGTGTGTAGGGAGTGAGAGTATATAGCTACTCGAAAGTTGCTAGTTCTTGCTTTATAAGGGCTTTGTTGGCAGCACTGACAATGGCGCTTTTGACAGGAAACGCAAGCATTCACTGCATTCACTGCGACACTAGCGCCAAATAACACTCAGCAGTTGGCAACAAGTAATTTGATTCGCAAATCGTAGCTAGCTTCATTCGCATGAATATTTTTTTTTTAGTTTTCTTTCACTTTTCTGTCAGACAGAATTCGTGAAATTCAAAATTAGAAACATCCAGAACAGAAATCACCCAATAATCTTGTTTTAAATTTAGTTACATATACCTACATAACTTTTCCATGAAGAACATTACTTACAACTTACTAGTGTCATGATATGTAACAATTAGTCAGAGGAGGTTAGGTTTCACCTTGTTTTGTCAATCCTGTCACTCGTCTAACAACATACGTGTTCATTTCTGTATCTCAGGTGGTGCCTATATTGAATCCTCTAAAATAGTTACTGTAGGTGAGTAGGTACATTAAGCTATAGAACTTTATACGATAACTATAGTAAATAAATAGTAACCAAAAATCTACTGGGTTGGATTACCAGCTGTTTTATCTATATAAACCACCTGAATTTATTTTACAGCCCCCTGACCACGATGGAAAATATGGAGGAAAAGAAAAATCTTATTACCAGGAACCTGCAAGAAGTTTTGGGCGAGGATAAACTTATTGAAATACTTAAAGAGAGAGATCTGAAAATCTACTGGGGCACAGCCACCACCGGCCGCCCTCATGTAGCCTACTTTGTGCCTATGTCTAAAATAGGTGACTTCCTAAAGGCTGGCTGTGAGGTAACAATACTATTTGCTGACTTGCATGCTTATTTGGACAACATGAAAGCACCTTGGGAACTGTTGGCCCTTCGCACTCAGTACTATGAAGCTGCCATTAAAGCTATGCTCCAGTCTATTGGTGTGCCACTTGAGAAACTTAAGTTTGTCCGAGGCACTGAATATCAACTGAATAAGGAATTCACTTTAGATGTATATCGCATGTCATCTGTGATCACTGAGCATGATGCAAAGAAAGCTGGTGCTGAAGTGGTCAAACAAGTTGACCATCCTCTTCTGAGTGGTTTGTTGTATCCTGGTTTACAGGCCTTGGATGAAGAGTATTTAAAAGTAGATGCTCAATTTGGTGGAGTTGATCAACGGAAAATATTTTGTCTTGCAGAGAAGTATTTGCCTCAATTGGGATATGCCAAGAGAGTTCATTTAATGAACCCCATGGTCCCAGGCCTTACAGGAGGCAAAATGTCAGCATCTGAAGAGGATAGTAAAATTGATCTATTAGACAACCCTGCCAATGTTAAGAAGAAACTAAAGAAGGCTTTCTGTGAACCAGGAAACATTGAAGAGAATGGAATTTTGTCTTTTTCCAAACATGTACTGTTTCCTCTGCTTAAGCCTGGTGAAACATTCTCTATTACTAGACCTGCAGAATATGGTGGTAACGTTGAATATTCAAAATATGAAGACTTAGAAAGTGCATTTGCTAAAGAGGAAATTCATCCTGGAGATTTGAAAGCTTCAGCTGAGCTGGCTATAAATAAGCTTCTGGCACCTATTCAAAAAGTCTTCAGTGAACCTAAATTACAAGAATTGGCAAGGAAAGCTTACCCTCCCCCAGCCAAAACTAAAGGTAATGCTAATGCAGTTACTGATGAAATTACACCTGCAAAATTGGACATAAGGGTTGGACGTATTGTAGAAGTATCAAGACATCCTGATGCTGATGCACTGTATGTAGAAAAGATTGATTTAGGGGAAGCAGAGCCTAGAACTGTTGTTTCTGGATTAGTAAACTTTGTGCCTATAGAAGAGATGCAGAACAGAGATGTTGTAGTATTGTGCAACTTGAAACCTGCTAAGATGCGTGGTGTGGAATCAAAAGGAATGGTACTTTGTGCATCAGTGGATGAACCTAAACAAGTAGAACCACTTCTACCACCAGCAGACAGTAAACCTGGTGACTTGATTGTAGTAGAAGGTTACGAAACCAGCAAACCAGATGAGGTTTTAAACCCCAAAAAGAAAGTTTGGGAGAAATTGCAAGTGGATTTGAAAACAAATGATAATCTATTTGCTGTGTGGCAGAACAATAAGCTTATAAGTAAAACTAATGGTAATGCTGTTACTACTAAGACTATGAAAAACGCACCAATCAAATAGTTTTGGAGTCAGTCTTATGTTACATACAATATAGCTGATTTAAGTTATTTATAGCACTTGTACAGTGTCATGTCAAATTGTCAATGCATTTTGAGCATAGTTTCAATCAACAATTATCGTTGCTTTGCTTGGAATTTTTCACATTTCCAAAATATTTATACTTTTAAGCTAGCAATGTATTTTTATACCTAAATAGCAACAATTTATACTACTGCAGAAATAGTTCTAATATTTATTTTCATAATTATTATCATCAAATTAAAAATTATATATTATATGTATATGCTTGATAGCAAGATTGTTTTATTTTAATATTATCTGCCGCCAGCGGCTTCGCACGCGTTGTTTGTCAATAATAATTAGCTTATGTTTGAATCCAGGTCATAATCTATCAACACATTAAATTTTATCGAAATCTGTTCAGCCATTACGACGTGATTGAGTAACAAACAAACATACAAATCTTCACATTTATAATAATATTTATACACAGATCACACTGTATAGTTTTTCTATAGTAACGAATAGTTAATTATTTATCGTGGCAATATGCATTCACAGTTTAACAGTAGTTACATTTGACAGTTACTACGCTAAAATAGTTTTGATTTTAGCAATTTAATGACAAGTAACGCCATCTATCCAAAGGAATCTGTCACGTGATATGAGGTACCCGCGTGGATTTCAGCTTGGTTACGCAATGTCACGTAAGAGGGCGTTTTAAAAACAACGACTCATTTTTTCATTTATTAAAAACCAAAACAAACTATTTTATAATGGTTCTGCTTTTATGATTGTGAATTCCCTTTCTAAAGATTTTTCTTTTTCCTTTACGTTTTCACGGCTATTATGGGCATTTTTAGATGAATTGTTTCGATCGTTATTATCTCCTGGGTTACTTTGTCCATCATTTTGGGAAATATCGTCAATAAGTTTAAAAACATTTCTTCTGAAAGCTTTCATTTGAACTTCTGTTAGACTATTTATTTCAGGCATTAATCCTAGAAGAAACATTTTTCTTGGACACTCTGTGTTCCCGTTATCTCTTGTCGATCTATTCATCGTTTTTCTTCTTTTTGGAAGGGGTTCTTGAAACTCCAAAGTGCAATAGTCCAAGTGGTTTGCTGGTTCTTCTGAAACGATCGCGTCTTCCCCATTGTTGATGTCAGTATTTGTTTCATCGTCTGAGTCATCGTCAAATTGTGGTTGTGCAACTCCGTCGAATCTTGTCTTCATGAATGGTAGGAGAAATTCCATTTCTCTATGAAGATAATACTTTTTCTTTGCGGAGCCGTCCGGATGTGGTTTCAAGCTTCGCAAGAAACTGTATCGTAGGTTTCTCCATTTCTCCTTACATTCGTGAACTAAAAAAAAAACTTATTAAAAAAACTACTGCTGGGGTTGATAGTTATTCGGTGTGGCCGCAATATGACTGTAAAAGGCCTTGTACAAAGACAATCGGTCATAAATGTTAGTAATGCTTGAAACTATTATCAAAACAGCGGTACTAAGTAGGTGGCTAGGAGGTTTAGGCAATTGCATACAATCCTTACCAGTCTGTCGCATATAACTGGCCACTTCGTTCCAAGCTAAGTCAGTATCTTCCTTCTTCATATATTCTGGAATACTGAAGTTGTACAAACACGGATACCTCTTCACTGTGTTTACTAATGTCAAATTATCTTCACACATCGTTTCGCCACTTTGTCGCATTGTCGTGACTCGGCTGGGCACGGCACGTTACTGACTAAGTGTTGGCTGTGTGCTACAAACAAAATGTCGGCCATGCGACGCAACACGGCGCTCAGCCAATGCCGTGCCGCGTTCATTCCATGACGCATTTCTTATCCATGGACTGATAAAAGTTAAAACAAGGTAAAGTAACGAATGCTTATTCTGTGCTGTCAGTGAGGCCTAGTGACGACAAACTGGAAATCTAAGGTAGCGGGTTCGATTCTTGATTCAATTTTAATAAAACTGAATCCATATTGCACGGTTGCACGTTTGTCGTTATCTGAGGTTGATTATGTCTAAGGACTAAGGAAACTATCTATCTAAAGTAAACTACACTCGCTTAGATGCTGAGAGTGGGCCTGCTTTGGTAGAGTCCTTAACTTTGATCTGACCGGAAAACCAATGCAAATACTTAGGTAAATATTACCATCTAAGAGATATGTAGCTTAGGCAACTATCTATTTACTAGTAAACGTCTTGGTGTCCATCAAGTTGGAAGCCTCACCATGGAATTTGATGGTTTCAAGGTTTCAACTATGCCAAAAAACTGTTCTGAAACAGTGATAAATAGTGCTGCAAAGCAGAGAAATAGTGCCACTGTAGTTTAAGAGATATTTAGGTCATTCACTGAAGGTTCTTTCTAACCTGAAGTCAAGTTAGAATCCTTACCAAGAACGGCGCTGCGCGTGATGATTTATAAATAGTGGGCTAGTGAAATGTGTAGTTTGTGTGACCCTGACTTCTAATTTTTCAGAGGTTGTGGATTCGAATCTCGGCAGTGTATGTACTTACTTACCTATCTATGCACCACCGTGCGCCAGTTAATTTTCTCGAAAAAGGCCCTAGGAAAATATACCTACTTAGGTAGGGCAATGCAGGTTGGTCAGTACGTTTATGGAACGCTCTACCAGCAACGGCCGCGGAAAGTCGTTATTGACCTTTGCAAACATAGGTCAAGGACAACTTTGTCCTTGTAGGTATCCGTTTGACGTCAGTCTGTCCGTCCGTCTGTCACAACTGAATATCTCAGCAACTACTAAAGCTATTGACTTATTTTGAATAATTATAAATAAATATGGCCCACCTCTACTGCAACTAAAATATGCAAAATTATTTTCATATACATTGACAAAGGCGCCAAAAAGGTGGGGGTAAAAATTTAAAAGGTATCGTATAAAAGCGCTTAACTTACATACCTATTCCAAAAGCATTTTTTTATATGTTTAAGTTTTGGAGTTACGATACAAAATTTCGAAAAAAATATCGTATGGGTGGTCCATAACCCAGAAGCTTGCAAAGCGTATAATCTGGAATTAATATTATGTTTGATAGAAATAATATATGCAAAGATTACAGGAAAAATAAAACGAAATTTAGAACAGTTTTTTAAAAATCAAAAGATGGCGCTGCTAAATTAACTTAAACTTATATGTAAAGTACGGTCAGAACCCTCTGTGCGCGAGTTCTACTCGTACTTGACCGGTCTTGTTTTTGTAAGTTTTTATCATTTGCAAAAAAAAGTCGAAATGTAAGCTGTTTCTGCCATTTTGTAACTTTGCTCTCGTAAGCATTGCTCCCGTACATAAATGAAGACAATAACCCCTTTTTGGGTTACTGGTTTTCCATTATTCTGGAGCGCTCTGTATAAGAAGGCACTTACTGAGACTAAGAACATACCTAGGTACTCTTAAGGTGGTTTGTAAACAGTTAATTATAATTAATCTTCACACAAAATTACCAAAACCCACTACAAACATAACATTGTATTCTAAAATGCAGTGTGTTCTCAGACGTTATCATTCTCTATTACAAAACCCACGTTTCTCTCGAGTAATTTCCTAGAGCCTTCTTAAAGTTTATTAAGTACCTATATGTACCTACTTATCATTATTTTAAGACCCGTTTCAATTAATAAGAGTGTGCTTGCACCGGGCGTTGGTTGCCAGGCTAAAACTGAATGAATAATAAAGCGTATGCAGCTGAGGTACAACAATGAATGCACGCCGATAAAATTAGATATTCAATAACGGGAAAGGGGGTCGGAGGTCCGCCATTTTGGAGCCTCGGCTACGGGCGAAGGGGGACCACGCATGCGCAATACGCTACCCGCACCCTGCGAGGGCCGGGATCCGCAAATGTGATGTCAAAAAACACGTTATTCTATCCCCTAATTCTACTAACCTAGTACGTCTTAATAAACAGGATAATACGCCCTGATTTCTGTTAAACGGTTTCGAAAAAAGTTTATTACAGAACTCGCGCTGTGTCGCTTTCGTTCCAGTGATAGTCGGGCGATGACAGGGAACGGCTGATCTGTGATTCATTAATGTGCTATTCATTTGTGCCCTAGGAATAAAGTAAACGGACATCGGCGGTAAATCAATCATTCATGTGATGAAAATTTATAAAAAACAATATTAAATGCCCGTGTAGTGTTGACCGTTACCGAAATTAATCAGACAACAAGTGCACTAATAACTATGGGATGACATCAATCCTAGATGGAAAAGGTTTGGCGTCGGGTTGGTCTCCATTCCTCCCGCAAGAAGAGGGATGGAAGCGGGACTAGTCAGGAAGCAACGACCCCAGCAGCCGCGCCTCAAGAGGCTGAATATCAGAACATACACACGTTGAGAACAGCTGATTTGATAAGACAAAGGCAAGGGGATGAAAAGTCAACGCTCCGTTCTTCCTACATAATTCGTAACGGGGATAACTTTATTCTGGTTGAGAGACGTCGCAGAAGACGCCGTAGAAGTGGTACCAGAGCTTCTTCAGGCAGTAGACACCATACTCCGCCTGTTGAGGAGACGGCGCGTACGGAGCAAAAGCGTCGGCCTCCGACTCGATTGAAGTTATTCGGCATCCAATGGCCTTTACACTCCAGTGATTCGAGGTAAGCATTCATTTACTCATTCTGTTAGACTAGATACATGATAATTCCGATCACAGTATAATCACAGGCCACAGCTATAATTTCAAACTTATAGGCCGGGAGATGGTGACACAAAATTTGTACCAGTACGGCGACCCTTCAGGGGTTTAATTACGTAATGACAAAAAGGAAAATGATGGGCATAGGGCTGGTACCGGCGGCCCAATCACGTGGGCGTTAATCGAACGTGTCAGATAAATTACGAAAAAAAACGATATTACGACATACGAGAACACATTAAACTTTAAAAAACAATTCAACCATTTGTACCAGGTTAATTTTTGCACAGTTAGTCATCGTCGAGTCACGAAAATCGTGATACACGAAAATCACCATGCCATACTTTTCCGACGGCTCCAAATGGCCGCCATACCGCCGCAAAGGAGTAATTTTTTTTTGCAAAACGATTTGTACCCGTATTGCATTTGGATTTTTGGAAAGTACCTATATGATAAAATGTGACCGTTATTATATTTGCCATACTTTTAGTAGGGGGAAAAAGTGCTTCCATGCTTGAAAAACTTATTTATTCGACACGTTTTCAAAATACTACTGAACAATACGTAAAATCATTTGTTACAGTATGGCATCATTGTATTCGGTTCGTTTAGATAAAATTCTACCTAAAAAAAGTTATCCCATACTGTAACCATGAGGCGGAAGACTGTCACACTAGAGCAAGGTGTAAAAAATTGGAGTGTTACAGTAACTGGCTCAACGGTAAACTGAACGGCGTCACATCTCACAACGGTCGACCAACTTATTCTATTAATAGAACTACATTTATTGCTATGTAGTTGTGGGTCGCATGATAAAACCAGATTGCCGCCACCAAGGTGTTTGAAATTTCGTATTTATGTTTTTTAAACCTTAAACTTACAGGAAAAATTAGTGCCATACTGGTACAAATAGTTCAATATACGCATAAAATCTTACAATTTTGAAAAAAATATTGTAAAGATTCGCCACCTCCCACAGGTATAGCATTAACAGACTTCTAATTATGATTATACAAAAATCTAGTAAAAAAAATTATAGTGTGGTAAAAAAAGGAAATAAAATTCACTCCTTTGCGGCATTATGGCGGCCATTTGAAACCGTCGGAAAAGAATGGCTTTGTGATTTTCGTGAATAGCTACTTGACTATGATTAGCTGAGGAAAAATTAGCCGGGTACAAATGGTAGAATTGTTTTTTAAAAATTAATGTGTTCTCGTTGGTATGGCGGGGTGTAAGTCACACCAGAAAAGTATGTCATTACGCTACCGCTTACTTCTTTTTTATCGACTATCGAAAAATACAAGAAGTTTTGTGGATCAAATCGTTCGACTTTCGTAATTTATCCGACACGTTCGATTAACGCCACGCGATTGGGCCACCGGTACCAGCCCTATGCCCATCATTTTCCTTTTTGTCATGGGGCGCCATACTGGTACAAATGACCTGACATTTTGTGTCACCATCTCCCGGCCTATTAGGTAAATGCCCGAGCTGAGGGGAACACGACAATTACGTTACGTTATGTATGTAGCTTAAAACTTATTATGTAAACTTGCAATTTTGTTGCATTTTAACGTAATATTTAAACTTCTATAGTTCAGTCATGCTTTCTGCTACAACTAACCACGACCAGACAACCAACTTTTGTAGAGTTCAATCAAGTGTATGTAACTTAAACAGGCAAACAATACGCAACTCAATAACGATTAGATTTGGTAGATTCATGCTTGACTACAGCCACTGAAAACATACTTGTGGCTAAAGTTCGGAAAATGTCCTATAACTTGTTTGCTTTTTTTGGAGAAACGCAAAGCTCATTTAAACTACGGGTCAGCAATGACGATAAATAACAATTTGCTAATAAGCGAATGGTAATATCCAAATGGCAAACAAATAGAAAAAGAGTTTTTGAAGTAGGGATCTTACGGAGGTTGTTTAAACGGAACCGAAGTCTGAGTTGGTGTTTTTAAATTTGGTTTATCGGAGTCGGAACCGGAATCGGAGTCGGAGTCGAAGGTGGTGGTGGTTCAGGGACGTAGTTCCAAATACCATTTGATTTTGGCTTCAGAGTCCAAATTAAATAATAAATAAATAAATAAATATTGCTGACCATTTCACACAGCGCTATCAAGCCCCAAACTAAGCAGAGCTTGTACTATGGGAACCAGATAACTGATAGAATACTTATATATTTTTTGTTGTAAATACATATATACTTATAATATATAGAAAAACATCCAGACCCGGAACAAATATCTGTAGATCATGCAAACATTTGTTCCGTGGCGGGAATCGAACCCGCAACCTCCTGCGTCTCAGCCGGCTATTCGCCCACTGCACCACGGAGGTCGTCAATCCAATTGTATTGCGTAACAAACAACAAGTGAAAGAGTAATCGACGGCAGAAAGCGCGTGGGGAAGGGGATTCCCCGCGCGACATTATATACCTGTTCGTACAAGCTGACCGCCGTCGCTGTCGCCTATGCCTCCCTTCGATTTAAATCTCCGATTTAAAAGTGTCAGACCCGATGTCGGAACCGCAGGTGGAATATCGGAGTCGGAGTCGAAGCTCCGTAACATCCCTGGTCTGAAGGTTCACTGAATCCGTTTCACACACTTGTTTCTACAGCATCCGTTTCTATATTCTTATTACCATCATAAACGAAGCTGGATGCCCAAGAACCAACTAATCATATCATCTAACTATTGCTTCCTTTATTAACATTATTAATTCAAAAGGAACTAACTCTGTCTTTCTCTTTGTCTGTCTGTTTGTTACGTTTTCACGACCAATTCGTTGAAAATTGGTATAAGTATAATAAATATGATATTATGATCGGGATTAATACATATGTACTTTTACCTTACTTTTTACCCGACTATGTGCAGGAGGGTAAAGCTTTTATTGAAAAACCACGCGTGCGAAGCCGCGGGCGGGTCAGCTTGTAATGTTAAAAATGCGAAAGTGAGTTTGTTTATTTGTTTCGTTTTCACGTCGTAACAGCTGAACCGATTTCAATGAAATTTCGTAGCTACTTTTTATTGATTAACCACGCGTGCGAAGCCGCTGCCGCTGGCGGAAGCTAGTAGTAACACAATAAACTACGCTATAAAATTGGACTACGTTTCCATCCTTTTACCACTGCCCAGTATAGGTATAAAATTAGGGTGACATTATTTAGAGTTTTCACGGACTGAGATTTCTAGTACTTACATACTTACAAGTGGTTTCAACTTTCAATTCGAGCTCTATGTGATTGTGGTTAACTGACACCTAGATATAAGATATTTTCACGTAAAGGATAATAATTTATCCGTCTATTATAATATTGTTTAAAGCCAGATAAAAAAATAATGAATATGATCTGGATCTTTTGTCGCTGGCTGTTGAAGTTGTGGCGGAGAAATGTTATCTCGTTTTGTTCATAACTTTGATACAAGCCAGCTCGAAAAGTTGTACAGGGCGAGATTTGCCATAGTTAAAGTTTATCTGGAAGAATGGCCAATGTCAAAATTAAGTTAAAAAAACTTTCAATTAATTACGGTCGAATTTTGACCATTGTACACTGGCAACTAGATAAACAAAATATTTGTGTGATCTAAGTAACATTTATCTGAATGCCTACACCTAAATAAAGGAAAAAAGAAAAAATTAACATTTATTTGTGACGGAACAAAACACACAGAGCACACGAAGTAAGACACACAAAAAAACATAAAAAAAATCTAAACCCAAAACTTAAGAAAAAAAACAATATATGTACTATAATATGTACCTACTTATATTTTTACTCAGTCTAAATTTATCGAATTTATGGTTTTTATTTACTCACAGAATTACATATACAAAATAACTTGATATGCTTGCTTACACACACAACACACATTTGTAATAATGTTTTTGTTTCCGACATCTTTCTTTACAATGTTCAAACGTAGAACCCTGTTATTAGCCTTGCGTTTTAGTTCTATAAGTTGTCCAAATAAATTGTATCGCCGTTGGTTTCTCTAAATAAATAAATAAAAATAAAATAAAAATACCTACCTAAAACTTATTCCGGTATCCTTTCAGACACACTTCAATCGCACGTCGGTTCTGCCGCGGAAGACGTTCCAGGGAAGACAACGAACTCTATCGCTCCAACAGCTTCAAGTTCGAGCGGTTTGCCAGAGAGCCAGCTGCTGATGAGTTCTCTACTGGATCTCAGGTAAGACATTGGTTTTCGCAAGTAAAAAGAAAGCCAAGCTTTATCGACGTCAAGTTCTAAGACAAACCAATATCGTCGCACTGGTCGTAGGTCTTCTCCAAATCCTGTAAGTTAAAAAAGCACCATAAATACTCATAAAATATTGTACAAGTTGTCTATAATGTTTGCTGCAAGAAAACTCTTCTCAGGGTTAAGCTCGATTTTGTACTTACATGACCTCTATTTCTGTATTTTTAAATGTATTTTCTTGTGTGCACTAGAATAAGAAAGAATAAAGAATGTTTACATAAGAGCTAGGGTACCTACCTATATAAATGTACTAACCACATGCCGTTACAAAATTATTTTCTCCTTGAAATCCTTATAATATCGAGCTCCATAGAGGCCAGAGATTGCCGCCTTGTAAGGATGCGATATGGCTTTCAACACTCACAGGATGAAAGCGGTACCCACTTATCTAGATGAGCCATCTTTCCTACAAAAGAAGCTCTGTAGAGTCGCCCCGAAAGGATTTTCTTCGAGAAAAGTCTATTGAACGCAGTAACACTGTAGGCGGCACCTCGATTGACGAAAACGTTCCAGAATATTTCGAGAAATCCTGAAACGATTTAAAAGTACTAGGTGCAGCGTTCATCAAATTGGTTCCATATATATTTCTGAGAAATAAAATATGTCTATTCAGCACTGAAGATCGAGCAATAGTTCCTTCGAAAGAATGGTAGAGCTACCCAGACGTTCGAATTTGATGGACTCAATTTTACACGGTAGATCACGAAAAAGTTTTTGAATGGCTGATTTTACGGATTTTAAGGGTGGCGTTCTTTTTGTTATATCAGTTTTTAAGTACTTTAACACCTGTGTTACATATCTAATGTTCTGTGATCACTATTTTCGTTAAATTGTATATTTTCTGAGTGTTTTTTCTTTCTTCTTATCTTTGAAATAAATTTGAATGTTCTAATATTTCTTTATCAGTATTATATAACAATTGGATAAAAACAGTATTTATTCATCGGATATCAACCTATTAGGCCCTAACCTAACTATTACTCGTAACCTAGGCAAACCCATCGGCTATTCGTTCATATTGAAAACAGCGCCATCTGTTATGTTTAGTCATAACTAGAACCTTCTATGAAAAAGTGGATACGAAACTGTTCCGCTTAACGGTAGAGGGCCATGTTGTGATACGTTTGCTTTTTGATAGATGCCACTTTTAGGGGTATGATGCGTGACTAAAAAGATTTTGTTTTTGAAGGTTTTATATTTTCTTCTGGGAATCGAGTTTGAAAAAGATACGTGTAATCAAATATTAAAAAGATGTATATAAACAGTATTTCAAATTGGTATTTTTATGATCATTACTGGGGTCTAGTTTGGTGTGATAGGTACCTACATGAAAGTAAAGTAGGTAAGCCCCTATATTGTATTCATATTATACTAAAATTAAATACAACCTCCATGAGAAATCCTTTTTTCTGTTTAAAAATTAAAGATACCATAAGTTTAGACATTTTTAGGTAGTAAAAAATATATTAAGGAAACCGGGAACGCAAATTTTCTTTTTAGCAACAAGCTGCTATAAAAAGATTTGATAAGTTTCCTCGCATTCGTGATGAAAAGTTATGTGACATGTTTTATACTCGGGTGTAAGATAACATAACATCAACATCGACAATAACATCCTCGATTAGTGTGGTCACTCGCGTTCGCTCGCTCGTACGCCTAAATATCTCGGTTGTACAACAATAGATCGCTTACAGCCCTTGTATAACAATGTAATATTAGTATCTTATCTCTTTCAACATATTAGTTTGGTATGGCATGAACATTGCACCCTTGCCAAGGGCAAAGCAAAGGGTACGTGGTTTTGGTATTGCAACATAAATTGTGTGCACACACATTGTGGGGGACATTAATTTGGTCTGTCCGATCAATTACATCGTCGTGGTCACCCTGCCTCGTAGGTATTGAAGGAAAATACGTGAAAAATTTGACGGACGACCCCCAAATGCCCCCAATCTATCTTGGAACTACTTTTTGATTTGTTTTTGATTCAGGGCTGTCTTTGAGACGTTTTTATAATTATTTATTGCTTTTATTATGACTAGCTTTTGCCCACGGCTTCGCATGCGTGATTTGTCGGTAACAAGTAGTTCAATGTTTCAATCCAGGTCATAATCTATATGTATACCAAATTTCTTAGAATTCGGTTTAGCCATTTGAACGTGATGGATACAATAACAAACAAATATCCAAACTTTGTTGCAATACGGTCAAAACATCGTCGAGATAATAAATAAAAAGGTAAATACGCGATAAAAATCCGTTTAGTATTAGTAATTAATTTAAGTGTGTTTGAGAACCAATTAGAAGCAAAATATATCATTTTTATGGAATTAGGTTATGTTTTAAGGTAGGTACACCGCCGTCTTTTGATTTTCATTTATCCTGTCCATCCAAAGGTTGTCTGGAAGAGATTGCTTTTAACGATAAGACCGCTGACCGTACTGTTATTTAATGTATATGTCCTTTGTTACTGAATTTTTATTTGGTGTGCAATAAAGAGTGTATCAATCATTATCATGCTTCACTTTTTAGATTTGTACGAGTACATGGGAAGAAAAACCCACCGTGTAATCTGTAGAATTTTATTTGAAAGGTTCTCGCTTGAGTACGTAAAAAGCCGGATGATTTGAAAAAAGTCTTTTCTACACAGGTTTTAATACTATTGAAAAGAAATAATTCTTAGAACCCTAATATCTGTGTATTATAATCTGTTAATGGAAATATACTTAAATACTTAATCATCATCATCTCAGCCCGTCTGCACCCACTGTTGGGTATAGACCTCCTCTTTATTAGGTCGTTCTTTCCGGTCTAACACATTGGCACCTAGCTACGCTTTCAATGTCTTTCGACCATCGGGTGGGTGGTCTGCCTCTTGGTCTACGAGCATCCCTTGGCCACCACTCTGATATTGCCTTCGTCCAACGCCCGTCATCCCTCCTAGCCAAGTGTCCAGCCCATCTTCACTTCAACTCTGCGATCCTCATACCCAAGTCCTTTGTGCGACGTCGGATTTCAACATTGGGTAAGTGTTCAGTTAATATATCAAAAAAATATTTTTAAATAGTTTTTTAAGAATTCATAAATATACGAAAGAATTAATATTAGTGATTTTTTAAACAGCATCTTCAGACCGATTACACATATCTATAAATTAAACCGTTTTAAAAAATATATAAACGACTTCAGATGAAAAGTCTCAGGAAAGCAAAATACGCAATTTTGTTTACTTGGATGAAATATTTTTTCCAGTTATTTTGATTAAAAAATTAAACTATTGGACCAATTTTGATGAAATTTCTATAGGACTAATCTGAAAGTATATATGTACGTTTCAAATAAAACAGAATTTTCTGAATGGGTTGATAAATGACGGAGTTTTGAGGTAACAAACATTTAAAAACTCGGTTTTAATAGCAATTCGTTGCAACCCTGACTTCGATTACAGTACACGGCCCTAAACGGCAATATAAATCACATTTTCCCTTGCAACGTGCGTGATTGCCTCATCAACATACTAATGCGGGAATACCAGCTGTTCCCAGACTTATAAAACAAAAAACTATACTGGGGAGGAAAGAAAATGGATTTGTTTTCGATGTTTCGAACTAAGAATAAAAAAATAATGCTAGACATTTCACACAGCGCCATCTAGCCCGCATCTAGCAAAGCTTGTATGAAACCAGATAACTGATATAATACTAATATATATATTTTTTGTAAATACTTACGTCTAATATATACTAGAAAACCCAAACCCGGAACAAATATCTGTAGACCATGCAAACATTTGTCCCGCACCGGGAATTGAACCCACAACTTCCTGCGTCCAGCCAACTCTTCGCCCACTGTACCACGGGGCACGGAGGTCGTCAATATTTGTGTAGTTAATTGTTCTTTATATTTCTTGTTAACAGTTCCCGTAAAATGGCTAAAAAACTACTCGGTCTGAGTTGTAGAAGCTTCTCTTCAACCGGCTTCAAAAAAGGAGGTTCTCAATTCTCGGCTCTAATTTTAGGGCCCGGACCAACGGTAAAAACGGAAACCTTATGGATTGGCTTTGTCTGTCTGTCCGTCCGTCTATCACAGTTGACTATCTCAGCAACTTCTGAATAAATCGGCTTCTTGGAATAGTTATAAATAGCACTGACTTTCCACTATTGCAAGTAAAAAAATTCAAAAGTATTTTCATTTTGATGTCCAAAAACCTAAAACGGATGGGGTCAAAATTTGAAAATAGAGTTACTAGGTCAAGTGGGGTATCACATCAAAGAGCTTGGTTTACACATTATTTATATTTTTTTATTGTATACGTAATCTTGTTCTTGGTATTTGTTTAAATAATATTATTTGCGAAAAAATAGAAACACTGAGCAATGAACATGAACAATAACATAACTGAATTGAACAATAGAGAGTTAAAGAGCTAAAACTTTTCCACAGTCGAAAATGGCGACTCTTCTAAAACTTTTTCTATAAAAGCGAAATACACGAAACTCCAAAACTGCAAATCTCTACGTACTTTAACTCGATTACTGCGTATTACGCTATTCCCACAGGCAACTGTAATCAACTTCCAGTTAGAAATTCGGTGTAATTGAAAACGACGTGCGATGTTCATTTTCCAGTAATTAATCGGTGTGATGACGAGGCAGGTGTCCCCTGGCGCATTGTGATAGCTTCGATGGGTTTGCCTATCTAGGGGTACAACCATACCTATACCCTGCAGGGTATTATGTATCAAAGGTGCCTAAAGTTACCCCCACGTGAGGGTGAAATGACTGGGAGGTAGGAGGTATTTTGGTGTTTTTGGGTAGGGTTATAATCCGTCCGGATTTGTTTGAAGATGTCCGTGTTTTTTGCGTGCATCCATGAATATATGGCCATGGCAGTACTTATCATTTATAGATAGATAATTCTTGATTGTTACACCAAATTACAATAACTTAACCTAGAAAATTTAAAGACTAATACATGGTGTTACAATGGGCGGCCTTATCGCTCAAAGCGATCTCTTCCAGGCAACATTTGGATGGACTGGATTGAAAAAACGTGTAAGGAGGCGGTGTTACAATAAATACCTATTTAAGTAGGATAAAAATAAATAAATACCTAAACCTAAAATATACCTACATATACTAACATAAATAAATATAAAATACATACATACATATATATCATCATCATCATCATCAACCTATAACAATCCACTGCTGGACGTAGGTCTCTCCCAGGGTGCGCCATTGAGCGCGATCATTAGCTCTTCTCATCCAATCCTTGCCAGCCACAGCGCGCAAATCGTCACTCCATCTAGCTGGAGGGCGTCCTACACTTCGCTTGCCCAGACGTGACGCCTAGACATATAATATATATTTATATTTTAACAATATATATCGACTTAGTGAGGAAAAAAATAGTGACAAATAATCTTGTATTCGTAATAAGACCTTTTTAGCGGGGTTTTTTAATAAGGCTTAGGTCAGTGACTGGGTTGGTAGAATTAGAGATTTAAATATTATTTGGTAGTAAGAAACGAGTAGTCCATGCGAGAAACACACACGAATACATTCTGTAAAAAACACGACTGTAGGTACAAGCAATTAAAGGTAGGTACTTACGAAGCTACACAGGATAGTAAATACAGAGGCAGCCGAAAACTGGTTGGACTCCAAATTGCCAAAACTCGAGAGAGATACAATCTACTGCGAAAAATTGTAGACTACTTAATAATCAACCTTATTTCCTTGAAATAAGGAAGGGATTCTGGCATTTCTGGGTAATTTTTGTTGTTTGTACCTATTTTGCTGAACGAGACAAAGTAAATTAAAGTATTCTGCAAAGTGCGAATTTGGCATGTTTATGGAACCGTTAAGTAGATAATAGATTGAGTAAAAAGATGTGTACCTACCTATTTATTTAAATACTTAAATTAGTTGGCATTTCCTTAGTAAGAGGTTTTATTTGAAAGCTGTGGCGCAAGAAATGGGGGTTCGATTCCAGTATAAATGTTTGTAGGATCTGTAAATATTTGTTACGAGTATACAGGTGTTCTGGTACCGTGGCACCCGTAGTTCCTGTTAACCATGGATACATGGAATCCTAGTGGTGTCAGGACTATGCATGGTGTTGTGTGTTATTTAAGAAATGGGATAGGAAGTAATGAAAAAATATCTTAATAATTAATATCAAATCAATGAAATGTATTTGCAAAACTAATAGATTCAGTCGGGGCCAAATTAAGAACTACCAGTTCTCATATAGTTCAAGTGCTGACAATATTCCTTATGTAACTTCCCTCTTTCTTTTTCCCACCGTTTTTCAGCACCTAGTTTGAGCCTGATTCAACAAAAATGCCAGAGTACTTAAATCGTGGTAATAATTTTATCAGTGACTTTTTCTTTTTCATCCTCGCCTGCTTTGTTACTGTCGATCTAGAGAAGTGTTGTTTTTCCTAATCTTGCATTAACCTAGGATTCAAACACAATAGATTTTGACTTGTTTTCCCAACTGACTGGATATCGAGCCAGCTAGGAAATCAAGTCAAAATCTAACCATCAACAAAAGTGATCGAAAGCAACTCTTTCTTCCAACTTTTTATTTACAAGTTCAAATAATGTAACATTGTCGTGCGTTTGTTTGAACTTTCGTGTAAATTGATTCCTGCGATATTGCCAAAGTTTGTTCCAAATCCCTTGGAACCCTAACATTGGGATAAAGGGGAGAGCCCAACATTCCTTTACGTGTCCTCGGGTACCAAGTTATTTGTCCTCTTGTTGTCTATAAATCACATGTTGCGGCGAAGTTAGAGGGAATGTCTTTCAGAAGTTTTCGTTTAATATCATGTTAGATGTAAGATATGTAAATACCGTGTAAGATTAATAACAATATCATTTAGAAAACGTTCGTCATTTATTTCAAACATTACTATTAAGTACTATTATATCAGTGCGAGGCAAGACGTTGTTCGTAGAGGATCGCCCTGATAAAGGTTCACGATTTGAACCGAAACATTGTCGGTCAAAACATCGATAAGGGCCATCGCAAACTGGGCGACTTGTCGCTGCCACAAGATGCGGCATTGTCGTTTGCATCTGGCGTTTTGTCGCCGAGACTAGACGCGGAGCTGTCGGTTTCGTCAGCGACCAGTCGTTACGATAGACGTTGTGCAGGAAACGATTATTAGTAGTAGAGTATTCGAGAGAGACGGCCGTGTTGTTCATCTTGTGAGTGAATGTGGACCCTCTAGTTGCACTTGCCTATGCCTATCTTGCCTATCTTGCGAATGCGAAGGCGCAGAGACGACGAATCCATCGCCGTTATTGGGTCCATCCTATACTCCGCTCGCCAAAAACGTGGGCAGTTGTCTCTGATTTTGGATGAGCTCAAAATGCACCATGAAAGTTTTTTCGAATACTTCAGAATGAGCGTGAATTCATTTAATGAGTTACTTTCCAAACTATATGATGAATTAAAACATGAAGATACTCGTACCTTCTTTCTTCATAATGCACCTTCCTCAGCGCTCACAGCGAGACTGACGCTGCGCTGTCGCGCGACTGTCGTCGTGTGTGCGTGTGCACAGCGCGACTAGACGCGGCGACAAGTAGCGAGCGCGCGCGACTCCCCTAGCTTGTCGTCGCGACTCCGCGACTCTGACGCCAAGTGTGCGAAGCTTTGAACAAAATATATGAAAATTGGCGTCTAGTCGCCGAGCTGTCGCTGTCGCTGTCGCGTGTCACCTAGTATGCGCCTACACTAAAACGGTATGTGATAAATCCCGTATCTAAAATTATGATTGGGTGTAATACTTTAGCAATCAAAAATAAGAGAGAAAAGTCTGCTTATTCCATAGCATAGTCAATACTAAATTATTCCGAGATTAAGCTAAGTTTACAAAAAAGGGAACTAGGTTTATGGTTTGGAAATAGAGTAGGTAAAATTCACAAACTAGAAAAAGGTAGAATCCAAGATACGTCGACTAAACAGAATTCAGTTACCATGAAAGTCAGTTTCTCAGAAGAATGAGAGGTTTTCACGGCCATGTTTTTATAACTGATTGATAACAGATGGCGTTGCTCTATCATGCTCGATTAACAAAGGAAGGTGAATTGTCAATGTCAATTGCCGTGTAATCATAATCTTCCGATCAACTTGAAATAAAAAAAAAACATTTGTGTTTTTTATCTGACGAAGTGAGATTGTTTTAGGTAAATTTTGATATTGTGCCATTGAGATTTTGGCATATAAATCATACTTTTTGACGTTGCATGCCCAGACAGCGCCATCTATTACGCTAGTTGGAACTAGTTTTTCTTTTAAAATCGAAATTGAAAAGCCCTCATTAAATGTGTTTAGTACTAGTTATATACAAACTATTATAAAATAAATCATCTAGCTATAGGTACAGTATCGATTTATATCACAGTACCGGAAGTGCCTTTCAACACGACAAAACCGCATTATGTAATCTTTGCCATAAACGGTTATAGGATAAGTTAGATCGTTTCCCCCAAAGGGATACTCTAAATGGCTTTCATGATTAACAGTCAATACCATTATATTCTGCTCACTCAGGATAACGACGGAACTAATATTGCTTTTAGTAGGTATGTTGTGAAAACTATTTGATGATAACTTTTGAAAACAGGTGAGATTGTTTTTAATATAATATATGCACCTATATTTTTTTATTACTTAACTGCCTCCTGGTGTAATGTAAAGTGGTTATCATCGGTCGCCTGCAGCAACCAAGGTATTAGCAAACGCCTTATCTATCAGTTGTAACCATTTTTTGCTTTTCTTCAAAACTTTCATGTTGAAGTTTATTCCAAATCATGCGAAATCGTGCCAATGATGTACACTTTGATATAATTTAATATTCGTTTGTTACTTTCAAAAAGTCAGTACAAAAATGATACTTACTTGTTTATCACAACAACTTTCGAAAAATATATGTAAATATTATACAGAATGAAAACTGAAACGCAAATCAACACTACCAACCGAATATACAAGTTATTAAAAACAGACCGATGGTATCGAATAGAAACCGCACTGACATCAAAGTGCAAACACAAATGGAAGTCGACAAATATGTAAATTCTAATACTATAGTAAGATCAAAGACGTAGAGTGTTTTGAACCATCGGCAGCGGTGTTTTATTTTCCTTTTCATTCCCGATTGTGAGTGATAAACACATCGATGTGAAACTCCTATCATCATCATCTTAAGCCACAGACTCCCTAAATTTTTATTTCCGTTTTAGTCTCCGATTAATGAAACTGAATGTGATGAACGCAACAGTGAAACTTTCATATTGAACGAAATCTCAATCATCTATGTATTTTATTACTCAAAATTTTTATTCTGTGTTTTGTGGTATCGTTTTTTAAGATAAATAGTATACGCACTTAAGATGAATGTTCATTGTTATAGAATTTAATTTATTTTCTAAAATTATCCGTTGATAAAGCTTAAGCTAAGCAGTGTCTCGGAGGTATCGAGTGTTGGATATTACTGGCGCAGAATGTACAACAAAGGAGTAGCGTTTCTAAATGCTTGCATTATTATCTTTTCTTATAGTACCTAACAGTAAGAGCTCTTTCATTTCGAGCTGTGCTTTTGAAACCTCAACAAACAACTTTATTTTTATATGCATCAACTACTGAAAATGTATCTTTAGTGTCTGTAATGCATAAGAAACAATTTTTCTAACAATTTACCATGTTATCACAAAAACAGATAGACACTGTTTATCGCGTGTTTAAAATAATTCTTACCAATTTTTGTTTAGGATTTTCTTGAACACTTTTTTGTGGTAAGGACCTTTGGTATTTAATTACTACTATGGTAGGATCTTTCTTATTTTTTTAACTCTTGTCATGGATACCGGTATGAATATAAAAAAATTCACTCAAAATTTTGAGAATCCCTTCTTAGTTCCATACAAAACCGTTTTTTTTTTAATTTACTTGTTTTTCTGAAGATTGTTGAAATTTTTTTTATAAAGTTGGTGTTGCCGCCTCTATCAATTGACTTTTACTTTAGAATCCCAGTTTTTGTTCAATTCGATTGATATTTTATTTTGTTTGTTTTGATGTTTTGAATCTAGTCAACATTTCTCAGTTCCTATACTGTACATTTTACCCAGCGTATGATTAGGAGGACGTGTTGCAAACAAGATTTTGCTAGGATATAATTTACTCTGGCGCGACGCAATCAGCTCTGTGTATTGTGTGTTCGGATAGAGTTTGTAGCTTTGTATGAGTCTAATGATCGGTATATTTGCGATGAATCTATTTAATGTTTTATAGAATATTCAAAAACATTCAGATTCACTTTATATTCTTTTGTCACAAGTAAAATTGTCTTATCGTCTTGCGAAAATATCTTACTTTCAGATTCACTTTCATTTAGCATTTGTTAAAAAACGTGAATTATATAAATCTTCCCGTTTTTTAAAATTTGGTACCCTAATTGATAAACTACCATAAACATAATATTTGCTGAAATTTTGTTACTTATCGAATAAGTAAGGAATTTAGGAATTTTTATAAATTCCTAACGGATTGGCCACAATCAGCTCAGGACCGCGAAGTCTGGAAAGAATGGGGGGAGGCCTTTGCCCAGCAGTGGGACACGAATGGCTGATAATAAAAAATAAATAATAATAATAATAATCGAATAAGTGCCTAGTAAATAAGGACTAGATTTAAAAGATATGTATAGTCGCTTTGGTGTGTTACACAGTAAGTGCTATGTAAAAATTTAAATAAATTAAAATAGTTATTAGATACTTTCTATATCAAAACGGAAAATCCACCTATGAAAATACTATTTTCATGGATACGAGCAGGTACAACAAAAAATTTACTAATACAAAGTGACGTGACATGTTTTGAATATTTAATCCTTACAGCCCCACAGGTCTCGCTGGATGTAAGGAATTGTTTTATAGTCGGTTATTTTTGGTACGTGAAACTGTTGGAAAAAATTGCGAAATATATCATCTAGCGAAAGGCGCTCCCAGGAGAAGAATTCACACACATTTTTACGTTGCCTGTATTGTAGAGTTTAAACTGAGTAGGTCTCATTTTTTATCATCTATATCGAACTCTGAAACTGACTACGAACATATTTTTTGTGGTTTATATGTAACTACAGATTTTTTTTTTTTATCATGTTTGGTGATTCGTTTCGACCTAATTGGCGTTTGATTCCCATAATGTTGGTCTTGTCTCATTCAAAGTCAATGTCTGCTTGTTTACCTGTGTAAGTTTTCATTTTGTCATTCGCGATTATAGCGACTTGGTTTCGACGTTGATTGTCAGGTCAAACGTAAAACTGAAAAGTTGGTCCTGAAAGTTTTAATCCGAAAAGTTTTGTATAATTTGAATAACAATTATTGATTACATCATTCCCGGAGTTTTCAAAGCTTATAATTACGTTGATTAAGGGTGTCTTTTATTAAGGGTGTTTTAAATTGTGGGTTGGGAAACAAATTACTTTTTAAATCATCATTAGGTTTGTCAAATCTTTTTTTAATGAATATATTTACTGTTTGCGTTCTCCAAATCAAAAGCCAAAGAAAATGCAAAATTACCTATATTCCTAATAAAAAACCTATATTTCTAATTTTTCTTAAAATTATATTAATTAATAATAATATAAAAATATAGGTAAAAAAATTACCTATACATAAACTAAGAATAGTTTAAAATATTTATGATAAAAAATATATTGTGTCTATTGATTCGTGTTTGAATGGTTGTCATACCAAGTGTCCACCATACCCATACTAATAAATTATTCATAGATCCATCTAGGATACGGATACATCAATAACAGAGCACATTAATCAGAAACAACGCGAAGTATTCGAGAAAACTCTCCCGTTACGCTTTCAATGCAGACGAGATGGAACAATTAACACGCACGCTATCTACTTATGCTTTCGACATCAATTTCATTTTGTGAGACAATATTTTGGTATAGACATTCCTTCATGTCTATTTCGTCATCTTGTGCACTTCGTCATCAGATCTTTTTCACTGACCCTCAGTCAGTTTGGGCATCGTAAAAAGTTGTTTTCTTTTTAAAAATGATATCTGATAATAATACACTCCGTATCCCTAGCTTATTTTAAGTTTCATATGAAACACAAACGTAGTTCAAAGTTGGATTTTCTAAGCAAAGGCCAAATTAATGATTATTTCAGTTTTAATCAAAACTTAACACCTTGAAAATCACATTTAATACCAAACATTTTGAATCGTTTATTAAAATTAATTAATAAATACTTAGGTACTTACACTATAAATGCAGTCTTGAAATATTTACAAAAAGATTTTACCTAATCACAGGACTTCGCTTTGTTTAAACGTAAATTGGGGGCAAGTAGCTTTTCATCGATGGTCCGGCTCGCCCTAAGGGAGGTAAATTTGAGGATATTTTAACTGGAGGAGGGGATAAGTCTCTCTTCAATTGTTCGGCCTCTTGAGTGAATGCGCTGTTATTTCTTTGAAGCACTTTGTAATTTTTAATAATCCCTCGTACCTCCTCTGGCTGGTAATAACTTGATCTCAGATCAATTGAACTGTGTTTTATGCCTTGATTTTCGTCCTGATTATGGTCCTGTTGTACTGGTATAAAACGCATTTCATTTCTTTGATAGTTGATTGGTCCAAATTTAGATTTAGATTTGGTCTTTGTGGACTCAAAATTATTTTTATGTGCTATGAAATTCATTACATCTGCCATATCTAAAGACTTCTTATTCATCGCCTGGATTTCATTAAACGGTTTTGCCTTAACTGTTATGAATTTAGGAGATTTATCCTGTTTATGTTCTACGTTTGTTTTTGGTTGAGTGACCACTATGGTGTTTTCTTTTATTTTACTAGAGATTGATGGATCAATTTTATTAGTCTTAAACAAATTTCTTAGGAAAATGTTATCTCTAAACATATTATCTTCATCACTTTCCACTGAAGAAATGGTGGTAGTTTCTTCCTGTTGTTTATTTGCTTCTTCAGGTTTGTACACAGGTCTAAATTCATTCTTATTTTCATCAATGACGAAGTCTTTAATTTTTGTTTGAATGGCATCAGTAGTGGTTGTTATAGGAGCTGTGGTAGGTGTTATTTGAATTTGATCTGCATTGGACCATAACATATTTTGTGAGGTGGGTCTATCATAGCTATTTTGTTTGTTTTTCGAATTATAAGCACTGAAGGCAGACTGTGTAAGTGGTTCCATAGTAGATGGTCTAATTTTCTGGGGTTCATAAGCCATTTCTTCGTAATTGTATGAATGTGTTACTGTCTGACTAGGAGGTATGAATTTATCTTGAGTGATGAGTTTCGCGCGGGTATCAAGCCCAAAGTGTGTATTTACGTTTGAATTTTCATTCTGGTTTTGATTATTTGAAGCAGTTTCATATTGTTTGTTATGATCATTTTGGTTTGTGTTAGGTTGATTTTGATCTGATTTAGGATTTATTTCGTATTGCTTGTTATTTTGATACCAATCCATAGTCTGACTAGAAACATAATAGTTTTCTGTTGTAGATACCACGGGTTTTTGTTCAGCAAATACATTATTTTGTTGTTCTTGGTAATTCTGTCGTTGGTAAGCATTTTTTACAGATTCATTAGGCTGCGCATTTTGGTCATTCTGAGGAGATCCATTATTTAAATCTAATTGAGATTGAATCATACTGGTGTATTGTTGAGGAGTCATATCATTAAAATTTATCATAACATCATCTCCTTCACCGAAAGATCTCGAAATAGAATTTTTCTCTGGAGTCTGATTAATGTTTGCATTCAGACCATATTGCCACCTCCATAGTGCTTTATTACTCTCATCGGATTCCTTTAGACCGGCCTCATAATTTATTAATTGTGGCATAGTTGATCTCTCAGTTGAAAACACTCTACCTATTGTTTGTTGTGGATTCACAGACGGAACGTGGGCACCTTGAGAAGCCAGAAAAGTTATTTGGGGAGAAATTCCACTGTTGGGCTTGCCTTTCATTTGCTCCTGCGTAAAGTCAACATTAGCTTTGATTGGGGTCTGGTTACTTGCTGCGGGTGCTAAATTATTTTGAGTGTTCTGAAGCCCTTGAGAAAATGCAAAGGAGAAGGATTCCGGAGTTTTTCCAGTAAATAAATTCCGGGGCGGTGAGATTGCATATCGTTGGTTTTTTTCACTTTCGCTCAATTCGTTTTCTTCATTTTGCCAAGATTTCATGTGCGGTGGTTTTTTCGCTTCTTCAGCAAGATTGTACTGAATTGACCTGAAAGATTACAAGATGTAAGTAACATTAAGCACTCGAATGCTTGCGATTGAGATGGTCGACAGGTGATGAGCCGCTGTTAATTTATACAACTTTCTATTGGATCAAGCAGTGTATTATTAGGTTTTAATTTGCATAGCAGGTGTGTTTGGGTACAGTGATATCTTATTTGTCACGAAATTAGTGCTGTCTTATTATAATCTGAAAATATCGACGAATGTGGGTACCCAGACCAACTTTGGACTGTTTTTTTTATACGACCTGGAGATGTAAAAATTATATGGCCCACCTGATGTTAAATGGTTATCATCGCCTATAACAAAGTATTGCCTCGTATTGCGGGCACGCTCCTTAGGAACATGCCCTACGATGCCACTACCCTGCGTCAATCAACTTAAATACTATTTTCACTTTTACATTATACTTATAACCCTAAATTAGTGTACTGAAATCCAAATTGGGTTATGCCTTTTATTTATTTAATTTCAAGCCCTTTCTGATACCTAACATACCTTTGAATGATCTCTGGAATAGGTGGTGCAACTGGTAAATGGTCGCCACTGGCTCTAAATCCATTTGAATCTGCTATGTAGTTCACTGTATATGTTTGTCCATTGTCTCCCACGTACGAATATGACCCTTCAACGACTTGTTCTTGTTTTTCACTGCCCATGTTGTCCATGCGACTGTGTTGCACGTAATGGGTCTGATCAGCGCCTAATGCCCTTAAAATTACGACAGTTTGAAAAACTAATTCATAAACAACACGGTGACCAACACCAAAAATATAAGCATGAATGCATGAATACAAGCATGAATGCATGAATACAAGCATGAATACTTACTCGTAGCTAAAACTGCCATCCAAATCCATTTCGTTCGACAATCGAATTATTGGAACTGCTGTCTCTGTTGTGGAAGAAAGATAAACGCCTGGTATATTTGGGGCTGCTATGAACTGTGGACCTTGAAAACCAGCTGCTTTAAATTGATCCATCGCATCATTCCTATGTGTATCTGGAGCTGAAATTATCATACTTCTGGGTGTCGCTTTTTGAACTGGAACATTCCCTTGATTTAGATTAGCAGTGAACCCAAACGGAGTTTTCATATCAATTCTATCAATAGGTTGGTAGTTATTTTGCTTTGGTCTTAATTCCCTCTTTTCAATTTTTTGTGGAGGACTTCTTTGGGTGCGATTATTCTTTTCGACTTGCGGTTCTGGTTTATCATCTTCGTCGTCGTCATCGTTTTCAATAGATAACATTGTTGAAGACATCATCATAGGGAATGGTGTTGAGAAATAAGCTGGCACTTTAGTAGCGGTGGATGGAAGATACGGGAATGGAAGATTTACATTCTTCATGGGGTAGTAAGGAATAGAAGTGTGACTTTCTGGAGGTAGATAAACTGTTCTATCTGGTGACATCATTCCTGAATTATGCGGATGAAATTGCGGCGGAAAAGTAAAATGCTCATTGGATTTAACATTAATCGCTGTACTCATAGTCAATATTATTAATGGTATCTGAAAAAAATATGCAAATTAAACTTACGATTACCAAATCCAAAAGGAAAATCCACGTGTCATCGCACTATCACTTTAACCTACCAGCTTCATTTTTCCTAAAGCTTTGTTTGATGTTTTGATAACAATAATTCAAACGTCACACTTATACACTAGTTGAAAATGGACTGATAATGAAAATGAATTCCGCATATATTTATACGCACGCAAGAGATCGTGTCCAGGCATTCGTGAAAGATATCTTAAGCCAAGTTTCTCCTCACTTTAGCCGTCTTCTGCACAGCTTGCTTTTTGCACAGGCTAATTGAGAAATTAAATACTACATAGTTATATTAATACAAAGTGAGAGCATTGTAATAAAAACCCCAAACATACTTGTTCTTTTTATTGGACATAAAAGGGAACGGTATATAAATCACAGTTACCTAATTAAAGACATAAAAGATATAATAACCCTTGGGCGAGTCGTCGGAAGGGCATTGCTCGATAAATGTGCATATAAATTGGCGGGTCCATGCGGTCATCTGAATTTTTCGTTTCGTAAAGTGATGCAAGTCCGGTAATGGTCAAAGCATGGTCAAAGTCAAGTCGATGCCCTCTACGACCGGTTTTTTGGATCACACCCTTTGCGGGTTGGAACTGCCAAATCGGAATTTCGATATTTTATATCTTTAAATTACAATTTCGCGTATTTTCTATATGATATTGCTTACATTGCAATTATAAGTACCTGATCGTATCTTTGTTTATTGCTAATGCGTATAATGTTCGTAATTCAGTTTTTTAAAATATGGGTAATATTAAATCAGTAAACATAACACTCAATTTTATTTACTGTTTACACCTCTCGCTCTCATTGATCACTTCCGATTTTCATGAATCATAAAACATTACCTACAATTACTTACAATAAGTACTACATTTATATTTCCTTTTTTAACAAAGCAAAAATATTGCGTTGCTGGGTACCTACCTACCCACGTTGGCAGGTACTCTGGCTTCTGATTCACTCGACTCAGATATTTTATTTTGGCATAAACAGTCATTAGGTACATACAAAGTGTACAATAAGTTTTAATTACAAAAGACAAACAGCGCCCCAAAATTACTACATACATTTTGTTAATGATTGAGCTAGGCTACAAGGTTAATAAATGTTATGTTTGTTGTTTACTAAAGTTATACACCGTACAGTGTACAGTATTTCAACAAGTGATAAAAGATAAGTTGCAGATTACAATATGGGTATAAATATGAGAAAAAAGCAAACAGGTTTGGTGGATACCAATTGTTACTAGGTATTTTGTTTATCTATCATATTATTGATCGAGCTAAGCGAGATCTCTAAATAAACTTGGGCAAATCGGTGTTGCATGTATGTATGTATGTTTGTTTGTCCGAGGATAACTTTCGAATTGTTTATCCGATCATCGTGAAATTTGGTATATAGGTAGGTAGTGATCACACAATTTTGGTGTGACTTAATGAGGTAAAAATGTGGGCGGGTTCTTGAGATATTGGGGTTCAAGAGGGATAAAAAAATCAAAATGGGGCTGTCCGGTCAAGTGGCACGACTAATAAAACGTATCTGTAAGTACATTATGACCCCGTTCATATTTTTAGTTAAAATTTTGAAGTTTTTAAGTTATTAGCCATAAAAAAAAACTGAACTTTGGTAAAATTCCCAGGGTACACCAGTGACCCCACAGTGCTGAAATTAGGTATGCATGTAGCTTTAGTGACGCAAATATAGGGACTAGTCTGAAATCAATAATTACTACAATTTCTATCCCAAAAAAGAGTAACCAATTAACATGAATTCCCGTTACCTGTAATTTTAATGAAACTGTAGGTCAAGTTATTTGGTAATGCATTTAGTGGCACTATTTTGATAGTCAAAGATTAGGTACAAATAATATAGAGTTTACAGTGCATTTCAACGATTTGTTAAGGAAATGTTACAGATAGTACAACGAGGGTGTAAAAACGAAGAAAACGAACAGGTTAGGTAGATACATGTTGTAGTTTTATCTAATGAAATAGGTTGGACTTTCACTGGATAATCCGTTAGAACACACTGCGCTGCGCTTAAAACGGCGGTGAAGGAAACATGTTAGAAAAGCCGACATGCTCTAGCACCAGATATTCTAACAGAAATTCGACAATTCGTAAAAAAATATAAGTACCGTTGTCCACTATTTTTAAAAAGTTTCTGAAAAACAATCTTACTGCTTTACTTGTTCTTTAACTTTATATCAACTTGTTCATGCCCGCATATAAAAATGAATTTATTTTAAAATATCTCCCCCACAAAACAACACACCCAAAAATTGTTTGAGATCACTATTATTTTTTATTTGTAAAGTATTTCTGTTGTTCTAGGGTTCTAAGATTGTAGGTAAAAAAATAGAAGAGTTGCAGAATGTCTAAAAATGTAGCTAAAAACGGTTTGTTTGTTTCAGGTATGTGAATAATATTATTATTAAATAGTATGTCGCTGACCGAAGACCCTCATGGAAAATACTTGTAATACATAATTACTTGTGGTAAGTTGAAAATAAAACTTGTTATTACTTAAACATTGTTTATTTTATGACATCATAATATCACTTGAATATCACAACCATCTAAAATTAATTTCACAATCACGTCGTGAAATTAATTGCTTGATACTCACGTTAGGTACTAAATTATCGTATACCTATAGCAGTATTATAAAATATAAATTAAAAATGGCTAATAAAACGGTATTTTAAACATCAAAGTCAAAGTCAAAGTCAAATATTTTATTCATTAAAATCACAAGGATCACTTTGAAACGTCAATTTTACTGCCTGTTCCTTCGCGACCAAGCCAGGAAAGAAAGGCAAGAAAACCAGGCTGGTTGTTTTTTTTTAATGATCCTTTTACAATAGGTACATAATACAGAAAAGAAATTACGTCTAAATTGTAACATTTTGAACGAGTTGGGGCAGTTTCAATCCCAAGCTTCTCTATCATCTAAATAATCCGATATTTTATAGTAGGCTCTTTTATAAAGATTTTGTTTAATTACGTTTTTAAATTTGTTAATTGTCAATTTTTGTACATCCCTTGGGAGTTTGTTATAAAAGCGCACACCTTGCCCTTTAAACGATTTACTAACTTTATGGAGTCTACATGTGGCAACAGCGAGTTTATCTTTATTTCTAGTATTAAAATTATGATTATCGCTATTTTTCTTAAACAAATTAATATTTTTGTGAACATACATTAGATTTTCATAGATGTATTGACAAGGGAATGTCATAATATCTATTTCTTTAAACTTATTGCGTAAATAAAACATAAATAATCATTTCGTTCTTGTCGACATTTTATACAAATCTCGATTAATTAGCTATTTATTTCGATTGTTTGCCAGCGGGGTAGTTAGTTTGAGGCCGGTAATAAGGTTGTTGAGTAGGGTAATGGATTTGCTGGGGAGGGTAACTGGGCTGCTGGGGAGGGTAACTGGACTGCTGGGGAGGGTAGTAAGGTGGCTGAGTATGGGGAGTGTCGTAGTAGATAGGTCTTGGCGTGGGAGGGTAGTAAGGCTTGTTCTTTTCGGCTTCCGCTTTCGCTGCTTCCTCCTTGGCCTTCTGGTTAATGCTACTGTAAAAATAACATATAATTTATTAGCTAAGTACAAAACGCATCTAAGATTCAAAACAATCTACAACATCTAACAATCATTTACAGTGTACAAGTTTACGTGTGAAAAGTAAATAAGTACATTACATCTTATTAGGGTTAAATTTACTTTGTATAGTTTTTATTCAACACGAGGTGTTCTATGTATTTTTTTAAAACGAATACTTGACCTGAGTTTATTATACAAAGAACCAAAGTCCTGACTGACTGACATTATGTACCTATATATACAACGCACAGGCTAAGGCTGCCTGTCCATTGACGCGGAGAGAGGCGGCGGAGCGGAGAAACGAGGAAATATTAACCAATAGGATTGCATGAATAGAATTTCATGCAATCCTATTGGTTAATATTTCCTCGTTTCTCCGCTCCGCCGCCTATCTCCGCGTCAATGGACAGGCAGCCTTAACCTCTGGTCGTCCGAGACTTGGAGTGGGACTGAAAATTTGAGGTTTGTGGGGTACTAAGGATTTTTTATAGATCAACAGTTCTTAATGGATTCGTGTTTGGGTTATATGATAACACGCTATGAAAACGTCTATTTTTGTAATTAAAATGCCTAGGACACAGCCTAGGACACCACTTTTTACTACTTGATTAAAACTTCAGCCACTGTTCTACTTCGTACGCGTAAAAATACCTTTAGTAGTTTTACGCGTACGAAATTACAGTTATAGCTAGTTGATGTATTTATAAATATCACTTACGCCTGAATCGCTGGGGGGATGGGAGGAGAAGTAGGCAGATGATCTCCATATGCGTGGTATCCAGTATGATCCGCCCAGTAAGTAACAGTGTAGGTCTTGCCGTTAGCACCCACGTACTGATACCATCCCTTCTTCACCAGGCTCTCATCGGTTTGTTTTGAGTTAGTGAACCATCCTTCTTTGCCCACCCATGTTCCATCGGCGATCAGGTATCTGTGAGAGAAGAAAAGACAGAATATAATGATCGTAATCATCATATCAGCCATAAGACGTCCACTGCTGGACATAGGCCTCCGCCATAGATTTGTGAAAAAAGATAGATCGTTTTTGTGACAAATTCTGCTCTACCATGAATAACTTAACATAACATTACATAACCTTACTTTCGTCAAACTTTTGCACTAAATTATCGATCCTAAACCAAAATCTATACATAAGGGCGATTTGGACATGAGTTTTTTTAGTATCCTGTTTTGTTTGGGCCAGATTTGAAGAATCATTTTGTATAAACTTTAATTCACTGCAGAGTCAGAGAGTCGTGTCGTGCGTGACCTCTTGTCGTGATTTTCTCTCTTATATGGGTCTTCCACTTATTTCAGTCCCCAGCGACACGAATTTTATTGTGAACCTGAGTATCAAGTCTGGTGCGTATTTGGTCCTGCGCATCCGGTGCATAGGGTAGACCTCTGGGCATCTGTCCTTCAATCTTCCTAGTGATCGTTAACCATACGTGGTGATCTGGTTGCATCTTGCGATGTGGCCAAAGTACATACTTTAACAACGTACTATTCATAATTGTTCTATGCTTTTCGTAATATTCGTAATCCCAGTATCCGTCATTATATTATACATCGAAAAGTATAATTGCCAATTACTAAATTTATTGGCCCTGCCATTATGATTTTATCATAATAAACTTTAACACCCAGGGGTGTTCACCTCTATAAGAGGCGATTTTCAAATAGATACTTATTTATTTTACATGTTATCATTTAACTTGGAGAGTTTTTATGCGAAGTTTCAAACCTCACGCGATAAGATTTTACTATAATTTTTTAACACTTATGTTTTCACTTTTCTCTGGTACCGATTAGGTGATAAAGAAATACTTACTCGTACTTGTAACTGCCATTGTCACCAAAATATTGCTCATTCTTGATCACGGGAACCGGAGTGGTGGTCGTGGGAAATATTTGGTGTGGTGGGATGTAATCACTCTGGACCGGACCAGTTGTGAAACCAGGCACGTATGGAGGAGGAGTAGCAAGTCCGATAAGGGGGTTGTTAGATTTGCTTTGAGGCAACGTAGGTTGGGGTGGGTTGTACTGCTGAGGAGGTACATATTGCGGTTGGTTCCCTGATGGGTGTATTGAGGAGTATACTCTTGCCGCCGGATTTAAATTCTTTTGTAAATGTATTGATTCCGCTGCTAGGGAGTCTTCGGAATGGTTTAGCTCGTGCTCGCTCTCAGCTAGTGAGAGGGTAGCGACAAAAACGAATAACTGTGAAAATAATATAAATTTAAAGTGTATGATTTTGATCTTAGATTTATTTAAAAATAAAATATATAATGATTTTATTACTTGATGACAACATTTGTCTTTTTCCGTATTCTACAAGTGTATTGGCTTTTGTTCTGCTTAGAATCGTTCAATTTCAACTCACCTGACAGGTCTGTTGTTATCCGCGTGAATGTGTGCGTTCGCTTTGTTATTAGATCAAATAATGTAATAAATGTCTACTATTAAGAATAACATACTTTTGACCAGAACCCACGTTATCGAGAACCTGGTGTCTGGACAAACCTTGTAAAGGTTTTAAGACATCATCAAATCAATGTATATGTACCCAGCTTTTGTATCTGATAATAAAATAAATAAATAAATATTTCAATCCATTACTGTAGTCGAAAATCCAACTTTACATACCGGTTGTGAACAAAGTTGGATTTTCAAAAACTTTCAGATAAGGATGCTTTAAAATTGGAACAAGAAAAACTTAATAATTATTTATATAAAAAACGTAGGTACGTCGCTCATCGTGGTTTTGAGATGATGGTAAAAGATAAAAGATAGATGGAAGATGATAGATACGATTTTGTACAAAATAAAATAATCGCTATGTTGTTTCTGTTGTATCCCTTACAAATATACAATATGTAAAACATATACATACAAAAATATACAAACTTACAAACAACAAAATTGGCTCTAATTATTTATTGGACAATTTATTGTGATACATTAAGATTTAACTCAAATGTTATTATGGTTATGTTATTTAAAGTTTAACAATTAACTTTTAAGACTGAACAACTTTGAGTTCGTTATTTTTACTGTCGTATTTGTTATTTTTATTGTAGAGAAAAGAAAAAAAAAAACAAATCATATTTTTTACAAAATCATATTGGCACTGCACAAAACTCCAAGGACTTACCAGTCTCATTTTCGTGTCCTTCTGTCTCCGAGGTCAGTTCGATACTGTCCTTATTAGGGGTCGGTCCCACAATTTTATAGCTAAACAGCATGCGTTCTCATAAGATGCGCTTACGCCTAATCCCGAATCTGGCGTAAATATTTATACTATATTACAATTTAGTTGTTGGTTTTCTACTACTATCCTTTCTACTGTGAAGCTTTAATACACCCACGTGATTGATAGGCCTGATTAACACAACTAGAAACTCCTGCGACTTCGTCCGCGTGGTATGAACCCAGTCTGGCTGGTTTGTATTTTAGGTACCATACGAAATTTTATAATTATGTTCATCGTTGAGGATTACTAAGTATTATTTATAGTTTTTACAAAACATCCCCATTTTACTGGAAATATAATTGGCCTCATCCAAAATTTTCATCTTGTGACTTGATTTTACGAAGTACATCCCTGTTTCTTAGAAAATGGTTGATATTTTATTTAAATATTTATGAAGATAGTTAAAATACCTATTTAAATTAGTAGAACGTACGTGATTGTGATGAAACTTGAGGTTTTCTATTATAGTTATCTGTTATATTTTACTAGCTGATGCCTGCGAAGTTGCCCACGTGGGATAGACCCAGTCTGGTTGGTATTTCCTAATAAGTATGTATATAAAAAGGTATCCCGTGAAAGCTTATTCTGTTCGTCATCTTCTCACCCTTGCATCAGGTACTACTCGTATTCTTGGTCACGTAACGAAACAATTCATTAGATACCGAACACGATATTTTATAATTATCTTAACTTGTTTATTTTTATTATATGTATAAATTTTTTTTTTGAAAAAGCACAGATACAGAAATAGACTCTATTCGTTCTTAAACTAGATTTACCTATATTATGGAGACCTCCTTCCTAGTTGAACAAATGCTTGCAAATTATGGAGTTGTTAATTCGCTCCTGGCTCAATAATTAGACCCTGGCGGACAAACCATAATAAAATATTCCATTATTTATTTCAGAACTAAAAATATACAAACCAAGTTATTCGTTCTTATGCGCTATCAATCTCGCTCAATCAAGCTCGCCTTTGTACATGCCCTCTATATCTATACTTTTTAATGTATTTTCTTGTGTACAATAAAACATAAATACTTTTTTTATTTTGAATAGACAATATGCATTTTCAAACCCAGGTTTTTATTTAAATTATCATCTTATCCACCATCCAAAGGTCGTCTGGAAGAGACCGCTTTCAGAGAAAGTCAGCTTCTTGTATTTCAAGCAACTTGTATTTCCATGTGTCTAGCATTTTGTTTTAGTATTGTTTGTTAATTAAATGTGGTGTAGTACACCATTACATATTCGACATTTCATCATGTACCGTGAGAAGCATTTATGCAAACTTTAACGTTTACTAACCTAAAAAATGTTATTATGCCATACAAAATGCAATATTCCTTTTTACCAGCACAGAGGGTGATTTTTGAAAAGCAATAATATTATATTTTTTTATATAACTTGAAGAATATAATTATCCGTTTTATAAATCCGGAGACTACGGTTTTTAATACAAACGTAAACACCCTTTTTAACGTTCTTAGGGGATAAATTTCAAAAGGTTCGTATGTACAAGGTGTACAGAAAGGAACACATCCTCCAAATTTCAAGTTTCTAGAACCAGCGTTTAGGCTCTGAGTTGGAAAGGAAAAACGTGCATGCGATTGGGTTTGCACCTCTTATAAAATTTAATTAAAGTTTTCTATAATAGATGGCTCATAACGATAAGAATGCCATTATAAAGTTAATATTTTCAAAATATCAAAGATTGACGAAATTATCGCATGTAGACACTTATAAATAATATAACAATATTGCTGAACATTTCATACAGCGCTATCTAGCCCCAAAACTAAGCAGAGCTTGTACTATGGGAACCAGATAACTGATATAATACTTATACAGGGTGTTTGGTAATATACTGACGATATTCAGTGACGGTTTCTCAAAACATAAAAAAATACTTCTCGAAAAAAAACTACTAGTTCTACTATCAAATTTTAAAGAAAATCGACTAAGTTTAGGTGATTAATTCGATATAAAACTTACTGCCTACTCTTGCAATTCAAAAATAAAGGCCGATTTGATATCTCTTTCTGAAATGGCTGCGGCTTTGGGTTAGAAATGGACAACAAGAGAAAACTTGAGACGTCACCAATATAAGTATCTGTGGTTAGATGGCAAGCATTATGCAATAGCACAACATAAATTTAATAAAGTGTTGGTTTTTACATGCCAAAATAAATTTTACATTTCTATGGTAAACATTTCACAAATTTATTTATTATGCTCATCAAAATAACCCCTTTCATTTTTGTGCGTATATTACCAAACACCCTATATATCCTTTTTTTGTACCTTTTCTAGGATATAAAATATTCGTATCACGGGTTTTTTTTTGTATATTTGATAGGCATGAGGGTCGGTTTTGGTTGTAAAGTATTTTTCTCCCTCCTACCCGAACCCCCCATTTTTCGCGATTTCATGGCGATTTTAGTATTTTTGTATGAACAATATCCATTTACTTTCAAAACCCCCGGTGGTTTTTTAAATTAAATTGTGTCTTTTTTAATTCTTTTGTTTTCAGATTAAAAAAATGTAGTTTTGATTGTGGAAAAGTAGAGGTGTTATCCCACTGCAGGGCAAAGGCCTCCCTCCCCTCTTTCCAGTTTTTCTGTCCCCTGCTGTAGTGGGCCAAAATAATTTGGTAAGTGGAAATTAAAATACGTTATTATTTGAAAATTGTTTATTTTATGACATTATAATATCACTTGAATATTCATTATCACAACCATCTCAAATTAATTTAAGTAATCAAGTTCACAATTCTATGTCGTGAACTAAATCACTTGACACTCTGAGGTATGTATTAAATTATCGTATACCTATATTATAATTAAATTATAAATGGCTAAGAAACAGTGTTTTTATACATTGATAATCACTTCGCTGTTGTCGAAAATATTTCGTACGTATCACGATTCACGGATTAATTAGCTAAACTACTTATTTCGTTTATTTACCAGCAGGGTAGTTGGTTTGTGGGGGATAATAGGGTTGTTGAGGAGGGTAGTAAGTCTGTTGGGGAGGGTAGCTGGGCTGCTGGGGAGGGTAGCTGGGCTGCTGAGGAGGGTAGTAAGGTGGCTGAGCCTGGGGAGTGTCGTAGTAGACAGGTCTTTGCGTGGGAGGGTAGTAAGGCTTGTTCTTCTCGGCTTCCGCTTTCGCTGCTTCCTCCTTGGCGTTCTGTTTAATGCTTCTGTAAAGAAATACATTTGATTACTGTAATGTTACAAAACGATCTGAAATATCTGAAAATTATTTCTAGTACCTAACAAGTTTATGTGAAATCTAATTAAGTATTACTTATTTTGGGGTTAAGCTTACTTTGCGTCAGCGACCTAGATGTATTTTTTGGAAAACCTTTTTAAAAGCTCAATATTACCCGATTTGTTGATTTGCTGATACAGGTTATTTGTATTTTTCTATAAAATAGTTATGTATTGTATTTTACAAAATCCTACGCTATGAGCTAAACGTAATTCTTAATAAGTGGACACAGATACACGTTTATTTTTTGTAACGAACGCTTGACATGCTGACCTGAGTCCATTATGTGTATGCTAATTTTATCATGATTTGACTGGGAGGTGTAGCCCTCATTATGCCTTTGTATGTCTTTAGTTATCTTGTTAAGGTGAATAACATTTTTTTTTCTATTTATATATTAGATACGCAAGGTTGCTAAAATTCTTTACTAGATTATTGGTTTTAGTTTATACTGGGTTCATTGATCACTTCCTGTGGTGGGTCCTTTCTATGTTCCATTTGGTTCTTGTTATTGAAAAGTTATTTCAGGAAGAGAAAAGTATGAATTTAATAGTTTAAAAAATCAAAAATCTGCCGATATGATAAAATGTTGGAGTAGTGTTTTTTTTATACTATGGAGATGGAACAAGCCTGTGGCCCTCCTGATGTTAGGTGGTAACCATCGCCTATAACAAAGATTGCCTCGTAGGACACGCTCCTTAGAAATGTACTCTACGATGCACTTCCTTGCGTCCATCAACTTAAGGCATACAGGTGTAAAGCCTCATGTGCTTGTAATTTCACCGGCAACCCTTTAAACCGAAACACAGCAATGCTGCTTGGCGGTAGAAATATGTATGGTGGTAGCACTTCCCCGTGCGAGCTCTTTTACAAGAAACTCTACTACTCTTAATACGTGTATATGTACGTTTGAAAATAAATTAACACTTACTCCTGAATCGCTGGGGGGATGGGAGGTGGGGTAGGCAGATGTTCTCCAAATGCGTGGTATCCAGTATGATCCGCCCAGTAAGTAACAGTGTAGGTCTTGCCGTTAGCACCCACGTACTGGTACCATCCTTTCTTCACTAGACTCTCTTCAGTTTTCTTGGGGCTAGTGAACCACCCTTCTTCGCCCACCCATGTTCCATCGGCGATCTGGTACCTGGTGGAAAATGGTAATGTTTTTGTCAAAATCTGATCTACTTAGAACTACCCAACTTTTACTTTCGAGAAATTTCTCACAGCTTGTATTTTGACCTTCAAATCACGTATGGTCGGATTTAGGCCCATGACAGACGTAGCTATAATATATAGCAATATGAATCATAGCAAGGCATAGTACTATATGTCTTCTGTACAAATTTTCGAGTGACAGCTATAATTTATATTTCTATGACGTCACCAAGCTATACTGTAATTTATATTATTGCATAGCATAGCACGGTATATTGCTATATATTATAGCTACGTCTGTGATGGGCTTTAAACCGATAGTTTGGCAGTGGATAAACATTTGCAAGTAAGTTTTAATAATACCGCTACAGCTTACATTTGTTACATCTTAGCATGTAATAGGTAAATATGTTAATTATAAGAACTAAAGTCTTATGTTTGAACTTTCATGTAAACAGACTACCGCTAGTTTGATTGAACAACTGTTAGATGTGGATTTAAATTAACAAACACGGTATAAAGCTTATTTATTTATTTTGTTCTCTTTTGTTTTATACCGCTAAAGTTATTTAGTTACCTTACTTTAAGGTACCGGTTTTCGGATCCTTTGCGACGGACAGTAGGTTGTGAGACAGATTAACATCAACTTTGAATGAAGATGATGTTTGTATTGTCAAATAATAATACAACATTATGACATGTTATTTAGAGGCAACATTTAAAGATGCCATTGTTGTAAACTTATAATCTTTTATTTAATTTTATTTTTACTTTGTATTAAAACAGTTATTTTAATATAGCAAATGAAACCCAGGACAACTTTCTTGTTCCATAGAGTGTTAAGAATAGATTGTAAATAATATTATCTAGGGTAAATAAAACATGGTTCTGTCTCATGACACAAAAATTATACAAGCTTCCAATAAAATGAAAGCGGAAAGAAACGGTAAAATGTGCAAATTTTATTACTTTTTGATATGATGACTAATACCTGCCGATACGTAAAATTATGTACGTTTAGGACCTTTTTCGTCATAAAAACTGTTATTTTTATACTGGCAGTTAAATCACAAAAAAAATACAATGGTCGGGAGATGTGACCGTTAGGGTCTCATCTCAATTTGCTTGACACAATGTATTTTACATAATATTTACATTTCCGACTGTCAAGGACAACGGTTAAAGAGCGATGTTTTTATTTTGTAAATAGAAATGTTGAATTTTGATAACGTTATTCTTATAAACTTGGTGGAATTAGTATAAAAATATATATTAATCTGTTGGCATTCTTTCAATAAATAAATAAACCTGAACCCTAAATCTTTTAAAAAAAATTGTGTTTAAGCTTAATATTGGAAATGCAAAATAATGGATATTTCATTCTAAATTACACATAGATCTAGTGTCCGGTCGAAATTTACTTACTTTTCGCATTTTTAAAGATGTTCATATAGTTTGTGTCATCTATCTACCCTCTTTTCCAGCTTTCTCTGTCACCTAGTGCGGTACATAAGGTAATAAAAGAAAATACTTACTCATACTTGTAACTGCCATTGTCACCAAAATGCTGCTCGTTCTTGATCACGGGAATCGGAGTGGTGGTCGTGTGGTGTGATGGGATGTAGTCACTCTGGACCGGACCAGTTGTGAAACCAGGCACGTATGGAGGGGGTGTAGCAGGTCCGATAGGGGGGTTGTTAGGCTTATTTTGAGGCCACATTGGTTGAGGTGGGTAGTACTGCTGAGGAGGCGCATATTGCGGTTGGTTCCATGATGGGTGTGGTACTGAGGTGTACACGCTCGCTTCTGGCTTTAAGTCCTTTTGTAGTTCTATCGACTCCGCTGCTTCTAAGTCTTCGTAATGCTTCTGCTCGTGCTCGCTCTCAGCTAGTGAGAGGGCAAGGATGGCGGCCAATAAGAATAGCTGTAAAATATACATAAAGTTAGTATTTTATTAAGATTTTATATTCACATGGTCAATAATAGTTTAGTAAAATGATTCAGGAATACCGGTGGTTGGATAATAAGCCGGTTTTTTTTTATAAATGTTGGAGGTAATATTTATATAGGTATTGTTTTTGTATTATTGTAAACTGACCAGCACTCTCCTAAAATTAAGTTTTTGTTTTGTTATATTACATAATCCTCCATTTTTGCTTGTTTATTTTGTGGTGTACAATAAAACATTCAATTCTTTTAAGTTACGGTTTCTTAATCTATGGTTGCAGAAGAAATTAATTTTAAGGTTAAAGAATTCAGATTTATTTATTATTTATTTATTTATTTTTTTGATTTATTTTACGTTAATTTTTCCGCCTGTTCCTCGGCGATCAAGCCAGACAAGAATCAGACAAGAAGCAAGGCAGTTACAGTTAGTTAGGTGCAAATACACAAAATAAAAGTATTTTATTTCCATAAAAATTGTAAAATCCTCGTGCAGCAGAAGTCCAGTTCTGCAGTCTAATAAACTTGAATTTAGTTTTAATTAATTCGCGACATGTATAGAGAAAATGTAGTTCATTCACTAATTGAGTGCTAAAAGTGTAATCAAAAGCTCTTTCGTGTTATTAGCAGCGTAGAACCTTCATTTATTTCACTTTCAATAGGATACAAAAATAATTTATGTTTAAAACGAACGTTACAATTAAATTTTTGACAAAATTCGGCACAATATGTTTACGATCGCCAAACTAACGCATCTAAGCACAGTTTTTTTTAATCTATCACGAATTAAATAAATTCAGTAAATTTAAAATCACATTGGCACTGCACATAACTCCAAGGACTCACCAGTCTCATTTTCGAGTCCTTCTGTCTCCGTGGTCCGTTCGGCACTGTCCATCAGCGGGGTCGGCTCACATTTTAAAGCATCCTGCGTCCTCATGAGATGCGTAAGCGCAAGCGTTTTCGCGGATCTGGTGCTATAGTAACTATGATTTTTTCTGTGGGGCTTCGATACAATGACCCCGTGGATGAAACAACTGATTTATTTTTAAGGAAACTTAGATTTCATTCTAGAATCTAGACTTTCCGTCGAAATAAATATTCAGTTTTGACTAGTTCTGAGATATTGATTCATTTACTAGTATTTACAGCAGTGCTTGCTATACTATTAATGAATTGCAAAATCATTCGGTTTTCTGTTCCTTCATTGGGTTTCAGTATTACGTACGTTTCATCTTTAGAATTTAGTGCTAAGTACACCGACTGTTTTTTACATTGATTATTTGTTTTTTTTACTACAGGACATTAACATCTTACCCCTAAAATATCAAATCTAAATGCAAATCTAAACCTTCTTTGCATTTATAATCAAAATATAAGTAATCTGAAACATAATTGTAAACTAAGACAACTTTTGTGGATTATTTGAAACATTATTATAAATACGGAATTTATCACGTACACCGATAAAATGGTACGTGACAAATCTCGTATTGTAAATTATTGAAAGAAATCCTTGGAAAGTTTAGGCTTTTGCTTGTTACCTAGTTTCGAAAACCACTAAGTGATTGCAGCTTTTAAACAAACAGTTATTCGGATATCGCCCAATCCTATTAATTAAATCAAAAACTCGTAGACGTCCATTCACAAAACTGTCGTAGTCTTAGAGCAATATTCAGCTAGCTGTAGAACGAACGGCAAGGTGATCATAATGTTATAATATGTATAATATGTTATAAACAAGAAAGTAAGTTCGTACGAGTGCCATCTCTAGTATCGTATATAAGCCGCCGTTTGAGGACAAGTACCTATACTCGTATGTATTCTTGTAAATACTAATCTTACTGATCTAAGTACCAGCCACAGATATTCAGGTTCTTACCACAAATAAAATTAAACACAGTTTAGTGAGTGTTTAAAAATAACCTATACAAAACTTGGAAAGAAAGTTTTTAACCACGCTTCGTGCTTTAGATTTCATGAGGTATTACCTGTTTTATTTGTTGCATAGTTCATAGCTTTATCAAGCGTGAGGAAGCTTCGTCTGAGTGAATAAGTACTCGTAGACAAGGGCGGATCCAGGATTTTTTTCTGGGAGGGGCACAAGGGGCGGACGGGCAAAAAAATGAACAATAACTGTTACATATATTTTAACCACACTGATAATTTGATTTGCTTCTAAGTATGTGTTGTGATAGAATCTCCACGGTACACAAAAATAACATCGGGGGGACGGGGGGACGACGACGACGACGTGCTCCCCCTTAAATCAGTCCTTGCTCTTAGAGGGCACATTTTATGTGCTGCATAACTTGATTACTCTGAGTAGATTGTAGGCGACATGTTACGTTTTGTTTAGCGACTGACCAAATGCATAGTCTGTGAATAAGCCTAATTAGCTTTGGAGGTCTATCACTTGCTGCTGTGACTGGCGTTAGTCACTTATTTATGACAAATATTGAAGCTTATTTTTAGATAGATTATACTTTATTGCCCACCATAAACATAACAACTAAGCAAATCTTGTACTATGGGCACCAGATAACTGATAGAATGCTTATATGCTTTTTTTGTAAATACATACTTATGATATACATAAATAATATAGTAAATAGTGTGACAGGTTGTATAGAGAAACAACCAGACCCGGAACAAATATCTGTAGATCATGCAAACATTTGTTCCGCGTAAATCGAACCCGCAACCTCCCATATTCAAGTGAAAATCACTTTTCTATCTAAATGCAACACAGACACAATATTGCAGTTCTTATTCCTCGTTGCTTATAAATCTTATAATCCTTTAACTTAGGTTTAGCGGTCTTCCTCCCTAGCTAAACCAAGCTTATAATTAACACGGATACTCTTGATGGTACACTTAACTGCACTGTACTATCTGTTTAAATTAAATCAGCGTTACATATCTTCGAATGGTGTCCCAAAAAATAGTGTCAAGCGAAAGACCAGAGATAGTACACCCCATGGGGTACCCGAATCACCCCCATGTATGTCCCGCGATTTTTTATAGTTTTCGAGTTATGAATTTTTTTCCGAATTTTTGAAAATTTTACTTGAACAACTTAAAAAATTCTTTAAAAAAGTAGACTTTCTTGAGATCTTTTTTATGCTACTGAATTTTTATGAGTTGTTCTTTTATGCATAAAATAATCAGCTACGTGACTTTGATCAAAACTATGAAAATGTTAGTGTGTTCGACACTATTTTTTTGGAACACCTTTTATATACAACCTGTTTTGTTATGTACGACATTAATTTAAAACACACTTCCGGAATCGTATTAACAAATTTTAGAGGTGGGTTTAATAGCGGTAGCTTGGATATACATACATATATCCAGTAATCGATAAATTTCCAATAAACAATTTTTAACGTAATTCGGCGGCGCTTTTGTGACGATGCCGTTTAGTCAGTTTATCAGGTACCTACCTACTTACATGATGACTGAATATGAATTGTTTATATCTATTATTTACAGGCTGTTTCATTGATATTTTAGGACTTGATATTAAAGTTGTTTGAAAAAAAAAATTTTCTTTGGTATCCATTTTAAATAAAACCTATTTTACAACAATACCCGTGTTTTCATTTAATGTCGTACATAACAAAACACGTCGTATTGAGTTACTTTTCAAAATATGATTAATGAAGTTTTAACAAGTAGGTACGTACTACGTGAGAAAAATATAAATGTTTTGAATTTATGGCTAGACGTAGGCGCGTCAATGTTAAACATGTTTTAGGAAAACCTTGAATTTGTACTGTTTGTAAGAATTTCGTAATTATACAAGTTAATTTTAGTAGACATGTGGCTACACCAATTTACACTATACGAAGAACAATCTCAAATTAACTACTTTTTAATAAAGTCATATACATATCGGTTCATCCATTTTTAAGCCATGATGCTACACAAACCTCTTTTTATCGTAGGATAAAAAGACCATAATCATATACTCGTTAACTTACTGGTTCTTGTTTGGGCTTTAGGTGTCTGGGTGTTCTACACATATATTATAAGTGGCTATGTATTTACAAATATAACATAATTTATAATTAAATTAATTAATTAATTACTTAATATTATAATTTATAAGTAATCTATCAGTTATCTGGTTCTCATAGAACAAGCTTTGTTTAGTTCGGGGCTAGATAGCGCGGTGTGAAATGTTTTATTTATTGTTTTATTTTTATCACTCGTGCTCTGAAAGTTGGTCCCCTGAGCCTTACAACCGTTATCTGAGTATCTTCTCAACTCCGGATTTAAAAAAAAATATCATCGAAGTAAACAAATAACAGAGAAGCTGTACGAGGAAAAAATATGTGGTATTTTACATTTTTCAAAATGTGTGTCAATTTTGACCCACCTTTTCGGCAGCAACGGTTGTGGATGAATCATTATTCCTAAAGAATTTGAATCTCCACCTTTTTTATAACGGGTAAAAAGGGTTATTTGTTCAAAGCTATTGAAATGATACCTACATTTACATGTGAGATTTTAAATAATGCCATGGTAGTACTTTTTGATTTTAACGATAAGAGTATTTTTAAAGGATTAATGAAGGGGGCCGTCCTTAAATCACGTGAGTGAAATCCTGAGCGAGCGAATTTATGTCTAAAAGCAACTTAACAACAACGGTCTACGGTTTTGCCGATCTAATGAACGCAGTAAGCGAATTAATCCGTACGCTATGTACCTACCTAGTATGTATGTAGGTAGTATGTAGTGAAATCAAACGTTGAAATGTTACCCGATCGATGGTAATTTTTTAACATATTTTTTGTTCTAACATTAGTTGTGTTAAACATTATTAAAATATGGGATTTATCAAATACCGATCTATCATCCAAAACCGTATTTTTTTTATAAATATTGTACGACAAATAAATGAACCAAACCGCGTATGAGGAGACTTAGGGAATTACTCGTATAATACATTTTCTAATATAAAAAAAATATACTCGTCAGGGAAAGTATTAAGAAAACTCAGTGAAGCGGGTAGTGAGGTTTCACAAAGAACCACTTGAATGCTTCATATGAAAAACAGGATTACATTTTTAGCGTATTACATGCTCCAAATTTTCTGTGATGGCTTTTCCCTACCTATGGATTTGTTTTCAATGAAATAGCTTTGTAGGCAACTGCTGATATATTATACAAATGTTTTTATTTCCATAACTTGTGTTTACAATAGCGTAACTAGTAGTTGAAACCTCCTTTTAAGTAAATAACACTTCTATTAGCAGACTTCACTCTTCTGTTATCGATCGAGCGGAGCGAGATCTCTAAATAAACTTGGCAAATCGGCGTTGTATGTATGTATGTTTGTTTGTCCGAGGATAACTTTCGAAGCGTTGATTCAATCATCGTGAAATTTGATACATAGGTAGGTAGTGATGGCACAACTTTGGTGTGACTAAATGAGCCAAAAATATTGGGGGGTTGTTGAGATATTGGGGTTCAAGAGGGGTAAAAAAAAATGAAAATTAGATTATTAGGTCAAATGGGATGTCAAATGAAAGGTTCATTCATTACTACATTTAGACTCGGTTTTTATTTTTAGTAAAGTCCTTATAGTTTTTGAGTTATTAGCCATAATAAAAACTGAACTTTGACAAAATTCACAGAGGACACCAGTGACCCCACAGTATTGTAGTTTGGTATGCGTGTAGCTTAAGTAACACAAATATAGGTAAAAGTGTAAAATCCAGAATAACTGCAATTTCTACCTAAAAAAAGGGAGCCAATTAACATAAACTGCCGTTACCTGTAATTTTAATGAAACTGTGGGTCATGATGGATAGTTACGCATTTTGTGGCACTATTTTGATAGTCAAAGATTACAAATAATATTTTTTTTTGTTTTAATCGGAGACTAGCGAGATCTCAGTTCGGGGCGAACCACTAGTATAAAATTCATATTAATTTATTATATTTCTATAATGAGTGAACACTTGTGTTTTTAAAGTTAGTTTTCTTGTTCGATTTTGACATTAGTATTGTTAATTACTTAAGAAGCAAATATTCGTATAAAAATTGCTTTACATGTCGTATACATTTTATATTATTGTATTTTAGATAATGTCAAAATTCCGCGATGAAAAAAGTCCGCGATGCGCCACCGCTACATGGTAGACATACCTCCCATACGCACAAAGCGGAAAACTCTTCCACCTTTATTATGCGCACCGCCAAGGAGTGGAACGCCTTGCCTGAGTCTGTGTTTCCTGATAAATACAACCTAGGGATCTTCAAGTCACGAGTGAATAGGTTTCTTCTAGGCAAGCGTGTACCATCGTAGACTGCATCATCGCTTACCATCAGGCGAGATAGTGGTCAAACGCTAGCCTATAATTTATAAAAAAAAAAAAAAATTAAAAAGCCTGATAAAAAAAAATATAATCTTATCAATGTCCGTTACATATGGAGTACCCACTTTTAAGTACTTATTCTTAGTTTTTAACTAATTTCATATTCAAATGTTTTATTAATTAAAATTACTTTGAAACGTTTTTGATAAATTGTTGTTCTTGTAACAACCTTCAAGCAGTTTTCCAAAGTATTTAGATTCCTATTATGGTGCAAGTGAGTCAGGTGACGGTGCATTGGAAAAACCTTTATTTCCAAACGTAGGAGTTTAATAATACTGGCCATAAAAATTGCACACTGGATTTGTTTTATACCAATGGCTTTTGGATCCGTTTAAGTGAATCGTCTTAAAATGCCAATATTGTCTCTACAAAAACCTACTTTTTAGAAGATTTATTATTAACTATTAGAGTCGTTTTCACTGCTGCATGCAATGATTTCTTTTATGAATGCTACATCTGATATTACTTGCTAAATAAATCTCTGAGAAATTCAGATAAACTTTGCAAATTAGGAAAAAAAAAATATAGGAAACTTTTAACTACTCGCAGATTACTGATATATGTATATCTTTGTTTTGGTTTGAACCTGAAAACGAAATCAATCAAATTGTTGAATCAATCAAGAAACGTTATCAATTTTGACGACCAACAAAAACATACATTAAGTTAGCTGCTTCAATTATCTCTTCAGCTTTTACCTGCTATTTTAAATTGCATTATTCACTAATAAATTTTTTCAATATAAATCAAAACTTTAAAGAAAGGTAACTTTACAAGACGCACCCAACTAAAACAAAATAACCTGTGTCACACATAAAATTTAGTAATGAAAGACATAATTCGATTTTGGTTTTATCATCGCCTAAGTGGATTTGTATCTGGACAATAAAACAAGGGTCTGTCTTTATCTTGAATGAATACATCAATGATTTAGCGAGGTTACACAATCAGTTATAGTTGGTATTATTTTGGTGATGCATTTTATAAAGGGGCTTAATTTAAATGGGCAGTGAAAGGGTTAACGTTAAACTTATTTCTTGTTTTCATTACTTGCCTTAAAGCCGATGATATTTGTAATTTTTTAATACCTGTTGAATCAATCATTAGGAACAATTTGTGATTTGAGAAGTATAGGAAGTATAGAGCGGAGTATATTTTTTTACTCACGCACCCCATCGTGTGGTGTATAGCTTATACTCCTACTAGCTGCCGCCCGCGGCTGCGCACGCGTGGTTTGTAAAACATTACCCTCCTTCTGCGCAGTCGGGGAAAAGTAGCCTACGTCCCAATCCCGGCCATAATCTATCTGTATACCAAGTTTCACCGTTGGGCGCCATTGGGTGCAGGCCGACAACAACATAGATCTTGTGTTGCCTGCACCCAACGACTCCCAGCAACCAGGGATCGAAGTCTTTCCATCTAGTGGGGGGCCATCCTGTGCTGCGCTTTCCAGTGCGTGGTCTCCACTCGAGAACCTTTCTGTCCCAACTACCGTCAGTTCTTCGAGATATGTGCCCAGCCCACTACACTTCAGTTTGCTAATCCTTTGTACTATGTTGGTGACTTTGGTTCGACTATGAATCTCCTCATTTCTGATTCGATCTCGTAGAGAAACATTACGCATAGCCCTCTCCATAGCACGCTGAGCGATCTTGAGCCTTCTTATCAGGCCCATAGTAAAACACCACGTTTCTGTAGTCACCACGTCATCACTGGAAACACACACTGATCAAAGACTTGAGGTATTTTGGACTGTAAAACTGTACAATGTAAAAGAGTGCTAATATAAAATGACACTATTATCATTTATAGGACGTAAGAGATCGTTTTGTATATTCGAGTTGTGTGGATGTATTGTTTGTAGGTTCTATTGTGTTTCATTGTTCTATTAATGTATTAGCTGCCAATCCAAATGTCTCTTTCAAACCGTTCATTAGTGTTGTTTTTCTATGAATGTATACTCTGAGCTTCCGTCTGGAACCCAGAAATTGATGATTCATACGCAACAGGCTGTGATAGGACTAGTTCAAGCATGCACGCGTTGATCTAATTATCACATATTATTATTGACTTTTATTTCCTGCTCATTAATTTTTCGTAGAGTTTTAATTTAATTTCTCTTTCGTTAGAGGTAACGAAAGAGGTTTTGTCTAGTCTACGTATGAAAAAAAAACGAACCGTTGTGTTGTGTTTTCAGTAGTATTTATTTAAACATTTTGCACTCGTAAATCAATAATATATTATTTAATCAATTGTTTATTTTAAAGAATGCAGACCTCAGTGCTGTCGTACAGGTAAGAGATCTAGATATTTGGTAAATACTCGAATATGTTTGGTTTTGCTACGTGAGCAAATATTACAAGTGGGTATCTACTAACAATGAGAATAACGGTTGTGCCTTAGGAGCATGACCGCCGTAGATAAGTTTTTCTTTTTATTAGAGTAATAGTGCATTGGGCAACAAGGGCTGTACGAGGCATGCCTTTTAAGTTCTGTCGTTTCCATATTTTCCGGCAATTTTGAATTTGGAACTGTTCTATATTCAAATGTGTTTACATTTTGAATCTCAAAACAGTTGAAAGTATTAGGATTAATGCTATTGTTTAGTCACAGTTTCGATTTGAATCTGTCAGGTCACGTACGAAAATGAATCTTTCTAAGGAAAATGTTCGTGCAATAATTTTCTACAACTTTAGAAGAGGCCTGACACGGCTTCAGTGTTTAGAAGAGCTAACATCTGTGTTCAGTGATGTAGCCCCATCTCTGCGGACTGTCGAACGCTGGTATTTAGAATTCCAGCGTGGACATACTAGTGTTAGTGACAGATTTCGCGAAGGACGCCCAAAATCCGCCTTCACTGAAGATAACATCATTGCTGTGAGACAACTAATTCTCGAAGATCGTCATGTGACGTATCGAGAGATAGAGGCTCTATTAGGCATCTCAGGGACAACCATTCAGAAGATCTTGCATGAAGCGCTTGGTGTGAGAAAGCTAGTTTGCCGTTGGATACCGCATCTGCTTTCCGACGATCACAAGGCGGCCCGCGTCAGATGGTGTAAGAAAACTCTGCAAAGGTTCAACCGAGGGGAGTCAAATCACGTCTACGACATCATAAGTGGTGACGAATCTTGGATCTATGCCTACGATCCTGATACCAAACAACAATCTACAATCTGGGTCTTTCAAGACGAGCCAAAGCCGACTAAAGTTGTTCGTTCTCGAAGCACTTCAAAGAAGATGGTGGCCACGTTCGTTGGAAAAACCGGCCATGTTGCGACTATTGCACTTGAAGATCGTAGAACGGTTAACGCAGAGTGGTATACTACAGTTTGTTTACCACAAGTCATCGCCGAACTTCGAAAATCTAACTCAAAGCGACGCATCATCCTGCACCACGACAACGCAAGCTCACACAGCGCTCGTCAAACGATTGAGTATTTGAAGCAGGAAAAAGTAGAAATTCTTGACCATCCTCCATACAGTCCTGACCTAAGCCCTAACGATTTCTTTACATTTCCTAAAATTAAGAAAAGTCTTCGTGGTCAAAGGTTCCAGTCCGGTGAAGAAGCAGTCGACGCTTTCAAGACAGCCATTTTGAACACCCCACTTTAGAGTGGAATAAATGTTATAATAACTGGTTTGAGCGAATGGAAAAGTGTTTTAAGCTACGTTGTGAATACTTTGAAAAACAATAAAAAGTACTATAAGGTTCTAGATGTGTTTTTTTCTTCAAACGACAAAACTTAAAAGGCATGCCTCGTAAGCGATGTATTTTACACCCGAGATATTTAAAACCCTAATCGAGGGTGTTATTGATCGCTTACTTGAGTAGGTATAACACATAGCTGTTCATCACGAATGCGAGAAAATTAAAAAGTCTTTTTATAACAGTTTGTTGCTAAAAAGAAAATGTGCGTTCCCGGTATCCATTGATTTTTTTTTTAATACTAGCCTCTTTCATTAATTAAAAATAAGGATTTGTCGGAAAGGTTTTATTTAATCATAACGTATTATTAATGTGGTCTCTTTAATTTTCAAATAGAAATAAAGGTTTTTCATAGAGATTGTATTTCATTTTAGCTTATTATAAATATGCAATGAGCCACATTCTATTTTCAAATTTACTTACGGACCCAGGTCTGTAAATCGCATTTACGGAGCCGTTATCGAGTTTACAGTGACCGACTTTCAAGCATGAGTGATGAAAAATCATATTTTAGAGTAGAAAGTTGGGATACGACTAAACGAATGTTTCCATTCGCTAAAAGGTGAGTTTACTCTTTTCTTCGGTAGCGTATAAACTTTTCAGCGACGGTCATGCTAGGCAGGTTTACAGAGATATATTTTACGGTACAGGACCAAGCTAAAATATAAATCGTTGCTCTACGGGGAATAAAATTAGTGCTCTTAAAATAGGTGCTCTCAAAATCGTTGCTCTTCGTGGAATGCCTCTACATAGTTATGGCTGACGTTATAGTTTTATAGTTGACTTGAGATTAACTTTGTATACTCGGCATTCTATACCTACATATGTTATGATAAGCTTTTTAGTCCATTCTGTCTATCGTCAATGAATTTCATAGCAACCATTCCTTGAGCGCCTTTTAGCCATTGATCTCCAGTGTGTCAATTTATACATTTCGCAATCACTTTTAATTACTTTCATTTGATTGCGTGCTTCAAATGACGTCACCGGACGTCGAATCGACACATTGAACCCTCAGATAAATAAATAAAAAACCTTTCCTTTACGAGATGAAGGATGATAAAGTGCGTCCGGCCCACGTAGTGGTCTTGGCTTGGTATATTTTGCTACCCTGTAAAAGATATGTAGTTAGTTCAAAGTACAAAAGAAAATAATAACACACATAATTACTTTATGATTTTTGTTGATTATGATCATTAAAAAAACAACCAGTATTGCTTCTTGCCTTTCTTTCCTGGCTTGGATTGTTTGGATTTTTGATTGGTCGCGAAGGAACAGGCAGTAAAATTGACGTTTCAAAGTGATTCTTGTGATTTTAATGAATAAATAGATAGATAGACAATTCCTTTATTGCACACCATTTAAATGCAATCATTTATTAGAAAATACACTCTTAAACAATAGGTACAATGGGCGGCCTTATCGCTAAAAGCGATCTCTTCCAGGCAACCTTTGGATGGACAGGATCTATGTGAACAAAATAAGGACGGCGGCGTAAATCCGATATTAATAGTACACGTATATTTATAAAAAATATAGATAATATAAAATAAAATGCATAATTATAATGTGTAATATAATCATAAAATTACATAAATATTAATATTATAATACATAAAAATATATGTTGTCATACCTACATATATAAATTATAAAAATTTAAAATTAGTAAGTGGTCTAGTGAGCGATGGTTGACATATAGTGGATAAATACACGAATCTCGTACATATAATACGCGAGTCTCCCATAAAAACAAAAAAAAAAAAAATTTCGTTGTCTTTGACTATCAATATAGTGCCACGAAATAATAACCAAATTATTTGACCTACAGTTTCATACAAACTACAGGTAACGGGAGTTCATGTTATTTGGTTATTGTTTTTTGGGGTAGAAATTGCAGTTATTCTGGATTTCAGACTTTTGCCTATATTTGTGTTACTAAAGCTACACGCATACCAAATTTCAGCATTGTGGGGTCACTGGTGTATCCTGTGAATTTTGTCAAAACATTGTTTTTATTATAGCTAATAACTCAAAAACTACAAGGATCAAACTAAAAATAAAAACGGGGTTGAAATGTACAAGCGAAAACTTTACATTTGACGTCCTATTTGATTTAATAGTCTCATTTTCATTTTTTTTCCCTCTTGAACCCCAATATCTCAACAACCCCTCAACATTTTTAGCTCATTTAGTCATACCAAAATTGTGTCATCATTACCTACCTATGTATCAAATTTCTCGATGGTCGGATCAACGTTTCGACGCTTCGCTTCTCATACCAAATTTAAGCACTATGGGGTCACTGGTGTACCTACCGTGTGAATTTTGTCTAAGTTCAGTTTATAATATGGCTTATAACTTAAGAACTACAAGGTTTAAAATAAAAATAAAAACGGGATCGAAATGTACTTACAAAGACCTTTTATTAGACGTACCATTTGACCGGATAGTCCTATTTTGTTTTTTTTTTACCCCTTTTGAACCCCAATATCTTAACCGCCCCCCCCCCACATTTTTAGCTCATTGAGTCAAAAATTGTGCCATCACTAAATACCAAATTTCACGATAATCGGATAAACGCTTCGAAAGTTATCCTCGGACAAACAATTATAATAGGTTGGGGAAAAAGTCTTTTCGCATTATAGTATGTATGATCTTGTAATAAAATATATTTGGCTATACTGTTTGTATCTGGCTAGTTTTGGTATCATTCAAAGTTTAAATTTTAATGAACACAATTCTAAATTCAAATTAGGAAAACGTGTGATTTTTATTTGTTTTCGTACTTTAAAGATGAGTGAATCTAATGAAGAAATTCGATACATTTTAAAATTTTAATACAAAAAAGGTAAAAATGCAACGCAAGCCGCGAAAAAAATTTGCGATGTTTATGGACCTAGTGCAGTGTCTGTGAGAGTAGCACAAATTTGGTTTAAGCCTTTTCAATCCGGAAATTTTGATGTCAAAGATGCACGTCGCTCTGGTCGCCCTATTACGGATAAAACTGATGCCATTTTTGAAAAAGTGGAGCAAGATCGGCATATCAGTAGTTACGACGTAGCTGAAGAACTGGGAATTGTCCACAAAATAGTTTTGGAGCATTTGAAAAAACTGGGTACACAAAAAAGCTCGATATTTGGGTACCCCACGAGCTCACTGAAAGAAACCTAATGAACCGTGTACTCATTTGTGATTCTTTATTACGACGTAATGAAACCGAACCATTTTTGAAGAAGCTGATAACTGGTGATGAAAAGTAGATCACGTACGACAAGAACGTGTGAAAAAGGTCGTGGTCAAAGGCCGGTCAGGCTTCACAGACTGTGGCGAAACCCGGGTTAACTCGCAACAAGGTGATGCTGTGTGTGTGGTGGGATTGGAAGGGCATTATTCATTATGAGCTGTTACCACCAGGCAGGACCATCGATTCTGAACTCTACTGCGAATAACTGATGAGATTAAAGCAAGAAGTTGAAAGAAAGCGGCCGGAATTAATCAACAGAAGGGGTGTGGTTTTTCATCTTGATAACGCTAGACCTCACACATCTTTAGCCACTCAGCAAAAATTAAAAGAGTTTGGCTGGGAGGTGCTAATGCATCCGACGTATAGTCCTTGCACGACCTTACGACCTTGCACCTTCAGATTTCCACCTGTTTCGGTCTCTTCAGAATTCTTTAGGCAGTGTCAGGTTAACATTACGAGAGGACTGCCAAAACCACTTGTCGCGGTATTTTGATCAGAAGCCCCAAAATTTCTATAGCAATGGGATCATGTCCCTACCTACAAGATGGCAAAAAGTTATCGAACAAAATGGTACCTATATACTTTAGTTAAATGTAAATAAACTATATTAAAAAATGTATTGAATTTTCTTAAAAAATGCGAAGAAACTTTTTCCTCAACCTAATACATAGGTACATACAACGCCGATTTTCCCAAGTTAATATGGAGATCTCGCTTCGCTCGATCAATTATAACTTTCATACACCATTGTTAAAAGATCGAATCCTAAAGGATATCAAAGAACTAAAAAAATAATAGCTTACCTTACAGCAGTCTAGCAAAGAATACGTCATTGTACATACAATGAATTTTAAAGAGAATTTTCATCAGTTTAAGAAAGTTTACAGAGAGATATTATCGCTCTTTTTAAACCACATAAATCTAAGGAGTATCAAGTCTTTTTGGTTGAGAAATTTTCAACAAGATATACGAGTTTCAGGGAACTTCAGATGAGTTATGAGTCCGTTAAAAAGCACTTGTATCAACGCTCACCCCCTTGAAAATTCAGTTTCACTAGTCAGGTTAGGAAGTAGTTTTATTTATGAGGTTCGGTGTAATGGAATAGATTTCATCTGATTTTTAACTTTCATCACACTATTGTACATGCAAAAGATTGGATGTTTGTTTGTTAATCAATCACGTCGTAACGGCTGAACCGATTGCAGTGAAATTTGGTATATAGATAGATTATGACTTGTATTAAAGCATAGGCGGCAGGTAGTTGTTTTATAAGTACTCATTTTCTTAGAGATTTTTTACTGATATTGGAGTACTTTTTAAAATAGTAATGTTATATTACAACATGTATATCTAACCAGACGTACAAAACAGATGCCAAACTCTAAATCTAAATATGTTGTACATGAAAACATATTTTTGCAAGAAGTCAATCGGACTTCTTTGAAAACTTAAAATACTCAGAATTATTCCAAGCATAAAATATGTATTATCAGAAAAAATATCTCCTACAGAAAATCGACCACCTGGAACTCTTGCTTTTGATTGAATTAATATTATGCACAAACTTTTTTCCTTTAGTACCTTTTTAAACATCTTTCCCACACTGATTTATAAAATTTCATTAGCCATATCGTCCGAAGGAATGATGATGTATTTCCATTGATAAGAATGTAGCACACCGTTAATTTCGTATATCAGAAACCTGTCGTCCCGCCCCATCAATATTCGTCGAAATGTATCTCGATTGCATTTATTTATTCGTATTTTGTTATTAATGTCATACTTCGTGTAGATATTGGTTGGTTATTTCGGGTGGGTCTAGATATTCAACTCTGTCTATGCCAGACGCATGATGAGCATGCATTGCACATGTTTTTTTGTTTGTTTTCTAGACTTGTCTAGTTTTAATCTGGACGCTTTAAATCATGTTCACTACGACTCAGCTGCAACTGTTGGTAGAGCTAGCCACCGAGCTAGCATGCTATCCCGACTTGGCAACGAACGTTTCAATGTGTCACCGGTGATGAGAAAGTATATTTAATTAATGTGCATAATAGTGTCGCGTTGGAAAAATATATGCTTTGTTTTGTTTATTTCTAAAGAAAATATCATCAGATAAAGTTAACACGCTAAAAAAAATCAGAATGTTATTCAAACTTTAAAAAAGGATCAACGAATAAATTACGATTTGCGTTCAAAGCGACTTCTTACAGATAACTTTCATTTAATTGGGTTTGCGGTTTGCGGTTACGCCTCGCTGAATTTGAATTAAGCTCATCATTTATTTATTCGTATAACTTTTAAATTATTTCAAACTGGTATATCTATTGGGTACAATTCAAAGTAGGACATTTTTGGGATGAAGTATGCAGTTGTAAAAAGAAACAAACAAATTCTGAACCAAAGAATGCGTGTGGTTTTTTATATTTTAACTCTGGAATAAAAACGAGAGTCAAACAAAAAACTCGAAAGGGTACCTCATAAACATTTGCTAAACATGAGTTAAGCCCAAGTCGACGCCCCAATAACTCAAGATGCCTACACCAGTAAAGAATTCAAAGAAATGTCGTACATTTTGACTAAGAACTTTAAAACAAACGTTGAAAATTATAGCATTTTCATATCTCGTTTCGTATTTCAAGTTAGTGACCTCTTTGGTGAATCATCAAATGCTTTTGAGTGTTTACTCAACTTGGCAAATCTCTTCGCCATTAAATTCTTTCCTGATAAATTTATTTTCGATAACACTCATAGTTTGTAACGTATTAATGGTAATTGGTATGCAGTTAGAGTTCGTTCACTGTTGTTTTTTAAATTTATCGGTTTAGCTCCGCCCTCTTGTGATGACCTAAGGCGACACAGCTATTAATTATTTCGAAGTCAATATATGCTTCATAACTTAGCAATACTGCCCACTATTTTCATTGAAATCTTATAAAACATAATCTAACTAATATTTTTTATAAAAAAACAAATTGTGATAAAAGTAAAATGAAATAGAATGAGGTCAAAAAAAACTCAAAGTAGCCAAATGTAGGTATTCTAAACAAAAGAAGACAGTCCTGATATAAAAGTCGGAATAAGTTGGTATCAACCAGAATTTAGAGCCGGCAGTACCTTATTTGAATAATCCAAAAATACTACAAGTACGAGTAAAAAGTAAGGAGAGACAAAACAAAAGCAAAAAATGATAAAATTCGGCCTTTCCAAAAGCTTAAAGCAAGGTCATGATGATATTGTAGGTTAACGAACCTAAGTTGTGTTCTCACGAGTGTATATTTCGGCTATAACTTATTTAAAAATAGCAGAGTTAGTTATTGTAAATAAGATTTACAACGATAAATATGTGCTTTAGCTTTAAAGCAGCATCTGCTCGAAGGATTTAAATAAATTATATTATATAAAAACATCGAATAAATTGCATAATGTAAACTGCATCACTACCTATTTAGATACAAAAACATGGTCTACCTTTCTGTTACCATACCCTGCTCGGGTTCATATTATGTGAACCACTACTTCAGTACTTACAAAATTGTATCAACTTTGTAACCATGTGAAAGCAATAAATGTATTGAGTATGTAGTTGCTATGAAGTTTAAATAAGGGCAACCCGGTTTCAATATTTAATGATTTAATAAATAACTTAAGAAAATGAAAGTTATGACGACTTTCATTCTCTAACTTTAGCAGGATTTTTAAAATCGTATTAACCGCCTTTATTAACGAGTTGATTAATTTTTTTTTCGTGTTTCCTACTATTTACTTATAAATATTCTAGATAAACAAGGTAACCTGAGCTGAGTTTAATGTAAAATACAACGAATTCTTAATTTTTTTCTATCCAATAACATTATTTAATTTATTGTTTAATTTAGATGCGATTCAATACGTCACCAGGTTTTGTGAAGTAACTTTTATCCAATACCGAAGCAAAACTAAATAGTATTTCCCGTATCTCAACTTCAACTTTATTTTCCGTATCTTGAGACAAAACAATGCGAAACTGTTTACTTACTTCGTGCCATTTAGATCTGTTCACCCTGACGGCTTCCTGTGAATTTACATAAGCGAGCGAAATGTAGGCTAATGTGATTCTATAAATGAGACTGTGGGAGATGTTTTACTATTATATTCTGTTAGTACTTATATATATTAAAATTTAGTAGATTTAGAATTTCTTTTCATCATCATCTTCATTCTCAGCCCGTGTCGACCCACTGCTGGGGATAGGCCTCTCCTTGTTTCTGCCACTCTTCCCGATCCTGTGCCAATCTAAATCACGTACGACCCACGGTCTTATGCATGTTGTCGACCCATCTCGCTGGTGGACGTCCCCTATTTCGATGGCCAGTTCTCAGCCTCCCCTCTGTTAGTGCATTAGTCCACCTGTCGTCACTACGTCTGGCCAAGTGTCCTGCCCAACTCCACTTGAGCCCCAATATTCGCTTGCTGACGTCTTGTACTTTAGTCTGCTTGCGAATTTCGGTATTGGGAACTCGATCTAAGAGTGTGATGCCGAGCATGGCGCGCTCCATGGCTCGACAAACTAGATGATATACTAAAATCCACGCATATTCCACAATGCTCTATAACCAATGTGTCCTCAACAGCCAAAAAATCAAACAGAATGAATGATGCAAGCAAAAGTACAGAACTTACTCAGAGACGGGCACCTAACAAAGAACAAAAAAATAAAAAATAAATAACTGGATTAGGGATCGGAAAGGTGTTGCATCTGACTATACTCAAATGTTAGGATCGGTTATTGAATCGAGGAAACGGGACGAACGCTCTAAAGCGACCAAAGGTATAATAATGCATAGGGAATATACCTATCAATAAATTGATTCCATCTCCCCTATAAATTTCTAGATCGACCGATATTGTGCCTTGTGTTCAGTATTAGACGCACTTAGATAATGTTGATGTGATAATGAGGCTTAAACTATGGATAAACTATTCATCTTAATAGATATTATGCGTTAAGGCCACCCATTGTACTATATTAAGCAAAAGAAATAGTTCTTTTAGTATTCCTGGTGTTCTTCTTGGTATATAAAGCGCTATTCTATTCTTCTTAAATCTACTATCCTGTTTTTCTAAGCACTAGTAAATTTACTAGTGCTTAGAAAACAGTATAGTTGGTTTGTAAACTTTCGGCGCTTTTGTAGATTTTTTTAGTCTCGTCGTTTTTATTTCAAGGAGAAAAACTCGAAGAACATAGATCAACTTAAGCAATATCGGGGAGTGGTTTTAGTTTCAGAAGTTTAAGTATTACTGTTATTTCTTCTGTGGTTCTAAGAAGGTTTTTATATTTCTCTTACAAATATGTCTATTTTGTTACTTGGTAGGTTTTGATTATACCTTCTATTTACATATAAATAAGATAGTTTATCATATAAACTAAATTCCCCAATATTATTCTTCACACCTCAGATGTTACGGTGAGTTCGTTCATGCTTAATATTTATACAATACATGTTTCCAGTGACGGTCTGTTGCTCTGGCACATCCTACCTACACAGACGAAGAAGACTAGCACTTCACATAATTATTCACTAGATATGACCTGCAATAGATATAAGTTTGAGCGCGGCCTAGCGATGCAAATGCTCAGTCAGAACGTGCGTCGCTCGAATCGTCGCTCAGTCAATGCCCAGCAAATGGCAGCATGATTAGGGTAAGCTGCAGCATAAGTTAGGGTAAAGCACGCACACATAAGCTTTCCATCACCTTCTATTCCCTCAGCTTAGATTAAAACCATAGGAAAGACAAATAAAAAATTTTAACTTTTGAAACTATCATGGTTATTAACACTATTTGTACTAAAAACGGGATATTTACCAAGAACTCACAAATCATGGTAAATATCCCGTTTTTAGTACAAAAATTTTTAAAACCACTATGTGCCACACTTACAGCCAAGAACCGTATTTTATAATCTGCGGTATCGTTTAGTTATTCCAGCAGTGTATCGACTATGCAAATGACACTTTCGATGACAGAATGCAATCACGAACCTAATTATCGATGGAAAGCAATTTACTCTCAGTATCAAATATCAGACTACACCCACTGTCTTTATCTGAAGGTACTATAATTTATATAATGTGTATAAATTTGACTGCCTCCGTGGCGCAGTGGGCGTATAGCCGGCTGAGACGCAGGAGGCAGCGGGTTCGATTCCCGCCGCGGAACAAATGTTTGCATGATCTACAGATATTTGTTCCGTGTCTGGGTGTTTTTCTATATATTATAAGTATGTAGTTACAAAAAAAACCAAAAGTATATAAGTATTCTATCAGTTATCTGGTTCCCATAGTACAAGCTTTGCTTAGTTTGGGGATAGATAGCGCTGTGTGAAATGTCCAACAATATTATTATTATATTATATTATAATAGGTAGGATATTAATTTGTGTGATAAACCAACTACAAAACAAACATTCGTTTTTTAAGCTGTTATTTACTTTTTTTTTGGGTTTCTGGAACAAAATGGTAAAAACGGAACCCCTATGGTGCGATTTTGTCCATCCTTTTGTCACAGCTGATTAACTAAATATCTAATAAGGGAAAATATACTAAAACTGAGGATAGCAAAAAATCAAAGGAATTATTCCTTTAATTTTATAAAGAAGCAAAAAGCATTCTGTACTTTTAGGGGACCAATCGATAACTCCTTTCCAATCCTTTAATAGTTTCCATAGTCTTTTAGAGAGATTTAATCCTTATGATTGTCCCCTAACGATTGGTGCATAAACGTACAGCATGTTATTGTTTTTAATTAGTGTCGGTTTGATTCCCAAGTGTATCAAGCATATTTTCTTAAACCATTGAAAGTATTGTGCTTCTTTTTAAAAACAAATGAATGTTTCCTTTGAATAAAATTTGCAATCTTCAGTATTTAGAATATTTTTCCTCCAGGTACGGATTTAAAATGACACTTAGTTTTTTTTGTGTACCACTAAGGTAGCAAACAAGCATACGGCCACCTGATGGTAAGCGGTTACCGTAGCCTTTGGACTTTGTAACACCAAAAGTTAACTCGCGCGTTGCCGACTCTTTAAAATTTTCAAAACGCCTTTGCTATAATTAAAAATACATTTTGATAGTCAAAGGAGCCAAAATTTGATGGTGGGGTCAAAATTTTAAAACAGTTTTACTATATCTGGTGGGGTATCATTTAAAGAGCTTGATATACACAAAGTTTAGCAAAATTTAGACTTAGCGTTTGTTTTTCTGCTAACAATTTATGCCTATACTTAGTGCAGTAACCTTGTACTTAAAAAAAAAAGTGTCACTCCGGGAGTGCCGACAGAAGTGAAAACTTGAACAATTAAGAGATACTTATATACAGAGGTGTCGGTAACGGTAACAGTGTCGCAAGTTCGACGGTTTTTTCCCATCTCAAAAAATGCCCAATGGATCTAAAGAAGTTTTCACTACTTATATACAGAGGTGTCGGTAACGGTAACGGTAACAGTGTCGTGAGTTCAATAGTTTTTTCTCATCTCAAAAAATGCCCAACGCGCCTAAAGAAGTTTTCACTTCAAAAACTTTAAATTGATCTCTACTTTTCCTTTCCTCCTTGATGATAACTCTAAGATGTTGGCATGGTTTTAATTTTGTGATTTTACCTTAAATATCTCAGAAACGGGACTCTTAGGATATTACATAGGCCAATGTTTTTTGTTCGTGTGTTCTATTATTATATTATATAAAGCTCGATTACCACTGACTCACTGACTGATTGACATCATTGTTCTCCCAGATGCCACCTCGTAGGGGGGAAATGTTTGGTGGTATCGTATAGAGGGAGTTCCGGTGAGTTGGGAATAAATCCTAAAGTACCCCTTTTGTCCCCCATTCGCTCCCATCCACCTCGTATCTCGGAAAGTATAAGTCTTACAGCGTTGGTGCAAAAACTAATGTTGCAGAGGACATTTTTTTATATCCGGTTCCATGAAAAAAAAATTGACTTTCATACAAAAAAAAAATTGTCCCATACAAAATATTTCTGTATGAATACCGTAAACCGTATATTTCGTTTGCCGTAATTTTCATACTGTTTTTGTAGGGAGCCCACGGCTTGTGTGTACTATAAAATTACTGTAAATTTGCTTGATTCTATATAATGGTGGTGGAGGGACATGAAATAACTTTCATAGTTTTTGCAAAGGTCATCATCATCATTTTGGAACATCCAATTTTTTTTTTTTTTTTTTTAGTATGCAATGTTCATTATGTTTATTTTGGAACATCCACATTTATTTTTAATTATGCCTCATCCACAATGATCACTTTGGAACGTCAATTATTTTTTTTTTATTATGCAACATCCACTGTGTTCATTTTGGTACATCATTTTTTTTAATTATGCCTCATCCATAATGATCACTTTGGAACGTCAATTTTTTTTTTTTAATTATGCATCATCTACTGTGATCATTTTAGAACATCATTTTTTTTCAATTATGCCTCATCCACTATGATCACTTTGGAACGTCAATTTTTTTTTTTTTTATTATGCAACATCCACTGTGATATTTTGGTACATCATTTTTTTAAGTATGCCTCATCCACAATGATCACTTTGGAACGTCAATTATTTTTTTTTATTATGCAACATCCACTGTGTTCATTTTGGTACATCATTTTTTTTAATTATGCCTCATCCACAATGATCACTTTGGAACGTCAATTATTTTTTTTATTATGCAACATCCACTATGATCATTTTGGTACATAATTTTTTTAATTACGCCTCATCCACAATGATCACTTTGGAACGTCAATTATTTTTTATTTTTTTATTATGCATCATCCACTGTGATCATTTTGGAACATCATTTTTTTTTCAATTATGCCTCATCCACTATGATCACTTTGAAACGTCATTTTTTTTTTTATTATGCAACATCCACTGTGATATTTTGGTACATCATTTTTTTTAATTATGCCTCATCCAAATGATCACTTTGGAACGTCAATTTTTTTTTTATTATGCAACATCCACTGTGATCATTTTGGTACATCATTTTTTTAATTATGCCTCATCCGCAATGATCATTTTGGAACGTCAATTTTTTTTTAAATTATGCCTCATCCACAATGATCACTTTTGGAACGTCAATTTTTTTTTATTATGCAACATCCACTGTGATCATTTTGGAACATCAATTTTTTTTTATTTATGCCTCATCCACTATGATCATTTTGGAACGTCATTTTTTTTTTATTATGCGACATCCACTATTCGAATATTCTCTTTGATTGCTTGTTACACTTCGTCATCCTCTTTTATTGTTTCTTCCGCCTCCACATCTTCTATTTTTGCATGTTCCACTTCGTTATCCTTTTAAAATGCTTCTTCTACTTCATATCCTCTTTAATTGCTTCAGTTACTTCATTATGCGCTCTACAAAATTGTGGTGTTTCATACAAAACTTCAATCGCTCATATCTTCTAAACGGGAAGAGATAGCCCTAGCAAACTTGTACAAAATATTGGTATAAATTTTTGGTGGAACTGTTTTTTTATTGTCATCCTTGACATCCTTTTTGAATGCTTCTCTCACTTCGTCATCTTCTTTGAATGTTTTTTCCACTTCGACATCATCTTTGACTGCTTCTTTAACTTCGATATCCTCTTTGATTGCTTCTCCCACTTCGATATCGTCTTTGACTGCTTCTTCCATTTCGATATCGTCTTTGATTGCTTTTTCACTTCGTCATCTTCTTTGAATGCTTCTACCACCTTGGTATCCTCTTTGATTGCTTACTCAACTTCAATTTCCTCTTTGATTGCTTCTTCCACTTCAACATTCTCTTTGATAGTTTCTTCCACTTCGATATCCAATCAACAAATTTATGATTTTTCTTACAAAACTTTAATCGCTCGTATCTTCTAAACGGGAAGAGATAGCACTAGCAAACTTTGACAAAATATTAGTACAAATTTTTGATCATTATCATTTTACACCATACATTTATATTATGCAACGTCAATCCTGATCATTTTGGAACGTCCAGATTTTTTTTATGCAACGTTCATCATGATCTTTTTTGCAACGTTCAATTTTTTTTATACAACTATTATCATGATCATTTTGGAACATCCAATTTTTTTCTCTTTGATTGCTTGTTCCACTTCGATATCCTCTTTGATTGCTTCTTCCACATTGATATCCTATTTGATTGCTTCTTTAACTTTGATATCCTCTACGATTGCTTGTTCCACTTCGATATCCTCTTTTATTCCTTCTTCATCTTCAATATCCATTGGATTGCTTCTTCATCTTTGATATCCTCTTTGATGGCATTTTCACTTCGGTATCCTCTGTAAGGGCTCCTTCCTCTTTGATTTCCGTTTGATTGCTTCTTGCACTGCAATATTTTCTTTGATTGCGTCTTCATATTCGATATCGTTTTTGATTGCATTTTTACTTCGATATCCTGTGATGGCTTCTTCCACTTTGATATCCTCTTTGATTGCTTCTTCCACTTCGATATCCGCTTTGATTGCTTGTTCCATTTTGATATCGTCTTTGACTATTTCTTTCACTTCGATATCGTCTTTGATTGCTTTTTTCACTTCGTCATCCTCTTTGAATACTTCTACCAACTCGGTATCCTCTTTGATTCCTTAGTCAACTTCAATTTCCTCTTTGATTGTTTTTGCTACTTCGATATCCTATTTGATTGCTTCTCCCACTTCAATATCCTCTTTGTTTACTCCTTCCACTTCGATATCATCTTCGATTTCCTTTTGATTGCTTCTTGCACTGCATTATTCTCTTTGATTGCGTCTTCATCTTCGATATCGTCTTTGATAGCATTTTCACTTCGATATCCTTTGTGATGGCTTCTTCCACTTCGATACCCTCTTTGATTGCTTCTTCCACTTCGATATCCTCTTTGATTGTTTCTTCCGCCTCGACATCTTCTATTTTTGCATGTTCCACTTCGTTATCCCTTTAAAATGCTTCTTCTACTTTCATATCCTCTTTAATTGCTTCAGTTACTTCATTATGCTCTCTACAAAATTGTGGTCTTTCATACAAAACTTCAATCGCTCGTATCTTCTAAACGGGAAGAGATAGCCCTAGCAAACTTGTACAAAATATTGGTATAAATTTTTGGTGCAACTGTTTTTTTATTGTCATCCTTGACATCCTTTTTGAATGCTTCTCTCACTTCGTCATCTTCTTTGAATGTTTTTTCCACTTCGACATCATCTTTGACTGCTTCTTTAACTTCGATATCCTCTTTGATTGCTTCTCCCACTTCGATATCGTCTTTGACTGCTTCTTCCATTTCGATATCGTCTTTGCTTTTTTCACTTCGTCATCTTCTTTGAATGCTTCTACCACCTCGGTATCCTCTTTGATTGCTTACTCAACTTCAATTTCCTCTTTGATTGTTTCTCCCTCTTCGATATCGTCTTTGACTGCTTCTTCCATTTCGATATCGTCTTTGATTGCTTTTTTCACTTCGTCATCTTCTTTGAATGCTTCTACCGCCTCGGTATCCTCTTTGATTGTTTCTGCCACTTCGATATCCTATTTGATTGCTTCTTCCACTTCAACATTCTCTTTGATAGTTTCTTCCACTTCGATATCCAATCAACAAATTTATGATTTTTCTTACAAAACTTTAATCGCTCGTATCTTCTAAACGGGAAGAGATAGCACTAGCAAACTTTGACGAAATATTAGTACAAATTTTTGATCATTATCATTTTGCAACATACATTTATATTATGCAACGTCAATCCTGATCATTTTGGAACGTCCAGATTTTTTTTATGCAACGTTCATCATGATCTTTTTTGCAACGTTCAATTTTTTTTTATACAACCATTATCATGATCATTTTGGAACATCCAATTTTTTTCTCTTTGATTGCTTGTTCCACTTCGATATCCTCTTTGATTGCTTCTTCCACATTGGTATCCTCTTTGATTGCTTCTTTAACTTTGATATCCTCTATGATTGCTTGTTCCGCTTCGATATCCTCTTTTATTCCTTCTTCATCTTCAATATACATTGGATTGCTTCTTCCACTTCGATATCGTCTTTGATTGCTTTTTTTACTTCGTCATCCTCTTAGAATGCTTCTACCACCTTGGTATCCTCTTTGATTGCTTTTTTTACTTCGTCATCCTCTTAGAATGCTTCTACCACCTTGGTATCCTCTTTGATTTCTTCCTCAACTTTAATTTCCTCTTTGATTGTTTCTGCTACTTCGATATCCTATTTGATTGCTTCTTTCACTTCAATATCCTCTTTGATTGCTTCTTCCACTTCGATATCATCTTTGATTGCTGCTTCCACTTGGAAATCCTCTTTGATTTGATTGCTTCTTCCATTTCGATATCGTCTTTGACTGCTTCTTACACATGGATATCCTCTTTGATGGCTTTTAACAGCTCGATATCCTCTTTAATTACTTCTTCGACTAAAAGAAAAACACGCGAGCTGCGAGCAGCTCGCGCACAACGCAACCTCTAGTTATATTATATAAAGCTCGATTACCACTGACTGACTGACTGACTCATTGACATGTTTGTTCTCCCAGATGCCACCTCGTAGGGTGAAAATGTTTGGTGGGATCGTATAGAGGGAGTTCCGATGAGTTGGGAATAAATCCTAAAGTACCCCTTTTGTCCCCCATTCGCTCCCATCCACCTCGTATCTCGGAAAGTATAGGTCTTACAGCGTTGGCGCAAAAACTAATGTTGCAGAGGACATTTTTTTATATCCGGTTCCATGAAAAAAAAATGGTCTTTCATACAAAAAAAAAATTGTCCCATACAAAATATTTCTGTATGAATACCGTAAACCGTAAATTTCGTTTGCCGTAATTTTCATACTGTTTTTGTAGGGAGCCCACGGCTTGTGTGTACTATAAAATTACTGTAAATTTGCTTGATTCTATATAATGGTGGTGGAGGGACATGAGATAACTTTCATAGTTTTTGCAAAGGTCATCATCATCATCTTGGAACATCCAATTTTTTTTTTTTTTTAGTATGCAACGTTCATCATGTTTATTTTGGAACATCCACATTTTTTTAATTATGCCTCATCCACAATGATCACTTTGAAACGTCATTTTTTTTTTCTTATTATGCAACATCCACTGTGATCATTTTGGTACATCATTTTTTTAATTATGCCTCATCCACAATGATCACTTTGGAACGTCAATTATTTTTTTTTTTATTATGCATCATCCACTGTGATCATTTTGTAACATCATTTTTTTTTCAATTATGCCTCATCCACAATGATCACTTTGAAACGTCATTTTTTTTTTTTTATTATGCAACATTCACTGTGATCATTTTGGTACATCATTTTTTTAATTATGCCTCATCCACAATGATCACTTTGGAACGTCAATTATTTTTTTTTTTTATTATGCATCATCCACTGTGATCATTTTGTAACATCATTTTTTTTTCAATTATGCCTCATCCACTATGATCACTTTGGAACGTCAATTTTTTTTTTATTATGCAACATCCACTGTGATATTTTGGTACATCAATTTTTTTAATTATGCCTCATCCACAATGATCACTTTGGAACGTCAATTATTATTTTTTTTATTATGCAACATCCACTGTGATCATTTTGGTACATCATTTTTTTAATTACGCCTCATCCACAATGATCACTTTGGAACGTCAATTATTTTTTATTATGCAACATCCACTGTGATCATTTTGGAACATCATTTTTTTTAATTATGCCTCATCCACAATGATCATTTTGGAACGTCAATTTCTTTTTTTTTATTATGCAACATCCACTGTGATAATTTTGGAACATCAATTTTTTTTAATTATGCCTCATCCGCAATGATCATTTTGGAACGTCAATTTTTTTTTAAATTATGCCTCATCCACAATGATCACTTTTGGAACGTCAATTTTTTTTTATTATGCAACATCCACTGTGATCATTTTGGAACATCAATTTTTTTTTATTTATGCCTCATCCACTATGATCATTTTGGAACGTCAATTTTTTTTTATTATGCGACATCCACTATTCGAATATTCTCTTTGATTGCTTGTTACACTTCGTCATCCTCTTTTATTGTTTCTATCGCCTCCACATCTTCTATTTTTGCATGTTCCACTTCGTTATCCTTTTAAAATGCTTCTTCTACTTCATATCCTCTTTAATTGCTTCAGTTACTTCATTATGCGCTCTACAAAATTGTGGTGTTTCATACAAAACTTCAATCGCTCATATCTTCTAAGCGGGAAGAGATAGCCCTAGCAAACTTGTACAAAATATTGGTATAAACTTTTGGTGGAACTGTTTTTTTATTGTCATCCTTGACATCCTTTTTGAATGCTTCTCTCACTTCGTCATCTTCTTTGAATGTTTTTTCCACTTCGACATCATCTTTGACTGCTTCTTTAACTTCGATATCCTCTTTGATTGCTTCTCCCACTTCGATATCGTCTTTGACTGCTTCTTCCATTTCGATATCGTCTTTGATTGCTTTTTCACTTCGTCATCTTCTTTGAATGCTTCTACCACCTTGGTATCCTCTTTGATTGCTTACTCAACTTCAATTTCCTCTTTGATTGTTTCTGCCACTTCGATATTCTATTTAATTGCTTCTTCCACTTCAACATTCTCTTTGATAGTTTCTTCCACTTCGATATCCAATCAACAAATTTATGATTTTTCTTACAAAACTTTAATCGCTCGTATCTTCTAAACGGGAAGAGATAGCACTAGCAAACTTTGACAAAATATTAGTACAAATTTTTGATCATTATCATTTTACAACATACATTTATATTATGCAACGTCAATCCTGATCATTTTGGAACGTCCAGATTTTTTTTATGCAACGTTCATCATGATCTTTTTTGCAACGTTAAATTATATTATATACAACTGCATTACCACTCACTGACTGACTCACTGACATGTTTGTTCTCCCAGATGCCCCCTCGTAGGGTCAAAATGTTTGGTGGGATCGTATAGAGGGAGTTCCGATGAGTTGGGAATAAATCCTAAAGTACCCCTTTTGTCCCCCATTCGCTCCCATCGACATCGTATCTCGGAAAGTATAGGTCTTACAGCGTTGGTGCAAAAACTAATGTTGCAGAGGACATTTTTTTATATCCGGTTCCATGAAAAAAAAATGGTCTTTCATACAAAAAAAAAATTGTCCCATACAAAATATTTCTGTATGAATACCGTAAACCGTATATTTCGTTTGCCGTAATTTTCATACTGTTTTTGTAGGGAGCCCACGGCTTGTGTGTACTATAAAATTACTGTAAATTTGCTTGATTCTATATAATGGTGGTGGAGGGACATGAGATAACTTTCATAGTTTTTGCAAAGGTCATCATCATCATTTTGGAACATCCAATTTTTTATTTTTTTTTTAGTATGCAACGTTCATCATGTTTATTTTGGAACATCCACATTTTTTTAATTATGCCTCATCCACAATGATCACTTTGAAACGTCATTTTTTTTTTTATTATGCAACATCCACTGTGATCATTTTGGTACATCATTTTTTTAATTATGCCTCATCCACAATGATCACTTTGGAACGTCAATTTTTTTTTTTTATTATGCATCATCCACTGTGATCATTTTGTAACATCATTTTTTTTTCAATTATGCCTCATCCACAATGATCACTTTGAAACGTCATTTTTTTTTTTATTATGCAACATCCACTGTGATCATTTTGGTACATCATTTTTTTAATTATGCCTCATCCACAATGATCACTTTGGAACGTCAATTATTTTTTTTTTTTATTATGCATCATCCACTGTGATCATTTTGTAACATCATTTTTTTTTCAATTATGCCTCATCCACTATGATCACTTTGGAACGTCAATTTTTTTTTTTTATTATGCAACATCCACTGTGATATTTTGGTACATCAATTTTTTTAATTATGCCTCATCCACAATGATCACTTTGGAACGTCAATTATTTTTTTTTTTTATTATGCAACATCCACTGTGATCATTTTGGTACATCATTTTTTTAATTACGCCTAATCCACAATGATCACTTTGGAACGTCAATTATTTTTTATTATGCAACATCCACTGTGATCATTTTGGAACATCATTTTTTTTAATTATGCCTCATCCACAATGATCATTTTGGAACGTCAATTTCTTTTTTTTTATTATGCAACATCCACTGTGATAATTTTGGAACATCAATTTTTTTTAATTATGCCTCATCCGCAATGATCATTTTGGAACGTCAATTTTTTTTTAAATTATGCCTCATCCACAATGATCACTTTTGGAACGTCAATTTTTTTTTTATTATGCAACATCCACTGTGATCATTTTGGAACATCAATTTTTTTTTATTTATGCCTCATCCACTATGATCATTTTGGAACGTCAATTTTTTTTTATTATGCGACATCCACTATTCGAATATTCTCTTTGATTGCTTGTTACACTTCGTCATCCTCTTTTATTGTTTCTTCCGCCTCCACATCTTCTATTTTTGCATGTTCCACTTCGTTATCCTTTTAAAATGCTTCTTCTACTTCATATCCTCTTTAATTGCTTCAGTTACTTCATTATGCGCTCTACAAAATTGTGGTGTTTCATACAAAACTTCAATCGCTCATATCTTCTAAGCGGGAAGAGATAGCCCTAGCAAACTTGTACAAAATATTGGTATAAACTTTTGGTGGAACTGTTTTTTTATTGTCATCCTTGACATCCTTTTTGAATGCTTCTCTCACTTCGTCATCTTCTTTGAATGTTTTTTCCACTTCGACATCATCTTTGACTGCTTCTTTAACTTCGATATCCTCTTTGATTGCTTCTCCCACTTCGATATCGTCTTTGACTGCTTCTTCCATTTCGATATCGTCTTTGATTGCTTTTTCACTTCGTCATCTTCTTTGAATGCTTCTACCACCTTGGTATCCTCTTTGATTGCTTACTCAACTTCAATTTCCTCTTTGATTGTTTTTGCTACTTCGATATCCTATTTGATTGCTTCTCCCACTTCAATATCCTCTTTGTTTACTCCTTCCACTTCGATATCATCTTCGATTTCCTTTTGATTGCTTCTTGCACTGCATTATTCTCTTTGATTGCGTCTTCATCTTCGATATCGTCTTTGATAGCATTTTCACTTCGATATCCTCTTTGATTGCTTCTCCCACTTCGATATCGTCTTTGACTGCTTCTTCCATTTCGATATCGTCTTTGATTGCTTTTTCACTTCGTCATCTTCTTAGAATGCTTCTACCACCTTGGTATCCTCTTTGATTGCTTACTCAACTTCAATTTCCGCTTTGATTGTTTCTGCCACTTCGATATCCTATTTGATTGCTTCTTCCACTTCAACATTCTCTTTGATAGTTTCTTCCACTTCGATATCCAATCAACAAATTTATGATTTTTCTTACAAAGCTTTAATCGCTCGTATCTTCTAAACGGGAAGAGATAGCACTAGCAAACTTTGACAAAATATTAGTACAAATTTTTGATCATTATCATTTTACAACATACATTTATATTATGCAACGTCAATCCTGATCATTTTGGAACGTCCAGATTTTTTTTATGCAACGTTCACCATGATCTTTTTTGCAACGTTAAATTTTTTTTATACAACTATTATCATGATCATTTTGGAACATCCAATTTTTTTCTCTTTGAGTGCTTGTTCCACTTCGATATCCTCTTTGATTGCTTCTTTCACATTGATATCCTATTTGATTGCTTCTTTAACTTTGATATCCTCTACGATTGCTTGTTCCACTTCGATATCCTCTTTTATTCCTTCTTCATCTTCAATATCCATTGGATTGCTTCTTCATCTTTGATATCCTCTTTGATGGCATTTTCACTTCGGTATCCTCTGTAAGGGCTCCTTCCTCTTTGATTTCCGTTTGATTGCTTCTTGCACTGCAATATTTTCTTTGATTGCGTCTTCATATTCGATATCGTTTTTGATTGCATTTTTACTTCGATATCCTGTGATGGCTTCTTCCACTTTGATATCCTCTTTGATTGCTTCTTCCACTTCGATATCCGCTTTGATTGCTTGTTCCATTTTGATATCGTCGTTGACTATTTCTTTCACTTCGATATCGTCTTTGATTGCTTTTTTCACTTCGTCATCCTCTTTGAATACTTCTACCAACTCGGTATCCTCTTTGATTCCTTAGTCAACTTCAATTTTCTCTTTGATTGTTTTTGCTACTTCGATATCCTATTTGATTGCTTCTCCCACTTCAATATCCTCTTTGTTTACTCCTTCCACTTCGATATCATCTTCGATTTCCTTTTGATTGCTTCTTGCACTGCATTATTCTCTTTGATTGCGTCTTCATCTTCGATATCGTCTTTGATAGCATTTTCACTTCGATATCCTCTGTGATGGCTTCTTCCACTTCGATACCCTCTTTGATTGCTTCTTCCACTTCGATATCCTCTTTGATTGTTTCTTCCGCCTCGACATCTTCTATTTTTGCATGTTCCACTTCGTTATCCCTTTAAAATGCTTCTTCTACTTTCATATCCTCTTTAATTGCTTCAGTTACTTCATTATGCTCTCTACAAAATTGTGGTCTTTCATACAAAACTTCAACCACTCGTATCTTCTAAACGGGAAGAGATAGCCCTAGCAAACTTGTACAAAATATTGGTATAAATTTTTGGTGCAACTGTTTTTTTATTGTCATCCTTGACATCCTTTTTGAATGCTTCTCTCGCTTCGTCATCTTCTTTGAATGTTTTTTCCACTTCGACATCATCTTTGACTGCTTCTTTATCTTCGATATCCTCTTTGATTGCTTCTCCCACTTCGATATCCTCTTTGACTGCTTCTTCCATTTCGATACCGTCTTTGATTGCTTTTTCACTTCGTCATCTTCTTTGAATGCTTCTACCACCTTGGTATCCTCTTTGATTGCTTACTCAACTTCAATTTCCGCTTTGATTGTTTCTGCCACTTCGATATCCTATTTGATTGCTTCTTCCACTTCAACATTCTCTTTGATAGTTTCTTCCACTTCGATATCCAATCAACAAATTTATGATTTTTCTTACAAAACTTTAATCGCTCGTATCTTCTAAACGGGAAGAGATAGCACTAGCAAACTTTGACAAAATATTAGTACAAATTTTTATCATTATCATTTTACAACATACATTTATATTATGCAACGTCAATCCTGATCATTTTGGAACGTCCAGATTTTTTTATGCAACGTTCATCATGATCTTTTTTGCAACGTTCAATTTTTTTTATACAACTATTATCATGATCATTTTCGAACATCCAATTTTTTTCTCTTTGATTGCTTGTTCCACTTCGATATCCTCTTTGATTGCTTCTTCCACATTGATATCCTATTTGATTGCTTCTTTAACTTTGATATCCTCTACGATTGCTTGTTCCACTTCGATATCCTCTTTTATTCCTTCTTCATCTTCAATATCCATTGGATTGCTTCTTCATCTTTGATATCCTCTTTGATGGCATTTTCACTTCGGTATCCTCTGTAAGGGCTCCTTCCTCTTTGATTTCCGTTTGATTGCTTCTTGCACTGCAATATTTTCTTTGATTGCGTCTTCATATTCGATATCGTTTTTGATTGCATTTTTACTTCGATATCCTGTGATGGCTTCTTCCACTTTGACATCCTCTTTGATTGCTTCTTCCACTTCGATATCCGCTTTGATTGCTTGTTCCATTTTGATATCGTCTTTGACTATTTCTTTCACTTCGATATCGTCTTTGATTGCTTTTTTCACTTCGTCATCCTCTTTGAATACTTCTACCAACTCGGTATCCTCTTTGATTCCTTAGTCAACTTCAATTTCCTCTTTGATTGTTTTTGCTACTTCGATATCCTATTTGATTGCTTCTCCCACTTCAATATCCTCTTTGTTTACTCCTTCCACTTCGATATCATCTTCGATTTCCTTTTGATTGCTTCTTGCACTGCATTATTCTCTTTGATTGTGTCTTCATCTTCGATATCGTCTTTGATAGCATTTTCACTTCGATATCCTCTGTGATGGCTTCTTCCACTTCGCTACCCTCTTTGATTGCTTTTTCCACTTCGATACCCTCTTTGATTGCTTCTTCCACTTCGATATCCTCTTTGATTGTTTCTTCCGCCTCGACATCTTCTATTTTTGTATGTTCCACTTCGTTATCCCTTTAAAATGCTTCTTCTACTTTCATATCCTCTTTAATTGCTTCAGTTACTTCATTATGCTCTCTACAAAATTGTGGTCTTTCATACAAAACTTCAATCGCTCGTATCTTCTAAACGGGAAGAGATAGCCCTAGCAAACTTGTACAAAATATTGGTATAAATTTTTGGTGGAACTGTTTTTTTATTGTCATCCTTGACATCCTTTTTGAATGCTTCTCTCACTTCGTCATCTTCTTTGAATGTTTTTTCCACTTCGACATCATCTTTGACTGCTTCTTTAACTTCGATATCCTCTTTGATTGCTTCTCCCACTTCGATATCGTCTTTGACTGCTTCTTCCATTTCGATATCGTCTTTGATTGCTTTTTCACTTCGTCATCTTCTTTGAATGCTTCTACCACCTTGGTATCCTCTTTGATTGCTTACTCAACTTCAATTTCCGCTTTGATTGTTTCTGCCACTTCGATATCCTATTTGATTGCTTCTTCCACTTCAACATTCTCTTTGATAGTTTCTTCCACTTCGATATCCAATCAACAAATTTATGATTTTTCTTACAAAACTTTAATCGCTCGTATCTTCTAAACGGGAAGAGATAGCACTAGCAAACTTTGACAAAATATTAGTACAAATTTTTGATCATTATCATTTTACAACATACATTTATATTATGCAACGTCAATCCTGATCATTTTGGAACGTCCAGATTTTTTTTATGCAACGTTCATCATGATCTTTTTTGCAACGTTAAATTTTTTTTATACAACTATTATCATGATCATTTTGGAACATCCAATTTTTTTCTCTTTGATTGCTTGTTCCACTTCGATATCCTCTTTGATTGCTTCTTCCACATTGGTATCCTCTTTGATTGCTTCTTAACTTTGATATCCTTTACGATTGCTTGTTCCGCTTCGATATCCTCTTTTATTCCTTCTTCATCTTCAATATCCATTGGATTGCTTCTTCCACTTCGATATCGTCTTTGATTGCTTTTTTTACTTCGTCATCCTCTTAGAATGCTTCTACCACCTTGGTATCCTCTTTGATTGCTTACTCAACTTTAATTTCCTCTTTGATTGTTTTTGCTACTTCGATATCCTATTTGATTGCTTCTTTCACTTCAGTATCCTCTTTGATTGCTTCTTCCACTTCGATATCGTTTTTGACTGTTTCTTCCACTTCAATATCGTCTTTGATTGCTTTTTTTACTTCGTCATCCTCTTAGAATGCTCTTACCACCTCGGTATCCTCTTTGATTGTTTACTCAACTTTAATTTCCTCATTGATTGTTTCTGCTGCTTCGATATCTTATTTGATTGCTTCTTTCACTTCAATATCCTCTTTAATTGCTGCTTCCACTTGGAAATCCTCTTTGATTTGATTGCTTCTTCCATTTCGATATCGTCTTTGACTGCTTCTTACACATGGATATCCTCTTTGATGGCTTTTAACAGCTCGATATCCTCTTTAATTACTTCTTCGACTAAAAGAAAAACACGCGAGCTGCGAGCAGCTCGCGCACAACGCAACCTCTAGTTTTTTTTATACAACTATTATCATGATCATTTTGGAACATCCAATTTTTTTCTCTTTGATTGCCTGTTCCACTTCGATATCCTCTTTGATTGCTTCTTCCACATTGATATCCTATTTGATTGCTTCTTTAACTTTGATATCCTCTACGATTGCTTGTTCCACTTCGATATCCTCTTTTATTCCTTCTTCATCTTCAATATCCATTGGATTGCTTCTTCATCTTTGATATCCTCTTTGATGGCATTTTCACTTCGGTATCCTCTGTAAGGGCTTCTTCCTCTTTGATTTCCGTTTGATTGCTTCTTGCACTGCAATATTTTCTTTGATTGCGTCTTCATATTCGATATCGTTTTTGATTGCATTTTTACTTCGATATCCTGTGATGGCTTCTTCCACTTTGATATCCTCTTTGATTGCTTCTTCCACTTCGATATCCGCTTTGATTGCTTGTTCCATTTTGATATCGTCGTTGACTATTTCTTTCACTTCGATATCGTCTTTGATTGCTTTTTTCACTTCGTCATCCTCTTTGAATACTTCTACCAACTCGGTATCCTCTTTGATTCCTTAGTCAACTTCAATTTTCTCTTTGATTGTTTTTGCTACTTCGATATCCTATTTGATTGCTTCTCCCACTTCAATATCCTCTTTGTTTACTCCTTCCACTTCGATATCATCTTCGATTTCCTTTTGATTGCTTCTTGCACTGCATTATTCTCTTTGATTGCGTCTTCATCTTCGATATCGTCTTTGATAGCATTTTCACTTCGATATCCTCTGTGATGGCTTCTTCCACTTCGATACCCTCTTTGATTGCTTCTTCCACTTCGATATCCTCTTTGATTGTTTCTTCCGCCTCGACATCTTCTATTTTTGCATGTTCCACTTCGTTATCCCTTTAAAATGCTTCTTCTACTTTCATATCCTCTTTAATTGCTTCAGTTACTTCATTATGCTCTCTACAAAATTGTGGTCTTTCATACAAAACTTCAACCGCTCGTATCTTCTAAACGGGAAGAGATAGCCCTAGCAAACTTGTACAAAATATTGGTATAAATTTTTGGTGCAACTGTTTTTTTATTGTCATCCTTGACATCCTTTTTGAATGCTTCTCTCACTTCGTCATCTTCTTTGAATGTTTTTTCCACTTCGACATCATCTTTGACTGCTTCTTTATCTTCGATATCCTCTTTGATTGCTTCTTACACATGGATATCCTCTTTGATGGCTTTTAACAGCTCGATATCCTCTTTAATTACTTCTTCGACTAAAAGAAAAACACGCGAGCTGCGAGCAGCTCGCGCACAACGCAACCTCTAGTCCATGTATATAAGTCATAAAGTGCACCGCAAGTTTAAAAAAATCAAGAAAAAAGCATACGTCTGTGCCAGTCTCACATAGTCTTCTTTAAATCCCTTTATTAATGTCTCCTCTTATTGTTCAGATTATAAACAGATTGTAAAGTGAGTCATCTGTTTTTCATTGGCTGTATCCAGTCTGTATACTGAAGGTTTCTTAGCGTGACGTAATTTCCTTTGGCTTAATATAATAAATTTTGTTATTTGCCACTTATCAGATGTATGTAACATAATCCCACATAGTTGATGTATTGCTTGTAAACTTTGTGGTTTTCGAATGCGAACCACAAGATGTAACCTAGAATGGGTTTACGAATTAGTGCTGATTTTCGCAATGCCGGGTAAGTATAATATATTATAATGCTGAACTGGTATCTCGTTGTTTTCAAATTTAATTAGTGAAAGTTCTCTCAGTCAGATATCTTCTTATCCTATTTTACTCGTGGGTAATGTTTTTAGGGTGTATGTATGCCTGTTCATTTTGCGCATCGTGTAGGCTAAAGAGCTTGACGGATTTTGACAAATGAGGTATCATTGTAATCGCCTTAATGAGTATGACAGAGGCTATTTGAAATTTCAAGAAACCCAAAATAAGATAAACATAAGGCTATAAAAAATAAAAAGATATATCAATATGACGTAATACCTTTTTCGAGTTCTGTACAAGTACTATCTTTAACCGTATATATTTTTACCGTGACAAAACTAATACACAATTTTGGTTTCAAAATGACAAATTGTTAATCAACTTATGCAATTGATTTTACCTGCCTACTTTTATTTTATCGTAAATAAAAATGCGTAGTCAAGTTGCATTTTCACATATTTTCTAGACATTTTTGAGTTCTACTTTCAGATTACGATCAGCAAGATTTATGAATGTCGGTAGATGGTACTTCAGTTCTTTGATGCCCTTGGATGTCCCTTGGATGAGTCAGATACAATATGAGCTATCTTTATGGCCGTTCCAAGTACGGAATATGTAATTGACATGTTCCTGGGCTTATTTGAGGTTTGGTCTAGTGTCTATATAAATAGTTTTTTTTTGTCAAACTTCATGTTGCAAATTTTGCTAATTTTGGGGCTTGCTGCGCAGTGTAAAATTTCCAGCATTTAGTTTGAATTTTTTTATTATGTTTATATCCTAACCGATTATCGGCCACTCTGGCCTCAGTGGCTGTATTTATCCTGGATAGGCATATCTAACTTTACATAAATGTTAAGTAGGCCTTTGATGCACTTTATCGTGGCTACAAAAGTGTGGACAGTGTTTGTGGTACATATATAAGTTAAACTTAGGAGTTCAACTTATATACATATTAAGTAGGTATTGTTGACGGAACGAGCGAAAAATGCAAAAATGCTTATTCTTAGTTCTTTGGCCCAAGGTGCAATTTGGACAACTTTAGACCGTTGTGTTCATCCATTTGAATTTACAAACTTGGCGCTCCTTATGTTAATTCTGGGAATGCTGTCAGTCTTAGTTGATTTTTTGCATTCCTTATTCAGGTTTTGGGTTTATCCCAAAATTTTTTTATTAAAAAATTGTTTTTAGAAAAATACGTTATGAAAGACGCAGACGCCGTATGTATAAACTTCATAAGATAGTTAGGTTTTGCAGGTTCGTTGATCCTTCTCTCATGGCTCTGGTTTTCTTCAAGCTACTGAGTTTGAGGAGTATAGTAGAACAAAAGAAAAATAATACTAGTGGTTCTGTTAGAACAGTAGACCTCGCGTCCCAAGTCCAAAAAGTAATTTGCACAACAAAATTAACGAAGAAAGTCCAATTTTAAATCGAATTTCTGGTGTTTGAATTTTCCAATAGGCTTATTATAAATACGGGATTTATCTCGTACCGTGTAACCGCTCCGAGACGTTATTCGGAGCGGATCACATTCACCCTGACGAAGGTTCACGAATTGGACCGAAACATTGTCGTTCGAAACACCGATAAGACGGTACGTGATAAATCCCGTAATTATAATAACGATTGAAATAAATCACGAAAGTTTTCTAAGTAAAATTCCAATAGGCTTATCTATGTAGACTTTTGAGCAAAATATTGGTATAACTTTTAGCGATTACTCGCGTTCCCTTGGTCCTAGGAGGTCTAATCTGGTGTCTACGGGTTTGTCTCGTGAAGGACAGCGAAGTCTAATTTATTTAAAAAAAAAATTCAAACATTGAAATCCGTCCACATATAACGTTACAGCAAACTTCCCGCCTTCCCCCCCCCCCCTCCACTCCCCGCTTTTGGAATTTTTATCGCAATAACATGTGTAGAATGAAGTCCTTAGTGTGTCTCTCAAATTTGATTGAAATCGATTAATAACGCTACAGCAAACTTCCCCCCTTTTCCACCTATTTTCCCCCAATCAAAAATCGCGATTGACTAAAAAATTTAAATCAATCAAGGAACTTGTTTGCCAATTTTTCAAAATCCAATCGGTTGAAAAATGTGACCTGTGAGCGAGAACAGACAGCTGGACAAAAGCATTTTTGTCATTTTTCGCTCGTTCGGCCAATAATATCTACTTAATATTTATATAAATTGAACTCCTAAGTTCAACTTATATGTATATGTACTAAATATATTATTTACTGATAATAATGATACGAGAAATGTATGGTTTTTGCGTTTGTGTTAAATCATACCGCTTTTATATGTTCATACATCTTGTTACAAAAAATGTGAGCTTGTAAGTAGGTGTAAGAACATTAATGGTTCCGCCTCCATTTTGACACTTGTTTTTGTAATGCACTTTGTGAGTATTCGGACAATGACACAAACTTTGGACAATGTACGAAAATATACTTTTTTATCTGATTTATAAGACAGGTTTAATAAAACTCAGTGTATATTACTAAAATACTTAATCATCATCTTAATCAGCTTTAGGAGGTCCACTGCTCATCATATGCATCCCCCATTGATTTCCAGAGCAACAGTGCGGGCTGCACTCAGTAGTTCGTCTATGACATCATTCCATTGTTTAAAATTACATTGAATATAATATGTCATTTTACACAGCAAGGACCTAAATGACTACAACAATTCATAAAGTTCTTATTAAAAACTACTCTCTAAGCAGTTCAGATGAGATCATTTTCTGGTAACTGTGTGATGAAATGAATAAATAAATAAATAAATATTGCTGGACATTTCACACAACGCTATCTAGCCCCAAACTAAGCAGAGCTTGTATTATGGGAACCAGATAACTGATAGAATACTTATATACATTTTTTTTTGTAAATACATACTTATAATATATAGAGAAACAACCAGACCCGGAACAAATATCTGTAGATCATGCAAACATTTGTTCCGCGGCGGGGATCGAACCCGCTACCTCCTGCATCTCAGCCGGCTATTCGCCCACTGCACCACGGAGGAAGTGAAATGAAATGATCCAACCAAAGTTCTTTACATGTTATTCAGAGCAGGCGGTGTGACTTGGTACGTACATGTATTGAAGGAGGTGTAATACAATGGCGTGTACTGGCGGCATTGCCATTGTCATCGATCTTGCTCTGATCTCGATTATGCATATGATAATGCAGAGTATGGATCATTTTTAGATAGAATGGGACGCGTTTCTGTTCATCCAACATTCACATGGTCTCGTGTCTGCCATAGCTAAAGTGGTCTCTGCCGCTCTTGTTTAGATAATAGTAGATGAATCATCACCATTATTATCATTATCAACACCATCATCATCATTATCATTAGCAACGTCAGTAGATGGAATAGAATAGAATATAGGCAAAAATAAATAAGTAGAACTTGGCTGTTTGCATGGTTCGTCTACTAAGAAAGAGGTGTTCATCTTGTTGCATTTTTCCTGTCATCATCATAATATCACCCATAGGATGTCCTCTGATGAACCTCCCTCATAGATTTCCAGAGCGACCGATTTAGCGCAGCCTGCACCCGACGGCTCCCAATTGCCTCATTTTCCCATGGCCGGTTGCCCCTATTTTTCCTGTAATTCCTGTTATCTTTTGGAATCACGAAGATCCTTGTACAATGTTTGAGTAAACTTTAGGAATGTTTATGGTATAATTTGTGCAATATGCATTTTCTTCACGTAACTCGAGCGTTTGAATGAGTAGCAAAAAACAGATCAAAGGACTCGTCAAGAAGCCGTGTGTTTAAGTTTAGTAGTCATGAGTTTTTTTATTATTTTATTCATAAAAGTACTCAATACGTGTGTGCTCTAGAAGATAGATAGATAGGTGTGATAGAGAAAAAGGTAAGTCTGTGTTAAATGACTATACAACACAGAAACAATACAATAAGGTAAAAGATACAATAAAACGGCAATACAATGGACGTCAAAATCAAAGAAACTGGGCTTGCGTTTTCCGTAACTGGGGAGATTAATTTCTACTTTAATATTAATTACTGGGTGAGGGTATCAACCTGAGCGTGTTCAAGTTCCGACGCCCTCCATGGCGCAGTGGGTGAATAGCCGGCTGAGGCGCACGAGGTAGTGGGTTCGATTCCCGCCACGGAACAAATGTTTGCATGATCTACAGATATTTGATCCGGGTCTGAATGTTTTTCAATATATAATATTTTAAGTATGAATTTACAAAAAAAAGTATATAAGTATTCTACCTGATAGCTAGTTCCCATAGTACAAGCTCTGCTTAGTTTGGGGCTAAATAGCGCTGTGTGAAATGTCCAGCAATATTTATTTATTATTTATTTAACTAATTGCCGTGTACGACATAAAATACGACCTATATACGACGGTAAAAAAAAAATTGTTTTTAGATTAATTTTAGCATTCACCCCTCCTTCTCCATATAAACTTTAACTATGCCAAATCTCCCATTCCTCCGTGCGCGCAATAAGTTTAAAAAGGGTTACAAAGTTTTCGCTTCACGTATTAATTATATGATAATTGCCACATAAAAGAATGCAAACAAATATTATACGGATAACGTTACTAAGTAGGTATTTTTGTAAAAAAATATTTGTAGATTTGTACTATTTTGAACCCTCATAATCATCAACCTATAACAGTCCACTGCTGGACGGTCCATTGTCATTGAGCCTGATCCTCAGCTTTTCTCATGCAATCCTTGCCAGCCACAGCACGCAAATCGTCACTCCATCTAGCCGGAGGACGTTCTACGACTCACTTGCCTAGACGTGGTCTCCACTCCAGAACACTGTTACCCCAACGGCTATCGGTTCTGCGGAAGATATGACCAGCTCACTGCCACTTCAGCTTGCTGACCCTCTGAGCTATGTCGATCACCTTGGTTCTCTGTCGGATAACCTCGTTTCGGAATCTATCCTTCAGAGAAATTCCGAGCATAGCCCTTTACATACCCTTTTTGAACCCTACGTAGGTTAGATTATCTTGTAAAACCGTCTGTTTATCTCAGATAACATAAAATCTATTCTATATATTTATCAGCTCTACAACATGACATTGTTATTTCTCGTCCATATTCGCATGACGTTGAATATTGGATAGCTATCATGAACACAATATTCCTACTCATACACTCATACAAGTGCTTCAAGTTTATTTATTCAGCTCCTGTCAAATGTAGATTGGATTCTTATCGCGAAATGGATTCTGAATGTTTTGTCTGTATAACTTATTTTAGTATTCCAGAGCAAAATGGTAAAAACGGACACCTTATTGTCCGATTTTGTGCGTACGTCCGTCTGTCACAGCTGATTCTCTCGGCAACTACTGAAACTATTGACTGGAAATTTAGAACAGTTCCAATAACACTTGCCCACAATGCAAGTAAAAATATATAAATATTTTTATTTTGATAGCCTATAGAGCCTAAATGGTGCTCAAAATTTTAAAATAGGGTTACTAGGTCAAGTGAAAAATCTTAAATTAATATGATTGATAGATATGTCTATCGAGAACAGTTTTGTAGATATCTGTCTTAAAAGTTTTTTGGTTTACCAGTTTTTGATGTTGGTAACTTGATGCCACTGCCATCACTAACATCATTAACATAAATAAACCTATCTGGGTTTGGAGCCCTCGGTGTGCGAGTCCTACTCGTACTTGATCGGTCTTGTTTTAAATAAAGCTAACCGCTAATAAAGCAATACGTCAAACAGATAATATACCTATATAACAACGTCATGTTATGTGAATTTTTTTAACGTAAGTATATCTTATTATCTTCTCTTTGCCCCAACTGCACCTGAGTTGCAAAGCATGCTCCAAGAACTGAGCATTGCAAGCCTGGATCTTGGATTAACGATGAATCGGTTAAAGACAAATTATTACGAACTACACCAAACGCAAGATCGAGGTTGACGGGCAAGCTATACACTACGTCAATGAGTATATCTATTTGTGCCAGTTAGTTAGATGCCTTCCAGACAGATTTGAGGGATTTGGCACGCGAGCGAAAGTCCTGGAAGACAATGGGGGAGACCTTTGCCCAGCAGTGGGATGAAATAGGTTGAAAAAAAAATCTTGTTATGTATGATCAATTTCATTACAAAGTATATAAAACGTCGTCTAACATAATAATAATAAGCACTTGGCACTGCCAGTGCGCCGGTGCATAGTGCTCGAAATTCAACAGTAACTTATATTTTTTTAAGCTTATATTTAGCATTCGCCTCTCCTTCTCCATACAAACTTTATGCCGAATCACTTGTTCAAAATCAAAATCTTTTTATTCATTAAAATCACAAGGATCACTTTGAAACGTCAATTTTACTGCCTGCTCCTATGCGACGAAGCCAGGAAAGAAAGACAAGAAACAAGTTTGGTTGTTCTTTTTAATGATGTAAAACTTTTCGCACTCCTCTGTGCGAGTAATAAGATTAAAAAGGGCTACTAAGTTTTATCTTCACGAATTTATGTAAAGATTTTGTGTAAAAAACACATTAATTTTAACTGTTCCGGCGACACCATTAACTTTGAGTTATATGACCACAAACGAATAATGTGGCTCAAAAAACCAAAATACCGCTGCCAGTTGTAAGACAAAAAACATTTTTTGTCTTATATGCATATGCATAAATGAGAAAAAATGTGAGTCATACGTTGAAAATAGAGTCACACGGCCCATAAATAATTTCAATCACCTGAGATTTTTTGAAGTAGATCCATATTTTGAGCTGAAGCATTTTTGTCAGAGTAACAACTTATTCCTCAGTGTCTAGAGAGACAAAAGTACACACTTTTGTCTTGTTACCAGTGATGGCGTATGGCACAGAAACGTGGTCTCTTACTATGGACCTCATAAGAAGGCTCAAGGTCACTCAGCGTGCTATGGAGAGGGCTATGCTTGGTGTTTCTCTACGAGATCGAATCAGAAATGAGGAAATTCGTAGACAGACACACACGTCACAGACAAACCCAAGAGGATTAGTAAGCTGAAGTGGTAGTGGGCGAGGTTCATAGCTCGAAGAACTGACGGCCGTTGGGGCAGAAAAGTTTATAGTAAAGGCCACGCACGCAACGTATAGTGTTCCCCCACTAGATGGAACAAAGGCTACTGGGAGCCGTTGCAGGCCGCACAAGATCGGTAGCTCTGGAAATCTATGGGGGGGGGGGGCATATGATCAGCAGTGGATGTCCCGTGGCTGATATTATGATGATGATGAACCCCCTGAAGTTAAAACAAAAAAACATCAAGCAATGTTAGAGGCATTCGGGAGGCCTAATTACTCCAACACGATCGGTCACTGGCTCGTACAAACGTTCTTAACACACGTAAGCAAAACATACGTATTAGGAAATGAAATGACCATGCCACCTGAGGGTACCCAAATTCCACAAAAGTGGAATTCCCGAATTTCAACTTTATTTAAATAATTATTTTTAAAATCCACCTTTTACCTTGTCGTATAAAGTAGAGGCGAGCCAAAAACCGGTTGAATTTTGGGAAAAGGTTAGTGTAAAATGGGATTATCAAAAACTTGTAAATTTGCAAAATACCATCCTTTTCAGCGCAAAAGAGCGCAAGTGTTCATTATTATCATAATATAAGAGACTTACTCAACACTTTTTTATATACATATATATTTTTTATTTATTAAAAATAAGAATACACATAGCAAAAGTGCGAAGTTGAGACAGTACTAATGAAATACTGTAGCTTCACCTTAAAAGGTAAATAAAAAATAATGCTGGACATTTTCACGCAGCATCATCTAGTTCTAAGCTTGTGTTATGGGAAATGAAATACTACTTATAATTTATTTTTTGTAAATTCATACGTATTATACATATGAACATAGAAAACAGCAAGACCCGAGATAAATATTTACAGACAAACATTTATCCCGCGGCGGGAATCGGGCCCGCAATCTTCCGCGTCTCAGGTGGACTTTCGCCCACTGCGCCACAGAGGGCGTCTTGGTGTTTTTTTTGTTGGTACACCAAACTTTCGAAGCTTTTGAGGTAAGAGAGAGATTATATTAGAGGTGGGTAAAGCTACGGATGCGCTATAATATTATAGCTGAAGTTTCTAAACCAAAACATGCGATGAAACAGAATAGCACTTGCCATACATTTTTTATAGGCACCATCACTGGCAAAGACTGAATCGAAGCATTCAATATAGCCAGTGGTGTTACGCACTTACTGTGAAAAAATAATAACACGCACTTCAAAGGAACTCGCTAAAATATCAATATTTCGATTCCAATTAGAGTACGGCTATCGAAATCAAATCCCTCTTTTCACGCGGGATTTCATCAGCTTTACTAGTAATGACCATTAAGTTTCATACTCGCATTGATACATGAAATACCTTTCGATGATTAATTCGCCGTCATTGGAACCGTAATAACCTTTTATTACTATGCATAATTGATGACGGTCGACTTATTATCTGAATTAACGGAATTAATGGTGTCGATATTGTCATGGGATTCCATACTTTACGACTGCAATTTGTGCTAAAAGCATTGAAAGTGTGGGACACTCTTTACTTAGGTGATTGTATTGAAGACACAAAGTAAACAAGACCGGCCAAGTGCGAGTGGGAATTGAGGGCATAGTGTTCCGTTCCTACATATATTTTTATCAATAATGTCAGATTTTGCGCTTTGCAAACTTCGGAGAGGAAGTGGTGATGAGGGTATTTTATTCGTCATTTTTAATCATAACTCAAAAACAAGCGTATAACAAAAATAAAAACTGTTTTGAATGTACAAACTGAGCTATTGTTTGTTACCCTATTTTAATTTACAAGTTTTACAACGCTACTTTAAAATGTTGTGGCTAAAGGGGCCAGTATGGCCGCTATGGCCATTAAAAAAAAATATACTTAGAATATAGTTGGGTAAGTATAATATAATTGTTCTAAATTTAAAGACGATAGCTTCAGTCGTTGCTGATGTAATCAGCTGTATCAGACGGACGGAAAAAGTCGCACTCTGGGTTCCGTAGCATTTTGTTCCGGAACCCTAAAATCATCGTTTCTATTTTTAATTGAATTTGGAATATGAAAGTAGACATATGTCTGTGTATTAACATAGAAGAAAATAAGTAATAGAAACAAAGTAATTTTGAAAACTTTTCTGGAATGAATTAATGAAAATTCTGTATAACAAACTAGATACTTAAACAAAATGAAAATCAAATAGGCGGTCGTATCACTAAAGGAAGCGATCTCATTCTGACAACCTTTCCATGGAAGAGTGTAAGAGGAGAGTATTATGTAAATGGAAGATTTCTCAAGCCAATAAATAATTCTACAACCATTAGGCATTAATGAATGCATTGAACATTAAATCCTAGTTTGGAGTATACAGGTCTATGTGTTCAGCCCCCTATTGTTTTGGGATGATAAATGAGAGGCTTACCTGTCCGGATTAGACCCCCTCGATCGTCACCCTTCTGTGTTGTCGTTTGTACCTTTTTATTTGTATTTGAGTATATCATTGATCGAGCGAAGCGAGATCTCCAAATCAACTTGAGCAAATCGGCGTTGTATGTATGTATGTATATTATGTTTCTTTGTCCGAGGATAAATTTTGAACCGTTGATCCGATTATCGTGAAATTTGATACATAGGTAGGTAGCGTCGGCACAATCCTGGGGTGACTAAATGAGATAGCAATGTGGAGGGTTATTAAGAAATTGGGGTTCAAGAGGGGCAAAAAAAAAATCAAAATGAGACTATTAGGTCAAATGGGATGTCTAATGAAAGGTCTCCAACAGTAATTATCGACCTCATTTTTATGTTTAGTTTAATTCTTCTAGTTTTTGAGTTATCATGTACTATAATAAAAACTGGACTTCGACGAAATTCACAGGGTACACCAGTTACCCCACAGAGATGAAATTTGGTAGCTTTAATGACACAAATGTAGGGAAAAAGTCTGAAATCCAGAAAAACTGCAATTTCTACCCCTAAAAAGAAAAACCAATTTACATGTAACCGTTACCTCTAAGGACGTAAGCGATCTATTGCACACTGAATATGACATATATTTCAAGCAATAAATACATTTGATTTGATTTGATTCGAGATGTTTTAGCGTACGAGCTAACGAAAACGAGTGGGGACGATAATGAGTCGAGGATGCTATTGATCGCTTACACCCGAGTACAAAAGTCTTTAAGTATAAAAAATTGTTGCTAAAAAGAAAATCTGTGTTCCCGATATCTATAGTTTTTTTTTCACTACTAAACTACGAATAACTTCATTTACTTTTACGAACAATAAAGATTTCTCATGGAGGTTGTAATACATTAAAGCATATTATGAATGTGTCCACCCACTTTCATTTTTAAACAGAAATAAGGAATTGTCATGGAGGTTGCATTTAATTTCAGCTTTTATCAATGTAAATTCTATATTTTAAATAGAAATAAGGATTTGTCATGCAGGTTTCATTTCATTTTAGTATATTATGTATGAATGCAAAGAGCCTTATTCTATTTTCAAATTTACTTACGGCCCTAGGGGCGTAAATCGCATTTACGCATCAGGTTTTAAGCTAACAATGACCAACTTTCAGAGCACGAATGATGAAAAAATAACAAATTAAAATTTTGAATATTTTTGTTTGGTTTGCTATAGGTACGTAATCTCGAACTTATAGAATAAAGACGACTACCCATGGCACGGTAGTGAGGACAAGAGACAAACGTTAATTTAGTTACCTACATTTTAGATATCGTATTATAGAAAAAATATTAGCGAGTTAAAACGACATCCAACAAGACCACCCGTTGTTTTCCAAAAAGCAATTTAATAAAAAAGTGAACAATTACATACAAACAGACGTATTCTTTTAAGGGATTAAAATATAAGCTACTCTATAGGTGAGTATTGTATAGTAACTGTGTAGGCGTAATAATGCCTTTGTTTAGTGTTGTAAGGTGATCAAGCGATCAATCATCCGAGTCGATCAACATGTGTGCTTGTTAAATCATGTTTGATTGTATTTGTATCGCTTCTGAAAGTGTTGTTTCATTGTTATTTGACAGGTTTCTGCTTTTTGAGCGGCTATATTTATCATTTTTGTTTTGAAATTATAATTTTAATAGCTCGACTTTGTAGTAGATGATAAGCGATGATTTGGTCTAAGATGGAGCACGAAGACACCTGTTCAGAAGCCCGGATTGTAGTTTTCAGGAAAAATTGACGACGGTAAAGTATTCCATACCTTCATCATCATCATATCTGCCAAAAGACGTCCACTACTGAACATAGGCCTCCCTCATAGATTGCCAGAACGACCGATCATATGGGGCCTGCACCCAACGGCTCCCAGCCACCTATATCAGGTCGTCTTTCCATCTAGTGGAGGGCCGTTCTACGCTGCGCTTTCCAGTGCGTGGTCTCCACTCGAGAAGCTTTCTGCCTCAACGACTGTCAGTTCTTCGAGCTATGTGCCCCGCCCACGGTCACTTCAGCTTGCTAATCCTTTGTGCTCTGTCGGTGATTTTGCACCTGGGACAGGATTTCGGAGGGAGTAAAATTGCCCAGTAGCTGTACCATCATGTCAGCTCAATTAGTTGCTGGTATTGTATTCTATTGTTTTTTTGTATTTATATATGTGTTATGTATATATGGTATTATATAGCTACATAGGGTAAATAATTATGTCTTGCTCTGATGGAGTGTTAAAATCTAAAGATAAAATAAATATAAATTGGCTTCTTGTATGATTATAAGTTATTATCTACTTATAACTTTTATAAGTGTGCCATGTTAAAACATTTTAGCTGTAACGTATTTATATTTAGTCGAGATTCCTAAGTGCCTATTTGTACTTACATAACAGAGTCTTAAGCTTTTTATTGATTGAAATTGTCTACCACTTAATGTCCACGTCTTAACAATTACGTCTCACTTAAGGCACGTCTCGCCCAGTTTTTGCCTTACATGAGTTATGACGTTGACGCCAGCTATCTTTGCGATAAATCACAAGCTGAGCTTGTGCCTCGAGGCACAGTATATACTTAAAAAGCAGTAGAATAATTGCAAAAGCTCGCTAGTTGTATTCATCAAACCATTGCATAACTCCAGCCGTGAGTATCTAATACTAGGAGAGACAAAGTCTCAGTAATCTAGAATATTACAAATAAGGTTAGACATTTTATTATGTGACAAGTTTTAAGCATTTCACCGCTAATTTGAGTACATACCTCGTATAAAACTTTAAGAAACCACCCGATTATAAAGACACCTCTCCAAAGAAGAAGGCTCTGTGTGTTTTGCTGTTTTTGGACTTCTTGTCGCGGATAGAGAAGATAACAGTTGCTTTTTTTATGTTAATAACGCGGGGACATTACCTATTTTACTGCTACAAAAGCTATTTACTGTGGCCCAAGTCTCAGGCAATTTTGAGCTCCGAACATTATCAGTAACGACCTTATAGGAAGGAAAACTTATGTTGCGAAGAGTTGAGAAGCCGTATGGAAAATTGCTAGAACGTCAAAAGTCTGGAGCGCAGTGATATAAGTTTCAAAGCAATTTTGAACACAAGTTTGTTACCTTTCGTTCTAGGTAAGATAAGCTATAGGGAATATTTTAAGAAGGAAGTATTGAATGAAAATGTTTTTGTAATCTATAGAATTTCTATGGGGGCGGCCTATGTTCGGCAGTAGACGTCCTATGTGGCTGATATGATGATGGTAAATTAAATAATAAATAAACTATTATCGAAATATACCCGAGCTTTATAACAAACGAGACGTTATTGTTTTGAACATTAATGCTCTTAAATCGCGAGTCTTACGAAAAATGTAAAAATCCTGGCCACTACGTTTTTGCTTCTGTACCTAAACATACAACCGTCTGTGATAAAAAGAGTAATTTCAAAGTTACACAACCTTAATCCGCCCTTTCCAACCCTAGTGTATAGTCCAATATTCCATGCTCAATGTTGTTATCGAACAATCTGCTAGACCCTTCAAGTCTGTTACAAGACGGATGGCAAATTAAACACCTTTGGATGAACGTGATTGAGTATGAAAAAGTGGCGTTGCAAGATTAGATGTCGATCGTTCGAACTTGGACGTATCCATCAAGGTGCTATTGGGATTCGAATAAAATTGACGTATGAGGAACTAATGTAGATTGTAGACGATTGGACAAGCAAGTACAGTAATTGGTATTATTTTTTCAAGAAGAAACTGAAGAGTTTGCATAAGATTTTTTTTTTGTATTATTTTGTCATTCACCGAAGTCGATGAGAGAATCTTAATGAGAAAAAGATAGACAATGTTAAACCAAATAAATGTGGTATAATGGGTGGTCTAGCTTAGAGCGATCTCTGTCTAGCAATCTTTGAATTTACTGGATTAAAAAAAATAAAAAAAAACATATGAATATATCTCTAATTAACTAGTTAACATTCACGTAACATCTGAGGCGTATTTTTATTTTTCGTCTGGTTCGCTTCGAATCCTGCCAATGAATAGCTTTCCACGTGCATGAAATTATTTCCCCGGTAGCATTGAAAGCCTCGGCCCCGCGAAAAGGGCAAATTAAATCATATACCGGGAGTCTCAATTATTCGAAATGCGCCGTGCACGCCACAGGCAGTTACAAAAAGAATCGTGGCGCTGGTCCTTTGAAAGGCCCATCGGGGTGCTCTCAAAGCTGTCACCCCCAGAAGCGCACTTCACTAAGAGCGTAAATATCCACCGAATCTCCTGATGTTAACACATAGACGGCGGAGTACCCGCGTTCTACCGAACGCAAACAATCGACGCGGCAATGTACGAAACACGTTTCATCTCATCGTAGCGGGATTGTAGAGGCGCCATGGCGGCTAGTGAGACGCGCATGCGCAAGAAATCCCACCCCATTGGTCTAGGATGACGTCATCGGGGTGAACCCGGTCTGAGTGACACTAACAGTCACCCCTGAGCGGTCGGAGGGATACCTCGCATTCATCCTGATTGTTCAGCATCCTTGCACAAAAACAAACGTTTATAGACGGTGGCATAGACAGTGATTACTAACTGTGATTAGTGAACGAACAGTGGTGAGTTCCGGTCAGTAGCCGCGAGGGCAGCGAAGATACATAACAGGTATTTTCTTGTTTACAGTTTCAGCGGGTGTCAGTGATCTCAATGATGTCTCATGCATGATACTGCTCATTTTTTTATTTATTCATATTGCATTTGTCATTTCTATTACATATTTTGAATTTTTGTCTGAGTAAAAGGTAGGAAAAGGTAGATTTTAGTTTTATTTACTATATTTTCCAGATACATGACTTTTTTAATTGATTGAAGGTCTTATGAAGGTATGTTGGTCTGGAAACATCTTGACAACTCTACGGTATTACCACGTACCTACTCCAGTATAGCCGTCACAACAGCTGTTGCAACGAAATTGTTTATAACGCTTCCTGTTTCACGTAAATCTTCACATTAGACAACAATTTACCAACAGATAACCTTTTTATTACGACAAGTAACTCATATTTCTCTTGCGTCTTATTTCTTAGCTGATTAATCTATGTAGAGTTACATCATAGTAAATGTACGTTAACTCAAGTTACACCGTCGTCGCTTACAATTTGTATCAGCATTGGTATCACGTTTATATTGAGTACCACGTAACCCAATACTTTACATAAATTAATGCAACCCGCGGCACCGAATCCATCTCTGATCTAACCAACCATTGCGGGCTTTCATCTCACATTTGAATATTTAGAAGAACAAAACGTGCGATAGGTACTGTGGCAAGCGAAATTGGTTTTAAGACCGACCGTTTTTGCTAGAAAGGGTCCTGAATAGTCCCGAGATAATGCCTTTTAAGTTAATTCGTTAAGTCTATACGATGGGTTTTACTTCAAACGTAAAGCTACGTCTTTTTGGTTCCTTTTGTAGGCTGTTAAAAGGTTTTGTTGTAGGGTTTTCTGTAATCTGGCGTTACAGTTTATTTTGCTAAGAGTTTTTCTCCAAGGTGAACCAAGTCTTTGAAATTGACGTCTGTACGGATCCGAAAAGTGTAAAGAAGGCCAGAAGCGAGAGTTTCGGCGGAGTTTTGTAAATTATATTTCAGAAATACTTGAATAAACTCACATCGATTTTGATACCTCATCTCTCTGAAAACATAAGTCTCATATTAAATGTTTGAAGGTTCCTGCTTGAAAGCTTTGTCCCAACCCTGACCCATTAAATAGTTTCATCTGTTTAGGTATTGCGAAGTTGGCACTGTGTAGTGTTTACGAAGCTCTAGGAACATGTTTCAGTATTGAAAGGTAAGTTATTACTTTCAATAGTTGGCTGAAATGCAATGCAGATGTGGATACAGAAGTTTCGAAAGCTCTTGAAGTTTTCTTTCAAGATGTCGGTATAGTATTACTTGTAAGAACGCATATGTTTCATCAATAGTAAAAGGTATCCAGATAAATTGCGGATGTTTTAAACAATAGATTTTAACTAAACCAAATTGTTTATAGGAAAACTTCAAACTAAGGTATGGCTTAGGCGCTGAGATCCACAACATAAATAATAATAATTTATACACTAAAACAAAACGATAGACTTAACATACAAAGTTTATTTAAGACTCATACACACACATTAATATTGATAAAAAAATGGGTTTCAGCATTAGGGTTAATAAGGCAATACCCAGCATCTTTGTATAGGCTTGTCAAATCTGCCAGCCAGAGCCCCAAGTAACTTGCTGGTGAAAGCGTGAAAGTCATTCACGTGGGTTTTGGCAAACAGCAGAATCAGTGGAAAATCTAGGTAGCCCCAACATTACTCTGAATATATTATTTTAAAGGACTCGTTCGACGCCAAGGGAATTTTTAGCACTTAATGCTACGCCAAGCACAACTAATTCCATTTTTAGAGTTCTGTACCCAAAGGGTAAAACGGGACCCTATCACTAAGACTCCGCTGTCTGTCTGTCTGTCTGTCACCAGGCTGTCACCAGGCGCTCGAGATGCAAATTTCTTTTCCTCGATCTTTACACCTGCTCACCTACACACCATCTGTTGACTACCCATTTAATCTACTCTAAGCATGAGCGAAGTTTTTGACACGTTTTACGAGTTCCAAGTTAGTAGACTTTCTTGAAGCAAACGTGTGAAAATATAAACTTGAATTATCTTGTGGCACGTTTTCAGGTTTACGATACGAAGTCGCTGGTCGTATCTGTTCACGGATCTGGTTAACGGCCCCAACATTATGATACCGCTTCAGCAGAATAGTAAAATGTTTTTTTTTTACAAAAAATGTTATAGTCTTTTCGAATCATAACAGATTAAGGCGTCTAACTAAAAAAAATTTATTAGGAACATAACCAAAAGCTTTTATCAGTGTTAGATATAAAAAACTTTACAGGACACCATAAAAGAAATAACAATTAAAATTAGCACAAATTATATAAATATATATCAATGAATCAATTATTTCAATTAATAATTTATTTTGAACATAATACACACAGGATAGCTTTATACATATGTGAAACACTGAAAAGTGCAGTAGTAAAAACTGTGTCGCACTTTCCAGAGCCCGATCTTATGACTAAAGGAGACATTGCCATTCCAGAGGATCTAGGTACAAAGATTTTGATGCAAAATTAGTTGTAACAAACAGACAAAAAATAAACAAGGAAAATTATATATAAAATTTGCAGTCTTCTAGCTAAGTAGCGATCTCTACCAGGCAACCTTTGGTTGTTCGTGTGATTTTTACCTAAGATATCAACGGTCTAAACACTTACTTAGATATTGATATCTTCTCGTAGAGCCTCTATTTCAAATTTCAAAATAAATATAAAGTTCCTTTCCGCATTAAAGGCAATTCGGGAATGGTGGTCGCATGTGCGCCGAATGCCAATAATTGGAGCTAATCACCGTACAAAGCCGGCGAAGCCACGCAATCTATCGGGATCCTACACATGTACACATGTACCAATACTTTTATACCCCTGCTATTACCTATATACGTGTAACGGAGCATGTACAGCTCAATGGAAATCAAAGTCATCGCTCAATTATATTTAAAGCCCATCAAATGATAAAAAAGTTATCAATTTGAATGATAACTTTTGGCAGTTCCGAAAATGTATATCGGTAGATTCTGAGGCAGTTTTAATTGTGGGTAATATTTTGGATTGAGTTCCGAACTCCATCTGTCTTTAGGAAATATAAGTTGGTTTTTATCTGGGGCTTATGTGTTTATTTATGTGTTCCATACCGCTATGTGAAGATTTTTGTAATCTCTTTTAATATAAAATTTCACACTATAATTTCTGACGTTCTAAAGTAGCCAGGATTATCTTCTGATTACGCTATAATTTTTCCGAGTTGGAAAGGGATTTACCGAATCGATAGAGCGATCAAAGAATTTAATCCGTCGATTAGCCAACGGACCGCCCGAGTCGGTAATCGGGCCTAATTTGATTGGCACTACCATCTGGCAACGACGTGAAAAGTCTTTCACAAGCCAGTCTATCAGGATTTACCGGCCATCAAAGGAATTGTATTGATTGGCCTGTTTGTGTTTAGTTTTCGGGCGTAGTTTCAGAGTTTATGACATTTATTTCTCTTCTCTTAAGAGATAAAAAGCATTGGCGTGGTCCCCCACTAATTTCACATTAGTTGGAAAGTGAGCCTCTGGCGAAATAGGTAGGTGTCGCATCGTCGTAGTAGAAGAAGGTTGCGGGTTCAAATCCCGTCTTGTTCGTTAATTTTTGGGATGATGTTAAAAATCTTAGAATGTTCCCGTAAGTGTCAATACATGTGAAAGTTTGGATGTTTGTTTGTTTGTTACTCAATCACGTCGTAATGTCTGGATCGATTTCGATGAAATTTAATATATAGATATATTAAGACCTGGATTAAAACATAGGCTCCTTTTTATTGACAAACCACGCGTACGATGCTGCAGGCGGAAGCTAGTAACACTATTATATAAAATTAATTAAAGCATTTGTTTTTTTGGGTGACTATTACATAAACCAGAATGATATACATCATACCTCATGTTTCACATGTGATTTCTGTTCGTTATTTATTACTCGTAAATCTCTATTCGTATGCAAATCTTTCAACTAATATTAATATCTATTATAGTCATTGAAATGGATAATCCAATGAACATTGAATCAATCTATGTAAACCCATTATTTTTGTCATTATAAATAATATTTTATATCTGCTATCCTTTAACTTAAAAATCGATTTATTACATTGTCAAAACATAATTTTAATAGACACTGACGATTTATGATAATTCTAACTATTTGTCTGTGTCACTTCATTAATACCAAAATAATAACATGGGAAATTGTGCTACATTTATCTAATTAATTACTATACCATTGGGTTAACGGCCTAGCTCCGTTAACTGTATAATAGACGAGCCAATAATCTGTTTAAAATACTTTATTTGATAAATGTATCTATGGTAAAGTTTCGATACCACCCGGAAAACCACAAATCATTAGTAGCGGTTATAATATGTTTCATTAGATTTTATAAACCAAATTGGATGACTCTTACGAGTTAGAATGCACACTTACAAGTTTTTTTGAGACATTATACAGTTTTTTTGCTGAAAATATAATCTTCAGCTGTATTATCATAAAATACGTTTTAATACGTTTTAACGTTTTAACAATCATACCTATAAATAAAAAATATAAATAAATATTGCAGGACATTTCACACAGCGCTATCTAGCCCCAAACTAAGCAAAGCTTGTACTATGGGAACCAGATAACTGATGGAATACTTATCTACTTTTTTTTGTAAATACATAATTATAATATATAAAAAAACATCCAGACCCGAAACACATATCTGTAGATTATGCAAACTTTTGTTTCGCGGCGGGAATCGAACCCGCTACCTCCTGCGTCTCAGCTGGCTATTCGCCCACTGCGCCACGGAGCTCGTCAAATATGTAAGTATATTATACTCTTCTTGTATGTATGTGTATGTATATGTAGTATACTTTCACTGTTTATTATTTAGTATTTTACCTATTTATTTATCTATTTAATGATGCTACGTCGAGGTTCTGCACTTGTGAACTCACCCACTCTGGTCCTGCCTAACAAGCAGACGTAACAAGAAGTACCACCCATACCTGGTCGGCGTACCATCTTGCCGTACCAAACGATTTGCTTTAACTTTTCTTGTTAGCGCAAGTAAGGAGTGGAACTCACTTCCGGCGTATGTTTTTCCAAACCAGTATAATCTTGGTGTCTTCAAGTCCAGAGTGAATAGGTTCTTTCTAGGCAAGCGAGCTCCATCTTCGATCACACTTCACTTACCATCAGGTGAGGTGGTGGTCAAACGGTTGGCTATCATCTATAAAAAAACCATGCATGTGTACAGCATTATGCTGAGACAGGACGATTTGGTTCATTCACGCGGTGACTACCGATAAACCTACATCTCCTTCATTCTATATTCTTGCCTACATGTACCTTTCTTTGTATCCAGAGTTACCTTTGTATTTATATTCTATTGTTTTTTATTATGTGTGTTGTATTGTGTTATTTTTTGTATTTTATTTATGTATTTTGACTGCCTCCGTGGTGCAGTGGGCGTATAGCCGGCTGAGACGCAGGAGGTAGCGGGTTCGATTCCCGCCGCGGAACAAATGTTTGCATGATCTACAGATGTTTGTTCCTTGTCTGGGTGTTTTTCTATATATTACAAGCATGTATTTACAAAAAAAAAGTATATAAGTATTCTATCAGTTATCTGGTTCCCATAGTACAAGCTCTGCTTAGTTTGGGGCTAGATAGCGCTGTGTGAAATGTCCAGCGATATTTATTAATATTTATTTTGTGTTGTTATGTTATTTATGTGTGTGTGCGTGTGTGTTATATATTTAGTGTTATCTGTAAAAACCTGTGTATGTCCAATAAATTCTTTTTCTTTCTATCTTTCTAATAGGGTAAATTTGTAAACGTTAGAAAATGGAAAAGAATGGCGCTGCCCGTAATCTGTGTTTATTTTATTAAAATAGTCTAGATATAAATCCATCGTTCCATACAAACCGTACATTACATAATTACTGATTAAAACGGGTATTTATCGCGTATGTACCTCTTTTATTTAGTATCTCGACGTTTTGACTGTGTTACAACAGCCGTGGTTAAGTGTGGACTGGAGTACTTGGAGCTACCGTCGAGAAGTTATGGCAGATGCAGCAACTACTCTCACTTAGTCTTCAGAATTAGAAATGTCCTCGTTCATATTACGGTACATTACACTAACCTTATCTACGCACTGAGACGACCGATCACGACAGGCACACCTAATAATCACCGGGTTCCAGGACGCTGAGAGTCTATACCTATCTTCCCGATTGAAATTTGGAAATTTCTTGATTTCAATCGCTTTACTTTGCTCTTGTTATAATGGCGTTCACCTAGAGAGAACCTTGGGATTATGAAGTTCAATCCAATGATTCGGTCCCGAGTCTACTAGATGCTCTGCTATCGCTGACTTGTTTACCTGGCGATTTTTGACAGTTGCGATATGCTCTTTGACACGCTCGGCTATGGTACGTTTGGTTTGCCGAAACCACACAGTCTAAAGACGCCAATGAATGTAATTTGGATATTTCAGTTTCATTGTTAGATTGAAATAAGCACAGATTATTACAGATATACATTGTCGGTCGTAACACCGATAAAACGGTACGTGATAAACCATAAATCCCGAATTTATAGTAATGAAAATGTAGACCGTTTACAAAATCCCTAACCCGAAACATATTAAGATTATAAAGAAAATAAAAGTGTATTGGGTATTTGCGTCAGGCCCAAATGTAGTATCAGAATGGATGCGCATTTACTTAATTACTCGTTGACGTCGAAGGAAATCTATAATTGTTTCCCATTTGTCGATACACGAAAAACCACTTCCTCTATTTGCGTCTGCAGGTTATTGCAGCTTTATTATCGCTAATTAGGCGGGTTTTAATCTGGTCGGATATAAAGATAATGGATTTATTTGTTTGGTTCTTATTTAGTTTTGTTTCAATTGATTCATTTTAGTAAACTAAGGTTTCTGTAACAATTCTTAGCAACGAAGTTAAAATCAAGGAAAAATAAGTGCATATTTTCCTCCAGGATTTACAGCAATCCAAAACCCACGATACAGGAAATCTCATACTAGGATTTCTTTTATCGTGGGTATCTTCATATCAGTCATAGGACCTCCACTGCTGAACAGCATTCCCTTTTTCCCTTTATCAGGTCGCCTTTTCATCTATATTTTTATAGTAGGGGGCCGTCATACACTGCTATTTTAGTGCGTGGTCTCCTCTCGATAACCTTTCTGTCCCAACGTTCAAGGGTAAAAAGAACATAAATGTTTGTATGATTTGCTAATGTTTATTATAAATGAGGCAAATATTTGTACCGCAGCGGGAATTGAACCCCTAACCTCTTGCGGTTGGTCCTCCTCATCACAAGAAAGTCAAGGCCCATTGTACTTTTGTGGTTTTATATTTATTTCTTGACTAAAGTCTTTTTACAAGCTTTTTATTAACTTGCAATGTATGTATGTTTGTCCGGGTGGAATCTTGCTACTGAATTTTAAACCCACTCCCTTCAACTGATTGAGCTGAAATTTGGAATACATATTATGTAACTTCGGTGACAATGCAATAATATGGTACCATGGAGGTGGCCTCATGATGGAGATGGATGCTAGCCAACGGAACTTCTGAATGGATTATAGTATGCTACTAGTGTTTGGGCTCATTTGAATCTGCTTGCGGGTCTGATTATGAATTTTATAAAAGCTTGTTTTGAAAAAGTAATTATCAACAAAAAACTTGTTATTCAATCACAATTTACATTATTTCATTGCTTTTGGCGTTTCAAACACAGTTTTTAATGAACGCTGTTGTGAAACTTTATGGTCCATGGAAAAATATTATTTTTTATAAGTACACTTAACTTTATTATTATATTTGGGTGCAATTAGTGCGATAACATGTTGATCCTCTTAATATACAGGCATATAACATATAACATCTAAACTGCGGATACGATCGTACATAAAAACCCAACAAAACATACAGGTAGTGCATTAGGGTAGCGCGATCCTATGAGTGCCCGTCACACTGATTTTACCAATTACGATCTGTATTGTGATCAAACATACAAATGGTTTAGTTAAATGATATTATGGGGTATTGTTGGGCCTATTCTGTGCTTGTGGTAGGGTTGTAGTTTTGGAATAGATAGATAAACTCTTTGTTTTGCTCACACCAAAGAAAATACAGTAGCTAATTATATACGAAAATTAAATTTTTAATCATTTGACAACCTTTGTAGCAATATATTATGTAAATAGATTAATGAGATTATGTGAAGTTTACGCTCAACGTTATATATATATCATATTTATACTACCATATCGTACGAAATACCCTGGAAGATTTAAAAAACGATGTACAAGATCCGAACGGAAAACCCGTTAAAAATAATGATCCAGTACCTATTAGGGGTAGGTAGGCTTAAATTCAAAACTCGACAGAGTTGAACAATATCTTGCAACAAAATAGCTAAATATTAAATAAAAGACGTTACTTGTAATTTATCTTTCACTATAATTCAAACTATTTTGCAAAATAATTTGCAACGGACACAGAGACAGAGCTGCTGTGCAGGTGTTACTTCGAAGGAATACGAAACGCCAATGAGTTCCAAATGGTGCGGTAAATTTAACGAAACCAAAATGGCGCACGGCCGCCAGGTGTCGCCACTGGACCGGAAACACTAGGTAAAAAAGTACGAAAAATGGTAGAAATACGACGGAAACGGATATGCACTCTCATTATATAAAGCTTCCAGTGACGGTCTAGTAAGTACTTTTAATAAGATACTTATTCTGCTTTCGTCTTATCCCCGATCAATTATCCCAGAAATGCTTTATATTTAGAGTTGAATGTCTTGAAACTTCCGAGTTTAATGAATGGGGTGAGAAAGTATTAATCATTTAAGTTAATGAAAAAGAAAGCATATATCAATCTTTTGTCTCAAGTCCTGGCGGGGCGGGAGAATTAAGACCCTGAAAAATGGGGTGACCATTATGGAAATTATTATTTGTTTAGAAATAAAACGGCGCGTTCATGTAATGAATTAAGCCGGGTAAAATATGATCACTTTGCTAAAATATAAAGACTTTGGGAAATTATGGTGAATTTTGTCGCGCAAATTTAGTTTGAACTAGAGAAATTGTTTTACTTCTACATACACAAAAGATTACACAAAATGTACGTAAATTCATTTCTGTTAATAATTTTTCTGCAATTCCGGTTATTGATTGAATTGGATTACAAATAATCTACATAACCCCTGGAATTGAATTGCGCCAGCGATCAAAATGATATTTCCACTTTTTATCTATGAAACAACGGGATTTATACCCATATTCGAATAAAACCTACAAACCAGGATCACCTGACTTAATCCGAGCAATTTTAGCGATTTATCGCCTCCTAAATTATGAGTAAACATCCTCAATTTACCGAGTGATATTGCTCCCAGCGATACGCAATTGAAAAATTGTAGCGTTCGCTTGAGCTTACGTAATTTGATGCACGCTGGCAACCCTGATATGCCGCAGGGCTGGTGGTGACAGGGGACGGGTTTTAGGCGAATATACCTACAGATATCAAAACATGGTCTGATGTGCGACGGATGACTGATTTAGCTTGAACGAGTCCAATTAGTTCTCATGTAACTCTAATATTTAGTTATCTCTCAAGTAACATTGAAGTAGTTCGGTAAGTGACGATGTCTTCTACGATATATATTATAATTCTACGAATTATATTATTTAAATCCAAAAAATATTTATGTTTAAGACAACCTTGGCCCCTCTTTTTCCTCGGTGGTTAAAAACTGAGATAACTAAAACCACCCCAGTAAAGTAGCTTTTTATTAAAAAAACCGCGTCCGAATCGATCCATCCGTTTGGGAGCTACAGTGCCACAGACAAATAGATACACAGACATACACAGGCGTTAAAATTATTACATCCCTCTTTTTGTGTTGGAGGTTAAAATCACTATAGATCATGAATCATTTAACTATTGGATACTCACTCATCTCTAGAAACGGGATTTTTACCATAATTTGTAAGTTACGCATGCAACTGTAGCATGTTAACTCATTCTCAAAAACTCACTAATAAAATCCTGTTAGTGAAAATAATGTTCCAAAACTTTTATTTTATTTATTTCAACAAAATCACTTAAAAACAAAAGTTTGTAACGCTTATGTGTCTATTCTACAGCCAAAAATGGATTTTCAATTTATAGATCTACAAATAATGACGACAATCACCAAAAATATGCCAGTAATTACATGTGGTGAACATAAGATACCCACTTAAATGTAAGGTCTTAAAACTTACAATTATTAAGTATATTTTGTGTCAAAATAACACAAAAAAAATTAAATAAGGTAATAAAATACTCTTTATAGAAAACCAATGAATCACATAACAAACTGATCCAGTATCCATTTAAATGCGTAGCGAATATATCTCTACCATTTTGTAAGTTTTTACACCGTTGTAGAAATAGTAAATTAATAATTATTCACTGTATAATACAGTAATAATACATTCATCTGCTGTGTGGGGAACACAATCGGATTACCGGGTGTCGGGGCAGCTTGTCTGATATACTTTGATGTTTTGTGTGCGGTATCTGACGTTAACCTATTGGTATAAAGCTGGCAGAATAGAGATGACTTATCCCTGTTAGGAAAAACGATAGCGTTGAATTGAGAGCCAAAGTGTACCGTGTGCTGCTTTTGTCATGTGTTTTTCGGAGCACAGTCTAAATTGTGAAGGTTCTAATTCTAATTATAAAAGATCTGCACTGACTTTCCGCATTGGGGTGTATTGTGCATTACCCCCCTTGTAACCTGACCCCAGCCATCCTAACTCCTTGAAGTAACGGAGTAGGACTTTGGGTTGGCGGTAGCAACTTTCCAGGGCCCCCGTGGATGTTGTTGATGTAGTAGCGGTGTTGGTGGAGGATGAGGATTTGATGACCCCTTGCAGACCCGTTCTCAGTCTGACGTCCTTCACGTGGTTGCCCCCTGTTATTGGTCTAGTTCCCTCTGAAATAGATGTAAACGAAACCTCCAGACGAACACTGCGGGAGCCGAGGAACCTGCGGGTCCACCATCGACAAGATAGATGTTGGATAGGTCCTCAAGGGGGGGAGAGGGGGTCTGAGGGATGTGGGGTCTTGGCCCCATACCTTCTCTCCCCCTTCCCCTCTCTCTCTGGTGACCCAGCGCTGAGGTGACGGGGGACGAGGGTAGGACCACTCAATTCGAGGTGGGTCCTGCTTCCCTCCCCTTTTATCAAAACATATGAGGCGATGTCGCACGGGCAACGGCATCGACCACGCTTGCCCATCTAACCTGCTATGCTTTCATTAGTCTACAGCACCCCTCTCCCCCAAATCTAAAAATTGTGAGGGTTTCAGCAGATGTATTTATTGATTAACTAGTGGAATTTGCCTTATTTTGAGAGGGACTTGTGTCTCCTTGGCCCTATGCTTATTTCCAATTAACATGAACTCCCGTTGCCTGTAATTTGAATCAAACTATAGGTTGTTGTTTGTTTATGCATTTTGTGGCACTATTTTGATAATCAAAGATTACAAATAATATTTTTTTGTTTTTATGGGAGACTCGCGAGATCTCAGTTGTAGCAAGTTGTAAGTTTGTTACACAAAAATATTTTGCGAATATTCTGATATTTTCGTGATAATAAGAATTTAAAACGTATAAAATTTTGTATAAATAGTCTCTTTTGGTAACGATTTCTGTTCTTCTTTTGAATATACGTTTTTTTTTGCTTTTGAGTTTTCCGTTCCTGTGTCAACAGCACTCTAAATATTTTATACATACAGAACACAAGCTAGTTATGGTGGGTTTTCTCGAGGGATAAGAATGCACACATGCATTTACATAGAACTCAAAGAGGGTAGTCAAAGAAATACATTTTCGGACGAGGACCTCTCAGACATTCTAATGAGGTACGTTGTATTAAGAATGGCACTTTAGGCACGTTTTGGGTTTGGAAGTTTTGAAAATGAGGTTTTCTGAGCAGTCTGTAGGATACACATTTTATTCATAAGGCCAAGACAGTTTGAGTGTCATCATCATAATATGACGTCCACTGCTCAATATAGGCATGCCCCATAGATTTACAGAGTTATTGTGCTAAATTTAAAAAGTTAGCTTAGGTCTAAAAGTTGGTATTTATATTTTGTATTTGTTTGATTGTATTCTGTTTTGTGTGCATAAGTAAATAAATAAATCTAATTCATAGAGATCCCAATTTAGAAAAATAGTAATTTTAGTATTGACTAAATCGCATCTTTTGCCGCTGTGTTACTAGTTTTCAGTGCGTATAATTTAAAGTAGTAGAAACTAAGAAATAGCCTTATTTTACCCAGACTTGGCTTTAAATAGTTTCACTGAGCACTTTCAGAGCAAATACAGACTTGTGTGTAACAATTTATGACTACTTTCGTGATTAAACGACGAACTTAAGTTGGAACAAAATGAAAGTTCGTTTGTCCCTTTTGTAAGTTGTCTTCCGGTATAGATTTATGATAATCATAATCATTTATATGCTTAGAATATTACACATGTACCTAAACCTGTTACCGCCTGTGTAATGGGGAATGTTCTGAGGAGCTATTCGATCTGATCCCGTCGTCGAGATTTTACCACCGCACTTCTCGACAACGTAATAAAGCTCATCCACATCTCATCAACAATTGGGTATTGCGCACCACACGCTTCTCGTGATCGTGTCTACCCCATACTTGCAAGGTGTGGAATGAGCTACCATCTGAGGTTTTCCCGTTAGGCTACGACATGGCACGCTTCAAGAGAAATGCTAAAAGGTTTCTACAGGGTAGGGAACGCATCGACAACACCTCGGATGTTGCCGGTGTCAATAGGCGAGGCTTGACTATTCACAAAAAAGAAAACTATGATCGCTCTTGAATTAATGAAAATTCTTTATTATAACTTACAAGACACAACAACAGTATAACTTTTGAAACTATCATGGTTATGAACACTTTTTGTACTAAATCTATCTGAAGCCTGGAATCCTGTGGTGAGAATGTGTAAGAACCGAAGAAGTGAAGTGTAAATTACGCGTCCCTGATACCGTCGGTGTTGTGTGTCTGGATCGAGTTATGATCTAGAATGAAACCGGTGTAGTAATAATATTAGTGAATTAACTCCTAGCAAGACTAAGAAAGAGGGTAGGTCGTTATATCTGCCAATAACTACCCACTCGCAAAGATTAGTTACCCGTGATCATGGCGCATGCAAATGCGTCGAAATATCGGAATACTCAGAAACTTGTGAGTTGTATCATGGTAAATATCCTGTTTTAATACAAACAACAACAGTAAAAAAGAAATTAAATAAATATAAGCACGATGGGCGCTTATCGCTAAACAAAGTGATCTCATCCAGACATCCTATGGATGGAGAGGACCATTGCTTAATGGAAGATTGGTCGAGGTGTAAAAAGAATATATCTTCTCATTTGCCGTTTCCGTCACTATTAGATTTTTTTTCGCCCTTGAATCCGATTTTCTTCATGAAATTTGACCAAAATAAAGATGATGTCATAGTTGATTATAAGCAACCGTGACCTACGAAACATAGGGGAGGTATGAGTCACTCTTTCATAGACTTTTCAACCCCAATTTTACTCATAGAGACCCTTTAAATAACGCAGGGTGAGTAAACAAAGCCATATTTATAGAAGCGATGACGTATTAATATGCTTTGTTTTGATTTTCATTGCTATGGGTTTGGTGCATGCCTGTCTTCAGAACGGAGATATCGTGTGATCTCAGATTAAAATACAGGTTGCTTAGAAATACTTTGGAATGGAACTTGTGTGTAAACTTGAAGACTTGAAATAGACCCTACAAATCGTTTCTTTAAAAACCTTAAAAGTTTACTTGGTTTCTGATTCACATAACTAGATGGCGCTGCTAAATTAACAAAAATATAGGTAGGTACGGAACCCTTGGTGTGCGAGTCTCTTTTGACTGGTATGGTCTATTCTTTAAATAAAAATTGTTAAAATTTTACTTTATTATTACGAAAAAACTGCTCACTTTCAGGGTCAGAATAACCACATTTCGAGAAGGAAAACGAAAGGGCGGATTGTCTTAAAACGATCCAAAACACGAACGGGATTTGATAGAAAATTAGGTAGTAAGTACCTAGAGTCATGCATACTTGCTTTGATACTATTTGAAGGCGCCGTTCTGCCACGGTATTCCAATACTGAAGAAAATCATCAAGGTTTTCTTTTGTCTGCTGAAAATGAAAAGCATTAATTAGGTCGAGATGTCGGCACACTTATTAAGATGCTATCTCATCGTTATTGCGCCAAGAAAAACAACTCCAGTACGTTACTTATTAGCTAGAAGTGCTGGTACAGCTTATGAGTTGTATCATTATTGAAGACTAGCTGACACGCCCCGGGTTCGCACGGTTTTTTATCAAATTGAAATATAACCTACATCACTCAGGGATAATTTTCAGAATCGGATCAGTAGTTTCGGAGATTACCCCTTATATCCAAACAAACAAACTCACAAACTTTACTTCTTTATAATATTAGTATAGAAGTGCTTTGTTCTTTCTTTGTCCTCACCATATCCTATTATGTCAGCTTTTTAGGGTTCCGGAGGAAAATTATAAAAACAAAACTATTATGGTGCGACTTTGTCCGTCCGTCCGTTTATCATAGCTGATTATCTCAGCAAATTCTAAAGCTGTATACTTGAAATTGAGAATAGTAATAAATATTACTTGCCCAAATTTATTTCAAGAACAACATTTAAAATACTAGCTGACCCGCACGCGGCTTTGCACGGGTGGTTTTTCAATAAAACATTACGCTCATTTTACGCAGTTGGCTAAAAAGTAGCCAATGTCCTTTCCCAGGATATAATCCATGCAAAATTTCATCCGTTCAGCCGTTTAGTCATGTTAAAGTAACAAACAAACAAAGTTATGTATATTTATACATATAAACCTTCCTCCATCTATTGCTGAAAACTGTATTAAAATCCGTTGAGTAGTTTAAAATCTAAGCGAAGAAACAGCGGAAGCGACTTCATTTAATACTATGTAAAGAAGATAAAGATGTTCCATTAATCCACTAGTTTCACTCGCACTTGACCGGTCTTGTCTTACCATACCATTGAATAAATATTAACCAGACTTTATTTAAATAATTTGACTATTTATAAGCACTTACAGTATTTACTTCCTACACAATATGAATGTAATGAACTATGCAATTTTTCATGCAGGTAATATAATAGACCCCTAAATGTCACGATGAGAGAGGATCATTGAAAAGAACCGATGAAAAAACCAACATTTTAAAAAACACCGTGTCAAATGCAACAAAAATGTGCTTTAATATCAAACGAGATCAAGGTTTTTCTGTTTCGCTCCCCTATACAAGTGGTCCTCTAGTTTAAACAGTTCACGTAGCTTGCATGCAATATTAAACAGAAATGCACCCTCCGTACTCCCGTTGGTACCTACACCAGGATAGAGTTGGGGCAATTCAACTACGAGACGAGAAATTCACTCGGGGAAGGGCGAAGCAAACGTACACTTTTTTTAATATTCTGTTTTTTTACTACCTGGAGATGGAACTAGCTTATGGCCCACCAGTGGTAACCATCGCTTAAAACAGAGAATTGCCTCATAGGTCACGTACGTTAGAAATGTGCCCTACGATGCCCTGCCCTGCATTAACTTGAGGCATACAGATGTAAAGTCTCATGTGCCTGTAATTTCACCCTTCAAACCGAAATATTGCAATGCTGCTTGGTGGTAGAAATAGGTACGGTGGTAGTATTTCCCAGGGCGAGCCCTTTCACAAGTAACTCTACTACTCTTAAAACTATACGGTCGTAAAAAAAGTTACAATAAAACGTTCTCCTGTTACATTGTAGGTACGTTCAATGTGTTAAGTTGCATCAACAATCTACTTAAAGCTCCTGTAATTGTTTCAAAACATTTGTATAAATTGCAGGATATTTCTAGATAAAAAATCTAAATCCCAATAAGCCAATACCAGCAAACAAATGTATTATGTGTACCCACAGAATATAAAACAAAATCATTCATTATTACATACTTTCTTCCCTCTTGACAATAGTCAAGTAAGGTACAGCTGAATAACTAGCTTCGACACTGTTCTGTTCACAAAATAGTTGAAGAAACTACTCCACTGGATTGGTTCATTGGCTCAGCAGGTCAGATGGAAATAGTAGAGTCCCGTGTGTAAATCTTACAGGCAGGAACAGGGGCATGACTTGTACTAAACACAAGCAACACAAGTGTAGGGTATTTTGTAATTTCATTAATTAAATTTATTGATTGACACTCTCATGGTTGAATTGTTTTGGGATGTGTGATATTAGTGATTGTCAGGTGCGTTTAATTTTAGTTTAATGCTTACTTTAATTTTATCTGGATTGAAATTTTATGAACTCTTTAGTCTTAGTTATAGCTTAACAAAATGAATGATTATAAACTACTCTGATAGGGTTTCTTAGTTTTTTTTATAATTGCTTACTAAAGGCTCTCCTGATGTAAAGTGGTCATTGATCCATAACTATATAAGCACTCGTGGTTCTGTAGACTTACCTAACACAAAAAGCAAAAGCCTACTTACCATAATAAATTTGTTATTTGGCATTTGGAATTCATTAGACACACAAAGGTTCATACAGATAGGATTTTAAATGAACGTATATTTTAAATAACGTATTTGACTGCCTCCGTGGCGCAGTGGGTTTATAGTCGGCTGAGACGTAGGAGGTAGCGGGTTCGATTCCCACCGCAGAACAAATGTTTGCATGATCTACAGATATTTGTTCCGTGTCTGGGTATTTTCCTATATATTATATGTATGTATTTACAAAAAAAAGTATATAAGTATTCTATCAGTTATCTGGTTCCCATAGTACAATCTCTGCTTAGTTTGGGGCTAGATAGCGCTGTGTGAAATGTCCAGCAATATTTATTTATTATTATTATTATTTATTAATGTAACTAGTAGTTCGCCCCGAACTGAGATCTCGCGAGTCTCCCATAAAAACAAAAATATAGTATTAGTAATTTTTGACTATCAAAAATATGCCACGAAATAAATAACGATATAACTTGACCTACAGTTTCATTCAAATTACAGGTAACGGGAGTTCATGTAATGTGGTTATTTTTTTTGGGGTACAGGTTGCAGTTATTCTGGATTTCAGACTTTTGCCTATATTTGTGTTACTTATGCTGCACGTATACTAAATTACAGCACTGTGGGATCACTGGTGTACCCTGTGAATTTTGTCAAAGTTAAATTTGTATTATGGCTAATAACTCAAAAACTATAAGGACTTTACCAAAAAAAAAACTGAGTCTAAATGTACCTTTCATTTGATATCCCACTTGACCTAATCGTCTCATTTTAATTTGTTTTTACCCCTCTTGAACCCCAATATCTCGACAACCCCCCCACATTTTTAGCTCATTTAGTCACACCAAAATTGTGCCATCACTACCTATATACCAAATTGCACGATGATCGGATAAACGCTTCGAAAGTTATCCTCGGACAAACAAACATACATACATACAACGCCGATTTGCCCAAGTTGATTCAGAGATCTCGCTTCGCTCGATCAATAATATACTAACATAATAATAGCCACCATATAAATACACAAATACAAATAAATAGAGGTACAGTTCGGTAAGTAGCAACTACTTGCGTAGTTCTGTCTGCGCGTGCTATGAACCTAAGGACCTTATCACACTGGTGATTCACGAACGTGTTACCTGCAATGCGATTTGTGAACGTGTTCGTCGCGTGTGCGTAGCGGTTTCGCGGCGTGCACGCCGCTTTTGCTCAATAGCTTAACACGGGCGCCCCACCACATTTCAGTCAGTCATATGGTAGGAACTATTGTAGCGTATTATTTACGTATTGTCACAACGCCTTGCGCACGTTGCGTGCTCGCCTTGCACACGCAGCGAACCCGTTGTCAGATCTCCTTGCTGTAATGCTCCGGACTCAGCATAATGCTGTACACATACATATATGTGTTTGATATGTTTGGTATCCGGTAATAATGTTGTCTGCTTCCTACACATCTGCGGGTACAATAATATAATACAATACAATACTTTATTAATAACTCCATCGTTACAAGTCATTTTCAACAATAAATTATTATTATAAAAATAACAATTAATTAACACCAATAAAGTTATAAGAAGTTGTTGTATTACATACATATTTATATAAAAAACAGATCAAAATCGCATCAAAATATTTTCACCAAATTTAAAACTGACTCATTTACGGCCAGTGTCTTGACCGGTCGACCTTAAGTTACAGTGTTATTGTACTAATGTATTAGCTGTTAGCTAAATGGATAATACAATGCAAGTGGATCCCACGCGGTCCCTTATCATTATTCAGTGTGGAACGTACTGTCCCAACAAACAGAATCGTACCTGACATGTGCACGGTGGAGTGGACTTGTAACAACGCTTGGGGTTCATTTTATTGAAAACTGAGTTGTTTTATGTCGGATTCGTTATAAAAACATTTTCGTAATGGAATAGTCAACACAAATTACCGTTTAAATTAAAAACTTTGTTCGTACAACCTTGACCAACTCTGGTGCTGAAGTTTTTAGCCCCGCCCGAAGACCTTCGACATGGCTTGATGACTTTTATAACAGGACCAACTTGGTCTTCTGAAAATGCCACTATTGGCTTATTGAAGTGTCTGCACGAAACGATGCTTTACTGAGCCTATCTACGAGTATTAACTGAGCAAAGTAATTATTTATACCTCAAAGACGTAAGGGCTGATTCAAGTTTGGTCATATTTAGGTCAAGCATCATACGAATCACCGTCTAACAGGTTTTTCCAGTGATGGGTCACTCAGTCATTGCATTTTATTCAGATTTAGATTATTCAGTTCTGTTCTCTACCGTTGTTAGTTGCTTTTAATTCAATGGCTTCTCAAAAATTATAATCATGCTATAAAGCAAATACAACTAACCTTTTATATTTTCTATTTGTTTTTCAGCATCGAGTAATTTCTCATTCGTCGGTTTCAGTTATAGACCACTCTACCGCTGTAAAATGGAGCGTGTTTTACCACATTGTTTATTCTGTATCATTACATCATACATTGCGTTGTCTGTACAGAACGTAGCGCGGATAAGTGGATTACACTCAGCAACGGACAATGCTTTAGTTTTTATGACCGTTTAAGAGCTGTAGAAGGGGATAAATGGGCTATAGGTCGTTAGTACTTTTCTATTCAGTTAAAGGGCGTTATTTACGAGTATTGTGTTCACGAGTCAAAACAATAGACATAAATTACATCAAAATTGCTTTGAGCTTAGATTTGTGTTTCGAGTCAGTGTTTAATTGCGTTTAGAACAGTTAGCAATGCTTGTGATTTGTTTGGGCGTCACATTTTAATCTCCTTGCCAGTATGAAATGCCGTCGTTGGTTCAATTCAAAATAAAATATAACTGTTAGATTTCTGATTAAACAGCAATCTGATTTATACCTTTGCAGTCTAATAAATAAATATTGCGGGACATTTCACACAGCGCTATCTAGCCCCAAGCTCTGCTTGTATGGGAACCAGCATAGCACAATATTCAATCAAAAATATTACCTAAATTCTCTAATTTATTTGGTAGACTTCTATTTTGTATCGGGTATTACTATTAAAGAAGGAAATTGAGAAGAGACAAGACCCTCCACTTGTATTTCTGCATGTATTGTTGTTTGTTTTTTATATGGTTTTATAACCTAAGTGTGATTTACAATAAAGCGTGTTCTATTCTATTCTATTATATTATTTGAATGACTTTTTTTAAGGCATACCTACTACTACATACTTGAAGTCAGAGTGAATAAGTTCTTTTTAGGCAAGCGTGCTCCATCTTCAATCACACCTTCACTTACCATCAGGTAAGGTAGTGGTCAAGCGCTTGGCTCAATCAATAAAAAAACATTTTTATATCAATAACACAGCAAAAAAATATACGGTCTGTAAGATATTAAGCGGTTACCGTAGTCTATGAACGTTGCAACACCAAAGGCCATTTTGGAAAGTAACCCATACTGCAGTTCTGTATGCTTTTCAACACATTGTTTGAGCCATCGACGTATGGATATATATAGAGAGATATACAATTTCCTTATACCTACTACCATTTGGATTACGCTCTACCTCATACTACAAGATGAACATTACATCTGCTAGAGTATAAAAGCTTCATACAAATCTGGAGCACGGCGACACGTGCCTTCATCCTTTATTCATAGACAGCGTCCAGGGGACTGCATATTGCGTCGCATGCAATGATTTGATTGCCTGCGGTATGTTTATTTAATCGTGCTGGAGTTATCACTTTGAATGTAACTAAAGTATTTTACTACAAAAGTATCTATCAGAAATCAGATTTTTTTCTTATAACTTGGAACCATGAGGTTTGAAAGCATAATTTGAATAATGGTCATTATTGAAGTGGGGAATCTACTTTTCATTTCATGGATTATGAAGAACGAAATGTGGAACATTTCGTACACCAGCCCTATTACCAATAAACTTAACATAACCTTGCGATCTAACATATTTAATTATTTTGTCTTTTGCGATCAAGTTTGAAGCTGTCGGCACAGAAGACAAAACACTGTGTAATTATTCCTAAGTTACGCCTAAGCGAAGAAATTCTATACCTCTAATACTTTTAAAGAGATTAAGCAGCTTTATAATAGTCCAGTGAAACTCAGTAGCACGGATCTAATCTTGGGCTACTGACTGACCATTGCAGACTTGGAGTTAGAAACTTTGTTCTTGGATTAATTCTAACAAAAGTTTAGCTTTGCTTGGTTCCATAGTCAGTTCTACAAACCAGTAAATTACGTGAGAACGTGTTCACGGGTTCCCGAGGCGGTATTTTAAAGTTTAAGACATAATTGTAACTGAACTCTTGTCAAGTGATGATGAATTTGGTAGATTGAAACATGTCATAAAGAGGTTATCTATAAAATTATTGATAACATATAAGTCTGATATTTTTTATGCAAATTGAATTATTAGCTCTACCAACTGACTACAACTGTTTTTAGAACACAACAACGGTAAATATGTCACATGATAATGGTTTTATTGCTTACTTACTCGTACATTCCAAGACCATAAAAAAGATCATTTCAAGCGCCTCAGCGAATGTTCATTGCAATAAAACGCATCTTTGCTTTAATGGTTTGAATTTCTAGCCTTTACGACGCGAGAAAAGAAACCTTTCAGTACTGTGGACCCTCTCAACTCATTGATTATTTTACCAGCAGTCACAAGGGCATTTTAAAGCCTACCATAGACCTGAAGACTAATTTCTTTAATAATATCTAGTTTAATACATAAAACCTTTAAAATTAAGATGATTTATACAGCGCCTTGTGGAAAGTTAGTAGTGATGCATGCAACCCTGGTGGTTTTAGCTGGTGTGGGCTTGCCCTGCACATATTATATTATAGCTGCACATGAAAGCTAAAGTACCTATGCTATAGCTTCGGCTTTCAGCTTAGTTAGCCATAATCCGCAAGAAAGACGTCATGTTTAATAGGTGATAAGCCGCGGGTTTCCTCTCGATGTTTTATGAATTAAACTAGAATAAAACTCAGTACCTTAGTAAAAGGGAATCAAGTGCCAACGACGAGTTACATTAATTTAAAAGAGTAAACGTTTTATAAATTCATCTGTATTTAGTCCATCAAATTAAAATAGCTTAAAGCTTTATTTAAATCGAGTTCTCTGCGAGATAAATTCAGTTTTCATGAAAGCCCGTTATTCGAGAAAAACACACGTCGCTTTAAAACTGGTTACATATGCATATATTGAAAATAATAAATTTATGATAAGTAATTTTAGCAGTGTGTGTAAGGTCACATTGTATTTTAAGATGGAATAGAAGATTTAGTTCTTATCGTCTCACGACAGAAGACAATAAGTGTAATCTTACTAAGTACATAAGAAACCTATATACAGGGTTACAGGAAAAATCGTGCTAGATCCGTTAAGGGCGTGGAGTACCCATCATTTCTGACTTATTTCACTATGAAACACCCTACCCTAAACTTAACCCTTTTCGAGATATTCGACTTTTAATTTTTTTATTGAAAATTGCCGATTTTTAGGCTAATAAATTTATTTTTGTTTATTTTGTGTATCTTATTATTATTATTATTGCATTTTTACATGTGTAATAAGATGCTTTAGGACGTCAATCATTAAAATAGTGCATAAGTTAATTGAATATACCGTAGTAGACAAGTGAAAGTTAAGAAATAAAAAAAAATATTAGAAAGTTTATTTTTCTCTAAGGGATATCTAAAAAAAATATTATGGCAATGGTTCGGCAGATGTTTTTTAAAATATCTACGTTTCATCAGCTATCTAACGAGGTATAACAATCTAGGGTTTGTATTACATTTCGATTGTATTCAAGCTCGCAACGAATACATAACTCGCTACCCCGGTCGTCGAGTGCCGGATGTGGCCGTTTTTGACAGAGTCTATCGAAGACTTTGAGAAACTGGCTCTGTTTTGAGACGAAATACAGACATGGGAAGACCACGAATTGATGACGAAGAACAGGACAATGAGATAGTGCAACGCTTTCGAGCGGATCCGACTACTTCCACTAATATTGTTGCCCGTGATCTGGGACTTTCGCAATGGAGAGTGTGGTTTACAGTGCATACTGCTGGCCTATACCAGTACCATTACACGCCGGTAGGTACACGTTATTGAAGAAGGAGACCCCGCGAGAAGATTGGACTTTTGCAGATTTATGCTAAATGCTGACGTAGAAGACCCAGATTTTCTAAGAAATATATCTTGTGGACGGATGAGTCCAAATTTGATAAAGATGGCATAACTAACTATCACAACGCCCATTACTGGGCCCCAAAAGAGCTAAGGAATCACAATAAGAAAAGAGTGAAGGGGTCCCAACGAAGATTCAGCGTGAATGTGTGGATGGGCATTATCTCCAATCATTTGATTGGACCTTACTTTCTCCCGGATAATCTAAATGGGGAAAGCTACGAAAATTTCCTGAGAGCAGACTTAAGTGATTTGCTGGATGATCTGCCACTCAACCTGATCAGGGACATGTGGTTCCAACACGATGGCTGCCCTGCCCATTTCAGGAGAAGTGTCAGAGACTGGCTGGACACAAATTATCCAAACAAATGGATAGGACGAGGTGGACCGTTGCCATGGCCAGCAAGAAGTCCGGACCTAACCCCCATGGATTTTCACGTGTGGGGGTGCATGAAAAGTCTTGTGTACAGCGAGCCGAATCCAGTTTCGTCTGTGGAAGACTTACGAGAAAGGATTGTGGATGCAGCCAATAAAATGAGGACCACGTTAACCACTGGAGTAGTAAAGACTGGTCTCCGTAGAAGGATGCGACAATGTATCAGAAATAGAGGCGGCCATGTTGAACATGAACTGTAGAATAAGAAAAAGTTGTGTGAAAATCTTTAATAAATGACATTTCATGCTTACCTATTATTTTATTTTACTTTTTAGGGCTAAGTATAAATTTTCTTCTCCACTGTCGCCTATAAAACTAAATTTTTTTCAATGCATTTGAATAAAACCCTAGATTATTATACCTCGTTAGATAGCTGATGAAACGTAGATATTTTAAAAAACATCTGCCGAACAATTGCCATAATATTTTTTTTAGATATCTCTTAGAGAAAAATAAACTTTCTAATATTTTTTTTTATTTTTAGCTTTCACTTGTCTACTACGGTCTATTCAATTAACTTATGCACTATTTTAATGATAGACGTCCTAAAGCATCTTATTACACATGTAAAAATGCAATAATAATAATAATAAGATACACAAAATAAACAAAAATAAATTTAGTAGCCTAAAAATCGGCAATTTTCAATAAAAAAATTAAAAGTCGAATATCTCGAAAAGGGTTAAGTTTAGGGTAGGGTGTTTCATAGTGAAATAAGTCAGAAATGATGGGTACTCCACGCCCTTAACGGATCTAGCACGATTTTTCCTGTAACCCTGTATAGCTAAGCCCTTGTCAGTATCTGTCGTTGCCTCTAGATACGTGACCGTTACAAGAAAGTTTTCACCACACTTGTACCTACATAGAACTTGTACTTCAAAAACCACTAGAAACCCTTATCTACGAGTAGTTTGGACGGGAAGCCAGCCGTCAAATTACTTCGTGCCCGTCTCGTCACGTCCGCAGATACAGCTCGACGTAACTATCTGAATATTTGCAGAGGTCCATGCTCGTTATGGCGGCTTGTTTAGATGAAACGACATCGTTTATTTCTAGACAGTTTAGTGGAAATTCAAGATGTTAAGGGAAAGTTCAGAGAAATTTTATATAAATGAATCGTTTTGTGAAAAATTCTGACTGTTCGAATGAAGTTACTAATTTAGAAGAAATTCTTGATTTTGATTGCTATGATACATTTACGAATGTTATTCGATAGAAACGAAACCGACGCTGAATAAACGTTAGTACTATCATACCAGGGCAATATCACTCTGAGCTCTATCCAAATGGAAGCAACAAAGTCTAAAATTCTTGTTTTAGCTGTGCTGCGTGCATTCTCATTTCGCTTTTCGGACGAGATAGCTTTTCTGTTTCGCCATACTTTGCCGTCAGCACTAGGAGCCAGCGAACAAGCGACGAGCGCCTACTTTTGTGAAATAGCAGAACAACAAAAACGTGTTAATTTATTCGTGCCTAGAAGGGGACGCGCGGGATGCTAACATTAAAATTTGAGCCTTGTCAGGTGTTAAGTCCATAATTTCCCAGGGGAACAATCCAGAATCGCAATTTAAAGGTTTCATGAATGGCAACTCTAATTTCTACCGTCGTCGGCCGTGGCTGTCTCAGGGACTTGTTTAAATTTGTTTTGACCGTGAAATCTTAGCCGTCCAATTTCAAGTTTGGGACTGTTTAAATGTTAATGCTCATTTGCAATTTGTGGCGGAGTTTTAAGTGGTGACTGAGTGCTTTAAGTAGCTAATAGTATAAAATACAATTGGATGAATTAGCTAAAGTTTCTTTTTTAAAGTTTGACAAGTCTGGGTGTCTGAGGTTTGCGCTGGCTGGGATAGGTAAGGATTTTATAATGCGTCAAAAATTTGTGGGCTCTTTTGTTTTATATAAGAGAAAATCTTTAGATTTAGAAATATTAAATTTTATTTTAAGTTTGCTGTATATCTAGTATTTAATACAGGTTTTTAATAATATCATGTATTTTGTTTACAGGTAAACCCGCCGAACGTATATCAGCACCTGAATCTATTCACAAAGCAAGTCAATGTATGTACTCAAATTTTAAGATCAGGAGTAAGTACTTCTTTTAGTTCCTACGTTATAAATTTGAAACCAAAACCTTAGGGCCTCTCAATCTGCCTTCAACACTGATTAAAACTTTTACATACACAAACACACCCAGTACCCAGTTAAGTTTCTAAACTTGTAAACTTGGTAGACCTACAAAATCTAAAGCATATGTTAGGCATATTTGTTACTTAATAAAACGTGTGGTTTGACCCTAGGCACATTTAGCCCCTATGGGGGTAGGTAATCTTGAATCATGTAAAATTTCCATCCGAGCCTGAGCGAAGCACTTAGGGAAACTTCGTGTCTGGGCTAACGAACCTACAGTTTGCTAACTATGTTACCTACCGACTGTTGTAGCCGGGGTAGTGGATAAACTGGCTTTTGTGGAAAATAAACTGTGTTATAATCTAGTTGGTTCAGTTTACCTTGCTATAGGTATGTAGAGTCTGTATAGTTAGGTTTAATTAGTTAAGTCGGTTAGAGAATATAAGATTTTATAGTCCCAAATGCTAGGCGTTCAAAATTATATAAAACTACTAAACCTGATTGGTCGAGCGAAGCGAGATCTTTAAATCAACTTGGGCAAATCGGCGTTGTATGTATGTTTGTTTGTCCGAGGATAACTTTCGAAGCGTTGATCCGATCATTGTGAAATTTGATTCAATGACGGCACAATTTTGGTATATGAATGAGCTAAAACGTTGGGGGGTTGTTGAGATATTGGGGTTCAATAAGGGTAAAAAAAAAATGAAAATGAGACTATTAGGTCAAATGGTCATCAAATGAAAGGTCTTTATTAGTACTATGTATAGACTACGTTTTATTTTTAGTAAAGTCTTTATAGTTTTTGAGTTATTAGTCATAATCAAAACCGTGTTTTGACAAAATTCACAGGGTACACCAGTGACCCCACAGTGCTGTAATTTGGTATGCGTGTAGCTTTGATAACACAAATACTTATAGGCAAAAGTCTGAACTCAAGAATAACTGCAATTTGTACCCCAAAAAAGCGTAACCACATTACACGAACTTCCGTTACCTGTAAGTTGAATGAAACTGTAGGTAAAGTTAATTGGTTATTTATTTCGTGGCACTATTTTGATAGTCAAAGATTACAAATAATATTTTTTTGTTTTAATCGGAGCGAACCACTAGTTATATCAATTGATATGAAGTATGTAGACCATTTTCTTGGCGCATCATGATCATAACAGTCATAGGACGCCGACTGCCTTCTCGATCGATTTAAAATTCCAGATAAATGTTTCTAGAGTCATTTCTATAAAGTTCTATCCTTGTTGCTATTTCAAAACTCATGATTAGACAGTTCTCTCTGCTTCTTCCAAACCAATATAATTTACCTGCAAATTACTTCAACAATGTAGATCTGCGCAGTGCGGTCACGACAACTCCACAATGGCAGGACCAAACTTTTGCATGAAGCGGCGGACATAACGAACCGAGGGGATTCACTCTACAAAGTTAGTTCTGCTTTCATGCACATGTTATCTTATAGAACATTATGTATACCTACGTTAAATGGTCAACGTAATTTTGACCTCAAACAGACTTAGTTAAAGCTTACTGCTTTTCTAAGAGTAGGAACGTATACATTTTATTGTTAAAGGTTTTTGAAAAAATAACAAACTTTAATTCGGCCAACAATAGAAAAGTACAAGATTGACAGAGCGAGCGAAGCGTCTCAGTTTTTAGATTGGCCAAAAAATGCTTTAGTTAGGCTGTCTGTTCTAAATCTGTATGTACAGCTCGCATTTTCAACCGATTTTGACGAAAATTGGCATATAAGTTCCTTGATTTATTTAGTTTTTTTAGTCGATCGCGGTTTTGATTGGGGAGACAATAGGGGTTAAAAAAGGGGAAGTTTGCTATAGAGTTATTTATCGACGGATCTCTAAAACTTATACCAATGTTTTGCTCAAGTCTACATAGGTCTATAGGTATATTGGAAAATTCAAGCACTTGAAATTCGATTTAAAATTTGTCTTTGTTCGTTTTGTTGCGCAAATTACTTTTTGGGCTTGGGAAGCGAGGTCTACTGTTTTCACAGAACCACTAGTTTACTTATTTTACGGCCCATCACACTAATATTATAAATGCGAAAGTTTGGATATTTCTTTGTTAGTTTGTTACTCAATCACGTCGTAACGGCTAAACCGACTTTGGTAAAATTTGGTATATAGATAGAATATGACCTGGATTAACACAAAGTCAATTTTTTGTTGACAGACTATACGTGCGAAGCCGCGGGTGGAAGCTACTATAAAAATACACCTTAGTCAAAGTCAAATATTTTTATTCATTAAAATCACAAGGATCACTTTAAAACGTCAATTTTACTGCCTGTTCCTTCGCGACCAAGCCAGGAAAGAAAGGCAAGAAACAAGGCTGGTCGTTTTTTTAATGATCCTTTTACAATACATAATACAGAAAATAAATTACGTCTAAATTGTAACATTTTGAATGAGTTTGGAGCAATTTCAATCCCAAGCTTCTCTATCATCTAAATATAATATACATATTATTATAATACTTATAACTATTTACTGACACGTAAAGTCTGCGACATGTGACGCACTTGCGCTGTAAAAACGCCCGCAAAAACAACGATTGGGAACGCACCCTGGGTGGTGGGTGAAAACCCACCCACTTTTAGGCTGAAACTCTTCAATTATACAGGTCAAAAAATCTGCAGTCGAAACACGCAATACAAAGGATTTGAAACCATTATGGCGCGATTCCAACTGTCCGACCCTTAACCGTGGTTTGGCCTTCCTCTTCACATATTCCACCATGTGCTCCACCTTCGTGGAATAGTGAAGACGCGGCACGTGAAGCAGCATGCAGGCATGGTCGGCCGCAGGAGAGTTCGGTCCGGTTGGCGCGGTGCCGCTCTGATTTCGGCTGGAGGGCTTCCGTTTCCTTCACACAACCTCGATGAAACCCTCCACGTCTAGAGGCTCCTTCCAGGGAGCTGGGGGGGATAGGTCCACAGCTCTGCTTCTTCCCCCTTATTTTAAAAACCATAGGGGTGATCCTTATCTAGGACTCGAGTTGCTGAATACATAAACGAATAGCCTAAATATAATTGTATACGGTTAACTTGACTTTATTACACTTGACATCACACACATAATCTGGAATATCAGCTATTCCTGTCTATAGTATTGTATAGATACAAGATATACATTTATCAAGATAAACGCTAGGGTTTTGGAAATAAGGCCACTGCCCATATACAATGCAGATTCAGCTTTGCTCGCTCATCTGAAAAATCCACTGACCCCCTTACAGGCGACGAAACTTCGATTAATTTTCCTTTTATAATCAAATCGGAGTTTGAATTCTTTAGCTGAGGGGAACGGATTTTGATTTTATTCACTTTTTAATTAGTTAACTGGAAAGGAGTATGAGATCGGCACAGAGTAATGGACACTCTTGAATTTATAATTGTGATTTTGGAAGTAAGTTTTTAAGATCCTAAAACCAATTATAAACAGGAGTTGAATGTTGTTCTTGATTTGATTCTGGATACTGTAGATCGGCTAAATAATATTTAAGCGATGAGATTCACCGTTTGCTATTAGAAATAAAGTGAAGATGGCGAGTCTATTCACAGAAAATATATATAGCTCATATCCTTTAAGGCGTTTCATACATTTTAGTTTAATATGGCTTGCACTTGCGAGATTGGTCACCATTTACATTCATGTCTAGGTGTTGCGTAACAAGTTTAACGACATAAATAGATTTATAAAAGAAAATACCAAGATAAAAGAATTTAATTAAAAAAATTCCTAGTTCATTCCAGTTTTCATTTCTAAGAAACTAGCAGACTTCTTCCGTCACTTGATCCTAGCAATCACAACTCCACACATTTTTCTCAGACATTGTGGAGCTGTCGCTTGTGAGTTGAAACAGAATGGGTTTCATTGTTCGCTTTCAATCTCAGAGTCTTTATGCTGGTGACATCTAATGTGTTCTCAGTTTTATTATTAAAACAATGGAAGTGTTATTGAAACCGGAAAGATGACTTCAATAAGTTCAAGGCTTTGTGAAGCTCCTGAAACCACTTAGATTTTATAACAAAGTTGTTTTGAGCTTTGTGCTGCTGACAGCTACTTGATACATTTCATGCGAAAATTGCTGAATGTCTTCATCCAAATGGAGTAAACATAAAAACAATCTACAAATCCAATAATTTTTTGTTAGTTCGTACGGATCGTGACTTTCTAGTTACGAATTTATTTTTTATTTTTCTATTGATGTAATTGAAAATATAGAGTGGAGAGCCACTTTTGTTTTCTTTTACATGCGAGTAAATATGTCCAAAAAAATGAGACCGTATTTTCTACTTAAAAGAGACTAAGGAGTTTCAAACGATAGATTATTATCCTCTTAAACTATTAAAAATGTCGTAATAGCCTGCTAAACTGTTTTGTACATCAAAAGCGTAGGCTTAATGGATAGAGTACGATAGGGTTAGGCCCTTGAAGTTCACTCGGCTCGTCTAGGTTCAACAATGCCGACTCAGGTGAAGGGCTTAGTTGTAAAAGTCTAGTAGGTATTGATGGGTCGATAACCTTTTGGTATTGCTAAATAATTGATCGAGCTAAGCGAAATCTCCAAATCAACTTCTGCAAATCGACGTTGTATTTATGTTTGTTTCTCTGAGGATTACTTTCGAACCGTTGATTCGATCATCGTGAAATTTAATAAATAGGTAGTTAGTGATAGCATAATCCTGGTCTGACTAAAGGAGCTAAAAGCTTTGGGGGGGTTGTTAAGATATTGTGGTTCAAGAGGGTATAAAAAACCTAATTAGGGCAAGTTGTAGTTTAGTTTATTTGTAGTTTTGTGTAGTTTTTGAGTTATTAGCCATAATAAAACTTTGACGAAATTTACAGGGACGGAATACACCAGTGACCCCACCGTGTTGAATTTTGGTATGCGTATAGCTTTAGTGGCACAAATACAAGGAAAAGTCTGAAATCTAGAATAACTGCAATTTCTACCCGTAAAAAGATAACCAAATAACAGGAACTCCCGTTAGAAAGAGGCCCCATTAGTGCGTTGCGTTGCGTTGCGTCGCGTCGTCGGTTTGGGAGACTCCCGAGATCTCATTTCGGGGCCAACCACTAGTAATTAAGTTTGTAGGAGCTCAACCATCAGTAAGTGTTTTTAGCGACCTGAAGGCCTTAGACATGACTTAACGACTAATGACTAGGGCCAACATATTAACGTGCCGTCTGAAGCCAAGAAGCGCTCAGCTGAAAAAGCCACTTACAACCACGCATCTAAGAAGTGTCTGCGAAGCTTCGCAGTGTAGCTTATAATGCACACACAATTTTTTAAAATAGAATTTTGATTTTCAATAATTGTTATTTTAATGATTTTGAATATTGGAATGAGTTTTAACGGACAATAAAGTAGACTGGAAAATTGTAGACATATTTTATTAGAATGTAAAATTATTAAAGCAAGGTATTTCATTTCTGGCCATAGCAAATTGAAACCCTCGGCGTGATTTATTTTAGAGGTAAAGTTATGGATAAAATAAAGCCATTATGGCATGGGTCTGCGAAAAGTGCCTTTGTCAGAAGGATTACTATGGGCTCCGTAATATGTTCACATACAAATTACCTTACCTTTAGTAATTTGTGAAATTGATTCAAAATATATTGTTACGAGCTGAGGGTTCGGGATAAAATAATGGGAATCGATTCAACCAAAATAACACTTTTATTCAGCACTAAACGATGAATACACGAACTTGGTCACACGTAATCACAACACACTAATTCACACCACAGTTGCACCACTTAAAGTCACCGAAATGTTCACACGTATAGCTGAATCCAGACTGACTGTCCGGCCATCTCTCCGGCCTATTTATATCGCGCATATTTCGATTGTTCGAGAACGATCTCGATCGCTCCAGGAAAGGGTCGGTCCCTCGACACAATGGCCACTCTCCATTCTGCGAAACCACAAACAATAACAAAAACAAAAGCGCTCGAGAAACCTCGATTACCATTCATTGTTTAACAGTCTCGGCGTAACACTGCCCCCTCCTAAAACATGCTCGTCCCGAGCATTGTTAGCCCCGTAATATCGCGCCAGCCGATCAACATGAACAATTTTAGGCGCACCTCGCGTTCCCTTCTGAATTCGGTATGTGACGTCATTGATCCTGGTCAACACACGGTATGGTCCATCCCATTTTGCTTGTAGTTTAGGGGATTTTCCCTTTTTCCGTTTCGGATTGTGCAACCAGACCTGTGACCCCTCATCAAATCGCAAGTTGTTTGAATTTCGGTCATAACGGGTCTTCATTTTCTCAGACATTTGTTGACCAGTTAGTCGAATGTGTTCATTTATGTCGTTCATTTTATTGCGCAGGTCGTTTGCATAATCTGTGATGGCACGCGGAGAATCTGGAGGAATGCCAGTTATCAGGTCTGCAGGCAACCGCAGTTCTCTTCCAAAATTTGCCAACGCAGGAGTGGCGCCTGTACTCTCATGGACTGCACTTCTGTATGACAGTAAAAACGGCTGTATGTGTTGGTCCCAATCGTTTTGTTTATTTTCGACCACTTTGGCCAGATATCTCTCAAACGTCTGATTGAATCTTTCCACCATTCCATCAGACTGAGGATGATAAGAAGTGGTTCTTGTTTTATGAGTCCCCATTATTCGGCATGTCTCCTGAAATACTTGTGATTCAAAATTCCTTCCTTGATCACTGTGAATTTCCAGGGGAACTCCAAAACGACAGAAAACTTCGTGGACTAGTTTATCTGCTACCGTCGAAGCTTCTTGATTAGGAATGGCGAAAACTTCGGGCCATTTTGTGAAGTAGTCCATAACGACCATGAAGTACTTATTTCGATTTTTACTTACAGGGAATGGTCCTGCAATATCCAGGGCTATACGCTCCCATGGGGCTCCAACGTTATACAGTTTTAGTGCTCCTCTGCTGCGTGTATGGGGTCCTTTCACTGCCGCACAGGTAGTGCATTTTCGGCACCAGTCTTCAACATCTTCTCTACAATGTATCCAGTAAAACCGCTCCCTTATTTTTAACAGTGTCCTTTTTACTCCCATGTGGCCTCCCGAACATCCTTCATGGTAGAGTTGTAGCACGTTAGGGACCTTGGCTTTGGGAACCACCATTTGCAGATGACAGTGATCTCCACGAGCGTTTTCCCATTTGCGACACAGCACCCCATCGTGGATAACCAGGCTCTCCCACTGTGCCCAATAACTCTTCGTTGTTGAACTCAGAGCAGCAATGTCACTCCACAAAGGCTTAGTGCTACCCGCTGTGATCCTTTCAATGATGGGTTTAAGGTCTTTGTCATCCTGTTGTGCCTGCTGCAAAGTTTCTTTCCATTCGTCACTTAGGTCTGTTCTCAACAGCCTGACAGGTTCTGCTTCCTTAAACTCATATTTGGCACAATGTTTGCAGTTCTCAGGGCAAGGTCTTCGTGATAGCGCATCCGCGTTCCCGTGAGATTTTCCACTACGATGCCCAATGTCGAAGTCGAACTCCTGTAATTGTTCAATCCACCTTGCCACCTGTCCTTCAGGATTCTTGAACCGTAAGAGCCATTGCAATGCAGCATGGTCAGTTCGAAGTTGAAATTTACGACCTAGTAGGTATTTGTTGAAATGCTGTAAGGTCTTTACTACAGCCAGCAGTTCCCTTCTTGTGACACAGTAATTTCTTTCTTGTTTGGATAAGGATTTACTGAAGCAAGCGATCACCACCTCTTGATCTCCTTTGCGTTGAGATAGCACACCACCAATACCGGTATTACTTGCATCTGTATCTACAATGAACTCGTTCTCAGTATCAGGAAAGCTGAGAATCGGTGTCTTACATAGTCGGTTCTTTAATTCCTGGAAAGCAGTTTCGCATTCTGCATCCCAGCAGAACAGTCGTTTCTCCTCAGTTAGCCTGTGCAGAGGCTTAGCAATATCCGCGAAGTTCTTGACAAAACGTCGATAGTAGGAGCACAACCCCAAAAATGCTCTGACTTCGGTCTTATCTTTAGGAATCGGCCAATCTTTGACAGCGTTGATTTTCTCCGGATCAGTTTGCACCCCGTCTTGTGAAACAACGTGACCCAGAAAGCTTACTTGTTGTCTGAAGAATGAACATTTCCTCGGACTTAACTTCAGATTGGCGGCACGAATTTTTGCCAGCACACGTTCCAGATTTTGAAGGTGGTCTTTAAACGTACGTCCCACGATGATGATGTCGTCCAAGTAAACAAGACACGCGTCACCAATCAACCCGACAAGAACTTGCTCCATCAATCTTTCAAAAGTTGCAGGGGCATTGCATAGTCCAAATGCCATGACTCGAAATTGCCACAGCCCCTTTCCTGTAGAGAACGCAGTCTTTTCCTTGTCCTTAGGGTCTATTTCCACTTGCCAGTAGCCACTCTTCAAGTCTAGCGTTGTAAACCACTTCATCCCGGTAAGTGTATCCAATGTGTCGTCGATCCTTGGTAGTGGATAACTGTCCTTCTTCGTAACTGCATTAAGTCGACGATAATCAACACAAAAGCGCAGGCTTCCATCCTTCTTTTTGACTAGAACAACAGGAGAGCACCATGGACTAGATGAAGGTTCTATCACCCCATCATTAATCATTCCCTCAACCATGGTCTCTACTTCCTTTTCTCGAGCAACCGGTAGTCTCCTAGGTCGTTGACGGATAGGTAGCTCGTTACCAGTATTTATCGTGTGCTTAACCAGTCCAGTCTTTCCAATATCAGCATCATTTGAAGAGAAAAGATCGGCGTAGCGATGTAACATTTTCTCAGTCATAGCAACTTCTTCCCTAGAAAGGCTTTTACGGCAATCTTCCAACAGTGACGACACATCGAATTTGCCATTCTCTTTATTGCCGCTAGAGCTAGGCACTTCTTGACATCTTCGCATACAGGCTACTTCCTCGCAGGTGCCCATTAAGGTCCCCTTTTTGATCAGGTGCTCTTCATTACTAAGGTTTAAAATTCGCACCACTGCAGTATCTGTGGTCCTCACTAGCGTCCGGGCCATAATCCACGGAAAGCCATTGTCCGATCTTTCCACCAGTACACATCGATTCTGTCTTCCCGAAGTTCGTGGCAAGCTTACTGGAACAATGGTTTCTGATCTTGGCGGAAGAACAATTTTCTTCAGACTGTACACCTTACCCCTGGTTCCACCTTCCATAAAGAATTCCTCTTCTCCACATTGTAAAACTCCTTGATTTATGTCAATTCTACAATGGTGCTCTCGTAAGAAATCTAAACCCAGAATGCAGTCATCAACTATATCGGCAATGATGACGTTTTGCTGGAAAGGTCTTTCACCCAGCATAACCTCCACCTGCTTTTCACCCAGGACGGATATGTGCTGACCGGTTGCCGTCAGGAGCTGAATTCGCTCATGGCTACTGTTGAATTTCCCAAGAAACCGATTAGCCAGTTGGGAACTGATCACTGTACGGGAAGCACCAGTATCCAAAGTCATCTTGCACGGTGTTCCATTAATTTGACCTTTGATAGTCAGGCTATTCCCATCATGAACTTGTGAGATCGTAATTCTTAGGGCTTTCTCAATACCAGCCAGCACTCGCCCCGCAGTTCTGGCGCTTACTCGTTTCCCTGCTGCTGTTGAACGGGGCTCACCTGAGCACTCTCCTCTCTTTTTGGGCAGTTTGGCCTCAGATCCTTTTTCTCCACACCCGAAGCATCTAGGGCTAAACTTTGGACGACTGTAGTGAGTGTAAGAGTCCTTCACTTCTCTGATGCGGTGAGCTCGAGGGTCCTGACGCACGGCCTCCACCTCCAATGCATGGGCCAAGGCATTTTTTAGAGTATCGTGATGTCCAAGCCTTACAGCAGCTCTCACTTCCAAATCACGTATTCCGTCAACGAACGCCTGGATCAAATAACCGTCAAGGGGTGCTGACGAGGTTTGGTATGCCTTTCGAACCAGCTTTTCTATCTCGAGTGCCCACTGCTGTAAATTCTCCGAGTTACGCTGGCTTCGGTCCTTTAACTGCGCTCGAAAAACATGTTCCAGGTGCGCGTCACCATAGCGTGACTCCAGCGCTTCCAGCAGCTGTTCGTAGGTGACATCCTTCCCAAGAGCCTCTAAAATCGTAAGTGCTTGGTCACGAAGGCCCAGTGTTAAAGCCGTCATGGCCTGCGCCGTCGTCCATCCATTGGCCTTGACAACGGCCTCAAACTGGATCTTGTATGCTGACCACGAAGAACTTCCGTCAAATGGTGGCGTCTTAAAACCTCGCGCTGAAGGTGTAGCAACTAGAGGAGCCACATTGTTGTCTCTAGACTTCAGGACACCCAGAGTTTTTTTCACATCAGCGATCTGAATTTCAGTTTCCGAAATACGGCTCTCATGATGTTCTATCTGTTCTTTCACTTCCTGAAATTCCTTTCCAATTGAACCGAACAATTCTTTCATCAGCCGAGCCTGCTCTTCTTTGTCCTGATGGCGCTGTTCTTCCTGTTGACGACGCTGTTCTTCCTGAAATCGAGCCTGTTCTTCCTGTTGACGACGCTGTTCCTCCTGCCAACGTCGCTGCTCTTCCTGGTGACGACGCTGCTCCTCCTGCAACCGAGCCTGCTCTTCCTGATGACGACGCTGCTCTTCTTTTTCCTGACGGCGCTGCTCCTCCTGCAACCGAGCCTGCTCTTCTTGACGACAAAGCATGGCCATAATAGCAGCAAGATCGCCTGTCACAGGAGCTTGGCCCACGGATGATGATGATGAAGCTCCAATTGATTCGGGGGCGGCTGATTCCATCTGTATCGGCTGACGACTCTGTTGATCTTCTTGAACCGGAGAATCTCCAAACCGCCTTTCATGGACTTCCTGTTGTCGTTGACCTCTCGTCCTTACACCGTCCACGTTATCCTTTGGCAGAACCGGCATTATTTTATCCCACTTCTGACACCAAATTGTTACGAGCTGAGGGTTCGGGATAAAATAATGGGAATCGATTCAACCAAAATAACACTTTTATTCAGCACTAAATGATGAATACACGAACTTGGTCACACGTAATCACAACACACTAATTCACACCACAGTTGCACCACTTAAAGTCACCGAAATGTTCACACGTATAGCTGAATCCAGACTGACTGTCCGGCCATCTCTCCGGCCTATTTATATCGCGCATATTTCGATTGTTCGAGAACGATCTCGATCGCTCCAGGAAAGGGTCGGTCCCTCGACACAATGGCCACTCTCCATTCTGCGAAACCACAAACAATAACAAAAACAAAAGCGCTCGAGAAACCTCGATTACCATTCATTGTTTAACAGTCTCGGCGTAACAATATTCTTCAGGCTGCGACGAGACTTTATATTTTATCAATATTTTACTTTAGCATTATTAAATCAAAGCTTTTATAGCAGATGCTACGAGATACGACGTTTCCTACCCGAAATATACCTAAAACACCTACTTATTATAAAGTAAAAAAGGAAAAGTAATAATTTATTTATTGACATAATTAAGTATGACATAGTCAAATTTAAATCCATAGGCTCCCGAACTAGTTAAAAAACTGTGTTTCAGGTGCCAGTGGCTTCTCCAATCATGTGAATATTTTAAATTATGTCTAGCAAAGATAGGATAGTTAAGTTTAAGCATTAATTAAAAAATAAATCATATAATTAAAAAAGTAAGTATTTAAAAGAAATACTTAAGCACTCTCAAATTCAAGTCTGTTACGTAGTAGGTGCTATACTTTGGTGCATGTTTAACCCAATACTTAGCAGGTTTTTTTGTTTTAATTTTTAATGTTTTTTATATAATCAATTTTATAAATGTATGTAACAAATATATCGTACTGCCAGGCTTATAGGCATTATTGTAATACCGAAAAAAACTATAAGTAATATATGAACATAAATAAACTTCCATTAAAAAGGCATCATCATAATCATACCAGCCATAGTACGTCCACTATTGAACAGAGATTACGATCTTGCACCTAACGGCTCCCAGTAACCTTCATAGTACCCGTATAATGCCGAAATTAACAGTCTGTATCTTTCCCTGTTTGTTATTTGTGAAACTAAATCAAAAATACCGAGGCTTATTTGAGAAAATAGACATTCATTTTCCTTTTCATTGTCATATTTTTACATACATCTTAGACATTTTTGTTTATGCAACTTAAAGCTACTGTACCACATTAGCATTATTTACAAAGGGTGACAATACGTGTAACTCCAACTGCCGCGGAATTTCAATAAGGGACCGCAAGAAGAGGTAACCAAGACTTCAATCCCCTGAGACATGCGGGAGTAGACTATTGTATTTGTTGTATTACTGATTTTTATTTGTATGTGGTCCTGTTCCTCTATTTCCTATCTTGAATTACTCAGTGACCTACTCATTTGACAGTTCTTGTCAAACTTTGAAGAGCAGAATAGGGTTGCTGGCTTCTGTTACGTTTATTTGAATAAGTTTTTTGTTGAAAAATTACTTTTTAAAACAAGCGTTTATAAAATTCCTAATCAGAACCGCAAGCAGATACAAATGAGCCCAAACACAAGTAGCCCACTATAATCCATTCAGAAGTTCCATTGTCGCTAGACAGATTAATTTGTTGGAAGCTTCGATTGACTTGACCCGAGATCCTCGTACGCGCGCGTCTAATATTTGTGCGTGTGGCTATTTTCGATCGTTGTACAAAACTTTACATACCTATGTTCCTATCTAAGGGGTCGTCTTTTAATCACGTTGGGTTTGGATGGTCCCCCATATTTTGGATTTAATGTGACGTATTAGTCTTCGTGTTCTCCTTAGCAAGCACTTTCATTTGATACCCATACTGTGGTAGTGCAGAAAAAATAACTAGTCCGCCATCTTGGATGATCCGCCATATTGGAATTAGAATGACGTCATATAGCTAAGCATGCCTTTCCATCCAAAATAAGTGTGTTACCAAATTTCAGCTCAATCGGATAGAGCTAACTGATTTAAAATTCAGTTGCAATATTCCACCCGGACAAACACACATACATTGCAAGTTAAATAAAAGCTTGTAATTAATTTGCAATGTTTGACTACCTATTGCTTGTTGTATTACCGAATCACGGAATTTTTGATCGAGCGAAGCGAGATCTCTAAATCGACTTGGGCAAATCGGCGTTGTATGTATGTAAGTATGTATATAGGTATATTTGTTTAAGATGGTGCAGTGTACACCATCTGAAGTACCTCTCTGTTAGCCCCGTATGTATGTATGTATGTTTGTTTGTTCAAGGATAATTTTCGAAGCGTTTATCCGATCATCGTGAAATTATAGGTGAGTAGGTATATAAGTAGGTAGTGATGACACAATTTTGGTGTGTCTAAATGAGCTAAAAATGTGGAGGGGTTATTGAGATATTAGGGTTCTAGAGGGGTAAAAAAAACCAAAATGAGACTATCCGGTCAAATGACACGTCTAATAAAAGGTATTTGTGAGTACATTTCGACCCTGTTTTTATTTTTAGTTTAAACGACGTAGTTTTTTAGTTATTAGCCATAATAAAAACTGATTTTTGAAAAAACTCACAGGGTTCATCAGCTTTAGTGACACAAATATAGGCAAAAGTCTAAAATCCAGAATAACTGCAATTTCCCGTTACCTGTAATTTAAATGAAACTGTAGGTTAAGTTGGGAATTGCGCGGCACTATTTTATTGGTCAAAGATTAAAGCCGGCTTGCACAACGATCCCTTAATGTATTTAGCGACTAAACATGTTTGAATTTTACGTATTTGTATGATTTGGCAACTCCGTAAATCATATTTGGCCACTAAATACGTTTAGGCATCGTTGCGCGAGTCGCCCTATGATTTATTTTTTGTGTTATGGGAGACTCGCGAGATCTCAGTTCGGGACGAACCACTAGTTATTAAATTATGAGATTGAACTACTCAGTTTGTGTTGCGTTTTCTTTCATTGAAGCGTGAGTTTAATTTGAAAATATTGTCTATAGATAATTTATTCTATGCCTCGATACATAACGAGAGGTAAAATTGGAGTAGAGTATTGTATATTTAAGTAACATGCTTTTTATGTGGTCTGTATCCTTGAAAAATTTATTTGAAATGTAGTTTGACGATGCCATGACAATTCATGGTTCAGGTCACGTATATGACGATGAAAGTAAAGGGTATCGACTACTAAGGTATGATAAAAAGGTCAAATCCATGTACTTTTTACTATAGATTCAAATACACCAGTATCGTCACAGGGTGATTTTTTGAGTCAATAAATTTTAAGAGTCGGCTCTTATCTTTATATCTGTCAGTTATAAGAACATGAGTCGATTAGTATCAAAATTGGTCAAATCCAAAATGTTCCATTTTTAATATTTTAATGTAGCAATATTCTTCGCACTCTGATCTAAAAATAGAAAATATCGAAAGCAGTCAGATCCACATTTTTACTATAGAAAAATTGCTGCTAAAAATGGCTATGGTATCAAAACTAGCCAATTCCAACACTACTGACATTCAAATTTAGTCAAATCCGAATCGACCAATCAGCTTCGAGTATTCTCTATGGCGAGTCCGCCATGTTGATATCAATGTCGCTCAGTCCATGCCGGAGGCAACGTGGTTTCTGTAAGTTTTTAATTAAAATTGTGTGTAAAAATGGAAGAAAACCCAAACCAAATAGTCGAAACACCTCCAAACTTATCCAGGAAGCCTTTGCAGCAAAAAAATTCATGGAAGTGCAACAGGACTAAGATTTCTAGGTAAGTGAAAATTCTATGAACAACAATGTTGGTTTCATTATCAGGGATTCTCAACCCAAGAATGTATGTCCTATTGAAGATATAGTTATTAATACGTAGTGATTTCGGCATTTTTAACAGTTTTTACGTATGCTACGGGGTATTTTTTGTGATGTCGACAGCACATCAAGCGTTTTGGAAATGTTTGAAACAAAACATGTTGGGTTTCCGTGGTGCGTTTTTTTTTTAGTTTTTTTTTTAGTATTTCAAAATAATGTTTTCATTTCAGATATTCACCTAAAGCACCGCCAAATATTGTAGTGCCGTGCCAACATTACACCAAAGCCTACAGATGTACTTCGCTGACAAAAACTGACATAATAAAGTTTCATAACGCCTTTTATAAAACCCCAAACAAAATTCAACAAGATAATTTCATACTGCAATACACTAAAATATCTCCCATACAGCGTCGCCGTTTAAAGACTGGAACAGGGAATAAGAAAAATGTTAGTGTTGTTTACTATGCGCGAAGAAGAACCTCCATGATACCCGTATGCAGAAAAACGTTTTTAACGATTTTAGGATTGAAGAAGGGAAGAGTAAATGGTGTGATTTTGCGCAATACTAAGAATGATGGGGCATCAGCAACCGAAAATAGAGGAGGAAACCGTAAAGAGAAAGCGTTCGCAGGACAAAGAAAATCGATTAAAGATTTCATTAAAAAGTTGGTGCCGCTTGAAGTTCACTACTGTCGGAGTAAAATAAAGAGTAGGCAGTACCTTGCGTCAAATTTAAGCATCAATAAACTTTACAGAATGTATATCTCGCAAGCTAGAGATCAGTTCAAATGCGTCAAGGCATCTTATTTCAGAAGATTTTTTAACACTTCATTTAATATTGGTTTCGGGTGTCCGGCAACAGATGTTTGCTCAACGTGCTTGACGTTGAAAGAAAAAGTGAAACATGAAAAAGACGCCAGTAAGAAAAATGAGCTTATAATACAAAAAAGAGTGCACGATTTAAGGGCTAAGGCTTTTTACAGTCTGTTAAAGGAAAAAAAAGAAGAATTACTGACTTTAAGTTTTGATTGTCAAAAAAATCAACCCATGCCGAAAGTCCCTGACCAAATTGCATACTATTCGCGACAACTTTATATCTATAATTTTACAATCGTGTTAGGCAGTTCCAAAAATAGGTTGACTAAAGAAAATGTTTTTATTTACACATGGACTGAAGATGAGTTACCAAAAGCATCAAACCAAATTGCCAGTGCTGTTTTTCACTGCCTGTGCTCAAATGTCGAAAAATACGAGAAGGTGACTACCATCCGATTGGTTGCTGACGGGTGTAGCGGACAAAACAAAAATACATCAGTCCTAGGAATGATCTGCAAGTATATTATGGATTATGCACCAGATCGAATAAAGACTGTAGAATTGCTGTTCCCAGTGGTTGGTCACTCATTTTTACCAGCAGACCGCGTATTCACCCAAATTGAAAAAAAAATAAAGAAAACGGAGGTAATGCCGAACCCGCAAAGTTACCTGGAATATTTTAATGAGCACGGGACTGTTTTAAAATTAGGAACAGATGCAGAGGTCTTTGATTGGAAAACAGCGAGTGCTAACGTGTTGAAAACTACAAGCGGGTTGCATTTTTCCATAAAAGAATGCAAAAGGTTTTTTATTAGACGGAATAAAAAGAAGAACAATGTTGAAGTGCGAGCAGAAGGATCCTATCGAAACACATTAGGTGCATTTAAAAATATTTGCAAAAAGCAGAAAACTGCCAGTCAAATAAATCCAACCGGCGTGCCTAAGAACGTGGCTGTTAAAAAAGAAAAATTAGACGATGTCAAGAAATTACTAATAGCCCATTATGGGGAAGAGTGGGAACTTTTGTCAGAACTAAATTATTTCAAAAATGTTTTTGAAAAAACTGATTGCAATGTCGTTCAAACAGATGAAACATGTGAGCCGGAGGTTGAATTACCAACTCTGATTATTTAACTTTTTCTTTATTTGCTTAATTTACTTCTAAGATTAAAATGCATAATGTAAAAATATTCACTTTTGTTTTACTTTTTTAACCTATAAATTTTGTCAACACAATAATGTCAATAATTTTCCCTTGGGGGTGTACCTCAAACGAAAATGTTTGACAACCCCTGCCTTTCCTTGCCACTATTTTCATAATAAGCCAAATCCTTTCAGCTAACATTCAAAAGCAGTTAAATCCACAAACCTAACTATTAAACTAAGACAAATCCACACTTTGCTATCAAATTAGGTCAAATCCAATCTTCGGAATAAGATTTTAAGCTTTATTTGTATGAGACGATAGGTTTATAATGATTTATCATGTTTTGATAACAAAATACTATAAGCTGGCAATATTCTTAATGTTTTCCAATGCTGCCATAAAACAAAAAGAAAAAAAATGCATACTGTAAATTTACCTTAAGTGGACTTGACTGATTTTGATACTATACGACTCACATGTGTGTTTCAGACGAATATTTAACTTAAAATCTACCGGCGCATACAAACAGTAATAACCGAAGACACCGCGCTGCATTGTATGATAAGGTGGAATTTCAACTTATTACTGGATTGAAATAAACACGGATTAGTTTACTAGACACACTATTTTAATCAACACTTTATAATTTCTTCTTGCATAATAATTATCATTTTCATCATAATATCAGCTTTAAAACGCCCACTGCAGAACACAGGAATCCATAGATTTCCAGAGTGACCGATCTTGTGCTGCCTGCTTCTAACGGTTCCCATTAACCTGGTGGGGGCTACCTAAACTGCATTGATCTTCGAAAACTAGTTCTAACGAAAAAGTTCATATGTTTTAATGAAAATATTCTGAACATACTCGTAGTCACTCATGATAATAATTAATCCCTTCAGTACATTATGGGAGCGTGAGACAGACACGATAATCCTATTAGCAGTAGGTACTTATTAATGTTAATGAAAGACTAAGCCAGGATTTATTAGGCTATAGATACACTGAGAGTTTCATAATGCACTCTGACATGAACCATAAATATAAATAAAATTATAAATAAATAAATAAATATTTTTGGACATTTCACACAGCGCTATCTAGCCCCAAACTAAGCAGAGCTTGTACTATGGGAACCAGATCACTTATAGAATACTTATATACTTTTTTTTTGTAAATACATAGGTACTTATAATATATAGAAAAACAGCCAGACACGGAACAAATATCTGTAGATCATGCAAACATTTGTTCCGCGGCGGGAATCGTACCCGCTTCCTCTTGCGTCTCAGCCGGCTATACGCCTACTGCGCCACGGAGGCAGTCATAATATGTAACAAGAGAGGAAACGACTGGGAAAATATATGTTTGGTCACATAATTAAACGTTCAGCTTGCTTTCTATAACAGAGTGAACGGATTTTTTTAACATGACAAGGAAATCTTAGAGGTTTTTGAAATATTTTTTATTTATTTACTTTATTGCACAAAAATACAAATTACATGTACAAAAGTAGGGCTTAATGCTAATAGCATTTTCTACCTGCCAACTTCAGAGGTAACAAAAATGGTTGGCGCGCTAAAGTTAGGTCTGCGATAAATAATTTCCTATTTTACAAAAAACTATAAATTAACGAGAATATCATCAAGGTAGCACGTCGTTAGCTACGGGATAGGCAATCCATTGTGATGGATTGATATTACCAAGGCCTTATACAACTTCCTTACATAAAAAAACATACTTTAGATATTTTGATCAAAAAAATCCGTTGAGAGTAAGAATGTGTGGATGGATATACAATTTCTTATTGCTTCCATCATTAATCACTTAAGAGTACCAGGATTACCGCTGAAATCACGTCCAACAGAGTTATGATGTCATTAAATAAACATATTGCGCACCGAGAATTCCTCATAAAAACCGACATATTGGTTATTACGCTTTAGTCTCGAACATTCAGCTATTACAAGGGTATACGGGGCCCTTTACTAGGGTTGGGAAAATAAACCTTTTTTTTCTGATAAGTCTCTAATAACCTGAGTGGAACGTTAAATGTGTATTGTTAAACTTAAGATAATTAATTATTTAAAAATATCTCTTGGTGTTCTTCACGCACACATTCGTATCACCTGTGCCGATCGGCAGCTAGCAGCCTATTAAATTACACACATAGGGTTCGAGTAATGCTTCAGTTAGCTATGAGGTGGCGCGAAGTATAGCCTCATAGCTAACTACACGAGCTAAGTTACACGATGAATACATATGATTTGTTTACTTATTTTATACAGGCTGTTTAATTGATAATTTAGGACTTGATATTGGTATGGAAATTTAAATGTTTATTTAATAGTTAATTTGAACAAAACCTATTTTACAACAATAGCTTTAACAGTGCTTTACCAGTGTTTTAATTTAATGTCATACATAACAAAATACGTAGTATAGATGATATATTATGACCTGGATTGAGACGTAGGCTACTTTTTATTGACAACCCCGCGTGCGAAGTCGCTGGCGGAAGCTTATAATTTTAAAAACCTTACCGGCTATGTGAGTTTTGACCGGACAAAAATAAAAAGCCAGCAGCATGCTCAGCAAAAGTTTGACTACTCGAGCTACTACCATTACGTCTTTCAGCGACTTTATTGAAATTCTGCACGATAGCAAACTTTCGATCACTCGATCGGAATGAAAGGAACTTACAATGATTCTTGTCTCCAAATATCATCTTTGACTGTATCCGTGGCGCAGTGGGCGTATAGCCGGCTGTGACACAGGAGGTAGCGGGTTCGATTCCCGCCGCGGAACAAATGTTTGCATGATCTACAGATATTTGTTCCGTGTCTGGGTATTCTATATATTATAAGTATGTATTAACAAAAAAAAAACAAAAGTATATAAGTATTCTATCAGTTATCTAGTTCCCATAGTACAAGCTTTGCTTAGTTTGGGGCTAGATAGCGCTGTGTGAAATGTCCAACAATATATCTTTATAGTTGCAAAGCTAAGGTTTTAGTTTCAATGTTACGTAAGAAGAGAAGCTGCAAAAGTTATATTTGGATATTTGTTGACGTCCTGTCTTTGGTTTATCTAATCGCTAAGCTACTTTTAGTGGTTCTGTAACAATGAGGAAGTTTTCTGTTGATGATACTCAATGTTGTTGACGAACAATGTTTTGTTGAACAGTAAACATATAAAACCATGGTCTGTGCGTGTAGAAATCGGCAACTATAGTCTGAAGGAGTCATTAATTCGAATGCATAGTAAAACTTTCGTTTATATTTTCATTTTTTATTAACCTATACTTAATGGGATTTTCATGCCCTTCTGTATTCAAAGACCAACTTACATGGGTTTTGTGTTACGTCTTTGCTTGATGAATTTTTTATTCAGTCAACAAAGACCATACGTAACATCGTATGACGTCTTTCACTATGAAAATCCCTGAATTTATTCAAAGATAATCGTCCACAGACATGTAAAACCTTGCACTGCTACCCCTACCATAATAAATCGCTATTTAACTCTCAGTTTTCCCGCTTTAATACAAGGACATCGATATTTCGATAATGTGCACGTTATCTCTTATATCTACCCTCCCCCCTACTATAGGAATTTATCTGGGGTGAGCATGCGAAAAAATGCGTAATAATGAGAGTTGGGGACAGTGTTTAAGCTTCTTGAGTTGCTTTTGTAACTGACTGATCAGTGATATAATAAATAAATAATTATTGCTGGACATTTCACACAGCGCTATCTAGCCCCAAACTAAGCAGAGCTTGTACTATGGGAACCAGGTAACTGATAGAATACTTATATACTTTTTTTGTGTATACATACTTATAATATATGTATAAAAAAACAACCAGACCCGGAACACATATCTGTAGATCATGCAAACATTTGTTCCACGGCGGGAATCGAACCTACTACCTCCTGCGTCTCAGCCGGCTATTCGCCCACTGCACCACGGAGGTCGTCAAATAAACATCGACGAAATCGGTAAATAAACAAAAGTTCTTCAGTATTTTCAAACTTTCGCGATCACTTTACATAATTATTGATTAAAACGGGTAATTATCGCGTATGTACCTTTTTTTATTGCTCAGTGATACGGTTATTTTAGTGTGTCGTAATATGAACGAAGACATTTCTAATTTTGAAGACCAAGTGAAGGTAGTTGCTGCAGCTGCTATCACTTTTCGACGGTAGCTCCTAGTACTCCAGTCAACCCGTGACCACGACTGTTGCAACACAGCCGAAACGTCGGGATAACAAATAAAAAGGTACATACGCGATAAATACCCGTTTTAATCAATAATTATTAAAAGTTCTTCAATGCGTATTTTCTGAAGAATCGTATGTTTCTTGTCTTGGGGAAACAGTTGCTCTGCTCAATAGCGTTATCTATGTTTCTTTTGTAATTTTAGCAAGTTCAACCACTGTCAATATTGGAAACAGTATTGTGAATTATTATTATTTTGCCAATTATTTCACTAATCAGATCAGAATGTTATGTTTAAGCCAGCCTTATCCCACTAACTCGTGAACCACCATTTCCTGTGACCCGTGAGAAATTGCTCGCAGCATCAAATCGATTTCGAATAACATCGTGTAAAGGTTTACCTCCGAATCTCGGTAACAAAATCGAAATGTCAGCAAAAGTCATAAAAACAAATCGATAACACGAATTTTACCCTCCGTTACCGTCGCCCTCTATTTTCCGCGTTTTGATTTTCCCTTGATTGGGTTTAAAATGCCCCCCCGCTATTTTGATAAAGCCCACAACAAAATGGTAGATTTTGGACCCCTATGAAATGGATATTGATAGCAATGTGTAAGTGTTTAGTAACGGTTATTATCAGTTCCCTTATGGAGATATCGGGAATTGTGATACGTGAAACCCGTATTTGTACGTGTTTGTGTGACGTCATGGGTTTGAAAATGCTGAATTGCTTTACCTTTACCATATTCGGTATCTAAAGTACTAATACTTGAAGGAAAATGTCCACCAATTTTATGTTTTCATTACTCGCTTGTAGGACCAAAGCTAAAACTAACTGGCTCATTGAAATGCCAATGATCCTATTCCAATGTTGTTTCAAACAAGATTCACAGTAACTCCAAAGTTTGACGAACATGTTTCAACAAACTTTTCATTCGCTGAGCCCAAATTTCGTTGCCGAATTCCTTTTTAATTCAACAATATATTTTTTTTTAGACCTCTGCTACAAAATCGACTTTGTTCCTTTGGGATTACGGTGTGTTTAGATGCTTGAGGTATGATGCATGTTTCCATTTTCACGTAGTGACAGCTAGGGGAGACGTATGATGGGAACCTCGAAAATCCAATATGACAAATTCAGAAGTACGTGATTGGAATGAGAGAGACGTGAATTTATTTTTGCAATGTTGAATGCCTTTGGTACACCTGGGCCACGAAGATGAATTTCGTGAAATCAGGTGAAACGTAAATGCCGAATCAAGGATGCATATTGAATTATGAATCATTTCTTCAGTTCGTAGTAGAAATTTTTTGCTTATCGATTTTTTGGAATTTATTTTAACGAATTGTCAAAATGATTCCAGGTTGCTAAAGATGTGAGATTTTTTATTTTGTCAGTAAAAATCGTTGAACCTATAAAAGGGGAGTATTCCTGCTATTGTTCCTTCGTGGTTTTGTTTGTTTATTTAACTTATCAATGTTCCTGTTGTTCCAAGCGTAAAAATGTGTAAAGATGTTTTTTTTAATAATGAGTTTATTGGTGTAATATTTATCAATATTTTTGTCCAATATTCATTAATCAATCATCCTCTTATCCCTCACACGTAGAACCAACCTCCCTTTATTTGTTAACACCGCAATAAGAGTATCCGAACGACCAAATAAAATAAATGTTTGTTCCGAACAAGCACACCAAAACCCGAAAAGGCTTCTATTGCTAAAAGTAACTCTAAAAGCCTAGCAATAGCCTCCGGCGAGGTTCGCATTTTTTTGGCGTTATCACAGCAATAAATTGGTCTTGATCTTGGCTGATCGCTAGGTGATTTTCGGTCTAGTTTATTTGTGTACTGATGTACATCTTTTAGGTTCGTCGCTGCAGACTTAACATGTAAAATGTGAAATGGTACGTGATAAATCCCGTATTTATAATAATGATGTATAATGTAGTTTCAAGGATCCTAGCCCATCTCACAGGTTGAATCAATACAATAACACTTGTTGTGGTGCTTCAACACGGTCCATAATACAGTTGCAGGTATGCCTCGCGTGTCAAAAAACCACGGACTTACAAGACCACCATCGATCACAGGATCCTTTTTAGGGCAACTATACCTATGAAATAGACGACTAAGAAAAAGTACCTCGCTACCTCTGTCCAAGTAATGTCTTAGGGTTTCACGGTCCTGTGTGCTATTCTGAGACTCTATGTATCAGCTTGAAAGATTTAGAGGCAATAACGTGTTCAAGCGAAACTGCCGCCCATTGTTCGGCAGATCGGATTAGTTTGGAGATAGCTATAGTGTCTTGAAAGTTCTAAATCAGGATACCAATTTCAAAAGTCAGAGTTGCACGTAGTGTAATTTTAAAACTATAAAAGCTCTATAAAGTATTAGATTGACCAATTCAATTCGATTGTATGGTAAATAAAATCGAATTAAAATGATATAGTCTTATTTTATGCTTTTATTTTGTTACCATGGCTGTCCGTTGCATTTTATTTCCACTTTACCCGCGGAACCTATTAACTGTAGTAGAAATTTGCGAGATATTGAAATACGCGAAGTCTTTGACGACGTTTTTATCAGAAAATCGCATAAGACTGCGAGCAAAATTGTGTGAATTTCACCATTTTTATAAAAGTTTTTAAAAGCTTGCTGAGTTGAAAGTTTATATTGCAACCAATTTTCGATTAAATTAGGTATTTATTACCTTTTAGTAAGATTCTGCATGATGCAGTTTACGATGGATCACGCTTGCCAAGAAGAAACCTGTTCACTCATGACTTCAAGACTCATATAAGACGTATTAACATTACGCGTAATAAAGGCGAAAGAAAACCGCTTTGTTTCTATAAAAAGCAAATGATTTATTTTATATCTCAAACTAACATAACCCTAAACTCCATATACCATCTTTGTACTAACGAGGGCATTGAAGTAACCCTATACCATCGCTTTTAACTCACGATCATAAACAAGGCCATGAATTGAAATAACGATGCCCAGTCAGCACCAGTTTTAATAAAAGACCCGCAATCGTTCAATAAGAACACCACTATTGTCTTTCCTCTCTCATTTTGGACGCAGAATGGAAAAATCGACGATAAAATTTAAATAAAGGTCATTTTATTTTTAAAGTCGAATCCGGGATTACGGAACCCATTTTTAAGGAAGGTCTTGCTACTTTCTTAGACTTTAATATGGAAGTGGATTGAGCACTGAAACAAAGTAGTACTAAGTGCGAATTGTGCAACGATGCCTAAACGTATTTAGTGGCTAATTATGATTTAAAGAGTTGTCAAATATACGTCTAAGTTAAACATGTTTAGTCACTAAATAAATTTAGGGATAGTTGTGCAAGCCGGCCTGAGTGTACGTTCAATGTTCAAATTAAATAACAGTGTAATATGCTTTGGAAATGGAAACTGAGTTTCACGTAAACATATTCCAAGCTAAAGTTACGTGTCCCTTCCACCGCGTCCACTTGAAGGTCACACATACTACAACGTTTCAAAATGATCTTTATGATTGCATAAAGTTTGGATTTAAAGTAATGAAGTGGTGGGGCGCGCAATAAGACCGGAATATCTATAAGTTAGGACTACGTTTGGAATAAATTCACGTGATTTTACTTATGTGTCGAACTTCTGTTTTCTGAAAGGAAGTAGTCTAAACAATTTATGTGGGAGAACATTTCAGTTTAGTATAAGAAAAAAACAATATAGGTACCGCTTTATTTTACGATTCAGATAAGCATAAAGCCTTTATTAGATCCTGGCTAATACCAAATCGAAAGGATATCTAGAAGAGATTGCTACTCCCTGCGATAAGACCGATAATTGTTGTAACTATTTATGATTTTATTACTGAGTTTTTAAAGCCATCATAAAATGTACCATCTTATGGGTCACAACACTGAGTCGACGGAATGGAATTACTTCACGAATGTATAAATTTAGTATGAAATGGGTTCAATTTACCCACCGGCAGTTTCATACATAAAGCATGAGCAAGACGGCTGGATCTTATATTCAAAAGATTTAGATTCGTGATGAGCATTAGTTTGAAAATGCATTTTATCTAGATAAAAATAAAGAATAGTCAATAGTTACTTTGAACCTTCTTATAAGTAGGTACAACTACTTTTTTTATATTTCCCTGTGATATAAAGGGTAAAAATATATTACTATTTATAATTTTCCTCAACTAAAAACATTTTGTATCCCATTATTTCTATTATTTGAGTACCCACCTAATAACTGTCAAAACTGGCAAAAAGACGTTCATCCCGACCCTTTTCAATCACATCTCTACTTAAGTCAGTCGGTCATTCTTTTCTTAAAGACCTGAGAGGGTGAAAATGAAATTAAATTCTGAATGAAAGCCGATCCGGCCGTGAGATAAAGGGGATCTTCTATGAATTATAGCCCCTTAGCTTTCAAGATTTTACCTCCTAAGGGTTTAGACGAACAATAGTGTAATCGTCCAATTAAGTGTTTGTATGAGTCGTCGCCACGTGAATATACGAGGTGCTAAGCGTCTAAGCGTTGACAATTACCTTTGTTTCTGCTGAAGGAATGCGTTGAATTTTATGCTTTTGTGTGTTGGGGATGTAGGGGAAAATTATTATTAAGATTTGAAATAATTAAATGCTTTACTAGTTGACAAAATATAGAAAGAAAACTGTATTAATACTTGTTAAATACGATGTAACGTGTTATACAAAATATATGACAAAATGCTTTTGATATTGAAAATGTAATTTTGTGACAGAGTGAATAAACGAATTAAATTGGATGTAAAGTTAAATCTGATAGTATGCCGGTATTTCTGGTAGTTATATGAAAATAAAATAACGAATAGTACAGTGAAACAATGCAACCCAGAATTGGTTGTCAAAAGCTCTTAAACTCGTATAAATAGACTCTGTAAACAATTTTATACATATTCATTGGAATATTTATTTACCGTGAGAACAGTAGACCTCGCGTCCCAAGTCCAAAGAGTAATTTGCGCAACAAAATTAACGAAGAAAGTTCAATTTTAAAACGAATTTAGGATGCTTGAATTTTCTAATGCAGACTATTTAGCAAAATATTGGTAAAAGTTTTAGCGATTACTCGCGTTCCCTTGCTCCTAGGAGGTCTAATCTAGTGTTTACGGGTTCGTCTCGTGAAGGTAGAGAGGACTGCGCAGTCTGATTGGTATCATCATCATCATCATCCACAGCCTGACTTCACCCACTGTTGGGTATAGGCCTGCCCAAGTTTGTGCCATCCACCACGATCCTGCGCTAATCTCACCCACTGACGGCCCGACATCCATCTCGCTGCTGGATGCCCTTCTATACCCTAAGTTGGTATAAATGCTCCAAAAAAAAAATCAAAAAATGAAAGCCGTCCATATATAACGTTACAGCAAACACCCCCCCCCCCCTCCCCCTCCAGTCCCCCTTTTGGAAATTATTTTGCAACATCTTGTGTTGAATGTAGTCCTCAGTGTGCCTCTCAAATTTGATTGAAATCTGTCTATAAATAACGCTACAGCAAACTTCCCCCCTTTCCCCCTCTATATTCCCCCTAATCAAAAATCGCGATCGACTAAAAACTTTTTTTTTGTCAAAATCCGTTGAAAAATGAGATCCGTAGTCGAGAACAGACAGACAGCCGGACAAAAACATTTTTGGCCAATCTCGAAACTGAGACGCTTTCCTCGCTTCGCTCGCTCGGTCAATTACAGAATCTGCGTATGACTGCAGCTTTACAAAAATACTTTTAAGTTTAGAACTTACGGTAGATGGGATCTTAAATTTTTCTACTTATTTGGCGCGTTACTCGAGTACAAAGTACAACTAAAGGGCCAGATGTATTTGTAGTACTCTACGTAAATTTATAAAAAAAGCTGATTATTTTTTTGTTAGACTAAGTACCTAGCTAATAAAAGTTATTCACTAAGGCATTCATTAAGGCAGCACTTTTAACAAATATTTTCCTATGTATGTTTGGTAGGCACAGTTAGAAATTTGTTTAGCTTTTAGCAACTAACTTTGGGTTGCAACTTTTGCTCACTCCCAAGAGTCACATACTCACAGTTGCAACTTATCACGTGCATTCAAAGAAGTTACGTACTGTCGTATCGTAAATTCAACGTCTGAATGTTTCGGACGGCTCCCGTTTGAATTGGTCATAATTTCCGATTTTCCGAACAATTGAACAAGATTCACACTTTAGATCTTTGGAGTGTAGTTATTGTGGGTTGTTACGGAAGGGTGCTAGATAATTATTACCTACTAACCTCTATAGTTAGTGACTTGCAGTTGTAACAGTTCTATGGTAAACTAGCTATGTGGTTAGAAACAGCATTTTATCAGAGGTGAAAGAAATCTAATCAAAAATTGCGTGCCTCTCCGTCCCGTCTGCTGGAAGCTTACTTACACCACGATGTTTAAAAATGATCCTTATGATGATTAAACATAGCCCCCCCCCCCCACAGTTAAGCACACCAACCTAAGTTTACCTGTCACGGTTGACTGGTAGAAAATGCTTTTAGCATTAAGTTCTCCATTTGTATATTTTTCTGTTTGTGTGATAAAGAGTTAAAGAACAATAGATATCCAGAGCAACCTGTCTGCCCAGCCCCAACAACTTTTATCACGCCGTCTTTCCTTCTAGTGAGGGGCCGTCCTACGCTGCACAATAACATAATGAAGTAGTCAAATTCATTGTCCAGTGTACTTGAAACAAACAATTCCAAACTGACCACTATTGTTTCGATTATGACACTTCCCGGGCCCGCTGTGAACGTTGATTGGGTATTTAACGAGGTGCATACATTTACCGGTTTACTAGGCAAAAGTTCCATACAGCAATCAGGCCTCCCCTACACAATTACTGATGTATGTTGCTTAGTAAATATTTCGTTTGGTGTAGTTTTAAATTAATTTGAGGACTTAGGTCTCGTTCATTTAAAAACTACGTAAAGTTAAGTCATTATGAATAGGGTTCTAAAGTTTTATCTCAGTGCTGTTGTTGAGTAACTTCAGAATAGCTAGGTACTTTTTTTATATTATCAACTTAACATTATTTAAAACCCGAGACCTCTGCTTCTAAATCATATCAACTTTTTTGTAGACACTATCAAATGTTGGGGACACTCCAAGCCGTGTGTGATCTGGAACAGCAGCTATCTTTAGACCATGCACATGGTCTAACCATGTGCATGGTCTTTAGATGATTCAACTGTTATTTTTACCTGACTACGCAGTAGGAAGGTAATGTTTTTATGATGTATGTATGCATGTCTGTTCATTTGGCGCTTCTTGTAGGCTATAAAACGGCGTGACAAATTTCCACGAATGAGGCTATCATTGGAATCGTCGTAATCACGAGAGTGTCACGAAGCTATATGAAGTTACAAAATGGCGGGTGCAAACCGTCATATATTTTGAAATGTTTTCTGCAAAAAATACATTTTCTACAATAATATACAATAACAAATCAAATCGTGCAATACACGTAATTTTTCTTGCTAAATAATTAATGTAGGAATGGCAAACTTGGGCAAATCGGCGTTGTAAGTATGTATGTTTGTTTATCCGAGGACAACTTTTGAAGCGTTTATCCGATCATCGTGTAATTTGGTATATCCGATCATCGTGTAATCGTGTAATGTGGGGGGGGGGGGGGGTTGTTGAGATATTTGGGTTCAAGAGAGGTAAAAAAAACAAAATGGGACTATCTGGTCAAATGGTACGTCTAATAAAAGCTCTTTGTGAGTATATTTTGACCCCGTTTTGATTTTTACTTTAAACCTTGTAGTTTTTACGTTATTAGCCATAATAAAAACTGAACTTTGACAAAATTTACAGGGTACACCAGTGACCCCACAGTGCTGAAATTAGGTGTGCGTGTAGCTTTAGTGACATAAATATAGGCAAAAGTCTGAAATCCAGAATAACTGCAATTTCCCTACCCCTAAAAAGTATAACCCGTTAACATAAACTCCCGTTACCTGTAATTTGAATGAAACTGTAGGTCAAGTTAAGTGGTTATGTATGTTGTGGCACTATTTTTATAGTCGAAGATTACGTATAATATTTTTTTTGTTTTTATTGGAGACTCGCGAGGTTCAGTTCGGGGCGAACCACTAGTCATTAGCATATTTAAAAAAAATTGTGCGAACTGAAAATCTTGGACTCTTAATTTTGTACAGGCGTAACAGGAGTACAAATCAAGGGTTGGGTCTCGCGAAAGATCAACAATTACAGAAATACATAAACAACAGTCCTCGTCTTAGAATTAATAATTCGAACACATCTTGGTTCGGGGGATCTTTACAAGATAAATAGCTATTAGTTAATCTAAGGGCGGCCCGGCTGTATATCACCCGTCCGTTGCCGGCTATATTGCTTATAGTAACCGCTCTAATGAAATAAAATTTGCATATTATCAAGATTTATGTAAGAGAGGGAACATCGGAAAACAATGTTTCAGATAATTTTGGAAGTTTCCTAGTAATTAGACAACATCTGGTACTTTTCTTTTTGATTGATGTTGTTCTTATCCACACCCGGTAATGCCACCTTGATACCTAAAGGATTATTTTGAAACCACATCAAAATTTCCATTTTATAGAATGGCCATTACAACGATGGTTTTTCCTCAGTTTGTTATAATTCTCGGAGTACTATAATATCTAAAAACGTACGGACCTTGTTTTTAATCTCATTTAATGAAATTATGTGTTTTTAGTATATTTAGCAACTAATTAGTTAACAAAGCAAGTCAGGGCAAAAAGTCAACTTACGTTTTGTCTCTGAAATTATCAACTCAACAGTACAAGACGAGAAAAATGTCCCTTTGACGATGGTAGAGCCTTTTAATATTCATTTTCACAATAAAATGAGCCAATTTGGAGTTGCAGACAAAAGAAAGGATTAAGAATTTGGGACGCTTTAAACAAATGGACGAAATAAGACGTTTAATTCAATGGTATTATTTCTCTTCGCATACTTTTAGGATTACATTGGAAATATTTAAGGCAATCTTACGGTGAGAGGTTTTGGGGTACTAAAGCCGTTTGATTTATGGGTGCATACTCCAAACTGACTTTAAATAGGTATACCAATGAGGTATTATTTTATAATTTTTTAGTTTTTATGGTTTTTTAGTGTACGAAAGTTTAGTAGATAGGATAGTTTTAGTAACGGAAAGCGGTGAATGAGGCTTAAGACCAATGATCTTGGCATTGTAATTTGAAAAATATATCCAACAGTGGATACATAACCAGTACATGCCAAGATTGGCTGGAAGAAGTCGCTAATAAGACCTCAGATTGTACTATGTAATTTAATTACGTGTTTATTTTATTGTTGTTTGTTTTTATGTGGTGTATAATAAAGTGTTTTCTATTCTTTCTTCTCCAAGCTATTGATGAATGTAGAGTCAGTTGAATCTTCAATAAAGCTTAGGTGATTCATATTATTATTTTTTATTGATACTGGAATTCTGTTGATTCATAGAAATCCAAATGGACGTCAAAATAACAGTTCTTGAAACACTAAAAAAAAACCGAATTTGTAAATGACGATGCCTACAAGATGTATGCCCGTATATACCAGTGCTTGTAAGGTCACAATCCTATGACAAATAGGTCGACTGCATAACGAGATCCAGCCAAGACCGGAATACGAATAGCTTATAATAATATTGTCACGAAACGACTCTCTTGTTATCTAAGAGTATACAGTGTACATTCTTTTGTGACTATTTTAAATTTAGATATAGATAAATATTTATTGTTACAACAAAATTAAGAAACACCTCATATCAGCCATTTTCCTGGCTTGGATTACTAGTATTATGTCCGTAGACACATTAAAGCCGTTTCTATATAAACAATTATCTTGGAACACGATCCAGCTTCCCCCTAATTATATATTTCACGATAGACCAAGCAATGCATCGTTAATAACTATTTTAAATTGTGAGCCGATTGATGTCGGAACTCAAAGCAGATTATCAAAATATACAACTATATCCTAATATAATCAATACCACGGTCCAAAAGTATTCATTTCACTCATTTGCGTTATTGAATCACGGTCTCGATTCCAAATCGATAACCGATAATCGAATATGGATAGGATAATGTATTTTCGATTCAAATAATATTGGAAATAAATCGTTGCTTCGGCGTCATTTTTGATGATAAATTGTGTCTGCGTTAACGATACGCTTGAATTTGCAAATTGAATGTGACATTGTTCGAAACAATTATGTATACAGGATGCTTGGAACATTATATTATGTTAGCCCCAAAAGGGAGTATTTACCCATTGGATTGTATTGTACTTCATCTATAAATCAGCTTCTTGAAATTTGTGCCTACTTAGCTAAACACTTTCAACCGATCCATTCGGGTAGTCATTGATGACCGCTCGTCTGATCAATTGGCTATTAATGCCGGGGTACCTCAAGGGTCAGTACTCTCTGCCACGCTGTTTCTGCTGCATATCAATGATCTGCTTATGCCTGGTATCATTGTACTGGCAGACGTACAATTGTGGCGAGGTACACTTCTAATGCTTGAGCCAGCAAAATTGAAATAGAGAAGCAGAGAAATGAGATGCTGCAGCGTATGAATTTGACACTCAAGGCCGTCTATGACTGGGGCGATGCTAATCTCGTTAAACTCAATGCCTCAAAAATGCAAGTAGTCTAGTAGTAGTCAAGTAGTAGTCAATGCAGTCTTCTCGGCGAAAAAGAGTCAGTTTCTCCAAGTTCTTATTTTCCGAGATGTACCGGTAGCTGTAAAAGGTCACCTCGAGCTCCCAGGGGTTTCGCTCACGTCTACTCATACAACTTTAACTTTAACTCATACATCGAGTCTAAGGCTAAAACAGCTGCCATGAAGCTGGACATCCTCCACAAGGTCAGGAGATACTTCACACCAGGATAGTTTCTTAGTCTTTTACAAAGCACAAGTCCGGTCTGGTATGGAGTATTGATACCTTTGGGATGGTTCCGCCAAGTACCAGCTCGCTACCTTAGACTCGATAAAACGTAGGGCCTTTAGACTGAGTGAGGTGAGCAATATATGGCGGAGACTAAGACCCAAAGTCTCGAACAACGCCGTAAAGTTGCAAGCCTATCGATCTTATACAGAATACATTTAGGGGAATGTGTCCATCTCCGTTCCATCAAAGGACAAGCAAGCGCACGGCCCAGTACCATCCGTATCTAGTTAACATACCACTCATTCGCACACATCGTTTTGGTTCTACGTTCTTGATGCGTATAGCCAAAGTATGGAACACTTTACCGTCGTCTGTTTTGTTAACGAATACAATCCGGGTCTTTTTTTTACAATATTTAAGGTAAGAGTAAATAGGTTTTTTTCTAGATCTTCGTGCTTCATCTTAGACCACATCATCGCTTACCATCAAGTAAGATTGTGATCAAACGAAGATCTATCCCGTTAAAAAAAACCGTACAATATGTGTGCCTTATACAATATGCATAGAATTCGGCAGATTTGTATAGTGTTTTTATAATGAGAAATCTTGAATTTAAGAAGTCGCAGAACCAAGATTACTCCTTAGTTTACTTGGGGTAAAATGTATGTGTCAAAATACTATTTATCTCGTTAGTTCAATGTTATTTCCATTTAAACTGACTACAAACAATGAGAATTCTTTGCAAAACGATGGAACTCTTAACAGGTGGAAAGCAATTTTCTCCATCTACACAAAGAGTTTCGCATATTTTCCTTCACCTCCCACACTGCTCTTTTCGGAATTAAAAGTACTGTTTTTTCACACTGTGATTAAAGTGAAGTGTCAAAACAAAATACCGACACGTTGTCTGAAGGGTTTCTTAGGGGGATGGCTTTGATGGCTGTCGATTGAACCCTGAAAGCATGCTGAAGATTTTAATTTTTCTGTTTTTTTTGTAACTGCAATTTTGTACATTGATGTTATACAATGACGTTAGAATTAAAATGATATTACGCCGCCTTTTTGGTAACTTTGGTTCAGAAATCGGTTGCCGTTTGCTAAAAAATACGCTTAAAGTATGTTTGTGATACTATTGAATAATTTTCAGGAAGCAATTTTTGTTTTTGTTTACAGTCTACAGTTTAGATATATTCTACAACCTTGGCAGGGATATTCACATCTTATCTTCACAGCCGCAGACTTTTAAAAAACAAAAAGGGCAGAGTTTACACTATCGTAAGGGTGCGAAAATCCTGAGAGATTACGCACTGAGTGATTGCTGTTCGTAAACTCTTGCGGCAACGTTCGCAAGTGAATGTTCAGCCTTATGCATCCTATGATTTACCATCACATCGTGTTATGTGAAATTCTGTCTTATCTGTTACTATTTAGGTGTGATTTTAGATTGAAGTAATAACATAATGATCCCATAAAAATCTATCATAAGAAAATGTATCATAACCTTCGAATTTTAAGGTCGAATGTTGAGTGTAAGAATGCTCTTGTGGTATGAGAAATTGGTGAATTGCCATATCTCGAAGCGAGTCTTGCATACTGTGACGGGGAAAGTTTTCTTATTATTTTTTTATTTATTATATTCCCCGCTGTTAAGCTTTGGCTGCAAGTTTGTAAGTTTGCTCTTATTGTGTATTGAAACGCAAGAGTTATATTATAATTACACTAGCTTCCGCCCGCGGCTTCGCACGCGTAGTTTGTCAATAATAAATAATCGTTTAAAAACCTAAAAAAACACGCTTTTGTAGATACTTTTGTGAATTATGAATAGTGTGATTAACAAAAAAAATATGTATTCTATTGAAAAAACCGTGGGGTGCTTGATGTCAATTGTTATAAATATTTTATTGACAGATACTGGTAAAAGTAAAGTCATTTTGAAAATATCTTATCAGTGGTCTTTTTCATGACTCATCATTGCGCCTATATCTAACATGAAGAAAGTTGGCTGTGGTCGATACGTCGTTTTGGCGTGAAGGGGTAACAAAGAACAAAATATATTTTCTTTTCTCATGGGAACAGATTTATGAAATAAAAAGTAAGCTATATGTTATTCTAAGTCTAGAACTAAACTTTTGCAAAGTTTGTGCCAAATCCCTTCAGTAGTTTTGGCGTGAAGGGTTAAAAAAGAACAAAATATATTTTCTTTTCTCATGGGAACAGATTTATGAGATAAAAAGTAAGCTATATGTTATTCTAGGTCTAGAACTAAACTTTTGCAAAGTTTGTGCCAAATCCCTTCAGTAGTTTTGGCGTGAAGGGTTAAAAAAGAACAAAATATATTTTCTTTAGAAACTTTAACGACTTAACCTTACCTCATGGGAACTGATTTATGAGATAAAAAGTAGGTGTTATTTTAGGTCTTGAACAATTTTTTTGCAATTTTGAGCTCAATCCGTTCAGAAGTTTTGGCGTAAAGTGGTATCGAGTACCCAAATCATTTTTCTATAGAAACTTTGACGCCCCATTTTTATCTCATGGAAACTGATTTATGAGATAAAAAGTTGCTTATATGTTATTCTAGGTCTAGAACTAAAATCCTGCAAAGTTTGAGCTCAATCCGTTAAGTAGTTTTGGTGTGAAGGGTAACAAAGACCAAAAAAAATTTTAAATAGAAACTTTGATACCCCATTTTTATCCCATACGAACTGATTTATGGGATAAATGTTAGCCTCTGTGGTGATCTAGGTTATAATCACCGTGTATACCAAATTTCATCGAAATCGGTTCAGCCGTTACGGCGTGATTGAGTAACAAACAAACAAACATCCAAACTTTCGAATTTATAATATTAGTGTGACTAGTTTTAGTATAAGCAATAATGGTGCCGTGGCTCATTAATACAGCATTTTTCTCTAGAAAAAATAAACGTAAGCCTGACGAAACCTGGTTTGGTAAATGAAATGTAATCGCCTGGCCGCTTGAAAGTGATACCGATCGAATTTATTTAAAACAACCGTTAGATGTACATATGTCTAGATATATTGTTCTATACCTAATATAATGGCTTACCCATTCATTATAAATACGGGATTTATCAAGTACTGTTTTATCGGTGTTACTATCGACAAACCCATTGCTGGGTTTAGGCCACTTCTTGCCTAAAACTTTAAGGTGGTCATCATCATCATCAAATCAACCATAGGACGTCCACTACTGAACATAGATCTTCACGATTTCCAGAGCAACTGATCTTGTGTGGCCTGCACCCAACGGCTCCCAGCAACCTTCATCAGGTCGGCTTTTCATCTAGTAGCGGAGGGCGTGGGGGGGGGGGGCACGTTCTAAGCTACGCTTTCCAGTGCGTGTAAGCGCGCTATGTAAGGCATTCTACCTAAACGTATTGGTCTGGACAGAATCATCCGAAAAATACTCTGGTGTTTTTTGTAATTAAAAATATGTTTTGGAGCAACCGTAAATACATTTTTTTTGTGAGCCCAATTCCCAATTAGTAAAAGTGCAGCGCCACTATTTCACAATTTACTTCAAATTGTTTTTGCGCAGGAAAGGAAGCCTTCCGACACCTGATAGCAGAGACCGCATCCGGGCCCGAACGTTTCCGGCAGATTTTTACCGTTCATTGTTTGTTTAATTTGTAATCAATGTCTGTTGTGACTGTCATGTAGGTATATGCCTACGTGTTAGGGTGGGTTCATAGGGGTGTGTAGTGACTTGAACTGATTTGTCAATGACGATTGTCAATTTAATGGAGCGATGTTTGATTTTGTACAGCTTAACTGTTTTAGACCTAGCTTTTAGGGAATACTTTGTCACGTCTATGATTAAAAGTGCCAGTTTTGTAAGCAATTACAAAAGTTTATAATTTTAATGCTTAAATAGTGACGTAAAACAATATCTCATCATCATGATATAATCCATTGGATGTGCAGTGCACTGCTGAACATAGGTCCTCATATAATTTCCAAGCGAGCAATCTTGTGCTGCCTGCACTCAAAAACTCCCAGCAACCTTTAATAGTTCATATTTTTATTTGGTGGGGGCCGTCCTAAGCTGTACTCTCCACTCAAGAAACTGTCTGTCCTAACGGCCGGTTGTATTTCGAGCTATATGTGCGCCGCTCACTGCCACTTTTGATTTAAATATAATTTTAAATGAATAATATTAATTTCCCATGATCAATATCATTTTGACTTACAAAATCTTTTTTGTCCCGCATGTTTTAATCAAAAAGCGGATCCGTTCCGGCCAATCTACCTCGAAAGGTATTCACGGGTCATTGTTAAAAACGTCCGGTCAGCGACCATAAATATAGAATACATTTTGCCGAGATGAGAATATGACCCGGATTTAGAAAATGCCGTTTTTGCTGGCGCAGCGGTCCGAGATTGTAGGGTTTGGCTCAAAATGTAGCGATTCATTTATTACTTTAAAAATCTAAAAATAGATTTGGGCATAACATTACGCATAAAAAGAGCGCTTGGAGCGTTTAATCATTTATTCTTTTGATTATGTGTCTTTTATATGTAGAATGGGTAGACTATTTGACATACAGGTTACGCTATATCAAAAGCCAAGACTATAAACTGGTAAACATTGGTTTTTAAACATATTTATAACATTTTTATAATATGTTATTAGTACTTTGAAATAAATAATTAATACAGCGAAATTTTTTTCGTCTTAGTCGTGTAAAGGTAACAAACAAACTAACAAATAAACAGAGTTATATTATACACATAAACCTTCCTCTTGAATCACTCTATCTATTGTTAAAAACTGCATTAAAATCCATTGACTAGTTTAAAAGATCTAAGCGAACAGACAGCGGAAACGACTTCATTTTATACTATGTAAAGAAGATAAAGAAAAGAAGAAGATTACCGTCAGATTTAAAAATTGTAACCTCATTTAATGCATTTAAAACTAACTTGCTCAACAATGTTCACTAAATAAAGTAATTATATAACTAACGAACGATCTACCTGAATGCGATAATTAAGTTTCTACCTACCTACCAAAACTCGAACGAACTACAATATCTTTTCTAAGTCTACTTGAATCTCATATAAGTGATAATTATTATCTTTTTGAGAATAAATAACTCGTGGTTCGCCCCGAACTTAGATCTCGCGAGTCTCCCATGGAAACAATAAAAACATTATTTGTAATCTTTGACTATTAAAATACAAAATATCTCCGATCTTCATGTCGAAGGGAAAAAAGTCGAACATACAAAAAAAAACTATCAAAATAGTGACACGAAATACAAAACCAAATAAAAAGACCTACAGTTTCATTCAAATTACAGGTGACGGGAGTTCAAGTTAAATGCTGTTTTTTTTGGGGTAGAAATTGCAGTTATTCTAGATTTCAGACTTTTCCCTATAATTGTGTTACTAAAGCTACACACATACCAAATTTCCACACTGTGGGGTCACTGGTGTACCCTATGAATTTTGTCAAAGCTCAGTTTTTATTATCGCTAACAAGGTTTAAACTAAAAATAAAAACGCGGTCGAAATGTGCCCATGACGACATTACATTAGACGATAGTCCCATTTTGTTTTTTTTACCCCTCTTGAACCCTAATATCTCAACAATTTTAACTCATTTAGTCACACCAGAATTGTGCCATCACTACCTACCTATATAATAAATTTCACGATGATCAGATCAACGCTTCGAAAGTTATCCTCGGACAAACAAATATACATACATACAACGCCGATTTGCCCAAGTTGATTTGGAGATCTCGCTTCGATCAATTATTAAACCTTATAAATCATCGTAAGCAGTAATTTTTTTACCGCTAATTCGCTATCACCGCGTCCGAACTTCAACAATGCTTATAAAAAATGCGCATATCATAACAGAGAAAGGGACACTTACGACTAAATCTCGCTCTTTGTTGCGGGAATAACATCCTTTGTGGGCATAGGAATAAAACATATTCATAAACCAAACTGGATCATGGTCCATTTCTTTTGTAACTAGTAAACAGTTTTTCATCTTATGTAATATGCTTCTTAATCCTATTTCGGTAATTATTTTTTTCGTGTGCATTATCGCTGTTAGGTACCTACTTTATTTATAAACTAGTAACTAGGAGTTAAGCTTCGGTGTATAACTACTTTCATATTTTTATGTTCTTTGCGTAGAACGAAAGAAAAAATAGCACCATGAAACTACATAAGGCGAAAAATGATATTTAGATCAATATAGGTAATATATTTGAATTCAAATTTAAAATATGAAACTTTTGTTCTTCAAATTGCGATTACAATTTCCATAATTTCAATTTTGAACCGTACACCAATATTTATAACCTTTATTATAACATAACAGCGGTTTACTCAGGAATAGCTATAAAATGATAAAAAAGCAATTACGCGCTCGTATTTTTTCAAAGCACGTAACCGTAATTACTCACAGATGGCGCTGCTCGTTAGTGAAAATATTAGTCATTCATTCATTCGCTTCATTGCGCGGTAAAAAGGGCAGTTTGCAGTTTGCGTTTTCATTATTGTCATGTCAGTAGGCATTAATGTCACATTTGTATTTATGAATGACCATAAAATTCGCTGAAAAAAGTTAAAATACCAACTTTTTTTATTTTGTGTTCTCTAGCGTTTTGTCGAGACAGTTTTCAGTCAGGTTTAGCTTCCTTGGACACCTATATAAGCCCATACATATACATATACAGTGTGTCCCTGGATAAAGTGCAACCCCGAAAGGGGGTGAAACTAGATCAAAAATTATCGACAAAAAAATAGAAAAAAAAATTAAAAAAAAATTCGTATATACTTTATTGATGTATTAAAATGAACAGGCCCAGCGACCATAATCTACAACAATATAAGTTAAAAAAGGGTCTCTACCTGAGTGGTGACGTAATCAGTGGTCAACTTTAAATGCTCCTAGCCAGCACATTTTTTATGTTAGAACGTAGGTTTTTATTTTATTTAAAAGCTATTATGATAGACAATAATAAAAAGTCATAAAAATTTCTAGTATTATAGGCTTAATTTTAAGATTTTTGGAGTTTATTGGAAAAAAACAGCCTAAAAAATGTAATTTTAATACAAAAATTAAACTTTAAGTCACGATAGCCACTTGTTTGTGAGTTATTTGTTATTTTATCGTCATCGTCACATATCTGACATGATTATGGTTTTTATTTTAACAAAATAGACCTACTACTTTGGAAGAAATCATTTTTTTATTAAATAGAGTCATTAGTGAGCAATAAAAATTTTAATTCATCAATAAAGTATATACTAAATTTTTTTAATTTTTTTTTTTCTATTTTTTTGTCGATAATTTTTGATCTAGTTTCACCCCCTTTCGGGGTTGCACTTTATCCAGGGACACACTGTATAGTCCCTTTAATGTTGGAATTTCAAAATTAACTTTGATAGGCTTTGTTTAAATGAAATTTCGCATACCTGCGACAAGTATAAAGTGCCGTTACCTAGTTTTTAAGACCTTATCGTACATTTGTTTATGCAAATAAATATCTTTTATCTGTATCCTATAATGTGGTAAATATGTCGGTCAAAATTATACGCAAAATATAATATATAAATTTGTTCTTTATTTTTTATGTTTGTTCATTTTGCTAGCCGTGTAGTGACCAATCCTAGAGGGATATAATTAATCTCCGAAAGTTCATTATAGCGATTGAGCCGAAAGGCGCGACGAAATGGAAAGATAAAGGGATTTGTTGACTAAGGGCTTTAGTATGCTATGTCACCGTTGTTTTAGTTGATTGGGGGCTAAAACAAAAGTATTTGGATTACGGTGATAACGTATTTTTACTTATTAAAACACAAAAATCTAATTTGGATACAAAAGCACTATTCGGGTTTCAGTGTTTGTGATGATAATAGAACAGTAATTTTAAATAAAAAAAAGTAGTGTAATTACCAATTGTAGTGATTCCATGCACAACAAATCGTTATCAGGGATTACATGTAGGTACACATTAAGCTATAATTTTCCAGTATAACCTGGCCTCGCATTGTGTTGGCTTTCCGTACAATGTGAGATCAGCTTAGACTAGAAATGTATAGCTTGAGGTGTAGCCGTTTTTATAACATAATTACTTATGCGGTTTTATTATCACATGACGCGTCATGTTTTTGGTATAGGTTCTATTTTACACATTACTCGTTTTTATAATTGATATTTTGTAAAGTAACATATTATATTTTTTGTAAGTGCTTATATTGAGTGCGAAAACTCTTTGGACTTTCAGCCAAATTCGTATATTTTTCAACTGAATTTGTAAAAACGCTTGCCAGCTGTCACTATCTAAATAGCAAAAGACTTCGTGTGAAATCACGTTTTCCCAATATTGAATAAAATATTTCAAAGGCTAATTTACATAGCAATTTGATTTCTATTCCGTCTCGGCCGATTCTAAGCAGCTGTGACTGACTCAATATTTTGACAAAAAGAATTGATATAAATTGGGCTGATAAATTGAGTTCTTTATTGATACGATTCTTATCAATTTTTATTTAGTGCTGCTATTGATAATTATATTTTTGTGTGTATTTTTCTCATTATTTTAAGTAGATATAATTATAATCTACCTAAAATTATGATGAAAATGCATACAAAACCGGTACTTGCTACAGAAGTATGTTTATAAAGAGTTTATCTAATATTTTAACGTTTTGTTTTGATTCCTTTTTCCAAAAAATAACAAAAAAGACGTTAAATGCAATATTATAAAAATTTATGGAACAGTATTTCATAAAAATTTCTATTCTTTATATTATATTATTCTTATAGACAATAATGATATTTTATTATTTTTAGCTTTAATTGTTTTTCTTGGTAAAACATAACTATACCAATTTTAGGCTAAAAAATTATTTATTTAAATTTAAAACATATATTATGCAAATACCTTCCCTAACTTGCACCTTGTGTTTTACCAGCCAATGCCCCTTTTTAACAGTCTTTCAATGTTCCGATTCTTTTCAATAAACCCAAAGCTAAAAGCTTTCAGAATATTCATGAGATATCTCCTCTTTTCAGGTGGGTACAGACTACAGGGTGTTCGATCGGTGCTGCGGTAAGCAATTCACTTTTTCTTTTAGTTTCCAGTTAAGAGTGTGCTCCGTAATCAAAAATTTAACTTGAGAAACGGGGAAAACTGATTATGTGGACACTATCACGAGGTGTAAGTGATAGTCGAGTCAAAAGACTGCGCTAAGCCGCGAAAGGTAGGAGTGTAATGTTGGCAACCGCGACCAGGTCGTGCGACTTATTGCTTAGCATGATTCTATATCTACTATTTATTTATTTATCTATTTATGTGTATCTTTAAATCTGTCAAATAATTATGTAGATTTCTTATATCTAACTAAAAAAAACAAGTTTAACTAGTTTATAAAGATTACCGTAAGAAACAGGGGACTCCTCTAATATGGGTTATTGCAACTTAACAGAGGAGATCCCAACCCATGTAACATAATTTTTGTAAATTTATAAAGAATTTTTGTTTTATATGGGGTACTGACTGACTAACGAAAGCGACCACGTCACGTGGCTAGCGGTTGCTGCTACCTTTGGTAATAATTGGCCCCGATGAAGTTGTTAAAATTAATAAATATTGCTGGACATTTCACACAGAACTATCTAGCCCCAAACTAAGCAGAGCTTGTACTATGGGAATCAGGTAACTGATAGAATACTTATATACTTTTTTGTTTGATTTTATACATACATGGATACGTTTTAGAGGACTTCTAAGAACTATGTTTTTTTGCCTTATAAGTATTATTACCAAATCAATTTAAGTGAGATTTTTTTCTAAGAGTATCGAAAAATCCTGAATAATAATAAATGGGTAAATACTTTATCCAATAAATCCACGACAAACTACTTTATCACTTTGTATCCGAGCGTCATGCAAAATTAAAATAATTACGAGGAAAAGCCTCTTAAAACTACGTTCAAGTAAAAATACTAAACTGAGGTAAAAGTTATCCAGACAGTCTGATGTCTAATTGAATACAATTTTAAGGAAATAAGTTAGTTACCGTTCTTTTTCTTGTAAATTTTATGCATGATTCGAATAAAACGATTCATTTAGCAAAGAAGGACTTAACAAAAATAAGTGTCAAAGAGAACTTGGGGAGAAGGAATTTTTAAATAAAAACTAGCTGCCGCCCGAGGCTTCGCAGACGTGGTTTGCCAATAAAAACAACGGACATAACCTATCTACATATACTTATGCTAAAATTAATTGAAATCGGTCCAGCCGCTTAGTCGTGGAAACGTAAGAAACAGACAGACAGAAAGACAAACCTATCGAGTGACTTCCGAATATGGAATATTAGGATTCTAGTAATAATTCACGTTTTGAACATTTTAAAGGGTCGGCAACGCGCGATTAATATCTTTGGTGTTACAAACGTCCATAGGTTACGGTAACCAACCGCTTACCATCAGGTGGCTGTATGCTTGTTTGCTACCTTAGTGGTATAAAAAATAATAATAATAGAGCTCTTAATGAAAGACGCCGCATGAGACATGAAATTTCACTTATAATGTCTCAGGCTCACGCGTAATCCAATACCATGAAGGCCAAGTCTTAGTTTGTAGCCTGAGGAAATGTAATTGTTAAACTCTTACCATCATGTGGGCTATGAGTTTGTGCAATCATAAACAGTGGAATTTCAGGAGTTGAAATGAAAACTTGAACAATTACGAGATACTTATAAACAGAGGTGTCGGTAGGGGTAACAGTGTCGCGAGTTCAATGGTTTTTCACATCTCAAAAAATGCCCAACGCGCCTATAGAAGTTTTCACTACTTATATACTGAGATATCGGTAACGGTAACAATGTCCCGAATCCAACTGTTTTTTTCCATCTCAAAAAATGCCCAACACGCCTAAAGAAGTTTTCACTTCAAAATATAGTGGATTTACCGGTAGTTTGAAATTTTGTAATATTTATTGTCACAATATTATAAATATATACTAGTTGCACAATCGTCAAAACTAAATCTAATATTATTTTTTTGTTTTTTTTTTTCAGTGTTCGCCCCTCCATCTCTATATATACATAAACAGTGCTAAATCTCACTCTCCTCCGTGAGCGCAATAAGCTTAAAAAGGGGTATAAAGTTTTCTCTTCACGTATTTATATGTATATAAATTCTATTATTAACACTACCACAAAAAGGTACTAATCACTATCAGCACAGCTATCAGTATAAATAAATAAATAAATATAAATAAATATTGCTGGACATTTCAGACAGCGCTATCTAGCCCCAAACTAAGCAGAGCTTGTACTATAAATAAATAATAATAAATAAATATCGCTGGACATTTCACACAGCGCTCTCTAGCCCCAAACTAAGCAGAGCTTGTACTATGGGGAACCAGATAACTGATAGAATACTTATACTTTTTTTTTTTGTAAATACATACTTATAATATATAGAAAAACACCCAGACACGGAACAAATATCTGTAGATCATGCAAACATTTGTTCCGCGGCGAGAATCGAACCCACTACCTCCTGCGTCTCAGCCGGCTATTCGCCCAATGCGCCACGGAGGTCGTCAAAATAAAACAAAGGTGTACATGTGTCAATTACGCATACAAAATCTCTAAACATTATCCGACCATGTTGAACTACCCATTCAAAGTAACGACCACAACAAAATCATAAACCCGAAATTTGAGTAGATATAAATAATTTACCAAAATAGGTTATCTACTAAAACGTTGCGTTTTTGTAAAAAGCAGGTCGGCGCTGGTCTCTACTGGTGACTCGTGAACAATCGCTGTAGTGTATGCCATTGTTGTGTCGGTAGGCGCTCCTGAAGAGTCAATGATAACCGGTTTTATACATAAATGCAATCTACGCAAACTGAAAGTTTACCTAAAATATGGCCTTGCGTAGACACTTCAAAGCACAAGTTGGGAAGTGCGCGAATATATACCTTCAAGAGACAAAATAAAACACAGTTTTACATCAACTTGAGTAGGAGACCACCTGGTACTAGAACGTCACAGTGCTAAAACGACGATTATTAAAATTGCTTCGAAAATAGACCTTATTGCTGTGTAATACGACATTGTCACGCCAACTTGGCTACGGAAAAGACCACCTGATAGGTACTGCACATTAGTCGGGAAAAGTTAGACGAAAATAGACTTTGTAGAGACACAATACGGCACAGTGTCATACCGACTTTGGGAAAGGACCACCTGGTGTCCAAAGGCCTTTAACCTAATAACCTGTGACCCCATTAGATGACGTCAAAATACTGCGGTAATGTCAGAGAGATGGACCGCTTTTAATAATGTTTGTTGTAATTATAAGTGAAAATGATAATGTCGGTTTTGTGTTCGGACAGGTTCATTTTATACTGACTAACGGCGAGAAGGTTAATAATTAACTTGTCCCTTTACAAATTATTTGATATCAGAGAGGATAAAATTATGACTTAGAGATGAAAATTATGTTGTCTAAGTAATAATTTTATCCTCTTGATAGTCTTGATAGTATTTTAACCTCATGACTTGTTTAATTCGCATTACATCCTATTACGTTGACATCCTCTTACACATATACACTATATAAACAGTCTTTTGCAGATACAGTAGCAAAAGTTACAAAACATCGTCCGCATTGTTTTAAAAAGGAAAACGGCTGTATTAATTTTCTTTCGCAAGCATTTTCTTTCGTGTTAAATAGTTGTACCATCCAGCTCTTGTCTCCGACGGGTCAGTATTTATTGATTCACTAAATCAATTCGTCGACATCAGAAGTGAAGAAGTCACGTATCATGCCGCCCAAACGGCTCCCAGGGGACGTAGAGATTAACGTGGCACGTCTGTCCTCGGGCTTAAATCACATTACGCCCCACCTAGTTTAATGCCACCTTGAGATTGTTTAATGCCATTTTGAGATGGACGCTGTGATTTCACCTGGGGCTTAAATGAATTGGAGTCATTTAAATAGGCACTTACCTAATGGAACTGGAAGTAAACACACTTTGATTGAATTGAAAAAATAAATTAAAAAACAGCCTGCGTCTCTATACTTAGCAAAACACAGGATTTAAACACAATAGATTTGAAACTGTTATTGCCTGTATCGTGTCAGTTATGAGTCCTAACATTAGTGTAAAACATAGTCACTATACCTTTTTAGGTGAATAAAAAAGTTTGAACTAAGTTTTCGTAATGCCAAATTGGTATGTAATGTCGCTTCTAAGCGATAAGAACGCCCGTTGCACTTTATTTTTGTAAGTTTGTTTTGTGGTATACAATGAAGTATTTTCATTTATTCATACTGATTTTCTAATACAGTCTTGAAATCAGGATGAATAAATATTATATGAAACAAAACCAAACAAAAATAATAAAAAATATATTTTCACGAGTACCCTTCTACAATTTTCAGTATTCATAAATGTGTTTATTTATTGTTTTAAACTCTATTAACTTGAAACTTGATAATAAGCCGTAGGTTAGATGTAAACACAGCTAAATTCCCGATCACGTTGCCAAACCGACCCGAACCAGCCAATAAATAACACCGACACAATATTGTCCCTCCCTATTCTCTCAACAGAAGTGTGGACTATAAGCAGCCGGATTTCACTAAACTGTGCAGCTTCTTTTACGTATATGCAGTAAAAATTCAAAACAAAGAATTTGTGCAACTTATTGAAGAACCCAAAAAAAAAGTAGGCAAACCCTCGAATATCTTTAGGGTTTGATTAGAACTAACTTTTCTGCCGCCAAGCAGTAATGCTCGCATTGTTGTGTTACGCTTGAAGGGTGTAGGTGCGCGCAGAAGTACAGGCACATGAGACTGTTCTTTTGCAGTACCTTGTAGGCCTTAGTTTGACTAAATCTGTGCAGTAATACAACTGTTATAGACAGAGGTACCGCCTAACGGACTACTAGATTTGTACTATAGACTTGTTTCAACATATTAATAAAAAAAGGGACGCCCCGTAAATCAAACCTTTAACTTTTTTGATCAGCCGTGAATAAATAATACTCAAGTGCATGTGATCTGCTCCTAAAAGGAACATTCAGCAAAAATAAAGCCGTGTTCACACCGATGACCCCATGTTCTCCCATAAATATGTCGTTACACCCGTTTGAGCGCGACCTTACAAAAAATCACTGGACGTTTTTACGGACGTATACTGTGAAAGTTTCGCAATCAGGGATGGCAAAAACAAGCAAAATGGATATTGGGCGAAGTGAGGGATGTCAAATTACGGGGGGTTTGGGGGTAACTTTGTCGGGAGTATAGTGTTGCACTTGAGGAAAGAAGATAATTTTAAGCGTTATATTAAATAGTTCTAAATTACGGACGGATTAGGGACATGCGAATGTTGAGATGGATCTGTGGGGTAACGAGAATGGATTAGATAGAGAATGAGTATATTATAGGAAGTTTGAAATTAGCGCCAGTGATAGAAAAGTTGAGGCTAGCGTGGTATGGGCATGTAATGCGGAGGGAAGAAACACATGTGACTAAAAGTGTGTTAGCTATGTATGTGGATGGATGTAGAAGTAGAGGAAGGCCGAAGTAGAGATGGATGGACTGTGTAAAGAATGATCTGGGTAAGAAAGACAACCGAGCTGACGGCTGATAGAGAAGTATGGAAGAAAAATACATGTTGAGCCGACCACACGTAATGTGGGAAAAGGGCAGGAAGAAGAAGATTAAATAGTTCTCAATTTGTAGTTTTCTCTATATTATCTGGTAATTAAACTTCGCTTTGTATTGATCATTACACAGTATTATAAGTGCTTAAAAATATATATAAACCCAACAGAAAATTTTTCTTCAATAAAGCAAAAAGAACAGTTTTTATTGCATCTTGCAGGGCTGTACATACATGATAAATTAATTAAGAAATAAACTGTAAACCACAAAAGAAGCACACCTAAACAGAAATACAAAGCGAACAATAAACCATTTTAGTTACATACGAACTTGATTTGTTGTAAATATTTTGCATTTATACCGTAAATTATTATTGCAATTTTGTGCACGTCTGTTTGCGAGGGTGCGAGTATTAACGATGGCACATGGTGTTTGGAACCCAGCCCAAAATATACCTAGGTTTAAAATCATTTTGCTTTTTTCCGATGTCCTTGCTTGTTTTTTATGTAAAGTTATTAATTATGAGAACATGTTAGCCAACCTTTTCTTAATAAGCCAATTTTAAATAGTTTAATTATTCTTAACTAACAATTGTATAGTCATTTTAAAATACAAACCTAACTTTGCAGTTTATTTTCGTGTCATGTTTTATGTGATATACGAGTTAACGAACATTAAGCCTTATTTCTTGCCAAATTTCACAATGAGATCAACGGGAAGAAACCTACAGTTTTTGATTTATATAGGAGTGACAAAATATGCGGTATAAATAATCGTATTCTTTTATCGCGTTGACTCAGAAGCTTGATTTTTTTACATCTTCAAGGGACCGTAAACGTAAAAAAAAAAAGTATTTGATATTAATTTCAACTTGAAATTAACTTTACACATTCCTGAGAAATAGGATCTGATAGATAGATAGACAGACAGACAAAGAAGTAATCTTATATGGGTTTCTTTTGCTCGTGTGTCTATATAAATATTTTGTAACTCTTTCGTAGCAACCAAAACATTGGATGGACCTACATAAATATGGAGTCAGATTTTTGAAAAATTATATTTCAGGTAGGTACTTTAAGTTATAAAGCTGATCTGATGTAACTGAAGCCGGGGTTTTTTATTTATTTCACTTTTTTGTTCTCCATAATGCAACCCAAAAACAAGAAACAGTCTGTAAGCACCAAAAAGCATATGAACGTCAAAATTCTACCGCATACCACGAATAGTTTAATACCATAGTTGGGCATTTCAGCATTCCAGTGAATTCCAAAACTATGCCTCTACCACAACCGTTCACAATAAACACTGAAACATTTCACTGCTACGCTAGGTCAATAAACTCTTGTGGATCATGAAGGTATAAAAAATGGAGAAGGTTTAAAAACACTCATAAGCCAATGAGTGCAATATTGTTCTAATCTACTATGGTCTTATCGCTTTTAGCGATAACACCGCCCATTTTACTTACCTTCATTGTTTTGTATATCTTTGTATGTTTAATTTTGTTTGGTGTGCAATAAAGAGTATATCCATCTATCTATCTTTGATTATCCAACTCTGATGTTTAATTTATTACAAAAATAGAATTATAACACTAAGCCCGACTTGCATAACGATTTCTTAACCTATTTAGTGACTAAACATGTTTAAATTTGACGTAATTGTATGATTTGACAACTCACTAAATTGTATTTAGCTACTAAATCTGTTTAGACACCATTGCGAAAGTAGCCTTAAGAGTTAAAGTTTAACGAAAACAGAACTAGGTATCGCTAGCGCTATCGTAGTGGTTTAGATTGTTCCTTATAATAGTGTCAGGTGGATTTGTTTTGTGAGGAGACGAAGAGTGTCTTAGGCAGTGAGTTACAGTGCGGACACGGGTCATATCTGACCAGCTGTAATCGTTTTAGGTTTTTTGCGAACAACAGAACATAATACAAAAAACAAAATACCTTACACTTACAACAACAGAAATGTACAATGGGCCGTCTTATCGGTTAAAAAGATTTTTTAACGAAAAATGAAACGAAAACGGGTCGAAATGGAAACAAAAAAGGCCCAGTCTTGGGCATTTTTTTAACAAACTTTCTTCCGGCAAGCGGTTGTGATGAATATGGAGGACGGAATATGCAGCTCGTGAAAACACGGCATACAAATTAATTCAATACGGCAATCAAGAACTCTTAAAAGTACATAATTCAAAAAGATTTTTAATGAAGATTAACTATTTTTCTCTACTAAAGTGTAATGTGTAGCAAATTACAAACGTAAAAATTATCATTTATTCTATTAATTTCTTTCAAGAGTTTAAGTTCTTATTAAATACCGTACTTATCTATTTTTCATGGCTTGTTGTAGCTCCGTAACGGTGGACGGTAAATCAGCGCATGACGTCACACCGCGTAGCACAAACGTAGCGGGCTGTAGCTTTCTCATAGCAACGTAGCACGTTCTAATATTTGCCAAGTCGACCTCCTGATGCCAAATTGTGGTACGAATTTTGAGTTATTTACGAATAAAATGAAATGGTTTTATCACCCGCTATGTTAGTTACAGTTTAGTCTCGTTTTATCAAATATATTGACTTATTTTAGCCTGGGCCGGCATCTGAGGCTAGTCGATTCTATGTCACTGAAAACTTTGTATGAATAAAAATTTGCTTGGGATGAATGCCACTGATGGAGGTAGTGCCTGCGCACACCTTAGCACGCCAGCAAAATCTTCTCAATCTGTCGTGCTCGACGTCATTGTTTCGCACGCACTTAGATGTTTATATAAAAAGATGGCTGCCACGCTATAGTAAGATTTTGCTTGATACTGTGAATAAGAGTAGAAATAGTACTCATGTTATGTTTTGTACATTTATTGTTGTAGGTCTTGTTATTTGGGACGTGTTTATGTGTTTAATTTTTATCTACTGTGATATTGTGCCCTCCAAAGCACTGAAACGCTTCGTTGGTAATGGCACAAGCGGTCAACTATGCAACTAGTTTGCACAGCACGTTTCTTAACCTATCTAATCTTTCACACACAACTCAGCATGCTATTCCACGAAAGCTTCCATTTTTATTTATTTATGTCAATTTGTTTATCAGAAAACAAGAAATGTCCATTTTATTTACTTGAAAGGGAACTTTCAAACATAGAAACCCTTTGTAAAGTTTACAGGAAGGGAGCCTTCGGATTGCCCCTTATTTAGAGCGTAGCTGAAAACGAATGGAAGTTTCACAAACTTGGCGATGTTGTGACTAGTGAACTTGAAAAGTAACTTACGATTGGAGTGAAAAGTGTAATAAAGTGTAAGCAAGTTTCTTCCGAGAACTTGCCCAAATTTTGCAAGAAATGATTGGTCTAGCTTTTGCTTATACGAGGAAAAGGTGACCATTGGGTTAGGAAACGGTTGAACAACTGTCTCTAAAAAATAAAGTAATATTTGATTTGATCATTCTAACTAGAATTTTGAGTGTGAAAGTGTGTGTGTCTAAACAGCTATATTTTTTTTCTAAGTATGGTGCGGTAAACGTGTGACTATAGTCAATCACACGTCAGTGGTGTGGTTTTAATTGCCGGTGCAAAGAAAATGTTTACATGATTTGCAAATATATGTTCCGGGTCTGGGTGATGTGGTATGATTGTATGCTTAGGTCCAGATACAGAAAGAGTTCGAGGTCAGTATGTATTCACACAGGTTGTTACATATAAGGATTATAATAAGCATAATTATGGGTAGGTAAATTATGAATTGAAACATATTCCTAACATTTTGAATGGGGTATCAAGGTAATATAGGAATGAAACCGTGGGCAAAATCTAGTATAGAATATGGTATTACAGCATTGATGGTAAGAATGGCTTACGTGATAATAGACATGTTTATAACAATGTGAAGATCTTTTTACCACTTCACTTATAATTAAACCACTTCATAATATCAATAGGTGGCCAAAGTGACTCAAAGTGTACTCGTATCATATTAATCGTTGAAGTATTGTCAAACATGTTCCCTTAGTTTAGAACCAAAAGAAAGTTACTTAAAAAAAAAGTTAAAAAGAAGTTTTTAAATGGATCTTGGAATCTCATGGCTAACTTTACTATTATTGTCTCATTATATTTGAACCCCATAAACTTACAATGCGAGACAATCTTAATTGAAGGCTAACACCATGACTGAATAAATTAGACATTAGACATTCATTTATTTAAACTGTAGGACCACTAGAAACGCTTAGTTACGTCATGTTACAAATAAATGCAAACATAAAGCATAAAGTGAAAGTTGCAGCTGTATAGGGGCTTTGTCAACTATTATAAAAATAAAAAAAAAAACCTTAAAAATAATTAAAATTAGAGCGGCTGTGAAAAGGCCTTGTCCAATAACAAATTTTGCAGCTTTGTCTTTTGCTTGGGCTTTGTCAAAACTAAAACTATTCATTCCAAATTTCAGAGTCTAAAATAAAGTCATTGATGTTATAATATGCTTTTTTTGTAAAGTTATTTTTTATGTATTTCTTGAATGCATTTTCATTTAATTCTATGACATGTTTAGGTAATTTTCATTTAATTCTATGATATGTTTAGGTAATTTATTATAAAACCGCACCGCATTGCCAACAAAGCTTTTGTTAGATTTTTGTAATCTAAAAGTTGTGTTTATCAATCTCCAAATTAATCCAGAAAACAAGTTACCTTACTAATAAATAAGATCGGTAGCTCTGGATATATATTAGAGAGGCATATGTTTATTAGTAGACGCCTAAGCAGTCAAGTTTAAAACATAACTGCTTAAAATAGCGATTAAATCAGGAAAACAAGATAAATAAGTGCCTATTTAAAATAACTATAAGATCAAAATAAACGACATCCTTCAAACTAAAATAATAAACGGTATAATCCCGTTAGAAAACAGTAAAGTTGACATCACAGTGCCATCTCGTCTACGAACGAACCGCCCTATGCAGAAGCCATTACCACCAGTCCATAACAGAGCTAATAAACTTAACGATACTTGAACTTCGCCGCCAATAAACAGATCCTGATGTAATTCCACTTAGGGTATGGTTTTAACTTTCACCTGCTAATGTACGATCCCCTGTTTCGAGTGGATCAGGGAACTTTAGGGTAGAGTTCTCGTGAGATTTTGGAAAGTTTTGTATATTAAAAGCATTGAATGATCGATTTTAGTGGATGCGTAAAAACTTTTCGTACGGCCATAATCATAAACATAATTATTTCGTAGACTTAAACATGTTTTGTGTGAGTATTTTTCTTATATTTATCTACTTACCAATGCCTATCATAAACACCATATCGACAATGCAAATTAAAATCTAAACCTACTTAGAGACAATCGTAAATAAATCGACTTCCTTCTCCCCACTTATGATATGAGAATCATGAATATGACCTACCTTAAAAAATATTTCTACATATAGTAGATAATTTAATAATATGTTAATTTTTCGAAAGTTATAATACTACGTGGTATCTTATGTACGACATTAAATGAAAATACGGATAGGGCTAATATCTAGTATTGTTGTAAAACAGGTTTTTTTAAATTCATTATCATATAAAATTAAAAAATTTCAAACAATTTTATTATGAAGTCCTAAAATATCAATGAAGCAGCCTGTATAAAATAGATAAACAAATCAATTTTAATTCATCATGTAAGTAGGTACTTGTTAAACTAAGCGGCATCGTCGCAAAGGCGCCGCCGATATACTGGATAAATATTCAAGCTACCGGTATTAAACCCACTTCTAAAATCAGTTAAAGCGATACCGGATGTGAGTTTTATATTAATGTGGTACATAACAAAACACGTAATATAGTAGTTCTAAAGTATTCAGTTCAAGTTCGGTTAAGCTGCATCGGCCTCAGAGGCCAAAAGTGAGTAAGTCAGTTAGAAAAAACTGCATTTATTTATAAACTAAGACAAATTGATGCAATTATATTTACTGTCACTTTCCTAATTAAGTCTGACTAAGCTGAGAAGATGGTAGGTACTGGGCAAGCTTACATCTTATGTTCCAGCCACTATAGTTGCATTTGTTACCCAAATAATTTTTTTTTATATTGCAGGATATATCACACAGCGCTATCTAGCCCCAAACTAAGCAGAGCCTGTACTATGGGAACCAAATAACTGATAGAATACGTATATACATTTTTTTTTTGTAAATACATACTTATAATATATAGAAAAACATCCAGACCCGAAACAAATATCTGTAGATCATGCTAACATTTGTTCCGCAGCGGGAATCGAACTCGCTACCTCCTGCGTCTCAGCTGGCTATTCGCCAATTGCGCCACGGAGGTCGTCAAAATAATGTCAAACTTGCCACCAGACGCTGAAAAATCATCTTAAATTGATAAATGTAAGATCTCAGTCTTTTATTGACACAATTTATATAAAATCGATACCTATCTAATACATTAAGAGCTTATAACTATTATCATACTCTTTATTATATTACACTTACTCATAACACAATCACAAAACATATCTACTAATCTTTAGGTATTACATTATATTGACAGGTTGTCTATAGATATAGTCGACACATTGTCAGATGCTCTTAAAGTATCAGGTGTGCAGCATGAATACATAATCTTAATGGAGTAGGTACATGATAAGGGACAGAATAAATCATCGGCTGAATGTTTTACACTCCCTGTGGGAAGAAGCAGATTGTGACACGGAACTTTGTCTCTGGCCACTTTATTTTCTGTTTTGTGGAATTATAAGATTCTTATATTGTGCGGTACGAATGGGTTTTTACAAAAGAAAGCATTTGCATAATAATTTCAACAAGTTACTGTGTATAGAGTGTTAGATAATATACGCACAATAATGAAAGGGGTTATTTTGATGAGCATAATAAATAAATTTGTGAAATGTTTACATTAGAAATGTGAAATTTATTTTGGCATGTAAAACAAACACTTTATTAAACTTATGTTGTGCACCATAATGCATAAAGCTTGTCATCTAACTACAGATCCTGTATTGGTGACGTCTCGAGATATCTCTTGTTCTTTTCTAACCCAAAACCCGCAGCCATTTCCGAAAGAGATATCAAATCGGTCTTTATTTTTGGATGTCGATTGCAAGAGTAGGCAGTAAGTTTTATATCGAAATAATCACCTAAACTTAGTCGATTTTCTTTAAAATTTGATAATATTTAGATGATATTTTGATAAAATTGATAATATTTTGCTTTTTTTTCGAGAAGTCTTTTTTAAGTTTTGAGAAACCGTCACTTGAATATCGTTAGTATATTACCAAACACCCTGTATACAGACATGGTATGATTTTTTCGTAGTTATCAAAGTAAAACTTAAATGTTCTATGTTTTTGTGACACTTCTAAAAGGTCAGAAAATTAATAAAACCTTACATTTATTAGACATTTTAAATACGATCCTAGATAAGGTCTGACAGGGTCCAAAGTTAATTTAACCGTAAACTCAAATACGCTCCTTACTCTTAATCTAGATTAGCTTTCCCAAAGCCTTCTCATAAACAGTTGAACTTATCGTTTGAATCAACGAAAGCACCGACTACGAAGAAAATAAAGGTACAATTCTCATTGGTAAAAACGTTTATGTCGTCCAAAACGAAATTATTTTCTAAAAGTCTGGGTTAGATAACGCTTTTCCTTCATCTGCTTCGAACTCAACTGAATTCCAACCTTATTCTTTCAACTATACATTTCATTTTTTTACTTTAATCATCATTTCTTTATGGGAAATTGCAGTGTCTACGAAAAGTCATACTAATCTGTAATCTCATAGAGTTGCTAATCCCGTGAGTTTTGTTTTAGAAGAGCAGGCGCCACCATTCGTCACGTTTAAATATGATTTATGCAAGTAATTTAGTTAAGTACATATAGACATTACGAGCTCTCAGTGGTAGATAGATTAAAATGTTCAACGGATCGAGGATCCTTTGTGGGGAATCCTGTTTCACCGTTGTGGGGTACTGCTATAAATTACTGGGTGGTACAATAGATTTTGTGACGTAATACGGTACAATGAAGTACATAATAATTATTTAGGTGTGATCATCATTATTCTATCCCTGTCTTGTTAAGGTGTTGATGGAATAATTTAATCTTGCGTGCTTGAGAAATTTGATTTATTTTTTCCTTTAACATTTATAGAGTGATGAATATAAGTACTGCAAAGATGATGTAAATGCGCTTTGCGCTCTAATTATTATATCTATCTGTTTAAAATAGTTACAAATAAAAAAACAAACACTTATTTTCAAGTTCAAGAACTGGAAAATCAATAGTCTTGAATATAAGAAACAGAATGTTTTTTTCCTTCTCAAGAATTTCAAATTACCCAGTACAATGCTATTATTCATTATTATTCTATTTCCAACCAACAATAGACTTAACGATAATGACATACGATATATGACCTTTACAATTTCCATCGAGTAGGTTCAAGGCTCTATAGTAACACAAATTTAATTGATGAGGGACAAGCGGACAATGATTTAGCAAGATCCAAGAGTCAAAAGTCAAATCAACAATTAATCACTAAGCCCGGCCTGCACAACGATACCTAAACGTAAGTTCTAAACATTTTTAAATTTGTATGATTTGACAACTCTCTAATTCATTTCAGCCACTAAATACGTTTGGGCATCATTGCGCAAGTCACCCTAAATGTTTATTTGGATTAAATGAGCAATCGACAAGCATTATCTTATTATAAGATAAGCATCAGTTTCTGCCGTTTTAGGGCAAGGCAGTCGCAATTCACAAATGTTAAATTAAAAAATAAAAGAGATGCTATTGGGTCTTAGAACAATGATATACATTGTTCTGAGTATTGGTCAATATTTGAAGTGTTACATATTTAATTCTAAAACCCTAGCTCATTCATAAATGCATACTTACCTTCAAAAGTCTATCGCTTGTACCACACGCCACCATGACTCATATTCATAGCCTCGCCTGGAAAACTCTTCAGCCTATCACGTGATAACCACGGACGTCAGCATGCTACCGTCGTGTTTTATTAATTGTATGTAATCCGCACCTTTACATACAAACATTAATACATATGCAAATTGTATTAATAATTAAACATGTTGACTGACCGCATTATTCAAGACATTTCATTTGGATAAGGTGAATATTTACTTTATAAATATTTTAACGATTAGTTTTAATTTGAATATCATTAAAAGTATATCCTGATTGCCTGATTTATCAACTTTAAGATAAAAAAGGCTTTAACTCAATCAGGAAAGTATGATGAGATGTAAGGATGAGTAGTTTGATGACAGCTAATGTAGTTCCGGTTAATGCATTCCAAAGGCCAATTCGATAAAACCTGCCAGACTAGAACTTACCAATTTGGCCAATATAAGGTAAGTACAACTTAGCCTTAAATTACTATACATACGTATTATGTTGTATACAACAACTTTGTAAGTAGATTATATTAATAATAATCTTTATCCAGTACATGATGATATTGTGTTCCAAAGTGGACATTTTATATCTCAATCATTTTTAGAAACGCCAACATGTTATGCCTACATCCCACCCAGATCCACAAACAATACAGATTTATGATCACTTTTAATACTGAGACAAGAAATAGAGAAGTTCTCCCATGATTATCATCATTATCATATTAGCCATGTTAAAAATAGGCCTCCCCATAGATTTACACAGCTACCGATTGTGCGGCTTGCACAAGATGGCTCCCAGCAACTTTTATCAGGTCTTCTTTCCGTCTAATGGGAGACCGACCTAAGTACGCTTTCCAAGTCATGATCTACACTTGAGAAACATTGATGAACAAGTTGAGTTTACTAATCCTTTGGGATACATCAGTGACTTTGGTATGCCTACAAATCTTCTAATTTCGACTCGATCTCGTAAGTAAATACCAAGCATAGCCCTCTCCATTGCACGCTGAGTGACCTTAAGCCTTCTTATGAGACCCATAGTGAGATATTTTTTTTAAATTTATTTATCACTTAAGTACTGAAGCTCGGATGCGCTCAAATATGTCTCACTATGTGTCATAGACACACTGAGAAGAGCTCTATCGAAACTGAAATGCAATATGAAATACCCACTAACGAAAACAAACCACAAATATACTTTTACTACGAGTATCTTCTAAAAGTAACCACTTAATCGACCGTTAAAATACGATCGCGTGAGATAAAACCATTCGTATCTTTGCACTTGCACAGTGAGGGGCATCTCAAAAACTGCAAGTTAATCGCCGTATATTACGCCCATGCATCATTAGGGGAGCTAAATAAGGAAGATGCCAGTAAATTTGGGAAAATTGCAGTAAATCATAGACGGAATGTTTATGAAGATGTTCGGACAGCAAAACCAATTAAGGTCAGAGAAAAGCTTCACAGAGAATAAAGTTTAGTTCGAACATAGAAACTACAAAAACACTGATAGCAAAACTTTTTTTTTGTTGTACGTAATGCGGTAGAAGATTTTCGAGCAAAAGAAATTTGGGTCAAAGAGAATCTTCGCAGAAGAAGAAACGTTCAGTTTTTAGAAACTTAGTAGAAATAATGAAATCAATAATCACTGATTTTCAAACTTATATTTTGGCAGAAAATTATAAAAATACTGTTTAAGAAGACGTCCGAAAAGACAGCAAAAAAAGCGTGAGAGAGAAGTTTTGAAAACCTCAGATTGACAAATTTGGCATGGAACAGTGAAATTAAGTTTGAATTTGAACATTTTGAATCACTTATTATCAGTCTTAGATTAAAACAAAAACGGTTTAATCTAAACGGTTTAGGGTTAAGGAAGATCTATCTCTTAAACGTATTGTTTCGATTTATAATGTACTAGCTGACCCGAGAACTTCGTACCGCCTTGACATGTATATGACGTTAGAATTGTCAATCGGCCATCATTTAATTTTTCAAATATTTTAATAGTTATCCTGCTATTCGGGGCAGAGACCAATCCAACAAATCAAAGATCATCAAATCAGTCCAGCCGTTCTTAAGTTATAAATGGTGTAACTAACCCGACTTTGTTTTATATATATAGATTTACAGTAAAATCTAGCAAAATGATTTTTTATAAACACTAAAAAGTTTATATCTTTGCCACTTCTAAAGTGGTCAATTACGTGTGACGAAAAACAATAATAGGACGTTTTCATAACGCTGATTTTCACGCGGATGCAATTGCAATAATATTAAATGAGATATACCACTAAAATCGGATTTTAAAAAAACAGATACCTATTGATGCAGATTGTAGATCTAATATATAAAATTCTCGTGTCACAGTTTTCGTTGCCATACTCCTCCGAAACGGCTTGACCGATTTTGATGAAATTTTTTGTGCTTATCCGGTATCTATGAGAATCGGCCAACATCTATTTTTCATCCCCCTAAATATTAGGGATAGTCCACCCCTAAATTTATTTTTTTATTTTTTAGACCAAATTTATAATTTCTATTTTTTTATGATACAACATACAAAAATACATACAATCCTCAATTTTCACCCTTCTACGATCAACCCTTATTTTTTAATAGCGATATTAGTACTTTACTCAGCTAATAGGTTAACACAAAATGTATTAATAATTCTAAGGCGGTACGAAGTTCGCGGGTTCAGCTAGTAATAATATAATATTTGAGCGCACGTTGCGTTGCCCGTGTGAAATAGCGTCCGATCGAATGTTCAATCCAGATGTTGCCGACGGCACCTTGTTTTACACGAAGTGTGAAATCTTGTTCAATATGCCTAAGGGCCGTTTCATACCTGAAACTATTTATGGATAGAACGATGGAAAATTCTTTATTGCTCAAAATCAATACCTTTTGTGTGCACGAACACACCACTACCACCACACACGGGTTTACTAGACGAAAAGAGGTTAGGGTAAGGGTTTAGCTTGTCATGTCCTTTTGATACCTTTCTTTTTATGTATTTGTAAGTACACAACTTATTGCTGGAAACATTTGTCTTTTAGTATCTGAGTACTATCTACTCCAAAAACATCAGTGCTACTTTTCATGTTGAGGTATGAGTGCGAATTTTATAGTCCTTATTTTGTGCGGAAATGTTGTTGTGCCTTCACTAATGTGCATATCAAATTTTTTTTATACTACATGGAGATGGAACAAGCTTACTACACACCTGATGTTAAATAACCATCGCCTATATACAGGGTGTTTGGTAATATACTGACGATTTCTCGAAACATAAAAAAGGTCTTTAAAAAAAACTACTAGTTATAGTATCAAATTTCAAAGAAAATCGACTAAGTTTAGGTGATTAATTCAATATAAAACTTACTGCCTACTATTACTATCGACATCGAAAAATAAAGATTTGATATCTCTTTCGGAAATGGCTGCGGGTTCTGACCTAGAAAGGGACAACAAGAAATATCGCGAGACGTCACCAATACAGTATCTGTTGTAAGATGGCAACCATTATGCAATAGCATAACATAAGTTTAATAAAGTGTTTGTTTTTGCATGCCAAAATAAATTTCACATTTCTATGGTAAACATTTCACAAATTTATTATGCTCATCAAAATAACCCCTTTAATTTTTGTGCGTATATTATCAAACACCCTATATAACAGAGAATTGCCTGTTCTGTAATACTAATTCTATTTATTACGATTATTACGATAGTTATCTATCGATACACAATGCTATTCGATTACCTGCTCGAAAAATCTTTATTGAAAACATCTTTGATCAAAATGCAAATGCCAGGACGGATTTTAGATTACAGCAAAAAATAAACGAACAAAAGAGAAAATTGTTTCCATAGCACATCTCAATATGCATTCAATGCAAAAACAAATGTAAGCAACAATATTTGTACACAAAAACATAGCTAGCTTTTTGCCCAGCTCAAAAATGGCTTTTTTCTTTGTCGCTGCACAATACGTACGCAGCACTCGGTTTTCAATTAGCGATATAGAGATTTTCCACGTCCCAGCCGTAATCTGAGCTAAACCACAGCTCGGGGATAGCTAGTTCACTCTGTGTAATCACCGCTGATTACTCGGCGGTTTTTACGCTCTAACAAGCGTAGCGAAACAGTAAAGCCTAGAAGCTTCTCTTAAGCCATCCTTGACCTGAATATCTTAGTAAATGTGAAAGAAACCAAAGATATGTTGTAAATACTTTGGATAAGTAATAATAATGTAGGTAAACAAAAAGTATTTGCGATGAATTTAATAACATGGCAGTGAAAGTCCTAATCATGTTCAAGCGCTTGTAAAATAACATGCAGTGAGCTAGCTTTTCTTTTAAATCGCAAGCTTCTGTGTGATGGAGCGAAAAAATCTTTACCTCCTGAATTTTAGCAGACACTGAGACTGACTGAGTAGCCGCACCAAATTGGGCTATTTTATTATTTCATCTACTAAATGCATGGCAGCTTTCGGATCTTATACAAACTTAATAGACAGTACAAACTTTAAAAAATATCAAGTCACTGTATTATAGCATTTCTAGTATTTGAATGACCATAGAGCTCTGACTAGTACATCAAATATTATTCCCACCATACATAAAGAATACACAATGAACATACATAAGAATCGCCTACCTGTGAAGTCGTTTTAATTTTACGACTCTACGCTCCCTGAATGCGAAAATTCGGATCACTTTTAATTTTCCCTCCCATAAACGGTTTCAATTCTGCCGGTAGTTAAAATACTAGAAATGGTAATGATCCGTCTGTGGCGGCCATCTTGTCATTACTTGCTCATGATGCGCTATTTGTATGCCTCTCATGCTATTTGAGGCATTTTAAAAACGGAACGCATTTGCAGCCAGCGAATAAAACAAGAAAATATGCGTTCAGATTTTGAATTTAACTGAAACAGAAGAAGGAAAAGTTCGCATTACTCTTGTTTTAGTATTGTTTCTGCGCAACAAAGGAGTTTTTATTTGAAAGTTTAATAATACGAGTACATTGGTAGGTAAGTATGTACTTGACAAAAACTTAACTAGGAATTAGATAAGATTTTCTTAGGGCGTTGTTAAAATATATCAGCGTCAATATTACTCATAAAAAAACCTTAAGTGTGTAGTTAAACCCCCTAAGATGAGTCCATAAAATCAGTCTCGATCGTCTACTTAATTGTTATTCGCGTGACTCAGACTCCGTACCATTAATCTGATGGATCCCTCTTGGCTGAAGGAATAGAAATGCACGCAAGCTCTCGTGTAAGTACCTACTCAAATGCGATTGATTTGGAAACCGGGGATTCCCAATGGAGTTACGTAAAACAATGACCAAAATCCCCCAAATGTGAGAAGTGTATACTGAATTTTTAATATTTTAGAAATATCGATTTGTAAAAACGTTAGGGAGATTTGTATTGCTCGTGTAAGAACCTACACAGATGCGATTCATTCCCTGTGGAATTCTGTAAAACAATGACCAATATCTCCTAAAAGTGAGAACTGTTGACTGAATATTTAATATTTTGAAAAGTAGATTTCTAAAACAACGATTTATAATTTGAACTAATATGTCTCGTGTCATTTTTTTAGATGCAATTTACTTGAAAGCCTGGGAGATTCTCTAAGGAGTTACATAAAACAAGGACAAAAATTCCCTAAAAGTGTAAAGTGATTACAAAAATTTTAAAATAAAACAACAAACAAAAATTTAAATAAGTGTTTTTATATTTGTTTATTTATTAAGTTTTAGTATTAGCGTCTGTCCATGACGATGTTCGTACATTTTCTGGAAAAAAGTGGCATATGCTGTATCTTTACATAGTATAGAATGAAGTCACTTCCGCTGTCTGTTATATACCTTAGATCTTTTAAACTACTCAACGGATTTTAAAGCAGTTTTCAGCAATAGATAGAGTGGTTCAAGAGGAAGGTTAATATGTATAACTAGCTTCCATCAGCGGCTTCTCACACGTTGTTTGTCAACAAAAAGTAGCTTATGTGTTAATCCAGGTTATAATCTACGTACATACCGATTTGAAAGTAACTCTGTCTCTCTGTCTGTTTGTTACCTTTTCACGACTTAACGGCTCGACCGATTTTGATGGAATTTGGTGCATATATAGATTATGAATGGACTTGAGATATAAAATACACTTTACGCGACTGCACAGAAGGAGGGTAATGTTTTATTGACAAACCACGCGTACGAAGCCGCGGGCGGGTCAGCTAGTACGAAATAAAGTTGCATAAGCTATTTCTCTGTTATTTTATGAGTCAAGGAGTTAAAATATTTAAGTCATAGAGATTGACCAACACATAGGTATCTAAACCTACGCATTATTAATAAGAGTTTCAATTAGGTTACAAATACATCCAAATAATTAAATCAATTGATAGTTCATAATGTTCATATGTATGACGTACCTAAATACTGAAGGTAATTTGTACTCAGTGCGGGTGCTTCTACCCTGTTATTGTATTGGAACAGGTACGTGATTAAATATCACGTAGGTTGATCAAAGTAATTGTTTTTATTAAAATGAACAAAAGCATAACGGAAGGTATTTACTTACTATTGACGCAAAACAGATTGTATAGGTACTATTAATTATAGTTCTACTGTTTTTAATAAAAAGAAACACCTGGAAGTTGTGGGATTTTGGAAGCATTTTATGTACCTATTGTCCAATTTATGTTTGTTCTCGTGGGTGTTGATTCGACCAGTAGACTGTTAAACGGTCGTGTTTCTATTTTCTTCGCTAAAATATCATATGCCTCTATTCTTCCCTAGAGATAAACGTTTCTACCTCAGTTCAGTAATATTACCGCCCGTCATATTAAATAACTGAGGCAGGACTTAGTTTAGCAAAAGAGGCTTTCGAGCCAAGTATACTTATTAAAATAATATTCGACAATGCCATTATTATTTAGGCTGGTTTCAGACGTCGCGCGTAGTCACGGGTTTACGCGCAATGTGGACCAATGTGTGTTGGGAAACTTTATACGAACATAGTCACACGATTTGCTAAAATGCGCTCCCTTGCAGTATCTTATATTAATGTAAATCTAATAGGGCCGATTTAACATCATTTTGCATGTCGTAATAACTTTTTGAACGTCTACACAAGAAACCGAAAAGGCAACCACATTATGCCCAATAATGATTATGGTATCCATACATTATAACATCAAGTTTCACTTTATATTGAAAAATTACACTCAGAAACACTAGTTAATCCTGGATCAGTAATTTTGACAGGGCGATATTTCAATCTTATTTCATTTGGTTTTGCTGTTCGTTGGCAGTATTTTGACAACTGCAAAATCCGAGCGTTAGACTTCCACGAGTATAGTTTTTGATTACCTGATTTCTCGGCCTATCATTTGAAAAACAAAAAATAAACATAATATGTACGTCGGTCTCCACTGACTGGCAACCTACAGGACGACGGCAACGAGGCAGACCGCGAAAACGTTGGCGCGACGATCTGGATGAATTCCATTCCGACTGGCAGGAGATTTCTGAAGAACGCAAGGAATGGAAGCAAATGGGGGAGACCTTTGCCCAGCAGTGGGACAGTATAGGTTATTAAAAAAAAATATGTACGTCAAACTTTTATAAATGTAATATTGTTGTTGTAAACTTCCATTATGGCCTGAGGGTTAACGTCGTAATTTGCATAGATTAATCTTAAGCTTGAGATATTCAGATACTTTTTGTCGAGATTGACGTCATCCCTTTTGATGAGCTGACTAATTTCTTAAGCACCATGTATGATACCAAGGGTTACCACTTGGCTTACGAGCTTATCTGGGCCAACGTAGGCATAACTTGAAGACCAACCTGGGTATCAAAAATGATTGATCGTTCGAAGCGAGATCTCCAAATCAATTTGGACAAATCGGCGTTGTATGTATGTAAGTATGTATGTTTGTTTGTCCGAGGATAACTTTCGAAGCGTTGATCCGATTATCGTGAAATTTGATACATAGATAGGTAGTGATGGCACAATTTTGGTGTGACTAAATGAGCTAAAATATTAGAAGATTTAGAGATATTGGGGTGCAAGAGTGGTAAAAAAATGAGACTATTAGGTCAAGTAGGACGTCAAATGAAAGGTATTCATTAGGACAATCGACCCCGTTCTTAGTTTTAATAAAGTTCTTGTAGTTTTTGAGTTATTAGTCATAATAAAAACTAAACTTTGACAAAATTCACAGGGTACACCTGTGACCCCACGGCGCTGAAATTTGATATGCGTGTAGCTTAAGTATTACAAATAAAGGCAACAGTCTGAAATCCATAATACCTGCAATTTTTACCCTAAAAAAGAGTAACCAAAAACATGAACTCCCGTTACCTGTAATTTGAATGGAACTGTAGGTCAAGTAAGTTGGTTGTTTTTTTCGTGGCACTATTTTTTATTAAATTCCAATACTTACTGTAAACTCACGTGCAGTAAATTGAATGGACCTTCAAGATAGAAGCCTTAGCAGTTGTAAGAACAAGATTCCAGTTGTTAACCTGGTTAGATATTAGAAACTAGGTTACTACAAATTAGCCTATGTCTATGTTCAGCAGGGGACGTCTTCTAGCTCATATTATTACAATAATGACGACTGAAATACTTACGGATTATAATTAAATACCCAAAAAAAGCACACAGTTTCTTACCCATTGGTATTCCAAAAAAAGAAGATAAATAAGTGAAAAAAACAACAGTAAACGAAATGCTTGCATAAAAGATAGGGCGCATACCTATCAGTTACATCATAAAGCATAATAAATCTCGCTGATCCTGTACGAGATCAGCCTTGCAGATGATGAATATGTTTTTTTACAGAATTTATCTTAGTTGAGTTAGCAGAATAGACATCTCATATAAATATCATATGATACGTACAACGGTTTTTGTTTCTTGGGATGGGTTAAAGGTTGGATATCTTTTTAATTTTCTTTGTTGTACTGAATCACAAAATTATATTCGTCAGCGTTTTAACAACAACGTTAATGGGGAATTTAAATTACATAAATTAAGGAAATCTTGACAATTGTATACAAGTTTACTTTCCTATCTTAAGATCTTAATGCGAATAGCATATGAGTCAGTGCAATTTATGGAAGGATTTAAAATAGGCTCACTTCTGCGAGATCCAAAAAGGAAACTACATTTCTATATTAAGTGTTGCATAGAAAATCTCTGACACATCAGGCTCCTATAAATGCTTGTCACATTACTCATTTTAACTGGAATTAGACATTATTGTGTCATAATGATGGGCCTATGTTCAACGACCACTTTGTAGGCAACATTTGTACCAGGAATGAGTCTATGACGCATTTAAACGGATGAACAGAGATTTTTCTGCAATGAATGTTAATTTTTTGAATCATAGATGATGGGAAATATATAACGGAAGTGGTAAGGTTCTCAAAAAAAGTTTTATGATTAACACTGCACCTGAGAAGGACCCGGAGAAGCTTTCAAAAGTTTAACTCACACTTAAGAAGTGTCATTTAGAACTTCCTTATGCTCAATGATTGAAGCTGTTTTAATATTGAACATTTTACTGCCTGTTAAGGTTATTAATGCTAAATGATGACAATATGTCAAGCTATTATACAATATTTTAACGATAAATATTCTTTGAGTAATTATTACACTTTCTCACTTCACTTTCTCACTTCAAATAAGACACGTCGCTTATCAAAAGAACCCTCTATAAATAAAGATTATAAAAAGATTACTTTATAAGGTTAAAATAATACCTAAAGGTTCAGCTCCAGTCTCCAACACAATTAAATAATATGTACCTACTATGAACTATTCAAAGGAAAATGCTAAGTAATTTGACTTAGCATATATTTATTGTTAGGGCACGTTGCGTGTCGTGTGTTGCGTCGTGTTGCGCAGTGCGTCACGCGATTTTCCGTTCATAGAGGCGTCGTGTGTAAAGTGGTGATACCTGTGACGGGGCCTGCGTCGGTGCCCGTGGAAACACAGACGCAATTACAAACGTAAATAAATAAATATAAATAAATATCGCTGGACATTTCACACAGCGCTATCGAACCCCAAACTAAGCAGAGCTTGTACTATGAGAATCAGATAACTGATAGATTACTTATATACTTTTTTTTTGTAAAAACATACTTATAATATATAGAAAAACACCCAGACACGGAACAAATATCTGTAGATAATGCAAACATTTGTTCCGCGGCGGGAATCGAACCCGCTACCTCCTGCGTCTCAGCCGGCTATGCGGCCACTGTGCCACGGAGGCAGTCAAACATAGGGCGATATGTTGCCTCGTTTACGAATACGCGTGGCGACCGCCGCGATAACGCTGCGTGCGCTACAGTGATGCCCACAGCATGAACGCTATCTGTCATAAGTTTGACTTGACAGCGAAACGCAGGTGTAACGCTTCGCATATCCATAAACGTGCTCGTAGTTTCTTTTGTAGACTGTATTGACTTTGTTCTATAAACATTTCAGCAAGTGACTACAAATCTTCACAACAAAACGAAACATAACCATTCATAGATCTACCAGACACGCAGATTTTCGCGCACAACACTATTTTAGAAAATAATGCGAACTTGCTATTAGCTCCGTATTTTTATTCATCTATAAAAATACTAGGAAGTTTCGATGAAATAAAAATAACCTCGTTACTAATTTTCTTGGTAGGATCGATATTACAAAAGGCATTTATTAATGTCCGAAGGTTGAACCAAACAGTTGTAGTGAGTCATACTGAAATTGGGGCATTTCGTTTTGCGGTAAGCGTATCATAAATCTATAGTGTTGTACATGAAGCCTAAAATAATGCCGTATTTTATCGGTATTTAATTTCAAGTAACTTAGGTCATTAGCTTGTTGGTTATTGAAAGTAGAGGACAAAAATAACATGATATCTAACGACTATTCAAATTAAAAATCTAAATCTCATTATGCTTTTTGTAGCTAAAGAATTGTTTATCTTCAACCTCACCTTCAAATAATCCCCTGTTAATCCAGACCTACCAGATAATTCAGCTAAAATTTGCAATACCGAAACTTCAAATTGGTCTGTTTAAATTTAAGAATTTGGAAAACTTACCCAAATAGTTTAAGGCTAAAAATATTATTATGAGAAAGTGTTTCTACGGGAAAATAAAAACGATTACGTAACTTTTGCCATTTTTACCTTTACAGTTTAAGTATAGGCTAGCGTTATATGAATAGAACTGGTTCAACCATTACATAGGTTACGTGGTAATTTTACAGTCACTTTTCTAGTTGGAAGTTTAACCTTGACCCTTCGTTGTGAGTCATGGGACTGCCACAATAGCTCGATTCCCTTTATATCTTTGTATCATGCATGCCTACTTTTATTTTATGTTGTAGTTAATGTCGGATATTGCGACAGTACTGTCAGACATTTAGTCATGTGATGTTCTTCAATCGAAGGATGTGATGAATGATTATTATAAATCCAGTATTTATAATAATGATTAAAATAAATCACGAAAGTTTTCTAAGTAAGATGTGATAAATGGTTTTATAAAGTACCAGCTAAAAATAAAAAAATATTGCTGGACATTTCACACAGTGCTATCTAGCCCAAACTAAGCAGAGCTTGTACTATTGGACTATGGGAACCAGATAACTGATAGAATACTGATATGCATTTTTTTTGTAAATACATACTTATAATACTAGTGGTTCGCCCCGAACTGAGATCTCGCGAGTCTACCATAAAAACAAAAAAATATGTTTCGTAATATTTGACTATCAAAATAGTGCCACGAAATAAAAACCAACTAACTTGACCTACAGTTTCATTCAAGTTACAGGTAACGGGAGTTCATGTTAATTGGTTTCTTTTTTGGTGTACAAATTGCAGTTATTCTAGATTTCAGAATTTGCCTATATTTGTGATACTTAAGCTACACGCATACTAAATTACAGCACTGTGGGGTCTCTGGTGTACCCTATGAATTTTGTCAAAGTTTAGTTTTTATTATAGCTAATAACTCAAAAACTACAAAAACTTTACTAAAGGTAAAAACCGGGTCGGAATGTACTAATGAAGACCTTTCATTGGACGTCTCATTTGACCTAATAGTCTCATTTTCATATTTTTACCCCTGTTGAACCCCAATATCTCAACAACCCCCCAACATTTTTAGCTCATTGAGTCACACTAAAATTGTGCCATCATTACCTACCTATATACCAAATTTCACGATGATCGGATAAACGCTTTGAAAGTTATCCTCGGACAAACAAACATACATACATACATGCAACGCCGATTTGCACAAGTTGATTTGGAGATCTCGCTTCGCTCGATCAATAAAAAAACATCCAAATCTATAGATCATGCAAACATTTGTTCCGTGACGGGAATCGAACCCGCTACCTCTTGCGTCTCAGCCGGCTATATGCCCACTGCGCCACGAAGGTCGTCGGAGCTATGTACTAGTAGTATTAATAAATCGATCTCTTACCAAAGAAATGTAAAATCTATCGAAAAATCCGTTATGTATTTATCTCAACGGTGACGTTAAAGATGTCTTACAACCATGAATTTTTATAGTATGCGACATTGAAAACTGGTCATGTTAGGTCAACACCCATTCACTCTGGGCAAGAGTAGACCTAAACTACGGGACTAGGGTATACTATAGATAAAATTGATATAATTATGCTTATAATTTCTTTACCTATTTCCATGGGTCTTAAAAAGCCAAAGCTATTTGCATACAAGCTGGCTCTTGAGTACTAAGCACGCTACTGAAGCACGCATGCCCGAGAATAAATGATGGGTAGTACATAGCCTACATTTTGTAGAAGGCTTCGATACTATTCTATTCGATACTAGCTTCTGTTTGCGACTTTGCTTCCAAGGTATATAAAAGTGACAAACATACAAATCCGTAAAAAATACAGTTTAATTTATTTACGAATAAAATACTATATAAACTAAATTTACTGAATTTTACACAACAATAAAAGAAAAATAATTGTATTCTAGTTGCAAAAAATTTAAAATATTTTCTCTCAAAAAAATCTGAATAATGAAATGAAAATTACAGTAATCACGGTCGAGACACATTAATAACATATATTTCCAGAAAATGCTTTCATTGCTTGCACGGAATAAAAATTTACATAGAAATGATTCTTAACTCAAATTGTAGTAGAAAATCTAAGCATACCAAGAATGTTTAAATATGCAAAATATTGCATGAGTCTTATGAAAGAGCTTTTGCAAGTCGAGCAAAATACATGCTCGAACGCGGCGATGTGTACCTACGAGTTCCTACGCAAAGTGTACACGATATCTTATGTAAATGCACAATGCATAAGGTTTCGAATCGCAGATGTTGAAGACAAGGTTGGCATATTTATTTTGCATGACTAAATTCAAGTTTTGCTTACACAGACAGAGGAGAAATGCGCGTTTTTTTTTTCAAAATAACGTGGTGCTTCATGAAATTCACAGCAAAATAATAAGCAGTATTTAGATGACACCATTATTCAATAATTTTTAATCTCCTAGTAAAAGCTGGAATGGGTAGCTGAATAATAAAATTATGTAAAAGTTTCATAACTTATGTCTGTGAATAAATTTAGTATTATTTATATAAATGCCTGCATGCCAGTTGATCTCCTTCCAGCTCTGTCAAAGTTTTATTTGCCCTTGCGTTTATTGAAATGACGAATATAGGAATACAAAAATGAAAGGGGTTATTTGGATGAGCATAATAAATAAATTTCTGAAAGGTTTTCCATAGAAATGTGAAATTTATTTAGTGTATTTCTAACCCAAAACCCGCAGCTATTTCTGAAAGAGATATCAAAAGTGCATGCCTGCCTAGATCTACGGTAATAGGTAGGTACTAATAGCAAATCCACGCTTTTGTGGATTACGTCCTTTAATTTTGGATGTCGATTGCAAGAGTAGGCAGTAAGTTTTATATCGAATTAATCACCTAAACTTAATCGATTTTCTCTAAAATTTGATAATACAACTAGTAGTTTTTTTTTCGAGAAGTTTTTTTGTTTTGAGAAACCATCACTTGAATAACGTCAGTATATTACCAAACACCCTGTATATAAAATACATTTTCAGATGTACACTGGTGCTGTTCAGTGCCATACCAAACTACATTTATTTACAGGTTCCTTAATCGAAGTGTCGAGCTACCTTGAAGGTAGGGACAAAAGATAAACACCAGTATCTCCAGTTAATGGCTTTCTGTCTTGTGTTTTGGGGTGTCTTGGGGTATCCATACGAAACATGCCACTCAGGTCATTCTACCTTGATTTGTCTTCGTTATACGGAGGTATCACTCGATGCGTATAGAATTTGGAGCAGCTTCTGAATTCAATTTTGTGCAGTTGATCGCTTGGTACTCGTAGCTTGTAATTAACGAATGGATTGCTTGTTTTGAAATCTATGACAGTTGAATCTTTTTTTCGTGGTGTCAGTGTGATCGTGCAAGTTTTGATACCTAATCATGTCTGATGAGACCTATGAACAGCCGCTACGAAATAAGCTGTAATCTGATGAATATTGTTTGAGTGTTGCAAGGATAAGTAAAAATCAATGTTTAATTCTCTGATATACGATACAAGTAATTGGTTAGATATAAAATAACATTCAAAAACAACAAACCATATCCAATATTTAAAATTCGTTACAGTGCTGTCTCTAGAGCATAAAAGTTATTTATTTCACGCTTCTTGTTCTCTCCTCCAGAACAACATTTGTACTCAAGACTGTGCAGGGTGCATTTTTCTGGTTACTTTTATTCAGTTTCGAATATATACTCTCATCTAGTGTTGTTTGGGTTCAAACTCGTTTGATGGGGTAAAACAAATAAGTCACCGTCGTCACCTGAGCAAACCGAGCGCAGTCCCACAACAGGTTTTTATCAATTTTCTACAGAGTGCGTCTGGATCGCGAAAAACACTTTGACTGAGGATGTGAACCTTTATGGCATTTTAAAATACTCTTTATTTCACCCACTCTTTCATTTCAGTGTACAATTTCCACGAGACTTTTCTATTGAATACGAGTCATCTACGTAATAAAATTGGTTTATTTATATGTACGTTAGAAAAAAAAACATTTGAATGTTCTTTGCATTTTTTACGTGGGCGTGGGTGGTTTTGATATCTGTCTGAAGTAAACATTATTATGAGTTATTTTTGTTGTCTTTATGATTCAGCATATAAATGTGTTCTCTAAATTTTAATATTAGAGTAAAATAATATATGTGTCCGCGTGTATGATTCATATTCAAACATTTCCCGCGGCCTTGATTATATTTGGCTGGTATATCTACATGTATGTTTGATATATGTATATTGATTAGAGCAGTGTGCGGTTAACCAATCATTTAGACAAACAGTCTTGGCACGCTTTATGTAAACATGGCCATTCGTTTGCTTACACTTATATTGATAGAGAAAGTAGTTTCTGTTGACAAGCGTTGCCATTGCACGACTGTTTCGATGTGATTCGTTTCGATTTTGTTTGCATCGTAAATTGGCTGAGTGAGAAAATGAGGAATGTTCATATGTAGACATAGACAGACATTTATTTGCTAGCATAACACACACAAATTCACACAATACATTCAAAAGGTCATCAAAGAGAAAGCACAAGTAGGAGAAAACAAAAAATTACATACAACAAATATTCGACCTCCGTGGTGCAGTGGGGGAATAGCCGGCTGAGACGCAGGAGACCTCCGATTCCGCGGAACAAATGTTTGCAAGATCTACAGATATTTGTTCCGGGTCTGGTTGTTTCTCTATATATTATAAGCATGTATTTACAAAAAAAGGGTATATAAGTATTCTATCAGTTATCTGGTTCCCATAGTACACGCTCTGCTTAGTTAGGGGCTAGATAGCGCTATGTGAAATGTCCAGCAATATTTTTTTTTTAATTTACATAGGAACAACAGAATGAACTAATAAATATGCAATGTAATCAGGGAAAAACTAGAAAGAGGTAAGTAGGTATGTACCTATCTTAAATAATAATGTAATTTTATTCGAGTTGTAAATGTTGTAAATGCTATATATTTTCTATGAGAAATACAAACTTTTTCCTTTTTTTAAGTAAAGTAGGATTAAGATTGATAAAAACCACTATTGTACATTAAAATTAACACACCAATAAATAAACAATTCTATTTGTACTATAAACGGGTTATTTACCATGATTTGTGAGTTTTTGAGTATCCCGATATTTCGATGCAGTTGCATGCGCCATGATCACAAATAGAGTTAATAACCATGCTAGTTTCAAAAGTTAAATAAACAATTAACTATAAGCGGAACTACAAGTGGTGGTCTTATTGCTAAAAGTAATCTCTTCAATGTAACATTTTCAAACAAAGGTAGGATTAATATATTCAGTTCTACAGTTCAGTGAGAGCGGATTTAGCTCTAGTTCTACCTAAGGTTTGTATGCTGCTTAGCGGCCTTCCAAACTTGATTGCAACTGGACGTCCTTGCGTCCTTTCCCTCGTGCTGCAGCCGGTTTTTCGTCATGACGTAACTATCCACATTACTTAAATTGTAAGTGGCAAAATTCCTCTAATAACAGAAAGAATATACAATCATTTACATGACTAAAATACATAAGAAACAATTGAATAGTACAAAGTCTTAGTCTTTACAAAGCTCAAGTCTGGTCTGGTATGGAGTACTGCTGCCACCTTTGTGATGGTTCGGCCAAATACCAGCTCGCTACTTTAGACTCGATAGAACGTAGGGCTTTTAGGCTTATAGGTGAGCAATATATGGCGGTGACTAAGACCCAAAGTCTCGAACACCGCCGTAAAGTTGCAAGCCTATCGATCTTTTACATAAAAACATTTTGGGGAATGTGCTCAGGAACTATACGATCTGATCCCACCATCTCCCTTCCATCAAGAGACAAGCAGGCGCACGGCTCAGTACCATCCGTACCTAGTCAATATACCACCCATTCGCAGACACCGTTTTGGTTCTACGTTCTTGATGCGTACAGCTAAGGTATGGAACACTTTGCCGTCGTCTGTTTTTCCTAAAGAAAACAATCCAGGCCTCTTTAAGGTAAGAGTAAATAGGTTTCTTCTAGATCTTCGTGTTTCATCTTAGACCACATCATCACTTACCATCAGGTGAGATTGTGGTCAAACGAAGTTCTATCCAATTTAAAAAAAAAGAATAATCTAAAGACCGTTGCAAGCGATCTATAGATAGCTCAACTGTTCCAGATCACTACCAGGTGGAAGTGTCCCCAAGACACTGGCTGCATTGCCCCGCTGAATTGCAATGCTTAAGCGTAAATTACTTAAATGTTTGACTACTTGAGTAGTAATAACGAAGGACCTTGCTGTTAGCTCTGATTATATTATATATGCAGGAACTTTTCAATAAATTCGTGTTAATTGAAAATAGCGTGAACCGAACGAATTAACCCGAGAAAGTTCAAAAAACTGGACAAGTGCGGGTCTGACTCGCGCATTGAGGATTTCGTAATAATATTTTTTATGTGATATACTCGTAACTACAAATTAACGGATTTTTTCCATTACTTGTGACCTTGCTTCTTGCTAAATTTCATGATTCTGGGTCAACGTGAAGAACCAAATGTTATTTGCGAGTGTGAAAATATGCGGCATACATTTTTTGATTGCGTTGGCTTAAAAGCTTGATTTTTTACAGCTCCAAGGGGCAATATACCCTAAGTTTATATAAATAAAAAATATGTGGTAGAAAAGTGCACATAAAACTAATATATGTTACCTATATATCCACGCGTGCCTGAGAAAAAGGGTCTTGACAGACAGACGGATAACAAAGTAACTTTTTTTCTTCTTTTCTTATTTTTGTACCCTAAAAACACAAAAAGTTTCTATAACACAATGTATTGACGGAAAACCTTTCAAGTATTACGCGACCGTTAAAGTAGTTTTCTCTAACGGCCTAATTTTTTCATGTCGTAGGGGTATTTCTTATACCTTACCAATTTTATACGTCTGCTTTAAATTATTCTTCTGTATACATCACAGTGTATGAAGAAGAATAGAAGAATAGAATAGAATAATTCTTTATTGTACACCAGGAATACTTAAAAAACAAATTTAAGCTACTTAAATAAAGTACAATGGGCGGCCTTATCGCTGAAAGCGATTTCTTCCAGGCAACCTTTGGATGGAAAGTAAATAACGGAGCAGTAATGGGCAGCGGTGCACAGAGTATATTTACAAATGAATGAAATAATCTATATAAAATTATATCAAATAAAAACTGTAGGTACCTACTTATAATCCTAATACATAAATAAATACCTAAAGATAGACTAATATATACCCAAATAATAACCTTACAGATATTCTAAAATGAGGACAATAAAATAAAATAATAAATAAATAGGTAACTCAAATGACAAGAAAGCTAGGCATTAAGGTAATGCTGCTTTAATCTCAGCTTAAAAGAGTGCTGTGAAGGAGCCCGTCTAATTTCCACAGGCAAAGCATTCCACAAGCGCACTGCTTCGACAGTGAATGACTTCCCGTAGAAGGAACTAGAGTGTACGGGTGTTTTGAGGGATAAGTTTTCCGATGACCTGAGAGTAAAAGTATTGGAAGAATGGAGATAAGCAAACCTCTCTTTAAGATAGCAAGGGGAGAAGGGATTGAATAGAATAGAATAGAGAAGAGACAGAATATGAGAATCTCGGCGAAGGCGAATAGGGAGCCACTTGAGAATGATGCGATAAGGGGAAACATGGTCATATTTGCGCAACCCAAATATAAACCTGATGCAGAAGTTCTGGAGACGCTCAAGCTTATCTAGCTGCTCTTCTGTCAGATCTAGATAGCAAGCATCCGCGTAATCCAACACAGGTAGAAGAAGGGATTGTGCAAGTGCAATTTTGGTGGTAGTTGGGAGAAAGTTCCGCAGTCGTCTCAGTGAGCCTGCTGAGGCAAAAAGTTTTTGAGAGGTGACTTTAAGTTGATTTCCCCAAGACAAGTTACGATCTATCGTTAACCCCAGATTTTTAACAGACTCACTGTATGGAATGTGCATCCCGTCAAAAATAACTTGAGGAATGACAGACCAATCCAAATGGCACATTATTCTTGAGCTGCCAACGATAATAGTTTGGGTTTTGATAGGATTGATTGTCAGCCCGCATGCCTTGCTCCAATCAGTAATTCGACGTAAGTTAGCGTTTGTCTCTTCCACAGCATCAGCTATATGATTAAGAGGAGCCTGAGTGTAAATCTGAAGATCGTCTGCATAGAGGTGATAGGATGAAGTAAGATTTTGAGAAATTGAATTTATAAAAACAGCGAAAAGGAGAGGAGATAGCACGCCGCCCTGAGGTACACCGGCTGACGTGTTGCACCATGAGGAGAGAGACCCCTCAAGACGAACCCGCTGCCGGCGTCCGTATAAGTAACTGGAAAACCAATCAGTCACCTCCAACGAAATGTTGAGCGGAGTGTTGCAAGGAGTATGTCGAAATTAACGGTATTGAAGGCATTACTGAAGTCAAGCAAGGTTAGCACTGTAAGTTGCCTCTTTTCCATGCCTAATCGGATGTCGTCAGTAATCTTGACAAGAGCAGTGACTGTACTATGGCCTTTACGAAAGCCAGACTGCATAGGATTAAGGAGATTATTAGATGAGAGAAAGGAGTTTAACTGGTTATGGACGAGACGTTCAAGGACTTTAGAAAGGAATGGAAGAATGGATATTGGCCGATATTCGGAGAATGATTTAGGGTTAGGTTTCTTTGGCAGAGGAATAATTTGGGCTTCGTTCCAAATTGACGGAAACTCTCCATTTAATAGGGAATGATTCAGGAGATGACAAAGGATCGGAAGGATAAGATCTAGAATGGGGATGAGCATGTTGCGGCTGATACCGTCAAGTCCAACAGCATTGGAAGTTATGGACAGGACACTCTTCTTAACATCCCATGGGGTGACCTGACTAAAAGTAAACTGAGAATGATCAGGAGTTGGTAGAGAAGAGAGGTAGTTGATAGTATTATATTTATCGGAGTCACTGATAGAAGAAGCAGATGAGAAATGCTGATTGAGGGAGTCAATATCTAAATTGTTAGGGATAGAATCTTGTTTGGATTTACCAACTCCTAAAGATCTAAGAAACTTCCAGACTTTAGCTGGATCCTCCTCAGAAACGGATTCATGAATGTGGCGACGTTGAGCGTCCCTGCACACTCTATTGCAGCGATTTCGTAATTCGTCATATTTGGTCTTATTATTATCACTAGGCTTAATCTTGTACTTGGTCTTTGCTACCGATTTTTTATGCATAAGTCCCTTAATTTCAGCGGTAAGCCAGGGTGCCGGAAGATGTTTTAGTTTTATAGTGCGGAAAGGAGCATGCTTATCAAAAAGTTGCGTGATGATGTTATTGAAGATAGCAGTTTTATCATCAATCGAGACAGCCCCTTCTACCGATGACCAGTCTAATTCTCTGACATCATCAAGAAACCTTTCTTTGTCAATGCCACCAAAATTGCGCTGCAGGATGACCTTGGGTTTAACTTTAGGAGGACGTAGTTTATACGAAAGAAATATGAGGTCATGATAGGAAAAGGAGTCAGCTGAAAACTGGCCGTGTTTAACAGCGAGATGTGGAGAGGAAACAATAATGAGGTCAAGAAGTGATGGCTCACAATTTGGAAAATGGTGAGTTGCGCTAAGGGGGAGAATATGCATATTACATGACTGGACAATGGTTTCAAGAGAAGAAGAGCGGGTATCTTTTTTTAAGAGGCAAGTGTTAAAGTCACCCATAATAATGGATTGGCTATAAGAGGGCACAAAATCCTCTAATAGCTTCTCAAACGAGGAAAAGAAGTTAATACGAAGAGAGGGACAGTAGTAAACTCCAAGAAGAATTTTGGAGTGGGCAAGAATTACTTCAATAAATAGATGCTCACCAGCCGAGGGTGGCGGTGGCTGAGCTGACATGCTTATGATAGAAAATGGAAGATGTGAACGAAGATAAATAGCCACGCCACCACATCCACTGCCAATCCGGTCATTGCGAATCAGACGAAAACCAGGTAAACAGAAAGTAGTGGAGGGGAGACATGGCTTTAAGAAAGATTCAGAGATGAGAATAGCATGAATAGATTTGTGCTCGAATGATGCCAACATGTCCGGAAAATGAGCCGGAACACTTTGAGCATTTATATGAATGATATTGAAATTCTTTGGTACATCAGAAAACTGGGATGATAGGTTTTCGGAAAGAGGCGGGATGCTGACGAAGCTATCGTCACTACTAACAGATTCACTAGACGAAGAGAAAGAAAAATAAGCATCACTGTCATCAGAGTTACTAATAAGATCTAACATTGTTACATACAGTATATACCTACTATATAGGTACCTACTAAAAAACCCAAATAAATTACACAAAATAAAATAAATATTACTACTAAAATATTACCTACTAAAATATGTAGACTAATATAGGTATGTACTTAAAATTAATATACTTTAAATTAAATTAGTACATAGATACTCCACCAAATGTGCTCAAATGTTGCCAGCGCTCGTTACTCCACCTGCCGGTTGTGCATTGGCATAACAGTAAAAATTTAAATATTTATATATGATAAACATTACTTAATACGATCATAACTAAACATAACAACACTTACAAGGAACAACGTTACAAAACAAGAGCTAAATAAAAGTAATCTTACACCCTCCGCAACTAGCTAAAAACAAAAATAGTAAAGTTGTACACAACATGAGTTCTACAAAAAAAGAAGAGAAAAAAAAAAAAAAAAAACTATATTTTTTAAGACACAAACACTAGGTACGTAAAAAATCAAAACAGAAATCAGCGTGTAATGAAACGGACACAAGGGAGACTGACTCGAATGTCACTGTCATTTCAGACTGACAGACTGATCTGATCTGTACACTATCATAATTTTGCCTGTTTGTTTTTGTCTATGAAATAATCTAAATAATGTACACACCGTCAGAATTGGATAAATAAAAAAAAAATTAAAATACCTACCTATGAGCATTGGGAGGGTATACGAAACAGAGTGCAGGCAGACAATGCGTGTTACTTTTTGGGTGCCGCTGATGCTACGGCACGCCTACTCCTGGAGGCAACAGCGGGCTCTTTGGTGACCACTGGAGCCGGCTTCGCTGTATCCGTCTGTCCTAAATGGTCAAGCTCCTGTTGACAACTAATGCGATGTCGAAGTCCGTCTGGAGTGATGACAAAAACGTAGCCGTCTTTCGTCCAACACCTGGTTACGCCAAACCGCTGTCGGGCAGTCATAAACGTGGCGTGCCTTGACTTAGTTAGGAACTCTGACACAGTGATACTAGAGCCCTTTAGCCCAGTTTTAGCGAACCAGACCTTGTTTCTCACCTCAGTGTCTTGCAGTTTAAACAAGATGGGCCTTGGTCTGTCAGCTCCCGCTGCTCGTCCCAGAGAAGATACTTTGCATAAAAAAGTTTGATGACTGTGATGAGTAAAATACCCTTGAGTACTGTTTTTGTTCATGTCCTTGAGTCCGTCCTCGTTTTCGTATAAAATTTATGTTGTGTGTTTATGTGCAAATCTTCGTAAGCGCTTTTCTCATTCGTGCGTGCGCATTTTAATAAACGTTTTTATAACGTTTTGTGAAAGATTTTATGCTTATTTCTTGAAGATTTATGATGTTTTTCGTCGAGGATTTTTGTATAATTTATTACTTCATGCTTTTGAGTAGGTATAAATACAATATAAACGCTAAAAATTGTCTGGAGCTTTATCATAGATCATCATCAAAATCATCACAGCCCGGAATCACCCACTGCTGGGTAATAGGCCTTCCTTGTTTTATGCCTGCCTCCTCTATTTTTCGCGTCTCTCATCCAGGTCTTCCCCGCAGTATTTATGACTTGGTCTACACTCTACACATCTCGCCTTCGAATATTTCTTACTTTTAAGAGTAGTAGAGTTCCATGTGATAAGCTGGGGAAGTACTACCACCATATCTAATTCTGCCGCCGAGCAGCATTGTTCGGTATGATTTCCGGTGAAATAACAGATACATGAGGTTTTACACCTGTATGCCTCAAGTTGGTAGGTACAGGGCAGTGCATCGTAGGGCACGTTTCTAAGATACGTGACCTACGAGCAGAACTTTGCTATAGGCGATGATTACAACTTTAAATCAGGAGGGCCATATGCTTGTTCGATCTTCAGATAGAATAAAAAAACTACTTATTATGGATGGATAGATAGATAGATAATTCTTTATTGCGCGCTATAAAACAATACAATTAAAAAGAACAAACGTAAACCTTTGTGATACAATTGGCGATCTTATCGTTGAATAGCGATCTCTACCAGACAACCGTACTTACTCATACTCATACTAGTTATTTCATCTTCAAAACACCTTCAATGCCTGAATTACTGGCTGATATTCTATTAAAAGCGACGCCATCTGTGCTAACAGCGTCGTTTTGTCGACAATTACATGCAAGTACCCGTTAAGTTAGAGCAATTGAAACTTTTTGCGTCTGCAGCCATATTTAAAAGAACGGGGGAAAAGTGCTGTGCAGATTTTCCTTACATCATGACGTTATTGTGGTTGCTTTTTGTTAGATGAAAATATGAAAACTGCTTTTCAAATTATAATCCGACGTCCTGCGCAGTTCAACTTGCGAGTTATCGGATAAAATTACAGCATCATGAGCTTGTCTCGTCAAAATCTTGCAAAACCTATTATTCTAAAATCTGTGGGTATGATAAATTCGATAAAAAATCCAACTTGGCATGCCACAAAAGTAAACTAGCTATTTTAAATAAAACACTTTTTAAATGCTCCCAGTGATCTGGAGATGAAATTAATTGAAGAATCTTTCTACAAAGTATAAAAATATTATTTATAAAACAGAGTTATAGGTAGCGGGACAAACCGTAACAGTACACAAAAATAGTATCAGAAACAATGAATAATATGGAAATCCAGAGAAACGAAAATACCCGTTACTCATCGACAGTCCCGCATATAAGTGGTATGCAGGAAAACGATTACTCTCCCTTCTAGGCCGTAGAAAATACTTATAGTGCCAATTGTACACATGTTGGTTCCCTCACCATTTCGATTCGCCTTTTTGCTCCCTGTATGGAGATAATGCTCTTTCTGTGTCGTCCTTTTTCTTCCGAGAAGATTGAATACCTATTTGATAGTAATGGGTGTAGATGTGCAGATTCATGGCTTTTATCGAGTAGGTGTTACATATGATAAGCGACAAGGTGATTTGTAATAGTTAGGTAGGGATTGACAGGAGTGTATGGATAGAGGACCTATAGAGTATATGAAGACGCTAGTTACTTCTAACTTAAGTAGGTATATTTCAATGTTTATCGCTAAGGCCTCAGACGCATACAAAATATATTGGCGTGATCCTTGATGAGTTGAGTTAATAACGGTCAATATTATTACACTGAATAATATTATTATTATTCCTCGTTTATATATCTTGTTATTTTAGTTGTTTAATATCTTTTATACACATTTGCTCGTAAAGGGTCTCTTATTTCACCAATTTCAGTATCGTAATGTATGTCATTACGTGTTTGTGCGTTATTGTAATGTAAAACGCACGAGTTTCTTTTTAATAAGGTAAAACGTACGGTTTGTCAAGATGCTCCGTCTAAAACGAACGGTACTTTTTAAAATCTTAGCAAAGAGTTTTTATTTCAGAAAAGTGGTCAACATTTTAAGAATTAGATTAACTTTGGGAGATAAAATATAAACATTTAATTTTTTAATTTAATTAATTTTGACAATAAATTACAACCATATATCTGTAACAAAAACAAAAAAATACATTTTACTTTATTAGTAATACTGGCTGTTTTTGTGCCTTTGCCTTAAAAAAAAGCGCTGATGCGCGCGCGTCGCTAATTTGTGAACAAGTAAAAATTATTCCGCGCGCTTTTTCTTTCCTAGAAAGTCCGAGTTTTATTTATTTCCTCGCAAATATGTTATAAACCGTCGTATGACATACGTGCTCTTTGATAATTACAGCCTCGGCTTTCTTATAGCCCTCGCCTACGGCACGGGCTAGCAATATCGCCTCGGCTGTAATTTTCAACTTACAGCACTTATATCATAATATACTATTACACGACCATCCCCTAGATCACTTGTATAAATATTACTCCATCCAAATATTGTCTGAAAGAGATCGCATTTAGCGATAGAACGCCGCTTGTATTTCCACGAGTTATTAGTTACTTCAAAATTTGGTTTGTTAATTCTAACGTAAGGTACAATAAAGTGTCATTTTTCTCTATCCATTAAATACTTACCTAAAAGTAATTTGCAGAAATTTTCCAGCATTATCATAAAAACTTTACTTAAATTGAGCTAAATTCAAACAAAAAGAAAGTCAGAGTGGCCAGAGCGAGGCTCGAAAAGCTGGATTACACGAAAAACGCCACAATTTAACTTTAAGCTGTAAACAGTTCGTTGAAATACTACCTCAAACAAAAGCACTCCACTTAGCAGCAAAAGAAAAACAATTAAGGCTCCTGCAACTGCCAAAATGCTGCGTCTACAAAACGTACGAAAACATCCAGCGTTTTGTGCAATTTAGCAGGCGGGTTGTAGAGTGTCGCCGGCCAATTTCCAACTACAAGTACGGTTGGTAGGTACACTCCTCGGATATTTTTATGGCATATTCGCTTTGTTTATTGAGTGTAAAAAGTCTAATCCCTAAAATTTAGGCCCGTATTCACCTTTTTTGACGTTAAGCGTGAATCGAGACTTAGGATGACTTGCTCAACGATGCCTAAACGTATTAAGTGGTTAAATATTATTTAGAGAGTTGTCAAATCATACAAATACATAAATATAAAGATGTTTTTCGCTAAATACGTTCAGGGATCGTTGTGCAAGGCGGGCAAAAACCGGGTCGTGTAAGCAAAGACTTTTAGACTGCTTCTAATTAAAAAACCTGTCAATTTATTTTGATGTTTAGTTTTGGCATACTTAAAGTGAAAGTATTCAATATTAAACACATACATAGACCACAACGTCCACAACACAGGAGCGTAGAAAAAAAAGTGGCACTGTGAAAGTGCCGACAGAAGTGAAAACTTGAATAAAAGCAGACTACACTGCAGATACATATATACAGAGGTGTCGGTAACGGCAACAGTGTCGCGAGTTCAATGGTTTTTTCCCATCTCAAAATTTTCCAACGTGCCTAAAGAAGTTTTCACTTCAAAATAGGGTAGTTGCTGCAGCTGCCATCACTTCTCGACGGTAGCTCCAAGTACTCCAGTCAACCCGTGACCACGCCTGTTGCAACACAGCCGAAACGTCGGGATACCAAATTAAAAAAATACATACGTGATAAATACCCGTTTTAATCAATAATTATGTTCCATAAATGTTGCCCCAATGGATGGTTTTACATGAATCAGGTTTTGTACTCGCAATTATTGTTATTAGTTCTCTCAAAACCTGAAGTTTTTATGAGTAGTCTTTTCATAGGAGGTAAATTATTTTCGCACGAGTCGAACTATTCTGTCTACTTATTATTAAATTGTACCCACCGGCACCGTTCTTCATGTCTTTCGTATATCAGTATTTTTTTTTTACTTATCAGTGATAGTCATACATTTGACCACTTTTTCACCTAAATAAACGATGAGAGCGTTTTTCATTTAGGGTAAAAAAAATTGTTCTAACTCGCTTATTAGATAGCGCTGTATAACATTGAGTCCCAAAAAATAGTTTATTTTATTGGTTCTTTTTGGTAACAATGTCAAACTGTATTCTACTTTCAGTTAAATGTTTATCACAGTGAAATGACACAGAAATCTTGATTCGAGGCCGGAAAAGCCCCCTCATTATTATATTATTTTACATAACATTCAGAAGAGAAAAGGCAAATCCTAACAAAAAATTTTGTACATAACTTTACAGTTTCTGTATAAAATATAAGTTTTTACAAAATGTGCCATAGGAGCCAATAACTGTAGCTTAGGTATTGGATACGTGGCCGGTGTAAAACAAGTGAGCGTTAATTGAAAATGGTATTTTTCCTAATCCGACCGTGTTCCGGTTAATCGAAAAGCGTTATATTGAAAACGGAATTTATAGACCGGAGTGGATTACCTATAGATAGTGGATAATAATTCATTGGGCGGATTCTGGTCGGAGCGGTTTTACCATTCAATTTTATCAAGTGAAAATGCTTTTAAATTGTCTGTACTTGTGTAAGAAAAACAAGATTTTATAAGTACGAATACTTTTTAAAGCATTTAATTGTATTTAACTCATTACATCACAAAGTGATTTCTAGAGCAAATCATCAAATTAGAACGGACGCTAAACGTACGAATTTGGACAGAATTTTCCTGTCTTATGTTCAGACTCCTTCATTCTATATAGACTTATCTATATATCTATTCTATATAGACATCATATATAGACTTTGTAAACTTTGTTAGTCTATTAACTTTTTTTTTTAATTGGATAGAACTTCGTTTGACCACAATCTCACCTGATGGTAAGAGATGATGTGGTCTAAGATGAAGCACGAAGATCTAGAAGAAACCTATTTACTCTTACCTTAAAGAGGCCTGGATTGTATTCTTTAGGAAAAACAGACGACGGTAGTGTTCCATACCTTAGCTGTACGCATCAAGAACGTAGAACCAAAACGGTGTGTGCGAATGGGTGGTATATTGACTAGGTACGGATGGTACTGAGCCGTGCGCCTGCTTGTCGTTTGATGGAAGGGAGATGGCGGGATCAGATCGTATAGTTCCTGAGCACATTCCCCAAAATGTATTCTGTAAAAGATCGATAGGCTTGCAACTTTACGGCGGTGTTCGAGACTTTGGGTCTTAGTCACCGCCATATATTGCTCACCTATAAGCCTAAAAGCCCTACGTTCTATCGAGTCTAAAGTAGCGAGCTGGTATTTGGCCGAACCATCCCAAAGGTGGCAGCAGTACTCCGTACCAGACCGGACTTGAGCTTTGTAAAGACTAAGAAGCTGTCCTGGTGTGAAGTATCTCCTGACCTTGTTGAGGATGCCCAGCTTTATGGCAGCTGTTTTAGCCTTAGACTCGATGTATGAGCTAAAGTTGAGAGTAGGCGTGTACGATTACGTTTTGTATTATCCTGAAAAATATTGAATTAACTACCTATACGATATACTTTTATAAGCGTACTGGGCTACAAAGACTAACAAAGTAAACAAAGTTACATTACAATTTTTATTTTAAAATCTCTTTTAATGCTTGGATTAGAAGAGAACAGAAGTCCATTGATTGGAATTAAAAAAAAGCATTGTTTATTTATTATTTAGGGCGTCAAAAATATATTCCGTCATTATTTGCAGTTTAAATTGCTACACCTTATATATATTGTTGTATAGGCTATTTTTATAGAGCAGTTTTTTATAATTATTCTTTATAATTTAATAAAGTATCACTACATTTCTGTTCCTGTTTTAATATATTAATTTAACCACGCCAACCCGTTTTTTCAACCCGTCACGGATTTCTTGCAGAAAATACTGTTTTGCATTAAGTTGTCCTCTTGTACATATTTTTCTTTGCAATAACGTATTAATTTAAATTATACTTAGTAAGTAAACAAGTGAAAATTAAATAAGAAACCTTATTAAGCAGAAGTTGAACTCCCTAATGAATAAAACCATTCTAAACAATATTTAGCCGTAACAAAGGATATTGGAATTATTCATGTGTATGATTTTATTATGCACTAATAAAACCCCCAACTTCGTTTAAGTGCTTTCGAGGCAATACACTGAAATTTCCTGCTTTCACCTTATTTAGATAGAAAACAGGTTGCCAGTTTAGATAGAATTATACATCTGCAACGTTCCACGCTGCACTGAAAAAACGAATAGGTTGAATTCCATAATGTTGATTCCATTTAAGTTGCGTTAACTGAATATTATTTTCAATCAAATTTCTACAAAAATTAAATTGCTAAAAATTAGTAGGTTAAACCAACCACTAAAAGAGCTTATTACAACACAACATTTTTTGTATATTCGAATCTAAGTAAGTCTAACTGATAATTTAGTAAAAGTCAACATGTTAACGAAGTTAAATCAACAAAATAACTAAGTTAAATATATATAATCAGGTCAAATTTACCTTCATAGTTCAATTATTTTTATTTTGTTAATTCAACAAATCATGTCGGTAGGTGCAAAAATCAACCTAAAATACCTATAGGTTGAAAAAAGGTTAAAACAACTTAGTTAGGTTTCTTTCAGTGTGATGATACGTATGATGTAGGTTTTGGCTATAAAAGTAATTAGGTCATGATTCGATCATTTGACAAAACACGGTCATGAAGTGTTGGTGCTTAAATGTATGATTCCGATCTCGGCAGCAAGAAGCAGTGCTGCGGCAGCACTGCTGCGCAGCACCACAGTAGCAGCACTGCTGCTTGCAGCCGAGATCGTAATCCTAATACCTTAACGTACCGGGTACCATTACCTCATACGAACTTACTATTTAAATCTAGGTTGAGGGCTAGTTATCACTGGTTAGAATTAGCGCCTTTAAACAAGCGCTTGTAAACAGATTTTGGTCGATAGCGATGTATTCTATAATTACGCAATACGTCGGATATACGAGTAGAACTAATTATTATGGCTCACTGAAAGCTTATGCGTTCATAACAACATCGTATACCGAGTGCTTATATTTATAATGTTTTCATATTCACATTCATATTCACCAATATTCGAATAAATAAAACTCAAGCATTCGTGCTTGAGTTTTATTTATTAGAATATTGGAAAAACGTAAGCTTTTTTGAGCTAACTTTACTTATAAACATAACATTGATAATTTTATGAAGTTGAAGCTTTGAACTGTTTAGTTTTTTATGTTATTGGAATTTTATTGAGATGAAGTGCTATAAATAAATAAATATTGCTGGACATTTCGAACGGCGCCATTTAGCCCCAAACTAAGCAAAGCTTGTACTATGGGAACCAGATAACTAAATATCTTAACTAATTATCTAAAATGTTTTGCTAATTTTAGATCCAGCTTTGCTCATTTTTTATATAATAAACGATATGCTCTAGTAGTCGTATCGTTAATTAGCAAATACTTACTAATTACTCCGATGGCTCAGTGGCTCAATGTGTCTTGGTCTCCGATAAAAGAAGACGTCCTTTCCTATCCTCTGCCAATTATTGCCAGTACCTACTATTAATTAACGAATAAAGAAAAAAATATTTGCTGAGAGAAATAGAGAAAGAAATGAACTTTTGACCTTTGAGACAAAAGCTCTAGAGACCTCTGTTTTATGCAAGTACTCTTGACAAACTTTAAATAGAATAATAAAATAGAGAGTCATGTCATTCCCACCACTCGCATTGTGATAAGTTAGATGATGACGGAAGCCGTTACACGACAAAAGAGTCGGCTGTTTCAACCACACTTTGATCAAAAGCTAGTACGAGTACTCTGCCTACGCTGCGAGAGAGATTGTCATATCTGCGGGCCCACTCTTTGTTCTTTGACAATGTTTTGATGAATGTAACTTGGAGTTTTGCGACAGTTTTTGAATGAATTTACTTTGCAAAGTGAGTGTGAGTGGCTTAAGTTGATGAATTTTGTAAATTGAAGAATTTAACGCTTGAACGTTCTTTAGTTGAGTTTAAAGAAGTATTGTTGAAACGAAAACAGATTAAATTTTTATTTCTTGTCAAAGAATTCGTTGAATATGTATAAAACGTAGTAAATGTCTAAATATAAGTTCTATAATGATGAAGCTATTTTATGTTCTGAGTTTTCACAGTAAACAGGTGTTCTTTTGACGTCTGTCTTTCCTGAAAACATACAATCTAAGCCAAATTAATCAAACGAAAGTTTTCATGATGTTGCTCAGGAGCGTTGCAAGCAAATGTATGGAAGGAAACATTTTGGGTTTCTACAGTTAACTACAGGCCCTGAGATTCTTAAGTTACGTTTGAATTTTAGATTTTCGTACTCCATCCGTCTAATATTACCGCTTGCCATCTGGTTAGATTGTGGTCAAACGAAAATCTATTTGTGATAAAAAATAGTTAGGCAACCGATCTTTATCTTTGCTTTTACCACTACTTACCACTGGTGGTTTAAATGCTATGTCAAAGCATTGAATATGAAAAAAGTAACCACGTCAAAGCAATAAACATGTTGAGAGTTTTCATAATATTTCTTAGGATTGCGTAATACAATTTACTCTGGAATAGACTTTTAGATTTCATGTGTTTATTTATGCAGTTACTGTAAGAGGATAATATGACCACAAACTGCGTATTCAAACTTTACCACATTTTTCTGGGAACCCAGATGTGTGAAGTAATGGATGGTTTTAATAATAGACTGCCATTTGGTACGTAATAATGGCATTCTGTATACGGATAAAAGCTTGTTGGAAAATCCATTGTAATTTAAATAACTGGAATTAATAATAATCTGGGTACATATTTACAATTACATCTCAATGAAAAGAAAATAGATTAAAAAGACTATTGCACACCATAACCAGCATTTATTAATATAAATGAATACAGTTAAATAAATGGGTCCAATTGGCGATCTTGTCGCTAAGTAAAATGCGATAAGAAAGTAAATTGGTTCGATTTCCGTCGCGGAACAAAGTATGTTTACATGCTCCACAGATATTTGTACCGGGTTTGGGTGTTTTCAAAAATATAGGCCAACCAAAGGCACGTAGGAGGAAAAATGTTGTCAGTTTGTTAGACCATACGAACTAAATAAATAAATAAATAATTCTATCTAGCCTCAAAGTGAGCAAAGCTTGTACTATGCGAACCAGATAGTTAACTGATATAGGTTATACCTATATGCATTTTATTGTGAATACATACTTATAACATATACATATAAACACCCAGCCCCGGAACAAATATCTGTAATCATGCAAACATTTGTTTGAATAATTTATTAAACCCGCGGCTTCGCACGCATGTTTTGCCAATAAAAAGTAGCCTATATTATTTTAATCCAGGTTATAATTTACGTACATACCAAATATAATCGAAATCGGTTCAGCAGTAACGACGTGAAAGAGTAACAAACATCCAGACATACATTCATACACACTTTTACGTTTATAATATAAGTGGGAAGTGGGATGTTCCATCTCCCTGTTAAATCTACGATATTACGAAAATAGGTAAAACTTAGATGGCAGCACATTTGGGTTCCAAGTACTTAAGTAAACAAATAAAGGGCCTGACACACACGTTACGAAATCAATATGCAAAACATCTCATAAATATTAACGACCTTTTTGTAAGCGTTTTCCTTTATTTTAACCTCTTCACAGAACGTTTACGTTTTGTTTACAATCAAAAGAGTCTGATAGATCCCTAATTTGGGCACATAGGGCAGCGATGCTCAATTTAAATGTTAAGGGGCCGCTAGAAACTTCTTGTTTTTTGTCGGTCTTATACATTTCTCTCTTATTTTGACAGATCGTAGATTCAACTTTTGAAACTATCTTGACTACGAACATTATTGTCACTAAAATCAGGATTATTTATCATGATTTTAAGCACGTATTCCGATATTTCATATGTTAAATCGTGGTAAGCATCTCGTTTATAATGAAAATTACAACTTACATTTATTTAAAAAATCTAATACATTATGATGAACTTCTTTTACGTTGACAATACTGGATAACAAAAACTATATTTCATGAATTTTAAGTTTTTGTTGTTGTTAGTTCTAAGTTTTGCAAACGCGTCACAGGCCGCAGCTTGGGCACAGCTGATATCACCCTACATGGCCCTTCGGTAACAAACACGAAGGGTTAACATACCTCCTACTGCACTGAGGGCGTCTATGAAATAAATAAAAAACTGTCTTGTTTCCGTAACGGCATGTGCATTTGACGAGGTAGTAGTCATAATCTAACTAAAGCATAAAATATGCAAGTGGGATACGTACCTACCTATGTTGAACGATGAATGAAAATAATAAGAACTGAATATTTCATTACGATTATAAATGCAAAACTTTATATATTATAATAATTGTTATTTATTTATTAAAACTAGATAATATTACGCTTTTTTGTATGATATTTACGCCACATGCGGCATTGGAAACACCTTCATACGCACAAAGCGGTTCACTTTCACCTTTTTTATGCATACAATCATAGAGTGGAGCGCCTTGCCTGAAAGTGTTTCCTGATAATTACAACCTGGGTGTCCTCAAGACGCGAGTAATAGGTTTATTCTAGGCAAGCGTGATCCATCGTAGACTGCATCATCGCTTTCCATCAGGCAAGATTCTGATCCTGATACGGGCTTATGTATTAAAAAAAAAACAAATATACTGCTGTGGTTTGTGGAACAGAACGTCAGAAGGAGAAGGTTTTCCCAGCACCATACTAGTAGTTCGCCTCGAACTGATATCTCGCGAGTCTCCCATAAAAACAAAAATATATGTTATTTGTAGTCTTCGACTATCAAAATAGTGCCACGAAATACATAACCATCTCACTTGACCTACAGCTTAATTCAAATTACAGGTAATAAGAGTTTTTATATAATAGGTAATTTGGTTTCTATTTTTAGGGGCAGAAATCACAGTTATTCTGGATTTCAGACTTCTCCCTCTATTTGTGTCACTAAAGATACACGCATACCTAACTTCAGCACTGTGGGGTCACTGGTGTATCCTGTGAATTTCATTAAAGTTTAGTTTTTATTATGGCTAATAACTCAAAAACTACAAAGTTTAAACTGAAAAGAAAAACGGAATCGAAATGTACTGATAGAGGTCTGTCATTAGACGTGCCATTTGACTGGATAATCCTATTTTGTGTTACAAACAAACATACATTCATACATACAACTCCGATTTTCCCAAGTAGGTTTGCAGATCTCGCTTCGCTTGATCAAAAGTCTAATAAAAAACTTAGGATTTTATTAACCTGCCTTGCTCGATAAAGTGATGTGTAAAATAAAAATCACCTGCATATTGACCAGCTTGACCATTCATCAAAATAGTCTACCGCCGTTTCCTATACAAATCGCGAGCAGGGTTTTTCTGACGCGTATATAAATCAGTGGCTATGCGATACCGACCACAAGTCATCAACTTGATAAATGCATGTAACGCGAGTGCAAGGGGTGTCAGGACGGCTGCGCGCTTTGAGGTTAGGACGTGAACTAATTACCTATGAACTGGACGTAAACAGATTACAGGAGATAGGCTATTAAAGGCATTAGGTGCTGTCTTGGGAATCAATTGGGTTTAAAGATAGTTTGCGGATTTATAAAAGTTTCTTCAAGTGACACAGACATTTTAGGCGTTCGATCGCGATAAATGAGAAATGTTTAAAGTCAATAAGTTGTTTCTAGTGTATTTCATTTTTGACCATTCCATTATTTACTACTAGGCGCATACAAGTATTAAAAAACTTGAAGTCAACTTAAAAAAATCAACCTTAACTAATTATCAAAGCAAATACTACGTACCGTTTTATCGGTGTTACGGCCAGCAAAAATGGCCTCATTTTAATAATTCGTTTCTCAAAGCTCACGCTTCCGTAGTTAGTGACATATTCTTTATTGTACACAAATAGATTTATAGACAGAAACAGCTTACAAAATGGACATGTACGAAGGCGAGCTTAACCCTAATAAGAGCTTTCTTCCAGCAAACCTTTGAAGATAGAGATAGTTGATTATAGTGGTGGGTACGTACACAGACAAGAACATTGGAGTAAAATACTAATAAATACCTATAGTTATACATAATATATACCATAATAAATAAAATACTTATATATATTTAATACATTATACAAAAAATACGTGAGACATTATACAACACATACATAATATACCTACTTATACATAATAACCTAAGAGTTTACAAGGACAGGTAATGCTCTTACATAAAGAGTCAGCCCTAACTTTTACTAAAATATTAAACTAACGGCAGATAAAAAGCTACGCACTCGTTATTTCAAGCCGGTGAGCTATCACAGCGATAATTTATCTTATTTTATCTTTCGATTTCCTCTAATGTTGGGGTGAGTGCAAATGATTTTGATAAATCATGTTTATGTATCTACAATTTTTCCAGGAAAATGCTTTGACTCAGAATCTCTTTCCGCTTTTTTACCGGTAGTATAATATTAGGCTCGATTCTATACAGGGTATCTCAGAAGTTAAAAAACCAAACGGAAGTCTAGAATGATATTAGCCACAATCGAATCACCCCATAATGTCCTATGATTTATACCATTGTATCAAGATTTTTTGATTAAAGCGTAAGAGTCGCCTACACTCAGGGCGACTTGCGCAACGATGCGTATTTAGTGGTGAAATATGATTTAAGGAGTTGTCAAATCGTACAAATACGTCAAATTTAAACATATTTTAGTCGCTAAATACGTTAGGCATCGTTGTGCAAGCTGAGCTAAGTTTAAGTAATAAATAGTCAATCACACTATCACACTAATATTATAAATGTGAAAGTTTAGATGTTTGTTTGTTACTCAATCACATCGTAACGGCTGAACCGATTTCAATGGAATTTGGTATACATGTAGATTATAATCGGATTACCACATAGGCTATTTTTTATTCCATAAATAAGTTTCCATGGGATAAAAATGGGGTGTTAAGTCAAGTTGCAACAGCGAGTTTAGCTTTATTTCTAGGTTATCTACACATTTAGTAGTGTAACGCGTACAAAAGTCGCGGGCAACAGCTAGTACAATATAAAAGTATTCGAAAGAAAGTTTAGGGATTTATTTATGGAAAGGTTGTACCTTATTCATTTAAGCACTTATTCATTTAAAGGTGAAATCTGATTACACCATTAGTCAATTATTTTAAACTTGAACTTTTAATTGGCCTTCTTATAATAAGTAGCATTTACTGTTGTGTATTTCCTACTCAAATACCTTTTTTGTAACCTAGCTGTAAGTTTTCTAAAAATTCAAAAAATAAAGTTTTAAGTAACAGGCGACAACATTGCATAGAAACGTTTGAGATCTTATAACACTTCTTACTGGGACTCCCCGTATGTTGAATTGTATTAGACCTAGACAAATAAAAAAGTTATAGAGCCTTCCAATTCCGATTCAAATAACTTTATCTTCCAGACAGATTCTCGTTATTCCGTATTCATTCCAATACTGGGCTCAATTCCGATGGTAGCTCGCTGGGGAATTTAGAGTATTGGCCGAAATCCGAAGGTCCAAGATTTTCATCTGGAATGAACTGGATATTTTTACTGTATTCAGGTTTTGTTAGGATGGAAATAGAGCTTTTATTTGGATGTGTTCTGTTGGTCCGGCAGTTTAATTTTAAAATGACGTTTGTTTTAATTTTGGAATACATTAAAAACATATCTTAAGAGTTAAAATAAAACAGTTTATAATACAAGTTGACAAGATTCCTATCATTATTGTTAAATACTGTAAGGGTTCAGACCTTTTTGATTCACGATCCATCAGTTTCAATCTTAATCCTTATAGCCTTTAATAGTGAATTTTCAATTAATCAGCCTGAGGCTGTATCCATAGTTAATCGAACCACACTGTACGCTAGAATGTCCAGTCCCCTCTGCCACATTCAATCTAACCCTACGCACCCTTCATCCTAAAGGCTCGTGCACATCGAGGCAGACCGCAACGCATCCGCACCGCAAAACTGACCGGTTGTGTCTGGCAGGTCTTAGACACGATTGTCGATTAAACTCGATTTGGTAAAATGCCATCATTGAATAATAGCTGAAATGATAGGTTATATATTATTTACTTATAAACGCTTCTATCAGTACCAATCTTAGCTTCTGAAGTTGGCTGTTCCTAACAGATCAACTAATTTAAGAAATAAAGTGGAGTCATTATTGAAAGAGGTTTACTACTAGTGGCAATGACTTGTCGCTTTCGTGTCTTGAAATGTTGGTGCAGCCTTAATGTGATGTTGAATACCTTTGTGCGGAATCTAGATATCCCGACCCTGGGGTTGGCTTAAAAGTTCTAGAGAGCTTTCTTATGATAAAGGATTATTTCCATAAGAAAATGTTAGAATGTTAGAAAGAATAACTAGCCATGTTTCTAACCTGATTCTTACCTGGCTTGGCCGCGATGAAACAAGCGTATAAATCAATTTCAGTTCATAAAGTAGGTTTGTATGAGCTAGTGAACAAACAAATCATCATTTTTTATGATCCTTGTTTTCAATAAATAACAGAACTGAGTTTTTATTGAGTGTGGAAAAAATACTCAAATGTGTGCGAGCCCTAACTCTATCCTGAAGGATTCCAAAGCATCCGAGTTTAATTCCGAGTGTATTGCACATGCACAATGTACTCAGATAAGAATAGAGCTTCTTTTGTGGAGGAGAAAGCGGATGAGGGGTGATCTAGTGGGGATTGAAGTTCAGTAAATGGACATCATTGAGAAACTAATCGACGTGAAAACAGACTGTGTGTACGTTTATTTTGTGGTTAAGGTTAAGATTTATATTTATTTGTATATACGACCTGGAAATGGAATATGAATATGGTCCACCTGATGTTAAGTGGTTACCATCGCCTAAAAAACATAAAGTCTCCAATGTACGAAAACATAATTATTATAATTTTTCGTTTCTCCGTCTATCGAATTGAAATCAATACTTACATTAAGAATATAATTCAAGATCGAAACTCATCTTTACCTTATTCTGTCCTGAGATTTTACCGAACCTATTCAAAAATGGATTAACATTAACTCAAAGGGCACATCCCGCTTCCGGTGCACTGTCGAAATGTTAATTTACCGGAAATTAAAGTTGTTTCAACTTGTTACCCTTTGGGCATGCCTCTTTTACATCCTCGTACACTCATGAATAAAATATTTTGTGTCGTTTATTTTCAATACCAACTTTTTACGTTTTGATTTTTTGCGGATGCTTTTAATTTTATCGTTGTCTTCTTCATTTTACACAGAAGAAATGTAGTTTTTCTGCCGCATAAATATTTAACATTTGCAGGTAGATAAATACTTTTATTTAAACAATATTATTTAGATACAAATTATACCAATCAGTGAATTTTACCACTATTTAGTAATTGTTTGATCTGTTTGGTGCTAATGAAGTAAATTATGTACAACACCGACCACTGTTTGATGGTTTATGCATAATTAAACCGTTGCTCGCAGTTTGGTTTCACACAGTTCACCATTTTCATCCATTTAATCGTTGCTAATGGTGTAACATAGTGATACGCCGAGGCTGTTAAACAATGAGTAATAATCGAAGTTTCTCGAGCGCTTTTGTCTTGCTGTGTCATTGTTGTTATGGTCTGCGATTGCGCACAATGGGTATGGGTCGTTCTGTCGAAACACCGACCCTTTCCTGGAAGGATCGACATCGTTCTCGAACAATCGAAATGTGTGCGATGTAAATAGGCCGGAGAGATGGCCGGACAGTCAGTCTCAGTCAGTGAGCGAGTGAGTCTCAGCGAGGCCCTGGAGGACTGACGTGGAGAAGGGTCTCGCGTGAACAGTAGTTGCTCGCGAGTCAGTCTGGATTTTGCTATACGTGCGAACATTTCGGTGACTTTAAGTGGTGCAACAGTGGTGTGAATAAGTGTGTTGTGATTACGTGTGACCAAGTTCGTGTATTCATCGTCCAGTGCTGAATAAAAGCGTTATTTTGGTTGGACTGATTCCCATTATTTTATCCCGAACCCTCAGCTCGTAACAATTTGGTGTCAGAAGTGGGATAAAATAATGCCGGTTCTACCAAAGGATAGCGTGGACGGTATCAGGACGAGAGGTCAACGACAACAGGAAATGGATGAAAGGCGGTTTGGAGATTCTCCGGTTCAAGAAGCTCGGCAGAGTCGTCAGGCGATGGAGATGGAATCAGCCGCCGCCAAATCATTTGGAGCACCATCATCATCATCATCATCCGTAGGGCAAGCTCCTGTAACAGGCGATCTTGCTGCTGTCAGGATAAAGAAGAGCAGCGTCGTCAACAGGAAGAGCAGGCTCAGTTGCAGGAGGAACAACGCCGTCAGCATTAAGAAGAAAAGCGTCGTCAGCAGGAAGAACAGGCTCGGTTGCAGAAGGAACAGCGACGTGAACAGGTGGAGCAGACTCGGTTGCAAGAGGAACAGCGACGTCAGGATAAAGAAGAGCAGCGTCGTCAACAGGAAGATCAGCGACGTTGGCCATAAGAGCGTGCTCGACTGATGAGGGAATTGTTCGGTTCATATGGAAAGGAATTCCAGGAAGTGAAAGAACAGATAGAAATCATGAGAGCCGTGTTTTGGAGGCTGGAATTGGGATCGCTGATGAGAAAGGGACTCTGGGTGTCCTGAAGTACTGGAGACGGCAATGTAGCTCCTCTAGTTGCTACATCTTCAGTGCGAGGTGCGCCTAAAATTGTTCGTGTTGATCGGCTGCCGCGATATGGGGCTAAGAATGTTCGGGACGAGCATGTTTTAGGAGGGGGCAGTGATACGCCGAGGCTGTTAAACAATGAGTAATAATCGAAGTTTCTCGAGCGCTTTTGTCTTGCTGTGTTATTGTTGTTATTGTCTGCGATTGAGCACAATGGGTATGGGTCGTTCTGTCGAAACACCGACCCTTTCCTGGAAGGATCGACATCGTTCTCAAACAATCGAAATGTGTGCGATATAAATAGGCCGGAGAGATGGCCGGACAGTCAGTCTCAGTCAGTGAGCGAGTGAGTCTCAGCGAGGCCCTGGAGGACTGACGTGGAGAAGGGTCTCGCGTGAACAGTAGTTGCTCGTGAGTCAGTCTGGATTTTGCTATACGTGCGAACATTTCGGTGACTTTAAGTGGTGCAACAGTGGTATGAATAAGTGTGTTGTGATTACGTGTGACCAAGTTCGTGTATTCATCGTCTAGTGCTGAATAAAAGTGCTATTTTGGTTGGATCGATTCCCATTATTTTATCCCGAACCCTCAGCTCGTAACAATAGGAATTACAAATGCTCATAATACCGGTTAATATTTCCGGTATCGATTTATCGTCAATTTAAATAAGAACGGTATAATATAACTAAAACCGTAAGTTTTTATAAAACCATCTCAAAATTTTTCAAGCCTAGACAGGAAGTCCCGTCCGTTTTAAAACCTTGAAATTTTCCGTAAGTGTTCGGATAAATGTAAAAATACTATTTAAAAACGTAAGGTTAGTTACTTTGCTGTTTTAATATTATAGTTTTCTTAGCAATAAAATACTCGTAGATACTTACGAGTAGTTATTTTGGATCACGAAATTTTATGAAATTTGTGACCGAATTCTACATATCTCTAAAAAATAATAGTTTGTCTTTAAATAATTTCTAAATGTAATGATGTTCTCATGATTGTGGTTTTTTTAACATAAACTAATTTCGACTCGTTTTACAAAACAAAATTTCAAACTAAATCGAGACATACATAGATTTGTAGTGCTTTTTCATTGACAACTATCAAAAAATCAAGCTTGAAGTTTGTTTAACGTTTTACTATAAGTATACGGATGGTTTTCGAATATGGATAGGCCCAAGAGTTGTTACTTTGGATTCTTATAGGAAGATTATTAAATATGACACATGAGTATGATCAATTTTATTAATAATAATATATTCCACGAACTTGCCGTGGGTACTATCAACGTAGATACCATCTACTGAACAGCGCATCACTAATAGATATAATGCAGCGGTTAACACGATAATTATCATGATTCGACATACCTAATGCTATTGAATGTGTCAGTTCGTATCTTATCGCTAGAGTGATTCACAATAGCCGCATAGTGATAATTAAGTTGGGGATTGTATGAAACTTAATTATATGGCGGTTTAAAATTATAGTTTGTTATTTTAAGTCCTTTCTAATAACAAAGATTGATATTCTTTATAAAACTTACAATATTTTTAAGACTTAAGCGTATGAATTCAGAGAAAATTGAAAATCATTTTTTCCCTTTATTTCAAAATACTGAGAAATATATTATAATTTCTAAAAATATTCTGGCAACTCAAACACCAGCTAGACTTATGTTTCAACCCTGAGTTACGTGTATACGTTACTTTGACTTGAAAGGGTGATTCGCGCAACTATACTTAATTGTACTTAATGCCTAAAATATGATGTAGAAAGATGTCAAATCATACAAATATGACAAATTTAAACATGTTTAGTGTTGAGCGACAAATACGTTTAGGGATCATTGTGCAAGCCGGCCGGGCTAAATATTTAATTGCGGTCCATCCTGATAAATTTACTCGTCAATGTAGAAATGCCATTTTGAAACTTTCGTTGAATCTTTGGGGCAAATTATATGATTATATAGATCAAATGAAAACCGAGCGCCTGACTGGATCAACATTATATCCCAACTATCTCAAAGGAATTCTCAACTGAAGAGCTGGCATGTTGGCATTCTTTGAACATCAAGTAATGCTTCATTTTGCTTAATGTACAATGTGTGATAGCCAAACTTTTCTGGTAGTATTTTCTAAAATACTATTTATCTTTCATTATTACCTTGGTTGATAAACCTACTAATATTTTATAGACAGACTTTATTAACTTTATAGACGAGGAACTAAAGCAGTGCCTTGTGGCAGACCACCCTCATAGTCTGGCTGCGAAACTTATAGGGTAGCAGCACGTGGTTTTAATTGATTATTATAGATATCTCAGTTACTTTAAACTGCAGAAGTTTCAATATATATTGATGTAAATATATTATCATTAGTATATAAGTGTACACAATATATATTAGTGTATAATATATATAAACGAATTGAATATAATAAAATGTACATATTCAAGAGAATGTGATTTTAGGCTTGTTGACATGGTCAAAAGCTTTCCTGAAGTAAAAAAATGCACAACAGTCAGTTTACAGCGATTTTGTAAGTAGTTTTTTTGACAATGTGATATATTTTTTTTATTGCTTCTTTATTAAAATCCACTTTCTGAATACGGCCACTGTTGAGCATGAACTCTCTTTACTTGTGCCATTCTACGCGTCAGGTGCATTTTAATAATTAATTATACAAGAGATATAGTGACGTATATGGATGCATAGAGATAATAAGCTATTTGGAACACAATTGCAATCTAAATCACCGCAGCAATCCCGCTGAAGGGTTTCTCGTGTAGGGTTAGTTAATTAAATTTCAGGCCGTCTAGTATTTAAGCAATGTCCAGCAAGATATGTAGCTAAGGTGTATGGAATGTATGATGTGATGTACTGCTTACATGCAACAAGGATTGTGTAATTGATCGCATTACTCAGCAGAAATTGTAGTAATTCAATTTCGAATTTAATCAATCTTAAAATTATTAGTGATCTACCTTTAGCAGCCAGTGTCTCGGGGACATTTCCGCCTGGTTCTGGATCAGTAGAGCTATCTATAGATCGCTTGCATCGATCATTAGATGTTTCAACTGTTTCTTATGTATTATAGTCGTGTAAATAATAGCACATTCTTTATGTTATTAAAGTAATTTGGCCCGTTTTACTAACCTTTAAATAATTTATCTTCACATCAGTGATATATGAAGGTAAAAGATTCTTCCACAAAACTAATTAATTTTTAATAAGATTCATTTAAATATAGTTTTATGTTAAAACATTTGAACTATAAATAGGGTTGTACCAATACAAATAGCTCGTGCACAGGTGAAAATACTAACTATAAATCAACATTTGACACTGTAATCTGCACCGGCAATCCGATCCGACAGTAGACCTGTGTAGGCTGCTGACAAATCCTTTGTTAGGCGAAACCAAAGGCAAAGCGTCGACGTGTACTCGTATCTCAGTTTACTGAGGTTCTCTACTGAAATGTTTATAGATACATACATATGTATTGGGGTTTTCATGCCTTGAATAACAATTTTAGATGAAATTTACTGACCTGTGAAAAATCTCAAATCATGAAAAGGTGTTTAAATTCTTGAATTAATTGGCTTCCTGTTTTTTTCATTATAATCCATTATGGTTCTTTTTATTTAATGAAAATATAATTATTAATCCTTTATTTAATTGTTTTTGAGTTTGTTGTTTCCGCAGTTAATTTTTTTATACGTCCTGGAGGTGGAACGAGCATAGTGCTAAGTAATGATGTTAAGTGCTAACCATCGCCTATAACAAAGTACTGCCTCATAGGATACGGACTTTAGAAACGTGCACTGCTTTGCGACCATCAACTTGAGGCATACAGGTAAAGCGACGTGCGCCTGTAATTCCACTAGCAACCATAACCTTCAAACCGAAACACAGCAATGTTTCTTGGCGGTAGAAATAGGTATGGTGGTAATACTCGAACTTCCCCGGGCGAGCCCTTTCAAAAAGAACTCGTCTAGGGCCTGAATTCGTATTGTGATTGTTTACGTTAAAACTCGTAAGTGATTTGAACTAATATTTTGTAAGCCATATGGTACCTACCTGTATTTTGCAAACCATCAATTTTGCATATTCTGATGAACTTTAAGCCATTGTTATTGGTTTTGCTAGAAAACTATTCAATTTAGAGTACAAAATGTATGAACATATAACAAAGTGATACGAAAGTATTTTTCAAACTTTCGCTTTCACTGTACATAATTACTGATTTAAACGGGTATTTATCGCGTATGTACGTTTTAAATTTGTTATCCCGACGTTTAGACTATGTTGCAACAGCCGTGGTCGCGGGCGGACTACATACGCGATAAATACCCGTTTAAATATGTAATTAAGTGATACGACATTTTATCAGGCACGACTGTGATGAGTAATATAACGCGACGTCGCTCGATGCCTCCCCTCACCGAGGGTTGAAAGCCATTGACTTGCCATTATCTGCACAAGTCAGTTCCGATCAGAAACTGAACTAAATTAATATTCATGAAGACTAATCTTTATCGTTCATTTCACACCATTGAGTTTATACAGAAGTTAATAAATCAGAGCTTTCAGTTGCAGCCTGGATTTGTGGGTGCTTTGGTCGAGTCTCGGTTGAGAATACGTTGTAATAAATGACGACCTCCGTGGCGCAGTGGGCGTATACCCAGCTGAGACACAGGAGGTAGCGGGTTCGATTCCCGCCACGGAACAAATGTTTGCATGATCTACAGATATTTGTTCCGTGTCTGGGTGTTTTTCTATATATTACAAGTATGTATTTACAAAAAAAAGTATATACTCGTAAGTATTCTATCAGTTATCTGGTTCCCATAGTATAAGCTCTGCTTAGTTTAGGGCTAGATAACGCTGTGTGAAATGTCCAGCAATATTTATTTATTTATTATTATTAAATGCTTTTTAACCGACTTCAAAAAAGGAGGAGGTTCTCAATTCAAGGGAATCTTTTTTTATGTTTTTTGTTTAAGAGGGTTATACTTCTCAGGTGGTCCCATTGGCACCAAGTGAGGATCTGATGATGGGGTCCCAAAAAAGTCGAGGGCAACCCTCAAATTTTATAGGGACGCAATTCGGTTTTATGTTTTTACCTCAGAACTCCGTCATTTATCAACCGATTTAGAAAATTCTTATTTTATTTGAAAGGATATACTTTCATGTTGGTCTCATAGACATTTCATCAACATCAGTTTGGTAGTTAAGTCGGTTATATTTTTGATAAGAAGTTACTTGTTACGAGTATTATTGTGTTTTTTGTTTGTTTTATTTTTAATGATGTGCATTAAAAATAAATCAAAAATTATCTATCTACATATATATCTTTTTACTCCTCGTAAAAAGACGTAAAAAGAGAGGATTTATTATATAAGTTTGATGCCATTGTCTGTGTGTCTGTCTGTGGCATGGTAGTTTCTAAACGTATAGTTTTTTTATTAGAAAGCTAGTATAACCGTTGTGGTGAAGAAAGCTACGTGTGATGAAGATCCGGTGCCGATCCGAGTGCTATCAGCACTTTCTTTATTTTATAATAGAAACTTAGCTGTAAAATGGAAATTAATTATAATTTTTTTAAATTATTTGTTTATTATTATTTTTGGGCTATTGGACCATGAAAAATATGATGAAGGGTAACCTTCCACTCACACTTAAAAGCAAGCTCATGGACGCGTGCACTCTCCCCATCCTTACTTATGGCGCTCAAACCTGGTCTTTGACAGATCAACAAAAGTCTAAACTCGGGGTTTGCCAGCGAGCCATAGAGCGCAGTATCCTAGGAGTCAAACTAACAGACCGCATTAGAAACAGTGAACTGCGCTCCCAAACACAAATCGCGGACGTTGGGCACCAAGTAGGCAAGTTAAAGTGGGACTGGGCAGGACACGTCTGCCGCATGTCGGAGGAGTTATGGGCAAAATCCATCACCGAGTGGATCCCAAAAGACAGAAAACGACCACGTGGCAGACCGCGACGCCGATGGAAAGACGAACTCGACTCGTATATGGAAGACTGGACTACACAAGCGTACGATAGAGTGGAGTGGAAGGAAGGGAGCCTTTGCCCTGCAGTGGGACAGTACAGGCTCCAAATAATAATAATAATTTGTTTATACTTTTTATTTTATTTTTTGTGACGCAGGTACGTCTAGAAATCTTACGGAAAAAAAATCAAGTTTTTATCTTAGTTATCATTATTATTGTGTAAATAGTTGTAAAATTTTTGATTTTTACTCATAGTTTTAAATAATCTAATTTAGTTGAAACTTAATTGAAAATACAAAGTAGTATAGAAAATAATTTGCGTAAAATATACTGTAGGAAGAATTTGGTTGTATTAACATTAGCTACCTACATTCAAGTGCGTCAATCTGAGCTGTTTATAACTTGACTGCTTAATTTTGTGATTCTCATTGAATAATCAATTAAATCAAACGTAGGTACTTTATTTTAAGAGTTTGAACAATTACGTTACAAGATTTTATTTAAATTTATCGCATAATAAATGAAGTCGTGTTACCTCTTGACATGCTTACTCGACTGACTCAGCAGTATCATGAATTTTATCTTTAAAACCAGAAGTTGAAATCAGATGCTGCGCCATCTTCAAAGTACTTAACTGATTAATATTAGTCCCGTATAATTCGTGCTTTGTCTGGCGTCATGGATCCGTGGCCAGTTTAAAATCATTAGCTATAACAAAAGGCTAATTTAACGTCCCTTTGTCACTGATAATTTTATCTGTGCGGTCCACTGGGCTGGGCTTTATGATAATCTGATTGTAGGGGCGGGCGCGGCCATGGAGTTGGAAGTTTCTTCTGAGTTTTACGAGGAAAATATAAGTGGATAGGAAGCCATAAAATACTATTTCGTTATAAACTTTCTTTAGAATAAAGATAACTTTGTTTTCCTAGAAACAAATTATTATTATAAGCCTGTTGTGTCCCACTTCAGGGCAAAGGCCTCCCTCCCCTCTTATCTGGAACTCGGTTATACGTTCTCAAATATAGGTAGCTGACGTCTCTCAAAAAGGTGGAAGACTCAAGTGGGACTGGTCTGGACACGTGTGCCGTATGCCAGACACAATGTGGGCGAAGATCACCGCAGAATGGGTCCCAAACAACGGACGACGCCCGCGTGGATGGCCCAGGCGAAGGTGCCGGGATCTGTAGTTCCCTTATCTCCAACCTTATGGATTGGCACTTACTCGCGGACAGCAGAGACGAGAAACAAATACATTATTATATTGCTTTTAAATAGGGCTAGTTTTCTGATTGTTATTTTTGTGTTTATTAGATCTAACGAATTCACTAAATTAATTTCTCATAACTCTAAACACATTGTGTTTTTACAATAAATTAACATCTAGCTAGTAGTTGTATAGTAGCTAGTGTACTATGATACGATAATTGCGGTAAGTTATCCTTGACTGCATAATAAAGCGGAGTAGCTAACCACAAAGCGACCAGCTTTATACACTGAATACTAATAAGGATCAGATAGAGATTATTTTTTGTACGTTATTAAGACGTAATAAAAATGATGTTTTAGACGAAAGCACTACTGAATTATTGTTGCAAATTGTAAAAAAATAAACAATTTTAGAACGTCGAAATATTATAAGCGTGATATCTTCCTACCTATACTTATATTAGTGGTTCGCCCCGAACTGAGATCTCGCGAGTCTCCCGTAAAAACAAAAAAATATTATTATTTGTAATCTTTTACTATCAAAATAGTATCACGAAATGCAAACCAACCTACTTGATATAGTCTTATTCAAATTACAGGTAACGGGAGTTCTTGTTAATTAGTTATACTTTTTTGGGGTAGAAATTGCAGTTATTCTGGATTTCAGACTTTTCTCTATATTTGTGTTACTAAAGCTACATGCATACCACATTCCAGCAGTGAGCGATCACTGGAATTTTGTTAAAGTTTAGTTTTTATTATGGCTAATAACTTAAAAACTACAAAGTTTAAACTAAAATTAAAAACGGGGTTAAAATGTACTTACAAATACCTTTTATTGGATGTGCCACTTGACCGGATAGCCTCAGTTTGTTTTTTTTTACAGTTGATCTACAGATATATATAAGTATGTATTTACAGAAAAAAGTATATAAGTATTCTATCAGTTATCTGGTTCCCATAGTACAAGCTCTGCTTAGTTGAAAACGTGTATGTATGTATACATACATATAACGCCGATTTGCCCAAGTTGATTTAGAGATTTCGCTTCGCTCGATCAATTAGAAAATCGAAAATAACTATTTCTATTTCTGATTTTACGTTTTCAAGACTCATAATCATCATAATCTCCGTGACGACCTCCGTGGCGCAGTGGGCGTATAGCGGGCTAAGACGCAGGAGGTAGCGGGTTCGATTCCCGCCACGGAACACATGTTTGCATGATCTACAGATATTTGTTCCGTGTTTGGGTGTTTTTCTATATATTATAAGTATGTATTGACAAAAAAAAGTATATAAGTATTCTATCAGTTATCTGGTTCCCATAGTACAAGCTCTGCTTAATTTGGGGCTAGTTAGCGCTGTGTGAAATGTCCAGCAATATTTATTCTTATTATTATTATAATCATTAAACCACGCTTGCGTAGCCGCGGGCAAAAGCTAGTTCTTTATAATTCCTACCCCGTTTGGTTCCGCCATTACATCTACATACTCCTATATTTATGAAGTATCGTTCAATATCACCGCCAGCCATAACACGAACCGTCTGCATAACTCAATAACAAAACTATTCGCCTATCACCATAATATTCTATGTACCGGCCTAACGATCCTTGTCGTTATCCTTCATGAAATTTCAGCCTGGGTTTCTTGATGGCATGAAATACAGAATTTCCAATGTTTAGTGGAGTTAATGTTTGAAAGCCTTAGCTTAACCATAATCTCTAGTGATACAATATTTCTAAGGTCTTTTATATTACGACTATATTTTATTATATGCGACATAGAAATAGGACACCTAATAAGTCTCATATTTTCAGTTTTCAACTCTAAAACTGTAATATTATATAGAGTTATTATTATAATCCTGTTGTGTCCCACTGCATCGCAAAGACCTCCTTCCTCTCTTATCCTGTTTTTCTCAAAGAATACAATCCGGGTCTCTTTAAGGTAAGAGTGAATAGGTTTATTCTAGATCTTCGTGCTTCATCTTAGACCACATCATCGCTTACCAACAGGTGAAATTGTGGTCAAACGACGATCTATCCAGTTTAAATAAAAAAAACGTTAAAACCATCGAAAATTTCAAAGCTAATTAAAATTCCTGCCTGTTATGCTAAAGCACAAGTTCCTGCAAGTTCAGATTTTGCCTAGACATCACAATACTCAAACCAAGTTCTTACACAAAACTATTGCTGAAGAAATTTCTAAGATCATAAATTAGGCGTATTTTATTAAAAACTTTCAGCGCTTCTGGCTTTACAAGTATTGTAAGCATATTTCGGGCTATATATTTGCATTGAGCTGAGCCATAAGCACAGGCGAGGGATGATAAGATCCAAAATGTCAAATTGTTCTTTTCTCCTGATCTTATGCAATATTCAGTGATCGTTATTAATTAAACATACCAATTGCAATACATTTATATAAATAAATAAACATCATTCTAATATTATAAATGCGAAAGTGAGTTTGTTTATTTATTTGTTTCGCTTTCTTGTCGTAACTGCTGCACCGATTTTGATGAAAATTACAAAGATAGGTAGAAATGACATGGATTGAGACATATTTTTTATTGATTAATTACGCGTGTGAAGCCACGGGCGGAAGCTAGTACATAAATATCTAGATATCTCGTTAGTGGTTATAATGAATATGAATAAAAATAAAAGTTCACTTATGTGACCGTCAATACATTTTGTCGTAGCTTTCAAGATTTTAACATGCTCGCATTCCTGTTTTCCATGGATTCATCTATGCTGTTTTCTCAACTTTATATGCTCAACTTTTTCTACAACTTATTTATATAATTAGGGATAACATCATTGGTACTTGTGTTCTATTTCTCTCATCGCTTATCGCTCCGCTTATGCATATTGGAGTCTTAAATTTCAACTTGGCAACGTTTTGCCGGTTTATAATTAACGACCAGAGGAGGTTTCATTCCGGGGGCAAAACAAAAAGATAATTGCAGCCAATTAATTTTGGCTCCTTGCAAATGAGGGAGATTCTGTATGTCCCTACGCGTTTATTGGTTTCGGGCGATATTAAGTTAGTCCTATTTGTTTGTTTTGCGTTTCCTCTGCTAATGGATTTTCTTATTGAACCGGCTATTGTACTTGTAGGCATTTATTTCACGATCCTTTTTGGTTTATTTATGGGCACGAATGGATGAAATTGATTGAGAATCGTTAAAATTGGAACACGTTTTAGGATTTTGTGTTAGATTTGTTTGGGGTGTGGAAAGATGTGTTTTTCCAAATTGATCGCTAAACGGCATTCTTTGATACAAATTCAAATATTTAGCAGACTCAACGTATTCATGATTTTTAAGTCAAATTGTTCTCATTAATTCCTGTAATGCGGTTGGGTTTATTTTAAAAGATGTTTTTATTTATTTCAGGCTGCCCTTTGCGCGGACTACAGTGTGCCGGTTGACTGCGTGAGCGCAGGGCCAGCTCCAAGACCTAGCTCCTTCCACGAGATTTCTGCACCTAAGGTAAGGCAAGTCGCCATCTTATTTTACCTGATTATGGCAAAAGTATAGGCGGATTATGATTTTAGCATGGTATTAATAATTAATAGGATCTGTTTTCGTTATAAATTATCCTAACCATTTATGTGCCCGCTTTAAGTTAAGGCGGGTTGAATCTAAATGAAAAAAAAACTTCATTATCAATAGCTCTAAGGCATTTGGTATAATTTTATTTATAAGTATGCACTTACGGAAAAAATGTATATTAATATCATACTAATATAAATATATATATAAATCAGTTATCTGGTTCTCATAGTAGGTACAAAATATTCTTAGTTTGGGGCTGGGAAGCGCCATTGATTGATTGATTGAAAATACTTTATTGCACTTATACAACTAGTACAAAGGCAAACTAAATGCTAAAAAGCATTCTCTTACAGATAACCTTTGTGTATTGTAGATAAAGATGTGTAGGACAGAAAATGGAACTAATGAAAATTTGCACAGAACTAATAAAAATAGCATAATATAGGTACGAGTACTACATATGAAATGTTTAGCAATAATGTGCTATTATTATTTATTATGTATCATTTCAGTCGTTTATTCAGACTTGGTAGACAAGTTGCCGCCATCGCAGGACTAATATAGAAACATTACAAAACATGTGTTTTTAACCGATGTTACTGTGTTCTGCTTTGCTGGAAACTATGATTTATTACTTGTGATATTGTTATGAATTGTACAATTAATTGAAAATTTAATTTAAAAAATAATTTTCTAAAAACAGATAATGTTTAAATTGTAATGCAAACCCAACAGTCGCATATTTGATCGAGCGAAGCGAGATCTCCAAAACAACTTGGGCAAATCGGCGTTGTATGTATGTATGTATGTTTGTTTGTCCGAGGATAACTTTCGAAGCGTTTATCTGATCATCGTGAAATTAGGTAGGTATATAGATAGGTAATGATGGCACAATTTTGGTGTGACTCAATGAGCTAAAAATTTTGGGGGGTTGTTGAGATATTGGGGTTCAAGAGGGGTAAAAAAAAAATTAAAATGAGACTATTAGGTCAAGTGAGACGTCAAATGAAATGTCTTCATTAGTACATTTCGACCCCGTTTTTACTTTTAGTAAAGTTTTTGTAGTTTTTGGGTTATTAGCCATAATAAAAACTAAACTTTGACAACATTCACAGGGTACACCAGTGACCCCACAATGCTGTAATTTAGTATGCGTGTAGCTTATGTATCACAAATATAGGCAAAAGTCTGAAATCTAGAGTAACTGCAATTTGTACCCCGAAAAAGGGTAACCAATTAATATGAACTCCCGTTACCTGTAATTTGAATGAAACTGTAGGTCAAGTAAGTTGGTTTTATTTTGTGGCACTATTTTGATAGTCAAAGATTACAAAGATAATAGATTGTGGGGGGGGGGGGGGGTTGGCATAACCACGCTTGCTTGGCGTCTTGGTGATCGCAGTAGTTGTCGATAATATCTACGTAGGAAAATAGTACATCCCATCAATTTCAATTTCAATTTCTTTATTTGTGTGAAACACAGGTAGAGAGATGTTAGATACGAATGTTAAGTGCGCTGTGATCTGCACTAGGCGTACAAATTTTACCATCTTATTACTAAGCCGGTTACAATACGGCTATCACTATCTTCAGCTAAACAAAATCTATTTTAAGCTGCAGAGTTTCAAAGTTCACTTTACACTCGATAGTATATCACGCTACTCATAAGCCCGGCAATTTCACCCACCTGAGAGAGCGTACACCCACAATAAAAAGAAATCAATGAACAACCATCATGTGACCTTTCAAGAACGTTGGTTGTGAAAGAATGAGTCAGAGCAAAGTCATTCAACTCGATGATTGTATCTTTGGGTTCGTTACTCGGTCAGTTGGATCGCTTGGTCGACATAAGTATCCTTTTTAAGTTTTATGACTCAGTTTTGCTTGTACGAGGATAGTTTGTTTAAGTGTGTCGTAGGTATCTGCACTTTAAAAGATGGTACTGGTGTTTTATCAGGTCTCGATTTACCGTAAATTCTTATACCTGGTGAATCTTATACTAGTGGTTCGACTTCGATTCGACTTGGATTTCAGACTTTTGCCTATATTTGTGTCACTAAAGCTACACGAATACCAAATTTTAGCATTGTGGGGTTACTGGTTTACCCTGTGAATTATATCAAAGTTTTGTTTTTATTATAGCTAATAACTCAAAAACTGCAAGGATTAAACTAAAAATAAAAACAGGATTAAAATGTACTAATGAATATCTTTCATTTGACGTCCCAGTTGACCGTATAATCTTATTTTAATTTTGTTTTACCCCTCTTGAACCCCAATATCTCAACAACCCCCCAACATTTTTAGCTCATTGTGTCACACCAAATTTGTGCCATCACTACCCACCTATGTATATACCAAATTTCACGGTGATCGGATAAACTATTCGAAAGTTATCCTCGGACAAACAAATATACATACATACATACATACAACGCCGATTTGCCCAAGTTGATTTGGAGATCTCGCTTCACTCAATCAATAAGTCACAGTTTTATGAAGAACGGCAAGTAATCCAGGTCAATAATTTATTTCAATCCAACGTTTGTGTTAAAAATGCACTGGCGCGTGGATTGTGCCGCTTATCTATAATGTTTATAAAAAAATAACGTTGTATTTTTATTGTCCTTTTATAAGATAAGATAAAATAACTCTTTATTGTACACCAAAGTAAAATACAAAACATAACTTTTACAAATAGATTTAGTACGGTCTTATCGCTAAAAGCGATCTCTTCCAGACAACCGTTGTATGGACGGGATTATAATTTATCACATGACGGCAATATAATTTTATCGTGGCAATACGAATCAATTAATCACAAAGCTTACTTCCCTAGAAGGTAGGCTTATATTAGGTACTTCTTTCTGTCTTATCGCTTCTGATGTAGCAATCCTTTGAAGTGAGTCACGAGCGTCCTGCTTTCTTTCTTCTTGGACCTTCCTCAATTCTGCATTAAGTAAAACCCACTTAGTCGTAATTACAACTGTCATCTGGTAAGAATTCGTCATCAACCCATCTCCTGTCGGCTTTTTGTTTAACTTGAATAATTAGTCATTACATTAAGTTTGTAATAATTGCTGCCACCAACCAAAAGTCCTACTCCGCTACTTTAAGGAGTTGGGATGGCTGGGGTCAGGTTAGAAGGTGGGGTAATGCACAATACACCCCTATACGAAACGTCAGTGCAGATCTTATTCTTATTAGGATTAGAATTATGTTTGTAATAGTAAAATATATAAATTTCATTTTGTGAATTTTTCAGCATAAGAAGTCATGCGTTACTTTTAGATCTCGAAGCACTTCAGCACACTAAATTCTATTATCCATCACTATCAGTCACATAGACCTTTTTAGTGCCTCTTGTTACTAGGTGACTAAGAAAAAGCAGAGACGCGGCTTAGAAGTAATGACTCTATTGACTGGCTAGTCTAGTAAAAGCATTGCGCAGGCCATAGCCCCGAGGCGTGTATCGAAAAGCTAAAATGAAATATGTACCCAAATATACTTTGTACAACCAACTGCAAAGAAACCGGCTCAGCTAATCTGAGAATTAGAAAGTATGACTCACCCAGTACCATTCAGTGCATATTCTAATAAGGATTAAGAGGGGAGCCTAACTCATGTAGATACTCTCGTAGATCTGAGAAATCGTAGAGATATGTACCTAGTTAATTTTGTTTCAGTGGAAAACGTTTAGACAAGGAATCCCCGGTTATTTAAATTTGCATCTTAAATAAAAAATTTTGGCAGTTTGTACAAAATTTACTTGTAAGAAGATCGATTTAGTTTCTAGTATTCTTATTAAACTAAACCGAAGAATGGTGTAAATAAATAAAATAAATAATTTATTCTAACTTCAAAATTTAATAAACAATAAAATTACCATGGTTTACTAGGTATAATACAATTCAGGATGGAAAGCATAGGTACTCAAACTAGGATTGACCTGTATGATGGCATACCTATAACCCCCCCCCCCCCCCCCCCTCCCGTGTGTGTGATGAGCGTTGATAAATAATAACATCATTATTTTTGAACTTTGACGGTAGTATCTCTTAAACTAAAAACTGATAAGAGATGATTAAAATAGCGGTTAATGTTACAAGTGTTCCGTATCTATTATAGGAATGGTTTAAGATCGAATTATACTACTTATTATTAGCTTTCAAATTAAAATTTTATGTTATTTATTAGGAATACAGCAGAGTATCGAAGAGAAAATTAAAATATTGGCAACAGCTATTGTAGAAAAGTTGGTCAAGTGCGTGTCGGACCAAGCACAGCCATTATGACTATCATAGTCATTTTAAAACCATTTAAAATTTTAAACCATTTACCTGATTGGAACTCATTGATGTATAGGAGGAGGGCGTTGGTGTCTGTAACACAGTTTTCATACTAATACAGGCATCATCGTTTCAAACTGTACACATGACTGTATATTTGTTATTGTTTTTTTTATTTTCGTAAGTTTACAGTGAACTGTTTACAAACCCAACCACGGACCTAAAATTGTCAACGTCGTAAACGTAACGAGTAGTCGCCAAATCTGTTGTCGGAGTTTATACGGAAAGCGGCACGGAAGCGCTAAGTTCTAAGGTCGTCCAAATGTTAATCCCTGTTGCTGTCTTTAAACTAAAACAGTTGGTTTGTCTGATTCATTATCATTAATATTATAAAGGCTAATTAAACTATTAAATTAAAACAATTATATAAAGGCAAATTGCGACTAAATCGAATGAATACCAATTGAATCATCATTCGTCAATCACGGTATATCTGTGTAGAATTTTAATGATACAATAAAATCATTCATAAGTATGCTAATTGCTGGCCAATGATACGTATAAATTACTGGCATTAATCATTCGGTTAAACAAGGGCGATTGAGTCAGGAGCATGTGACATTATTAGTAAAAAGATCAGTCGATCGATCTCTAAATCAACTTGGGAAAATCGGCGTTGTATGTTGTATGTGTGTATGTATGTATGTATGTATGTTCGTTTGTCCGAGGATAACTTTCGAAGCGAAGCAGGTAGTGATGTCACAATTTTGATATGACTAAATAAGCTAAAAAGTTGGGGGGGGGGGGGCAGGGGGGTTGTTGAGATATTGGGGTTCAAGAGGGGTAAAAAAATGAAAATGAGACTATTAGGTCAAATGGGAGGTCAAATAGGACGTCAAATGAAAGTACAAAAGAAACTAGTAAGTACATTTAGACACGGTTTTTATTTTTGGTAAAGTCTTTATAGATTTTGAGTTATTAGCCATAATAAAAACTAAACTTTATCAAATTCACAGGGTTTTCTAGTGACTCCACAGTGCTGTAATTTGGTATGCGGGTAGCTTAAGTGATATAAATATAAGCGAAAGTCTGAAATCCTGAATAACGTCCATTCGTACCCTATAAAAGTGAATGAACTCTCGTTACCTGTTATTTGAATGAAACTGTAGGTCAAGTTAGATGGTTATTATTTCGTGGCACTATTTTGATAGTCAAAGATTACAAATAATATTTTATTGTTTTAATTTGAGGCTCGCGAGATCTTAATTCGTCGCGAACCACTAGTTTAAACTATTTTATTAAAATAAAACGTTATATTTGTGGTGCGCATAAAGTAGTCCTTTGATAAAAGTGAGGCAGCCCTAATTGCTATTCACTATGACAAGGGCGGCTGTGATTGACTCAGGATAATGAGTCAGGATGCAAGTAGGTACATCCCCATTTTTGATACGTCATACTTTTGCAACATGGGTGTGTCATTGCTTAGACTAGTTTGGTGTTGTGGTTAGCGTAATACGAAATACCGCAATGACACTCATTAGTTTTCCAGTTAGACTCATTGTCTGGTGAGTGTATTCTGGTATTCTTTAGGATACGTGCTTCGATACTCAAAACATGCTACTGTGTGTTTCTGTGCTACATACAGACAATGCACACACATTTTTTCATTCACACACGTCTTACAAGCCCTGAGGGCTTAGCCAAGTTACAGTCGATTAGCGATGACGCTAGTCGATACGTCCGAAAATGTATGGGATTTGACACATGCTGTAGAAATACCACGTGATTCAGCGACAACAAATGTATGTAGAAATCGAATAGATTCGTGGCGAATGTAATTTGGCTACGGGCCGGACTATTTGTGAACAGACAATAGGATCAAGCTTAAAGCTGTAAGCAATATATATTATGTAAAGCAGTTTGTAACTGCAATAACAGATATTTAGGATTATATTTAGTAATAATAGGTAAATACTCATTATCTTTCAACTCTTTGAAAGTATTTCTACTTCCATCTGAAACAAGAATAGTTCACCAAAGGATAAAAATATCCCACAAGCGAATAAAAAATAAAAATGATATAAATAGGTACCATTGATCTGTATAAATTCAGGTTCTCATCCGGATATGGCTTTTATGCGTCAGAAAAGCTTTCTGATGTCATTATGACGTTAACTTGAGTATGCAAGGAGTGATCCTCTGTCGTGTTTCCAAAAAATATGACGTCGGAATGAGTAAGGCATGAGTAATTTTCAAGTTAAATATATACTTAGCTCAAGTTTATCGTACTTTGTAGATTCGATGTGTGCTTTTATTTCATCCGTAAGATGTAATAGAGTTCGGAAGGGAAACTACAGCTTTATAATGAATGAAAGCGTAAATTCTGTAATGTTAAACCATACAGAATTTACGCATCCGATATTCTAGTAAAGTTTATTTGGATTTTCTTACACTTACGAGTAATTGAAATAAAGTGTTGTTTATTTATTACAGTAATTTACGATTGTTTGTAAAACAGGACGAGATACATGCTCAATCTGTGGGTCCTAAGAAAGTCCTAGGCAAAGGCATCTTAATCAATAAGGCTTGTGGACTCCTAGACCAGGGGTCGGCAACCGGCGGCCCGCGGGCCGCATGCGGCCCGTAGACTATCTCGGTGCGGCCCGCAACCCTGAGGTCCGTAAGAAAAAAATACCGAAGCAAAAGGCCATATAAATTCACTAGAATTTATACGGCCATGCTGCTGGGCCATGAGAGTATTCTTGAAAGCTCGCTCCCACGCGGGGTGATAAAAATGTACCTCTATTTCATTTCTTAAGAACTGTTTATCAAGACTGTGATGTTATGTATTGTTTCTACCGAAAATAAATATTTGCTGTACTTATTCAATTCTTGGCAATTTCTTTTGCGTTTATCCGCCGCACGTGCGGCGGCGGGCGGCTCCTTTGAGACAATAGGCGGGGCGGCAGTCTTTGATTAGACGCAGGTGTGCGGCGGCGAAAAAATTCAAAGCGACCGGTTTTAGTTAAAATCACAACCGCGCGCAGCTCTCGCCACATTCGGTTGTGGAAATTCGCCGGAAACTCACGTCTCATCTGGTTGCTAGCTACGCGTTTCGTTTCACCTTTCTTCCCTTCGCTGATAGCTTCTCACGCACGACGTATGAGGTAAGTTGTATGCACTCGCGAGCATTTTGTTTTATTTTATTTACTGCTTGTTAATGTGAACCTTCAGATTGATGGGTAAATGTTATAAGGACGGGGATAGTAGTTACATGACATGAAGTTAGTTACGAGTGTGTCATGTTTTAATTATTATTTGAATGTGGAGTTGAATTTGTAGGTGCTAACTGGAACATATAATTTTACAACGAATTTAATTTTTTTCATTATTGTTACAGAATAATTATATAAACATGGCTTCAAGAAAAAGGAAGATAGAAGAAGAAAAAAGAGTTTTTAACGAATTATGGACAGAATTATACTTTTTTATCGAGTTTAAAGGAAAACCGTTATGCTTGATTTGTCAAAAGAGTATTTCTGTAGTAAAGGAATATAACCTGAAGCGACATTACGACACCGAGCACAAAGCTAAATTTGACTGTCTTGAAGGAGAAATACGGAAAAGGAAAATTTCCACTTTGAAATCGTCATTACAAAATCAACAAAACATATTTAAGGTTGTGGCAGACAACAGCGAATCGAATGTTCGGGCCAGTTACAGGGTAGCAGAGATTCTTGCAAAAAGTGGACGTCCGTTTACCGATAGTGAATTAGTAAAAGAGTGTGTCTTAGCTATCGCAGAAGAAATATGCCCAGAGCAGAAAAAAATGTTTGAAAGTCTTAGTCTCTCTGCAAGAACTTGCACCCGACGTACTGAAGACTTGGGTGCTAATTTGTGTGAACAACTCAGGGATAAGGCGCAGTCTTTCGACTGCTTCTCTTTAGCGATGGATGAAAGTACGGACGTGTCGGATACAGCACAGTTACTCATATTTGTACGCGGCATTGACGAAAACTTTACTGTTTACGAAGAGCTTGTGAAAATGTGCAGTTTGAAAGGTACAACTACGGGAGAAGATTTATTTCACCATGTGGAACAAGCTCTGGATTCATTGCAATTAAGCTGGGAAAAGTTAACAAGTGTCACTACCGATGGAGGCAAGAACATGAGCGGTCAAAACAAAGGTGTTGTTGGGATAATCATCAGCAAAGTGAAAGATTCTGGATCTACTGTGCCATTGATTTTTCACTGTATTGTCCATCAAGAGGCATTGTGCTCCAAAGTTATATCCTGGAAAGAAATAATGGATACTGTAACATCCACTGTTAATTTTATAAGAAGAAATGGGCTCACACACCGTCAGTTCCAAAAGTTTTTGGAAGATCTGGAAGCTGAACATGGTGACGTGGTTTACTACTGTGAAGTGAGGTGGCTCAGTCGAGGTGCCGTTTTGGAACGGTTTTTTGATTTGAGGAAAGAAATTGGCAACTTCATGGAGATGAAAGGAAAGCCAGTAGAAGAGCTTACTAACAAACAGTGGATCATCGATCTTGGTTTTTTGACTGATTTGACTAAGGACCTGAATCAGCTCAACAAACGCTTGCAGGGAAAAAATAAATTGATTTGCGATATGTATACAGATGTAAAGTCATTTGAAATGAAACTGAAACTGTTTATCAAGCATATTGATGAAAAAAAGCTTGACCATTTTCCTAATTGCAAGAAAGCCGTGGAAGAAGCTGGAGATAATTTTGTGTGGCAAAATATTACAATGAGAAACGTGTTAACACAACTACAAACTGAGTTTGTAAATCGATTCACCGACTTTAAAAAGAGCTCCCTTAACACGGAAATATTCCAAAACCCTTTTGCAATTGATATTAGTGAGATACCAAGCAATTTGCAAATGAACATAGTAGATTTGCAAAGTAATAGCACACTTAAAACGGCATTTAAGGAAAGCACTGACTTGATACAGTTCTACGGAGGTTTGAGTTCTGAAAACTTCAAGGAATTGAAAAAGTTTGCTCAGCAGATAATAACTATGTTTGGTAGTACATATTTGTGTGAGCAGACTTTTTCAATTCTCAACTACCGCAAAAATAAGAATTGTTCGCGGTTAACGGATGAACATTTAGACGCGATACTGCGCGTGTCTACTACTAAAATGAAAGCAGACGTTAAAAAACTTGCAAGTCAAATGCAGCCTCAAAAATCTCACTAGTTCTTACTTTTATGTTAGTATAGTAGTTCAATTAAAAAAGAGATAATTGTATGAATATATATGCGTTTTATTTCAAATATTAAAAATACATGCCCGAACATATAAATATAAGTGCGGCCCGCACTGATACTCTGGCAACATATGTGGCCCGGCTATAGCATAAGGTTGCCGACCCCTGTCCTAGACGATGGATCAAAAATAGGTTTATCATCTTGTGAACAAAGCAAATCTATTTTAGATTTTTTAAGCCTTATCGTATATCATATATTATCATATATATTCATAATTTCTTTGCTATGGAGTGAGAAACATCAGGCTTTAAAAAATATATAAAATTTATTTGTTTAAAAATAACTTGGAAAATTCCTTACATAATTATTTTTATGATTTGTATTTTTCCTCTACAATTTACTTTTAAATTCACAAATAACTAAAAATCCAACATCCAAGTTTTCATAATATCCCAACTGGCACAACAGGTGACGCATTATTTTATGTATGTTCCAGTAATTTTAGGGGCTCACACTTGCCCCTAATGTGTGTCACAGTCGGTTGATTATGGTTATGGTGCTTTTTTATCGCCATAAGGTAGAGTCTAACGATCTAAGAATGGTGCTTTCAGTATTTGATTTACCTATGTTTTTACAGTAATTTTACTTCTCTGTTTTTCTCGTTCATCTTTGAAACCTTTCTTAAAACCTTGACGACCTGAAAACAAAAAAGTTCGTGTAAATCGTTCTCTTACTCTGGGTTTCAGATAGCTCATACCATCTTTTTAACGTATTTTGGACAATTTTAGAGTCAACCAAAAGTCATTCAACCGTATCGGAGGCCTGCAACCGGATCCATGTTGACGTGCTAATAATTCAAACATGCCATCAATTCAGTAAAATGACTAGAGATATAAAAAAAAGTACGAGCCTTACAATAGTCGCATATGATGTGTAACATCTGTCACTGGTTACACATTTACGTCCCTTTTGCCAAAATCACTCCCACAAACCGAGAAAAAAGATGTTACACATCAAAAATGTTATTCTTAGCACCTTGGTTGTACCACTCAAGACACTCTACGGATACATATTTACGTTAGACGTAGCGAGATTTAGCGTGAAACATCAACTAATGACAGAAACGTTAAATTCTCAAACAGCTATTACCTCAAGTGTTTTAGTCAATGACAGGACATGGCTACTGTTATACTGTTATTGGCTCAAATTTTACTAACGTCTCGTTACTGTCGAACCTAATTATTCGTGATAGGTCCAAAGTCCCCGTTTGGGCCTATCACAAATATTTAGGTCCCTGTCAACCATAATATGAGTCAGTTTTACAAAGTTAGATATTGTATCTTATATTAGCAACTTAGCCGTTTCCTTAACACAAACAGCCTCCTTAACCCTTTTCAATCCGGTTTTCGTCCAGGCCATAGCACCGTGTCTGCTCTCATCAAAATCACTGATGACATCAGGCATGGTATGGAAAACGGACTGGTCACTGTCCTTTCCCTCCTGGATTTCAGCAATGCGTTCAATAACGTTGATTTTGATATTCTCTTAGCTTTTCTTCGCTCTCTTAACATATCTCCAACAGTAATTGAATGGTTTCGTAGTTACCTGTTTGGACGCCGGCAACGTATCCGTATTGACGATACATATTCTTCTTGGTGTCAATTGAGTTCCGGTGTACCTCAGGGCGGCGTGTTATCTCCTCTTCTTTTTGCTATTTTTATAAATTCTATCTCCGAACAACTCACTTCGTCCTACCACCTCTATGCAGATGATTTGCAAATTTATACCCAAGCTCCTGTTGGGTGGTTAGGTGAAGCCATTAATGGCATAAACAATGATTTGCAGAATATACTACAATGGAGCAATTCATACGGGCTTAAAGTCAATCCATCAAAAACCCAAGTAATAGTAATAGGAAGCTCGCGGATGATTACTCAAATCGATTGGCTTGATCTCCCAAAGGTAAAATTTGATGGTACTTCAATAGAAATCAGCAAGGTAGTCAAAAATCTGGGGGTACTTATGGATAGTCACCTATCTTGGGGACCTCAACTAGCAGCGGTAAGCCGAAAAACCTTTGCTGCAGCTGCCTCTCTTAAACGGCTGCGAAACTTCCTTCCGACTTCCACCAAAATTGCACTTGCACAATCATTGTTGCATCCTATTCTCGACTATGCTGACGCCAGCTATCTTGATTTAACTGAAGATCAACTCAACAAGCTTGAGCGTCTCCAGAATTTCTCTATTAGATTCATATTTGGCTTGCGCAAGTACGATCACATTTCAGAGTATCGCCACAGACTTAAGTGGTTACCTATCCGTCTTCGCCGGAATGCGCACATCCTTTCCCTCCTTTACAGCATCCTTTTCATCCCTTCTACTCCGTCCTACCTCAAAGAACGCTTTGACTTTCTTCATCTTTCCAACTCTCGACCCTTACGTTCCTCTGAAACCCTTCAATTAAAAACTCCTCATCATACCTCAGTATTTTATAGTTCCTCTTTTACTTTGCAGGCTACCAGGCTCTGGAATGCCCTACCTGTCTCAATTCGTCACGCTAAATCTCTCCCTATCTTTAAAAACTTGGTCAGACAACACTATATGTCATCCATCGCTCACTAGACCACTTATTAATTTTACATTTTTATAATTTATATATGTAGGTATGACAATATATATTTTTATGTATTATAATATTAATATTTATGTAATTTTATGATTATATTATACATTATAATTATGCATTTTATTTTATATTATCTATATTTTTTATAAATATACGTGTACTATTAATATCGGATTTACGCCGCCGTCCTTATTTTGTTCACATAGATCCTGTCCATCCAAAGGTTGCCTGGAAGAGATCGCTTTTAGCGATAAGGCCGCCCATTGTACCTATTGTTTAAGAGTACCTATTGTTTCTTATAAATGATTGTATTTAAATGGTGTGCAATAAAGAAATTATCTATCTATCTATCTATCTATATTGTATAGGATATAGATTTTTTTTTTCTCTAACCTATCTCGTCCCACTGCTGGGCAAAGGTCTCCCCCAAGTCCCTCCAAATATCCCTATCCATCGCTATCTCCCACCATCTTCTTTGGAAGGTGACCAAATCGTCCCGCCAACGCTTTCTCGGCCGACCCCGACGTCGCCCTCCGTCTTCAGGCGTCCATGGTGTCACAATATGGGCTCATTTCTCGGAGTGCATTCGGGCAACGTGGCCCGCCCAGTCCCACTTAAGTCTAGCCGATCTCCTCCCTACATCTGCAATGCCGGTAAGTGAGCGCAGCATGGTGTTACGAACTCGGTCGACACGTTTAAAGCCGAGAATGCTGCGCTCCATTGCCCTTTGACAAATCTTGAGCTTTGACTTCTGGGCTTCAGTCAGAGACCATGTCTGCGCACCGTAAGTTAGGATGGGCATTTTATTTTAATTTTATATTATTAGTTACGCGGCCGTTTGAGGAACCACGGTTATTTGATGAAAGTTTGAAAATGTATGTTTGAATTTTTTCGATTTAAGTGTTCGGATAACACTTTAAAAATAAAAATACAATTTGTAGGTTTTCGATCTTTATAGCATAGATACTAGCGCCCAGGCCAAGAGACTTCTTTTGTGAAATAGACTCTACGTCGCTTATCGCCGAGCCAGCTGTCACGTAATTTTCCCATACAGAATTACCTACTGTACCATAACATAATGTGTACCTACGTCAAATGCGTATACCACCTGCGTCAAATGAGTCATTTCATTTCACTCGCGAGGTAAGACCATATGCTATCTAAATTAACCTAATCTATGACTCATTGACTGATACATATTATTTAAAATGTTTAGAGGAAACAGGACATTTTTAGTGCCTACTTTATAGGGTTACACATAATATATTATTGGAATGGTTCGTAAATTAATAGATTAAACTTAATGATGTCTATTCCCACATTCTAATAGAAAATAATAAACAATTTTTTTTGATCAACTCTAATTGGTTCGTTTGACCAAACTTAAATAACAACTATTTTACTATTAGACACTAAAATACTCTGTCGAACCATCAAACGCAGTTGTTTAAAAAGTTTAAATAACACAATTGATTGCTTTATCTAATAAATATAGGTAAACTAAAATCCAAGTAGGGACTTCATTAATAATATTTTTAAATTATAATGAATAACAAATAAAGGTTAAAGTTTATCTTATTCAAATAAAACAGTTAAACCTTCAGGAAATTTGTGTTAACTGATTGGATTATTTCATCAGTTAACGCGTTTCAATTAGACTGATGTATTAATTGTCGTTGTGGATTTCCCCTGTTATTGTTCTCAAGAAATAACTTTTAATCTTGGATAAAAAGTTGAGTCATTGAAATCAAGATGGGTGGTACAAACTGCATGACGAGACGCGTTCGCGTTATCATCTCTGATGATGTGATGTGTAGCTGGCAATACCTAGCACCATTGCTCGGTATCACATCCTCAGTCTATTGTCCACCAGTTGCTTTGCAATGTGTAGCAATGATTGCTGGTTAGTAATGCCCTTATTTTGTCCGGTCGTAATGTGACGATATGCCCGGTCAATATGACAAAAATGACGAGAAATACATTTGAAATTGTCATGTAATTAATATTATTATCACTAAAATCAGAAGATATAACATGATTTCTGAGTTTTGAGTGTCCTAAAATTTGGTGCAGTTGCATGCGCCACAATCAAGGGATAAACTAACAAATCATGGTTAGTATCCAGGTTTTAGTAAAAACATATCTATCTAATATCACGCTTCTGTATCCGGTCATAAGTAGCTGCTAGCTACCCTCGGCAAGACTCTGGAAGTACCTACTAATACTACGACTGCCCTTAAACCTAAACATAATCATTCAAGGTTTGTAACTAGCGCCAAAAGTTATAATTCTTGGGCAGAAATATTCTTAATGTTTAGTTTGAGAATATTTTCTGCATTCCAGATACACAGATGTTGTTTCCTATTTTCTTTGGTATTCCGAAAACATAGCTGTCAACTATACATTCATTCATTGATGAGTGACATCATCAATCAAAATCAACGCCAGTGCATTCACCTTTGTGCTGAGATCATCATAGAATTCGCACTCTTTGACGTTTTAATTATCATTGTTGCGTTGTAAATAGGGAATACCATGATGCTATAAAGGATAGAATGAACGTTCTATAGAATAGATTGTTACATTGAAGCAAATGCCTGTTATTTTTAATAATTTCTACTAACAAAGTGATAAACTTTACGACTCATGGTTCTAGTTTTTTTTTTTCATTTCATTTATTTATTCATAAAACAATCAACCAATTGTATTTGAAATACCATACATATACTTTAAATTAAATAATCATACACATTAAACAAAAAAAAATCTATAAAACTAACATAATTCAAAATACAAACCTGACCAAAAACAACACTTATATAACAATGTCAAAGAGATAATAAAAAAAATGCCATAAATTAATAGAATTACTTAAATTATTTTGAATTGCATTGTAACTTGAAATCATCCACTGAATAAAAACACCTTCCAGCAAACATTTTTTTAGCCTGGTCTTAAATGTTATTGGGCTATCTATAATTTTCTTGTCAACGGGTAGAGAGTTGTATAGTTTAACTGCTTGATACCGACAGCCATACATCGTAACATTTAATTTTGGACATAGTGGAGCATCAAGATATTTCCTTCTTGTGTTCAATCTTAGCACTTTTTGGTCCGGCGTCTTGTTGAGTTGAGAAGGCATTTTGTCCATTTAAGTATATGTATTATATTTTTTTTCTTAACTACCTAGTACATTTTTTACTCGATTTTTTCTTTGGGTTAATATCACTAAATATCACTGGTGGCAGCTGCAGTTCTAGCTGGGTTAAAGTCGCTAATCCAATATGAGATCATTTAATTATTCGAGAATGACTGGTGGTTTGGTTTGTTGCCTGTTGTGACTAAAACTATTGTACTTTTAATGCCTGAGCCAGACAGACAACCACCCACCAGGCGCTGGATAGACCATCTTGTGAAGTTTTTTTGAAGCACTAATAAAATCATGAATATGTACATATATACGAAATTGAAAGTTAATTTTTTTGCAGTTAAATAAACAAATGCTACAGGGAAAATGAAGGTAACGTAAAAAATATGTATACCAGTGTGGCGTACAATGACGTTACTGTTAGTATAGTAATTATGACCTTTATTTAGTTGGGTTTCGGTTTGTACCTATACCCACGTCCTTTTATTACGTAGGTACGTTTAAGTAGGTACGTCAAAAGTGTTTTATTTAGTTCTCTAACAATCGAATGATCTCATATTCGATTTTCCATTTAATAGAAAGAATGGAAGAGTTAGTAATTGTATATACATATATTTTGTATTATACATATATTTTGTATTATACATATATGTATGTATATATGTTAATTGGAATAGTTAAAGTAATCTGATCAATAATTGCTTGTCATTTCTTACATTGATAAAAAATCTAGAGGAGAAGAAAGAAGGAAGAAAATCTTATAGGTAAGTACCTAAAGAGGATTTTATGAGGCTACTGAATAATTCTATTGATTAACCATATCTTTAATACATATTCAGACGGACTACGCTTAGAAGATGGTGCTTACTCATTGCTAAATGTAAAAGGTCTTAGTTTTTTGTCAGGATAGGTATTTGGGTAACTTGCTAACGAAGCCGCGGGCAAAAACTAGTCTTCTCAAGAAATGTAGGTATGTATACAAATATACTGAAGTAGATACATCAAGAGTAGATTGTAATTGGTTTTGCTTGTTACGTAAATCTTATAGTACATATTATGTCGTCTTCAGCGATAATGTAATAACATGTGTACGTAACATTAACATCCTAATTATTGGTAATCATATTATCAGTCAAAACTTTTCCTATGATACGGTAAATTGTCACTTATTATCGTCGTTATGAGATGATTACAGTTATTAGACTATTTTCATGACACTGAATTTTATTAACATTTTATAATCAAAGTCTGCCGATATACCACAAGCAATCAAAAACATTTCTAAAACAGCCTTTATCTCAAAAACTATAAGGTCATCCTGCAACAAGTAGTAGGTTGTAAGATTTGAAACATTAACGACTGATTCTCACGTCAAATTACGCAAAAACCCGATGACCATAAAAGGTCGCCACGTAAATGCCAAACGGCCAAACTTAGCCCACAGTATTCAGTAACACCATCTGCTACGCGACTAACTTCATTATCGCTTGCTTGCCAACCACTGCACTTGGGTTTAACGGCCAGGCCAAGAGAACCATTGGTCAGCAAATCTAATTTATTGTTGGCAGTGTCGTTTGTCCCGCCAGTACCGGGGTACGGGTTTGTTTCGAAACCGTTTGCAACTATTTCTAATCTGGTTCGTACCTATCTATTTTAATTACGATCTCGGGACCTATCTATATCCTGGTTTTCAGTGACAATGCGTATCAATTCCTGCCTCTCTCTTTGTTAGATACATTAAACATGTATCACCAAACGACCTCAAAACGGCATTCGACCTAGTCAAACCGGTCGAGCGTAATCTAACATAACTTCAAGCCGAATCGAAATCCAAACGCGAAAGTTTACGTTTCGTTACCGAATAGCGAATGAGAAAAGTTTCTACTTTATACCAGTGGATTAAAGTTCATAATGCTCTAGCTCAAAGTGGGACACGTGCGGAATCGAGGTATTAATGGAGACGGTTGCTAGCAACAAAGCGTTCCAGCGCTTTTATATTCCGAAGGCGTCTAGCGTGCAATTCTTTGGCCGCAGCGCTGCATCGCTGCCGGGTGTAATTCCACTGCGATGACTCAAGCCTCGGTAAACAGTATGCGGGGCGATGAGTCACCGTTTTACACATTCGCGTATAGCATTCGAGTAGTGTTGTCAGTCTACAGTTGGACTTGTCAAAGTATCCAGTCCTAGGCATTTATATCGCAGGTTAACTGCAAAATGCTGAGCAATTACAAGTTATTATAGAGATAAGCTACTGTATAAGACATTGAGTGTGAAGGAACAAGTTGTGAGAAAGTGTAGGTCTAGTTTTGAGTTAGATGTGTGTGCGTGTCAACAGTGAAACGGTCGATAAAGTTGGTGATCGTTCTGTGTTATTTGTGGAATCTTAAAATACTATTGGATTTGTTTGTGACTATTTGGATTAATGACTGATTGAAAATGCCTTCGAACAAGAAGTTGATATCAAAAATGCGGCAGATTGCCCAATGGATACTGGTTGTGCATGTGGTGAGTTGCTAACTGCATCGGTTAGAATTCAATGAAATGATAAAAAGTAGTAGAGTATTGAATCTTTGATGTTCTACAGCCACTAATATCGTAGTACCTATATTATTTCTCTATGCTTAATGTGCTAATAGTGCTTGTACCTATAGCTAGTACATGCAAGCTGTGTGAATAATGATGATGATGAAGTTGAGTCAAGCGTGTTATTACTAATCTTCCTGTATAATTATGAACATATTGGAAGAATTATTTGAGATGAGTAACAAATAGTCGATGCAATATTGAATAAAACAATAGAGAATAGAGATAATGTATATTGACAGTAATAATCTAGAAAGTATAAAGTAAATGATTGAATACATAGTAGCCATCTATCCCAAGGGTTGACTTAACTCAGTTACAAGTTCAGAGAGCAAAGTTTGCGCTCAAACAACTCAAACGCAATCTTTTTCAGACGCAATGTTATTCCCGATTTTCAATGCGTGAATAAAATCTTCTGTAAAGCAATAAAGTATAAATATAATATAATAATATATAAATAAGTTAGCGTTAATGTGGCGTTAATATTTGATATTCTAGTAGGTCAAATTACAAATTTGGACATCCGATCACATTATTTAGCTATTTATTGATTTTTTATATGTGCTGGTACCGAAATCAATGACATCATGGATAGCCATGGATAAAAACTCACCAACGATAATGTCTACTTAAATTGCCGTATCTTGAAAGATTTTTTGGATAGTAACCTGAACTGAAGAGTAACAAAAGCGGGCGAGCTTTAACGGATGAATAGCATGAGAAGAAAAGAATTAGAATTGTTGCTCTTTCTTATTCTCCCAATGATAGTCATAAAAGTCCGTTGATTCATTGTGACTTGAGACCTTTAAATCGACAAAAAAGTAAGGCTTATAATTCAATTTTATTAAACTTGATGCTCACTGCTACGAAACTAGCATAGTAGATGATAGTTCAATGAGTTCCCATCCCATTAAGACTCCGTTGACATATTACAAGGTGTTGAAATTTCTTCCATAATTGCTCCTTTCATTGAAATATTCCTAAGTGTCTACTTAAAGACCCTCGGCCTTTCCGGCGACTTGGACTTAGTAATTAAGCTTATTTCCTACTTGTTTTGTCATTTCAAACAATTTTGAACTCGAAGGAAAATTACGAAGATAGCGTATGGAAGCGAGAGCAAACTGTATTCAATTATAGAATTGTTTCTGCACTTCCCTCGCTCCAAAACAAATACCTTCTATTTACGAATCGTCGTCGCTTGACTAGACATATGACAGACATAGATTCAGGGCTTTGAGCCAACAGACTGAATAATTGAAAACCACGTCCTAGAAGCCCATGAAAGTTAAAAAAAGCAAAAGCTGTTTAATTCGGCTGTGGACCTGTTTGCGGTCTTTGGTTTGCTGAACGTGACCAGACAGTGTTTGGTGTAGGCATGACCGGCCCAATTGTCGACTGGCAAATGCAACTCCCTCAAACGAACTTTTATTGTGCTCTATTTAATGCGACTCGCGTTTTGTTTGAAATAAAAATATACTCAACGAGATGGAATTCTCTTAGGTTTCAGTTGTATACATAGTATGAGATGAAGGTCCATTATTTGCGTAAAAAATACGTCGGTTGGCAAGTTTTTTACGTCATCATTGTTATTGTAAACAAAGCGCGTATGTCCCCGAGTCGTGACTCATATTGAACGCATCTGCTTAACTAATCGTTAATGATTGTCTCTATATCCATCTTCAGTCTGAGGATGTTGAGTTCTCGTTTTGCATAACTGGGTAGTTAATCATCATCAACCTCCGACTTGGCTCGTGAACTCGCAATCTAATTTTGCATCGACATTAGTAGATGCAGTAAAATTAAAGTTGGTCAACCTATAGCTGAAAAAATTTACTGAGCTTATCTAACTCTAATCCAAGAAACATTACCAGCATATGTAGGTCAAGCACCCAGCTCTTTAGTTATCCATCAACTCACCTAATTCATGGGTACCTACACCATGGAAAATTTCCATAGAGCTATGGAACGCATATTACCATAATGTAGTCACGCGACAGCGCGCTATTTTAGCCATCCCAGGAGGCGTGTCTCCGATATTTATACATCGGGCCCGGCCGGTGAGTCATCTTGCCGTCTGAAACTTTCGTCTTGTTCCACATCCTTCATACCTACTGCTTACTGCTCGTATTACTCATAGCGGGTGAACCCGGAATTGTTTATCACCACGGCATTTTAGTTTCATATGGCTTTAATGAGCTCTACGAGACAATTAGACATTATGTTGCCGGGATATTTTGGCAATGATACAATTTAAGCTGTGAAGAATAGACACACTATTAACAAAAGCTGAGAATTGTAAAGATTTCTCACCTGATAGTATTGTAGAATATACAAATAAAAACAATAGGACAACGTAATATTCCACTGCTTGAAGATAACAAGATACAATTCATCTTATCTCATGGAAAATATTATTTTCTTAGCACATAAGTACTTATCAGAGGTAAAGATAAAGTGAGTCATAGCAGTCATAGTTAAGGATGTCAGAATATACGCACTGACTCTGACGTGCTTGAAATTACATATGCGCATTTAGTTCTCGAATATAACATATACGATCCTGAATTCCTATTCGATTATCCAAGCTCTTCTAGGAATACGCGATGTGGCTATAAAATGTTTATAGTCATCAAGCAAATGATTGGTTTCGAAGATGATTGAATTTATATCCTGGTTTTTTGCGTTGATCCTTGCAAGGTCAGATCGTTATTATCTTATGTATTGTTCAGCTTCCTTCCTTGTTAACTTAATTGAAACACTTTATGCTTGTACATTGCACTGGGAACACATTCATACAATACATCGTTGATGCTTTTCAATCAATATCAATTGTGGTAGCAGGAAGTCTATTAACATTGGTAACATAATACTATAGTTCATACGAACTATAACTATTTGTATATGCGTGTAAATCGGAGCGTCCTTACTCACAGGAAGTGAACTGTTGACTACTATTCCCCCATTATACGATACAATTGATGAATAGCCAGACATGAACATCTGTGTTTGAGCAAAATTCAATTTGATCCCTTTCAGAGTTAACCCTTACGGTCCAATGCTAGCATTGATTTGAATCTGTTAATAAAACGAGGTATGCCGGTAAAATAATTAAAAATTGTGTTTTGATAGAAAAATTTTAGCCATATAATTTGAAGTATTTAAATACGATTAAAAAGTTTTCTTAGATTAATATTTAATAAAGAAAATTTTAGTTTGAATGATATTAAGTATTTGATTTAAATTATATTGACGGGTGTAGTACTTCAATGGAATAGTACCACCCGAAGTTCAGATATTTACTACGTTATTTAGTTATTTACTACGGAAAATTTACCATTGAACAAAAGTAAGTCTTTAATTAAGCAAAATATGCAAATAACGAGCAAAAATCTCTGTAGACATCGCAAATTAGAAAGGGATGGCAACCCCGTTTAATTATGTAAATAAATTTTCATGCATAGCAAGAAATGTAAAACAACGCGCCAGATGAAGCGTACGGCCTAACCCTCTATAGAAAAAGTTTTGTAAAGAACTGCCCTCAGGGCAAAACCGGTTCTGCTGGATTCTTTTGTTCAAAAAGTTGTGACTTATAGACATCTGTCGTCAGCTTAAACGCAAAAGTTTGTCTGAACGTAAATAAGCGTATCATTGTCATAAAATCCTTATGCGATTGCAAAAGTATACGGCTCAGTGTTTACGTAAACAACTTTTGCAACTGAAATCCATCTGAGTTCTACTAATTGAACGCTTAATGAGTACTCTTGGTAGGAGACCCTCCGTGTCCGGAGGCGCGGAAGCAGGAACTCATCACTGGCTCTAATGGCCTGAAACCACCCTCGGGTTTAACAGATATCATCTTATTTATAAACAGATTCGAATAAAACATTCAAATTCCCGACGACTCATTATTTTCACTTCGAGACACCCACCAATTAAAAAAGGGTGAGGATTGATTCCGTTATTTAACCTTTTAGAAGAATTTTAAATAATAGGTTCACCATTGTTTGAGAGGGGATGCAATCGTCGAAAGCACTACAACATTCCAACAATACGCCGTAAAAATTTGTCTCCACACTAAATTTGAAGGCGTCTCAAAATATTATCACCTCATGGTATACCCGGTTCTAGGACAATATCTCATAATATTCTTTATATCCGTCCCCATAAACACAAACGGGTCGTGGTAATGACGCCCCATCGAGGGGCGAGGACGTCTAACCGGCCGTTACGGTCACCGAATATGTGACCGCTGCATTTTATTACCACTTTACTCTGCCACATAATCGACCTTCGTGATGAAGGGCTCTTTTTCAACTAATAGCATCGTGGTACGTCATCTTCTTCTGTTCACTAATGGTACTCTCAATGTGATCTCGGATTTAGTTCGACAATAAAGACTGAAAAATTGTTCTCCAACTCATAACTTAGATTTAAATAGATTTGTAAAAATCTTGTACAAAAATGTTATGCTTAGTAATAGTTTGTAAATATGTAACATTAAAACTATTTGTTTTCTTTTTGTTTCAGGTAGAGTTCTTAGAGGCGTATTGCACACCGCGAGACACAGCTTCCCGACGCTCCCCACAGCGCAGCCGCCGCTCCCGCGAAACCCGACGATCGCCAGACTCGTCCAAATGGCGATACGATACCCGCCGGAACTACGACTTTGACTCTGGTCGCAAACCATACGACTACGAGGGTCGGCGGTTTGACGGCGATTCGGGAAGACGTCCGGAGTTTGACGCTGAGTCAGCGCGGCGAAGGGCTGACTACGAATCGGCTAGGAGGACTGACTTTGATTTGTCGGCGCCTGGAGTGTCAAGAAGAAGTCCTGAGAGTGCTCCTGAAGGATCGGTGGAGTCACCTCCAGAGCCGGCACCATCAGCTCCATTGAGACACGAGAGGCAGACAAGACACCGCGCACAGCCATTGTACGAATCTGGTAAGTCTTTATCTTCTAGAGCAACTCGCTCTCGGTCTTTGTTTGCACTTAACACCTGCCGCACTAACTCGGGTCTTCGTGCTCCCATTCGTCGTATGGTTGAGTCCTATAATACAAACTTTTCAAATATGTATTGACATATTCGCTTGTACTCCCTATAAATTTAAAAAGATGTTAAATATCTCACTTGTTAGTGCAGATTTCAAATTAGATTTAGACAAATTAGATTAGATAGTAAGTGCCTATATTAGTTATCTTCACTCTTTGATTTTATATTGTTTATTCTTCTTCTTCTTTGAGGGTCTTTGTTTGTTTTTGTTAACACAACTTTAATAATCTATGTTACCCTCTAACAGACCCTGTAGCTGAAACATTTCTTTTTATGAAACGTAAATAACTAACCTGTGGATAACGTCGTGGATTACAGTATCAATAGCTCACACATGATATACTATGTACTAACACAGACTGTACCTTACATATATATTGTAGTTGTTTGTTATTCCTTAATAAATAAATAAATCTTCTTTAAATTATCGCAAGTTGCAAAGAATGTTAGGACTTGGGAATATATTATATGAAGGTGATGATACTGACGTACACATACAATTTTCCATCGTAGATATTTACGAATCACATAGAAATTTTAGAAAATGGACTCATTTATTAGGATTAAAAATTAATATTTGAGTATAATTAATTTTATCGATCAAAACATACAAGTCATATTATATCAAGGTACAGATTAAAAGTAAAAGATAAGAGCTGATAAAATTTGCACCAAACTTGCACTATTCAATGTGTTGGTTATTTGAGGAAGTGCCTATTAATAATAATTACCCAATATAGTATATTTTTCAGTGAAACGCTGAAATTGCTACCTCAGTTTGACAAAGCCCTAGGTTTTTTGTAGATAAGCAAATTATTTTCATTCAACGAAATTCGAAACGTTGCTTCCGATTGCGTTCTATTGCAATTGTGTTTAGCAAATTGTTGCAATTGGTATTGCAATATTAATTGGCAAAACATGCTCATAAAAGTTGCGAGTTTTTTTAATCAATTTTCCTTACTTATTTGTTGCTGACAATCATAAACTTTTATTTAAACCGTCAAAAATTCTCATTCATACGTTTGTTATTACATTATAATCTTCGCATAAAAGAGATATAAATATTTAAGATAGAATGTACACTTGATTAGATTTTATAACGAGCCTACATTATATCTTTGAAACGATTATTTTATGGTCTAAATTTAGAGCTCTAACGTAGCGTAAACACGTTAAGATTTTCACACTTCATTTGCTTGTTTGCCTCAAGCTTTCGCAAGGAGCGTTCTAACTCATCTCGGGACGTTGAGGACAAAAGCCTTTCTTTTGGCTCAACAATCGCGGCAGGGCCTAGTTAGGCCATTGTTCTCGGCTAGAATGAGTCTGGTCCTGCCTTTCCTTTATTAAAAAAAAAACATGAAGACGCTGTGATCCTTGATTAAATTATAAATCTGTAATGCAAACTCGAGAAGGGAATTGGATACAGCTTTAGTACGTTCTACGTCTTCTTTGAAGTTAAACTAAATTTACAGCTACTGGTAAATTCTTATAATTATCAATGCGACAAAACGAAAGAAAAGCAAAAAATAGTTTTCTTCTGAATACTCGTCTAGGGGTATTTTTTTTAATACATTTCGTCTCAATTAATCTATGTAAAGAAATAGTCATCTATTTAATATTTCCTTCAATTTTTCGATTGCGTTGTTTTAAGTCTTATTCACCCAGGGACATCCAGCATAATACCTGTCACTATTGAAGCTGCTATAGCTGTTTTAATCAGTCCCATTGCCATGAGCCGGTCTAGGCAATGACATAAAATAACTTACAAAGCGGCAATCTACGCTTTTTCTTTGTCTTTGGTAAAAGGTTTCTGATTAAAAAGATTTTTATTAATAAATCTAAGACCGAGTGAATCTTAGTGAATCTTTTGCAATCAATTTGAATAAGCTGTTTTTTGCGATTTTATAGTTATCGTGTGTATCGTGTGTCATAATAGGCAGGCACATCCAGAATCAAACGCTAAAAATAACAAGTAAGTTACAATAAAGCATGTTGTTCTATCTTGTGTACATAACTTATCTGTTTCAACTGATGACAATGACGAAGTAATTTCAAGTCTGATCCATATTTTAGAGTCTCGCAAATTTAGGTTTTCATTTAAATCAGGGTGGGTATGGGTGGGTACACAAACCGACTACCTCTAATCTTAAGTTTCTACGTGCTGACATGCTCTAAGTTTTAGCGTCCAATCGAGCAAGATGAAACGTATAGACCGATAAAACTTAAGACTTAATGTTCGAAGTCTAACCGAAACACTCACAAAACGTCAAAACGTCGAGCTTCGTCGATGTTCGATTGTACTTGCTCATCGATCATGAACGTACGTGTAGAAGCACCATTACCTTTCACATCCACGTGTTTCAAAAATACATATAACACGTTAATCGCGTCAATTTAACAAAATGTTGTCTCTCGTCTGGTCATCCACGCGGAAAAGTAATTACGTCACGTAATGACGTCACTTATCTCCCTTCCTACACAGCACTTCACGCCTTGCTAATAGACAATTAGATCAATTTTCCAGGCCCTTTTGTCAGGGTGGTACTGAACTTTTAGCGTACATTTTCAACGAGTGATTCAAATGAAACTGTTGCAAAGAAATCGTTTCTAAATTTAAAGCAATGACAAAATATTTGCAGACTATTATTAATTAAGCACTGGATGCAGTCGAGAAAAATACGAGTTATTATCCACACAAAGACCTGAAGATATTAAAGAAGCTTTGCAAAGTGAAAACAATACGGTGCAGAGCCATTTAGATGAACAGAAAACATGGAACTAAAACAAAAGCTATAGTTACAAAAGACCTATAGTTAAAAAAAGTTTATTATGAAAAGGCATACCGTGGTCTACGATTCGTTAGTTCTGTCGTATCGTTGTGGCTTAAACAGGATTTTTTTTTCATATAGCGCTGCAGCGTTCAGAAGGATATTTTTTTATGTGAACCAAGGAACTCTCATTAGGGTATTTCGTGCCTTTGAAATAACATTAGCTACGTGTGCGCCGTCGAGTACGGGGGATGTAGCATTCATTTACTACCATAATAGTCCTCAAAGTTGATTGAAATGTAAATGAGATTTAGGGTAGCTCGGGTTCTTTAATAATAGGTAGGTAATTATTTAGAAACTAGAAAACATTTTGGCGTTCATTATCCAGAAATTTTTTAAACATATCAAGTGGGTGCAATTGAAAATTCAGTTCAATGAATTCAGAAGCTTAAATTCAAAGAGACCATTTTTATCGAGTATAAAAATAAAATACTTTGCTTCAATTCATAACAATCGATTGAGTTTCAAGTGACATGGAAAGCCCGGACGCTCATTTAAACGACCACTTGAGACATGCTGAGGCGACCTCAACCGTAAGAAAAGTCGTGCGCTTACGTTTCGTTGTCGTTATCTCTCTCGAGAGAGCACAAGCCCTTAAAGCATAAACGAACCGTACTCCTATCGGTAAACTAATAGTTTATTTTTATTTTTTTAGAATCTTCATCAGAAGATCGCTCTTCATCATCAGAGGAGGAAGAGGACGAGTTTGGTGATTTCGACACTTTTGCTACTGCGCCGTCCCTCCACTCGCCAGACAGCGGTCGCTCAGACCCAAGATACGCGAACGCTCCGCGCCGTAATCCTAGCCCTTACTACTACGGTGATTTGTTTAAAACCACTCCACCTGCCCCGGCTCCATCAGCCCCAACGGCGTCTACTACATCATCTAGAGGAGCGCGGTACCGAAAATCCGCAAGCCTAGACGCACCTCACGTGGCCCAACGACCTAATTTGCCCAAAAGATTTTCAGTCGCCGAAGATGGTTTCCGTGAGCTAGAGCGGTCATCTTCTTCGTCCGGCGAGAGCGCGTGGATGCCGCCAAGGCGTCGCGGGCGCGACGCGGCCGGCTGCGTGTGCGCCGCGCCCGAAGATGTAGAGGAGCATTGTCCTTCTCGCAGCGTCTTTTACGTGCCGGCACCGTTGCCCCGCTGGCCGCAAGAGATGACCACCCGCCAGATTTACGAAACTGCCTTCGACTGCAAGGTCACTCGCTCCGACGATGATTTGGATGACTTCGACCGCGTCAGCAACCATCCAGCTCTCTTACAAGCCGAGGAACGTAAAGTCATTTCCTCTGCTTCGTCGGCCTTCGAAGCTGTTGAGCGCAGTGAACCAGACTATAAAGGTCGCCGTAAGGTGACGATGAAGACAGACAGTGTTCGACGTTCCAAAATTCCCACAATTCGGCAAAAAAGGGAAAATGAGAACAACGCTTGCGCTTTGTCCGAGGAATTAGAAAAGGTACACATTGAAGAAGACAATCGCACGGCATCGGTGTCTCAGTTGCCATTACGTGGATATACGCCGTCCCCACCATCAACCGCACCGCTGCCAACAAAATTTCAACAGAAAGACGGATCTGCCATGAACAGCATAAAGAGCGCACCTAACTTGCCTCAATCACAGCCAGCACATCCTCGTCTGAAGGACCTTAGGTTGCCAGTGAAATCACTGCGAGCTCGAGATACTCCAACTAGCAGTGAAGCCAGCATGGCTGATGTCAAAGGTTCCGTTCCAACTGACCTTGATATCGGACAGCGTCTTAGGGATTCTAGCCGCGAGTCCCGTGATGCAAACGATGAAAGAGGGCAATCAAAGGACGGGATTTTTTTAGAGATTAAGGGTCGACCCACTTCCGATTCTGATACACCTGAACTGAATCGGTACACTGGGCCCAAGGGGGTCGGCCCTATAATGGAGTTTAAGGGTAGGCCTGGCGTTACTCGCCCAAGGCGCAAGTACTCCAGCACAGAAAGCATGGCCACCAGCAGCAGTGGCGGAAGCATGGAGTCATTGCGCAGCAGCAACAGCGAAGGAGACAGGAGCAGTAGTAGTTCCGAAAGCCGTCATTCTTCTTCCCTAAGTTCACACAGCTCAGATTCTGGAAATGTTCCGTTTACGAAATCGCATCATCACATGCATTTGTCGGGGTTTGGGAACCATCCAAATAAACTTCACATATTGAGTCCGATATCAGATAAATCTTCGCAAGAGCCAGCATCGGAAACATCAGATAACAATAAAAATAATAACTCTCAAAAAGTGTCCCCCGAGGATGGTGAAACCGGAAACACGACAATACAAACAACAATCGAAATCGTTGCCAAACCGAAGCGGAGAGCTTTACAAAATAGGAATCTTTTGAATCTTACGTTCAGACATACAGCCCCCGGTGATTCGGAAATTCAAGGATCTGATAGTGGCATTTCTATTCATTCAAGAGAAGGAGTTGACTCACGGAACGCTTTTGTTAACTTCAAGAATAGTAACTCAGAAGAGGAAAAGAAAAAAGAAGATGTGGACTTGTCCGATCTTCCGTTCGATATGCCGAAATTGAGAAGGCGACGAGCTGAAGCCGAAGCCGACTTACGAACCTTGCCATTTGATATGCCGAAACTACGCCGAAAATTGCGAGGACAGTCTCTGCAACTGAACAATGACTTCGCAGGAGTTATTTCTAATGCTTCTTCTAGCCAGAGCGTTCAGGACTTAAATCAAGGTTGGTATTTTTCTGCCTTATTTTCTAAACAATTCTTCACATACTCGAATCAGTTTCCCAAAGGGATTTGCGCTGATCAGTTCTTTTCAAATCCATTTATGTCAGTAGGATTTACTTGTCAATCCTTGTAAGGAGTGCACGAAGGGTCTGTCGAGTCAATTCTTTGCATTCTCGTAACTCGAAGCGACCGCCACCGCATTATGCCGATTAAGATGTATGACTTCGGATTACTCCACACAACATTTTCTGGTCCAACGCCCAATATTTAATTTGCTTGAGTGCTTTTTGAGGGAAACTTTTCCTGTATGTTGGGAGCAATTTGTAACCGTTATGTTGAGTTAGGAGCTCGCATCTCTAAGATTGCATGCGGTTAGACGGTTGGCTTCTGTTCATTTGAGTTCAAAAATCTTTAAACATTTTTTAAATTGATGGTCTCAATGATTCTGTGTTTTTATTTTTACATTATATTGTACTGTTATTTTTCTTCTCTTTACAGAAAATAAGCACGCAAAACCAAACCTTAAATTAAACTTCGATAGCGGAAGCGGTGGTTCTGGCAGTTCTAAAGCACTGCATTTGAATTTAGGACCTATAGCTCCGCCTCGTAATCTTGTTGACGCCTCACTTCCACTAGACCGACAAGGGTAAGCATATTTTTCAATGTTTTGAAAGAATAAACGAGCTTGTCTGAAAATATATCACCTGTACTAATAGATTAAAAACATTAAATTCATATTTGTTTCACTTAGAGAACTTTCGTGATTTATTTCAATCGTATTACTTATAAAACACATACTTAGGTAATTATAATAATTTATCATTATAAGTTCGGTGCGAGACCCGTTTCGGAGTGAATCGCCCTCACCCTGATGAATGTTCACAAATTGATCTGAAACATTGTCGCTCGTAACATTGACAAAACGCAACGTGATAAATCCCGTATTTATAATAATGTTCGTTTCGTGTTTTACAGGTGGTACCACGGGACCTTATCTCGCGTTGAAGCTGAAAGTCTGCTGAGAGAAGCGGATGAGGGCGCCTTTTTGGTCAGAACTAGTGAATCAGCAAAGCACGACTACTCGCTAAGTCTGAAGTAAGTGGCTTATTACTCTTATCAATGCTAAAAGATAATCAAAATACAAATTTATTGCGTAAAATCATTTCATGAAGTAGATAGATAATTTTGTGTGTCTTTATGATAATACGTTAGAGATTTTGAAATCTTTCAGGTTAGTAATAATTGTTAATTGATGACTAACGGCTTTTTTATTATTTGCAGGTCTACCAGGGGTTTCATGCACATGCGTATTTGCCGTGGCACTGAAGGCTACACTTTGGGAGGCGCCGCAACCGCATTCCCTTCCGTGCCGGCTCTGATGAGGCATTACGTCACAGCTCAGAGACTCCCGGTCAGGGGTGCAGAGCACATGGCGTTGTCCACGCCTCTTCCCGCCGTCCTGCTCTGAACGACACACGGCCGGTAAATGGAAGTGAACTTCAGCGCCCGGTAAGGGCCAATGAGCGAAAATGCTCTTCTGCTACGAGACGGGTGTACATAGGAGAGAAATCCTTTAGTTTCGATTGCTAAAAAGCACAATCGCATTATTTATTCGTAGCTTTAGTTAAACCAGTGAATATTACCAAAGAATTAGGTTACTATCATGACTTATCTGTTTAAGCTCAGTGCAGCACTGTATTTATGCTAGTCCGAATATTGCAGCCAATTTGTATAAGTATTTATTTAATCGCATATATTTTCATGTGTATCGAAATAGTACGGTTTAAAGTCTTATGCTTGATATTACCGATTGTTTATCTTAGAATCGAATAGCGTCATAAAGTTTTGATTAGTCAATGTTATCGTATAACTTATTCATACTATGCTATCTTTGTATCAGTTGACGCAAATGATGATTTCCTTTAGTGACGAGTGGGTGAGTGATGATTTGCCGAACCAGTTGATTGGTCTGTTATTTTATCATGCCGTCATTTTATCAGTTTGACCTCTGCGGTTTGTAAATATATTTGCTATAATGTGGCCTAAGTTACTGTTAATAGCTACCATTGAATTGTGAGTAGAAATCGCAATGGAATAATAAGTACGTCGACACAAATACAGGCAGTAGAATGACTCACTATGAAAATATTTGAATTGAAAATAGCGTGTTTGCTCGATTTTTATACAGTAATATTCCGCAAGGCCGGAAACAAATAGTATTTTATTTATACATCCTAGCATTTGTGTAGACGATCACGGTTATCACGATTACTGACCGTGATTTAATCGATCTTAATTAGATTGTAATAGAGTCGAGTTTAGCGGTTGAATTAAGAGTCATGAGTCATGATACCACGTGGCCGACCGGTCACGAAATCGTATCGATTTTAGTACAAAAGTACGAAGAGACTTAATGCCCATCACTCAGAAATAACTACTATGAGTATGTCAAACAACTATATATATAGAAATATATATGTACCCAATACTAAGGGTTCTTTCACACGTGCTACTTTTCGTGGTTCGATTTCACGATAACGCATAAAGATAACGCTACTAGGTATCACCAGGCAAAACTTTGTATCAGAAACATCCGATTGTTTGAACAGTTTGAAGGTTAATTGAGTAAAATTGCGACTGATTTTTAAACTGATGCCAAGTTTATGAAACAGATCGGAAACTTTTACTTTCTGGATTAACTTCAAAGTTTATATTTATAAAGTTTATTAGATCTTAGAAACACGTAAGTATAATATTTAAAGTAGCAAGTGTGATTGAAACCTAAAATAGATTTTTATATCTTTCATACAAGTACTGTTTTTAATCTACTCGTAACTCCAAAAGGCACTTAATCATAGAATTAAAAAGCACGTGTTATGTATCACGGACTTGATTATATTTTTTGTTACATTAGAATTTAAGGGTTAATGTAGTTGAACGATGGTTCTCTTATTTCCATAGATTAGATTCATGACAGAAGACAAAAGGTAACCTGAACGCAAATCATGTTGGTTATTTGAATGTTTTTGTGTGAAGGTTTTTCTTTTCAATAAAACAACGATTTATAACGAAAAGTTGTCTTGTATAAAGTAGCAGCTATATTTATTTCTGTGATTGTCAGCTCGATACACGATAAAGCCAAAAAAATGTTGTGTTTAATATTAAGTTCATTTAGATTGTAATGGTGTTTTGAGTATAATAGTACGTCGACTTTAAAATTTATTTTTATTTCTTAATAGCCTGGTCAAAGTTTAATAATCAACTTGAAGAATTATAATTTTAGACGCCACTGCAGTTTCAGAACTTTGGTCGGCCAATAATTTACTAATAAGTTAATATTTAACTCGATCTCAATAGACCTTCCTGAATATTTATTCAGTTACCTTAGACTTAATTTTGATTGATTTGTACCTGATTTTTGAAAATCGTTGTTTGAGACTTAAAATTACGTTTTAACAGATTTATTTTGTTATTGTAATTAATTTAGATACAGTAGATTAAAGTAGTGTTGTATGGGAATGAGCGAATTTGTATGTGAAACAGTTTTAGGTATGTACGTAATAATTAACCACCGCAAAAGCAGCTTTTGCAAGCATGCAACTAATGTTTTTTTTATTATTAGACTTAATGTATCGTAATTTTAATATGTAAGGGTGAATACACATTTTAGTGATCAATATTCCGGGTCCAGGCTATCGTCCATGACGATTTTTAACTTCTGCTAAAATATGTAGAAAAGTTTCAAAATTACAATGTGTAAAGCCCTAATAAATGATGTAGAAAACACTTAATGGAATGGTAGAGGTAAAATAATGTTTCACAGTACGTGGGGTTTCAAAAACGTGTCAAAATTTTTGGAAAAACTTATTTAGGTCCAGATCAGGATGTAGGTAAATATTATAGCTTATAGCAGTAGTTATAATCAACTGTAATTTCGAATGTGTAGTTTGAAGTTGAATGAAATAAATTCCTTAAACAATACACTGTTTTTAATTTTACATACCTACTTAAACCTATTGATTGAAGAACCAAACACAAATACCAACATTGGTGTATTATTAGCCACATTAATGGCGCTGCATTGTAATTGCACCGCATTGTTAAATAAATATATATCACAGGAAAGTAGCGACAACTTCTACTCAGGATGATGTTTTTTTTAATGTTATATGTGGGGAAATAGGTTTATGGCCCACCTGATGGTAAGCGGTCACCGTCACCTATTGACACCGGCAACACCCGGGGTATTGTCGTTGCGTTCCCTACGCTGTAAAAACCTCTTTACATTTCTCTTGAAGCGTGCCATGTCGTTAGCCTAACGGGAAAACCTCAGATGGTAACTCATTCCACATCTTGCAAGTATGGGGTAAAAAAGATCGCGTGAAACGTATTGTGCGCGATACCCAATTGTCGTTTAGTAAACAATAGACACATTTTGAAGAACGGCTTTATCCGTCATCCAGAAAAATAATCTGTTCATTTCTATTCAATACACTTCATATATTATGGCGTCTTTAGTCAGTGCGGTTTGTATAGAAAGGTTTCAACTTCAATATTCATCACCAGCATCATATTATCAGCCTTAGGATGCCCCCTCCTGAACCTTTGCCTCCCCATAAATTTCCAGCGCAACCATCTTGTGTGACCTCATCTTTCCATCTAGTGGGAGGGCGTCCTACGCTGCGCTTTTCAGTGCGTAGTTTCCACTCTTCTGCGCGTGTGGCCGACAGTTCTTCAAGCTATATGCCCCGCCCACTACCACTTCAGCTTGCTAATCCTCTTTGTTACCTGGGTTTGTTTACGGATCTACTCATTTCTAATCCGATCTCATAGAGAAAAAACCAATGCTCAAGGTCACATGCTGAGTGACCTTGAGCCTTTTTGTGAGGACTGTTTGTCCTAGATAGACGTTACTCGTCAACAACATCGAGGTTAAGAGATCCCACCTTCAATTTTTGGTTGAAATAAATACAAATTATTGATTTGGATTACATAGACAGAGCTGTGTCTCAAAATTTGCCGACTGTTTATAAAAACGTATAATGTACCCATTGTTGATCGAGCGAAGCGAGATCTCTAAATCAACTTGGGCAAACCGGCATTGTATGTATGTATGTCTGTATGTATTGTATATATGTATGTATGTATGTGTGTTTGTTTGGCCAAGGATAACTTTCGAAGCATTGAATTTAGTATATAGGTAGGTAGCAATTTCACAATTCTGGTGTGACTACATAAGCTAAAAATGTGTGAGAGTTGTTGAGATATTGGGGTTCAAGAAGGGTAATAAAAACTAAATGGGACCATCCGGTCAAATGGCACGTCTAATGAAAGGTCTTCTTAGGTAGATTTTGACCACGAAATTCACACCAGTGATCCCACAGTGCTGAAATTTGGTATGCGTGTGGCTTTAGTGACACAAATATAGGAAAAACTCTGAAATCTAAATTAAGGCCGTTTGTAGACCGCCACCGTCACCGGGACGTCACCGAGAACGAGATGACGGCGCTGATTTAGCGATACGTACATTTACTATAGGCCGTTTGTCCACCGCCACCGCCTGCGGTGGACACACGGCCAATTTATATATTAATACTTATATCTCATGTCTGTGATTTTGATCGTCAAAGATTAAAAATAATATTTTTTTGAGTTTTATGTGAGACTCGCGAGATCTCAGTTCAGGGCAAACCACTAGTTAGTGTGTTGTAAATATACTTGCTGCATAGGTCTCATTTGATCGAAGTTGAAACTCACACAAGAAAGAATAAGTTTAAAATATCCAAGATATTTTGAATTACTATACTGATCCTATACCTCAGAAGCCTCAGAATATAGAAAGAACTAGAAACCATAAACACGCCTTATACGGAAGCGTCAAAAACTACTCCAAAATTGAGTAGTTTTCATATTAGTTACTCTGTAACCGTCGTCACGCGTGACGTGTTTTACAGCGTTAAATTTACATAAGTTATGCCTTATTGTGTCGTCCCAACGTGTAAAACTTCAGCTGGGCTAAAAAAAACAAGATTGGATCACATTTCATTCGTAACACGTAATGTAACGTAACAACTGATTTATTCTCGCAATTTCTAGATTGCTGCCATAGTAAATGTTGGTCATAATGATGAGCACAACGACCCCCTTTTCAGCATAATACACCCCAAACAGATAACCCTGTATACTATAGGTAGTTGTAGTAATTATTATAATATTTATTTGTATCAATCCTATTAGTACTAGTCAGGTACGCAGATGTAAAATATATCTGTGATACTTGTGTAGTATTAGATAATTTGGATTTCATTAGTTGTATCTTACCTAAAACATTTACTAACAAGCAACATTACGCGGGCGGGGGTAAGATGGGCGCGGGACGCGGGTTTTGTTATAAGAACACAGAGCACGGCTTGCAATCAGCTGAAGGCGGCCTCTGGTTCTTTCTGTATTCTGAAGTTTGTGCATAGGGTAACCCAAAGGAAATTCCCGAACTGAATTCAGAAGTGTAAGGTATTCTTTTTAACAGCAGTCTTTGGAAAATAAGGAATAATAAACAATGTAGGTATGTACCTGCTCATTGTTTGCAGATTGAATAAATAAAGTGACATCACATTAAAACCCACAGAAATTAGTAAAATAACTGAACTCTGAAAAAAACCGAGTAGGTATGATAAGTTCGTACACTACAGTATGGTAAAGAGCCTCCAATACGATACCAAAATCAAATCAAATCGCATCAAACACAACATAATTACGTATACATTTTCAGCTTCAAGGCGTTTAAAGCCGTGAATGTTTGACAACCCTCTCAAACTAGTCGCATACCTACTATCAAAATGCTTTGAACCAAACCAAAATCTACGTGATTGAATCAAACGGTTTGACCGTCTCAGGGGTCTTAAAATTTGTTATATACAGCGACATCTCTGCGTTATCTCTTGCATCTTCAGCAGCAAACTAGACAGTAAATATCCTAATCTCCACTAGAGTCTAGAATATTTTTCTAAAGCTCCATCTATCAAATTCGCTTGGCATTTCGTATGCATTAAAAACCCAGTGTTCATCCTTGACATAATGGTTTAACTTTATTTCAACAGATGGCGTTGTTTTAAAGAATAAATGAACTTTCAGTTATTCCTTTGTTCGCAAACGTAACCACAAAGAAAATAATTAAATCGAGATAAATCAGATGACTGAGGTACCCCTACTGACTTTTGCTAATAGGTTTGCATTTTTGCTTATGGAAAATAGGTGAATGTAGATACCTAATCACATTAATAGTATATACCTAACGGATTTTGTTTGTTACATAATCATGTAGTAACGGCTGAACTGATTTTTATGAAGCTAGGTATAAATGATAGATTGAATTATACAGCCTTTTTATTGAAAAATCACGCGTTCAAAACAGCTACAAAGCTGCGAAAAACAATTAATGTTCGTTACGACTAAAAATGGTATCTGCACTATATGGAGTGACTATAGTTAGAAAATAATTATTTTATTATAAATTGAAAATAATATACACGATGTCGGGTTTAAAAGTTGTTGGTGCTTATTCCGAAAACGAAGGTTAAAAGTGCTAATTAAACAATATAACCTATTATATTTATAATTTAATGTGAAAATATTTCAAAATTTTCTACTTTAAAAATAAATAAAGCCATTATCAGTGGACTGTCTGTTATTGCAAAGTTTGCAAGAGTCCTGTGGACAGTTTTATGATTAGATAGATCGCCCAGCTATTTTGTCCGGGCAAAGACCTTTATATTTAGTTTCAGTTGGATTTTTCAACTTTTAATCACATTAAACATGTCTGGGGTTGACTTTAATCAGCATTTTACTGAGGAAATGTCTGAGAAGAATAAGTAAGTGAGCCACAAAAGGGTGATTAGACTTTCTTGAAAGTTGAAACTCGTAACTATTTGAAGTTCTTCCATTCTCAGAATATTTTTTTTACTAATTCAATATTTTTTACATATGTTTTTTACTAAATGTAAATTCGTAATAAATATTTGCGAAATCGAAATGAGTCCTGAGTGTTATTATTATTGTATTATTTATTTATAAATTATGTACCCGCGTCGGCACATACTTTTTACGACCTGTGATATCTTAAAAAACACTTCTGTTTTTTCACACTTAATTTTCACCTTTTTACCCTAATATTATATTGATATTTGACTGGCCTAGTCTATTTTTTGTCTTGATGATCCATCAGTAAGAATTTGCTCAGATTTTTTTTTTGATAGCATTTAACCATTTTTAATAATACCTACCTAACATCCAAAGGATGCCTGAAATAGATCGTTCTCAATTATTAAGCTAGATACCTGTTATATTAAACTTAAGTTTAGCTCAGTATTTGTGTTGTGTCTCAGTGGTAATTTAATTAAATAAATAACGCATATTGCGCAGCGTATAGGTATAGTCCCAAACTAAATAAAGCTCTTACTATGGGAACCAGATAACGGATTGAATACAGAGAACGACTTTGATTTTCAAGATACTTACAGAATAGAGAAGACTGGTCCTTGTGACCAAAATACATAATGAATGAATGAAATACTCTTTATTGCACACCAAACAAAAATACAGTAACAAAGGAAATAAACAATAAATAACGGTACAATGGGCGGTTTTATCGCTAAAAGCGATCTCTTCCAGACAACCTTTGGACGGACAGGATAAACAAAAATCAAAAGACGGCGGTGTATGAGTACCTTGAAGCATACCTAAAACATACATAAACAGAACCCATAAAATAATACATACCTACATATTGATTATGTATAATAATAAACATAAACTTAAATACATACAAATAATATATAAATAAACTACACTACATAATATGGAGGATAAATAACATAAACACTAACTAGCAGTTCCGAGACAGCGAAAGAAAATGGTTGTATACCTTGACTTTGAACATAGGAAGAGATTGGGACGACCTTATGGACAAAGGTAAGGCGTTCCACAGGCGCACAGCTTGTATTATGAAGGAGTCACCATAAAATTGTGAACTATGGACGGGAGTACGAAGCTGTAGAGCTTCGGAAGAACGAAGGTTTCGAGAGTGTGCCTGATACAAAAATCGAAACGCTCCTTTAGATAAGAAGGTGAAGTGGGATTAAAGAGAATGTTATAAAGAAGTGATAGAATATGTGCATTCCGGCGAAGACGGATAGGGTGCCATTTGAGTTTTGCGCGGAATTCTGAGACATGGTCATACTTGCGCAAGCCGAATATGAACCGAATACAAAGGTTTTGAAGGCGCTCAAGTTTCCTCATTTGGACTTCGGAAATGTCGAGGTAGCTGGCGTCGGCGTAATCTAAGATAGGGAGTAGAAGGGATTGTGCAAGCGCAATTTTGGTGGCGGTCGGTAAAAAGTTACGAAGTCTACGTAACGAAGCAAACATTTTGCGACTGATCTCAGCAATACACGGCACCCATGATAGCTTGGCGTCCATGATAATTCCCAAGTTTTTCACCGTCTACTTTTCTGGGTAACAATAAAATAAATATCACACTAATAAATGCGAAAGTTTCGATTTCTGTTTGTCTATTTGTTTGTTACTCAATCACGTCGTAATAACTTAACCGATTTCTATGAAATTTGGTGTGTTGATAGATTATGATCTGGATTAAAACATAGGCTACATTTTATTGACAAACAACGCGTGCGAAGCCGCTGGCAGAACTTAGTGAGTAATAATTTTGGCTCACGTAAACCGTTCGATAAGTAGGTACCTAACTATATATACCTATAATATATATTACCCTTTTAAAATATTTTGAAATAAAAATGTCACACCTCGTCTTCAGAGAGCCACGAAAAAACAAAGTTCTTATACGATCTAAATACAACTCATACCATATTGAGGTTAGTTTGTACTTTCAACGTTTGTAACGTTGTAACGTTGAAGTTTATAAAACAAAAGTTACTAGCTGAGTTCTCTTCTTCTCCCTTATGTACCTTCGACTTCGATCGAGAACATTGTTATATTATAGTAGAGCTAACATGCGGAACGACAAACATTTCTCGATTGGTTTACTCGTACAAAATAGAGATATAATATCTCTTTATTTACCTGTGCTTAGATACATATTTTGACACTGCTGCGTTAATGCTGCAGTATTTTGTCGCATTACTTTTTGAGGACGAAATATCAAGATACGACGTTGAATGACGACTAACTTCTCTATATGGCGTACATGAGTAAACGAGAGATTAGTCAACAATGACAAAATTTGTTATTCGTGACATAGGTATCTCACGGCGCGCGTGCTAGCCCAGCTGGTCTCAGACTAATACAAAAAAATATTCACTGGAACTTACGTCAAACTATCATGCATGATTGATGGAATAATTGTCTACTAATATGTTACTAATTCTTAAGGTTAAATTAATCTATTTTTAGTTTTTAAGAAGCATCTAAAATTTTTTTGTCCCATTTCTGTTCCAGTAAAACAATGAAATCGGATATCGTGTTACGAAGTCAACATTTCTCATGTTCTATTCATTCGGCGTAACCTTTGCTCCCCGGCTTGCACGTTACCTGTCTAGTTAGTAGGCGACTACCACGGTTATCGATTCTATACTACTCGATACGATACAAGCTTCGGTTTTGGTCTTCGATTATTAATACGGCTCGATAACGAGTCGGCGTACTAAAAATGGCCTTGTAAATAACGACTTATTTGCGTTGCATTGCGATCTTATTAAAACAAACTGAATTATTTATTTAATAGTGTTTAATTACTAGTAGTGTCATTCGTCAAAGTTTGTAGTAAATAAATGCCATTTTGTTATGATTTGGTTAGTAGTTGTACTGTCATTTGACAAAGTTTATTGCAAATAAACTCCATTTTGTTATGATTTGTTTACTAGTTGTACTGCCATTCGACAAAGTTTGTAGTAAATAAGTGCCATTTTATTATGATTGGTTTATTAGTTGTACTGCCATTCGACAAAGTTTGTAGTAAATAAATGCCATTTTGTTATGATTTGTTTACTACTTAGTTGTACTTTTATTCGACAAAGTTTGTAGTAAATAAATGCCATTTTGTTATGATTTGGTTAGTAGTTGTACTGTCATTTGACAAAGTTTATTGCAAATAAACTCCATTTTGTTATGATTTGTTTACTAGTTGTACTGCCATTCGACAAAGTTTGTAGTAAATAAGTGCCATTTTATTATGATTGGTTTATTAGTTGTACTGCCATTCGACAAAGTTTGTAGTAAATAAATGCCATTTTGTTATGATTTGTTTACTACTTAGTTGTACTTTTATTCGACAAAGTTTGTAGTAAATAAATGCCATTTTGTTATGATTTGGTTAGTAGTTGTACTGTCATTTGACAAAGTTTATTGCAAATAAACTCCATTTTGTTATGATTTGTTTACTAGTTGTACTGCCATTCGACAAAGTTTGTAGTAAATAAGTGCCATTTTATTATGATTGGTTTATTAGTTGTACTGCCATTCGACAAAGTTTGTAGTAAATAAATGCCATTTTGTTATGATTTGTTTACTACTTAGTTGTACTTTTATTCGACAAAGTTTGTAGTAAATAAATGCCATTTTGTTATGATTTGTTAGACGTAAGTCAACGGACAGCTTTTGCATTACTTTTGTAAAAATTCATTTCACGTAGCTAAATTACGGTGATACGTTTTGTCATGAGACAATTTTAATGACGTTATAAGGAAAAATGGAACTCAAACATAGAAGCCTAGTCGGGACTCTTGCAAATTCCTAGAGTTTCCTAGTAGGTTCCTGGAGTTTCCTGTAGATGGAGCCAACGGCGCTTTAGTCGTAATCTGAATCATCTCACTAATTTCGACCCTGACGTGACAAGAGCACCACAATTGGTAGTGCATTCTCGTATCAATAGGAAGGTTGCGGGCTTAAGTCCCTATTAGGCTGACAATTTTTGAGATGGTAGGTATTATAAATATTTTTTGCTTGAAGTAAACCCGGAAACGAATACTCATGGGATTATTTGTCCAAAAACAGTATGTGTCGTCTTTAGGACATTTTTAAATTAAAAACAATAATAACAACAAAAAAAACTCAACAACAACAGAAATAAGGTTAAAAAAATAGCGACTTCGCGGCCTTAAAGTAACGCTTAAAACACAAACCAGAAACAAAAATGCGGTATTTCAATAATGTATTTATTTATTTAACAAAACCACAGCCCTTAATGTAGTATGGAAAAAACATAGCATAATACTTACATAATAATTGTTGGAAAAATCACATCTAAATAATTTGTTTTCGATTTACCAATGTTTATTTCGATTACTAAACGTTTGTAGGTCTCATCACTACAAATTATAGACTTGGCAGGCAACAGGTTCAAGTCAATAAAATATACTTATTAATAGCTATTTTTGGATAAAATTACATGTTAAAAATAAGAAAGCATCAACTGTCTTTTCTTACAATGAATTTAATGAATTAAATAAAAAAACTTACATTATTATAAAAGTAGAATACTTAGTTATACTTGGAATTATTATTGAAAGCACAAATCAATAAAAAAATAAACATTTTTTTAATTTTATTATTATGGCACACAAAACTGAATACAACCAATCAGATACAAAATATAGTTATCAACGACTCCATGGCGCAGTGGGCGTATAGTCGGCTGAGACGCAGGAGGTAGCGGGTTCGATTCCCGCCATGCAACAAATGTTTGCATGATCTACAGATATGTGTTCCGTGTCTGGGTGTTTTTCTATATATTATAAGTATGTATTTACAAAAAAAAGTATATAAGTATTGTATCAGTTATCTGGTTCCCATAGTACAAGCTCGGCTTATGTATACCAAAGCATGTGTACACAGCATGACAACTCTAGCGCAGTTCTGTGTAGACCAGCTGAAGGGAAATATTTACTAACATAGACAAAACGAAGTAACAACAAAAAAACCTGAAGAGCGCCATTGGATGGACATTTACGTTCTATGGATGTGTCACCCGAGTCATAAGCGGTCATCATGTCATAACACGTGAAATTAAGTATAATTGTAACTTTAGAGTAAATTTTAAAAACTTAACATATAACTTCAGCCAGGTTATTTATTGCTTTAAACTGAATTTTTTGACGCATTTTGATTGACCCTATCGATATTTATTTTTTCACAAAACAGTTTACTAAAATATTGCTTTTAAAAATAAAAAAAACGGACGTTTGACATTTTGGTCTCTACCATTTTTGGTTACAGTCTATCAAAAAAATGTTATACTAACGGCACTACATAAAACACTGTTTGCGGTTTTATCTGAGGCTTATAAAGTTACTAACGACCGGGTTAGAGTCCAGTTCCGGTACCTTTCGCAATAGTTGTCGGAATCTAATCGGATTACGTGGATATTGACTTTGTTCTTGTCAAAGTTGCAAGTTTTGGAATTGGAGAGTGGATGGAAAGTATTTACAATACTGTTTTAATTGGATAGTTTTCCGCAAAATGTAGGAATAGCTCAAATGGTTTTTAATCTACTCTTTATTTTTGAGTTGCAGGTACAGTAATACCACGGACTTACGCGATAACCGTGTAAGTCGAATTCACTTAAAAACCCTTATGAACTTCTGCTTCGAAGAATCGTCCAAACTTTGGATCAATTCTTCGGACATGAACTATTCTAAGTCACTGATTAAAGCTGGACACTGTCGGCTTAGTAAGCATATGTTCAAGCTAGGGGCTAAGCGATACACAAATCTGCAGATTCTGTAATGTGGCGGCAGAATCGCCCAATATTCATGAATATTCTACAGTTTTTAGCAGCTGTAGGGCTTAGTGGTGAACTTTAAACGCCCCCATAACATTGGGGCGACATAAAAACAAGCGGTGATCACAATAGGCCTTGTGGCCGCAGTGAAACTAAAGCCGCAAAAACGAATAAAAAAAAAAGTATTAATAAGCGTTGTGGGTTCTCCCATAGTACTTATTAATACTTACAGCTAAACTTTTATTGAAATAGCAGGTTAACAAAATAACCAACATTAAGGTCTTTCTTGTTTAATTTAAAAGTTCAAGGAACCGAAATAGATATCCATGAACTGTCTAGGCCAAGAGGGTATTCTGAATAATGAAGTAATAACTTTGGTTTTTGTGGAGTTTTCACAGAAATGTAATAAATTTAATATCAAGACGGTTGGTAGAAGCCTTAATTATGGATTATACAAGGTACTTATATTAGATTCATATTTGGCTTGCGCAAGTATGACCATCTCTCAGAATTACACACAAAAGTCTAGTGGCTCCTTATCCGTCTTCGCCGGAATGTACATATTTATCACAGCTTTTTAACATTATTTTTAATCCAACTTCACCTTATCATAAGGAGCGTTTCGAGATTTTGCGCCAAGCATATTTCGAAACCTTCGTTCTTCCAAAGCTTCGAACTCCCTTCCATAGTTCATAATTTTATGGTGACTTCTTCACAGTTCAAGCTGTGTGACTGTCACTTCCCATCTTCAGAGCCAAGGTATACAACCATTTTCTTTCTCTGTCTCTGAATTACTTTTATAGTTAGTGTTTATGTTATTTATCCTCCTTAAGTAGTGTAGTTTATTTATATATTATTTGTATGTATTTAAGTTTATGTTTATTAGGTATACTGAATTAATATGATACGAATGAATGAAAACACTTTATTATATGCAACATGCAGCCAATCGCTGGCGCCGGTGTAGCGTCATAATCTGTATTCTCACATTTGTCACTAAATACCTAAAAATTACACGCACGTCGATCAATGAGTGCTTCAGTTAGCATAAGATCAAGATTCGTTCTTTATTTGTCGGAGACTGACTTGAATTTTCGTGTACCTACAATAGTTGGGAATTGGGTTCAACAAGTGATACAATATAACTTAGAATGCACCAATTGCTCTCTTGTACACTGTGACCACCTGTTCCAATAAAAGACCTTTCAGGGAGATTAATAGTAATCCCCTATAGCCTTTTGTTCATATTAACTTACAAAAAAAGATGTCGGGGCTTCGGTCGTCACCCTTAAAAGACATTTGTCTTGTTCAATATATCTGTAGGGTTTCCTGATACGCTGTTTTCCATTCCATTATAGCGCAAATTGACCATCAGATTTTAACATTGCTATCGATTTAACAATAGGCAAAGTTGGGTAATATTTTATACCAGCTCAGAGAGGAACTATATTATTCACAGTTTAAAAAGTCAAATGTGATGCTTTATGTTTACAAGCATGAATTTGCAACCTAGATTTTCTCTAGATATTTAATTATGCTACGTTTGTGAAACGTAAAACAATTATAAGTATGGTTATTTTTAAACTAAACGGTATATAAACATAGCAAGGATACTTGCTGTTTAGTTAGCTATGTACGTATTCTCGGCTAAATGCGCCGAAATAATGGTGTTAGTTAAATGTTAGTGTGTAGCTAGCACTTGGCTAACTACACATTTTCACTTTCTCAATCTTTTCACTTCACAACATCCTACTAACACTAACATCTAACATTCTGTCCCACAGCTGCACCAGTTGCATCCGTAAAGTTTTCTGGATCAAGGAACAGCCAGTCTCGATAATTTTACATTTCTACTTTTTATTTCCAAGCATGAAAATGCATACATGTTCTGCATCACACTCTTAGATCGAGTTCCCAATACCGAAATTCGCAAGCAGACTAAAGTACAAGACGTCAGCAAGCGAATATTGGGGCTCAAGTGGAGTTGGGCAGGACACTTGGATAGACGTAGTGATGACAGGTAGACTAAGACACTAACAGAGTGGAGGCCGAGAACTGGGCATCGAAATAGGGGACGTCCACCAGCGAGATAGGTCGACGACATCAATAAGACCGTGTGTCGTACTTGGTTCAGACTGGCACAGGATTGGGAAGAATGGCAGCAACAAAGAGAGGCCTATGCCCAGCAGTTGACACGGCTGAGAATGATGAAGATGATGATGATGAAGACTATTTATTTCAAATTGTAAGAAGTAGTCAAGCTGTGTATCCAGTGAGTACTTAACCGAGTCAATCATTTATTCATTTAGTTGGAAATCGATAAATATACTGTTGTAATGAATTGATTTTTTATACTTGCAGATGCAAATGGCCCACCTGATGTTTGGTGGTAACCATTGCCTATAACAAAGATGAAAGATAAAATATTCCTGGGCCAGAAACCCTAATTTCACACTAAGTACTGCTCTATACTCAGCTGATGCTGCAACTTGCCACCAGGCTCTGTATTTTCATAAATTTCATCGCCTCAGACTCAAAACTAAAACAAATAAAAACTAACAAGCTTTTAGTAAAATTAGAAAAAGAGCCAAGTTTAATTATTGTTTGTTCAATATTTGAGTCATTCGTTACTTTGCATATTTTATTTTTCAGTCTCTTGGGACGGCACAGCCTTCTCACTGAAAAATAAAGGCAAACATTTTACCTATAACTGACATGAAACCATGAAATATAAACTCGGTAAGTACAACTTGACGTTTGAAGCAATAAAAATACCGGTAAAGTTTTCTGACTATTACAAAATTATACTTCAATTTTATTGGAAAAGCTGATACACTTTCATACCAAGGAAAACATTATGCTTTCCGTTTCCACGACTTTAAAGCAAAGTAACTACAGAGTAAATTCTTATATTTTTACCTCGAAAAGATATATTTCTGTAACGAATCACTTTTGAAGGCCACAAAAGCTTTGATGTTTGTAAATCTTTTTAATATTGCGCCTCTATACCGCTCCAGTGAATGCAAATATGAAATATCAAGATCCAAAACGTATTCCATTGCAGAGCTTTGTAAATAGTAGATTAAATGCTTACCCTTCTTTGTTTATTAGTTCTGGAGATTAAATCATGATGTAAGAGTGTAGTCAGACTTTGGACTGTATTTTAGATGTACACGAACTTATTGAACTTCAAATGGTAGCGTGGTAGCTCAGCATCGAACTAATAGGCCGAGTTACGAATGTTAAAATCCGAAGGCGTATAAAGGGACAAAACGTCAAAAAGCGCATTATGAAACTAAAATGGAGTTGAAAGGGACACTGGCGAGTCGTGATGATGACACAAGTTAATAATTGGTTTTATACCAGGGTATAACTTTACTTTATAATAGAAACTGGCAAACGCGCCCAGGCTACGCACGAATTGTTATCGTAATAAAATATAGCCTTGAGTACTACATACTAGTGGTTGTGTGAGAACAGTAGACCTCGTGTCTCAAGTCCAAAAAGTAATTTGCGCAACAAAAATAACGAAGAAAGTCCAATTTTAAATCGAATTTCAGATGCTTGAATTTATAGACCTACGAGGTAGACTCTTGAGCAAAATATTGGTATAACTTTTAGAGATTACTCGCGTTCCCTTGCTCCTAAGAGGTCTAATCTGGTGTCTACGGGTTTGTTTCGTGAAGGCGGAGAGGACTGCGTAGCCTGATTGGTAATAGGTAAGTATAAATTTTCCAATAAAAAATCAAAAATTGAAATCCGTATAAATAAAAAATTAATAAAATAAATATTGCTGGACATTTCACGCAGCACTACCTAGCCCCAAATTAAGCAGAGTTTGTACTATGGGAACCAGATAACTGATAGAATACTTATATACTTTTATTTTGTAAATATATACCTACTTAGAAAAATATCCAGACCCAGAACAAATATCTGTAGATCATGCAAACATTTGTTCCGCGGCGGGAACCGCTCACTGGGTCACGGATTCGTCGTACGAACCCCTCCAATCCCCCCCCCCCCCCCAACCTGTAGGCGAGCTCAGACAGCCGAACAACAGCATTTTAGAATAAATATAGTAGGTACTCAAGGATAGTTTAGTCTATCAATGCTAGAATTTTCAAAATAGTTCTGGATAAATTACCCATTATATACAAACATGCCCCCCCTTCCGAGTACATTCTCATCAACTAAAATTTTAAATATCGCTGTATCCCGTTTTGAATATTTGTTTGGTAGATCATTTTAAAATTTATTTAAACTTCATATAAGCAATTTTTACTAAACAAACTTAATCCGAACAAACACTTAGCAACAAAATGTAAGGTTATTTGTATTAAGAACGGGATATTTACTAAGCGGATATCCCGATATTTATATCCACTAGTAAGGGGCCGTCCATTAATTACGGAGGAGGGGGTCAAGCCGAATCTCGTTGTATATCCGAAATTTTGTCACAGTATATCTAGATTACGAGAGAAGCAATCTTGAAATAATGAAGCAAATTGTGTTTTTTTAAATAAGTCCAACGCATTTACCCTAAGAATACAAATTTTGAAAAATCTTACTCGAGATAAAGTAAGGGGTGAAGGGGTCGAAACAAATCTTGCGTCATGGCACCAGGGGGGGGGGGTCAAAATATCTTCAAAAACGTCTCACGTAGTTAATGGACGCCCTCTAAAGACTTCAATTTGCCCGTGATCAAGATCGCGCCATATCGCATGCAACCGCTTCGAAATATCGGGATACGCAAAAACTCAGTAAATATCTCGTTTTTATTTCCAGTGTACCTAGCGTTCATTGAACATATAAAACGCACTTCTAAGAGTACTCATCTAATAGTCACAGTCACAAAGCACTGACCCCACGAGCTGCAACTACGAGAACAACGGGTACCCGGACCCGGAACAAATATTTACAGATCATGCAAACATCTGCAGAAATCGCATTCACGTTTTAGTAAAGATTTGAAGTAGAGGTTGAACTCGTGCTTTATAGAACAGAACAGATGTATGATACAATTTTAACTCCTATTTTAAGTCTATTTTTACTCGTACATAGAGTGGCAATCGGTGGTATCATCATTCTGCCAAGACGTTATGAAAAATCAATTTGAAATAAAAACCTCAGATTATACAAACAAACAGATGGAGTGTACGCAACAAACAGTATGACGCCACTTATCATTCATATGTGCGTGGCGATTAGAAATAGCTCTGTAGGGACACGTGCATCAGTGTGCGTGTCCCTACAGAGAAAAAGAAAAAAACTCCCTGTATTTTTTTTAATGTCCTTTTACGACAACAGGTTCTAAAATTTTATTTGGATACATGAATTTGTTACTAATTGAATACAAATTTGTGTGAGTATTAGGATTGAACAATTGTTTAATTAACTAGTTTATTAAACACTTAAATATTTCATGTACCATTGTAAACGCATTGTAAAATTACAGAAGAAATAATATGTGAAGATTTTTATAACTAGCGGTCCGTCCGGTGTTTATTGAGGTTTACATGGACTTTAATGTCCTCCTGGCCGAATTACGGCTACGGCGGCCATCTCGCAAGAGACTAGCCAACAACGCAGGATATATTCCTGACTCCGGACTGTTATAAGAATTTGAAAAATTACAATAACACTTTTTGGAAAAATGGACTTTATAATAATACTTTAGTTTTTTCTGTAGTAATTATTATATAGTATCGTATTATATATTATTATATAGTATATTCATTTCATTAGACTGATAAAAAAACATACATATGAATCCAAAATATTTATTAAAATCATAATTAATTATATTGCCAAAAAAATTAACCACCTTAATTTTGCACTAATTTCTTGTAATATTGCCGTTTGGCTTCTACATGTCGAGAATTAGTTTCTAATTTTGCTATATAGTGCAATCGCACCATTAAATACTTTTCTATCAACAACTTCACCAGGTTCACTCTGTGAAATTTTGCACATATTGAATATGATCTGGGTTAACATATAGGATATTTTTATCCCGGTAAAATGTTCTGGTAGGATATTTTTCCCGAAGCGAAGCGAGGGCGGATCGCTATTACTTCTCTATATATTAGGTTGGGGAAAAAGTTTCTTCGCATTTTTTAAGAAAATTCAAAACATTTTTTAATATAATTTATTTACATTTAACTACAGTATGTAGGTACCATTTTGTTCCATAACTTTTTGCCTTCTTGTAGGTAGGGACATGATCCCATTGCTATAGAAATTTTGGGGCTTCTGATCAAAATACCGCGACAAGTGGTTTTGGCAGTCCTCTCGTGATATTATCCTGACACTGCCTAAAGAATTCTGAAGAGACCGAAACAAGTGGAAATCTGAAGGTGCAAGGTCAGGACTATACGGCGGATGCATTAACACCTCCCAGCCAAACTCTCTTAATTTTTGCTGAGTGACTAAAGATGTGTGAGGTCTAGCGTTATCATGATGAAAAACCACACCCCTTCTGTTGATTAATTCCGGCCGCTTTCTCTCAACTTCTTGCTTTAATCTCATCAGTTGTTCGCAGTAGAGTTCAGAATCGATGGTCCTGCCTGGTGGTAACAGCTCATAATGAATAATGCCCTTCCAATCCCACCACACACACAGCATCACCTTGTTGCGAGTTAACCCGGGTTTCGCCATAGTCTGTGAAGCCTGACCGGCTTTTGACCACGACCTTTTTCGCACGTTCTTGTTGTACGTGATCCACTTTTCATCACCAGTTATTAGCTTCTTCAAAAATGGTTCGGTTTCATTACGTCGTAATAAAGAATCACAAATGAGTACACGGTTCATTAGGTTTCTTTCAGTGAGCTCGTGGGGTACCCAAATATCGAGCTTTTTCGTGTACCCAGTTTTTTTCAAATGCGCTAAAACTGTTTTGTGGTCAATTCCCAGTTTTTCAGCTACGTCGTAACTATTGATATGCCGATCTTGCTCCACTTTTTCAAAAATGGCATTAATTTTATCCGTCATAGGGCGACCAGAGCGACGTGCATCTTTGACATCAAAATTTCCGGATTGAAAATGCTTAAACCAAATTTGTGCTACTCTCACAGACACTGCACTAGGTCCATAAACGTCGCAAATTTTTTTCGCGGCTTGCGTTGCATTTTTACCTACTTTGTAGTAAAGTTTTGAAATGTATCGAATTTCTTCATTAGATTTACTCATCTTTACAGTACGAAAAACCAATAAAAATCACACATTTTCCTAATTTGAATTTGGAATTATCTTCTTTAAAATTTAAACTTTGAATGATACCAAAACCAGCCAGATACAAATACACTTGAGAGCAATAAAATCGCACATCCGCACATTTTTACTTAAAAGTTAAATTTTTTTTTATTTGGAGCTTACAGCAAATTAAAATCAAATTAAATTAAAGTGCATAATCTAGGCATTCGCAGAACTGATAAAGGGTTGACATTTACCTTTAAAAACAACTCATTAGCAACAAAACAATAGACCCCCTTATGTCGCTCGATCCAGGTAAGGCCGGCGGCGGGATTTATCGCAGGTATAAAAGAGTGCATATTGAGGGAATGGTCATCACACTGGGCTGAGCGCCATCTGCGCTCGCCAAAAGTTCGGTTAAGCTGTCACGGCCTCAGAGGCCAACAGCGAGATTAGTCCATTCGAAAAAAAAAAAAAAAAAAAAACATGGTCATCATTTGCGTACCAACGTACAGTGTGAAAGGTTCTCTATTGATATTGGCTTCAAACGGAACACGAAAATGGATACTACACCAGAAGTAGCCGCTCAAGTGGTTGCCCTTGTTGAATCGGGGCTTAAGCAAAGTCAAGTGGCTCGACAATTGAGTTTGAGCCGATTTACCGTTCAGCGTGTATACCAGAGGTATCAAGAGACTGGTGACTACCAACGGCGACAAGGATCGGGCCGTCCCCGTGCTACAACAGAGCGTGATAACCGCTTTCTTATAACGACATCTTTAAGAAATCGTCGTTTGAACGCAGTTCAACTGGGCCAACGACTTCAAGAAGTTCGTGAAGTAGAAGTTAGCCGGTGGACAGTCAGAAGACGATTGAGAGAAGGTGGCCTGACTGCACACAGGCCAGCAAACGGGCCGAAATTGACCCCAGCCCACCGAGAAGCCCGCCTTCAGTTCGCTCGAGACCATTTGAATTGGACCGAAGAGCAGTGGAGTGCAGTCCTGTTCTCTGATGAGTGCAGGATGTGCTTGCATGGCAACGACGGACGGGGGAAGGTGTATAGAAGATCGGGAGAGCGATTTGCCCAATGCTGCATAACAGAACGTGTCGCCTATGGCGGTGGATCAATCATGTTTTGGGGAGGCATGTCTATGGAAGCAAAAACCGAGCTTGCCTTCATCACCGGACCGAATACTGGTCGCGAATCAAGAGGATTGACTTCCATACGATACATTGAGGAAGTACTCGAGAGCCACGTCGTACCTTTTGCTGGGTTTATCGGCGAAAACTTTCTGTTTATGCAAGATAATGCAAGACCGCATACTGCTGGCATAGTGATCGAGTACCTTCAAGAGGTGGATGTGACCGTTATGGAGTGGCCAGCTCAAAGCCCAGACCTCAATCCCATCGAACATCTATGGGACGAGCTGAAAAGAAGAGTTCGAGGCCGAGATGCTCCTCCATCGACTCTACAGGAGCTGCAACAGGCGATCGCAGAGGAATGGGAGGCTATTCCTCAAGACTTTATCAAAAGTCTAGTAACATCAATGAAAACACGGATGGAGTCAGTGATTCAGGCTAGGGGAGGGAACACTCGGTATTAATAACAAACTTTAAATTAATTTTATCTTTTAATTTCATAACTTTGACACCAATACTTGAATAAAGAATTTTTTACTAAACATGCATTTTTGTTATTGATCCACAAAAGCATTTTTATGTAATGATTGAAAGACAAATCAGATACCACTGGATAGGTATTAAAATAGACTATGAATCTGCATTACAGAAACATAATATTTTTTGTTTTTTTTTTAGTTATGTCAAAAAATCATGAATGTGCGATTTTTTTGCTCTCAAGTTTAGTATAGCCAAAGAAATTTTATTACAAGTTCATACATCCTTTAATGCGAAAAGACTTTTTCCCCAACCTATTATATCATTTATTATATATGTGTATATGTATATGTAATGTATGTATATACATTACATATATACATACGGAACTAAATTGTTATACATATACAATTATATTTAACATCCCGCATAAGATACAGTAAACGGCAATAACATAATTATAGAAATACATACAAATTCGGAATAACAATTTAGGCGTGAGATTACGTGTGGGAATCGAACCCACGTCCGTACATTTAACAGCCAGGCTAGCTAATGTCTAGATCAACAGGTAGTTTCCCCAATTGAAGGGAAAACATTTTGCCGAAAACTGGCAACACAGTCGAACTAATGTCGAGGTTTTGTGTTTCGAGACAACTGTTTAATTATTGGGTGAATAAATAATAAAATCAATTAAATTATTTACAGTTACTTGTGAAATGATATTCTATCCACTTTTTTTTTGTTTTTGGGAACAACTTTTACACTGTTTAATAACACAAGACGGCATTTTTGACAGAAAATAATGAATAACTCGAGACGTTCAAGCAGTACGACGCTATCTTTAGCACTGCCGCGAGATTGTATTCGCTTTTAAATTTGTATTCGCTTGTGTGGCTTCACTCGCACGTTCGGCGCGCTCTATCTGTTTGTTTGTATAATCTGAGATAAAAAGGATGTATGCCCCTGCAAGTGTTCGAATGGCATGCATGCACTTAATGTTGTGGCGATAGCGTGTCATAGAAATTGAATGGAAAGCTTTTATTTTAGGTTTTAGGTATTTTAGGAAATAGTCGACTGATACTAAATTGTTTTTTTTTAACTCTAGGCTTCTTCTTCTTCTTTCGTGTCAATTGTAAGCTAAACTATTTTAGAGTAGTACTTTGCCACTTCTAGCGTTGGGTGTGGCTTTGTTGAGGGCATCTCTTGTACCACCTGCACATGTAGGGCACAAGAGATAGAAGAGCAGATGAGACATGGACTGAATGGGTGCTCCACAGTCATATTCAGTCTGGGAGGATTCTCTAGACTCATTGTACATTTATTCAAATTTCTGAAAATTTATTGTTCGTTTCTTCAAAATAAACCTAGTTTTCTAAGAACAAAACATTCTAACTACAAAATAAAAGATAGCTGCGTTCAATGAGATAAAATCTTGCCCTACTCTGTATATCGATCGCTATACAATTTTTCTCCTCTAATTTTGAACTCCAGTCATTATTCTAACAGCTAACCAAGCGACGGTATTTAATTAGTCGATCTAGATTGGTGTCTGCTAGTGCTATCGCTCAGGCCGTTATTGTTCAAATGGTGCCATGTCGGATTGATGATGATTAGTTTTAATTATAAATATGAACTATTTATTCCAGCCCTAGAATAGAACCTATTAAGTCTCGTATCTATAATTGGCGTAGGGTAGAGTAGTAAGTAACTATACAGAGTGAATTTGTAAAGCGACTTTTGTTTGAGAATAGGTAAAGTCTCGTCTGCACTGGAGCACATTTGTATCGTAACAAATTATGGCACAAGTTGTTTTGTAGGACCATTGTGTTGTAGAGATTAGTCAACCTAGATCACTGCGTCACCGTGACCTAGCTTCCAAGATTCGCCGCTGGGAGGCTCTCTAATCGCACCAGACTTAAAAATGGCTTCTCCTGACGCCATCAATGTAGCCAAGTACCTATCTAACACAATATAAGTAGAGCTATTGACCCGCTAAGAAGAAGAAGAAGAAGATGACACAAGTTGCTATTTCTTCCCTACAAACTCAGACAATTGCCGTTACATTGTGGCGAAATCATGTTGCGATACAAATATGACCTTGAGTCTTAAAAAGTGAAAGGTAGATCTCGCTAAAAGCTTTTGAAGTATTTATCTCCAGGTTGAATAGTTTTATTAATTAATTTAGGATCACCAACAAAGGAAACACATGCATACAAAATCTTTTTTTAGCTTAGATCATTTCTAGGCAAACGTGCTGCTCTACGACCATCAAGTAAATGATGTATCAAAACAGCGATCAAACCCTTGGCAAAAAAAAAATGGAAACACGATTGTGCTCATTATCAATATCAATTCATAATCCATCTGTGTTTATTGAAAACCAATAATGAAGTTGAACATCCATCATACTTTGCGATGCTTTTAGTGCAGTTTTTTGAATGGATGTATATTCATTTCAATATTTGATATGATGAGTATAAATAGGATTTGTGTCACTGTAGCATTGAATAATCACCTAATTTTGTTACTACAATATGCTGTACTAATTCATGCTCCTATACCGTAATATTCACCTTGAAATATTTCACTTGAATTTAATCTAAAAACGATTTTGATACAGCTTTATTCATGTAGAAAATGGGACGAAAACCTAAAGAACCAAAAATTTAAGGGTTAATAAATTCAGTGACCTTTCACACTCTTTAGTGTGGCCTAAAATATTTACTATACATGCCTACAGGTAGGTGTGCTATTTACAACACGATGGTATCGCAAATGCTTCCAAAATCTACAGTCAAAAATACAAATAGATAGAGTGTGTCAGACCTATCGCTTCATCAATAAAAAGTCCAAACACATTGCATACGTCTTATTAAAAAAGTACTGCAAGAGGCTATCAAATTTTACACAGCATCAAAATTAAAAACTGTGAGTATATCAGTGCCCTCTTCCGTAACAAAACCAAACAACTTGCCAGCTTAAACCAAAGCTACTATTATTGATAGCATTTGAGGATTTTTATAGTAATTTTTGGCAGTTCATATGTGTTTTACTTAGAAGCTTTGGCTATCGAGTGATTTTCTATTACAGAATAGGAATTGCCCTGACAAGTTTCTTTTGTACCTCTGTGCGAAAGCTTTTTTTTGGCGATAGTAAGGCGCTCGCCCATCACTACCTCACCTTATACGCGCTTGCCTATAAGGATTTGTTCATTCTGGACTGTCCATATTAAGCGATAAGACCGACCCTTGTATATTTCTGATGTTTTAAGTTTTTAAGTAAGTATCTTGTATTTTATTCTGTAATTGGTGTTATGTGCAATGAATAGTTGATCTATCTACGAATATATTTTATTAGTCCGTTGTAGAGGAGTAACGAGCTATGAACAATTTAATTAAACTGGAATCAAATTAGTAAAACAACCTATTGCTTACACTGAGATTTGATTTCTTTAGAAATAGTTTTACCTTAAACCAATAATCGAGTAGATGCGCTAATAAAAGTGTCGTAGAAAAGTAAGATGCATAATAGAACAATTAGGTATCAAGAAGAACACAATTCGACTTATGTATGATTGTATTTGTCAAATGTCTACGGGGAAGCACCTGTACACTATATGTACTTATATGTACACTCACCTACCTTTACAATCATCTCTCGCTCTAGCCTCAAAGGTTTGCTGGAAGAAAAATCTTCTTAGGGTTAAGCTCGCCTTTGTACATGCCCTCTATTTCTGTACTTTTTAATGTATTTTCTTGTGTACAATAAAGAATAAAGAATTAAGCTTACACCGTCTAAAATATCCTGACCCGGGCACTACAGTGACTGTTCATTACTCAAGTTACACTGTAACGTACCATCAAGGGCTGTATAAATCATTTCCAATTAATATTCATATAGGGTATTATTTACGTTTCAAGTAATTTAATTAGATCAGACTGCCCAATGGTCAAATGACATTGGAAGTTTGGTGTCAATGGATGAGACTTACGAGAGACTGGAAAGAATCACGTAATAAAGATGAGACCTAACTCAATAGTAGGTAGAGTCGGACTGAAATGATGATGATGAAGTAATTTAATTTAATTTATCGTTATCTTGCTACACATTGAATCGCAAAATTATCTGCTTTTGTTATTCTGAGCTCTTAAAATACATTTTAGCAAGCTTTGATTGAAGCATAAAGGATGAAACGGGTGAGACAAGATAATATAAGCTTGAATAGGTATTTATTTACATTGTACTACGCAATTAAAGTTTTCCAATAATGCATGAAAATCTCACCTTTCCCGGAGTTTTAAACTAAGTAAGGTGCAAGTTATGCAATTTAAAAGGATACAAACTCTAACAACTTGTTTACATATTTGCGCGTGTTAGATTATAATGTTAAGGTGAATCGTTAGCAACTCAAGTTTTTAAGAAGACATTACAATAGAATATTTAAGTACAACAGGTATGAAATAAATAGTTAAGATAGAAACTAAGCCTAGAACAATAAACGAGAATTGTATTTTTAGCTAGAAATGGTAGAAAGACATTGTAAAAGATTAGGTTGTTTAAATTTCCACCCGCGGCTGATCACAGAGCTTTACAGGATAAAGATAAGTAGAACTTCTCCGAAGCGCATAACGGGAGCCGGTAAGCGAAAACAATAGAAATATTTCTTGAAACTCATTCTCGAAATAATATAAACTGGCACCGGCAAGCGAGACAATAGATAAACCAAGCTCTTTGATTGGCCCGGGACCGTTTGGGGTGCGCGGGGAACCGACGTCTAAAAAGTGAGATCTGTCGGCTGGCCAGACCACTTTTTGGGGGACCTGCGAACTAGAAGGATATCCTAAGGTATTGTTACGAGCTGAGGGTTCGGGATAAAATAATGGGAATCGATCTAACCAAAATAACACTTTTATTCAGCACTAAACGATGAATACACGAACTTGGTCACACGTAATCACAACACACTAATTCACACCACTGTTGCACCACTTAAAGTCACCGAAATGATCGCACGTTTAGCTTAATCCAGACTGACTGACGAGCAACTACTGTTCACGCGAGACCCTGCTCCACGTCAGTCCTCCAGGGCCTCGCTGAGACTCACTCACTCAGACTAACTCCGACTCGAGACTACCTCAGACTGACTGTCCGGCCATCTCTCCGGCCTATTTATATCCACACATTTCGATTGTTCGAGAAGGATCTCGATCGTTCCAGGAAAAGGGTCGGTCCCTCGACACAATGGCCACTCCATTGTGTGCAACCGCAAACAATAACAACAATAACGCAGCAAGACAAAAGCGTTCGAGAAGTTACGGTTATTACTCATTGTTTAACAGCCTCGGCGTAACACTGCCCCCTCCTAAAACATGCTCGTCCCGAGCATTCTTAGCCCCATATCGCGGCAGCCGATCAACACGAACAATTTTAGGCGCACCTCGCGCTGAAGATGTAGCAACTAGAGGAGCCACATTGCCGTCTCCAGTACTTCAGGACTTCCAGAGTCCCTTTCTCATCAGCGATCCCAATTCCAGCCTCCAAAACACGGCTCTCATGATTTCTATCTGTTCTTTCACTTCCTGGAATTACTTTCCAGATAAACCGAACAATTCCCTCATCAGTCGAGCACGCTCTTATGGCTAACGTCGCTGATCTTCCTGTTGACGACGCTGCTCTTCTTTATCCTGACGTCGCTGTTCCTCTTGCAACCGAGTCTGCTCCACCTGTTCATGTCGCTGTTCCTTCTGCAACCAAGGCTGCTCTTCCTGCTGACGACGCTTCTCTTCTTAATGCTGACGGCGTCGTTCCTCCTGCAACCGAGCCTGCTCTTCCTGGTGACGACGCTTCTCTTCTTTATGCTGACGGCGTTGTTGCTCCTGCAACTGAGCCTGCTCTTCCTGTTGACGACGCTGCTCTTCTTTATCTTGACGACGCTGTTCTTCCTGCCAACGTCGCTGCTCTTCTGGTTGACGACAAAGCATGGCCATAATAGCAGCAAGATCACCTGTCACAGGAGCTTGGCCCACGGATGATGATGATGATGATGAAGCTCCAAATGGTTCAGTGGCGGCTGATTCCATCTCCATCGGCTGACGACTCTGCCGAGCTTCTTAAACCGGAGACTCCCCAAACCGCTTTTCATCCATTTCCTGTTGTCGTTGACTTCTCGTCCTGACACCGTCCACGTTATCCTTTGCTAGAACCGGCATTATTTTATCCCACTTCTGACACCAAATTGTTACGAGCTGAGGGTTTGGGATAAAATAATGGGAATCGGTTTAGCCAAAATAACACTGTTATTTAACACTAGAACGATGAATACATGAACTTGGTCACACGTAATCACAACACACTAATTCACACCACAGTTGCACCACTTAAAGTCACCGAAATGTTCACACGTATAGCTGAATCCAGACTGACTCGCGAGCAACTACTGTTCACGCGAGACCCTGCTCCACGTCAGTCCTCCAGGGCCTCGCTGAGACTCACTCACTAACTGACTCACTCAGACTCGAGACTACCTCAGACTGACTGCCCGGTTTTTTTTTTTTTTTTTTTTTTTTCGAATGGACTAATCTCGCTGTTGGCCTCTGAGGCCGTGACAGCTTAACCGAACTTTTGGCGAGCGCAGATGGCGCTCAGCCCTGTAAGTTTTTTTAGGCAACTAGCGCAAGGGCACCACTTAGGTACGAACCTCGGCTTGGGCTGTTGCCGGGATGGGGATAGGAGAGAAACGCCCGGGTACATGTCTGTACCTAGTATAAGCGGCGACTGAAGGGACTCGTCGACCTCGCCGGCGAGGTCGGTGTTTCTGTGAAGTGTTTGCTCTGTCTGATATAGATGACTCACCTTCCGCATTAGCAGAGGTGATTTCGTCATCCGGGTCTCCGAGAACGTGTCTCGGACGACGGAGGATTTATTGACTGTCCGGCCATCTCTCCGGCCTATTTATATCCACACATTTCGATTGTTCGAGAAGGATCTCGATCGTTCCAGGAAAAGGGTCGGTCCCTCGACACAATGGCCACTCCATTGTGCGCAACCGCAGACAATAACAACAATAACGCAGCAAGACAAAAGCGTTCGAGAAGTTACGATTATTACTCATTGTTTAACAGCCTCGGCGTAACAGTATGTTGTTGTAAAAATAGATATATGTATCTACTAAGAGTTATTCACGAAGTGTTTCAGGCTATTTTACTCATTGATTATATTTTATTCAACTATGTGAATCGATGATAATGTAGTGTGTTTGTTGTAACTGAAATTTGGGGATACTTCCCTAAGAGTTATTCACGTACTGTTTCAGGCTATTTTACTCATTGGTTATATTTTATTCAACTATGTGAATCGATGATGATGTAGTGTGTTTGTTGTAACTGAAATTTGGGGATACTTCCCTATTTAATACTTTTCTGCTAAGCATTTGATTAAATAAAATTAATTGTTGAAGTTTTATGTTTTATTTCATACTAAATTGAACGGGTAGGTAAGTCTAATCTAACATCAGAAGTGGGATACCTTTAACTTATGCTAATACATTTTGTACAAGTTTCAGAATGGATCCCGCTGTCCTGGAAGGCCTCCTGAAAGCAATCCGCGACGCTGTGTCCACCAAGCGCCGCCAAGATGATGAAATTGCGCTGCCAGTGTTCGTCCCATCGACAAGCGACAACGGCGCTGCAACCTGGTGCGACAATATCGAGGTGCTCATCAAGGAATTTGGATGGAGCAGTGTTGCAGCTTTGGCGAAAGCCGGTAAAGCCCTAAAGGGCTCTGCGCTACTATGGTTCGAATCGTGGAATCCAGACACTGGCGATCTTGGGAAAATCTTCGCGATGATTTAACTGATTTGTACCCTGAAAAGAGAAATCTCACAGAAAAAAAAAATCTCTAAGGCGGTTTCATACGCGTCAGATACAGCAGATTCCTACTGCGAGTACGCCAAAGAAAAAGTTAGACTCTTACGTAACACTAAGATAGCTTTTACTGAAATTCAGTTGATAGAACTAGTATGTGGTAGTATTAGCGATGTAAATGTTAGGATGGCAGCCCTCAATAGTAGCGTCAAAACGACTTCGGAACTTATTTCGCTATTCACTTCATATGTAAAACCAAAAAAAAAGGCCTTTAGAGCATAGCGTGTCTGATAATCCGACTGATCTAAGTAAATTTAAACGCCCTAAACTAGATTTACGGAACAACAGTGATCCTATTAAAAAAAAATGTTTCACGTGTGGTAAACTAGGTCACTATAAGTCTCAGTGCTGGAATAACGTCGGACAGCCGACTGATATCAACACTAGTGCTACCAGCGTGATGGGTAATAGGGTAAAAAAAAATACACGTTTTGTAACAAGGTAGGTCACACTGAGTCGACGTGTTTTCATAAAGCAAGGATTGAAAAAGGCACAAACAGCAGCAATGAGGTTAATTTTTTTAGGTTGACCTTAAAACTGACAAAGGTGTCAGTTGATGATTTAGAAATTGAATCCTTGATAGATACTAAAGCTGTTAAGCATTTAGATTTTTTTTGTTAGTATATATTGATGATACACTTATCCCATGTTTAACCCTACAGTGGTCGCGTACTAAAACCTGACCTGATTGGTCGCATGGAGTACTATTGTATACCATTTATAAATTCAAATAAAAATACATTTGAGTTTCAACTATGTTTAATTTTTATTGTAATAGTGTTACTAAAGTATTGTTTATTAAAAGTAATCAATAAAAACGAATCACAACCTCTTGAGTATAAAAAAATCAACAAAACAAAAAAAAACTCTAAAGTGGCACAAAAAATCAAAAATACTAATTAGTGTTTTCTAAACAAGACAGACATACAACCTTCGAATGATCGCCACAAATAGACTTTTTGCACGTATTGCATAGTTTTCGAGTGCTTTTATTGCGGCTTCTTCCGCAATCGTGGCAGCGACCTATGGATCGAGTTGGTGTTTGCTGATGTTGTCGCTGTGGTTTCTGTCTGGATAATGCCAAGAAATTCTCGCGCGCAGCATTTAGTGCGTTTGTCAATTATTTAACTTAAAGTACCTAGAAGCGCTCGTAATTTACGTTAGCGATTTTTGAGAATTTTACAATTCCGTAAGTGTGGATTACATAGGTAATCCACGCGACCACTCTAGGGTTAACAGTTGAAGAAGGGTTAAAGTACTTAAGAGCAACTGTTTTGGCTTTAAACGCTGCCGGTTTTACGATTAATATAAAAAAATGCAGTTTTTTTCTGTACAGAATATTGAATATATGGGTAGGCAAATATCACACGGAGGAGTCAGGCCAAGTGATACTAAAGTAACTGCATTGGTAAATTCACCAACTCCAAGTACCGTTAAACAAGTACGTCAGTTTATAGGTCTCACTAGCTATTTCCGTAAATTTATCCCTAATTTTGCTACACGTACTGCTCCTATTTCGATGTTAATAAAAAAAAAACAACCAAAAGTGGATTTGGGAAACTGAACAGGATAAGGCAAGAAAGTATGTTATTGATCAACTCTGTGCTCTCCTCCGCTTGCTATTTTAGATCCAAAATTGGTGACTGAACTGTACACTGATGCTAGTTCCTTAGGCTATTGCGCTATTTTAATGCAAAAAGTTGAGAATGAATCGGAAGTTGTTGCTTATTTTAGTAAAACAAAAAAAACGCCCCCTGCCGAATCTAAGTACTGCTCTTATGATTTGGAAACTTTAGCCATCTATAATGCCGTAAAACATTTTCGAGTGTACCTACTAGGGGTACATTTTAAAATTATTACGGACTAGTTGACCCGCCCGCGGCTTCGCACCCTAAATTCTCCGTTCCCGCAGAACTTCGGGATAAAAACTATACAAAACACTCTTGTCAAAGTGACGCGACACTTCATTTAAATGAATTCACGTCAATGAACGACCGTTAAATTATATGGATACATAAAAAGTTAACGCGCACTTCACGAATTCACAAACACAAATTATAAAGAAGATATCCAAGGATTCACCAATATTTGACAACAAATTTAAATGTCACATTTGTCTGTGGTCAAATATTTATAGTGTATTTATAGTATTAAATAATTACAATAGCGTTTTGATAACAAATGAAATAAACGCATCCAGTTTGATAGGTACGAACAGTTTGTATGGGAAAATAAAATAGTTACTTACTACTTTCTTTACTGCTTTCATTGCAATTTCTTTATACTTTCTCACCTTTTAAACCTTCCTTGGACTTCTACAAATATTTCAAAACCAAAATTAGGCAAATCGGTTCAGCCGTTTATGAGTTTTAGTGAGACTAACGAACAGCAATTGATTTATATATATATATACATATTGTAATGCCATAAAATGCACAATGAATAAAAAAAAAGACTTATCACCACGTGTAGCTCGATGGTGGACATATCTTCAGGATTTTCAATTCAACATTGTTTACAAAAGGTAAAGTACATAGGCCATGTCGATTTTCTTAGCCGTAACCCTGTTGAGAGCCCTAAATTGCACTATAATGTTAATTTTACAAATGATCCCCAGTCTTGGTTGGAAATAGCACAGCAAAATAGCAAAAATAGATGACCTCCGTGGCGCAGTGGGCGAATAGCCGGCTGAGACTCAGGAGGTAGCGGGTTCGATTCCCGCCGCGGAACAAATGTTTGCATGATCTACAGATATTTGTTACGGGTCTGGTTGTTTTTCTATATATTATAAGTATGTATTTACAAAAAATTATATAAGTATTCTATCAGTTATCTGGTTCCCATAGTACAAGCTCTGCTTAGTTTGGGGCTAGATAGAACTGTGTGAAATGTCCAGCAATGGCCAAGTAGAACGGTATGTATCCACAGTAGTTGATATGCTCAATACAATGTGTGGTGATACGTCAGATTGGCCGAGCGAATTGTGGAAGGTCCAGCAATCGATTAACACAACTATCCAAAAGTCAACTGGATTTTCCCCACTGCGTTTGCTAATAGGAGTTGAGGCTAATATACCTGCTGTGCAAGCCCGGCTAGTTGACGTATTTGATGATAGTATTCCAGAACTCCAGATAGATGTTCAAGCTGACCGTGAGTTAGCTAAACAACGTCTGCTTCAAGTAGCTGAAAAATTCAAAAATCGTTTCGATTCCACACGACGTAATAATATTACTTTAGCAGTAGGTGATTTAGTTTACGTTAATCAGGATCATCGACGTAATGATAAACTGAAACCTAAGTTTAAGGGCCCTTACGAAATAATATCTCTTCTCCCCAACGATCGCTATGCTCAGAAGGGTTTGGGTAACATAAGAAAATATAACAATTGCTAAGGAAAAGCTGCGATATTGGCCAGGCGAGTTAATTGAATAAGATTCTATTGACGAGGATGCCATACTATCATATTACCATAGTGATTCTGCTTTGTATCTGATTATGACATACACTATTGATTATAAGAATAAAGATGTATCTTTAATAGGCAAGTTGGTTTTTGTAATAATGATAAACATGTACATATAGAAAGATACGTTGCCTATATGTAAATAAATAAAATGAAAACCTTAATTAAGAAAAAAAAAACAAATAAAAAGAAAAATCTGTTATGCTTCCGCTGGTCGACCGTTTATTTGGTGTATGCCTATCTCACTTGCAGCGGGTGAAAGGGGCTTACATGTCTATGTAATCGGTAAAGGAATAACAGTAATAGTATAAAAGTTATTGCAACCTTCCGCTGGTGGACCGTTTGTTTGGTGTATGCCTATCTCACTTGCAGCGGGTGGAGGGGGCTTACATGTCTATGTAAACGGTAAAGGATTATAACCTAATAATAATTATAACCTTAAATGTAAATAAATTTAAAATGGTACTAGGTGGATACTTCGAGAACGAAGTATTTATCAGAATGGCCGTGTTAGATTATAATGTTAAGGTGAATCGTTAGCAACTCAAGTTTTTAAGAAGACATTACAATAGAATATTTAAGTACAACAGGTATGAAATAAATAGTTAAGATAGAAACGAAGCCTAGAACAATAAACGAGAATTGTATTTTTAGCTAGAAATGGTACAAAGACATTGTAAAAGATTAGGTTGTTTAAATTTCCACCCGCGGCTGATCACAGAGCTTTACAGGATAAAGATAAGTAGAACTTCTCCGAAGCGCATAACGGGAGCCGGTAAGCGAAAACAATAGAAATATTTCTTGAAACTCATTCTCGAAATAATATAAACTGGCACCGGCAAGCGAGACAATAGATAAACCAAGCTCTTTGATTGGCCCGGGACCGTTTGGGGTGCGCGGGGAACCGACGTCTAAAAAGTGAGATCTGTCGGCTGGCCAGACCACTTTTTGGGGGACCTGCGAACTAGAAGGATATCCTAAGGTATGTTGTTGTAAAAATAGATATATCTACTAAGAGTTATTCACGTAGTGTTTCAGGCTATTTTACTCATTGATTATATTTTATTCAACTATGTGAATCGATGATAATGTAGTGTGTTTGTTGTAACTGAAATTTGGGGATACTTCCCTAAGATTTATTCACGTACTGTTTCAGGCTATTTTACTCATTGATTATATTTTATTCAACTATGTGAATCGATGATGATGTAGTGTGTTTGTTGTAACTGAAATTTGGGGATACTTCCCTATTTAATACCTTTCTGCTAAGCATTTGATTAAATAAAATTAATTGTTGAAGTTTTATGTTTTATTTCATCCTAAATTGAGCGGGTAGGTAAGTCTAATCTAACACGCGCGGGAAGATTAGAGTGGCGATGCGAACAACGAGCGCGTATGTGTAAACGGTACGCTCGCCGCTTGTCTCACTTGCGAGTACCCAACAGGAATGTGTAAACGGCTCATCTTAATGACCACTTGGACGAGCGACGATGGACTATGAATTAACTGATTGTTTAATTGATCAAGAGAAGCGAGATCTCCAAATCGGCGTTGTATGTATGTTTGTTTGTCCGAGGATAACTTTCGAAGCGTTTATCCGATCATCTTGAAATTTGGTATATAGGTAGCTAGTGATGGCTCAATTTTGGTGTGACTCAATGAACTAAAAATGGGGCGGGGGGGGCTGATGTCAAGTGGGACGTCAAATGAAATTTTTAGTTTAATCCTTGTAGTTTTTGTGTTATTAACCCTGATAACAACAAAACTTACTTCTAATTTGAATGAAACTGTAGGTCAAGTAAGTTGGTTATTTATTTTGTGGCACTATTTTGATAGTCAAAAAATACAATTTTTTTTTGTTTTCATGGGAGACTCCCAAGATCTCAGTTCGGGGCGAACCACTAGTATTTTTATAATAATTTGAAATAGCACCATCATCATCATATAAGCCAAAGGACGCCCACTACTGAGCATCTCCCCCATAGATTTCAAGAGAGACCGATTTTATGCGGCCTGCGCCTAACGGCTCCCAGCTACCTTTATCAAGTCGTCTTTCCATTTAATGAGGGGCCGTCCTACGCTGCCCTATTCTGCCCCAACCGTCTGTCAGTTCTTCGAGCTATGTGCCTTGAAATGTATTGTTTAGTTATTAAATTGATTTTAGATGAATAAGCGAAATTCATCAACTTCCTGTGCATAACAACAAAAAAATCTGATCATTACTTTATTGAATTTCAAGAGACCCTTATATAAAAAAACTTCGCTTCATTCAACTCAAAAAACGTTAATTCCCACTCTAAAACACTTACTGGAGCGATTCAGAAGATATATTGCTCAACTGATTAGAGCAAACGTGTCTCGAATAATTCAGTAAGAAACTTTCTTCAGGAAGCTCAAGGAATCCTGTCCAAAAGTTTAAGGAACTTAGCATGAATTTCTCGCACTATCGAATAGATTATGAATAATCCGATACGGTTTGCACAGTGGTAGAAAGGAAAGTTTTTTAAATCTCTTATTTTTCTTTCATAGAAAAGTAATCCCAGTTGAATACTTACATATTCATAAATATCTAGATAGATAGTGTTTACTAGTGTCCGACCGAAACAGGTTTTTCAGCCGAAACCGAAACCAAACCTTTGGCCTTGCTCTCAGTTTCGGCCAAAACAGAAACTTTCTTAAACATATATAAAATTTCTATTACATACTGAAATTTAGTGAGTTTTTCACACATTTATTTGCATTATACAATGTATATTATACATGCAGACTGTTAAATAGTGTTAAATAAAAAAAAACATTTTATTAGGTAACAAAATATATGTTTTATTCTTTTATGTCATGAAAATATAAACTAAATAAATATCGACTTACTCTTGGAAATAAACTTTTCAAAAAACCACATTCAGTTAGACTTAAACATATACGACATAACTACCTTTATCTGCCGCCAAATAGCAGTACTTGTGCTGCTGTGTTCCATGGTAATGGTATGTTCCTGTAATTACTGTCACATAGTCACATATTGTATGGCAACGTATCTACATAGAGATTAAGACAACACAATACCTTGTTTTGAATTCTATGTGGATATCCATGGGCTGCAGTAGCCACTTAACATCTGGTAGACTGCATGCTCGTTTGTCATATAAGTTGGAAAAAAAAAACTACAGACACTGAATTGTATATTTTAATTAATATGTTCACAATATTTTTATGATTAATCTAATATTTATTTTTTGAGTTTTTTATTTACCACTTTGGTAAATAAAAAAATCTATGTAGTTATCACAAGAATCAGTCTAGGTATTTAATCTAATCATTAAGTATTAAATTCTCAGTCTCAGTCTTAACAAAGATAAATTACAATAATTTGTACAACAATTATGTTTGTACTTACTACTCAATAAGTTACTACTTAATTAAACAAGTGGTTCGCCCCGAACTGAGATCTCGCGAGTCTCCCATGAAAACAAAAAATATTATTAGTACACACGGTTACACATCAAGCTAAAATTTCCAGTCTACGCTGACCTCTCATTGTACGGAAAACTTACACGATGCGAGGTCAGCTTATACTGGAAAACTATAGCTTGAGGTGTAGCCGTGTGTACCTACCTAATCTTTGACTATACAAATAGTGCCATGAAATGAAAACCAACCTACTTGACCTACAGTTTCATTCAAATTACAGGTAACGAGAGTTCATGTTAATTGGATGTTCTTTTTTGGAGTACAAATTGCAGTTATTCTGGATTTCAGACTATTCCCCTATATTGAGTATTCCCTATATTTGAGTTACTTATTGAGTTTGAGCTATACGCATACCGAATTTCAGCACAGTAGGGTCACTGGTGTGCCCTGTGAATTTTAAGCAAAGTTTAATTTTCACTGTGGCTAACAACTTAAAAACTACATGGTTTAAACTAAAAGTAAAAACAATGTCAAAATGTACCTTTTATTAGACGTGCCATTTGACCGGATAGTCTCATTTTGTTTGTTTTAGCACTCTTGAATTATTGAGTCACACCAAAATTGAGCCATCACTACCTACCTATATACCAAATTTCACGATGATCGGATAAAAGCTTCGAAAGTTATTCTCGGACAAACAAACATACATACATACATACATACAACGCTGATTTGCCCAAGTTGATTAAGAGATCTCGCTTCGCTCGATCAAAATACAGCTATTAAATCTTGTTTCAAATTAGTATTTTTAGTATTCGTAATTAAAAAGTCTTATATTGTACGTTAAGAAAAGCAATTTTTCCAAGTTCTCACCTAGCAGATTATTCCGACGATCTGAGTATATTTGTCCAGCAGCACTGAACAGTTGCTCAATTGGAACACTAGTAGGCGGAGCGGAAAGGTACTTTAAAACCGAACGACGCACGACTATTCACGAAAGAATTCAAGTTTGGGCGCGACCGAAAGTTTCGGCCATTTTTTGGCCAAAACCGAAACTAAGGCCGTAACTAGATTTTTTTGGCCGAAACTGGCCGAAACCGAAACCAAACTTTCGGTTGGTCACTAGTGTTTACTGTATACCACATTATAAAAACAGAAAACACCTATGTTCATACACCTTAAAAGCTGTACCCTACTGGGCAGTTGGATTAAAAATAAAGGCACCATCTTTGGTTAACTAGTTTGGCTTAACAGACTCGGAACTAATCCCATGGTGGTATTTATATTGCTTATTCAGAACCGGCGCAGATTACTAAGGATATCCTACTAGGACTTCGTCCATTTTGAAAATTGTGCCAAGGGAACTGATTTCGTTATGAATTCATTCGCGTTTTGCAAGTGGCTATCTTCATAATTTGATAACATCTTCTGAGAGAAGTATACAATCTAATAAGCATTTTTGCAGATTGAACTCGTACAATTTTAGGGCTCAGCCCGATCAGTTCTAATGTTAAGTGAGTTTTCCGTCCGCTAACTGGCATTAGGTTCTGTTGGTGGATTTAATTGGTCTTCTTAATTTGACCCTATCTATCAAAATCTAAATTTGCCATGATTTATCTACATACGAGGGGCAGACTAAAAGTTTCCGGAAACAATAATAAAAAAAATACTATTAATGGTCAAAAAAAATTTATTGTTTCTCAAAATATTCTCCCTTTGCGTCAATGCACTTTTTCATACAATTGAACGAATTTTGTAAACATTTGTGCCACTCCTCCGTAGTGACGTCAGGTCAGATACATGTTTTTCATACTCTTCGACAGCCTCTTCTGGTGATGAAAACCGTTGATCGTGTAATTGGTTCTTGATTTTTGGGAAAAGTCGTTCTGATGATGTTCAGAAAAGATGTTCGGAAAAAGTCACACGGTGCCAGGTCAGGATTGTATGCTGGATGACTAATAATTTTTACGTTTTTCGCCTTCAAAAACTCATTTGTCTGTCTGGCCGTGTGGGAACTTGCACTGTCGTGGTGCAAGATGATACGGCATGTACCGTTATTTTCACGGAGTTTGTCAATAATTTCCGGTAAACAAATGGTCGTGTACCAGTCACTATTCACGGGACGACGATTTTCTAAAGCAACAGTAGCCACGTGCCCAATTTTATTAAAAAAAGAATTCGAGAAGAAGAATTTGAATTCTGCAAACCAGCTATAAATAGTCGTCTTGCATGGTGCTGCTTTGCCAAAAGCAGATTAAAGCCGAACGACGCTCTGCTGAGCTGTCAAATTACACTTATAATCGTAAAAAATCACGCAACGAAAATTTTCCCGAGATAAATGAATTTTATTGTAATCACGCAATTTTTAAAATGACGCCACAATGTGAAAACAATTGACAATCAGATGAAACAAATTTTATTCTACGGCTAAAGAGTTCCATTTTCAAATGTAGTAAGAACTTTTTAAATATTGTTTATGTAAGTGGCCAATTCCGGAAACTTTTAGTGTGTGTTGTTAGCCAAAACTTTACCAATATAAAAATATTCATTATACTTAAAGTAACTGTCACACGTCGCTACAAAACTCGAATTACTGGTAGGTACTGTACTAGATTTTATTCTTTTCTAGGCGTTGAATTAGCACATGCGTAGAGATGTGGATAATTTCCCACTGAATTACGAAATGGGCGGGGTCATCTCTTCTCTCTCATTTTGCAAATTGTTGATTGACGATAGTTGATTGGCCAATCAAAGCAAATAACGAAGTATTTCGATAGAAAACTACAGTGGACACAGTTCTAAACCGCTAACGCAAACGTTTAACAAAACTATATTTGTTATTTTTTCAATATTCTAATTTTGTTCTAATATCTCCATTATTTAAAAATGCAAATAAAAATGGTTTTAGTATAAAGAGCTCGCTGAAAAGGGTTATAAGGAAAAAGGTACAGAAATGAAGTGAAATTGGATGGTTTAAAATTGGAGAAAAACGAAGATGACAATTAAATTGTGTAACAATGATAAGTCTGTACTTTCCAGAGGTTTGATCAACTATGATTGTTATAATTATAAAAAGTAACTGTCAAATCCTAAAAACAATTTGGGTTATCAATTTAACAAGTCTGATTCCACTGAAGGGCAAGAGCCTCACCTATTTTTTTAATTTTTCACTTCACAGTCTGAGCGATAAATTAAAATAAACCGATTACCTAAATTAAATTGGAAAAGATTCCAGTTTCAAAGAAGAAAATGAATACAATTTCAAATAAAATAGTGATCTATTTCATTATACTGGGTGATTCATGAACCATAGTCTAAAAAGAGCACTGCAATTGGGGATCCCGTGGCCGCCCCAAATCATCCCCGTGTATGTTCTACGATTAGTCGACACGACACACATAGTCCTAGCACATGAACTATAAAAAAATGTAGAACATCCACGGAGGGGATTTGGGTCAGCCAATGGGTCCCCCATCACGCTGCTCCTTTTGGAACATGGTGCCTGAATCACCCTGTATAATTCATTCCTTACTTAGCGTTTTAGTTTGCCAACTTTAAAATCTCAAAGTAACACTTATTTATTTAGGTTTCCTTTATCAACTTATCTTTTTTCTCAACTTAAAATCGATTTTTATATCAACTTCTTGCACTGCCTTACCACCTGTTAGATATAGGTCTATGTGCCATTTTGCAAGGTCCTGTACCAGCCTCATCCTTCTATACTTGATACATCGTCTGCCCATCTCGCTGCTCGGCGGCCACTTAGTTGAGCCATATGAGGCTTTGATATACTCACCAGATAATATAATAGTCATTTATTTCCTCTTTAGACGGATTTGTCCAACAAAATATTGAATACCTATTTAAATTAAATTATTTCTTATGTATTATAGTATAGACTTATTACATAAAAAATTTTAGGTACATATTATAACATACAATCATTATTGTGTGTACATCATCATCATCATTATCATCAACCTATAACAGTCCCCTGCTGGACTTAGGGCTCTTCCAGGGTGCACCATTGAGCCCGATCCTCAGCTCTTCTTATCCAATCCATCAATCTTCTTCCATCTCATCTTTTATGTACATAACATTAAAATATAAAAATAATAATACTTCACCGATCAACTACCAAACTATGGTAATTCAACACAAAAAATGTTTTTATTAGACAAAGCCTCGTCAATATAAAATCAGTAAGGGATGATAGCGCCTAGATCTCGTGACTTGCCTCCTAATTTGAATAAAGCAATCAATCTTCATATCAACTGACGAGCAACTTTTTATTCCACCAGCGTGTTCCTACATGATAACAAAGTAATATTTCAGGGGCTCACTAAATTTGACACGCGAATACCAAATCGGAATTTGTAATGAGCCGATAATAGTGTTTGAAAACATTTTGCAGGAGGAAAAATAAACCTAAAAATTAAAGAAAATCTACGCTGGTTAATAATATATATGGTATAATCTGCCATACTTGATAGTGTATTGAATTTTTTCAATACACTATCAAGTATGACAGATTATAATTATAAATATTATGATGTGCTTGCAACTGATTGTTAGAAATTCTGCGTCACAAACTGGTATTTATTACGTATATTATGAATTTCGTCTAATATTAACATTCCTGGGAGTAACCAACAAACAGACTGAACGGAATATTTATGAGACAAGTTCCGAACCGCTATAGGCATGAATGTGAACGAATTTCCGCCTATTGTCCAACAATTTGTATGAATTTACCCTGCATTGTTTTGTTTTGAATAATTATTAATCAATATTTCTTGTTTGACTTAGACAGAGGGAAAAGGCCTGTCGAAATATCATCGATATGTCTTGCTTTCGGCATACAAAAATAGAATGTAAAGATTTTTAATGAAAAGCATTTTTAAGATCTGAAAAAAAAATGTTAATCCCTAGTTTAATTCTTTGTAGGCACATAATTTAGCAAGATAAATAATGTGCATACAAAGCATATTTTTTATGTTTTTAGTTGAAGAATCTTATCCCTCATTTTGTTTCGGAGAATAAGTAAAATCTGTCTTTGTAATGCTAATAAAGCACATTATTTCGTTTAATACTGTACTTCAAAGAATAAAGACTTGTTAGTTATAAAACCATGAAAGTTTCTCCACACTATCTGAATGTTAAGAAGGTTGAAAGGAAAGAAAGCTTCATCGATCTATCTATAATATTGTTACGAGCTGAGGGTTCGGGATAAAATAATGGGAATCGATTTAACCAAAATAGCACTTTTATTCAGCACTAAACGATGAATACACGAACTTGGTCACACGTAATCACAACACACTAATTCACACCACTGTTGCACCACTTAAAGTCACCGAAATGATCGCACGTATAGCTTAATCCAAACTGACTGTCCGGCCATCTCTCCGGCCTATTTATATCGCGCATATTTCGATTGTTCGAGAACTATCTCGATCGCTCTAGGAAAGGGTCGGTCCCTCGACACAATGGCCACTATCCATTCTGCGAAACCACAAACAATAACAGACAAAAGCGCTCGAGAAACCTCGATTACCATTCATTGTTTAACAGTCTCGGCGTAACACTGCCCCCTCCTAAAACATGCTCGTCCCGAGCATTGTTAGCCCCGTAATATCGCGCCAGCCGATCAACATGAACAATTTTAGGCGCACCTCGCGTTCCCTTCTGAATTCGGTATGTGACGTCATTGATCCTGGTCAACACACGGTATGGTCCATCCCATTTTGCTTGTAGTTTAGGGGATTTTCCCTTTTTCCGTATCGGATTGTGCAACCAGACCTGTGACCCCTCGTCAAATCGCAAGTTGTTTGAATTTCGGTCATAACGGGTCTTCATTTTCTCAGACATTTGTTGACCAGTTAGTCGAATGTGTTCATTTATGTCGTTCATTTTATTGCGCAGGTCGTTTGCATAATCTGTGATGGCACGCGGAGAATCTGGAGGAATGCCAGTTATCAGGTCTGCAGGCAACCGCAGTTCTCTTCCAAAATTTGCCAACGCAGGAGTGGCGCCTGTACTCTCATGGACTGCACTTCTGTATGACAGTAAAAACGGCTGTATGTGTTGGTCCCAATCGTTTTGCTTATTTTCGACCACTTTGGCCAGATATCTCTCCAACGTCTGATTGAATCTTTCCACCATTCCATCAGACTGAGGATGATAAGAAGTGGTTCTTGTTTTATGAGTCCCCATTATTCGGCATGTCTCCTGAAATACTTGTGATTCAAAATTCCTTCCTTGATCACTGTGAATTTCCAGGGGAACTCCAAAACGACAGAAAACTTCGTGGACTAGTTTATCTGCTACCGTCGAAGCTTCTTGATTAGGAATGGCGAAAACTTCGGGCCATTTCGTGAAGTAGTCCATAACGACCATGAAGTACTTATTTCCATTTTTACTTACAGGGAATGGTCCTGCAATATCCAGGGCTATACGCTCCCATGGGGCTCCAACGTTATACAGTTTTAGTGCTCCTCTGCTGCGTGTATGGGGTCCTTTCACTGCCGCACAGGTAGTGCATTTTCGGCACCAGTCTTCAACATCTTCTCTACAATGTATCCAGTAAAACCGCTCCCTTATTTTTAACAGTGTCCTTTTTACTCCCATGTGGCCTCCCGAACATCCTTCATGGTAGAGTTGTAGCACGTTAGGGACCTTGGCTTTGGGAACCACCATTTGCAGATGACAGTGATCTCCACGAGCGTTTTCCCATTTGCGACACAGCACCCCGTCGTGGATAACCAGGCTCTCCCACTGTGCCCAATAACTCTTCGTTGTTGAACTCAGAGCAGCAATGTCACTCCACAAAGGCTTAGTGCTACCCGCTGTGATCCTTTCAATGATGGGTTTAAGGTCTTCGTCATCCTGTTGTGCCTGCTGCAAAGTTTCTTTCCATTCGTCACTTAGGTCCGTTCTCAGCAGCCTGACAGGTTCTGCTTCCTTAGACTCATATTTGGCACAATGTTTGCAGTTCTCAGGGCAAGGTCTTCGTGATAGCGCATCCGCGTTCCCGTGAGATTTTCCACTACGATGCCCAATGTCGAAGTCGAACTCCTGTAATTGTTCAATCCACCTTGCCACCTGTCCTTCAGGATTCTTGAACCGTAAGAGCCATTGCAATGCAGCGTGGTCAGTTCGAAGTTGAAATTTACGACCTAGTAGGTATTTGTTGAAATGCTGTAAGGTCTTTACTACAGCCAGCAGTTCCCTTCTTGTGACACAGTAATTTCTTTCTTGTTTGGATAAGGATTTACTGAAGTAAGCGATCACCACCTCTTGATCTCCTTTGCGTTGAGATAGCACTCCACCAATACCGGTATTACTTGCATCTGTATCTACAATGAACTCGTTCTCAGTATTAGGAAAGCTGAGAATCGGTGTCTTACACAGTCGGTTCTTTAATTCCTGGAAAGCAGTTTCACATTCTGCATCCCAGCAGAACAGTCGTTTCTCCTCAGTTAGCCTGTGCAGAGGCTTAGCAATATCCGCGAAGTTCTTGACAAAACGTCGATAGTAGGAGCACAACCCCAAAAATGCTCTGACTTCGGTCTTATCTTTAGGAATCGGCCAATCTTTGACAGCGTTGATTTTCTCCGGATCAGTTTGCACCCCATCTTGTGAAACAACGTGACCCAGAAAGCTTACTTGTTGTCTGAAGAATGAACATTTCCTCGGACTTAACTTCAGATTGGCGGCACGAATTTTTGCCAGCACACGTTCCAGATTTTGAAGGTGGTCTTTAAACGTACGTCCCACGATGATGATGTCGTCCAAGTAAACAAGACACGCGTCACCAATCAACCCGACAAGAACTTGCTCCATCAATCTTTCAAAAGTTGCAGGGGCATTGCAAAGTCCAAATGCCATGACTCGAAATTGCCACAGCCCCTTTCCTGTAGAGAACGCAGTCTTTTCCTTGTCCTTAGGGTCTATTTCCACTTGCCAGTAGCCACTCTTCAAGTCTAGCGTTGTAAACCACTTCATCCCGGTAAGTGTATCCAATGTGTCGTCGATCCTTGGTAGTGGATAACTGTCCTTCTTCGTAACTGCATTAAGTCGACGATAATCAACACAAAAGCGCAGGCTTCCATCCTTCTTTTTGACTAGAACAACAGGAGAGCACCATGGACTAGATGAAGGTTCTATCACCCCATCATTAATCATTCCCTCAACCATGGTCTCTACTTCCTTTTCTCGAGCAACCGGTAGTCTCCTAGGTCGTTGACGGATAGGTAGCTCGTTACCAGTATTTATCGTGTGCTTAACCAGTCCAGTCTTTCCAATATCAGCATCATTTGAAGAGAAAAGATCGGCGTAGCGATGTAACATTTTCTCAGTCATAGCAACTTCTTCCCTAGAAAGGCTTTTACGGCAATCTTCCAACAGTGACGACACATCGAATTTGCCATTCTCTTTATTGCCGCTAGAGCTAGGTACTTCTTGACATCTTCGCATACAGGCTACTTCCTCGCAGGTGCCCATTAAGGTCCCCTTTTTGATCAGGTGCTCTTCATTACTAAGGTTTAAAATTCGCACCACCGCAGTATCTGTGGTCCTCACTAGCGTCCGGGCCATAATCCACGGAAAGCCATTGTCCGATCTTTCCACCAGTACACATCGCTTCTGTCTTCCCGAAGTTCGTGGCAAGCTTACTGGAACAATGGTTTCTGATCTTGGCGGAAGCACAATTTTCTTCAGACTGTACACCTTACCCCTGGTTCCACCTTCCATAAAGAATTCCTCTTCTCCACATTGTAAAACTCCTTGATTTATGTCAATTCTACAATGGTGCTCTCGTAAGAAATCTAAACCCAGAATGCAGTCATCAACTATATCGGCAATGATGACGTTTTGCTGGAAAGGTCTTTCACCCAGCATAACCTCCACCTGCTTTTCACCCAGGACGGATATGTGCTGACCGGTTGCCGTCAGGAGCTGAATTCGCTCATGGCTACTGTTGAATTTCCCAAGAAACCGATTAGCCAGTTGGGAACTGATCACTGTACGGGAAGCACCAGTATCCAAAGTCATCTTGCACGGTGTTCCATTAATTTGACCTTTGATAGTCAGGCTATTCCCATCATGAACTTGTGAGATCGTAATTCTTAGGGCTTTCTCAATACCAGCCAGCACTCGCCCCGCAGTTCTGGCGCTTACTCGTTTCCCTGCTGCTGTTGAACGGGGCTCACCTGAGCACTCTCCTCTCTTTTTGGGCAGTTTGGCCTCAGATGTCCTTTTTCTCCACACCCGAAGCATCTAGGGCTAAACTTTGGACGACTGTAGTGAGTGTAAGAGTCCTTCACTTCTCTGATGCGGTGAGCTCGGGGGTCCTGACGCACGGCCTCCACCTCCAATGCATGGGCCAAGGCATTTTTTAGAGTATCGTGATGTCCAAGCCTTACAGCAGCTCTCACTTCCAAATCACGTATTCCGTCAACGAACGCCTGGATCAAATAACCGTCAAGGGGTGCTGACGAGGTTTGGTATGCCTTTCGAACCAGCTTTTCTATCTCGAGTGCCCACTGCTGTAAATTCTCCGAGTTACGCTGGCTTCGGTCCTTTAACTGCGCTCGAAAAACATGTTCCAGGTGCGCGTCACCATAGCGTGACTCCAGCGCTTCCAGCAGCTGTTCGTAGGTGACATCCTTCCCAAGAGCCTCTAAAATCGTAAGTGCTTGGTCACGAAGGCCCAGTGTTAAAGCCGTCATGGCCTGCGCCGTCGTCCATCCATTGGCCTTGACAACGGCCTCAAACTGGATCTTGTATGCTGACCACGAAGAACTTCCGTCAAATGGTGGCGTCTTAAAACCTCGCGCTGAAGATGTAGCAACTAGAGGAGCCACATTGTTGTCTCTAGACTTCAGGACACCCAGAGTTTTTTTCACATCAGCGATCTGAATTTCAGTTTCCGAAATACGGCTCTCATGATGTTCTATCTGTTCTTTCACTTCCTGGAATTCCTTTCCAATTGAACCGAACAATTCTTTCATCAGCCGAGCCTGCTCTTCTTTGTCCTGACGGCGCTGTTCTTCCTGTTGACGGCGCTGTTCTTCCTGTTGACGACGCTGTTCCTCCTGCCAACGTCGCTGCTCTTCCTGATGACGACGCTGGTCTTCCTTATCCTGACGAAGCATTGCCATAATAGCAGCAAGATCGCCTCCCACAGGAGCTTGGCCCACGGATGATGATGATGGTGCTCCAAATGATTCGGCGGCGGCTGATTCCATCTCCATCGGCTGACGACTCTGCCGAGCTTCTTGAACCAGAGAATCTCCAAACCGCCTTTCATCCATTTCCTGTTGTCGTTGACCTCTCGTCCTGACACCGTCCACGTTATCCTTTGGCAGAACCGGCATTATTTTATCCCACTTCTGACACCAAATTGTTACGAGCTGAGGGTTCGGGATAAAATAATGGGAATCGATTTAACCAAAATAGCACTTTTATTCAGCACTAAACGATGAATACACGAACTTGGTCACACGTAATCACAACACACTAATTCACACCACTGTTGCACCACTTAAAGTCACCGAAATGATCGCACGTATAGCTTAATCCAAACTGACTGTCCGGCCATCTCTCCGGCCTATTTATATCGCGCATATTTCGATTGTTCGAGAACTATCTCGATCGCTCTAGGAAAGGGTCGGTCCCTCGACACAATGGCCACTATCCATTCTGCGAAACCACAAACAATAACAGACAAAAGCGCTCGAGAAACCTCGATTACCATTCATTGTTTAACAGTCTCGGCGTAACAATATTGATTGATTGAATTGATTGAAAATACTTTATTGCACTTATAAAACTAGTATAAAGGCGAACTTAATGCTAAAGAGCATTCTCTTCCAGATAACCTTTGTGTATTGTAGACAAAGATGTGTAGGTAGTGCACAGAAAAGGTAAAAAAGAAAATTTGCACAGGACTAATAAATATAGCATAATATAGGTACATACTACTTAAATAAACCTACTTAAATACTTATATAAAATATATATAAAATGCTTTGTTCTGAATGACTGACTGACGGATCAACGCACAGCCTAAACCGCTAATCGTAGAGACCTAAAACTTGGAGGGTGTGTTTTTTGTATGATGTAGGCATCCGATAAGAAAGGATTTTCCGAAATTCTACCCCCAAGGGGGTGAAAAAGGGGGCAAAGTTTGTATGGGACAACGTGATTCCTTGGTCCAATCTACTTTAAAAAATTTTTAACCCTTTTTTTTGATGGAAGACATGTTTTGTATTTTATCGAAATTCATTCCCTAACGGGGTTAAAAAGGGGTAGAAAATTATTTTGGTGATTTGCTTCGAAGTTGATATCAATACTACATATAAATATATTTGATTTAAATTAAATTTTATTTTGACACATGTTTGAACTCAATCCGACTTTATTCAAAAAAGGTGGAACTCACTTAAAAACATAAGCAAATACTCTTTAAAATTGGAATGTCTCGAAATTCACCGTGCTATACTAATACCTCATTTGAAGGTTTCTAAGCTTAAAAAGGTTATGCACTTTTAGGACATGGCCTCATTTTGGACTAGAAAATTTTGGTCTGAAGAATATAGTTTTCTTTTAGTTTGTCTTAGATGTTTAATTTAGTATGTATTGTTTTTCGCAATTTTTGTATATGACACTAATATGATAAATGTGAAAGTTTGGATGTTTGTTACTCAATCACGTCATAACGGCGAAACCGATTTCGATTAAATTTCGTATGTACGTAGATTATAACCTGGATTACCACATAGGCTACTTTTTATCTCATAAATCAGTTCCCATAGGATAAAATGGGGTGTCAAGTCAAGTTGCAACAGCGAGTTAAGCTTTATTTATAGGTTACCTAAACATTTAGAAGTGTAACGCATACGAAGTCGCGGGCAACAGCTAGTAAAATATATATAGTTTTTATAGAATGGTACGTACCTCCTATTTTTAGTGCTTCGTCCATTCCTGAACCGGTAAAGCTTCTTTCAACTCCTTTTCCATGTACAGAATTCATCTTGGCATTTACTAATAGAGCGTAGGTTATCCAATTCAAAAGTCTCCCTGAATTTGTTTTGTGACTTCCTATTTGCGGATGTGATCTGTGCCAAACATTTCAAGGATTCCACAATGATTTGGGGTACGTTAAGTTGAAAATAGCTGAAATTTTTCTTTTATTTTCAGTTCCAAAAGAAAATTTAAAACGATGCTAATTTGGTATAATATTGTCATATTCAATATAAACTTTATCTTTATCTTGTTTTTAGAACAGGTTTCTTTAAATCTTGTCGAGTTTTATTTATCAAAAACATTTTTGCTACAGTAATGAACACAAGTTGAAAGTGCGGTCGCACTATTTTTAATCTATGTTGTGTGACTGGACGGAAATTATACTCTTTATGCACGAGACTGGCTTATTAAAAGCACTGGTGACAAACTGAATATACCTACACAAGTTAATTAAATAGAAGGGAACGTCTCTCTTTATTCTCTTACATATGGAACGAGATTTTTCCTTAACTGTAAAAATAAAAACTCGTGTATGGGATCCCCCTTAAATATTTATTTTATCCTGTTTTAGTATTTGTTGTTATAGCGGCAACAGAAATACATGAGACGTCATGAGACAGGTGACAGTCGGACAGACAGACAGACATACGGACAGACAGACAGCGGAGTCTTAGTAATAGGGTCCCGTTTTAATCTTTGCGTACGGAACCCTAAAAAAAATACAAAGATGACGAATTGTATGGAGTTCCACACGCCGCATGTGGTTCAAGGCTGTGGATCGCGGTTAGATACCGCCACGGGTACATTAACAGTATTTGAATTACTTGTAATTAAAATACATAATTGAAAAACAAACACATATTTTGTATTTGTAATTCAATTTAATTTGTAATTGGTATTTCAAATACCTGACGCTGAGATATTTTGTAGTCAGTATTTCAAATACTTATGGCTTCAAAATGCATCTGAACATAAATACATGTAGCGATCTTATTAATGGTGTGTTCTACAGGAAACAGCGCTTGATAGTTTTCGTAACTATTCGTAAGCAAAATGGCGACCGCTACAGTATGGATGTATGGATTGTACTGTACGTCAAATTGTTAAGTACCGAACACCTGGCTGTATTTATTAATTTGTATTTAAAATGAGAACAGTTAAAATACTGTATTTTGTAGTTGATATTTAACATACACGACTTAAAAATATTTTGTGTTTCGTATTTTAAATACATGCGAGATAGTATTTTGTAATTTGTATTTTAACCAACGCAAAGCATGTATTTACCCCACTCTGGATACCGCTCCACACCGCTTTCAGCGTGCATTGAATACGAGAGGCGGCGACGAATAGAACAGTGAAAAAGCGGTGCGGTGTGGTTGGCAACCGCCCCGCCCTGCGCAGCGTTTTGTGTGTTGTCTTACTAAGAGAGAACCTCTCGGCCACTCTATGTACCTGTGACATTATACCGCTCAATGGAGTCCTTTTTATTTTATTCTTCTTTAAGTTTTAAATTGATTCTAGTACTAAAGTTATAACTTGAATACACCATCAAAGAAGCACTTTAAAAGTAAAACGCTTTTTATGCATGCTGGTAAATGAATTTCTCATAATACGTTCCCCTTTTATGCACGTCTTAAAATAAAAGAACCTCACTCTCGGCAAACTACGAACATTCTATAGTGAGAGTCTGTGACAAAGGTAAATTAATATTTTATCGGCATACGGCGGGAAAACTACGAAATTGTTAGAGATTCTCAAACCGTATTAACTTTGTTATTTTTCATTAATAATTAAATATCATAAGCAATCAATTAATCATAAGCATAGTACTTAAAAAAGCTAAGAACATTTATTTTGGAGATAAATGGATATGGAGATGGAGGATAATGGATGGATAAATGGAGACATTTATAGATTTTGGATGCTAAAACCAGGGGCTGGCTGCTTAGTGAACGGTCCGTCTAACATTCATATGTTTTTATAAATTTAACAGAGTACGACATATCGTATTTTTAAAAGTTTTTGCTTCTAAATAGTTATAAAAAATACTTTAAAGAAGCAATAAAATTTTTGACGAGAAAACTTCTTTAGGTGCGTTGGGCATTTTTTGAAATGGAAAGAAAACTGTTGAACTCGCGACACTGTTACAGTTACCGTTAACGACACCTCTGTATATGAAGTAAAAACTTCTTTAGGCACGTTGGGCATTTTTTGAGATGGTGAAAAACCACAAAATTCGCGACATTGTTACCGTTACCGTTACCGACACCTCTGTATATAAGTATCTCGTAATTGTTCAAGTTTTCACTTCTGTCGGCACTCCCGGAGTGCCACTTTTTTACCTGTTCCAACAAAAATATAAACCACTGGATTTAACTTATAAAACTATCATGGTTAAATATCACTATTTGTACTAAAAACGTAAAAATTTTTGGGCATCACGATATTTAGACGCATGCGCCATGATCACGGGTAAACACGCTTTATAGATTGTTAGCATAATTTTATTACACCATGCTGAGTCAATATATCTGAAACAAACCCAATAAAAATGTGAAAATAGTAAATTAAATAAAATACATAACCAAGTAAATACGTCATTTGAAAAATAACAGAGATCCCCAAAAAATTATCTTAGATGCTTGCAATATGTCAACGGGGGAAAACGGGAAGTAGGAAACCCACGGTAAGTACATATTTCATTTTTATGCCTTGCATTTAAAACATAGCTGCTCCTAAATTGCCATCTAACGTCCCAAAGGGGATCGTTAAAATTTTCTGTCAGAGACTAACTACTAACGAGTTCATCTATTCTAGTTAAAATAAATTTAGTACTGAAAGTACGTAGTTTTAGTAATTTAGAACTTTAGTATCTGCTCTCAAGTCGGGTATGGAATATGGCTCGCGTGTTCATTTGTAGATTAAAAAACATGTGCACTAAATATCTATTGCTATTATTATTCGTTTTTATTTCATAATTTATTAAGAATTTACATAAATACCTTTAATAGCAGAAAATATATACAATAAATATTTACATGACTAAAATACAGAAGAAACAGTTGAATCATCTAAAGACCGTTGCAAACGATCTATAGATAGCTCATCTGCTCCAAATCACTACTGAACTGTAGAAGAGGGCTGTTCGTGCAATTTATAATATGGGCACCAGAGAATCATTACGCAATAAGTTTAAAGAAATAAATATTAACAAATCTAAAAACGTAATTAAACAAAATCTTTATAAAAGAGCCTAATATAAATATCGGATAATTTAGATGATAGAGAAGCTTGGGATTGAAATTGCTCGAATTCGTTCAAAATGTTACAATTTAAACGTAATTTATTTTCTGTATTGTTATGCATTCTAAAAGGATCATAAGAAAAACAACCAGCCTTGTTTCTTGCCTTTCTTTCATGGCTTGGTCGCGAAGGAACAGGCAGTAAAATTGACGTTTCAAAGTGATCCTTGTGATTTTAATGAATAAAATATTTGACTTTGACTTTTTACTTTGTCCCCAACACTGGCTGGATTATTTGTAAGAGGATTTAACAGAACATCTATCAGTATACCAATATAAGATATTAATCTCGATGCCTATGTAAGTATATAATGTAAGATCTCAATAACACCGAGTCGACTTAAGTATCAAGAATGGCTACATACTGTTCGAAGGTTCTTTAATACTTATTGTATACCGAAATCTTAAAAATAACATAATTATTACAAATAGGTTTAGTACAATGGGCGGTCTTATCGCTTAAGACAAAAGAATATATATTATATTTTGTGTTATGGATATATCCTGTCCACCAACACTAAGACTTTTAGTGAGAAGATGAGAGATGAATCTGATGAAAACACATCTTTAAATCTACATCGACTCAGCTACTCCACTGTTCTCATCGAACTTTGCTTGGTTGCAGGAAATCAGATTTACATTTTAATATAGCGTTAAACAAAAATGTTAAGTGGATTATCTTGCAAGGCGACAAAATGAGAAATTGCTTCATGTATTTTATGGGGCGCCACTTTGCTTTATTATTTCTCCAAATTTAGTAGCTTATTTTGAATAAGTTCACGGTCACAGTTTCGTGAACACGTGATGTATAAACCGGATTTTGATATAAACAATAGCAACTGCTATGTACTGTGGCTCAATTATAATAGCAAGTTCAATCAAATATTACCAGATGTATCCGTCCTGACGTCATACGCGTAGAATTATTATATGTACACTAGCTGTTGCCCACGACTTCGTACGCGTTACACTTCTAAATGTGTAGGTAACCTAGAAATAAAGCCAAACCCGCTGTTGCAACTTGACTTGACACCCCCATTTTTATCCCATGGGAACTGATTTATGGGATAAAAAGTATTTTATGTGCTAATCCAGGTAACATACACGTATATACCACAATCTACGTATATACCAAATTTCATCGAAATCAGTTCCGCCGTTACGACGTGTTTGACTAACAAACAAACAAATAAACAAACATCCAAACTTTCACATTTATCATATTAGTGTAATGTAAAGAAATGCACAAAAGAATACACACTAAATTAAACGTTAAAATTAATAAAACCTTGTAGTTTTTAAGTTATTAGCCATAATATAAACTGAACTAACGGGTAAAATAAACGGGTGAACCGATTTCGATGGAATTTGGTATATATATAGGGTGTTTAATAATATACGCACAAAAATGAAAGGGATTATTTTGATGAGCATAATAAATAGATTTGTGAATTGTTTATCATAGAAATGTGAAATTTATTTTGGCATATAAAAACAAACACTTTATTAAACTAATGTTGTGCTATTGCATAATGCTTGCTATCTAACCACAGATACTGTATTGGTGACGTGTCGAGATATCTCTTGTTGTCCCTTTCTAACCCAAAACCCGCAGCCATTTCCGAATGAGATATCAAATTGGTCTTTATTTTCGTATGTCGTTTGCAAGAGTAGGCAGTAAGTTTTATATCGAATTAATTACCTACACTTAGTAGATTTTCTTTAAAATTTGATTATATAACTAGTAGTTTTTTTTTCGAGAAGTCTTTTTTATGTTTTGGGAAACCGTCACTAGAATATCGTCCGTATATTATCAAACACCTGTAGATAGATTAAGACTGGGATTGAAACATAGGCTACTTTTTACCCCAATTAAATTATGATTGAATGATATTGTTTTAATTAACAAACCACGCGTGTCAAGCCACGTGCGGGTCAGCTAATAATTTTCAAATCATACACAAATTTTCACATTCAAATCATAGTATTGATTGATTGACAAAGGCGAACTTAATGCTAAAAAGCATATCTTATGTATTAATTTAAAATGTTTTGTTAATTATTATTCTTTCATATTCTTTCATATTACTTATTGTACACAAATAAATTTACTGGCAGAAAAAGCTTAAAAATAGACATGTACAAAAGCGAGCTTAACCCTAATAAAAGTTTTTTTCCAGCAAACCTTTGAAGATAGAGATAGTCGATTATAGTGGTGGGTACGTGCACAGAAAAGGGCATAGGAGTAAAATACTAATACTAATAGTTATACATAATATATACCATAATAAATAAAATACTTAAACATATTAAAAATAATACCTATAAACTGTACTTATATTACAGATAAACATAACACATTATACAAAATATACATATATAATATACCTACTCATACATAATAACCTAAAAATTTACAAGGACAGGTGCTCTTTGACTCTAAGCTTAAAAGTGCTTAGTAATGACTTGCGCGGATAGAGTGTGGTAGTGAATTCCACAGTTTGACTCCATAGACAGTAAAGAAACCGCCATAGCGACTGGAGGAATGAGGATGGGTTTTGAAAAGGAGGAACATTGATGATCTACAAGGCATAGGTATCACGTGGGACAAGAAAATCAAAGCGCTTCATTTCATTCATTATTAATATTTGTTTTATATCCTTAATATCTTATCTAAATAAATGAAAGCAAATATGGTCCTTATTGTAATTATTGATAGATTTAATAACAATTGTAAAATTTACCAATTTGTTCGATATAAGGTTTGTATTTTTTTCCCTTAAAAATGTTTTCCCTGTTCCGAAACACCGTGAATTTGCTTGCTACTATCTTCCAGGCTTTCATTAAATTCCTTCAATAATTAATTAAGACAGCCATGTAGAAAAGGGTCCTAATGATAATGCAAATTAAATTAATAAAACTGTCTAAACGTTAACATGGTATAAGATTAATTTAATTAAATCGTTCGGAGTGACGTTAACTCTAATCAGACGATTTTATGAAATCATTTCATCGTTAAAATTAATTGAAAATGAAACAGAGAGAATTAGCCTTTAGTACCCGGTGAACGAGAGAATTACACATTTACAATAGAAGCTATGATCTAACGACGCGACGAATACGAGTGGTACGGAATTCTGGAATATTCACCTAGAGTCTGGAAGAGGCGTATCCGATTATAAATAACTGCGACTATGTTAGCAGAGGTAGTATTTACTTGACTACAAGTGGCTTTCTAACGATTTTAAGTGCTCCGCTTTTAGATCCGGTTCATAGCAACCTTAGGTTTTTTGTGCTACTATTACGTGGCCTATCGTGCAGAGTTAGTCAATTATTAATAATAATTATTATTATTTAACGACGACGACCTCGTGACAGACCGCGGTGAAGATGCAGGGACGCAATTGATGCCCATTTACAAGATTGGTTCACAATAGCCCAGAATAGAAAAGACTGGAGAGAAGGAAGAAAGGCTTTTGCCCTGCAGTGGGACACTACAGGCTCTTAATAACTAATGGTTCACCTCGAACTGAGATCTCGCGAGTCTCCAATAAGAACAAAAAAAAAAAATCGTATCTTTGACTATCAAAAAAGTAAATTCATAGATAACACCACTGCTATTCAAGTACTCTTCAAGAGGATTAGCGAGCAGTTTACTGCCATGTTCAGAAGGTAGGCTTTCCTCCATTGGTATACCGGTGAAGGTATTGACGAGTTGGAGTTCACGGAAGCGGAGAGCAACATGAATGACTTGGTGTCTGAATACCAGCAGTACCAGGATGCCACGGCTGATGACGAAGGGGAGTTTGACGAGGAGGTGGAAGAGTGAATGCTTGTCATGTAAATGTTTGTTCGTAACTATTTGTTTTTAATGTTTTATATATATTTATATAACCAATAAATATAAACATTATTGCCAAGGTAGTTTTCCGTGCAATAAAGAATTTTCTAATCTAATTATAAGAGTTCATTACAATTCCTATTCTTCGATAATTAAAATAAAGGACAAAAGTGAACATTATGCGACTCTCAACACTATGTTATGTAGACATAACAGCATTAATGCTTTTTATGTAGTTATGTAATATCGATTTGACAATTTATGTAATGAATGTGTTGAATTCTTTTAAATTAAGTAGTGTAATTGGGTAATCCGTTCTAATTAAAAAAATATATATTCATCTATGAATAATCAAATAAGGTTTCTGTTTCAGTGTCAACCATCTCATCACAGTGTTTGTCCCTTGTTGGCACCTTTCATTACTAAACAAAGCTTATAATTGAGTTCGTAAACTCTCAAGTTTAAATGAATCCACAAATACCAGAATTAATACAATACTTACTAAAACTTACAGCTTTCAAAGTTGATTAAACATTTTGTGGAATTAACCCAGCTTAGACAGATTTCAGAGACTTAAAATCATTCAGATTTCGATCAGAAGCAGAAGAAAATAGAAAGTTTTCAGAGATGTGTCATTATCACAATGGGAAACTCAACAAAAGCTTTACTGCATTGACGTCGAAAAGCTTAAAGTATGTAGTACTTTGCTTCATACTTTAGATAACCCCAGTGGTAAAGCGGGCTAGATGTTAGAAATAAATGTGAACTTGTAAGCTTATTTTCTAAATGGCAGGGCAATAAGTTCTGCCAAGAGTACCTACCACATAGGTAAGCCCTCCCAGCTCATGTTCCACTATGTATGAGAAAGCATGAGATTTAGCCAATAATACTGACGAACTAGAGTGGGAGAGTCCACAGAGACTTATCAAGCAGTCAAAACAAAAAACGAGACCAGCCACAGGCGTCATCTGCCTGGTGGAACCCTCAATTCGAAGAAATCAAAAGACAAATCATAAACCAAAAAATATGAAATATAAATTACATAACCTGTTTTGTTACGGCATTGATTTAAGTTTAGGTTTAAAGAACTTTATTTCTCATAAGAACTACATGGTTCACTTAAAATGAGATACATAAGAAAATTTTTAATGATAATCTTAGACTCTGGCTGGGGCCTTATAACTATAATTATTATTTAAGAAGTGCTATATTGCGCTATATTCTATAAGTGCTATATTCTATAACGTTTGTACATATTTCTTAAGTTTGTTTTTATATATATTTATATTAACTCACACATGTTTTAATATATTATAATTATAATTTAAAACACACATAATCGTATTAGCTGATATTAGAAGTGGGTTTAATACCGGTAGCTTGAATATTTTTCAAACTTTCGCGATCACTGTACATAATATTGATTAAACCAGGTATTTATCGCGTATTTACCTTTTTTATTTGTTATCCTGACCTGATCCTGTTATTTGTATTTTACGAAAGATTAGTTACTTAGTAAATACAGAATTGCTAGCAAACCAATAGTCTTAAACCACTAAACATAAATTGAGGACTAGATTGTGAAATCCAGTCCATGCAAAGGTTGTCTGGAAGAGATCGCTTTTAGCTTTAAGACCGCCACTTGTATTTCTACCTGTATTTGTTATTTGTTTTTATATTGTTTTATAATTTAAGTGTGATTTACAAAAAAGTGTTTTCTATCTATGTAGATTCAAGTAGATTTTATTCATTTTAATACATGAACTTTGTGCTAACTGCCATTAAGTGTTCTTGAAAGTGCCAGTCTGACCCCCAATTACAAGCTCCAAGCTTGTTCCAGGCTCTTGAAACTCGACATCAACGACAGGTTGAATGGCACTGAAGTACCTGGTAGGGCACGTGATAATGGTTTTATACCAATTCTTTGCTATTTTAACAGAAAATACATGATTTTAATTGAAATATGTAACTCAAAGACACAGTGAGGATAGACACAAACACACATAATAGTAGCTCATAATAAAAATATAAATATTAAATTAATAATTAGTAAATGTCCCTGTGGTATTACTTAGCTTCAGAAGAAATTGCCGACTAACGGAAACGAATGCATTAACGCCCATCTTTATCTAAAAACCACCAGGATTCCAATAAAAAAATTACTATAATCTGTCTTTCCCCTTGGCCTCAGTACTTGGCTCTGGCAGTGGAGAGCGATATGCAGAAGTAAAAGGGGTACTAAATTAAGATTGTAATATTTTTGAAGACCATCACCCAGCTTGGGACAAAATATGTTGAAAAAACCATCCCCGTGGAAGTTACGATGTCACAAATAGACACACAGGCTTTAAACATAAAATTCCTCTTTTTTTGATGGGAAATTCGCTTTTAATAATAGAACGAATATACAATAATTATTTACATAACAAAAATACAAAAGCAACAGTTGAATCATCTAAAGACCCTTGCAAATGATCTATAGATAGCTCAACAGCTCCAGATACTACCAGGCGGAAGTGCCCTCAAGACACTGGCTCTTATTAAATCGTTAGAGTATATTTAAAAACTCACTACCATAACCGTGAATGAAATCTTATAAATTGTATACTATATCAAACTTAAGCTTCAGTACTATTCCACAGACAATAAATTAGGCAGCCGGCCCAGACTGCTATCTTCAGGAAATCCGCTGTATATAAATTAACAAGTTGGTATGTAGTGGCCGAGCTACGAATTTATGTGTGCACTTCGGAAGTTATTGCTGCAGTCGCGAGAAATAATTAAAACAGTCTGTACTAAAGCCACACTCATTATCATCACTATAGAACATCCTGCTAAAATAGGCAACTCCCATAGATTTCCACATGCACCCTCAAACAGGCAGGAAACAGCAATGAGGCAACTGATGAGGCTGTACTTACTGGTTCAAGATAATTTAGTTTAAGCGATGTTTACATTAGAAGTAGGATAGATTTCCAGAGCAACGGATGCGGCCTGCACCCAACCAACGGCCTCCAGCAACGTTTATTAGGTTCCATCAAGTGAAGTGCCATCCTACACTATGTTTTCTAGTATGTGGTCTCCACTCTAGAACCTTTTTACCCTAACGGCCGTCAGTTCTTCGTGCTACATATATCCCTTATGCCACTTCAACAAAATCATACAAATAATAATTGGTCACGTCGTGTATAGTAGTCGTATCGGACCACGCACAGTGAAAGGTTCCGTAGTCAAGATAGCTGTCTTAGTTATTTTAAAGTTCAAAGTAAATTTTGCAGTTGATTTTGGCCATTTTATATGAACTGTTTACAAACCCACTACTGCTAGTAAACTAGAACTAAACTCAGCTTTGATAATTCTTCTTATAACAACAGTATACGAGTATGTGCTACAATTGTGGATACTTTTAGGTATCCAAGAATATCGGTTTGGCTGGTAGCTAGGACACACACACACACGACTATTACAAAAAAATACCACTTTGAAGCTATACAGGGTGTTTGGTAATATAATGACGAAATTCAAGTGACGGATTCTCAAAACTTAAAAAAAAACTATTAGATATATTATCAAATTTTACAGAAAATCAACTAAGTTTATGTGATTAATTCGATATAAAACTTACTGCCTACTCTTACAATCGACATCCAAAAATAAAGGCCTATTTTATATATCTCTTTCGGCTGCGGGTTTTGAGTTAGAAAAGGACAACAAGATTTATCTCGAGACGTCACCAATACAGCATCTGTGATTAGATGGCAAGCATTATGCAACAGCACAACATAAGTTTAATAAAGTGTTTGTTCTTACATGCCAAAATAAATTTCACAGTTCTATGGTAAACAATTCACAAATTTATTTAGTATGCTCATCAAAATAACCCCTTTAATTTTTGTGCGTACATTATCAAACACCCTATATTAATCTTCTTGCATCAAAAAAAATTCTGGAAAGCTTGTAATGTGTTTGGAAGACCTATTCAACGATATTCTACACAATAGGGTGCGTGAGTACATAAAAATCACCCATTTCTATTTTAGGGGAGGTACCCTAAAAATAGATTGTGTAACTTACTAGGCGTCACTAAAACGTATCAAATTATAGCTTTACAGCACTAATTAGTCTACGAGTAAAACGACTTTAACTGGTCGGATGGATAGACAGACAGAAGGGCATGGCAAAACTTTCTATGGTATTATTATATAGTTCCTAGTTCAACTACAGACCACCCATTACCACCCCATAACCATAACCGCCGCCCATTACTGCTCCGTTATTTACTTTCCATCCAAAGGTTGCCTGGAAGAAATCGCTTTCACCGATAAGGCCGCCCATTGTACTTTATTTAGCTTAAATTAGTTTTTTTAAGTATTCCTGGTGTACAATAAAGGATTATTCTATTCTATTCTACTACAGAATACTAAAAAGCAGCCACATTAGCCTAGTGAATACGTGTTTCCTCACAGTCACAGTGTTTCCTCAAGATACAAAGAAAATAATGAGAATCTAATATAATTCGGGATAAAATTTTAGTATACACTAGAAGCACAGTATAATTATACTACATACTACGTTTTCACAATAAACTTTGCCCGTTGGTAGCTAGAAATTATACTGTCCATGCACATACAACAGTACTATACAGTTCAGGTTTGTTGTTCTCATGGGGCGAGTTACTGTCAAACAGTAATTGTTCATTTTCTACCAGCTACTGGGCTCCTGGAAGCTAGGCTTATGAATTGGTTAGTAGCAATTCAGGCTAGGAATGTCTTGAATGACTTTAATGTAGACGGGGATAAAATCTTGCTCACTTATATTTATTTTAGCAGCATCTATGTTATGATCATAGCCTATCTCTCGCTGGCCACTAGCCGATACTATTTTTGATATTATTTGAGACTCGTATCAAATAAAGGTTTAGATAGATATAAAGAACACTATTGCACGAAATAAATCAATTTATACAAAGACAAACTTAATGCTAGAAAACATTCTCTTCTAGAAGGACTTTTATTTCTTCTGGAAAGGAAGAGATAAAGTCAGTCTTTTCTATTACAATCCCCGATTAATCCATCTCTCCCATGGCCGATGTTTTCTTAAATTATTTTGACGCAGAATACTAAAGTTACTAACAAGGGCTAAGCAGTTTCCATCATTTATAAGCAACTGAATTGTTAGTTGATTTTACCACTGAAATATTCTCTAGAGAACCAATACTTTAGCAAGACGTTAACTTAAATAAGGTTCAGATTAGACATTGAGACTGACATTAGATAATCACGGTTATCGTATCAACGACAAGAAAATAATTTAGATTTCATCATCATCATCATCATCATCACCACTCCGAGGGCACACATGCTGAGTATATAGGAATTTCACTTCTGCCATGCCCTTGATCTTGAGCTTCTCTGATCCAGGCCAGCGACTTTTTTAGGTCGTCTACCGAACAAGCTGGCTAACAACTTGTGTCTATAGCTAGTTCTAGATAGCCACTTAGTTATGGCTGGAGCAATGCAATCACCACGTCTAGCTACGTGTCCTACTCAACTTCATTTGAACTTCATCACTGATCCCAACGTTTAAGACAAAAGTCTAAGACGTTGGGATCAGGAATCAGGGATCATCATAAAGTTTGCAAATTGGGATTTAAAATAATGAAATAATATATATAAGTAATAACATTCAAAATACATACACACTTATACTCGTATATATAAAGTTAGTACCGGGATCGATATTGAAAAAATATCAACCTGCCATTAGTTTAGCAGAAAATAGTCAAAATAAAAATCTTTATCCAAAATTCGTGCAGCAGTTATAGGTTTATTCAACCAGAATTTAACTTCGAGCTTCGAATTCTGTTTGAGTACAGTTTTTTAATAGATTTCCATGAAAGAAGTTATTTACATAAAACTATTTAATTGGGTCTCATTTATGCCCCTTAACATGTAAATGAAAAAATAAAATGTCTTTGCAAAGTGGCACTAAATTTATACAAAAAAAATATTATCAAATGGAAATTTATAATGAATAATTCAAGTAAGTACTCATCTGATATGTTAAATTGATAAATGAGAATTAAAGTTCAAATTTGAAATGAATAATTCAAGTAACTACTTATCTGATATGTTAAATCGATAAATGAGAAAAATAAGCTCGAATTTGAAAACATATCAGTTTTATAGTACCTATTTAGATATATTTGTAGTTCAATTACTTATATATAAATAAAACAAAGTCGGGTTCGTGGAACCATTTATAACTCAAGATCCAACAAATCAAAGATTCCACCCGGGACCGATTTGTATGATCTTTGATTAGTTGGATTTGTCTCCGTCCCAAATAGCAAAATCAAAACATCGGAAAGATTCACGAAAAAAAGTTTTCAAATTCATTTTCTTATACTTAAATGCAGCTAATGATGGCCGACTGACCATTCTACCGGTGACGTACAGTACATTGGCAGATTTTGGCAGCCCGCGTCATATACATGAATATGCGCCAGATGCAATGACTTTATTCTTTATAGTACACAAATAGATTACAGACAAAATAGCTTACAAAATGGGCATGTACAAAGGCGAGCTTAACCCTAATAAGAGTTTTTTTCCAGCAAACCTTTGAAGATAGAGATAGTTGATTATGGTGGGTACGTGCACAGAAAAAGTCATTGGTGTAAAAAAGTAAAAACAGAACTGAATTTAACTTAGCTAATAGGTTATCACAAAATTTTTTGATTCTAAAGCCGACGACGATGTTCGCGGTGTCAGCTAGTAATAATATAAAATTAGATTTGAGGTGATGATTAGAATAATCCCGTGTTTGTTTTCATCAGTGCTTGTTCATGCTATCTAAATATACCATTTAATACGAAAGTTACGACACAAATAATTTTAGAAGTAGAACTTAATCTTACTGTATAAAACAAAGTCGGGTTTGTTCGAACACTTATAACTCGAGAACGGCTGGACCGATTGTCATGGTTTTTGATTTGTTGTATTTGTCTCCGCCCCGAATAACAGAATAACTATTAAGATATTGGAAACATTCACGCAAAAAGAAATTATGAAGAAATTTCATTTTCTCATACATAGATGTAGCTAATGATGGCCGATTGACAATTCTACCATCATATGCATGTCAAGGCGGTACGAAGTTCGGGGGTCAGCTAGACTAAATTGATCCTTGATAATTTAATCAAATTAAAAGGTAATTAAATGCGTTAAAACACTGCAATATATTAAACAAATATTGGTGGACATTTCACACAGCGCTATCTAGCCCCAAACTAAGCAGAGCTATTACTATGGGAACCAAATAACTGATAGAATACTTATATACTTTTTTTTGTAATTACATACTTAAAAAATACAGAAAAACATCCAGACCCGGAACAAATATTTGTAGATCATGCAAACATTTGTTCCGCGGCGGGAATCGAACTCGCTACCTCTTGCGTCACAGCCGGCTATACGTCCACTGCGCCACGAAGGTCGTATATTAAAACGATTTTCATTAAAAAATAACATTGTCGTCGTGATAACCATGTATTTAAACTCCTTGCTTCTAGTCTTTAACTAAACGACAAACGTGCCTGATAAAATACAAAGAAAGCGTTCTACTTAAACCCACTCAACAGGAACATACATCTTAGGCGCTGCAGTCTACGGCAGTGGATTTGATCACGCAAGGGTTCCTTCACCCCTGACCTGGCCAAACAAAACCAATCTAAATCATTATACCGTACCCCGTTTAGCCGCGATTTCGATGCCTCCAGTTGAATGCACTTAAGCTCTTTGTGTATACGGTTCTTATTTGCATTGATAAAAGTATTTATTTAAACTAGATGTTGATGTTTTTTTAAAAAGATATTTGACGACGCAGTGGGCGTATAGCCAGCTGAGACGCGAGCAGGTAGCGGGTTCGATTCCCGCCGCGGAACAAATGTTTGCATGATCTACAGATGTTTGTTCCGGGTTAGGATGTTTTTCTATGTATTATAAGTATGTATTTACAAAAGAAAAGTAAATGAGTTTTCTAACAGTTATCTGGTTCCCATAGTACAAGCTCTGCATAGTTTGGGGCTAAATAGCGCTGTGTGAAATGTCCAGCAATATTTATTTATTTATATTTATATAGTTTGGAATACAAATCGTAGAGTGGATTGTGTAGAATTTATATAGACATAGATAATCATATATTTGCCATATGGCAAATTGCTATTAATTGGGTGCTATTTAGCACACACAACAGATGAAAGACAGCCTTATAAAAGAAAGATGATTATTGAACATAAAATTAAAATAAACACAGTACTCATACATGCAAAAACAGAAACAAACATAGATCATAATTATTTTTAACTAGCTGATGCCCGCGACTTCATACATGTTATACTACTAAATGTGTAGGTAACCTAGAAATAAAGCTAAACTTGCTGTTATAACTTGGCTTGGCTTTAATTCATCTATTCATTCCTCAAAATGGGTTCAACCGTTACGAGAGGGTAACAAACAAACAAATCAATAAATAAACAAACATCCAAACTTTCGTATTTATAATATTAGTGTGATTATGAGGTAGGTAATATGTGGTGTAGCAGCAAAAGGACCTCGACTCAGCATTATGTCAACTGGGTTACTCGTTGACATAATGCTTACCCGCATCACCTAATAGACCCGAGATTTCGAACTAATTTTTTTTCAATCATTGCCCAATGCAATTTTGTTGAATGCACTGCAATTCAGTTTTGCATGGCTGCTATAAGGGGATTATCGGAATTGTTTTCATTTGCATACGTGCTGACTTTATTTGTATACACAGTTCTGAAATAACACAGTATTAAAATTAAGAATGAATGAAAACGACTTTATTGTGTTATATAATATATATATATATATATATATAAAACAAAGTCCAGTTAGTTACACCATTTATAACTCAAGAACGGCTTGACCGATTTTGATGATCTTTGATTTGTTGGATTTGTCTCCGCCCCGAATACCAGAATAACTATTAAAATATCGGTAAATTCACGCAATACAAAATTATGAAGAACATTCATTTTCTCATACATATATGCAGCTAATGATGGCCGATTGACAATTCTACCGGTGACGTACATTGGCAGTCTGCGTCATATGTACAAGGCAATACGAAGTTTGCCGGGTCAGCTAGTTACATATAAAAAAGAAAACAAAAAAGTCCAATAGGCAGTGTTATAGCTTTGGATAAAGAAGACTTTTGTTATAGATATTTCTTTATAACAAAAGACTGCCTCCGTGGTGCAGTGGGCGTATAGCCGGCTGAGACGCAGGAAGTAGCGGGTTCGATTCCCGATTCAATGTTTGCATGATCTATAGATATTTGTTCCGGGTCTGGTTGTTTTACTAAATATTATAAGTATGTATTTACAAAAAAAAGTAAATAAGTATTCTATTAGATATCTGGTTCCCATAGTACAAGCTTTGCTTAGTTTGGGGCTAGATAGCGCTGTGTGAAATGCCCAGCAAAATTTATTTATTTATATTCATATTTATTTCATTTGGATATTAATTAGACAGGCACCACAACTATTCAAAAGTGTATTGAGGTGTTCACTGACGGGTAAATTTGCAGGAATTGGGCATAAGGTATAACCATGAATCGATCACACATAACGATCAGTCTAAGAATTTCCCTAGTTCAAAATGGAGAAGGAACATAATTGCCTTGGAACCGAGAACTTAACCGGTACTTGATAATAATGTGATGTCAATAAGATCCTGAATTGTGTGATCCTGATTATGCGTGGGTCAGAAGATCCTCTTGTAGAAAAAAGAGAGCGTGAAAATTCGAGATAGTGTAGTCCTTTAAGCCAGATAAAAGGCTATAGAGACAGAATAAATAATAGTTCTACATTTTCGTACATTTTCACGCGAACTTCACTAAAACTGGAACATGTGTATAAGTCTGTGCAAACTCGGAATGATGTGTTTCATTATGGAAACGAAAAGGCAACGCACGTTAGCTCAATTTAAATTAACAAAGTTAAACAAACCACAATATGTGATTGAATTGTGATCTTAAAGAAAGGGTTGCTTATCTCCATTCTTCTAATACTTTTTCTGTGAGGTCATCGAAAAACTTATCCCTCAAAACACCCGTACACTCTAGTTTCTTCTATGGGAAATCATTCACTGTCGAAGCAGTTTGCTTGTGGAATGCTTTGCCTGTGGAAATTAGACGGGCTCCTTCACGTCACTCTTTTGAGCTGAGATTAAAGTAGCATTACATTAATGCCTAGCTTTCTTGTCATTTGAGTTAGGTACATAATTATTATTTATTTTAATTGTCCCCGTTTCAGAAGATTTGTATAAATAATGGTTTAGGTTATTAGTTTGGTATATCTTCTTTAGTATCTTTAGGTATATATTTATGTATTAGGATCATAAGTACAGTTTTTATTCTCTTCAATCAATATTATAAATACGGGATTTATCAAGTACCGTCTTATCAGTGTTTCGACCGACAATGTTTCGGTTCAACTCTTAAACCTTCATCAGGGTGAGAGCGATCCGCTCCGAATAACGTCTCGCCTCGCACTGCGCGCCACAGACCTCTGCACGCGAGTAGACGGGCGTGGTGGTGGAGATTGAGTCAATGATGGCCCAGCGCGTTGGCAGGCTACATCATCATCATTATCATCACTGTTGCTCTCTAAGGTAGTTCTCGGTATAGGCAATCACACAACACTAACTATGTCTCTACTAGGTTCACTCACTCTTCTGTCGCTTGCACCATGAAGACATGGCCTCCAGGCTGGCGGCATTTGTCTTCATTTGGAAATATACTCTGAGCACCGCTGTCCATTCCATCCAAAGGTTGCCTTGAAGAAATCGCTTTCAGCGATAAGGCCGCCCATTGTACTTTATTTAGCATACATTAGTTTTTTGAAGTATTTTTGGTGTACAATAAAGAATTATTCTATTTTATTCTATTGTGGGCCCCTAAGACACAATTTTCCAGAAAAAAAATATCAACGTATATGGCTAAATTACATCTAAACTGAACGCAATAAAGCCCATTTTTCAGTGAAAGTGAATATTATTTATATTTTATAAAAAAGAAGCTTACGCTGATTACAAGTTCATTTTATTTCAGACTACAATAGAAAAACTTGACGATATCCGAGTACGATCCTTTAGGGGCCGAGCGTGACCCAAAAATTATTGGAGTAGCTTTATTGTCCCAACGTGCGGGCTGTTAATCGCGTTTGACATCACGCTTTTTGTTACTAAGAGCCAGCTAGCCGTTTTAGCCAGAAATACACAAAAAAAGAAAATACGAGATACTAGGTATGTTAATATTTGTTCCAGGTCTGGATGTTTTTCTATTATAAGTATGTATATACAAAAAAATTATATTTAAGTATTCTATCAGTTAACTGGTACCCATAGCTATGCTTAGTTTGGGGCTAGATAGCGCTGTGTAAAATGTCCAACAATGATTATTTATTTATTTATTTTAGGTTCAGCTAGTAGCTCGTGTGCTAGTACTTATATGTTAGAAAATCAAAAAATTGGTTATGCTTAGTTATCACTATATGACCTGATATACTGTCTTGTTAGAGTCGGGTCACCCACTTGCAAGTATACCTGTAGATGAATGATGTTTTACAGATGAATAATCAGTTTATTGTACAATAAATTTCTTAGGACTGATAATTGATAAGAACCGCATGTGAGCCTTTCAGCTCACATTGACTCTGTATGTAATAAATTGGATCAGAAAACTAAGATTGAATGTATCAAAACAAGCTGCGCTAAGTGCCTATCATGGCTATGTTTCCTCCATCTTCTCTTATGGTCTTATGCTATGAGGAAACTCCACTGACAATAATAAAGCTTTCATAGAACAAAAAAAGTGTGTTCGCGTATTATGTGGAGCCTGATTTATTGAAAGCTGTCGTCCTATTTTTAAGGAACATAAAATCATGCCTATTTCCTGTATGCATACATATACCATTTATATACATATGTAAATGGTATATGTATGAGTACTTGTTACTTGTTTTTATTTTTGTATTATTTTTATTATTAACTTTATTATTAGCTGTGTTTTACTCGACATCTTAGGTAGGTAGGTACAATTGGCTGGGCAGGCAACTTGTTGTTTTTTTACTAATAATTTTTTTGTTAACTTTTTCAAATAAGGCACTTATAAGTTTTAACTTTTGACTGACGTCCGTGACGCCAATGCAGGTTTAATGGCTGTAAACCAGCGCTGAGCAATAGCTTTAATGTTCAGCATAATGCTGAGCCATTCCCCTTTTTCGGCACAGGGCTCATAGTGACTGGGTACGTATTTTTAGTACTATTTATTATTTTTTGTTTAAGTAACGTGTTTTTAATTGTCTGTATTTTATTATGTTTATTTAATTATCTGTCTTTACTTATCCACTGTATGTAGTTTCTGTGTGTTTGTTACTTGTGTTGAAATAAATGTCTATATCTATCTATGTAACTTAGTTAAAGAAAATTCAGAACGATATCTAAAACACTGACAAAATGCAAAGGCATACAAAGCATCATAATAGACATTATCTACTACATTGCAAACTTGATACTAATAGAAAGAATATATAATAATATATGTGTATATGGCTGTTAAAATATTTAATAATTTACCAAAAGGCATTCAAGAACTGCCACTTATTAAATTTAGGCACAAATTAAAATTATGGCTTTTAGATAATACCTTTTATACATTAGAAGAATACTTTAATAAATAATGACATAATTAATTTGACAGAATAATTATAATTGAATACTAAATGTTTGACATAAATAGTGACTAATAATATCTTTATAAGTGAACAAATATGAAAGCTTTACAAGCTTTCATATTTGCACGCCCCTGAGTGGGGTGGAGTATAGTGAAACTAATTTAAATTACATGTGACATCTTTCTGTATAACCTATATTTGGCAATAAATAATTATGATTTAGAGGCGTCAGATGGTCAGAGACCTTGACTCTTTTGAACTCAATATCAAAAACAAAAGAAAAGAGTGCTAAAGTACCTATTCATATTTAGTTGTAGTATCTTACCTTATCTTACCAATCAGCATTGCTGTGTTACGGTTTGAAGGGTATGGTTGCCGGTGAAATAACAGGCACATGAGGCTTTACACCTGTATGCCTTAAGTTCATGGATGCAGTGCATCGTAGGGTACACTTCTAACGTGCGTGACCTACAAGGCAATTCTCTGTTATAGGCTATGGTAATCACTTAAAATCAGGTGGGCCATAAGCTTTTTCCATCTCCATGTAGTATAAAAAAAGTTATAAATATGTAACTATAAGAGCGTCACACACAGTGAAGATACTATAATAAAATATCGCTTGCCATATAATCCAATGGACCATCACATACGGCGAAGATAATTATGTATTTTCATCTTCCATTAGGTTGTATGATGAGCGATATATATCTTAACATAAAATGTTATAGCATCTTCTATCACTAACTATCTATTTATATGCCAAATTTCACGCTGATCGGGTAAACGCTTCGAAAGTTATCCTGGAACAAACAAACAAACATACACACATACTTACATACTACATACATACAACGCCGATTTGCCCAAATTCATTTTGACATCTCGCTTCGTTCGATCAATAAAAGTAACATTAACTTAAGAGTTTAGACACACGGTTGACGTTATTGAAACCAATTCCAAGAGGTTGATAATTGCACCACATCAGTCAGTAAATTATTTCGAGCCAACAACCACTTTAAATACTAAAAGCTGTGTTAGCTACACAGTAGAACTTAAAGTAAGTATAGCAACGTTGTATGAGATCCAAATATTAGTAAACTATTTCGTTTTAGCATACGAATAATAATTCAAGTGTTAATTGCCTAGTAAAGTTGTTGCTTTCAGACGAACCGCTTTGCTTAACGGCCCTGAGACGATCAATAGTCACTGTCAATTCTATGAAATTGGCAACTGTCATTGCTCGTTAGTTGATTGAAGCGATAGTCAATTACGTTATTCAAGGCACTGGACAAATCATTTAATTAACGCTTATTGTCAGGCAACAAAACGACTCGTATATAAATTTGCGCTTCAACTTCTCAATAACCTATTGAGACAAAACATTTATCGTCTTGCTCCGTATCTATTGTCAAGCTATGATTGCTCTTTGAAATATCATGTTCGAAGGAACTCGTGAATAATTGCCACTAAATAACGTCTAACTACGTTGTGGTATAAACCCAATTTGACTTGAAATTAAATCTACCTAAACTGTCACAAACTAAAGAGTTTGTTCGGCTTCCATTATTCGATTATGGAAGGAATTAAGAAAAGTACTTACAACACTTACCGTATTTGGTCGTAGATTTATTTAGCAAAGCGACATAATGACAGTAATTGTGAATTGAATTAAATTGTTACTGAACAATAAGCTTGTCCATTATCTTGAAGACGGTTTTTATCCTTCACTTTCCTGCTTGTTTGCAATAATGGATGAGGAATTAATTTGACATATAGCATACATTTATTATATGCTTTGATGCATATGTAGAACAATAATTAAGAATCAAACGAAATTACCGAGTGGTATTTTCTGGTAAAAATTGGAGGCTTGATTAGAGCGTTTATTATCAGCGCACCTGACTGGGATACAAACTCTTGATGGCTCCAAATTATTAGAATAGCTTAAATGGGTACTCCAAAAACCGTCCGTGTATGCGAAATATCAACCGAATTGCGTCTAATCATTTCAAAATCCATGATGCGACGCACGCGAAGTGCGGTAACTCCACGCCGCGCGAAGCCGATACAACAATCTAATAAATCCAATTCGCGCTCAGTTGGCAGTGCGCAGTTTTTTATAACTCTGAACATTTTACACAGCGCTATCTAAAAAAACGTACATAAAGAATGTTTTATTTTATGACTCGCCAATGTGGAGTCTTTGGAGTCGAGTCGGTGGAGTTGTATGTCATGCAGGTGCTCGATTTTAACCTCACGCCCCGACGAACTCCACGCGACGTGGAGTAATAAAATTTGAGTTCTCGTATATGGCCAGCTTTATCCAGGTGTTCGGACATTATCACCTTACTAGGAATAACTCCTAGGAAATGTTACATTGCCGTTAACCTGCCTAGAACAACTAGGCAAGATACACAAAAACATTTCGAGGGTTGATGCCAAGTTATTTAATTAAGTTAAAGCAGGGCTATTCTGAATCTGTGCCGTGGCCCAGTTTCAAAGCTTATTTTTCGTATGCATTCAGAATCGCTGAAACCGAATATTCGCATTTACAACTAGTTTTTAACTTGCAACCTGAGACGAATGAAAGACTTTAATCAAACAAGATGAAAGTTAGTAATGAAAAAGTTTTGGGACACGGCTTACGAGTACAAAAGTATTGTTAAAAGGAGCACAACGAATGAAGCTGGCTGTCTTTTCAGTTTGTTTTCTTTTTTATGCATTCAGGGAATGGAGGTTAAAGGGACTTTAAATAAAAATAAATTTGCTATAAACATATATAAATAGTACCTATGCTGTGATTACATTGTTGTTGATAAAATATAGGTACTTAGTACTAACTTTATAGTACACCAGAAAATAAAAGCTTAACTAAAATGGCGGTTTTATCAATAAATAGTAATTTCTACCTTACAATGATGGTGGACTATGGTAATATACTATGGTAATATACTATGATGACTATATACTATGGATCTGGAGTGTCAATGTCCCTACTAGAAAAACACCTGAAACTTATCTATGATCGAAAATAAAAAAGGTGATTCAAAAATCGCTCAGGGTTACTGAATTTTTAGTTCGCATAAATCATCTCGTAAGTTTATGCCAGCTACGCCGTAGCAGGTTTACGTAGAATACGTAGAGGGTCTACGAAGCTACGAGGCACTAAGAAATGCACGATACAATCTGCATAAAAATGTCACGCAATCCCATATGTCACCTCAAATTAGGTGAAGTAGAGTCGGATATTTTACGATCTTTGGATTTGGGTCACAGAGGTTTGTTGGATAGTTTTTTTCTCTCGACCACTCAGACGAACGGCCGAATCAGAAGTGTTGGCGTTCTAAACTTAAATCACGTAATTTTTTTTGTAACCAATTTAAGATGTTATTGACAAGTAGACTTACCAGGGTGAATTAAGGTTTTTGTTTTAATAAGAACAGATATCAGATATTTCTAATAGCATAAGCTGGAGTGAAATATTCAATATTGTGCAATTGTCAGTAATTAAAAAGGGTGAATTTGTTAACAGTCAGCATTAAGGAACATCTTTGTCCGTAGTCTAAAAAGATAAAAATATAATTTGCAGCACCTTAACGGAGTCCATGTACATACCTAACAAAAGTATAAATAATACCTTTACTACTAACAATATCATATTGTGATAGCTGTTGCCCGCGACTTCGTACGCGTTACACTACTAAATGTGTAGGTAACCTCGAAAAAAATCTAAACTCGCTGTTGCAACTTGACTTGACACCTCAATTTTATCCTATGGGAACAAATTTATTGGATAAAAAGTAACCTATGTGTTAATCCAGGTTATAATCTACGTACATACCAAATTTCATCGAAATCGGTTAAGCCGTTACGACGTGATTGAGTAACAAACAAACAAATAAATAAACAAACATCTAAACTTTCGCATTAATATTATAGTGTGATTGTATTTACATGAATGCAATAAATAAAATAATCTGTAGTTATTTCTATCCAATAATAAAGTTGAAAATCTACCTTCTCAGACATGACACCATACACTACATTGTACAGTCAGGATCAGAAATAGATGCTCTTAGAACTTAGTTTCATGCTCATCCATTAAGTCAACCTTTAATTAGTTAAGTTTCAATAATATGTCTACACTAGATTTCATTTATAAAACACTTTCAAATCATTGTTTATTATCTACTTTTGATGTTGACTGTACATAAAATAATAAACAGTTATGTTAACAAACTAGAAAGGATGTCTATAACGCATATATATACATGCAGTCGCAAATTCCGTCTAGTCTCTATCTTTTGTGGCCACAAGGCATCAGAGCTCGTCATAATTTAAGGCCATGTTTACACGCAGAGCGACTCACGCAAGACAAATGCAGGCTAAGGTACTACACTGATTGTTTTAGTTCTGGTAGTATTACCTGACCGATGTCACTCGGTTGGCACCGCTGTTCGATTGGCTTAGTTCAGTCCTACAGTATATGCGTAGGAGTTTATAGGCGGCGGTGACCACTTGACATCAGGAGGCCCGTAAGCTTGCATGTCTAAAAGAATAAAAAAAAATGTCCACGCTTACATACGACATTTGAACAGGCTGCTGTGCATGTAGAAATAATAGGTAATTAAATAAATTCGTACTCGTAACTTTAGATTTGCCTGAACACCGGCATCATAGAGGATCTAATAACCGTCTCACCCAATGCTATTGTTGTGGTCAAATACCTGTCCAACATAGTATAAATTAAAACGTAGAACTCTTGACACACGAAGAAGAAGAAGAATAAATTCGTTTTACAGTGTCAGGAGTTTAGTTTTATGATGCTTACAAAATTTTAATATGTAATAATAGATCGGAGTCTAAACCTTAAATCTTAAATCGTAACTTGTACAGTTAGCAACATAGTTATGTTGCTAACAACAATAATTACTACAATAAATTGAGATCTTTAAACTTGAATTGTTCTGTAACTAGCAGTTTTAAGAACTAAAGTTAAAGATAGTTCTAGTGTTAATTTTTATAAAAAAATGTTACAAAGCGAGTTATGTCTAATACGCTCTCGTCGCTGTAAATGTCGCAAACTGTACAAAACCGGTTTGAGCGGGTCACAAAACCTTTTAATATGCCAATAGCAATCAATTGTCTCGATAAATCTTGTATCAATATTCAAACCATTTTGTCTCAAGTTCGGCTCAAATTTCGTGACGCTTACGATCCGCACGCAGCACGTAAGTTTTCCGCATTATGTACTCAGGGCCTAACTTGCCATATACTAGCTGAATTTAAACTTTATAGCTCAGAAATACGGTTCATTAAATGAGATCAAAAAGCTACGCTCCATCTTTATGCTATGCAGATAAAGTAAACAAACGCGTTTAAGTTTATCCAAGCAATAAAACTAAGAGATTTCTACTCGTAAACATGAAACATGCAGTCGTTGGCTTATATTAAATAAATGTAAGTAAAGAGAATGAAAACAAGTCATATCTCTTGGTATTGCTTGGATTTTCATGTGTTCAAATAATGAGGTTTTATTATGAGGATTAATGTAACTTATAAGTGATATTTGTTCAGTAAATATATATTTTTAAGAAACATACGTTAAATTTTCTTGTTGATCTCGGATGTTTTTAATCTAATGTAATTAATACATTTTAGTATTAAACTAAATAAGCAAAGTAAAATATTAATCATATCACGTTAAATTCGCCATAGGTACATAGGATTTTTTTTAAATGGAAAAAATTCCCAAGACCAGATAAAAAAGAAAAGATTTGCAGTTAAAAAAACGAACAGTTTCCTTCAAAAACTCTTTTTTTCAGCCGTTATATTCACATAGCCATAAATTGTACATTTACGCAATTTTTCGCTTTATTTCCGTATCCCTCCTGAATTGTGAAAATCGTGTATCCAGTTTCATATCCCTTTATACCATTTGTCGGTTTCAGTAAGGCAACAACACACGTTTCGTGCTACCACTGCCGATGCCGGTTCTCAATTTTTTGATACTTAGGTGAGATTTTCGTCATAAATTATTCATGGATTCGAGTGTCGGTCGGTTATCGACTGGCTTCGTGACACAGCTTAAAAAGAGTAGTTAGCTCATGATTTTATTGACAGGCTCTACTTGCGTTAAAACGGTGAATTAGCATAATGCTGATAGGTATGGCCATAGAAGAATATTTATAAATATGACTTATTAGGTAATATACACACAAACATGAGGGGTTATTTTGATGAGCATAATAAATAAATTTGTAAAATGTTGACCATAGAAATGTTAAATTTATTTTGGCATGTAAAAACAAACACTTTATTAAACTTATGTTGTGCTATTGCATAATGCTTGCCATCTAACCATAGATACTGTATTGGGGACGTCTCGAAATATAGCTTGTTGTTCCTTTCTAACTCAAAACCTGCAGCCATTTCCGAATGAGATATCAAATCGGTCTTTATTTTTGGATGTCGATTGCAAGAGTAGGCAGTAAGTTTTATATCGAATTAATCACCTAAACTTAGTCAATTTTCTTTAATATTTGATAATATAACTAGTAGATTTTTTTTCGAGAAGTCTTTTTTTATGTTTTGAGAAACCATCACTTGAATATCGTCCGTATATTACCAAACACCCTGTATACATTAGCACATTGTTACACAAGGGCTGAAAGCGATATATTGCGAGTCAAGGACGATAATCAAGGGTGTTATTGTTTGCTTATATTCAAGCAAAATACATAACTTTTCATCACGATTTTACCTAAAAAACTTTCGTGATTGATTTCAATCATTATTATAAATACTAATTTTTAAGAACCGTTCTATTGGTGTTTCGACCGACAATGTTTCGGTTCAATTCATGAACCTTCATCAGGGTGAGTGCGATCCGCTCCGAATATCGTCTCGCCTAGCACAGTGCGGATATATTGTTATATACGAATATTCGTGATTAATCCCGTATTTATAATAATGGTTTTCATAACGAATTTGTGGAAATTTAATAAGTATTTTTATAACAGTTGATTGCTGAAAAGAAAATTAGCGTTCCCGGTATCCATTGTTTTTTTTCACTACTTGATTATGGTCTCTTTCCTTTCATTTTCAAGTATAAATAAGGATGTAAATAGAATACTATGAATGCAATCAGCCTTTTTCTATTTTCAAATTTACTTCTTACCCAAGGGCTATAAATCACATTTACGGAGCCTTTATCGAGTTTACAATGGCCAACTGTCAGATCATGAGTGATTAAAAATAATAAATATAAAAATATTTGAATATTCTGAATAATACATTGACCAAGATAAACTGTTTTAATGATATAAATACTGATTGGATAATATAGTCGGTTCGTACAATAATTACAAACATTTACTATTATGTAAATAAGTAGATCGTTTTATTGAAAGCGAAAAAAATGCATAAGCGGCCTTATTAACAATCTTATCAAGAAAAAAAAAATAGACTGAGTAATTGATAAGCAAAAAACAGCGGTATATATGTGTTTAATCGGTATTTTATAACAATTAATATTCGGTTAAGGTATGTTTACGTTATGAATCTAAGATAAATAATAAACCAAGTTCAAAATCTGTTATATAAATTACCAGATTCACAGTGGAATTTTCGTCGAATGCAAAGTGATTTATGAAAGCACCGGTCGACACATTGCATGTTTCCGGCCTACCTGCGGCGATGGTACTGTGTGTTTGCGATTCTATGCGGCAACACCTTATATGGTGAAACTAGGCCAACTCTGGTACGTCACATACCTATGTGACGTATCTTTATAAATTGTATCTCCTAAATGTATTTTTATAGATATTTTCTAGTAGCTGATATAATCTGGATATAGTGATAACAAAATAATAATAATAAAGATTCCAGAAGAAAATTATGTGTTTAGAATTGTGATAAAATAAACTCTACTATATATTGCACTCATGGGGATCATTTAAAACGTTTTTGCATTGTGTGTAAGCTTCAAGTAGATGGGGCAGAGAGCACCCAATTGTAACAAACTATGATTTTGTATATCACTGCGGCACAAAACCTGCTTTTTCTTAGCAAACTTGCGGTCTTTACATATGCATGCCTCTGTGGCGTTCCAGGTTGGAGCAATTTATGTATAGTTTTAAGATATTTGTTTAAAACCTTTGATGCAAATAAATGATTGATTGAGAAAATTTATTATCTATTTCGTTTGAAAATCTACACTTACGTACACTTAAATATAAATTTTTATCATTATTTTTATATTTTTAACGTATCAATACTAAACATAGTATATTCAAAACTGCGCAGATCGTCATTGATTGATAAAGTGATTTGAATAACGAGCTCGACTGAATTGTAATTCACTTATTGGAAAAATCTCTTTTCATTTGCTTTATTTTTATACAAATCTGCAGACCTTCAATAACCTTCAATAAACCTTCAATAAAAACACATTTTAAACCACAACCACATATTAACTGTTTGGTATCTATGTTCAAAAATGCATATATTATAACATATATTATGATTCCCATGAGTGCAATAAATAGTAAAGATTATTATATCGATTATGGTTCAGAGAAACGCGTAATTTTCGCCTGAAATCTTTATTATAGGATATTTCTTGAATCTAGTTCACCGTCGGTGATTCACCGTCTGCAAGCCTATAATTATCAAAATCGACTGTCGCCGCAAAAGCAACCACGTGGAATACATAATCTCGTGTGCTTATAGAAAATTATAATACGCATTATAATTTTAGAAGATTAATCGCCTATCAGAAATAAAATTTGGGTTTTCAACTATTTGAGAACTAATTACGGGTAAGTCAAACTTTCAATGATGATTGACTGAAAGCTAACCAAGTGTTTACTTGTCTGAAGCCCAGTAAACTTTATATCTGAGTAGTTGAATAAGTTTTACTGTCATTGCAAATTTTTAAAGTATTTTGTTTTGTTTTTTACTAAAAGTCAAATTGTTACATATGTAAGTTTTATAACTTAAACTATATAGCTGACCCGCCCGCGGCGTCATATGCGTGGTTTGTCAATAAAACAATACCCTCCTTCTGTGCAGTCGCGTAAAGTGTACCCTATATCGCAAGTCCATTCATAATCTATCTAGGTATATAGGTATCAAATTTCATCGAAATCGGTCAAACCGTTAAATCGTGAAAAGGTAACAAATAGACCGAGAGACAGAGTTAGTTTCAAATCTGTATATACGTAGATTATAACCTGCATTAACACATAGGCTAATTTTCAGTGACAAACAACGCGTGCGAAGCCACTGGCGGAAGCTAGTTATACATATTAACCTTCCCCTTGAACCACTCTATCTATTGCTGAAAACTACATTAAAATCCGTTGAGTAGTTTAAAAAATCTAAGGTAACAGACAGCGGAAGCGACTTCATTTTATACTATGTAAAGATACATCTAGCCAACTTTAAAGTGTAAAAATTGAGTTATAAAAGCGTAATATACCTAAAAATCTATAAATATTGTATGATATGTAAATATATTTCTTCCATGTATAAGGAAAGATGTTTCGTCGTGAAGATCGTCAACGGCCCTTGTCCCCATTGTTAGACGTCCCACTTCAAGCCTCGAGTGAGTCGAGCTCAATGTTATAAAGGAAGAAAAAACTTGGATGAGATATTAATTTGTACAGAAAACACCGAAAGATCCGATTTCGTGTGTTTATAACGAGATAAAATGTTCAAACATAAAATTGAGGATGAGAAAAGTATGCAATATCACGTTTTATTTTAAGTATTGTGTCGTTAAAATTGCAGGATAATATGGAAATTGTGCGATCATAAACTGATATTGAACGTTCTAGATCAAACATACTAAAGTTAATATCCACTCGTAGTTTTGCAGTCAAATTGATGCAGTCCCTCGATAGTTAATAGTCGTTTTGTGACCTAAATATAGATTGCAGGCTTAAACGAGTTTCGAACTTCATCGGGATCTATGAAAATTCAACACATTAAAAAAAACTTAACTGGCATTGAATACAGTGGCACTTGTTTTAAGTTAGGTCTAACGTTATATATAGTATATATAGACAACTATCGTTAGATATACAAGGTGTTTGGTAATATACTGACGATATTCATGTGACGCATTATCAAAACATAAAAACTACTAGTTATATTATAAAATTTTAAAGAAAATCGACTAAGTTTAGGTGATTATTCGATATAAATCTTACTGCCTACTCTTGCAATCGACATCCAAAAATAACGGCTGCGAGTTTTGAGTTAGAAAGGGACAACAAGAGGTATCTCGAGACGTCACCAATACAGTATCTATGGTTAGATGGCAAGCATTATGCAATAGCACAACATAAGTTTAATAAAGTGTTTGTTTTACATGCCAAAACAAATTCCACATTTCTATGGTAAACATTTAACAAATCTATTTATTATGCTCATCAAAATACCCCTTTCATTTTTGTGCGTATATTGTCAAACTCCATATATATCTAAACTGAAAAATTTAAAGCCTCGCAGTGTTTTCAGTCAAAAAGTTATTTACTACTTACCATGGCGGTCTACTAAAATAATTCCTCGAAAACAAGAGATCAGCAATGTATTTATTTATGTAAAATTCTTTTTGGGCGTCTGGTCGAAGCGACGTGTGATCCGAGAGCTAGCGCTTATCTGGGTCAACGCATAAGCGTTGCAATTCAACGGGACATCTTGAACAGTTGAGCTATCGTTTGAACGGTCTTTAGATAATTCAACTGTTTCTTCTGTATTTAATAGTCTTATAAATAATTGTATACTCTTTCTGATAATAATTCTGCTTGATCTGTATATTGCGTCCAGACTTCAGTGCGTCCTAGACTCGGGTGGGATGTGTTTAGAGCTGTGTTTACCCGGGCCGTGCTTAGCAAACATATGAACTGAAATATTAGGGGCGGCGGGACATATGTATACGCCTAAAATATGTGGATGACTTATTTGTAATTGTTTTGAATAAGTATAGTTGTAAAAATTGCATACCTGTAATTAAATAAAACAAAATTTCACTAAGCATAGAACCGGAGAGAGGCGTGATAACAATGAGGCCTTTATCCAGCCAGCAATGGGTGGATGTAGGCTGAGATAGATATAAATTTAATTTTAAAGTTTGTTACTGACTACCCTTGCTCGGATTTAATTACTAGGATGTATCTCAAAGTGACTTATGTAACACTGATACCAAACTTATTTTATTTTATTTATTAATACTTAGATTCACAGTTACAGGACTGTTTATTATAAACTAATTAACATAGTGCTGGACTTAAACCAAATTGAATCTACATTATGTTATACTAAACTTATAAATTTGACGCGTCAAAGTAGCTCGCTTGTTAACTTTAACATACCTATATATATATTTATTTAGATTTTTACATGAAAAAATAATAACAAGAAATAGTTTACAAGAAAAAGTGGGTATTAATTTTTTTAAGAATATTTAAATTAATGAAAAAAGTGCCCCTTGAGCTACAATGTTTGCTTGATCGCATTTGGAGAGTGTGTGTGTTAATGTGTGTATAGTGTACCTAGTGTGTGTGGTGTGGGATGTATTTTACGGTGTTATGTCATGTTTTAAAGTGTTAATTATCAGATCATTTACGAATTGTAACAAAAAAGAAACTAGTTAACTAAAGTTCAGTTCAACACACTCAAAGAAAAAACTCTTAATAACTACAAATTGTTTACAGAGTGAGTTTACACGCAAGGGTTAAATGGCGGCAGTTTTTATATGAATAATTTTAAAACCTGTTATACCTACAACAGCTGGTATTTTTTGCAAACACGTAGGCTATGATCTAATATTGTAGTTGTAACAGTCGTTGGTTATAGTAACACCAATTTGATCACCCACAAAATAAATGAACAGTAGGTAATTGTTTCTCTAAGCTAAATATTCTAATTGATATTAGTGAAGTCTACCAAACTTGACTAGCATAAAATCACTTAAGTGTTTGCTTGAAAACACAGATCAATATCACCATTTAACAGTCAAAAAGCATCATCTTCAAATCACCTTTTCAATGTAATCTAGCAAGTCTTAAAAGCGTAATTGTGTGTGAACTATTGCTTGTAATTTTAGGGTACTGTACCTCAACAGGTAAAAAAAGGAACCCTTATAAGATCACTCTCTTGTCCGTCTGTCCGTGTGTCACAACCGATTTTTTCAGAAACGGGTAGCAAGTTGAAATTTATATTAGATACTGAAATCTATAGTACCTATTAGATGTATAAAAAGGTTCTGAGTCAACACGATAAAAAGATATGGGCAAATTTAGATTTTCGCGAAAACTTGGAGGGACCAAAATTTACCTTAATTATCAACTTTTTTATTTATCGGAATTTTTCCTATACTTGTGCTATATATACCTTGCTATTAACCAAAATTGACAATTGTAGGTCAACCGGAAGTACCCTATAGGTTTTGATCGAAAACCTATATGGTAGTTCCCGTTGACCTAGAATCACGAAATTTGGTAAAAATCAAGGTCTTATAGCACAAATAAAGGAAAAATTCCAAAAAAATAAAAAAAATAATATTAAAGGGTATCCCCATACATACAAAGTTGACGCCAATTAAGATAGTCCTCTGAGTTGTATGGGCGCTCATACAATTTGGAGGACTAGCTTAATCGGCACCAACCTCAAATAAGGTAAATAAATAAAATTGTGCTATTATAATGGGTAGGTATGGAACCCTCGGCACACAAGTTCGACTCGCACTTGACCGTTTTTTTTAAGATTAGAAGGAGTGTAAGGGCTCGCCCGCGGACTACTACCACCATACCATTTTCTGCCGCCAAGTAGCATTGCTGTGTTTCGGTTTGAAGGGTATGGTTGCCGGTGAAATTAAAGGCTTTACGCCTATACGCCTCAAGTTGATGGACACAGGGCAGTGCATTTTAGGGCACGTTGAGAAGGTTCGTGACCTGTGAGGCATTACAGATTTGTCAAATGGCAATGGAGCACAGCATTCTAGGCTTTAAACGTGTCACCTACCGGCATTGCAGATGGCTGGAAGAGATTGGCTGGACTTAAGTAGGACTGGGCGGGCCACGTTGGCCGAATGCACTCCGAGAAATGGGCCCATATGGTAACACCATGGACACCTTCCAAAGAGGATGGTGGGAGATATCAACTGATAGGGATACTTGGAGGGACCTTTGCCTAGCAGTGAGACGAGATAGGTTAGAGAGAAAAAAATGCGATGTTTACCACTTAAACCATATGGCCATATGCTCCATCAACAGGAAACATAAAAAAAATATCTTGAATGAGTTCACGTCTTAGAAAATAGAATTGAATGTGTAAAAAGTTACATTTTTTTGTTTCAAATGTTTCATATTTAATTTTATAAGTAGGTGATGTGGTTGTTGTAAAATAACTTACATACGTTTGTATATTACTTACAAACTCATCGATTACACGAGAAATAGACTGACCTACTTTAACCAAAGCTTGAGAGAAGTGTGAGATCAGTCAATACATTCCCAAACTTTAAAGAAGTATCAATATTTAAGTGATCTAGGAACCCTAGAAACTTCGTACTTGACTTTACGACTTGGTTACTAATAGAACATTATAGTACTTCAGCAATATATTCTTGTCGTAAATCGCAATATTTATCGTAACACTTTTATAGGGTCATCACACTCTAGTAAACGCTCAATAAACTGGATTGGTTTGTAACGTATGGACGTGCGTAAAGAAATCCCAATTCAATTGAAGTTTAGCAGTGAAATAACGTACAATTTTATAGAGACACTTAAACCAAATTGTTAATACTTATGAAAATTACATTGACACGCGATTGGCGAGTGGCCCGGTGAAAACAACGTAATAAGCGTGTTCAGAAATCAAAAATGTACATTTTGGCCGAAAATCATCAAATTTCATCCACTAGAAATGTGTGGCTTCAACGTTCCAACATTCTCGTTACCGAAGCCTTGTTTGTAATCTGGCTTAGCTATGGGATGAATCCGGCTGATAGCCATTTCAGAAGGCTTTGGATTGGAAAGGTTGTTTTGTATAAAATCCGGTTGATTTTTGATCTTGTGTACGTAAATATAATGCTTATTTCATCATCAAATTCCATGAAACTACAGAAGGAAATTAATTTTAACTAGTGGTTCGCCCCGAACTGAGATCTCCCGAGTCTACAATAAAAACAAAAAAAAAATATATTCGTAAGTTTTGACTATAAAAATAATGCCACGAAATAAATAATCAAACTACTTGACCTACAGTTTCATTCAAATTACAGGTAACGGGAGTTCATGTTAATTGGTTAACCTTTTTTTGGAGTACAAATTGCAGTTATTCTGGATTTTAGACGTTTGCCTATATTTGTATACGTGTAGCTTAAGTATCAGCTACACGTATACCAAATTACAGTACTGTGGGGTTACTGGTGTACCCTGTGAATTTTGGCAAAATTTAATTTTATTATGGTTATTAACTCAAAAACTATAAGAACTTTACTAAAACTAAAAACGGAGTCGAAATATACTAACAAAGATCTTTCATTTGACGTCTCACTTGACCTAATAGTCTCTTTTTTTAACCGCTCTCCCAATAATAGAATCCCAATATCTCAACAACCCCCCTACATTTTTAGCTCATTTAGTCACACCAAAATTGTGCCATCACTACCTACCTATGTGTAAAATTTCACGATGATCGAATTAACGCTTCGAAAGTTATCCTCGGACAAACAAATATACATACATACAACGCCGATTTGCCCAAGTTGATTTAGAGATCTCGCTTCGCTCGATCAATAAAAATAGTATACTTTCTCTCTCTCTACTTATAATAATTACACTTCAATAAAAAATACATTAATATAGGAAATATATAGTAATTAACGGTACAATATATCTAACTTTTCAAAGATGGATAATAAGAAATGTGATCGCCATGTCAGGGTCATTATGTCACACCACTGTAGGGATAACTTCCCATAGGTACCTGGAATAATAGTTAAGGGACTACATAATAAAACTATTTGTGGTTTCGTCCGCATTGATTTTTTCTGCGGTGAAATTGGAATAAGAAGTAGCCTTTAAGCAACTTTATGTATGTTGTTATTCTAGATTATGAATTATGCCATAATCTTAAATCTATTACTCTAGTTACAGCGTGAAGTGTGAAAAGAAAATTTTGCATTTATAACGCGGTGTGATCATTAAATCATAGTCATCAAAACACCGGACGGTGACACCTGCTTCCAAAATCTGTGGACCACGTTGGACTTGTTTTTTTACAAATAGAAAGCCTCTACGAAAACTAGCAGAGGAATCCTATGTGAAAAAAAAATGAAAATTAAAACAGTTGGGAACTCAGATATTGAAGTTTGAAAAAGATCTTATCATATCAAAACCCTCATTCGTTTTCACACTTCCAAGTCCCAACTGCTACAATGGCTAGCGACTGTCAATTTTTAATTGGAGACATTTCCTTTCGGCTGGTTTTTAGGTCACGTCTTAGATATACAAGAACTAGATGAGTCTAGTGAAAAGATGCAATAAATACTATTTGAATGAAATAGACCTCACGTAGCAGACGCACGGCTTAGTACCATCCGTACCTCGTTAATATACCACCCAGTCGCACTCACCGAATCGGTTCTAATTTTTTAATGCGTACGTTAAGGAGTTATAAGTTTTTCCTGACGACTACAATCCGGGCCTCTTTAAAATAAGAGTGAATAGGTGGCTTTATCTTAGACCAGATCATCGGTTACCTGGTAGTAAACGATGAACGAGATTGACATGATCTATTCGTGATAAAAAAACACCTTAACCTGAAACAGATATCAGCAGATCATGTTGACATTTATTCCGTAGTGAGACTCGAACCCACTACCTATTACGTATTTGTCAGGTACTCGCCCACCACAGAGGTTGATAATATAATAACATAATTAATGATTTAACTTTATTTAGCGTATTTAGTATATTCTATTATTAAAATTTTATTATTTAGTGTTTATTGTAATGGAAGGTGCCTATCAGTAAAGTCGCGCCGGGCTTAACTTATCAACAAACAACTAGAAGCATATACCTATCAATTCGCAATTAGCTACGGTTCACTGAACGTTAATTATACTTAATGGTGCGATATTTAATCTGTGGCAGCTAGATTGCTCACTTATCGATGATAAACAATATACCATTTGTCAAGAGCGACCATGGGCTTGTTTGTGTTATAGAATATTCATAATATTGATAGCAAAACACAGACTGCTAAAATCATAGCCACACATTGCAGGATTAGGCTCGATTTATTTTAATAATAATGCTAGTTAACTTGGTAAAGTCGTAGATACCTTTAAGAAGGTTGCCTAATCACCAATCTAGCTTTTTTTTGGTCATCAACTGTTGACATTCGAAAGTGCGTAACCAACCTTAAACAACATATTCAACAAATTCATCAGCTCCGTTAGTATTTGGTGTCAAACATAAACAGGGGCCATTTATGTTATTTTTTATTTTAACCCGACTGTGCAGAAGGACTGTAATCATGTTAGTGCCTTTTCACACGTCCCGGTTGCCGGGTTGCCGGCGCCGGCTACCCGGCAACACATTTAGCTTTCATACGACCTGGATTTTGTATTCAGCAGCGTGTAAACCGTCAACACGACTGCAGTTGCGTAGTGACTGCATAAATAATTTAATTTTCTCTCTTCTCTAAAAATGGAACGTGAACAATTAATTGCAATGTGGATTTTGAACCGAAGATACCGCCGCGCGAAGACTCTATACCTTATTTTCAGACCTACTACAAAATGCAAAATACAACAATTTAATAGGTATATCTCCATTTTGCAACGAATGAAGTAAGTACTATTTACGACATGAGGGTGTCAGACAAAACGAGTCGCGCTCTCCGTGGTTGTACCTGCGCGACTGGCCAGCCGATACGTATGAAAGCTTACACCGTGTTCCATACACCACTGTGACTCACAGTGGTGGATCCGGCGTGCACCCGGCGACCGCTTGCCGGCCAAATTACGCCGGTACGTGTGAAAGCTAACGTACACGGCCATACCATACACTTCGCCGCCGGGTAGCCGGCGCGGCAACCCGGCAACCGGGACGTGTGAAAAGGCACTTAGGGTGTATGTATGTATATTTTATGTATGAATGAATGAATAACCGTGCCTTTGGCGCATCTTGTAGGCTAAGCGGCTTGATGCATTTTGACAAAGGCGGTGCATTCGTATATCCTTAAATGGATTTAAATTTAACAAGGTATACATAGGCATTTTATTCATAAGGTAAAAAGAGAACTTTTGTTGATTTTCTCTTAATCTATACTTATAAAATGCTTTGTCCTGAATGACTGATTGACGGATCAACGCACAGCCTAAACCGCTGATCGTAGAGAGCTGAAACTTGGAGGGTGTGTTCTTTGTATGACGTAGGCATCCGATAAGAAAGGATTTTCCGAAATTCTACCTCTAAGGGGGTGAAAAAGGGGGGCAAAGTTTGTATGGGACAACGTGATTCCTTGGTTCAATCCACTTCAGATTTTGCATAAACCTTTTTTAACAGAATTTATGGAAGATGTGTTTCATATTTTATTGAAATTCATCCCCTAACGGGGTTAAAAAGGGGTAGAAAGTTATTTTGGCGGTGATTTGCTTCGAAGTTGATATCAATACTCCTTAGTGCTTTTGATTTAAATTACATTTTGTTTTGACACATGTTTGAAAACTCAATCCGATTTTATTCAAAAAAGGTTGAACTCACTTAAAATATAATATATGCAAATACTCTTTGAAATTAGAATTTCTCGAAAGTCACCGTATTATATGAGTACCTCATTTGAAGGTTTCTAAGCTTAAAGAGGAACTTTTAGGACACGGCCTCATAGAGACGTAGAGTTCGAAATTTAGAATTGTAAGGACTAAAAGTAGAACATTTTGACGACCTCCTGGTGCAGTAGGCGAATAGCCGGCTAAGACGCAGGCGGTAGCGGGTTCGATTCCCACTGCGGAACAAATGGTTGCATGATCTACAGATATTTGTTCCGAGTCTGGATGTTTTTCTAGATATTATTAGTATACATTTACAAAAAAAAGTATATAAGTGTTCTATCAGTTATCTGGTTCCCATAGTACAAGCTCTGCTTAGTTTATGGGTAGATAGCGCTGTGTGAAATGTCCAGCAATATTTATTTAAATATATTTATTTTGGTCAGAAGAAAATAGTGTTCTTTTAATTTGTCTTATAAGTTTAATTTAGTGTGTATTGTTTTGTGCAATTTTTTTACATTACACTCATATGAAAAATGTGAAATTTTGGATGTTTGTTTATTTGTTTGTTTGTTACTCAATCACTTTTTTTCGGTTGGTGGGTAGGTGAGATAAACAACTCTCAAAAGTTATCTCAGTGTTATTTAATTATTTAAAATATTAAAGGACTAATTATTAACCTGTTTTATGTGTAAAATCATACAATAGCCTACTTACTTCACCTGCCTTAAATCACCTTCTCCATAACATCAATCCAACTCACATTTCTGGCACAACACTGCACTCAACACTGCAATCAACAATACAATATGGCAGAAACAACATTGGCTGAGGTAATTAAGTCACTACACGATCGGATGGCACGATTTGAGGGTGACCTGCAGAAGTCATCATCACCTACTACTGTGGAATCCATCGCTGCTGATTATGCTGCCTTCAAGACATTTACACTTGCAGCACTCAAGACCCTTCAGCAGCAGGTGGAGCTCCTTGCACGTGACGTCGACCAGCAGGAGATGCGCAGTCGGCGCAAAATCCTCCTTCTCCATGGAGTCTCCGAAGACAGCAAGGAGGACACGGCCGCAGTTGTGGCAAAGACTGTGCGCACACAGTTGAAATTGTCAACGTTCACAAGTGCTCATATTAGCCGATGCCATCGGATGGGACGAGCTTCGGGCGCCGACAGGCCTAGGCCTATACTGGTCAAGATTCGGGATGTCACTACGAGGGACCAGGTTTGGTTTGCAAAAACCAACCTCAAGGGCAGCAGTGTCACTCTCTCAGAGTTTTTGACCAGGCCGAGACACGTCGCTTTCATGGCTGCGAGGGAACGTTTCGGCGTCAAGAATTGCTGGACCCGGGATGGCCTAATTCATGTAATTGGGCCCGACGGAGCGCGGCACCGCATTAGCAGCCTTGGTGAGCTAAACAAATTGATGCCGCCAGACACCCGAAAGCCTGCGCCGGCGCCTACGATGCTTGCCAAGGAATCGAGAGCGCCGTCGGCCAGGCGGGCCGGCACAGGCGCATCCATCAAAAAGTGATTCTGTCGTCGCGTCGTTGCTGCTGTGAGGGTTGACCGTCCAGTAAATTCCTAGCATTACCCACTTTTTTACGACAAACACTAGGTACCTACTTTTATTTCTGTTTTCTTTAATTTCTTTTGGTAATGTAATGTCAGTTAATATGTCAGACTATAATGCAATCAGTCAATGTCAAACTAATTTTTGTAAATATTGCGGTTTGGATAACGGTCTTTGGAGACAAAATTTATTAATTTGTTTTAGTTGTTTTTTTTTCTTTTTTCTTGTTGAGTTTATTGTTTGTGCCCAGGGATACTGCTGGCGGGTGGAGGGGTGAGTTTTTGTATTTATTAGGTTTATTTATTTATTTTTTTTTTTTGTATCAATATTTATCTATACTTATCTATATATTTTTTTATATTATTCTTATTTAATTTATTTTGTTATTCATGTTGCAATCGTTGAATGATTCTAGTGATAATGATGACTTCTTCTCAACCTCCTCTCTGAACTCAAACAGTAGCGAGGACAGTTATTTGAGTTTACCTGCTCTTTCCGATACATTGTCGGGCCATCTTCCTGACGGACCCAACTACTTTAATGTAGTTCATATTAATGCCCAGAGTATTCCGGCTCACTATCCAGATATGCTTGATTCCTTTGATATAAAAAATCTCCATGCTATACTAGTCTCCGAATCTTTTCTCAAACCATGTCTCCCTTCTACCTCATATTCTCTTCCAGGATTTATCCTGATTCGTAACGACCGGACTGGTTGTGGTGGTGGCGGTGTAGCCATTTACTTACGTGCCAATATTCCTTTTTCAATTATTAGTATGTCTGCACAACCACCTCCATCTAACGCTGGCGAACACCTTTTTGTCGAAGTCTTACTTTCTCACACCAAAATTCTTCTCGGAGTCTACTATAGCCATAACATGCGTGTTAACTTCTTCTCTTCCTTTGAAACACTCTTAGAAGAACTCCTGCCTTCATACAGTCATTCCGTATTGATGGGCGATTTCAACACATGTCTGAATAAACAAGATCATCGTTCTTCTAAGTTTGAATCCATTATTAAATCTAACAATATGCATATTCTCCCTCTTGGTACCACACACCATTTTCCGAACTGTATCCCATCACTTCTTGAGATAATTTTAGTCTCGTCCCTACAGCATGTTGCCAAGCACGGTCAATGTTCGGCTGATGCATTCTCATATCACGACCTTATTTTTCTTTCCTATAAAATTCGCCCTCCAAAATCCAAACCGAAAATTCTTCTGCAACGCAATTTTAGTAACATGGATGTGGAAAAGGTGAGAGCTGATGCTGGGGAAATGGACTGGTCTGCAGTAGTGGGGGCAAAATATATTGACGACAAAATTACCGCCTTCAATACCATCATTACACAACTCTTTGACGTGCATGCTCCGATCCGAGCAGTTAAGATAAAACATTTGCCGGCTCCATGGCTCAACGATGCAATACGACTTTTGATGCGAAAAAAAGCATCTTCTAAATTAAAATATAAACTTATTGCTAGTGACGCCAACAAAGAAAAATACCATTTAGCCAGGAATCGCTGCAATAGGGTGTGTAGGGATGCTCAACGCCGTCATATTCATGCCTCTGTTTCTAATAACGATCCATCTAAAGTCTGGAAATTTCTAAGAACACTAGGAGTTGGCAAATCTCGACATGATACCATTCCAAATGATCTAGACATTGACTCTCTTAACAAACACTTTTCGTCATCATCCAATATTGATTTGGATGTTAAAATGAACACTCTTAATTATCTTTCCTTGTTGCCAACTCCTAATTATTCTCCTTTTGTCTTTAGTCAATTCACCGCATGTGATGTTAAAAAGAGCATTCTGTCAATTGTTTCAAATGCCATGGGTAGTGACAATATTGGACGGAATATGTTAGTTCCAATTATTGATGAGGTGCTTCCAATAATTTGCCATATTCTCAATTTTTCTACTTCATCTAGTTCTGTTCCACTTTTGTGGAAAGAAGCGCATATAATTCCACTTCCTAAAAAGTCCAAACCCACTTCCTTTACCGATTATCGTCCCATCTCTATCCTCCCATTCCTATCAAAAGTCCTTGAACGTCTCGTCCACAACCAGCTTAGCTCCTTCCTTATCACAAATACCCTGCTCAATCCTCTTCAATCCGGTTTCCGTCCTGGTCATAGTACTGTAACCGCACTTGTCAAAATCACGGATGATATAAGATCGGGCATGGAGAACGGCTACCTTACTATTCTGACACTGCTCGACTTTAGCAATGCTTTCAATACTGTCGACTTTGACGTACTGCTGGGTTTGCTTCGCTCAATTAACATATCTCCATCGGTGGTTGACTGGTTTCGCAGTTATTTGCACGGACGCCGGCAACGGATACGTTGTGACGATTCCTTTTCGTCTTGGTGTTGTACATCAGCCGGTGTACCGCAGGGTGGCGTCTTATCTCCTCTTCTTTTTGCACTTTTTATAAATTCTATTTCTCGTCAACTCACTTCTTCCTACCACCTTTATGCAGATGACCTCCAAATTTACACACAGGCTCCACTTAATGAGTTGCCTGATGCGATCGCCGTCACTAATAATAATCTGCTTTTTATAGGTGAATGGAGTAAGGCTTATGGATTAAGAGTTAATCCTATTAAAACACAGACTATCATACTGGGAAGTTCTCGTACCCTATCGAAAATCAACTACACAACACTCCCTCAAATTAAGTTTGATGATGTAACTGTTCCCTACTCAAAGGTTATAAAAAATTTGGGCATCTTCATGGATAGCTGTATGTCGTGGGGTCCTCAGCTCGAATCTGTGAGTCGGAAGCTATTTGCCTCTGCTGGTTCGCTCAAGAGACTGCGAAACTTTCTTCCGATAGCTACTAAAATTGCGCTTGCACAATCTCTTCTTCACCCAATTTTAGATTACGCTGATTCCTGCTATCTTGACCTCACGGAGGAACAGCTCAATAAGCTTGAGCGTCTTCAAAATTTTTGCATAAGGTTTATTTTCGGACTCCGGAAATACGACCACATCTCCGAATTTCGTAATAAACTCAAATGGCTCCCCATTCGACTTCGCCGGAATACTCACATCCTATCCCTCCTTTTTAACATCCTTCGTAATCCGTCCATACCTTGTTATCTGAAGGAACGCTTCGAGTTCCTTCATTGCACAAATTCCCGAACACTCCGATCCTCTGAAAACCTCCTTCTCAAAACACCGATGCATAGAACCAGTTTCTATGCAAACTCCTTTTCCGTCCAAGCTGTCCGATTATGGAATGCCTTGCTGGTCTCCATTAGAAAATCCCCCTCACCTTCCGTATTTAAAGCTAGACTCAAAAACTTTTACCTCCATGAAGAGTCGTGATTATTCAACTGATCTATAATATTATTGATATATGTATATATTAATATATGTATGTATGTATGTAAGTACATATTTATTTATTTTATATATGATACTTACTTATTTAAAATTATTTATGTACCTATTATTTATGTATTTAAGGTTAAGTAATTTTTCTTTTGCTATTATTAAGTTTATTCTTTTTACACCTCAGCCAATCTTCCATTAAGCAATGATCCTCTCCATCCAAAGGTTGTCTGGAAGAGATCGCTTTGTTAAGCGATAAGACCGCCCATTATACTTACATTTATTTGATTTATATTTTATTTTTATATCTGTTGTGTTTAGCTTGTAAGGTATAATAAAGAATTTTCATTCATTCATTCATTCATTCACATCGTAACGGCGGAACCGATTTCGATGAAATTTGGTATATACGTATGTAGATTATAACCTGGATTACCACCGTACTTTTTACTTTTTATCCCATAAATCAGTTCCTATGGGATAAAAATGGGGTATCAAGTGAAGTTGCAACAGCGAGTTTAGCTTTATTTCTAGTTAAAAAAAAAATAAAAATGTTTATTACAGCAAAAAACAAGAATACAGAATTTTGAAATATTAGCCTTAATTCTATTATGGTTACCTACACATTTAGAAGTGTAACGCGTACGAAGTCGCAGGCAACAACTAGTTTTTATATATTTTTTCGAGCTTTATTAAACGTTTTATATACCGATCTAACTAAGAAGATATTTCGCCACCTAGCAAAAAATTACAGTATCCATGCAGGGCAGACACAACTACACTAACTAACAGATCTATGTAAAATAACTTGTACGCTATTATTACACTTCCTGTGTTTAGATAAAATATATATCAACTAAACACACTTACCAGTTGTATACCCAAAAAATATCTACGATGATATGTTGGACATCATTTATTATGCAGTAGTAAAATTATCAAAAATGAGTAGACTTTAGTAGTTTGCGAGCATTAGTTCACCAAATTATGCTTGTAGTTAGGTTTGTATACAGTTCAATACAATGTTCGTAGAAAATGACCAAAATGAACTGAAAAATAATTATTTATTTTAAAATTACTAATATACAGCCGTACTGATTACCAATATTGTACTGATAAGCAATTTATTTTCAGATAATGAAGTTACATCTATCTACGACATATCTATAGTTAATTTATCACAATCGCGCTAGTTATTGTGTGTGTGAATGGCTCTATCATTTCTGCGAATCTCGTTAACACTGTTAATGGATCGGGGACAGTAGTCAATAGTTGGAGGTCAGAGGTAGGGAAATATTTGTGATTTCCCGAAGGGCCAGCCTCGTTGGCAAACGCAATTATTTAAGATAATGATACCTCACGGCCAGGTAACGCTGTTTTCCTCGGAAAAGTAATATGAGTTGAGTATGAGTCACATGTTTGTTTATAAATATTTACAAGATGCTACGTGCATTGTACAAGAGTGCTCATTTTGCTTGAATATGTGAACGAAACTTATTAATATATACCTTTTTGGCAAAGCTAAGAGATATTAATTAGTTTTGCAGTTATATCCTTGAATATAATTAAGAAAGAAGTGTGTAATTAATAAATTAATTGCAATTAATTAAACTAGTGAAATTAAAATAATTGAATACGACGTAAAGTTATTATAATTCGTAGTCGCAAAGATTTTTTTTATTATAGTGAAGATATACCACCAATGGACGTGTATTATATGAAAAACATCAGGTTTTATCAATCTCTAATAGGCGCCTGACCATACAAATAATTTTGAAGTAAAACCATAAAGGTACTGTTTGTAATCTGGGCGAGAATGTGTTTATCTGGTATAAATTATTTGAAAAATAGCTTTAAAGTACTTGAATTTGAATAACTGGGACACAGTTATATCACCTGATTTCACCCACTGCCTGCTGGGTATAAACCCCTAAGTTTGTGCCGTCCATCACCATTCTGCACTAGTCTCACCCAACTACGGCCCCCAACTATGATTCCACTATATCGCTGATCACCTAATACATATTATTTCAGCAAAAACCATGCTATGGCTATGTTGGAAACATACAAAGCAACTGTGGTTGAATTTGTTCAAAAAATACATTTAGTGCATCACAAGAATATGAGTGAATACTCGTTAAAAGTTTCACCGGTACCCTCATTCTCGTTATTTTAGCTTTAGTTAACATTCTGTTGCATATAACGATCTATGAGTCAGCGATATCTTACGGTTATCACACAAGATTAGATCGAGATTTTGGCAAGATAAGTTGACGGAAATTAGTTTAGTTGTATTCGAATATTTTTTCAAATAATTGCTTAGTTAAAAATATATGTGCCATATTCAGGTTTACAAACAAGTCGAAAAGATATCAAAATATTGATCAATGATAGTCCAGAATCAACGGATGGTTCCGATATTTATATACAACTTGGTGCCTATAATCAACAACTAATGGGAAGGAAATTACGGTTCCAGCAAAAATGCCACTTTGGAACATGGTATATAACTACGATTTACCTTTTGACTACATCGAGCGTAAATTAGGGATATTTTCTAGTTACTTTCATGACCTTTACATTTACATGCGATAGCTCAATATCGTTTGTTAACTTGGAATAGATACTTTTAATCGTGGTTTTTTATCTCTGCGCAATCATTATATTTGCGCAAGCCAAATATGAATCGAATGCAAACGTTTTTAAGGTGCTCAAGCTTATTAATTTGCTCTTCTGTAAGATCGGGGAAACTGGCGTCAGCGTAGTCTAATATAGGGAGTAAGAGAGACAGAGCGAGCGCAATTTTTGTGGCGGTAGGAAGAAAATTGCAAAGTCTCCTCATTGAGGCAGCCGACGCAAACATTATTCTACTGATTTCAGTAAGATGTGGTCCCCATGACAGCTCACTGTCCATTATGATGCCTAGGTTCTCGACAGTCTTGCTAAATTGAATGATAGTGCCGTCAAAAGTAATTTGGTGAAGACAAGACCAGTCAACCCTAGGGAGCATCCTTCGAGCTTCCAATCTGACTTGCTCCATTCAAGTCTATGATCTAGGTCACTATTAATGGTGTAAATGGCTTGTTAGGGTTACTAATAGTTGCATGGGTATAAACTTGATGGTCGTCAGCATACAAGTGGTAGAAAAGTGTTTTTTTGTATGGAGTTTTTTAAGATAGCAAAAAGAAGGGGAAATAAAACACCGCCTTGAGGTACGCCGGTGCTTAGGCTACAACAAGTCGAATATGTATCCTCAACACGGACATCTTGCCGGCGTCCATACAACTAACTATGAAATCAATCAATCACCGTTGGAGATATGTTTATTGAGCGCAAAGTTCCAGTAAGAATATCAAAGTCAACGTTGTTAAATGCACTGCTAAAGTACAAGAGCGTTAAAACAGTCAGTTGGCCGTTATCCATTTTTAACCGGATGTCATCAGTGATTTTTATTAGAGCTGTAGATGTGCTGTATCTGGACCGAAAACCAGATTGATAAGGATTTATAAGGATATTTCTAACAAGGAAGGTGTTTAGCTGGTAATGGACTAAACGTTCCAGAACTTTTGAAAGAAAGGGATGGATATAGGAAGATACTCAGAGAAGGAAGATGGGTTGGATTTTTTAGGAAGAGGAGTAATTTGAGCATCTTTCCAGGAAGTTGGGTAGGTAGAACTGGAAATGGAGCTGTTCAGTAGATGTGAGACGACAGGGATAATTTCATTCAAGATGGGCGTAATCATGTTTCGACTTACTGTCGCTGCGGACTGCGTTGGAAGTTGTGGATTTTATGCTCTTCTTAACATCACAATCGAAGAATTGATAGAAATTGAAATGAGGGAAGTCCAGGGGTGGTATTAAAGAAAGATGTTTCAAAGTGTCAGCTTTATCAGTAGCAACAAGGTTAGGAGAAGTGAAGTGTTTATTTAATAATTCGGTGTTGAGATTGTTTGGAATACTAGATTCTAGTGTGGTCCCCGCCGCCTATAAACTCCTGCAGCACTGAAGGTACAGCAGCCGCGTTGCCTAGCACTTAATACCCTATTTACACCTCTCTTGAAGGCGTTCATTTTGAAGCCCACTGGAAAAACTTCCGAAGGAAGGTCATTCCACATCTTGCAGGTGCGTTGATCATCATTTTATTATTATTATTTTTAATATTATTATTATTATTTTTCCACTTGACATGATTATTATTATCCGATAACTTGACATACCTTGTTCTTCTATTGTAAATATTTAAAATATTATGCCGCATTAATTAATTTTAATTTGTTTGATTTGGCATTTTTAATTCTTTAATTCTTATTGTTTAATTGTTTGTACTTTTTGAAACGACTCAAACCCAACTTGCAGTGCCCTTAGGGTGTACTTACTCCTTAAGCTATAATCAGAAAATTGTATATATGAAATTACGCACAAGCATTGATATTTAAGGGGCAATGCAGCCTGTATGCTGGGGAAACTTCCGCCTGGCGGTGATCTTAGCTAGCTAAAGATGTTTGCAACGATCTTCAGATGTGCAACTGTTTCTTTTTCTGTGATGTAAATACTAATATATTTTAACTATTAATAAATTACCATCTTGTATTACATAAACCAATCTCGCTTTTGGATGTTCAAATATTTACAAACTCAAAGTATTCAAGATGCTCGCGATCATTGCTCGTATGAACTCTTCTCAAATCTGTTTAGAATTCTCCAACTCCGCTAAGATCGTCTTGAATCACTCAACCTAATAAAGACGAGGTAACGTAAATTTTTAAAATTTAGCGAGGATGATTCGCTCTCTGCAGCTGCATTATTAACGATCTTATTACGATGCCATTTTGAATTTCAGCAAAGCTTGTGTCGCTGCAAATGGGTTATCAATGTAATATGAGCTTTATGGCTGCCTTCAGAGTCAAATAAACTCGAAAACTAGTATCTTACTGACTTGAAAATTGACGTGTTTGTTTAACATCAGAAGACCAATTCCTGTAATAAATCTAGTTGTATTCAAGTTTCGATCTCATCTCGATGCCTATCACTGCAACGTTTGACATAGCTATGTTCGTATGACAGCGCAAAGGTGCAGAGGGAAGAGATGTGAGAGTGAGCCGAAGACGTGGCGCTATTTAACGTACAAAATATATAGAAAGGTACCTCGTCCTTACCCCGTCCTCACCTTACATCTCTTCTGTCTGCCGGCGTCTCAACCATGTGACATCGTGCCTATATATTAACATAATCACGTAAATATGCGACTGCGTGCGACAGCCTGACGTGAGTTCATCGCAAATATGATGGACCATTCGAACCTGCCCTAAATCAATGAAATGAGGAACCAGCTAACGTTTACGAGTTGGATAAAATAGAATTGGGATAATTCTTGCCAGGCTAGCATGAACACTCAACTTACTCTCTAAACAAAAGTTACTCTCTACGGATGAATACAGTAAAATATAATTTCAGCGTTAAATAATAATTTAATTTAGATTCTATAATTTATCTATATTTTTCTGCGAGCAATAAAATGTGAAAAAGATTTCTTATTAATTATTTATGGGTTAATGTACAATCACTTTAAACTTTTACGTTTTAAAACTCAAGATGCGTACTTAAATTTAAATAAATTACGTGTCTTTTCAGTTCACAAAAATGGAGTTGGGATCAAAGTGCAAAGTATTTGAGAAATAATTTAGTTGGTCCTAAACTTAAGTGCAATTTGCAGATGATTAGTTTAAAAAAAATATGGGACTAATTGAATGTGTTTGCAAGCGGCATAGATAATTTTCCACTTTTGGGTTTTGACCGACAAATAGTTTCATACGTCTCTAATACCAGTTTTGATTTAATAAGGATTCGACTAAATATCTAAGCGTTTAAACAGCTATTTCAAACATAAGATTCTTAGCACCAAGTTTGTTATATAACCATCAGCTTATAAATTAATTAATTCAGTCTTAAACTCTCTTTCATAAATCATGAACAATTGGCGACAATTCTCTTAGGGGAAAGTTTTCTCTCATAGCCTTTCTGACATCGCAAACTCAAACTGTGATAAATAAATTAGCGCCTTTTAACGATGGTAGTTGGAACTTGAATGTTTTGAAGGAATTATTAACAGTTTTAGAAGGAACTTCTATTGTTTAAGCTGATGAAGTTTCTACTACATAATGCCGGCCACTGTTTCTTACTTAAATAAATATATACATAATAAAATGTATTTAAAAATAATTATGAATTATATATAATTAAATAAACAGTTTATTAATTATTTCATTTCTAGTCTTTTCTATCCACCGTGCACTTTTTCGACCATACCATCATAATACGTACCATTTAGACATAAATCACACAAAATATTTTTTTTTCAAATTTCGTTGATGAATATAATACGTTATGTAAAAGCAGTCATTTCGCCAATTTTAAAAAGTCATGCCCTGTCATTCAATGAACAAAAGTAGCTGGGTATGCATTGTGCTCAACAGAATACCTATCGAGTCATAGCGACGCAGCACCGACTATGAATCTCTAGTGAATTTTCTCACGTATAAACCGAGTCTAGTTCAGTTGAGTGATTTTCTACAATTTCTTTGAAGCCCTATATCAATCGTTTTCGCGAAATCATAAAATATCAATAGGACGTGGAAATACTGAAGGAAAGTTACATAAACTAAAATGAGATTGAATTAACGACAAGTAACATTTTTAAATATATAACCCACCTCAGCATATATAAAATGAAAAAAATGTGCTGATTTGTATGCAAGTTGAAGAGTTTGATGATTTTCTTATGGATCCTATCATCAGATCTTGACCAGATTTATTGATTGACCATCCCTTTCTAACAAATAAAAAATCATTGATATTGGACAACCAACACGTTGGTTGCCAAACAACATGTTGGCTTAAAACCTATCCACAAAACAGAAAGGTCGATCTGTGCTTGAGGCCTAAATCTTACTTCTTGACATAATTTATCTGAAAATAATTTGGGTACTAAGGTTTTGGTTTGTATCTGAGATTTTCGTTTGGTAATAGGTACAGAGATAAATTATTATTGAATAAAAAAGACATAACGTGTCATTGTTGAAACTCATATTTACGAGAATGTATTCATGAATTTCTGTAAACAAGAGATAGATTATATCTTTATTGAACACCATACTAAAGAAACATCATTGATAGCAGGTAGGTTAATAGCAGTGTTAATGAATTGCTCGGGTAATAATTGGCTTATAGATATATTCTGATCATGCACTGAAGTGAATTCTTGTGATGAGTGTTTTGTACTGGCTACAAAAATTTTATGATGGGAAACCTTGTTCTTAATATTTATTCTGAAATTACCAAATGATGTAAAACTTTTGACAATATATCATCCTCCAAAATATTTAATACTGAATCTTATTCATAATAGGTACTTGTTTAGTTGAAGCCATGGTTAAGTTTAATATAAATAAAACCCAGGCGTGTCTGTTTTCCGCGGAACGGAGCCAATTTAATCTGGCTTCTACATTCCGTAATGTATGCGTGCCGATTTCTGACCACCTCGAGTTTCTTGGTATCTCATTGGTTCCTACATTGAGTTGAAAGCCCAGCTGGCCGCTAAAAAGCTTGGTATACTTGCAAAGGTAGGCAATACTTCACACCGGGACAGTTGCTCAACTTATACCAAGCGCAAGTCCGATCATGTCTGGAGTACTGTTCTCACCTCTGGGACGGATAAGCGAAATACCAGCTAGAGGCTCTAGATTCAATTGAGAGAAGCTCATTTGCAATGACAAGTTAGCAAATGCATCCACAGCCTCGAGCATCGTCGAAAGGTTGCAAACCTCTCGGTTTTTTATTGGATACATTTCGGAGAGTGTACTGCGGAGATTTTCAACCTGATTCCACCATCCCCATTCTATCTTTAGACAACCAGACGCCCCGCGATGCGCCACCGCTACATGGTAGACATACCTCCCATACGCACAAAGCGGTACTCTTCCACCTTTATTATGCGCACGGCCAAAGAGTGGAACGCCTTGCCTGAGTCTGTTTTTCCTAATAACTACAATCTTCAAGTCACGAGTGAATAGGTTTCTTCTAGGCAAGCGTGGACCATCGTAGACTGCATCATCGCTTACCATCAAGCGAGATCGTGGTCAAACGCTGGCCCATAATTTATAAAAAAGCCATGACTTCGAAACGTAGACGTCATCAACTTAGGCATCAAAAACAACATTATATTACCACGCTCTATCTTTTATCTTTATACTGTGATTTTACAGATAAATATTATTTTTCAAACAAATGATATATTTGATGTTGAATTTGAAAAGCAAGTTTATCGTTATATTACCACCGCCACACAGTCACTTAAGAAATCAAAGTTTATACAGTCAGCCTGTATAAAGCAGTTTCACTGAATTTTTCGGCTCTCCAAACATATACAGCTTTCTATCTAAACCTGCACGAGCCAGATTGGAACCAGTCTTCTAGCCACTTTAAGCCGTGGACGTGACAACGACACGATGCTTCCAAATCAGGTCGGCTAGGGAAGCTTAACTAGTGACACAGTACCAAAATACAGTGGGCCAAATATTTACTACCTGATATTTTATTCTAGTCATTCGCTATCCACGTCGTGGCGACTAAGTTTTGTCTTATTAATAAAACTAAAAGTAAAAAAAATTTAATAGACCAATATTTACTATCGACAACAAGAGCTTTTTAGGTTCATTTTACTCAAATTTGTCACTGATCTAATGTCAGGCCAAGAAAGAAATAGAAATAGAGTAGGTATGTGTAAGTGCAAGATGTTAAGTGACTAGAGTGGCACTAGTTGTAATGCTGTATTTTAGCTCTACTAAGCTGCGGGTAAGTCGGTTTTGCAATCATTTGGAAAACTTTCGGGAATTCACTGCAAAACGGCAAAGTTACTTTTCCGACACGATACAAACAGTCGAAACAATGCAAGTGTGGTGCTTGAATACTACTTTTTCTATGAAACGAGCTTCTCTGCGGGGAATAGGGTAGATACTCTAAATCCTTCTATCACACTAATTCTTATTAGCCACGGGCATCCTCAACTGAAACAAATGTGACCCGAGAGAGAGAGAGAGAGAGACAACTAGAAATTACATGATAATATTTTTTACCATCATTCTACTATTTTACGAAAACAAATAAAAATATTTTCGAGACTATGTATCTGTATTTTTGGGAAAAATTGGAACACGTCGTTAGTCGGTTTTTTACTTTTCGCATGCTTTTTTATCGATGAGAGTTTTTTGTACACACCGATTGATTTTGCAAAAACGCGGATGGATGGGCTATAGAAATCTGTTGGATTTTACGATTTTTCAAGCAAAGTACTTATTGACACATTTTGCGTAATGACTTGTATGCTAAAATATAATTATGAGTGTGTACTTTAGCAAAATAGACAGATGAGGTACCGTTACAATCCCTAATGACAATGCCGGAAGTAGAAAATTACTGAATATGTCTCATGTTTCATCAAAGAGTGCATTTTCGTATTTTTACTCCTAAATACGGTTCAATACGGGCAACTAGTACGTTTTGAATGTATCACGCTTGAAGAATATATACTTATCAATTGAAAAATTATTTGAAAGTCAAAAGATGATAATCATTTGTTTTTCTATGAATACTAATTGTTTGCCCGCGACTTCGTCCGCAATTTTCTGGATCTCGGCAACACCACGAATTGGGTTCAATTGTGTTTTCAAACCATCCAAAAACCCATACACACAAAATTTCATCCAAATCGGTCCAGCTCTTTAGGAGCAGTTAGGTGACAAACACACGTAAAGAATAATTATATATATATTATAAGATCGTTACAATATAATACACTTGCGGCCCGTCCCATCTTCGCACGGGTGGACATTTATTTTTTAAACATTTTTAAGTTAAATTTTTAACTTCGATAATGTAACCCACTATCGAAGTTTTAGTAGGAGTCTCTAATTTTTTCTAGCAATTAATTTAGCTTTTGTTACTCAAGGATAATATAGCAGCTAATGGTGAAATAATTTTTAAATCTGACTGGTTGTTTTTGAGTTTATTCGTTACAAATATACAAAAATACAAATATTTTCTATTATAATATTAAGTATAGATTTCACAATATAGTTCAGTACGTTTTACTCGAACATAATTCTTGTGCTCTTGTTTTAACAGATCAAACTTAAATACTCCCCTCATCGGTTCCATATTTATAATCCGTACAGCTAAAGTATGAAAGACTTTAAATTCCCATATCTTCCAAACTTTCGCGATCACTGTACATAATTGTCGTGGTCACGGGTTGACTCACGCCTGTTGCAATACAGCCGAAACGTCGGGATAATAAATAAAAAAGGTACATACGCGATAAATACCCGTTTTAATTAATAATTATCCCATATCTTCCTTGAGAACCACAACCTGGGTCTCTTTAGATAATGTGAATACTTCTTAAATCTTTGTGCTCTATTTATGATCACAATTGTCACTTGCCATCAGGTGAGATAATGGTCAAATAAAGGTTTATTTAGACTAAAATACCATGCAATTTAAGGTCTCTTATAAATACCGCAAGAGCCGGTTAAATGTATAACTTCTTTTTAAATGCCTTTACTCATAACTTCCTAATTAAGCTTGCAGAACGTGTCCCGAAGTTTATAATAGCTTAAAAGTCGAAGGTATTCTTTAAGGGTACGTAACTTGGAAATACAGGCTTTGTGTTCTAAAAACTTTGAAAAGACTCCATTAACTTACTGTCAAATTATGCATTTATAAATATTTGCATATTTAGAAACTTATAATTTTAACAAACAATAAATTACAAACTTAAGTAAACTAATGGGCGGTTTTATTGTTAAAGACAATATTCTCTTTCAGACAACCTTTGGACGTAGAGATATACATAGTTTTATTTTTTTTAAGTTACATTTTAGATAGGATATACTTAAAAAAATGTTTTTTTAACTGTGATTAAACCGTTACCGGTATCGACACCTCTGTATATAAGTAGTGAAAACTTCTTTAGGCGCGTTGGGCATTTTTTGAGATAGGAAAAAACCATTGAACTCGCAACACTGTTACCGTTACCGACACCTCTGTATTTAAGTATCTCGTAATTGTTCAAGTTTTCACTTCTGTCGATTCTTCCAGAGTGCCACTTTTTTGTTCATGATTTTGACACTAAACTCATAAAAAAATTATACTTACAATTATAAAACGACCTCAGTGTATGGATATTTTTATAGATAAAAAAAAAATAAACAACAGTATTTTCTCAATCATCTCAAAAACTTCGAGCTATCAGCAATACCAATTTCACTACATGTCTACGTAATGTCGTAAGTTTAACAATGTACTATTTTGCCTAGCAACTATATCATCTTCTCAGAATAGTCAGCGTCAATCTGCAGGAAATGTATGGACTTACTGTACGTCTGTACAGTAAGTCCATACATTTGTCCATACATTTACTTGACAAAAAGTATGGATAAGCTGATTTTTTCACTTTTTCTGTCTTGATTTCACAAAACTTTTGCCATCTCATGATTTTAAAAGAAACACTTCCAAATAATAAATCTATTTACATACAAATCGGTGATGGTATAAATAACATTAATAAATTCCGACACCGTTTGATCGATCACCTTGAAAGTTCGCACATCCAGGTGTTTTTTCCATATGTGTTTGTGTTTTACATATTTGTATTGAACAATCACGCATGCGAAGCGAAATGGAAGCTTGTTCTGTATACATCCAGTACAATCTCGGAGTCTTCAAGTCCAGAGTGAATAGGTTTTTTCTAGGCGTGCACCATCTCCGATTACACCATCACTTACCACCAGGTGAGGTAGTGGTCAAACGATACTACGTTTTTTTTATTCATAAAAAAAATCGTTAAAGAAAAATCAATAAAAAAAACCAAGATCATACATATCACCAATTACATTACATCGTAAATTAAAATTATTTCCAGCGTGAAAACCATACAATGAAAAAACGAATAGGTTGAATTCCATAATGTTGATTCCATTTAAGTTGCGTTAACTTAATATTATGTTTAATCAACTATTATAGTACATTTATTTCTACAAAAATTAAATTGTTAAAAATTAATAGGTTAAACCTAAACTTAAAAAAATTAATAGGTTAAACTAAAAGAGGTTATTACAACACAACATTTTTGGTATATTCGAATCTAAGTATGTCTAACTGATAATTTAGTAAAAGTCAACATGTTAACGAAGTTCAGTCAACAAAATAACTAAGTTAAATATATATAATCAGGTCAAATTTACCTTTATAGTTCAACTATTTTTATTTTGTTAATCCAACAAATCATGTCGGTAGGTGCTAAAATCAACCTAAAATATAGGTTGAAAAAAGGTTAAAAGAACTTATTATTTCTTTCAGTGTACAGTTCAATGGTTCATTGCATGTTTATTTTGATACCGACACCTTCGCGTTTCCTCCTGAGAGACAATACTTCCAGCGGCAATTATAAAACTACACTTGTCTCCTTCACTCCCAGTACTGGTATTTGAAATATCGCGAGCTTTTTCAATCATGCATCAGCCGTTCGAGAAGTGTTGGAAAATCCTTCAGTTCGCGTTCAGGCGGCAAGAAAAGCGGTGGTGTTACTCTGCCGCCGATAACTTGCCGTGGTTTTTAAAATAATCTGATTCTTACGAAAGAGCTGATTACTTCCAAAATAACATCAGCGAACTCAATTTTGGTTTTATAACGATTATCGATTAAATTTAAGAATGTATGTACACTTCGTTAAGTGAATGTGTAAGTGATGGATTTGATGAACAAAGTTTATTTTCGTCGTTAGTTTTGTAGACGTGTGTAAGCATTCCCAATATTTAACCAAATCCATACCTCTTAATATCAATTTACCCTTCGGACCAATACTGTGACTTATAGAATTCTCTATATCAAATAATATCAACTTTCCATATCTATAGATACTGTAAATATTTTAGGAAGTGTGTTGGTGAATGGACCAAACTTTTCGACTATTCTTAGATGCAAAGTTTAGTGCATAGTGTATATAAAACAGTTTTACTATATGCGAACAGAACATTCTGTCTAGAAACCTACACATTTCAACTCATGACAACGAAGCCTTAATTGATATCGATTTTTCACCCCTTATAAGGTAAGTGGTTTGTCAACAGTTTTTTTCTTGTAACAAGCTTACTAATGGCAGCGTAACAAACATTATGAAACTTAATATACACGTTTATATACTCGGTAAGGAAAGTCAAGAACCTAATCAAAGGCTTATTTTTAAGATTTTTTGTTTAGATTTAATAGTCAAGAGTTAGATCACATGTTCTATTAGCAGTAAAAATATGAGATGGTAATATACCAAACAGTTTTTACATACGGCATTTTAAAACCGATTCTCCAAACAAACTGTGCAGCAATACTTATAGCGGTTGCACATTTTTGTGTATCAATTTAGATAAAATGGGGTTTTTTTACTCAAAACCTACACTGTCTAATGGCTATACGTTCGTTTATGATTGATGAGATAGTATGATCGTGCTCGACGTTTTTTGAGTATTTCGGTTCGACTTCCAACATTAAGCCCGGCATGCACAACGATCCCCAGACGTATTTAGCGACTAAACATATTTTAATTTGACGTATTTGTATCATTTGACTACTCTCAAATCATGTTAAGCATTTATTCCCTGTGTCACAACTACTTGGCTCAACCAGTAGTGCCATAGGATTTTTTTCTTTCCCGTGACACTACTATGAGTCCAGTTGTGTCGTAGGAAATAAGATCTCCCGTGGCACTAACCTGGTCATTTTCTTCTATTGAATCAATAATACATATAAACTCATTGGAAGGATAAAGAATACTAACTACCTAGTTGACATTGATATCTACAGATATTTGTTTCGGGTCTGGTTGTTTCTCTATATATTATAAGTATGTATTTACAAAAAAAAATGTATATAAGTATTCTATCAGTTATTTGGTTCCCATAGTAAAAGCTCTGCTTAATTTGGGGCTAGATAGCGCTGTGTGAAATGTCCAGCAATATTTATTTTATTTATTGATTTAAAATGTGTCTATTGAGTGTCTAGAGTCAAGCACTCTCCAATTATTTGTGTACTTATTTGATTTCATTTTGATTTATTCGCTCCCCCAAATGCGGTACGTTAGTTTATACGTTAGTTATACATTATTATCAATATCATAAATTATGGGCAGAACTGTCATCAGAAATGTAGATCTCATTGATACCTATCATTTATTTCAAGACACCTATATACCTACGTCTAGTTTCCCAGATACGGCTATTTAAAGTTTGACAACTGTCATTAAATATGCAGATCTCATTGATACCCATTTGTTCTAGACACCGCTAGCCTAGAATATCTAGTTCCCAAGATACGACTCTTTAAAGTTTGGCAGCTGTCATCCGAAATGAAGATCTCTGTCATTTTTGACACAAGCTGTCACTTTGTCATTAAGCCGCCATTTTCACATATTTAATGCACTCCACATTACATTTTATTTTAGATTTGAATCACAGTAGTGTCACGGGCAATTACCGAGTTCACGGGTAGACTTTATGTATGGACTCAAGCAGCTATCGAGAATGATAGTATCACGGGAAAGGAAATTGTTTTATGGCACTACAAGTTAAGCCAAGCAGTTGTGTCACGAAGAATACACGATATTAATCCACCAAATATGTTTAGACATCGTTACGCAAGTTGCCCTTAGTCTTAAGTTTTATCGGTGTATACGTTCGATCTTGCTCAATTAGACGTAAAATGCTGGAGCATGTACGTACCGTGGGGACTTAACAACGTGTCACGCGTCAGTGCTATAATATCGCAAATAAATTATACTGTGTGAGTGTATGCACATTTGTTATACGATAGTTGAACTGGCCACCAGATCGCCGGATCTGACAACTTCAGGTATCTTCCATTGGGGCTTTTTGAAATCTCATGTTTACCACAACAATCCATAAACCATGCGAGTCCAAAGCAAACATCTTTAGATAGTATAAAATAAAGTCGCTTCCCCTGTCTGATACCTTAGATCTTTTAAACTACTCAACGGATTTTAATGCAGTTTTCAGCAATAGATAGAGTGATTCAAGAGGAAGGTTAATATGTATAACTAGCTGTCGCTAGCGACTTTACACGCGTTGTTTGTTATCAAAAAGTAGCCTATGTGTTAATCCAGGTTATAATCTATGCAAATACCGATTTGAAAGTAACTCTGTCTCTCTATCTGTTTGTTACCTTTTCACGACTTATCGGCTCGACCGATTTCGATGGAACTTGGTACCTATATATCTAGATAGATTATGAATGGACTTGAGACATAGGATAAACTTTACGCGACTGCACAGAAGGAAGGTAATGTTTTATTGACAAATCACGCGTACGAAGCCGCGGGCGGGTCAGCTAGTTCTAAATAAATCACTAATTTGGAGGCCAGTTCAAAATGTCGAAAAACGAGCATAAATGTGCATCAACTCAGGATTTGGTCATTAACCGATACCATTTTTACAACATCATCAATTTTCATCAATTTTGTACCTTCAACTTTCCGTAAATACAGAGCTCATTTTTTTCATTTCATGGCAGCCAATTCACATTACGACATTACTTTTGCCCCACTCTGTATAATTTGTTGTAGTAGGTAACACTTTGATGTTTGTACCCTGAGGCTGATACTTTCATGATTGGCTAATATGTCAATAAAAAGACAAATATGGTCAACAGTTTTTTTTTATAAATTATGGGCTAGCTTTTGACCACGATCTCGCCTGATGGTAAGCGATGATGCAGTCTACGATGGTACACGCTTGCCTAGAAGAAACCTATTCACTCGCGACTTGCAGACACCTAGATTGTACTATTTTGGCTATTAGTATTATATATTATTATATATATTGGCTAGTAGTTATCAGGAAACACAGACTCAGGCAAGGCGTTCCACTCCTTGGCGGTGCGCATAATAAAAGTGGAAAAGTACCGCTTTGTGCGTATCGGAGGTAGGTATGTCTACCATGTAGCGGTGGCGTACCGCGGAGCGTCTGGTTGTCCGATGATAGAATGGGGATGGTGGGATCAGGTTGAAAAGCTCCGCAGCACACTCTCCGAAATGTATCCGATAGAAAACCGAGAGGCTTGCAACCTTTCGACGATGCTCGAGGCTATGGAGCCTTGCATCTGCTAACTCGTCATTGCAAATGAGCTTCTTGGCTCTTCTCTCAATTGACCGTAAAAAACTAAGTATTTCTATAAAGATTCTAATAAAATTTTAACTGATCTTGATCGCTTAGACGTTTCATATTTTACCCTTTAATTTGGCAAAATAAAAGGTCAAATACAAAAACAAGTTGAAAACGCCAGCATTTTATACATAACCATTCATTTCTGTTCTAACATTCTTGAGTAACACGAAGGTTCCATAAATGTTATATATAAATGCCAAGGGCTTTTCCGAGCAGACTAACATTTAGGATTTCGTATAAAACATAGCAAATTGTCAGTGATTATTTTAGTACGTAGAAGTAAGTTCAGCATACAACATAACATAACATGTATAATATAGAACTAATTCCAAATTATTTTCTTTTCTGCGTTAGTATTTTTTTTTTTAAGTTTTTCTTTATCTTTTGGATATATTTGTATGGTTTTATTATTGTTAATTTGAATTAATAGAATGCGTATTTTAAAATATTGAAAATTGTTTAATGTAATTTTAAATACGATGATAATGATTGTTCTGAATAAATTAAATTATAAATGAAATAGATATGGGCTAGTGGAAGATGAATTGTTTGATTTATCGAAGTGCGATTATGTGTTAGATAAAATACTAGTGGTTCGCCCCGAACTGAGATCTCCCGAGTCTCCGATTAAAAGAAAAAAATATTATTTATAATCTTTGCCTATCAAAATACTGTCACGAAATAAATATCCAACCTACTTGACCTACAGTTTCATTCAAATTAGGTACAGGTAACGGGAGTTCATGTTAATTGGTTATTCTTTTTTGGGGTACAAAATGCAGGTATTCTAGATTTCAGACTTTTGCCTATATTTGTGATACATAAGCTACATACATACGAAATTACAGCACTGTGGGGGCACTGGTGTAAATTTTGTCAAAATTCAGTTTTTATTATGGCTAATAACTCAAAACATATAAGAACTTTACTAAAAATAAAAACGGAGTATAAATGTACTAAATGGAAATATGTCAAATGAAAGGTATACATTACCTTTCATTTGACGTCTCATTTGACCTAATAATCACATTTTAATTTTTTTAGCCCTCTTGAACCCCAATATTTTTAGCTCATTTAGTCACACCAAAATTGTGCCATCACTACTTACCTATGTATCAAATTTCACGATGATCGGATAAACGCTTCGAAAGTTATCCTCAAACAAACAAACATACAACACAGATTTGCCCAATTTGATTAAGAGATCTCGCTTCGCTCGATCAATTAAACGTTATGATGTATTGTATTGTAAGTGTATGGTACTTATTGATTACATTTCTAACATTTGTCTTTGTCTGTCAAATCTTTGTCGGTACTGATAAAATGCTGTACAAAATTGTATTGGTATTCGAGATTCTGTTAGACGTCAGTAACATAAAAACTTCGACAATTTTGAACTTTCTTCTTGTTAAACCATTCTGTTAGTTCGGTACCATAAGAGTTCCGTTTTTGGTTCGGAACCCTATTCATTTAAAAATAGAGTAAAGTGGCCTTTTAACGTAGAGAGTAGAAACATTTGTTCGTTCTCGCATAAAAATGTTTTTAAAGTCTACGCTTCACGTCATTTTACTCTGTTCTTCCACACAGATAATCTTTTTTAGGGTGAGAATGCGAACCTGGCTGTCACCTTATTTATATATTATTTTTATTTCGTTTTTATATCACAATTAGTTCCAACAGGTAAAAACCTGAATGCTTACCAAAAACTTATTACCTACTCCATGTGAAACCAATAACAGGCAAACACAACATGCTCAGTAATCTAACAAAATCTAAGATGCGTTTAAGATTATGTTAAGAAATTATAGTAGTTTTTTTTATACAGCGCTATCTAGCCCCAAACTAAGCAGAGCTTGTACTATGGGAACCAGATAACTGATAGAATACTTTTATACTTTTTTTTGTAAATCCATACATAAAATATATAGAAAAACACCCAGACACGGAACAAATATCTGTAGATCATGCAAACATTTGTTACGCGGCGGGAATCGAACCCGCTACTCCACTGCCCATGCCAGTTTGTTAGCAAGCAGTCAACTAACCAAGTTTAAGTGCTCCGAACGAAGCCACTAACTAGCTAGAGTTTAGATAGTTACGAGTAGTGAAACTTCATAATCTTATCCACTTGAATAGTTTTTTGAAATTTAATTGGGTACGCAAAATTAAATAACATTGGCTTCCAGGTATGAAAATTGTGTTAATTTCAATATTTTTTTAAGCTATTTGTTGAAGTCTGTAAGCATTAAGTCCTCCATTTTTAATATAAAATAAATAAACGAGTTAGTTTTTCATTTGAATTGGCAATCGTTTGAAGATGAGACACGCTTGCCAAGAAATAAACTGTTCAGTCTAGACTTGTACACTGCGAAATTATAATTGTAAAAATCTATAAACGAATCAATTCAAAAATATGCAACGGTCTTGTTGATTTGCTTCCGTGTTATACCACGGTGAATACGCTCTCGTACTAAATATAAATAGGCGTATAATTTATTCAAATACCAATGATTTACTCACGACGTTTATGTAATATAACGTTGCGATAAAGCGTGTTATAAGGTGATATTTTTGAAACGAAACGGAAATAAATCTTGAGTGAATTCCACTGAAGTTCGAATCATAATGAAAGGGTACGCGGTTATGTAAATCATCGTGGTTATTAATATACCTATAAAAAAGCCGCATTTACGTTGCAAGCAGATTGCTGGTGCCTAGTGAGTGCCTAGCCTAAGTTTTGCAAAAAGTATTATGTGACCAGAATGTAACATTATTTTTCCATAAAAAATATTAAGGTTTTAAAAAAGTTTATCTCACAATTTCTATGAAATGTGAAGAGAAACCATTAGTATGGTTCTGAATTACTAGAGTGCAACTTTATACATGTTCGATGGTTCTTATTTTAGTTAAGCTGAGAGGCTATTCTAAAGCTTTTTAAAAATAAAAATTAATTTTATAGTTTCTTAACAATAAACTTTCTAACCTTAAAAAAGGTAGATGCCCTCAATGAGGTTAAATTTTGCCCCTCCCTGTATATACGAGCACTTAATATATTGCGAGGTTCCAAATCAAGACTTGAATGGAAATCTAGGTTAGATTTTTGCCTCCGCGTTAAGTTTGTAACAATCGGTCTATTTTTAAGTCACCATAGCCTTGAAACCGACGGAATAAAATGCTGAAAGAAAACTCAAGGCGACTGGGCCATGATAAAATTTCCACTTTTGTAAGGAACTCGCTAATACCTTCTTATCATTATAAAGAAAATCCAGGTAAAGCTCAAAATTCTTATTTTTCCACCCTCTTCTCAATTTCACCTTCAAATATTTGCTTAAACCTATTCATAATTTATTTCAATCTACGCTATTTATGAACCACATAATGGCCTACAGAAATGTATAGGTATATTGCCGTCAAAACCACCTAAGCAAGTAATGTAATTTGATACAGCTAAGCATTTGAATATTCATAAATCGTTTAAGTTTTAAGCCATACAAATAAAAGCCGATGCTAGCAGCAACAATCTGTATTTAATAAATATCTGCTTGGTTTATTAGCGTCGTTCCTGGTTAGCCTGGTTGTTGACCCTAGTTAGATAGTTTTAAAATTATTTTTTTCATTATAAGCAGAGTTATAGGCGTGATAGGTATCTACGTATAAAAGTATGTGCCACATTAAACACTTTTTTAAAGGGGATAATAGTTTTTAGGAAAGACTTACTTGAATGTCGTAGTATGCACTACGAAATGATTTGGTTAACAGTAATTTTTAGGGATCCGGTTATTTACTCATGCACCCCAGCGTGTGGGATCCAAACACTGTGAGGTTTTCTTAACACTTTTCGATACAAAAGCCCGTTTACGAAATTTTGCTATAGATAAATTTCTGCAGTTGCAAGAAAACTTATCAAAGCTACTCACTCTACTAGCATAAGAGCAGTAGTCAACCAACTTATGTCTGTAGTTAGATTTGTAAATAGTCATTATATTTCTTTATTGTTTATTTTATTTATTATTTTAATCTCCATCAAAAGGTTGTCTGGAAGAGATCGCTTTGTTAAGCGATAAGACCGCCCATTATGCTTACATTTATTTGTTTTTTTATTTGTTTATTGTTATTCATACTTTAGACGTTAAGGGTAGAATAGAATAGAAAATACTTTATTGTACACCAAATGAAAACAAACTTAATTAACAACAAAATTAATACTTATAGTATCACAACGAACAATCGGCGGTCTTATCGCTGTGAGCGATCTCTTATAGATAACCTTAGGGTATACTAGGTTAACATTTACAGTAATTACATACTACCTAAGTAAGGGTAGTGATATATTTTGACTGATGAGTTGCTCAGCTACTATTGCTAAAGTCTGTACCTTATAATACTTCGTAAATGAATATACTTCGCGTTGGCGATCTTACTTTGGGTATGATAAAGATAAATGGTGCATGAACATGTGGCACTCGGTTTTTGGAGCTTATGTGTGGACCTAAGAGATTTATTATTACGATTATGCGGTCAACCAAGATTTACTGGTACGTTCTGAATTCCAGTAAAAATCGTTTGCATTTTTATTTTTATCTAAGTATCTTAGTTGTCGTTATATTTCAAAATATTTATAGTATTAACTTCTGTCAACTTTCGTGGCATCACCTGGCGTTACGATCTTTAGAGGCAGAATTACCTTCAGTTACGTTAAACGTTGCAATAACAGACATCGACCACATGTGCCATGTGGCTTATCTTTGTATCAAATGTACTATTTGGTTGTTCAGGTGTTAAGGCTATGCTATGTGAGTAGTTTTTTGGATAGTTTTATTCAGCTAATCGCTAGAATATTTTTAAACAATAAATACATCTAGGATCTTCATTTGGGTAACAGATGACGTGGCACTTAGTTATTGGAAACTTAATATTAAAACCAAAAGAGGCTATGTAGACATTATAATTATGACTGTTTCTCCTGAAACTGAAACAGTATTTTGCTTGATAATGATTACATGCAGTTTTCTTGTCTTGAGTCATTCGTTTTTTCCCACATTGTCTGTGGCACTAAAACAAAATTTAACTGTTATCATTGGTAGAAAAAGGACCATGTTATCAAATGCTCCTATTAAACGGTATAAATACCGGAAAACTAGGACATTTAGCCCTAATTTGAATTAAGGCCGCACGATTTTTGTATCGATAAACACAAACAACTAGAACAGACAGGAAAACGAACAAGTGGTAATTACGGGTGTAATTACGACCTACCTACTGTTAATTTCACTTGAAGTGAAAAAGTCAGACGGATCTTTTATTTTTAGTAGAATGCAGACTTGAACTTTTACTTAAAAATAAAAGTTAACTACTTTTTAAACGTTAAAAGAGTACTAACGAAGAAATTCCTACGTTTGTGGCAACCTGACCGTAATAAACATACCGCTTAATGGCGGGTTCCTATATCCGACGGCAACCGACTACGATTCGTATCTCCATGAAAAAGTGTCAAATTAAAGTCAAAAGTTTCACACATGTTCAAGGAGAAACGAGTCGTAGCTGGTTACGGATGGATAAAGGAACCCGCCATTAATCAACCTGGGAACTAATATTTGAATGCAATGGAAAGTGTACACGTAATTACTGCATTTTTAATTATTATTATTATAAATAAATAAATAAATATTGCTGGATTTTTCACACAGCGATATCTAGCCCCAAACTAAGCAGAGCTTGTACTATGGGAACCAGATAACTGATAGAATACTTAAATACTTTTTTTTTTTATAAATACATACTTATAATATATAGAAAAACACCCAGACACGGAACAAATATCTGTAGATCATGCAAACATTTGTTCCGTGGCGGGAATCGAACCCGCTACCTCTTGCATCTCAGCCGGCTATACGCCCACTGCGCCACGGATGTCGTCTCTCATATGTCTCATATTATTCTCATATGGTGATCTTTACCTTCAAATATCTTAGGAACGTGACACTTTAGGGTACAAACTTGACATGTTTTGTTTGTTTAAATGTATTTTACCCATACATACCCCTATCATCGAGCGTGTTAACTTAAAAAAAAGTCGAAATGGCGGCGGGTGGATGCCACAAAGGTTCTATCCCCTTTGCTTGTTATTGCCCGAATCATTGGTTAATTTTGTTGGGAATTTGGTTAACAGTAGTAATTTTGTAATTCTTGGCATCAACCTGCTGGATCGAGTTCCCAATACCGAAATCCGACGCCAGACGAAAGTCCAAGACGTCGGAACAAGGGTGATGGAACTCAAGTGGAACTGGCCAGGACACTTGGCGAGACGAGGTGATGGCAGGTGGAGTAAATCTTTGACCGAATGGTGGCCAGGAACAGACTTGAGAAGTCCAGAACGTCCGACGGCGCGCTGGGTCGACGACATAATGAAAGTCGCGGGCAACTTATGGATGCTCGCAGCACAGGACCGGGAAGGGTGGCGTTTACAAAGGGGGGCTTACACCCAGCTGTGGATGATGATATAATTTTTAGGGTTCCGGTTATTTACTCATGCATCCCAGCGTGTGGGATCCAAACACTATGAGGTTTTCTTAACACTTTTCGATACAAAAGCCCGTTTACGAAATTTTGCTATAGATAAATTTCTGCAGTTGCAAGAAAACTTATCAAAGCTACTCACTCTACTAGCATAAAAGCAGTTGTCAACCAACTTATGTCTGTAGTTAGATTTGTAAATAATTCATTTAATGAAGTAAATAACCAAAATTACATACAGCCGTAGGTACAAAGTATGGAACCCTTTACTGTGGCCCAACACGTGCTTGATCTACTCACTCATTAATACTTAACGGTCTTTTTCGATTGTTTCCTTTCGTTTATACTTAAAACTTATCTCTAAAGTTAAACGCTGTTTAAGTCCATATTGCTAGAGTTGCCTGCCATAATATTTACTTATACATTGTCTCGGTTATAGAGCCAATGATTAACGTTTTCGTTATGTCTATTAAATGAGAATCAATGATTAGCTATAAGAGTTGGTTTATATTGATATCAAGTGCTGTTAATTCTGTAATGAATTAACCAAATAAAAAAAAAGTAAGGATCGCGAACGAGTGAAAATTAAAACATTTTTCCAGGGACGCTGATGTCATTAGCTGCAAGTATATACCCGAGTGCCTTTTCACCATAGCATACTTGTTCTGAGCGCTTGCATTTCGTGTAAGCTCTGTTTTGAGCCCACGACAAGCTTGTTATAAAATAGGAAATCGAGTAACGAGAAAACAAGAGCCTGTAAATTGTTACTAGGTTTTTACAAAAGACTTAACGTGGACTATCCACTCAGCTTGTCTTTTGAAGCCTTAAAAATGAAAAGAACTAATTAGTGTTTAAAAAACTACAAACCAGCAAAACTGTAATTTCGCGCACTCAGTGCGAGGCGAGACGTTATTCGGAGCGGATCGCACTCACCCTAATGAAGGTTCAAGGATTGAACCGAAACATTGTCGGTCGAAACACCGATAAGACGGTATGTGATAAATCCCGTATTTATAATAATAATTGAAATCAATCACGAAAGTTTTCTAAGTAAAAAAACTGTAATTGATTTACATTCGTGTAACCTGTGTCACGTGCTCCATGCAAACATATCGATTAAGCCACTACATAAAAATATTCTATAAACTAAAAAAATAACCTAGAATCTAGAATACCATACCATAGTACTATAGAAAATATGAAAACAAACGTAGTTAGTAAAATGGGTCTACATTTGGTGTTCCAAAAAAGATTAATGTGTTTGCAATATGTCACAAATCACAGCTAACAAAAGTGTGTAGGTACCAAAGTATGAAACCCATGGAGTGATTATTATGAAACCTATGGAATGATTTCATACTTTACCTAAGTATGAAATCACTCCAGACACTTTAACTGTGATTTAATTTTGTTCACCAGTAGATGTCCTAAGGCTGGTATGACTACAATGATGATTATGTAAGAAAGTGATACATGTTAGACTATCCCCAAATAAATATCCTGTATCTGATCATAAATAAAACTCAGAAGATGAATTCCCGAAATTAGATCTACCAGGCTAGCGTTTGTACGGTCTCGCGTAGAAATGTGTCTGCATTCTACGCCGAGAGAGACTTTTTCAGGTTGGTAGATCTAGCCTGGTTAATTAAATTAGTGTAATGAATCTAATCTCGATGCCTGCCAATGTAACGTTTGATGTGAAAGAAAGGTAATAAATAAACAATAAGCCGAAAGTGGAATATAGTTAAAATAACGAGACGTTTGTAACCGCACAATCAAGTGTGCTCAAGCGTAAAATATGACGGAAAACATGTTATTACACGTGTGATAAATATTTGGAAACGATCGAAGTGTTTATAATGAGAAACTTATCGCAACCTAATTACTTAAAATCAGCGACAGCAACACGACAGGATCGGTCGCGAAACATCAACTTTAGTATAAAATAATCAGTCCGCTTGTGGTGCTAGTTTCTATGTGCATATAGTTCGTTTCACGACCGATTGATATCGCGATTTTAGGTAACTAGCCCCTGGATATAGTCGGTTTCCATAACTGTTAGTTATCCTACTGCGTTTAAAAAAAACGTTTACAGGATGCTTCGGAATATGTATTTTGAATCGAAAGGGGGTGATATTGCCCCAAAAATTGAATAAATATTCCTAAAAATATACTCGAATTAGTCATGAACTTTGTAGCTCTCCCTCAAAATCAACTGTTTCTCTATAATCAACATTACAAGCTTTTATTTTTTTACCTCCTATATCGATCACTTATCCTATGGAGTTAAATTTGATATGTTGGTTCAGTTCCGATGACAATGCAGTTTTATGATATGTATGACCCGATTTTGTACCCTAGATTGGCTCCAGACGAAGGAACGCGTCTACGGTCAACACCAGAGATATACTATACTATACGCATATTTTGTATACGCATTTAATTATGGTAGTTAAAAGTTCCACCATGTCATGGCTGCTGCACGGTTGGCTTCCAAGGAGGAATTTCTCAACGGTTAACAGTACAGACACAAAATTTTTTTAATGCATTTAAATTTGTAATAACTTTGGTGACAATGCAATAATATGGAGGTGGGCGATGGAGACGGATGCTAGACAACGGAACTTCCGAATGGATTGTAGTGGGCTACTAGTGTTTGTGATCATTTGAATCTGTTTGCGGTTCTGATTATGAATTTTATAAAAGCTTGTATTGAAAAAGTAATTTTACAACAAAAAACTTATTACCATTTGTTTCTTTAATGAAATAAAACAAACATCTAGTATTAAAACAAGAGTTGTTCGCGTAATTAAGGATTCGAAGCACCTTGTTACATAATAAAAGGTGCTACAAAATGTACATAGTTTTGTCAAATCACCGGATCGCTATAATAATAATAATAATATTGGATATTTCACACAACTCTAGCCCAAAACTAAGCAAAGCTTGTACTATGGGAACCAGATCACTGATATAATACTTCCATTATTTTAAAGTAAATACATACTTTTGATGTATAAAGAAATATCCAGACCCGGAACAAATATCTGTAGATCGTACAAACATTTGCTCCACGGCAGGAATCGAACCCGCAACCTACTGCCAGCTATTCGCCCACTGGGCAAAAGAAGAGAGGTCCTGCGAATAATGCCTAATACTTTAGTTGGCATCCTGTGTCGTCGGAACGTCTATTATTTGTACCAGTAGAAGCGTTAGGATGTCAACCAATCAAGCGTGAACTGTTGGTGGCTTCTACTCTACATGCAAATACTGGAGTGTGACGTCAAGTCTATATTCACCTCGTATGTAAGCAAAGTGGAATGACGTATCAGCCTAAATACTGGGTTAGTTGGCTTAACCAGTTTCTAGGCGGTTATCCTCGAAAACAGATTTCAGTCTGCAATTTGTCAATATTGTACTGATTGTACGGTTAGCGACGATACAAAAATTAAATAATCCATTTGTTAATAGAAAGTGTTAACTTAATAATCTATAAAAAAAACGACAAAGTCGAGTCATCTAGGGGCATCTATCTATATCTCTGTGTGAAATGTCTAACATTATTATTCCACACATTTATTGATTAACACAGGCTTCAAGCCTGGACCTTTACAATGGCATTACCGGGTAAGAGGCCTGTTTGTTTTTATTAAAAAAACACTATAACAAGATGGAGGTGAGACAGATGGTAGTACTATTGCAACACATGGATTAGAGTTCTGGCTATTGTTAGAGTAATGCTTATGAAATAGAGTACGGGTTATCAGAGAAATGAGATACGGCACCTGCCAATCCTGTAATATTAAGAATGATTGAGGCAGATGGTGACTAGCCGTCCACAAAACGGGCCCCCATAAGTGCCGCCAATAGAAGGCAGCGTAAGAGACAACGGTGGTGTGGGCGGTTAAAGGGTTTTGAGAGGTGTGCTGCAGTTTCACTAAACGCTACTCCCGGCTTTATGCCTTTAACACTTCAACCCTTGGAGCATAGGTTGCGATCTTGCGCCTCCACTCTTGACCGGCCAACTAAGGCAAACCAAGGGTCAGGGGTTTCTGTCAACTCCAGGGAGTAATGGGACTCCGCGGTGTCGCCACGCACCGAACGCTCGTCCTGCGGGAGCATTATTATTATTATTATCTAACGTAATAAACGATCTATAGATAGCTCAACTGCTCCAGATCACCAGGCAAAAGTTTATACACTAGCTACATTGTCCCGTTGAATTGCATGCATATGCGTTGATCCAGATATGTACTAGCTCTCTGATCAAACTTTTATCGCAGCCCTGTTGCTAAAAATTGCGGTGCCTCTGAAAAGAATCACTGCAGCAGCTACCATGCTTCTGCAGCAAATGCTGAGCGATGACCGATGGTCATTATTTTCCATCTTAGATATCTTCTCAGGTTTGTGTACTGAGTTAGAGATCTCTAGATGCGCATTATTATATTAATAAAGTCGTGAGCTAAGAAACAGTTTATTCTGCGACACGATCAACCCGTAATACCACTTTTCTCCCATTGATTATAATTAGTACAATAGGTCTGAGATTATTGTGACCCGGGTTCGTCACAAATAATAACAGGATCAGTCCTTGTTCCCAGAAAATCTACTAAACCAAATACATAATCATTATTATAAATACGGGATTTATCACGTAGCGTTTTATCGGTGTTTCGTCGACATATTTATGATAATGATTGAAACTCGTGGTTCACCTCGAAATGAGATCTCGCGAGGCTACCATTAAAACTAAAAAATATTAGGTAATTTTAATTATTATTAGCCATCAAAAAAGTGCAACGAAATCAATAAGCAAAAAACTTGATCTACAATTTCATTCAAACTACAGGTAACGGGAGTTCATGTTATTTGGATGGTCTTTTTTGGGGTAGAAAGTGCAGTTATTCTGGATTTCAGACTTTTCCCTATATTTGCGTCACTAAAGCTACACGCACACCAACATTCAGCACTGTGGGGTCACTAGTGCACCGTATGAATTTTGTCAAAGTTCAGTTTTTATTATAGCTAATAACTTGAAAACTACAAGGTTTAAACTAAAAATATATAAGGGTCGAAATGTACTCACAAATACCTTTTATTAGACGTGTCACTTTTTTTACCCCTCTTGAATCCCAATAAAAATTCTCCTCGAACAAACAAAAAAAAAATCAGCGTTGTATTTTGCCGATTTGTCCAAGTTGATTTAGAGAAAATAAATCACGAAAGTTTTCTAAACAAATACATAATATCGTTAATTAGGATAAGCTTTTGTAGAAAAGAGTTTTTATTTATGTAACAAAGCTTATTTAATAGACCGTCTACGCTTAGTTGCGCACACAATTTTAGATTATTTCTGGTTTACATCATTAAAAATTATATTTAACTATCTATCCATCTTACATCCACCCATTACTTGGGATAGTCCTCATTATTTGCCCAACATTATTTTCGATCCTGTGCCAATCGAATCCCATTGGATTTATCGTCAGATGATATCATTACGATGGGATGTAATGACATCCGTCCAATAGACTAGTGGGTGTGCCTGCCTTCGCGTGGCTACCATTCAGTTACTGCTTTTGTACATCTTCAATCTCCCCAGTAATAGGGTACCAACATTAAATTCAATAAAACTAAATGAAATGAGATTTGAATCAGAAATACACACAGGTTATGAGTAATACATTAAACAAAGAAAACCTTAAAAACAAGGAAAACAAAAGCCTATTGTAAGTTGAAAAAAAAGCTTGATATAATGTTGAACGGGTGTTTTTATCCAAGTTTACAATATCCCAAACTAGGACTGTAGCTATAGGTGACAGCCAATGTATTTGATAGATAAAAAAAGTGGCACACCGGCAGTGCCGACAGAAGTAAAAACTTGAACAATTACGAGATAATTACAGAGGTAACGGTAACGGTAACAGTGTCACGAGTTCAATGGTTTTTGCCCTTCTCAAAAAATGTCCATCGCACCTGAAGAAGTTTTCACCACTTATATACAGAGGTGTCGGTATCGGCAACAGTGTCGCGAGTTCAATGGGTTTTTCCCATATAAATGTCCAATGCGAAAGAAGTTTTCACTTTAAAAAATGTAGTTGAAAGTTGTTCTAGTAATTTTTATATACTGACTCTGAAAACAGAGAAAACAGGGTTAACATAGTTTATTATATTGTAGTATATTAATTATCTGTGCACACCACTGTATCGACATGTTAACGATTTTTTTGCTCGATATTATATAGGTAGACATGTGAATATTTCAAACGTCTACCTATATAATATCGAGCAAAAAAATCACGTTTGTTGTATGTGAGCTCCCTTAAATATTTATTTTATTCTGTTTTTAGTATTTGTTGTATGTACAAGGGTTACCTGATAAGATTAATATATATTTGAAATATTAAGCCATACCATCCCAGCCGTTATGCTAACTTAGGCGGACTGATCCATTTCACTCTGCTATGCCCTAAATCCTGACATAGTTAGCTACTAGACTTACTCTTTATTAATCTGTGGCCTTAGGTATTCATGATATTCATGTCACGTTTTGTTTAACCCTCTCTTATAGGGGCTACTGCCAGTTTCTTGAACACTGGAATATTTATTTACCTGACGCTGAAAAAGCAAACTAAATATGCAAGCCAATATTCTTGCATAGATTTTTTTGGGGAAGAAGCGCTATAAACTCCCAGTTTATAGTGAATAGGTTTTGTTGACTGTCCCCAATTCTGTGAAATCAACCAACAACCGATGAATTAACGCATATCAACTGCCCTAAGTTACTATCACCAATCTAATGATATGCTAATAAGAATAATAATTATTGTTTTTGTGGAATAAGTTGGTCACTAAGTTATATATTTATTAGTGTAGTAAGGTGAAGAAGGTGTTCGTTGTTTTGTAATTAAAAAGTTAAGGATATCAGTCATTATACTTTGGGAACCGTTTCATCGTAGAGATAGCTGATAGATAGATATGAGAAGGAATACATGTTGTGCCGACCCCGCGTAATGTGGGAAAAGGGCAAGGAAGAAGAAGAACAATTTCATCGTAGATGCGGCTGACAATTTTGTGGTTAATTGGTTTTACATCGCACTCCTAATGAAAGGCTTCATTAGTAGTGCGATCCGCTCCCTGTATCGCCTCGAATTTAATAACTCCCGGAATTAAATTAATGAAGTAAATCAATATTATTTAGTCAGTAAAACCGATTATGATTATTCGCGTTGAAGAAACTGAGAGTATGTCTTGGAAATTAATATGGAATGTCTATAATTTTGTATACTCCTCTCTGTTTATAATTAATATTGTAATTGAAAAGGTGGTATTAGTTTGGTTAAAGTTTTGGATAACAATTATGTTTTGCTCGTCAGCGATATCATTATATATTTACCCAAATGTGTATATAAAATTGTTAATTTTAAGTTAATAAAGCATATTATAAATTAACAATAAGCTTCGATGTAGCTATAAACTAGATTCTACTCCTTATATGTTAACTAAACAAAAATTCATTCTAAATAAAGTAGGGCAAAATTATGCGGCGTGAAATCATTAGTTTTAGGAACCTTTCTCCAAAATCCAATATTACTTTAGAAGGCGAATAGTCAAAAAGCTTTCTCTTAACTTTGCCGACGTCTTTTTATTTTTTTTATCTTTGTATAAATTTATTGAATTCAAAAAGAAAATTTGTAACTTTTAAAACAAAACCAGTTCATAATATTTATTGATTTGTTAGGCAGATAAAACCCATAAGAAACTACGTGGCCAAAACTGATGTTATTTAGAGTCGGTAGTGGCCACAAGCATGGCCAAGTTCTAGAATTAGGAATTAATTAACTGAGGACCTACTCTCAAGACCAAGCTAATAGATATTGATTTAGTTGACTCCAATCAAATCCAAATAAAAAAATAAAATAAATTTTAAGATATTAAAAACAGTTTTTAGCGATAAGACCGTCCGTTGTACCGTTATTTACTGTTTATTTTCTTTGTTAGTGTATTTTTGTTTGGTGTGTAATAATGAGTATTTCATTCATTTCATTCATTCATCCATATTTGTCGAATACTTACCAATGCTTACTTAAACTGAAATCGTCAGATATTATTAGTTTTACTTTCACAATTTTATAACATAGTTTAGAGATCCATACCGCATCACAACTAATCTAAACAGACCATCGACAAATAATTTTTATAGACTACTAGATTCCGCCCGCGGCTTCACACGCGGGTTTTAGCAGTGAAAAGTAGCCAATCGATGTGTCATATGTGTCAATCCAGGCCATAACCTATCGACATACGAAATTTCATTGAAATTGGTTTAGCAGTGATCGTGATTGAGTAACAAACAAAAACACATCCAAACTTTCGCATTTATAATATTAGTGTGTGTAATAAACTGGTTTTCTTTACCTCTCTAAGTTTCAAGGGGCCAAAACCGGAGCTTGTCCTATATAAATTCAGAGATATTTTTTTTTATTTTTTTATTCTTTCGTTACTTATTAATCTTCCTACAAATTTAATATCTACTAAGAAGATTCCTTATCGGGTAAAATATTGCAATTTCCTCGCGCCGGAGGTTATCAGAACACTATTTCCTGAATACTGTTCCTTCCAACCCGATTATGTAAGAACCTATTGTTTCTAGTTAAGCTACACAAGGCCTATAATAACTGGAACACGTGCTCATTATGAAGTTCATATAATTTAGGCAATCTGGCTTTGTTTGGGAAACGTGACTGCCTAAGCTTCGCCTGTTACGTTGATATTGGATTTGGAATAGTCAAACAATAGCTAGAGATCGTCTTAGCCATATTGTATATTGCAAGACCCTGCGGTAGCGCTTAACAAGGGTTTTATATGGAAGGCCGCTGAATATGTTCATATTTTCACGTTTAATTTATTCATATTCAGCCAGTACGCACCTGGGCATTGGGTATTTTTTATGTAGATACCCTTTTTCCTCAGTAAAAACGTGGCTCGTGAGCCCTGACTCATTTAAAACCGTCGAGCCATGTGGGAGAACGACTTAATAAAAAAACAACCTACATTCAGAAATGTGCAATTAAAACAATTAAATAATGATTATTTTAAATATTTATTAATTTGGAGCAACTCATTTATACCGAACTTCAGGAGAGATTAGAAGTTGATAAATAAAAAAATTGGCTGGACATTTCACACAGCGCTATCTAGCCCCAAACTAAGCAGCGCTCGTACTATGGGAACCAGATAGCTGATAGAATACTTATATACTTTTTTTTTGTAAATACATACTTATAATGTATAAAAAAAAACATCCAGACCCGGAACAAATATCTGTAGATCATACAAACATTGGTTCCGCGGCGGGAATCGAACATATAATAGCCATAATCGAACATATACATATTGGGTACAGTGGCTATATGCCCACTGTACCCTGTACACTGTACGAGGCATGCCTTTTAAGTTTTGTCGTTTGAAGAAAAAAACACATCTAGAACCTTATAGTACTTTTTATTGTTTTTCAAAGTATTCACAACGTAGCTTAAAACACTTTTCCATTCGCTCAAACCAGTTATTATAACATTTATTCCACTCTAAAGTGGGGTGTTCAAAATGGCTGTCTTGAAAGCGTCGACTGCTTCTTCACCGGACTGGAACCTTTGACCACGAAGACTTTTCTTAATTTTAGGAAATGTAAAGAAATTGTTAGGGCTTAGGTCAGGACTGTATGGAGGATGGTCAAGAATTTCTACTTTTTCCTGCTTCAAATACTCAATCGTTTGACGAGCGCTGTGTGAGCTTGCGTTGTCGTGGTGCAGGATGATGCGTCGCTTTGAGTTAGATTTTCGAAGTTCGGCGATGACTTGTGGTAAACAAACTGTAGTATACCACTCTGCGTTAACCGTTCTACGATCTTCAAGTGCAATAGTCGCAACATGGCCGGTTTTTCCAACGAACGTGGCCACCATCTTCTTTGAAGTGCTTCGAGAACGAACAACTTTAGTCGGCTTTGGCTCGTCTTGAAAGACCCAGATTGTAGATTGTTGTTTGGTATCAGGATCGTAGGCATAGATCCAAGATTCGTCACCACTTATGATGTCGTAGACGTGATTTGACTCCCCTCGGTTGAACCTTTGCAGAGTTTTCTTACACCATCTGACGCGGGCCGCCTTGTGATCGTCGGAAAGCAGATGCGGTATCCAACGGCAAACTAGCTTTCTCACACCAAGCGCTTCATGCAAGATCTTCTGAATGGTTGTCCCTGAGATGCCTAATAGAGCCTCTATCTCTCGATACGTCACATGACGATCTTCGAGAATTAGTTGTCTCACAGCAATGATGTTATCTTCAGTGAAGGCGGATTTTGGGCGTCCTTCGCGAAATCTGTCACTAACACTAGTATGTCCACGCTGGAATTCTAAATACCAGCGTTCGACAGTCCGCAGACATGGGGCTACATCACTGAACACAGATGTTAGCTCTTCTAAACACTGAAGCCGTGTCAGGCCTCTTCTAAAGTTGTAGAAAATTATTGCACGAACATTTTCCTTAGAAAGATTCATTTTCGTACGTGACCTGACAGATTCAAATCGAAACTGTGACTAAACAATAGCATTAATCCTAATACTTTCAACTGTTTTGAGATTTAAAATGTAAACACATTCGAATATAGAACAGTTCCAAATTCAAAATTGCCGGAAAATATGGAAACGACAGAACTTAAAAGGCATGCCTCGTACACTGTGTATTGATGATGCACAGTTTGGTTTACGTCGCGGTCTCTCGATGGATTCTGCTATAATGAGTCTAAAAATCACAGTAAATTACTACACGTCATAAATAATTCAGTGTATGCTTGCTTTTTAGACCTGAGTTAGATTGAAGCAAATGTGCCAAATCATGTGGTGAATATTTTGAGATACTGGTACAGAAACCAAACTAACAATGTTAGGGGGGGCACCACGACCTCTAGTGACTATGGACTAGAGTGCGGAGTTCGCCAAGGGGGGTTGACCTCTCCTGACCTGTTTAACCTGTATTATGTTAACAGCTTGATCGGGGAGCTGCGGAGCACCAAGGTGGGCTGTTATCTTGGCGACGTTTGTGTCAATAACCTAAGCTATATAGTGCTCCTCAGCCCTTCAATTAAGGGTTTGAGAAAGTTGCTTTTAGTTTGTGAGCAATATGCTGTTGCTAAAGTATAACGTAAAGAAAACGGAATTGATGGTATTCAGGTCAGGATGATGTCCAGGGTGCCCGGGGTACACATGAAAGGTACAACCATTAAAATGGTAAAACAGTTCAGGTACCTAGGTCACTTACTGATGGAGACGTTGAGAGATGATGACAACATAGAGCGAGAGCGGAGAGCGCTCGCCGTCCGGGGTAACATGCTCGCACGCCGCTTTACACACTGCAGTCCAGATGTGAAAAACACCCTATTCCTGGCATATTATCTACGTATGTAGACATGCCAACTTTGGTCTAACTTCACCAGAAAGGCCATCAACAACATCAGGGTTCAGTACAACGATGCCTACCGGGCTCTTATGAGGTTGCCGAGGTACTGCATTGCGTCAAGTATGTTCTCCGAGGCGGGGTTTCCCGACTTTTTTGCTATCATCCGAACTCGCGTAGCGTCCTTTTGGAGTAGGCTGAGTCGTTCCAACAATAGCGTATTGAGGGTTGTCTCTGACCAGATATATAAAAATTGAATTTATAAGTATTGGATTTGCGCCCACTTGGACGGAAATAAAAAATGACTACACTGGAGCATCTGCTCCGTGGCATGTTCTGTATTTTTTAACCAACTTCAAAAAAAGGAGGAGGTTCTCAATTCTGTTGTATTGTATTTTATTTTTGTTTGTGTGATATGGGTCGTATATTTTGTGCCTGCAATAAATGAATTTTATTTTATTTTGTTATTTATTAAGATAACTTTCCGGCCGGCCGTTGAAAAAACATGAGATAATTCAATACCTATTGTGTACACTACATTCTTTAATGAGTGGAAAAATACTCTTGAATATTAAAAAGGGTACCTATCAAATATGAACACAAAAGTACTGTTAGGTATAGAAATTTAATAAATTATATTGCTTAGTAAAAACTGCAGTAGATTTGAACGTGTAACCATGCGTCACAGATGAACTAATAATTATATAATAAATTATATTTAGAAAAAATTGGGGGAACTGCTGGTTGATTCATTACATAAACGTTTTTGAATTATGTGATCCTACGACAATAACGTGCAATATATATATATACAAACTATTACTAAGCTTAACTTACGGCCAAAACGGATTTACTTTTTATAAAAAGAATTTATTTAATTAAACTTAAAATACAACTTAACCAAAATTACGTGTAAACACATATAGGTTGATAAAATATATAGAGTATAAGATCCATATAATATATACACAAGCAATTAAACTTCATGTTCACAAAAGTTTCCGAAAATAACATCCTTGTATATTTATTTTTGCTCAGTAGTTTGAAGTGCCAATGCTGATGGCAGTGCCAATTAGAGGTAAATCTAGTTTGAGGCTTATAATATAAAAAGTATGTAAGTGCATTCTCAGTTAAGCTCTGAATATGGGGCAGAAGCAATATCTATATACATTATCTTACATCGTCATCATAATTACCAGTTTTAAGATGTCCACTGCTGAACATAGGCCTCTCCCACAGATTACCACAGCGATTGATCCTGTGATTATTAACTAAACATTATCTTATTTTTTATTGAAGCAACAATAACAAAATCTTTTTAAGATTTTAAAACCATCTCAAAAATTTTCAAGCCTAAACGGGACTTGAACCCGCAACCTTCCTTTTGATACGAGGATGCACTATTCAATTGTGCAAATTGCAATTGCGTTGTTCAATTAAAACCATTTTAACTATTCGTTTCATATAAACTTTACAACGGCCTAAAACTCCGATAACAGTGATGGCCACAATCCAACATACACGGTATGTACCTACACCTACTTTACATTTATTCTTTTATTTTTTGTTTATCTAAACGTTACAAACAATAATTCCCAAAGGTTTCCATCATGGCTCTTTAAATTGGGTCTAACAGACCTCAGTTGATGCATATTTATAAATATGATTCTCCAAAGTAAAACTTTTCTCAATAAAATCAAAAGGATCCAACAGAAATGATTTTTTTTGATACTAAAAACAATTTAATTAAGATACGTAGAGTGTAAAAGGGCTCGCCCGGGGAAGTATATATGATATACTTGTACTGAGTCTATAGTGATATTATAGGCATATGAGGCTTTACATCTGTATGCCACAAGTTGATGGTGGCAGAGCAGTGCATCATAGGGCACGTGTCTAAGGTACGTGACCTACGGATGGTTACTTCTTAACATCAGGTGGACCATAATGCTTGTATCATCTCCAGGTCATTTAAAAAAAATGTATTAGTACACCTTACAGAAATGAAATGAGTTCAGCTCACTGGTTCTAAAATGGCTTGAACTTGACCGAAAACTATATAACACTTGTAGAAACCTTTGCACTAACAAGTCTCTCTGTAATCCTCTTTCAAAAACGCTAGATCTGTATTAGAGTAGGGTCTTTCGTAACACTTTAAAACTCGACAGTACTTCAGATTCTGACGTCTAAAATTATAACAAGGGGCAGGCTCTTGACCGCTTTACTCACTCGCACACCTTGGATGCCTTCGTTGTGGTGAGAAGATAACTTAAAGTTTATAAAATTAAAGATTAATTGACCCATTATAAATAAATAAAATAAAATAAATATCGCTGGACATTTCACACATCGCTATCTAGCCCTAAACTAAGCAGAGCTTGTACTATGGGAACTAGATAGTTGATAGAAAACTTATATACTTTTTTTTGCTAATATACTTATAACATATAGAAAAACACCCAGACACGGAACAAATATCTGTAGATCATGCAAACATTTGATCCGCGGGGGGAATCGAACCCGCTACCTCCTGCGTCTCAGCTGGCTATACGCCCACTGCGCCACAGAGGCAGTCAAAAGAGTAGTAGAGTTTCTAAAAGTAGTAGAGTTTCTTGTGAAAGGGCTCGCCCGGGGAAGTGCTACCACCATACCTATTTCTACCGCCAAGTAGCATTGCTGTGTTTTGGTTTGAAGGGACAGGTTGCCGGTGAAATTACAGGCACATGAGGCTTTACACCTGTATGCCTCAAGTTGATGGACGCAGGGCAGTGCATCGTAGGGCACATTTCTAAGGAGCGTGAACTACGAGGCAAACTTTGTTATAGGCGATGGTTACCACTTAACATCAGGTGGGCCATAGGCTTGTTCCATCTCCATAGTATAAAAAAATTAAAAAAAATCTTCTTTGCCTGCTATTTACCCCTCTGCACCTTGGAGGTCGTTAAGTTATGACAACTATATTTGTCCATTTCCGAGTCTATTTTTCATATGAAGCCTATTTGGAACACGTGAGGACAAAAGACTTAGCGGGAACTTTTATGCGGCCATAATATAAATATGACTTCAATATCCTCCTCTATATGAAATGATAAGTAAATAATTAAGGCAGATATTTCTTGTGCCGATTATTGCGGCTTAGTTGAAAAAAAATCGCACAGATTCTAAAGATATTCAAAGGATGGTCGAAGCAACTCGGCATCGGCATTTTACATAAAGAGAATTTATAACTATTTATGTTACAATCGATTCGCGTGTACTACCCACACCCACAATGTATATTAATAGATCTTAGAATGTAACCTTTTAAAGTCTTCGCTTGTCACCATTACAATGTTGAAAGTAATAGATATTTGATGGTATAAGGATGTTTTCCACTAACAACATATATGGCATCCAATATTTTTGTTTATATTAATTTAGAGACCTACCAGATCATTTAAGGTTAAACGCTTCGTAACAAAATAACACGTATTAAAAGGCACTGTCACCTCATCAAAAAAAAATTAAAAAACAAATTATACGCTCTTGCATCCCACTCAATATCGATATCAATGTAAGGGTTATGTACAAAGTTCAATGCGAGGACACGTCGATAACGTGGTGCCCCTTTCATACAAAATATATAGAAGCATCACACCTGCGTCCTTTCTTCTTCGTATGACAGTTTTCTTTATATACAATTTGTATGAAAGTACATTGAAGGGGCGCTTCGTCCTCGTCTTAAGGCCCTTCTGTCTGGCCTCTCCTAAAGAAAATCAAAGATTTTATACACTGCCCATAAATAAAATTAAGGCTTGCATATATAACACAATATTTATTAAAAAGTATAATGTAATGACCACCTCCGTGGTGCAGTGGGTGAATAGCCGGCTGAGACGCAGGAGGTAGCGGGTTTGATTCCCACCGCGGAACAATGTTTGTATGATTTACAGATATTTGTTCCGGGTCTGGATGTTTTTCTATATATTTTAAGTAGGTATTTGCAAAAAAAAAGTATATAAGTATTTCATCAGTTATCTGGTTCCCATGGTACAAGCTCTGCTTAGTTTGGGGCTAGATAGCGCTGTGTGAAATGCCCAGCCATATTTATTATTTAATAATTGTATGGAAAACACAGCAGATATAAAGGAACGAAATATTTCATTATTAATTGAAGGATTGGTCCACAGTGGCCCAAAACGTAAAAGATTGGAGGGAAGAGATACACCTATATTCTGCAGTGGCACACCTCCTTATAATAATAAACTACATTCACACGTAAAATGTAGCATAATAGTATATTATTAAACGACCCGGATAAAGCAGTGTCTGGCGTGACAGGCGCTATATTGAATACCGAACGTAACGGTGGATTCTAGAGTTGACGAGAATCCTGAGTGCAGAGAGGGATATAAGCAAGCCCAAGATGCAGACAGCTTTATCCACGAGGAGAATATTCTACTATTCACACTTTCGGCGAGACAATAAAAACCAAATGTAGGTTGGTGCATTCTGTACAGAGTTTAATTCGATTTACGAATAAATTCTTACTATTTGGGTCTCTTTGGTTCAAATTTTAATACAGATAAGGTTCTAAATTCAAATCAGATTATGCCCGCGAGGGCATAATGAAATTCAGTAGGCACAACTTTATACCCGAATCAGCCGTAGAGATTTAATCACCTGCTTTCGGTAAGGTTTACATGACATAATTTGACATTGTCGAGCAGGTGGTGTGAAAAATATACTATTATCTTGGTTAAAGTTTTCAGTGAGAGCGTTTTTACCAATTCACTTTTCTTTCACAAGTCTCTAACATACTTATACCATCATGACATCATTTTCTCTACAATGGACAAGACCTTTTATACGTTCCCCTTCGACCTAGATACAATAAATCAAATTATAGCTGACCGATATATTACATACACTCCCTGCAATAAATTATTAAATCGTTGTTTCCAGTATTTTACGTATTGCTTTACTCTTTTTTTCGACATAAGTAACCTTTTAAAATGTAATTTTATTGAAATGATGATTGATATCACCTACAATGATTGAAGTAGATTTTGAAATACCATTTTAGAAAATAGGCATTAAAAGATTAACGCAAAAGTTGTTCTATGTAACTGTATCGTTCGTCATAATTGCATCGTTCTTAGCGGTCGTGGTCGTCGCGTTAAATTTTAAATTTGATTATTTTGCTTGCGAACTGTAACGTTACAAGCTTGCTCACGTCCTTGTCACGCCCGCGCACAAGCTGTGCAAGTCGGAGAGGTCCGTATTTATAATGGGTCCCTCGGTCTACAACAGGCTGCCGGGCAAGATTAAAAAGGATGCAACTTCCACCATAATATTTAAAAATAGATTTAAGAAATGGCTCATAGAGAGTTCTTTTTACTCCGTAGACGAGTTCTACACATTGCATGTTGTTTAATTTTGGTATCAATGAATTTATTATAAGTACAATTAATTAATTATGTTTAAATTAGATATATTTATTAATGCAATCAATATTGAATTGAATTTATTACTTACCTTTATATTTTTTGTATTTGACTTGTAACTTGGCGTTATAAATAAAAAAAAATAATGTATTATATTGTATTGTAACGTTTACATGTAAAATTCTTCCAGCAAAAAATAACTAACTTTAAGTCCATTTTGGGGGAGGCCTTTGCCCAGCAGTGGGACTCAAATGGCTGATAATAATAATAATAATAATCCATTATAAAAGTTCATTTTGGGCATTTAAACTATTCTTCAACTCTGTATTTCAGCTATTCATTCACAATACCTAGACAATGAAACCCTTGCAAACAGTTACAGTCGTATCAGCAAACAATCAAAAACCACCTTTAGCCGAAACACCGTAAGGTCATGTCATGATTGAACGTGAGGGGACGTACGATACAATCGTTTGATCAATACGTTCGGCCAGATTAGTCACGCGTGACGCATATTCAATTTGAACCTAGCAACCAATTTGTGAAACAGACTTTATTGACAAGTCTGTGGTTAAATAAAACTAATAGGCGTGTATATCAATTAGGTTAGTTAGTACATTGGTCATGAAGAATTGAAGGACAAAACGAATTGAACCGTAATATTGTCGGTCGTGACACCGATAAAACGTTACGTGATTAATCCCGTATTTAAAGTAATGATTAAAATTAAAGATATTAAGTGGTGGTATCACTTTGACAGCGGATTAGGTAGAAAAATGAAGATTATGATTTTAAATGTTACTATCATCCATCACTAATGGCCTAGATTGTTAACTTTAAAAACTGCCTTTACCAGAAATTTGACGCTAGACATCGGCTAATCAAACATTACTTTTACTTAGAATAAGCTACGTACCTCGCTAGGACCATCACAGTGCGACGCCGTACCGTGTTGGGTTGAAATCAACCACGGTAAATAATTCCTCATTATTACCTAAAAAACAAACCAAAGCGATGCCGTAACGTGCACAACGATAATGTCCGCAACGACAATGACACCGCATTGTAGCGATGTGTTCTTGCCCTTATGTCTTACCAAATTCACAGTAGCTGCCATTGAATAGTAGGTGAATAATGGGGCCATTATTGATCATGCATTAAAGTTTATCGGATTTATTTCTAGGCCAGTCATATCACAAGTCACAATGTGCATTTTCTCCGCATTGCTATGTTTGTTGAAGAGTTCATACAGTTCCGATTTCCGAATGCCTTTCATGCCTCTAAGCTAAATCAGATTAGGGGTAAACCACTCAACTCAATAAAGCTTGTTTTATGAGGCAGCCATTTTGAAATAATACCCACGCTATTATTGAAACTGATTGCTACTTCCGACGTCGAAAGTTTATGGATATTTATCCCAACTTATATTCATTTAGGCACGTGAATATAAATAAATAAATAATAAATAAATATTGCTGGACATTTTACACAGCGCTATCTAGCTCCAAACTAAGCAGAGCTTGTACTATGGGAACCAGATACTTATATACATTTTATTTTGTAAATACATACTTATAAAATATATTCTATACATGAATATGTTCTTCGATTGGTCTCCATACCTTTATTTCTTTAAGGATAAGCTAAGTGGCCAGCTTTGGTGTCGTTGCTTCGTAGCCGCCTGAAGGACCACCCTACCGTAACATCCAGACTTCCATGCTTTGCATACGAGTACTTATAACAATAACAATATGATGAATTCGAAAGTTTGTTACGTTTTCACGACTAAACGGCTAGACTAATTTCGATGAAATTTGGTATACAGATGATTAGGACCAGGATTGGGACTTAGGCTACATTTTACCCAACTGCGCATACGGAGGGTTATGTTTTTATTGACAAACCACGCGTACGAAGCCTCGAATGGCAGCTATTTCACTATAAAGTGGGTATCAGGAATTATGAGTACCATTGGTACAAGTCCTAATAACACTTGCTGTTGGGGCAGAAATATTCTCAAGTGAAGATCACGCACCACATAGCGCAGCGTAGATCGGCCTCCATATACACACAGATAGAAAGACGATCTGATAAAGTTTGCTGGGAGCCGTTGTGTATAGGCCACATAACATCAGTCGCTCTGGAAATTTATGAGGTTGCCTGTGTTCAGTGGTGGAGGTTATATGGCTTATATGATGATGGTGATTATAAACACGGCCAGGTCTATAAGAAATATTTACAATACATTGTAAATATAATTATTTCCCGCAGCGGAACTTTCGGTTTTGCGTGCGCGTTCAGCCGATTAATCGGTTACAAAGTTTGTCTCGAAGAAATCGCTTAAATTGATAAGTCCGCCACTTGTATTTTCGCATGTCTGCTTATTTATTTTAATATTGTTTGTTAATTTAAGTGGGGTGTACAATAAAGCGTTTTCAATAATCTGTATTATATCAATAAAAAAACATAGCCGTCACGGGACGCCCGGGTGATGTGAAACATCTAAATTGGTGGTTATTGAAATAAGTTATAATTTAACAAAACCGTTTATAATCATGTTATCTTATCATACGCAAAACAGCCCAACGGTCCTACCACCCAATGGCGCAATGGACTTGGGACTTGATGGCACAACGACCCAACCGCCCAATGGCGTTGGCACTTGTGAAAAATAATCTGAAACATCCGACATCTCACCCCTATTATATAATAGACATCGCAATTGAACTCATGCCGTCACGGAGTGCCGGCATACGAGTCCGTTTACTGTCAAGGCGCGCCAATATATGTTTCCAATCAAAAGCAAATTTTACTTTTAATTTTATCTATCTATTTACCCACCACACAATCAAAGGCATTGACTGACTGAGTGTTACCAGATCCCTACCAGAAAACTAAATCCAATAGAAGATTGACGTGGAAGAAGCTATTAATGCTACTTGATTGATATTTTATAACAAAAGATGGAATTCGTATTAATAAAGACGATATGCGAAGGAATGTCAAGATTACAAAAATTTTGAATAGTCTCCGTGTTATGAAGTGTGTCTGGAACGAAATTCCAATGAAACAGTATCTACCTTGTAAATTAAATTAATGACTAATTAAATTCATTGTCTCAAAAGAATTTGTTATTAAGGTTGACGATGAAATGTTTTATTAAATTCATTCAAAATGTAACTACTTGATTTCGTTTTTCAATTTAATTATTAGCTCTATTAAAAAAAAGGAATTATTTATCAAATATATTTTCACAATTTGCAAGTTATGAATATTGAAGTTATGAAGTTATGAATATTGCGCCGAAAATTTAGAAAAATATCTGCTACATAGCGACTATTGTACAACTGCGTCACTGTTCTAATAATCATGTTACCGTGCGTATACACCCTAAGTAGTTTTAGAAAACACTATTTTTATATTCTCAGATGCTATTTTATTTTATTCGGTATCCGGTCAAATCGACAAAATAATTAAACTGAATGCCTAAGTATTTTTAACGGGGATATTTTGAAATTGAACTTTAAACACATTCCAACACTGGCTTTCATTTTGCTCCCTGCATTGCGCATGGTCATATCCAGTATTCCAATCGTCGAAATGTTAACTTTATTCATTAATAACTTAAGAAATTTATCGCGTACCGTTTTTAATTATTGCGACCGACTAATTTCGGGTTTTTTTGGTATGACTTGGAGATGGAACAAGTATATAACCCACCAGACCTTAAGTGGTAACCTTCGCCTGTAACAAAGTGTTGCCTTGTAGGTCACGCACTCTAGAAAGGTGCCCTACGGTGCACTGCTCTGCGTCAATTAACTTGAAGCATACAAGTGTAAAGCCTCATGTGCCTGTAATTTCACTAGCAACCATACCCTTTAAACCGAAATACAGCAATGCTGCTTGGCGGCAGAAATAGATATGGTTATAGTACTTCCACGGGCAGACCTTGCACAAAGATCTCTACTTCTTTTAGAAATCAGAGTGAGTGCATCCATAGTGAATGCACTCACTCTGATGAATGTTCACGAATTGAACCAAAACATTTTTTTTTTTTTTGTCGGTCGTAAGACAACATCTTCTTTCAGTTAAGTATGCCAAATGTTGCATAGACTGGCATCGAAATTAGATCAAAACTTGATGTTGACCCGATTTAATTACGGGAATTGACCTTCATAAGTCGACTACGTCCTATTCTTAGACGTTCTATATAGGACGTCTTCGTCTACCACTGAACATACCTTTTCGTATATTTCCAATCTAGTGAGGCCTACACCTAATGTTCCCAGCAACCTTTGTTAGGTCAACTTTAAATTTCCTTAGTGGAGGTCCATGCTGCACTTTTTTTTTTGCGTTGGTTTTGGCGGAAGTGTATGTCAGTCTCTTACTGATTAAAACCTCACGGGGTTCTCTCATAACGCCGTCTATTGGGTATGTGAGTACGCGTTAGCACTCTTTCACGGCCTCCTCGGCGTTTGCTTTTCGTGAGCTCCATCTAGATGGATGGAACCCACCTAAGGGCTTTTTGATAGTGGTCCATGCTACGCTGCTCTAACTTGCAGTCTTTGACCGAGAAACAAAAGTCCCGCCTTGAAATTTACAAAAAGCTATGGAGCGCAGCGTCCTCGGAATAAGAAGAATATACACAGTCCGAAACATTGAAATCCATAAAAGGCATAGCGGATGTGGGCGTTATAACAGCACGATTAAACTGGGACTGGGCGGGTCATGAATAAATGAAAACACTTTATTGTACACTAGATACACATTGTCACCCATTGGATGACCTACAAACGGACAGACGCCTCGGTAGGTACAGGAAAAGATGGCGAGACAATCTGAATGCGTTTGAGCTCCAATGGCCAGCTTGGCAGAGAATCGTGAGGTGTAGAGAAAAGGGGGAGACTTTTGCCCAGCAGTGGGATACAATAGGATAAGATAAAAACTGGCGCCTAATTAGGAAATGTTTTATAAAGATTTTTTTGCGTTTAACGAATTTGGAAAATGAAAACCTCCGATGTTTTCATTATGAAAAAGTCAAAGTAATTATTTGTATGAATATTCTAGTAGGGATGCTCAAAACCAACATAAAGTTTTAATAACACCGCAGATGATATTTTGCGCTACTTAATGGTCCTAATTTTAGTCTATACGGAATAATTCCTTTAAAATTTATTTGAAAAGGTTACGTCGGCTGTTAATCGTGAGCTGTTTGCATTTTATTCGTTTATTTATAAAGTCTCTCATAATCTAGGGCAAATGATAAAACAGAGCCGCTAACAAAATGTATAACAAACCGAAATAATTTCTAAAAGTAAACTTTTTTTGACTTAGCTTTTTTAATCATTCAAGATATATTTTCAGCAATATTTTGTCTCAGAAGCGCACGCTGAGACATCAAAATGGTGCTGTTTCTTTGCCAACTACAAAGATCTGTAAAAAATGCGGTCCTAGCTATAGCTCCTATATTAGCCCTAAAATCCATTAACGTAAATATATACTTACCTAACAAATAGGTATTTTCTAGCAAGAGGCAGAAATGTATTCTGCAAGTCTCTAAAAGGTAGAAAGTTCCTCAAACATAATGAGTGTCTCAGAATTGAGCATGAACACTCCACTTTTAAGCACGTGGGTACTTGATATCGAGAACATGGATGTTGCGAATATTGGCATCCACATCCGCAAATGCGGAGCCTCCGCATAGATTTGGGTATATGCATCTACATCCGCATCCGCAATAATCGATCCGGAGGCAGATGCAGCGCAGGTCGCGACAAAAATAAATTGGGTGGGGCTTGCGAGTGGCGCGTGCCGTGGGACGTGCTGATTGACCAATAGGAGCAAAGATTTCGATGACAAGATCCGATACGTATAAATATATATATATATATATAACTGAACACTCCACCCAGAGCTATCTACCCCCAAACTAAGCAGAGCTTATACTATGGGAACCAGATAACTGATAGAATACTTAAATACATTTTTTTTTGTAAATACATACTTATAATATATAGAAAAACATTTTTTTATCATTTGTATTTTGTAAATCAATCATAAAGTGTTTACTTGCACTTATCGTATGAACATTACAGTTTTTGAGTGTTTATTGTGAATATACAGTGCGTATTGTATGTTAAGCGAGTTATCTGCAGTTAATAGTTTATATTATTGATTTATTTCTGCACCAAACCGAAGTTTCTTGAAAAAATTTAAGATCCGCATCCACATACCCATCCGCGGATGTTAGGCTTCAAGTATTCACATCCGCATCCGCAACATCCCTGATCGAGAATTTCATGAATTCACAATAAAAATTGTTTTGTTCATGTATCAAATGTTCACACTTCAAAGAATCTTCAGAAATTTGATTTTATTCCAAGACGTATTCGTCAATATAAAAATAATTTGTTTATCTTACTTATTGGAATTTTTTTTTAGGTATTATTAGGGTACAGCTCAATTATTATTATGTGTAAATATAAAACGTGAGAATTAGACCGTTGAAGACTGTGAGTCGTTGGGAGACTTAAGAGCAGGCCGCACACGCTTAGTCACTCCGAGAATCTATGTGGGAGTCCTTTGTTACTAACTGTACAACTTATACTGTCGACTAACTGTACAGATTCAGCGTATAACACGATTATGACGGTTTGTGAAACAGCACGCACACGAAGGCACAATTGAATTAGTAAGTCAGCTCTAACTGAAACTAATGGCTATCTATGATTACACGTAGACTTGGCATGCCTACAGGCATTCATTCAACTAAAACAGAGTTCACATACATCACGAGGTCTATGCTTCTGTGGGTCAAAACAAACGGTCCATTTCTCTTACAAATTACACTATGCCTCAGTCAAGCAGTTATGCAACGCATAAACAAGTAGACGTGGCATTGTGGAATAAATAGTTAAAACACTAAGGCGTAAAAGAGCATAACAATCTTAGGTATTTTATCGGTCCAAAGTTTAACCGAAGGATACATTGGAATCAGTTTCAATAATCATAATTTTTACCTACTTTATCTACCTAACTTATTCAACGCGCGACTTGAGGAGGAGCATAAAGGAGTTATGCACAAGGGTATACATTTTCTTGTAATTACCTTACAAAGTGTAAAGACATTTTAGTAGATATTTTTAATTGGTGTGGATTTAGAATTACTTTCTATATTTTTTTAAGAACCCAGTTAGAAAGTATTATGTTATAATATTATCGATGTTCACGTCGGACCCAGTATCGGATAATTATGACCTAAATTAATGTAATTATATGTATAAATGCTGTGGACGTATAGCCGGCTGAGACGCAGGAGGTAGCGGGTTCGATTCCCGCCGCGGAACAAATGTTTGCATGATCTACAGATATTTGTTCCGAGTCTGGATGTTTTTTTTCTATATATTATAAGTATGTACTAAAAAAAAAGTAAATAAGTATTCTATTAGTTATCTGGTTCCCATAGTACAAGCTCTGCTTAGTTTGGGGCTAGATAGCGCTGTGTGAAATGTCCAGCGATATTTATTTATTATTTAATTTAAGTATGTATATAGGCTGACTGGATGTTGGATTTTCCGATTGATGCCACTTTCACATTTCTCTCGCTTCTCTATTCCATGGACAGTTCTAATGAACAGTTGGAGTGGATACCGAGTTTCCGTGAAAGAGATTCATTACTCTTGTAACTGAATATTGCGAACTCTTGCAATTTTTTTTATTATTACTCATACGTTAGTTTGTTTTACTTTGAATTTTTGTAAGACTGAATTAATTCAACACATGCAAGACTTAACCTTCTTTACATAGTATAAAATGAAGTCGCTTCCGCTGTCTGTTCGCTTAGATCTTTTTAACTACTCAACGGATTTTAATGACTGCCTCCGTGGCGCAGTGGGCGTATAGCCGGCTGAGACGCAGGAGGTAGCGGGTTCAATTCCCGCCGCGGAACAAATGTTTGCATGATCTACAGATATTTGTTTCGTGTCTGGGTTTTTTCTATATATTATAAGTATGTATTTACAAAAAAAAGAAGTATATAAGTATTCTATCAGTTATCTGGTTCCCATAGTACAAGCTAAGCTTTGCATAGTTTGGGGCTAGATAGCGCTGTGTGAAATGTCCAGCGATATTTATATTTATTTATTTAATGAAGTTTTCAGCAATAGATAGAGTGATTCAAGAGGAAGGAATACATATATAGTAACTGCGAAAGTAACTGATTGTTTGTTACTTTTTCATAACTAAACGGCTGAACGGCTCGTTACAAAATTTGGCAAGGGGATAGATTGTATCCTGAGGATATAGGCTACTTTTTACTCGAGTGCGCAAAAGAAGGATAATGTTTTTATTGAAGTAGCACACATGCGAAGCCGCGGGCGGGTCAGCTAGTAAGTTATAAGAGAAACAAAATGTATAATGGGCGGTTTATTTCGCTCTTCAGACAACATTTGGATGGATATTAGTATTTTATAATGGAAGATAAGCTGAAATGTTTTTTATCTTGTTTTATTAGAACTATGTGTACTAAGATGTTATAACAACTAATAATCCTTAGAAGTTAAATTAAATATATTTCTGAATGCTGCTTATGGCATGCACGACTATCGGAAAGGTTACTTTTTTTCATCTGATCTGTCATGCTTTATTTTTAAATTAGGTTTATAATTAACAGTATTTCTAAAAAAAACAGCCAATTTTCTTGCTTGTAATTCAGAACTAAACTCTATGAACATTTTATAGGTAGACAGGTAAATATTGTTTTGAAAACGATTAATTACCTCTGTTTCATCATATCACCATCATATAGGCCAAAGGACGTTTACTGCTGAATTAGACTTCCTCCCTGAAAGATTTTCAGAGCGACCGATCTTGTGTGGCCTGCACCTAATGGCTCCCAGCAATATTTATCAGATAATATTTCCTCCTAGTTAAGTTATCCTACAATGCGCCGTCTCAACTCAATATCCTTTCGCTCCAACGGCTGTTAGATCTTCGAGCTACACACCCTGTGGTGTTTGGTAATATACTGACAATATTCAAGTGACGGTTTCTCAAAACATAAAAAAAAACTTCTCGAAAAAAAAAACTACTAGTTATATTATCAAATTTAAAAGAAAATCGACTAAGTTTAGGTGATTAATTCGATATAAAACTTACTGCCTACTCTTGCAATCGACATCCATAAATAAAAGCCGTAATCCACGAAAGCGTAGATTTGCAGAGATGAGAATATCATGCGAAAATAACCAATAGCATATCGATATTCCGACATCTCTCCGCTCAGCTTTAGTGAAAACGGTCAAGCGGCGATGTCTTATTTTCTACAGCGCATTCGCAGCGAAGTTCTAAGCAGAAAGCGCATAGATAGAGGACATAAATAGCAAATCTACGCTTTTGTGTATGACGGCCTTTATTTTTGGATGTCGATTGCAAGAGTAGGCAGTAAGTACCTAAACGTAGTCGGTTTTCTTTAAAATCTGATAATATAGGTAACTAGTAATTTTTTTTATCGAGAATTTTTTTTTATGTTTGAGGAACCGTCACTTGAATATCGTCAGTATACCAAACACCCTACATATATGCCCTGCCCACTACTCAAACTTTGTCTCAATTTAGTCCTATTTGTGTTTTTGTTTTCCAAAAAACAAAAACTAATTTCCAAAAAGGTACCGTGTTGTTCTAGGATTTAATATTATTATAGTCTGTTAGAATATTATGAATAGAATGTAATATAAAGACGGGATACAAACAAGAAAACTTTCCTAAAAGGGTAATATTATGTATCATGAAGGCTTTCTAGGACTTACTCCTAAAATATTTAATAAATAAAAAGTAATTTTAAAACCAGGAGGTACTCAAGGTAGAAAACCAATAATCTTTCATTTTGATTACCTTTTTGCAATAAAACCCTTGCATTCTATTTTTATGAGTTCCTTAGAATGTAAGACTTGAATTTGAGAGAGCTTAGGTATTTCTTTTAAATACTTACTTTTTTAGTCATATGATTTATTCTTTTTAATTAATGCTTAAACTTAACTATCCTATCTTTGCTAGACATCATTTAAAATATACACATGATGGGAGAAGCCACTGGCACCTGAAATACAGTTTTTTAACTAGTTCGGGAGCCTATGGATTCAAATTTGACTATGTCATACTTAATTATGTCAATAAATAAATTTTTTACTTATTTTTTTATGTGTTTAAACAAAGGAAGTTTACTACGTTATCTTATTAAAACACCCCATGGACAATTGGATATTTGTTAAGTCAATGTTTTGGTCATAAACTTGAAAATAAAATACACCCAACATTTTGCTACAAAATCTTAGAAGACCTACATAATCTTGCATTCAACTTTTATTTAGTTATTCATACATCATTTTGCAAAAATGAAAGTGTGGCGAATAAACGCGCCACAATATAATATATCCACCTGGCAATACGAGTGGAGAAAACAGAACTCGGCCGTTCATTCGATCACTAGTACAGGCAACGGGGAACTTTTTGCTGCACTAAATTACATACGTGAATTTTTTTTATATAGTTTCAGTATCACGTACTGAATATAAAAAAACAAAATGCTTACAAATTTTGCGAACGGAAGTGCCTTAAATTTGCGAAAAACCATTTTGGCTTATATGTATCTCCGTAGCCGTGCGCTTGAGGCCAAAAATTATAATGACTTATTTTGTAGACAAAACGGTTTTTCGCAAATTTAAGGCACTTCCGTTCGCAAAATTTGTAAGCATTTTGTTTTTTTATATTCAGTACGTGATACTGAACCTATATAAAAAAAAATTCACGTATGTAATTTAGTGCAAATTGGACAAGAGTAAATATTTCCCCGTTGCCTGTACTACACCCCTCTGGTATATTCTGTGACCTCACTCACTCACTCAGACACAACTCACGCCAGCCCGTCGCTCGCGCATCTCTCGTTTTATTTTATTTATTGGATTGTAATTGTTGTACTTTCGAGTATAATGGTTGTAAGGGCTCATTAAATGGTGTCATATTCAATTGAAGTTTGGGTTCTACACCCCCCATCAACCAAAAAAGGTTTATGCTAAACCAATATAAAATATCCTTTCAATTAGACTTAAATAAAATATTCATATACTCCACATTTTTGTTATCCTCACGATACACAACTTCAGACCTTATTCAGTACGCAGACCCGTAAAATATAGCACAAGGGGTAGGCAGACGCTTCTGCAAAGTTATAATAATAATAATAATGTTGTTGCTTGCAAAGGTTCTCTGAAAGAAATCGCTTATAAACGATAAGTCTACCCATTGCACTTATTGCTTTGTGAATTTTTGTTTTTATGTTTGTTTCTTTTGTGGTGAACAATAAAGTGTTTTAATTCATTCATTCAATGCTACATTTCAAACAACGTTATCTAGCTCCAAATTAAGCATGGGAACCTGATAACGGATATGCTTTTTTTTAATACTTAGGTATGTATAATATATAGAGAAACCTCCAGACCCAAAACAAATATCTGTAGATCGTTCAAACATTTGTTCTACTGTGAGAATCAAATCCGTAACCTCCTGAGTCTCAGCCGGCTATTCACCCACTGCGTTACGGAGGTCATCAGTTGTTAGCTTTTATACGTAACATTTGCAAGCCACGACAGCTTGTTAGAATATTAAACAATGATACGTGCCTAAAAAATACAACATTCCAATTTATTTTTATTCCCTCAGAGTGCGCCCAAACAACTCTATTAATAAGTTTACGTGAAAGCGTATTTTTTGTATTTCATAAAGAATACCGGAAAATTTAGATTCCTAAACCAAATTAGTTCAAGGTGAACGTCCAAATTAACATGCCATAATGAGGGCAGTTAATAATAGCGAGGGCCATGTTACACTACCGATATTTATTACTCCATTCGGTAAAAGTTACACATTTTTGTGAAATATAATCGAAAAATTAATATATGATGAATGTATTTTGTTTTTGTAACAAAAAATACCTAATCACTTTTTAGTAAAATGGTAAGTACACCTTAAAGACTATTTATTCACAAAGATTTTCTACCAATCTAAACAAATCTCGCAAAAAGGTTTACAAAATCTTCCTATTTTATAAAAGCATCCTAATACCATTATAAAATGACGCCTCGAGTGCCGTGACATTCCGAAATGATAGAGTCAATCTGTCAGGCTCTCAGTTAGACAGCGAAACACCATTAATCTTGTTTATCTCGAGCTAACGTATTTAACGAGCCGAGAAACTCATATCGAGATTGAGCCGAGCGATTTGGATTGAATTGGTAAAAAATGCGTGCGTGAAAAATTGATTATTTAGATTGCTATTCTAAAGACACTTTTGGCTCTCTCTTCAAAGCTTTCTAACAAAACATTGTCTTTTAACAAAACCAGCATTGTTATACTAAGTACTTGGTACTGCTATTCTCTTTGTAGTTCTGGTCCCTATTATTTTTAAGTATGCTTATCATCAACATTGTCCTCTAACGTCTACAAGAGTCAGTAAGTAGGCTCTTAGTCGTAGATACAGGAGCTGCAAGACCTAATTGTGGAAGCAACCGCCACGACAGCTACAAGCTACGACGCTACGAGCAACCGCGTTTTCCGGTATATACCGGTAAATGGCACATTTACCCGCAGAAAACTCAGGTGAATGTCCCATTTACTTGATGTAAAATGTAGTTGGAAAAGAAAAGCAGTACGTCATGTCTTAAAGTGCGCTTCTGAAACCTAAAGATGACAAACTTTGTTATGGCATTTTTAGGTATGCTATGATAATACGTATGAAAGATAATAAAAGTGAAAGCAGTACATCTTGTAGATCTTCTTTCGATGTAGGCTGTGATGCATTACTACTATGTTCTTACTCCTAAGTCATTTAGAGTTTGTTATTATTATTAAACACCTTATTTTTCCTGTATCACTCTTTACTTTTATTTTTTTATTTTTATACTACTAAGGTAGCAAACTAGCATACGGCCCACCTGATGGTAAGCGGTTACCATAGCCTATGGACGTTTGTAACACCAAAGGTATAAATCGCACGTTACCGACCCTCAAAATTTTTCAAAACGCCCTTTTTGAAGAACCTGGGGAAAACCTTGGCAGGGAGACCATTCCACAAGCGAAGTGCTCGCGGAAGAAAATTCTTCTGGAACCTCACGGTACGCGACATCGTCTCCAAGGTGTGTAGATGGATTTCCTGCCAATGGCGAGCGGTGTGATGATAAAAGGATCCTGCAGGCACCATGTCAAACAACTCCTCATTATATAAGCGGTAGAACACACACAGGGAGGCAAAATCTCTGCTGAGTCTTAAGGGCTCAATGCGGCTTGTGAGAATGGGAACGTCAACAATTCTCAGAGCTCGTCTTTGAACAGAGTCAAATGGCCCTAGTTGGTATCCAGGTGCTCCTGCCCATAAATGACACTAGTCCTCCATGTGGGGCCGGACTAGCGCCTTATAGAGAAGCAGTCTTTACTTTCTTTTAGCACGACCAGGATAAAACTATTAGCATTAAGTCCTCCTAGCAATATTCTGTTTAGTGTGAAAGTATTCAATAAATATTAAGATTATGTAATAGAAAATTTGTCATATGTATTTTATAGATAAAAATCAACGTATTTTGTATCGACCAATAAAACAAGGTTTCTAAGTAAAACCTAAAGCAAGGTACTAAAATAAACAGCAAAAGGGTTTCGATAAGCATCTACCAATTCTTTACGGGATTAGGTGTTTTCGATTTGGGCTGTCAACGGTATTCTATAAAATCTAGAATTTATTCTAAATAGTTTTTATTCAACTGATACTGCAGTGGTTTTATCTACAAACGCATGAGGTTTTTGCCCTTTTTAGGTTTCAATAAAGTAAATGGATACTAGTAACATTAGGCTACTTAAGGTCATCGTGGTTTAAAATATTTTTTATAAGAGCGACGAGTGCTTTTTGCATCGTAAAATGAGGTCATTGACTGTAGTTCTAACATGAAAGTTGAATGCTAGAAACTTATTAATAATTCAATTTCAATAAAACCTATATAAATACAACATCACCAACATGTGTTGGTTATACCGGTTTTATTTGGTTTATTTTTTTTCGATTAATTATATTATACTTATGCATAAGTAAACACAAATCCAATAATATTCATTCGGCCGTTTTTGATAAATTATACAATTTGAAACTGGGTAGCGACTATTTATTATACAAAACAAGGCGCGTCTGCTCAAGTGTTAAAATTCTAAGTCCGGCTTGAATATCGATCCTTATACATATTTAGTGACTAAACACGATTAAATTTAACATATTTGCCTGATTTGACAACTCTCTCAAAGTTCTCTTCAAAGTTGCCAAAGTCACCCTTAGAACATAAAAACAAAGTTTGCAATACCGTGACATCAATGTATCGAATATTTCGTTGCATGTGAACATGGAATAACATGTGAAATAAATTATGATAAAATCATGATTGATGTGGTTAGCATAAGAATTTAAAGTTCTAGCAATCAAATAAAACTGATAAGTATAGGTTATCTCAATAAGAGTGCACTTTTTAAATTTTGTGTAATTTTTTTCTTCCTGTATGTGGGAACTCTGAAATTTGACAGCTGTCCTATGATTATTCCTATTATTAAAAATGGAGCGTTACATAAAAGAAAAACTTGTTATCATTGTGAAATCTCATTACAAAAAATAGACAAAGTTACCGCTCGCAAACTGCGCGGAATTTTTGGTCGAGAAAGTGCACCTAATGTGTCCATAATTCGAAAAATCGGCGTTTGTTTCACTTGGCTATAATGCTCATTGAACGAACTGCTGACGCTTTGCATAGTTTAATGGTTTGAGCTCCTGAGTAAGCTGAATCTTATACGGGTGAAGGTGGTGGTTTTTCGTCAAAACTCGCTGCGTAGTGCTTCGTGCAATTTGAAGTTGTTGAGCACGATGCCGAATTGAAGTTTTCGAGTTTTCAGCCACACTCGTTTACAGCAGCAATAATTTCAAGAGATCTACCGGTACGTCAACGCAGAAGAGACTTAAAGTCCACAACCAGCCCAGTTTTTTCAAATTTTTTGACTACTCTTCGATTTGTCTCAGTGTAACTTTCTCCATTTTAATAATAAGTTTCACAATGATAACTTGTTCTTCTTTTATGTAACGCTCCATTTTTATTAATCGGAACAATCACCGGTGATAGCTGTCAAATATCAGAGTTGCCACATACATACACGAAAAAAAAATTACGCAATATTTAAAAAGAGCACTTTTATTGAGACACCCTATATATGCACTGTTACAGGTTTCAAAAAAAGTCATACTTTATGAGTGAAAATAGCTTGCAGCAGTTTGACAAACGCGGCAAAAATTACGGGCGTGTACACAATAACTAAACCTCTGCAGATCATTTAGAGTGCAAAATGTGACATCCTCATAAACTCAAGTCTTTTGTCAATAACTCGTTTTCCAAGTTCTTTAAACCAATTTTAATGCTGGGTGTTCCTCGAGTTTTCTTTATCGTATTTTATTTTATTGCCTTGAAATACTGCAATCGTTTGATTGAATGGATAGTTTTCTATTTGATCACATTTTTACGTGATTGAAGAAAGCGATGTAATCAACGTTTGTAGTTCTTTGTAAATGGATGTTGGTATTATCTAGAATATAAAAGAGTGATCGTTATCTGTGATCGGTTGGCAGGACAATAGTTAAAGTTATTGCTGTAGTCGTATGGTGGGTTGTCAGGTGGCCAGTTGGTCGATTGGTCAGTTGGTCGGGTGGTAAGCACGTGCTCATCAATTGTAGTTTTTCATGGCAGAGACGTGGCACAATTAAGTTAGGGATGGACTTAAGTACTTATCTTACTTTTTAAGATATTGTTTCTTATATCTTTTATTGTTTTAACAAAATTTTTTTTTCTGTACGTGCAAACATGGCCACTGTGTGACGTCATCTACGTTTATTAATTATACAAAAATGCATGGCATGATATATGAACAAATTATTAGCATGCCTATTAAAGTTTACAAAACGAAAAAGGTACCACAGGTTTGTGGGCGCACTAACCAGATTTCACCTTCACTATACATGTAGGAAAATTGCATGCAGTGTGCAATTTTTATGAGTTTTCCAACCAACACTGCAGACCACAATGAACTAAGCTCAGCTTTTAAATAAATTATTAGACAAATTCTACCTCCAAAAATGATCTCTGTTGCATTATTCACAGCATATTGGGTTTATTTTTAACTTACATAAAATACTTAAGTAAAAGTAGATACTGCAAAAATACCATTTGACGTATAAACTCCCTTTTATTGACCATTTCTTTGTACCGACCTTTTGAACTGCATTTTCACTTTATCCCGCAGTAATTAATTTGTCTGTGACAACAACCCGGTCTAATAGACTGCGGCTTCCCTTAGGAGCCTGTGTTGGATGCAGTGTTTTAAAATGTGGCAACAATAGTGTTGAGTTTAAAAACCCAAGTGATTTAAGAGAACTTAAAGTCAGTAGGTACTTTTTTTTATTTATACAGTTTTATAGAATGAAATAACTGTAGGCGCAATCTTGACTTAAATTATTAATGTATTAAAATATATTTGAGGATGCCATTGTCAAGGTCAATAGGTTAGAGATGTCTGAAATTAAAACCCACCTTATTTTGCATCAGTGGGTTTGTTGACTTCTTCAGTAAATAAATATTAATAAAATAATGCAGGCATTTCGCAGAGCGCTATCTAGCTTGGTCTATGGAAACCTATAGAACCAATAGAAAACCTGTATCTATATTTTTTTGCAAATACATACCTACCTACTTAAACAAGCTTTCGCTCGCGGCTTCGCACGCGTGGTTAGTCAATAAAAAGTAGTTTATGTCTAAATCTCTCATTATCTATACAACGTGTAATATTATGTACGACATTAAATTAAAACACGGGTAGGGCTAATAGCTATTGTCGTAAAATAGGTTTTTTTCTGATTCACTACAACAGGAAATCTTATATTTTCAAACAAACTATTAAGTTTTAAACATCAAATCGGCGGCGCCAATGCGACGATGTCGCTTAGCCAGTTTAACAGATATCTATTATACTTACATCATGAATGAATATGATTTCTTTTCCTATTTTATACAGGTTTTATCATTTATATTTTTAGGACTTGATTTAATATCAAGATTTAAATGTGAAAAAATTGTATATTTGAGATGTATCGATTACTGGATGAATATGTAAGCTACTGGTCACCTATTGCTCATCTATTGCTGTCCAACTTCCGTTACGAGATCGTCAGACCATCGAGCCGGTGGTCTGCATTGCAGTCGACGTCCATCTCTTAGCCACCACTCTGAGACTCCTTGATCCACCTGTTGTCATTTCGCCTAGCCAAGTGTCCTGCCCATCTCCACTTAAGCCTCGCGATTCGTAAACTTACATCTTCGACTTTAGTTCGACGTCGAATCTTGACGTTTGATATACAACAAACCTCTTTGAACAACTCTGATGGTGTATATACGCTTCGTTGTGAGGGGCCATGTTTCGGATCCGTAAGTCAGTATGGGCATCACACATTGGTTAAATACCATGTTTGTTTAGTTTAGTTATTCATTTAAAAAAGAAAAAATTCAAGTCTAATTGTCAAACCATTGGTTGATAAATTAAAAAAAAAACTATAAATTCTGTATTTAGACTGTCGATACTCTGAAAATTAGTTTGTTTCCTCATCAAAATCATCACAAAAGCCAAATGATTTCCACTACTGAGCAAAGGCCACCCCATAGATTTACGGAACGGCCGATCTTGTGCAGCCAGCAGCTAACAGCTCCCAGCAATCCTTATTAGGATGTCTTTCAATCTAATGGGTGACCGTCCTACCTTGCAAGTTCCAGGGCGTGGTCTTCACTCTAGTAAAGACCACTGGACGCACTGGAAAGGTTCTAGAACCTTTCTGTTCCATCGGCCGACAGTTTTTCGAGCGTTGTGGCCGCTCTACTACTTTATCTTACCAATCCCCTAGGCTGTGTTAGTGAAGGTTTTTTTCCGTTCAGAAAAGTAAAATTAAATTTTTATTGGTATTTAGGCAAGACGGGAAAAGCAAATACGGACTTTAGTCGACTCCATTTACAGAATTCTTTACCATTTATTAAGTACGTCGCTAAATTTAAATTTTTTAATGTTTACTCACAACAAAACACTCAAATGGATAAGCCTCAGCTTTTCATTTCAAATAAATCAATGCTATCAGAAAAAACAGCTTTTCATTTACGTTTTTGTTTACTAAAATAAATGTAAACGGGATTGAATGGTAAATATAAAATTTTAAGAGTAGCTGTAAAAGTAAAACATCAATTTAGGAGGTTTCTGAAAGAAAACCGAATTATTCTTTTAAGGCTTATTTTCTTTAATGTATTGGAGTTTTCAATACAGTAATAATAAAGTAAAGAAGGCTTTGTTAAATCCAAATATTCTTTATTCAAATCTGTAGAATGTATTAACGACTTATTTTAGAATTGAGTAAAAATTGTTTTTTTGCGTGTTCTTAAAAACACTTACACTGCCGGCCAAAAGTTTGAGACCACCTACATCAAAGTAGGAAAATGAAATAAAACTCAAAATACAAAGCAAGAGGTTTAATTATGAATTAAAATACTTATTTCCTAAGTAGTTCTCGGCCTTCCCGAACGCGAACGATCTTGATTACTGCCAGTCTCCTTGTATCGGGTTATTGTGTTATGAACACAAGTCTTCGACAACTTAAGTTGAGAGGCAATCGCACGTTCAGATTTGCCTTCGCCGTATAAAACAACTATGGCAGAGCGAGTTTCACTGCTAATTTCGCGAACTTTTCCCATTTTAAGATGTCTTCACTGTAACAACGACGAGCTCAGACTAATAATAATAAGGTAGAAAATAATTTACTCCATAAAAACTTAGGTACTAAATATGTTTTAGGAAGCTAACATAATCCCTGATATCGGAAATAAAATAAAATAAAAATAAAATAAAAAAAAATATAAAAATAAAATATTACAATGACTCTACCACCTGGTCCTTGCGCGGCGCTCATTGATGTTTTGAAACAATAGACCTTTTTAGGATGATAACTTAAACAACAACATAAATAATGACTCTTAGAAATTTTTTAATAATAATAGAATACGCAGGTGTTCAAATTAGCTCATTATCATATGTGTACTTTGAAATATTTTGTTGGTGACAAAGATTTTTACAGTGGTCTCAAACTTTTGGCCGGCAGTGTAAGTTTGCTTCAAGATTGAATTGATCACAGCCGGTCGGTAATTTTTTAGTGACTATAAGTAGCAGACCATTTGCAACGAAAAACATCGTATAAAGTCTACAGCTTCATCGTAGCATCGAGCAAAGAGGGGTCCTTATGGTTGGTACTCGGTGATCAACCTTATAATAGTGATTCATTATTAAGTCTTACTTTGTTGTTTGCTTAACTTTTAGATGAGGATTTTAATTTTATGGCATTGAAATACTTAAGTAGTGTTAAGGGGAGGTGTAGCTGAGGGCTACCATAACCTGAATATATATAGATCCAGTCTACGTAATCTTGTGAATCACTATGCGCAACCACGACGCTTTGATCGTAGACATTAAACGATTGCTATTTTTTTTCATGCATTACATAGTGATGCGATTCTACGTTTATTTTCATCTTGTGACCGTTTGCAGAAAGTTAGAAAAAGTTTTTTACCACTAAGATATAATCCGTCAGATCCCAATCTGCAGGTGACGTAAACTGTCCAAAATGAGCGATGGCTCCCAAAATGCTTTCGTTTTTCCGCATTACTTCAGATATCCAATTTTATGTTGAATTTTTTCCTGCGACTTCATCTGCATATTGATAAGATCTGGCGAGACGTTTGGTTCACGCATGACATTATCCTAAACGACTACGGCTAAAAAGTAATCTTTTCTGTGCAGCAAAGGGTGTCTTGCCTTATTTAGATTGAAAAACTTAGACCCGTATCCTAAAACTACCCTTAAGTCTAGAGTAGTTTTCGAGATTCTTGGTGTCCAAATATCGCGTTAAATTAATTAAATCTAAAATAGTACTTTTAGCGTTAGTCCAGTTTGTGATATAAATTCATGGATGGCCCATGTTAGTTTTCAACGTCAACTCAACTCATTAGTCAAATTAAACACAGTGAGAGTTAAGGTCATGCTAATACGTAATCAAGCTGATGCATGAACCCGTTATAGGTCACGTGATTGGAAACCACAGCCTTTGAACAATTCTACAGATTATGAATGTTCAATATTGCATTGACCTGACCTGACCTGACCTAGGTTAGTCCAGTGCAAATGTAATTAGATAAAAATGAAAGTTTAAGGAATAATTGACAGAAGTTGAAGTCATATCTGTCTTATGCCAGAGGCGCGGTTTTATTAGTACATTACTGCAGCGGCCAGTAAAAGAGGCATTGAAGGACGAACGTGTAAATGTGGGCCGAGGCACACATACGTAAGTCCATCAATGCCTAGTTGTGGCCAAGGCTTGTATAGTACTTTTCTCAAATAAATCGCGGAAATTATAAAATAAAATAAAAAAATACAATTACTTTTCAAAATCAGTGACGAACAACGAAAAAGAATAATTTATCCCCCGTTAAAGTGTTAATTTGTTTATTTTTTCAATAAACAGCTTTCTATTTGCAAGCCAGTTCGAAATTTAAATAAAACCTTTGATAAGTTACCTCCTTGGTTGCCATGTTTCAGAGTAAAAGATCGTTCCATTTTTAAATTATTACACGACAAATATGAATTAACTATATAATTTATTTGGCCGCTAAACAACGACAGATATGTATTTTCATGCAACTTTTGCTGGCCGCTGCCCGCATGTATTTGGCCATTACAACAATTTCGATTTATCTCGAAGAAGGTTGTCAAAATAATGCTCAAATTTCCAAGCATGTTTGGGGGAAAAAACATAACGGATGTCATAATGACTTAGTTCTTAAAAATGTATTAAGTACTAAAATGTATGTGTTGAAAAAATTAAATAAATGTTAGTATTACCACAGATAAGATAGGTAAATTACTTTAATAACACAGTCACCTGATTTTATAATACACTTTGTTACGTTTTTATTGACAATCGACGCATGCAAAGCCGCGGGCGGGTCAGCTGGTTTATTATCTATACATATAAAACATACATAGTTGAAGATCCGGGTTTAACAGACCCACCAGGCAGGCATTCCGTATTAAGTATTCCCACTAGGCATACCGAGGGTTAAAACTGATGCTGCCATAATTTGTTATGCGACCAAAAGTTAAAGTTAAAATGACGAAAATTAAAGTACCGATTAAAAACTTTGATGCAAGCGCTGTGTTATTTTTAATCAATTTTAGACTCTGGAACAACATTTCATATAACAAACGGGTGCTTATTAACCCAGCTTATATCTGAAATGTGAATTATTTATGCACCACGTGTCGCTTGCGGGCGTTTTATGGAATGCCATTATTAACTAAATATAAGGACCTATCAAACTAATAGTATAAATGCGAAAGTTCGGATGTTTGTTTGTTTCTAAATCACTTCGTAACGGCTTAACGACGATTCCGATGAAATTTGGAATACATATAAATTTTTGACCTGAATAGAAACCTAGACTACATTTTATTGACATACATACCATTTTATTCACATCGTAATCTTGTATTGATTTCCTTTTGAATTTGAAATCGGAATTTATTCAAACAAATATGTAGGTTAAGGGTAACTTCCATTGGGTTTCATTTCCGTATTCGGTTTGAGTTGGAATTTTATTGAAAACGAACAACAAAGGCAAATCCTTACCCATACTTGAAATTCGTTGAAACAAAAGGATTGCGATATGTTTTTGGTGCTCTAATTAAACTAACTTTTCAGTAAAAATAATTATAATAAGTCCGATGATTTATAGTATTTGTTATTGATTGGGAAGGTTACCATTTTCCAGGGGGATTGCTTAGGTTGTCTTGATTCAGTATAGTTTAAACACATGCACGATGGAGGACCTAATGGCCGCCTCGCCTGATGCCATTGCTGTGGCCAAACACCTGTCCAACATACTATGAATGGAAACGTAGAACTCTTGACACGCTAAGAAGAAGTATTAGGATGTGTACAGATCTAGCGAATGCTCTGCCTGCGTACGCATGCTACTACTGCATCTATTTGTGCGCCTCTCGCGTACTACTTATACAACGCTCGCATGGTGCACGCCAGTTACATGCGTAATGCGCGCGTGCAGTTTGCGTGCATGCACGTCAGTTCGCTGCTATTTTTAACCATCAGTTTGTTACTTGCTTTTGACTTGCAAACACGTCTTCAGCATCTCGTATTTAGAAACAGAGTGGGTGAGCCCGAGGTGCGGGTGCAGCGGGGGGAAGCGGTATGCAAGCTGCGCACAAGTACACACGAACAATTTGCTTGAATCAGTCCAATAAGTACTTAATAATAAATAATAATTATAATCCATATAGCAATATAGAAACACATAGCACAAAATAGAGGATGCTTATTAATACTGTAAAAGGAATATACGCGGTAAATACCCGTTTTTATGTACAGTGATCGCGAGAGTTTGAAAAATACTAAAACTGTGCCTAACGACTGATCATGTCAAAGAATAGTTAATACCTACTACATGATTACTGATACTGGATATTTATCGCGTATGTACCTTGTTTATTTGATATTCCGATAAATACCCGTTTAAATCAGTAATTACGTACAATGATCGCGAGAGTTTGAAAAATACGAATACCTACTATGTCAAGCCGAGTCACCGAATAAGCAATACCACTACTAGTAGAGGAGACGTGGAAGATCGACCTTCACCGATCTGATAACCAGATGAGACATATTTTTTATCAAATATAATGTATAAACAAATATGCCTATAATTACTTGCCTATCTAAAAGTGTTCATGGCTATTTTTAATTAAATTAACTTTAATCGATTTTTTTTTCATCACTTTCATTCTTTTGATAACCAAATGAATTTTATTTCACTGTTAGTTTTTAACACACAGAATATGCCTCAGTAGGCTTGCCTACTCATTTCTGTGTATAGCTACCTGGCAAGCCGATGTGAACAGGTAAGGCAATATAGGTGACTCCATCGTTCTGCTAACTTATCGAAAGTTATATCAAATTTTAAATTACTTTATTACAAAATCAGTCATATTTTAAAATCATTGCCTGCAAAAAATCATACTTATAGTACTGTTGCCTAGCTAAAAACTTTTAGATAGCACTTTTAGATAGGCAAGTAATTATAGGCATATTTGTTTATAAATTATATTTGATAAAAAATATGTCTCATCTGGTTATCAGATCGGTGAAGGTCGATCTTCACCGGCTCTTAGACCATACCTACCCATCTAGTAAACCAGTCGTCTCGGCATGCCTCAGCAGTACCAGCAGCGCTTACTAGAATATTCCATGTATTTTGAACATAACGTTTTCAACTTTAGGAGTGTGATATTATTATTTAGGACTTATAGTGTTTTTAATCGTTTTATTATGAACAATGTTAGTGTGAATTTGTGTTGTATGTTTAAGCAAGGTTATTGTGGTTTAAGTGTTTGTAAGATGGTACCACAACGCACTGCGTGCACAATGCTAATTAGCCAACCCGCTACTCTTTTGAAGAATGCACAATAGTTAGCATATACTCGCATATATTTTAGTTAATGACTTTTGTTCTAAGAAAAATTTTCAAAGCTTAGTAGACTACTAGTTTTTGAGCAGTAATCTGTAGGGTTATAAACTGATAATAATAATTTATAATGTTTATAAAATTACTTTGTATTTTGAAATGAATAAGATACAGCTGTACTGATTACGGAACCTTTCACTTTGCGTGGTACGACACGCGCTTAAATAATTATTTATGCATTCAAATCACACAGAAACAAAAACACTGTTAAACGACATATCTTCAACTTATTAGTAAAAAGGCATAATCAAATTGCCCCAGTTAATACCGATAGATTAGCACTTTCATGTAATTTGAGCTTCTGTAAAGCGAATTTCTCAAAATGCAAACATATCAAACGAGCAATTTAGCGAATCCAATGTTTACAGTTCCAGTATGATCGATGTTTCCGAAGTGCAATATATTTTGGCATTAGATTTGATGGAGCATTAGTACAATATTATTTTTAATTTACAACTCAGACCATATTCAAATAGATATTATTATTTTTGGGCTCAAACTATGATACTTCAACGCGTATTTTGGGTCAGCAGAATACCAAAATTACCCAGTTATCTTGTGAGAGCGTTCAACAGTCTTTTTAAAAAGCACAATTTAATTGGATTAAAACACTTTATTGATCGAGCGAAGCGAGATCTCCAAATCAACTTGGGCAAATCGGCGTTGTATGTATGTATGTACCTATGTATGTATGTATGTTTGTTTGTCCGAGGATAACTTTCGAAGCGTTTATCCGATCATCGTGAAATTTGGTGTATAGGTAGGTAATGATGGCACAATCTTGGTGTGACTCAATAAGCTAAAAATTTTGGGGGGTTGTTGAGATATTGGGGTTCAAGAGAGGTAAAAAAAAATTAAAATGAGGCTATTAGGTCAAGTGGAACGTCAAATTAAAGGTCTTCATTAGTACATTTGAACCATGTTTTATTTTTAGTTTAATATTTGTAGTTTTTGAATTATTAGCCATAATAAAAACGAAACTTTGACTAAATTCACAGGGTGCACTGGTGCACCCTGTGAATCACAACTCACAGTGCTGTAATTTGGTACGCGTGTAGCTTGTGTATCACAAATATAGGCAAAAGTGTGAAATCTAAAATAACTGCAATTTGTATCCCAAAAAAGAGTAACCAATTAACATGGACTCCCTTTACTTGTAATTTGAATGAAACTGTAGGTCAAATTAGTTGGTTTTTATTTCGTGCCACTATTTTGATAGTCAAAGATTACGAATACTTTTTTTTTTGTTTTTATGGTAGACTGCGAGATCTCAGTTCGGGGCGAACCACTAGTTACTTTAACTTTACATTAAAGAAGAAATAATTTCCTAAGACTATACGGACGTGTCGTCCGGACGAGTGCTCACAAGCGACTGCCCCGAGGCCCGCACCCCTTGCTGGGTTGCGAGCAGGCGAAACTACAATGTTAACTGATGCTGATCCAATTCATAGGAATTGTCTGTCAACGTTGCGTCTTTAATGCCTACGCCTGTTAAATTGTAGCATAGCCTTAAAATCCCCATACATTGTTATAACATAACTACCTACTTCGCACAAGCTGAGCTGGCGCAATTTTGGCGCGTCTTTTAATTTGTGCTATATTTAGTAGGAAGATAATCACCATCATTAATTGAGATAATCACCAGAGGGCTTAATGAGAAATCTAAAATGGCGGCCTTATTTCTTGACTTGACAAAATCATTTGATTTTGTCAATCGTGAAATAGCATTAAACAAGTTATACAAGTACGGAAGGCCTCGCCTTTGCTTAGCTATAAAGTTATTTAGAAAATCGCCGTCACGGAAATCACAAAATTTCAAGCAATGTAGAAAAAAATGTATACTTCAAAGCTGAGATTGCGTAAATGTGGGGTAGGAAATAAATTAGGTTATTTATTCTATACATTTATTTTCCTAATGTACATTAATGACCTTCCGAACATAACTAAACATGAGTGCACTTTATATGCTGTGCTTTATAAGTGAACAAATATGAAAGCTTTACAAGCTTATTGCACGCCACTGAGTGGGGTAGAGTATAGTGAAACTAATTTAAATTAAATGTGATATCTTTCTGTATAACCTTTACTGGGTGGTTGGTAATATACTGATGATATTCAAGTGACGGTTTCTCAAAACATAAAAAAAAAGACTTCTCGAAAATAAAACTACTAGTTATATAATCAAATTTAAAAGATAATCAACAAGTTTAGGTGATTAATTAGATATAAAACTTACTGCCTACTCTTGCATCCAAAAATAAAGGCCGATTTGATATCACTTTTGGAAATGTCTGCTGGTTTTTTTGGGTTAGAGAGCGACAACAAGAGATATCTCTTCACCAATACAGTATCTGTGGTTACTTTTTGCTATGCCACTAAACTCTCGCCCATTTGATGGTGAAAAATGCCTCAACAAAATAAAAAGTGCAAATAAAACATCCAAACTTTTGCATTTACAATATTAATTGTAATTCAGTAAAGATGTGGTTCTTTGTAAATTGAATTCTGTTTTCACAATTCGTTGAATCGTTCAAAATCGAATTGCAAAAAGGGTATGATAAAAATCTTGTCAAGTATTGATTGGACACATACGCTGGAATGTAATTAAGTAGGTCCATCAAACTAACTACACAAATATTTCGAAAGCAAACATTGATTACTATCTAAACTTCAATATTTCTAATAAATTTCTAATGGCTTACTAAACAAGTATTTGATGGTATATATTGGAAGCCCTTGGGTTAAATAAATATTCCGTATATTTTCCTGTAGGCGTGTTGATAATCAGTATTAATAACTTTCTTTTAAAGGTAAAAATCGTAGTTTTACTTGCATCTTAAACAAGAACTGTAAAAATTAAATTCGTCGGCGGACGTGCATCGCAATGGCTTCAATGGAGTTGCGCAAGTCTATTTTTTTTTGCACCTATTTCTTCACGGATACCTGGTTATCACGGGGGTGACTAACAGATAATGCCGGACTCTTTTTCCACCACTGTTTTTCATCAAGGTGCCTGATCTCTCTAGACTGCGGGTACGCTCGCGCATTCTTCCGCAATCTCGACGGTGACGTTGGCTTTTATGGGCCACCTCAACCGGACTTAAATTTAAGTAATATTTTCTTGCAAAAACACCGCGCGTGGGTTTTCGGGGTCAAGTTTTGTGACGGCGGCCACCCCCGTGGCTGCCGCCTTGACCTCTGATATGGGCACCGAAGAGAATGGTGGACACCTGGCTTTAATTATTGATGGCTGGTCGAGTAAAACCTTGACTGAGTAATGGCCTGAAATATATTCGAAGAAATCTGGGTTGAAGACATCGAATAAGTCGCGTACATACTTGGACAGTCTTGTGAGTCGAGAGAAGAAAAAAAGAAAGATAAAATAGAAGTTAGGCTTATACCCAGCAGTGGATGATATGGGTCTTTTTGAGTTAAAGTAGGATGAGGATAGCGGTGATGATAATGAACCTACTGAATTTCAATGATTAAATAGTAAAGAAGGTCAGATATTATAAAGCATTCAAGTAACTTAAAGTTAAACGATGCCAAAGTGATTTCCAGTGGCACACTCAGTTAATGGAACAATTTAAGTACAAAGTCAATTGTGAAAATCGATTGCCTCATGTTCTGGATTATAATGTACAAACTTTCAGTAAAGTATTTCACAGAGTGCAAATACTGTTAAAAACTTTTGAATTCAGTGGAATATATACCTTTGAACTTTGAAAAGCATGTAATAAATCAACAGTCGTTATTATTCGCCGACTTGCGTGGTGCAGTTTTGTATCTGACTGCGACGCAAGAGGTTGCAGTTTCAATTTTCGTTACGGCTCAAATGTTTCCATGAAGTTTTAATGTTTGTCTGGGTATATTGGTACCACTTGAGATTGTTTAACTCATTCCAAAACCAATTTTAATTAGTTTTGGAGTTATAATGAAAAATGACGAACAAAATACGTACTTACCTTATCTCCAAAGTTTGCAATATGAAAAATCTGAAATGAATATGATTGATATATGCAAATATTACAGGAAAATTATAACGAAGTCTCAATCTAGAACAGTTTTTTATCTACATTAAAAGTTTTCTTGGTTTACAGGTCACATAACAAGATGGCGCTTTTAAGTAAAATAAATAAACCTATCTAGCTTCGGAACCCTCGAACCCTCGGTGCACAAGTCCTACTAAACTGGTCTTGTTTTAGTACGATAGTATAAAGTTGGATTTAACTAGTTCGTTATCATAATTATTACAGTGTCCGTAGTTTCATCTCAGTAACAATAAAAGTGTCTTCGTAAAAATGACCTACGGTTGTACACCAATTTATTTTATGGAAGTTATTCGCTACAAAGAGAACAGAAACTTTCTTGAAACTTGGGAACGAAAACATTGAATGGAAGAAGTAAAATGTTTTGTACACGCAAATAAATTTGTATGTGCAGCTGCTGTATATCTTCCAAATATTTTCAAGTTGTGGTTTTTTTGTAGATAAAATATATAAATGGACGTTTTTAAAACCCATATTAACCAGGAAAGGGACATAACCCCATTAGTATAACGGCAACTTTTGTATAACAAGTAAACTATTTCTGATTTAGAGATATTCCAAGTTACTCTCTCGAATCTATTTAAACTTTCAAGATTTTAAAACCATCTTAAAAATTTTCAAGCCTAGACGGGACTTGAACCCGCAAACCTTCCTCTTGATACGAGGATGCACTATCCAATTGTGATACCGGGCTCTGTCACGTCAGGGTCGAAATTAGTGAGATGATTCAGATTACGACTAAAGCGCCGTTGGCTCCATCTACAGGAACACTTATACAGTTTTTGACTTGCTCAATGCCAAACGTTGCAGTTTAGTATATTGACAAGAGATGTCGCGTTGCTTATTTCAAATAGTATTTTTATTTTTTTATAGTGTTATCCGAATACATACGGAAAATTCCAAGATTTAAAAACCATATCAAAAATTGGATAGTGCATCCTCGTGTCAAGAGGAAGGTTGCGGGTTCAAGTCCCGTCTATGCTTGAAAATTAGTGAGATGGTTTTAAAATTTTGGAATTTTCCTATTTGTTCGGATAACACTATAAAAAAATACTATTTAAAGTCTACACTTTAAAGTACTTTATGTTACTTTAAAGTATATATAAATCTACAAGACCTAAGACGTTTCAAACTGAACCTTATACGTACTAAAGTACTCGAAGTAGGGCGCATAATTTAAGGCAAAATACTGAATGAATGGATGAAATAATATTTATTGCACACCAAACAAAAATACAGTAACAAAGAATAGAATAGAATAGAATAATCCTTTATTGTACACCAGGAATACTAAAAAAAACTAAGCGATTTCTTCCAGGCAACCTTTGGATGGAAAGTAAATAACGGAGCAGTAATGGGCAGCGGTGCACAGAGTATATTTACAAATGAATGAAATAATCTATATAAAAATTATATCAAATAAAAACTGTAGGTACCTACTTATAATCAAATATATATATACATATATATATATATATCTTATACTTATACCTACTTTTATACAAAGAAAATAAACAATGAACAATGGGCGGTCTTATCGCTAAAAGCGATCTCTTCCAGACAACCATTGGATGGACAAGATAAACAAAGATAAAAAGACGGCGGTGTAAGAGTACCTTTAAGCATAAGCATAAGCATAGCAACAGAACCCATAAAGTAATATATACCTACATATTGGTTATGTACATATAAACATAAACTTAAATACATACAAATAATATATAAATAAACTACACTACATAATATGCAGGATAAATAACATAAACACTAGCTAGCAGTTACGAGACAAAGAAAGAAAATGGTTGTACACCTTGACTTTGAACATATGAAGAGATTGGGATAACCTTATGGACAAAGGTAAGGCGTTCCACAGGCGCACAGCTTGTACTGTGAAGGAGTCACCATAAAATTGTGAACTATGGACGGGAGTACGAAGCTGTAGAGCTTCGGAAGAACGAAGATTTCGAGTGTGCCTGATACAAAAACTCGAAACGCTCCTTTAGATAAAAAGGTGAAGTGGGATTAAAGAGAATGTTATAAACAAGTGATAGAATATGTGTGTAGACGACACACGCTGTTATTGTATTTTATTTTGTTGCATTCCGATACATGTCACGCCATCTGTTGGCGATTTTTATATGTTTTGTTAATAGAGACAAGTTTGAAGGATGCAGACCGGCTTGATAATTGTTTTACACAGAGGGAGTGGTAGTTGCGAACTTACCGTTAGACACGACGCGGCTCCTCAAGATTTCTAACATTAATAGTTGGTCAAAATAAAGCACATGGTTAAATAAATGACTTCTATCTTATCTTCAAAGTGTATCACCTATAATATGGTCCTTCAGAGCCAGATTTAAAATCAGTGAACTGCGAAATACCATCATGTCGGGCGTGACGCCATTATCGAAGGTTCTTACTCGCCGTCAACGCCAGGAACATATGAAAACCAACAAGTTGGAAGGCACACCTATGAAGAAAGAGTTGAAGAAGTTGATTCTTCCTAGCGGCACCAATGATCTCTTATCGTCGCGGGAAGGACACGTATCGACGCCAGTACCGTGCAAGATGTCAGCGCGTGACACTGAGCAGCATTCGAAATGTGCTTCAAAAACGACTATTCAGACTAAGAAATCTACTACGTCATCAGTTGCACGTCGTAAACAACTCGAATTAGAAGCTGCGGAAGCAAAAGCCAAGATTCAGATGGAGTTAATTGACAAGAAGTTACAAGCTGACCTTGCCAAAGTCGACCAGGAGAGTGAAAAAGCTCATCATGTCGGCACTGATGTAGCTCCAGATGAAAAAGTTGGTACCTATTGTTCATCCCTCCCCAGCGAGAATGAAGTGCACGATAACGTGGAGAAATGGCTGGACACGAACTGTGCATCACCAGTCCAGCACAACAACAGTATCCAACAACTAGCTAACACGTTGAAGGATCTGATGACCCAGTCTTCATCAAAGCACGAAGATAAACTTTTGAGCCGCCTTGCCACGCCACGAGAGCTACCTATCTTCAGTGGTGACTGTATTGAGTGGCTACATTTTAAAAGTGCCTATGATGATTCGTCACGAGTGTGTAGATTCAGTGATAGTGAGAACCTGTGGAGACTCCGTAAATCTCTACGAGGTGAAGCCAAGGAAGCAGTGACTGACTTGCTGATCGGCAACACTCCGCCGTCAGCAGTTATAGAAGCACTTGAACTAAGGTTTGGCCGAGCTGATATTATTATTAGCAACATAACGATGCAATTGAAAAAGCTACCTTCGTTACCTACTTGTTATCAACATGACTTGATAAACTTGTCCGTCAAAGTCAACAATTGCGTGGCTACAATACGCGCACTACACCAGAATGACTACCTACGAAGTCCAGAGCTCGCTGCAGCCATAATATCAAAATTGCCGAGCACCCTGATAGGTAGATGGACGGAGTTTGCCTACAATCGTCTACGCGAAGGCAGATCGAAGCTCGAACTACTAGCTATGTTCTTAAAGATAGAAGCTGAAATGTTATCAGTCGTCGGATGTATACCTCCGCGAGACAAGAAGCCGATGGACGCTCCTACAAAGCGCACTGAAGACAAGTATCGTCATCGTACTGTCTACACATCTTCTGTCGCTGCAACAGCTGATAATAATGTATGTAGATTCTGCCAGAAGGGCACTCATACCCTACCAGAGTGTCGCATATTCAAACGAGCAATGCGAAGAGATAAATGGCGATTTGTAAAAACGCGCGGCCTATGTTATTGTTGTCTACTAACTCGACACAATAAAGATACGTGCCCCGCACCAATGTGTGACGTCGATAACTGTGGCATGGCACACCACCGCCTGCTACACTGGACGAAACCCGAGATGACGTCACAATCGACTGATAAGATGACCGTAAACCCGGAACCTGTACCTGTAACTGCACCCGATGCGTCTATGATGCATTTCGCTCGAGATAGTGACGACGCGAGCATCGCCCCGGATGAATTCGCACTGTTGAAAGTGATCGCGGTTCAATTACGTGGCCCTAAAGGTGTAGTGAATACCTACGCACTTCTGGACGATGGTGCTGAAGTGTCAGTGATCGATGCCGAGCTGGCAGATACCCTAGGCTTAGAGTGTGTTAGTGCGCGTCCTATAAAGTTTACTGATGCATTCGGTTTGTCAGTGTACCAATCAGAAGTGCCTAGTGTAAGAGTAAAAATAACGGGACAGGACAATATTAGTTATGACTGTAAGTTACGTAGATGTGCTCAGTTAAAATTGTGTTCACAAAATTTGTCTATCTTGAATAGTGTAAATAGCACGCACTTATCGCATATCAAACATATGATTTGCACCAATGCAAGTGCAAAGCCAAAAATGTTAATTGGTGAGGATAATTATTTCCTAATAGCTCCTCTCGAGGTTATACATGGAGACAGGGACTCGCTGTACGCATCACGATGTCGGTTGGGATGGACCATCCACGGTTTCCACCGTGGCCGCACTCACTCCTCCACCAAGTCCAGAGTAAGTGAACAAAATGTGTTTCATCTCGCACACTCTCGTGATAATGATATGTCTGAACTCAGCGAACTTAATGACCTGATTAAGAATTCCTTTAATTTTGATTTGACTGGTATTTCACCCGTATCTCGTGAAAATACAGATCATATTCGCGCTATTGATATTTTAGATAGCACAGCCCGTCAGGTAGGTAATCAATGGGAAGTAGGTTTACCGTTCAAAAAGGATGATTTTATGATGCCTGACTCATACAACAATGCCTACTCGCGTCAGCAGTTATTGTTACGGAAATTCCATAAGAATGCTGACTACGCTGATAGGTATAAGAAAGAAATATCTAAATTGATAGATAATGGTTACGCTCGAGAACTAACTGATAACAGCCTCTCAGCTGATCATGTTTGGTATTTGCCACATTTTGGTGTTCAGAATCCTAATAAACCAGATAAGTTACGGTTAGTGTTTGACGCCGCCGCTAAGGTAGACGGTGTGTGCCTAAATGATTATTTATTAACCGGACCGGACTTGTATAATTCATTATACGGAATTATGCTAAGATTTCGGGAGAATAAAATTGTAATTATTGGGGATATTCGTGATATGTTTCTCAGAATTAAAATTCGCCCTGAAGACCAGCATGTTCTTCGGTTCTTGTGGCAAGAATCGAATGGTCCGATTAAAGTTTGTCTTATGCAAAGTTTAATTTTCGGTGCAACATGCTCGCCTTTCATTGCCCAATATGTCAAAAATAAAAATGCCTTGAAATACGAGGATATAAATCCTGAGGCTGTAGATGTAATTGTGAATAGCCACTACATGGATGATTGTTGTTATTCTACGTGTGATGAGAGTACGGCTATTCAATTAATAAAAGACATAACTTTTATTCACGCTAAAGGTGGCTTTGAAATAAGAGGTTGGTCGAGTAATAGCAAACCGGTTTTAGATTCAATTCCTACGGAAGCGCTCGCGCACACAGCTGTGCAGTTTAAGCATGGAGCCATGAATACGAGTGAGCGCACTTTAGGTTTGATATGGCATCCTGCGGACGACTCATTTGGGTTTCAGATTTCGCTTGACAGAATTCCTAGTGATATTTTAAATGGTTCTACGCCACCTACGAAAGCTAACATGCTTAGCATTATTATGTCTCTTTACGACATACACGGATTTTTGTCGCCATTTGTTATAAAAAGTAAAATCATTTTTCAAGACGTGCACAGATCTAAAGTTGATTGGGAATGCCGCATCCATTCTGATGAGCACACCAAATGGGTGAAGTGGCTCGATGAATTAAAACTTTTAGAATCCCTACGTATACCTAGGTGGTATAACAATACTGATAGTTGGACTCAGTGCTATCAGTTAGAGATAGGTATAGATAGAAGTGCCGAGCCTATTGTAAATAAACAACTGCACATGTTTTGTGACGCTTCTATTAAAGCTTACGCCGCAGTTATTTATTGGCGTTTTACTCGAGCAGACGGGAATGTATTGGTTTGTCTAGCCGCCAGTAAGAGCCGAGTGACCCCACTGCGGCCTGTGTCAGTTCCTCGACTGGAGCTGCAAGGCGCGCTCATAGCCGCACGCCTCGCGAACTCACTGCAGCGGGAACATAAAAATATGAAGGCTGATAAACGGTACTTTTGGACTGATTCACAAACGGTTTTACAATGGATCCGTAGCGATCCAAGAAGCTATAAGCCGTACGTAGCTCATCGCTTAGGTGAAATTGATGAGCTCACGACGTTATCAGAGTGGCGATACGTCCCAACTAAGTTGAATGTAGCTGACATAGCTACCAAAGACGACACGCCGCCTCTGACATACGATAGCGTATGGTTTCTAGGACCACAATTCTTACGGCAACCTGAAGATGCATGGCCTAAGGATTGTAAGTCCACAAAGAAGCCATCACCAGATGTAGTCTTCGAACAAAGGAGCTTGAATGTGGTCACGACTCAGGTCGTTGAATATTCCTTACCTAACGAAAATGACTACTCGTCTTGGTTACGACTCGTCCGAGTAACCGCTCGAATTTTATTGTTTATCAGACGATGTCGACGAATTGATACTTGTTTGAATGTTGAACTCATGAACGAAGCTGAACTTCTTTTGCTGAGTAAATCTCAACAGGATTCGTTCGCACAAGACATTGAGCTTATCAAGCAAAATAAGCCTTTGTTATCAAACAGTCGTTTGTTAACATTGACACCCTATTTAGACGACACTAATGTGTTACGAGTAGCCGGTCGAATCGATAAAGTCGAAGGTGTATCCCACTTGACTATGAGACCCACCATACTCGATGGTCGTCACAAAATAACTCGTCTATTAGTCGAATACTATCATAAGAAAGCTATGCATGGTGCCCACGAACTTGTAGTTAACGAGTTAAGACAACGCTACTGGATTTTGAAGCTGCGTCCTACCGTACGCACGGTCGCAGCGCGCTGCCTGTTCTGCCGATACCGGCGCGCGACACCGCAGCCACAGCGTATGGCGGACCTGCCAGCTGCTCGTCTGCAGCACAATCGACACCCATTCACGTTCACGGGGGTGGATTTTTTCGGACCGATGGAGGTCACTATCGGACGAAAAAGAGTAAAAAGGTACGGCGTAATGTTTACGTGCCTAACGGTACGCGCCATTCATTTGGAAATTAGTGAGAGTCTGAGTACAGACTCCACCATCATGGCGCTCAGACGTATGATACTCGTAGCTCGCCGCGGTACGCCCAGCGTTATCTACTCAGATAACGGGACGAACCTGCGCGGCGCAGATAACGAGTTAAAGCGGAGTCTATCCGAATTCAATGAGAGTAAACTCCGTGAAGACGGTACCGTAAGAGGTATCGAGTGGAGGTTCATACCCCCTGGGGCCCCTGAGAAAGGTGGTGCCTGGGAACGTATGATACGCACGGTGAAAACGGCCTTGAAAGTTGTTCTTAAGGAACGCGCTCCACACCCTGAGACGCTGTCTACTTTATTCGCTGAAGTAGAAGCCCTAGTTAATAGTCGCCCTATTACACATGTTTCATGTGACGCTAATTACCCTGAAGCTTTAACGCCTAATCACTTTTTGTTAGGTAAGTCATCGAACGGTCCCGTGTTTGGTAGGTATGATAACGACGATCTATGTCTGCGAAAACAATGGCGCCTAGCGCAAAGGTTGACCGATATGTTTTGGGCGCGATGGGTTAAAGAATATCTCCCTACTTTAATTCCGAGGCAGAAATGGTTTAGGGATCAGAGAGCATTGCGAGATGGGGACTATGTTCTAATAATGGAACCTAATTTAGATCGTGGATGTTGGCGGCACGGAGTGGTGAGTGCGACCCATGCGGGTGATGATGGTCGCGTGCGAATGGTGGACGTGCGCACCCGCACTGGTTTGGTGCGCCGCCCGGTAACGCGTGTCGCACTACTTGCACCAACGGAATGTTAGTGCTGATCTGACACTTTTTGTATTCATTTGATTTCTAATATGTTTGTCGGCTCAGTTCAGCACTAAGAGGGTGGATTGTAGACGACACACGCTGTTATTGTATTTTATTTTGTTGCATTCCGATACATGTCACGCCATCTGTTGGCGATTTTTATATGTTTTGTTAATAGAGACAAGTTTGAAGGATGCAGACCGGCTTGATAATTGTTTTACACAGAGGGAGTGGTAGTTGCGAACTTACCGTTAGACACGACGCGGCTCCTCAAGATTTCTAACATTAATAGTTGGTCAAAATAAAGCACATGGTTAAATAAATGACTTCTATCTTATCTTCAAAGTGTATCACCTATAATGTGCATTCCGGTGAAGACAGATAGGGAGCCATTTGAGTTTTGGGTGGAATTCTGAGACATGGTCATACTTGCGCAAGCCGAATATGAACCGAATACAAAGGTTTTGAAGGCGCTCAAGTTTGCTCATTTGGACTTCGGAAATGTCGAGGTAGCTGGCGTCGGCGTAATCTAAGATAGGGAGCAGAAGGGATTGTGTAAGCGCAATTTTGGTGGCGGTCGGTAAAAAGTTACGAAGTCTACATAACGAAGCTGAAGAAGCAAACATTTTGCGGCTGATCTCAGCAATACACGGCACCCATGATAGCTTGGTGTCCATGATAATTCCCAAGTTTTTCACCGTCTGACTGATAGCTATTTGTGTTCCATTAAAAAGTACAGGTGGAAGTTGTGCAAAATCTAGATACCATTTTGTGACTACCGATTATGATCACTTGTGTCTTTTTAGGGTTTGCGATAAGGCCAAAGGATTTGCTCCAGTCACAAATTCGGTCCAAATCTGAGTTTAATAAACTGATAGCTCCGTTAATGTTGTCAATCGGGGCTTGTGTGTAAATTTGTAAATCATCTGCATACAAGTGGTAGGAAGAAGAAAGATTTTGAGATATTGAATGAATAAAAACACAATAAATATTATGACAAAAAAGACTTCTTTAATCTTATATTCCAACACTAAGAACGTTCGCAGCACAGGGCGTAGTTGCCAATTTATTTTTTAGCAGTTGTTTATTGCGCGGATTAGAAAAAAACAAAAAATGAGATTCCTGTTTAAATTCATAATATCCATTAAAAGTTATTAAGCATTACCCGTTATTTAATATCTAAGTAAAACAATTACATTCCGAACGAACAAACTAAAAACTAATTAAGGCCTTTCAAATTAATAAAATCGTAATTTAAATCAAAAAGGCCTTTTTAAACAAGATAATAAACAAATTACTTTGAAAGTAAAGTTGTTATCATAACCTTGGAGTTTCCAAATGTTTTATTAATGTTGAAGGAAGGACAAGGCATTGTTTAAATTGATAAGTCCAGGATCAACTCAATGCAAATTAATAACACAGCTTACAAGAGCTTACAAAGAAATGTCAATAGCAAACTCGCACCAAAATCGTGATGAATTCATTTTAAAATGGAAAAGTAAGTAAAAGGCAGATAATTTTCTCAGTGCTGTATCTTCATACTATTATTTGGTTAATACAAAACTTGTTAATTATAAGTAGCACAGTGCTCTAAAATTGCGATTATCTTAAAGCGTGTTTATTGACAAACAAGGGAGTTTTGTGAATTACAAGCGCACTACTAAAATTAAAATAGGGCATATTTATGGCATTGAGAGTAATGTATTTCAATAAGATGAATACAGGTTAAATTAAAGCACGTGAGCGTTTTCCCTTGTATGTATGTGTCAGGGTGAAAAGTGCAATGCAATTTCATGTTGGCCAAGATTTCATCATCATCACAGCTGGGTTTAGACCTCCCTTTGTAAACGCCACCTTTCTCAGTCTTGTGCTGCACGTGAACTTGCCCGCGACTTTATGTCATCGACCTACCGCGTCGCCGGATGTCCTCTTCTTTGGCCATTTCTTAACTACCATTCTGTCAAAGATTTACTCCATCTGTCTCAACCACGCCAATTCTTAGTTGGACGTAACCTGTGAAGTAATACAATTCTTTTAGCCTGATGTAACCGTTTAACTTCAGCTTGTTCGATGACCTTATGTTATAAAAAAATATTATCACCTTCGCCATAATAAATATAACAGATGATTATTACTAAGCATTAGTCTCTATTATAAAATACTTCAACAAAACCTCTTGAGCCGGCGTCCACCATTCTCTTCTTGACATTATAATGTCGCATTTATACTCAAGTATATGTACGTCCATTCCTCACTTCAGAGGGTCGCGACCTTTTCTTGTAATTTACTCTCTTTTAAGGGTTGTTGTGGCATGGAGTAAAGTATTATTGATTATATTTTAGGTGAGTATGTCTGTGCTGACCAACTTTACTATTCTTTATCCAGTAATATTCGTAATATTAAGAGGAATACTTAGCCTAGTGGCCACTTTAATACAAAATTTATGATATTTGGTTTACTTAAAAATATAAACAACTATCTCAAATTAATTGAAAACAGAGAAGACTGAGAATAAGAGTTGATTTAGCCAAATAAAGTAATTTCAATTCTAGTCAACTTTCGGTCGCATTACCAAACTTTCGATAACGTCGAATGGTCGGGAATTTTTTTATTGGTTATAGAAAATTGTTTGAACACATACTTGAAGTTTGGTAAGTTTGTTCGTTCGTTAAAGTTTGATGTTCGGTACGGAAAAAAGATCAGATCTAAACTTCAATTTTACCAGATTTAATTGCATGAACTCAGTAGACCAACTAATGACCAAACAGTTTCGGGTATTTTATAACCGTGGAAACAGTAAACATGAACACTTTGTTTAATTTTACATTCGCGTAAACCATTTTATTATTATTGGCTTTACAAAGTTGTGTTAACCATATGGTTGTGTTTGAATTCAAAGTGAGAACCGTATTTCTCAAATGATCACAATTAATAAACAGTCTGACGTTTATCACATCAAGCTTCCAATAAAATTGATGGGGCAATTTCATTACCCGCTTACCGAAGGCGGGCTTTGTTTATCGCTCGTGTTTATGTACGTTTGTTTAAATAAATACTTTTAGCACCCTGTAGTACCAAAACTAATGAATGGAATAGATGAAAGGGGTATGAAAATTAATCATTGCTTATGAGAGGCGAAAACATACCCAAGTATTACGAAAATGGATTCTTGAAACTTTATATTTCGTAAACGGATTCTTGTATAAAAAAAGTGATTTGGAAAACTTATAGTTTTATAGAACAGCGTTGACACCCCAAACAACGGAGTACGTGAGTTAAAAAAACCATCACCTTCATTCATTTGAGAAAGAAAAAGGTTTTTCTTATTTTTATTTCACAACTTACTAGGCGTCACACAAAACTAGGATCATGCCATGCAATTTCAGCTTTACACCACTAATAGTATTTGAAAACGGCTATAACTAGTCGTACGGACAAACAGACAAACAGACAGACAGACATGGCGAAACTATAAGGGTTCCGAGTTCAACTACGGATTCCTTGATCTCTAACTTTTGAATGTAGAAGTCTCTAAAAGCTTTTATTAAAAAGCTCTAATTCAAAAACATCCATATTATGAAGCAAAAGTTTTGAACGTGAAGTTTAAAATATCATAAATTAGTTATTTTACGCTTGGACTCTTTGCTACGCTGGTATAGTTAATGGAAAAAGTAGAGTATCTATTCTTATTTTTATCAAAAAAATAACACGCTAAATGTCTCATATAAAGAAAGTACGAGAATAGTTTTGAAATAATAATAATACGTATATGAAATGAAAGTGGCTCTGTATCACAAAATAGTTTTAATAAGGATATCTTTGGACATAACTGTTTGGTATTCACCATAAATATGGGAGGATTGGAGCGGAAGTGTCCACAGACTACAATCTATGCACAGATAACAAAATATGAAGAGCGTACATATCTTTTGGTAAGATAACAATAATTAAGTTTATTGTTATCTTACCAAAAAATACATATGCTATTTTTAGTGGTACGTAATAAAGATATTATCAAACCTAAGTATTCCGTACTTCAGTTTCAGTTTATAAAACCATACTTGTTTCCTATTGATTATAAAAATATTATTATTCAGTATTTTAAACATCTTTTGTCGTTAACTGTAGTAGTTTGAATAGATATAGACTATCGTGTAGGGTTGACAAAGATGTCTGGTATTACTGCGGGTTCCCACTAACCAATGCCAAAGCAAAACGTGATAACCCTATTTTCAGTTCAACGGAATGGAAAATTGGAAAGGACACAGGAGTTCTTACTAAAATACATACTGTTCTTGTACTGACCATTCTCGACTCTAACGTTCGGAGTTAGAGATGAGTTTTGTTTCCTACTGAAAATCCATAATTAGAGTTTGTCGTAATGAGATAGAATTTATTAATTAGGGAAATTGACTTTCAATGTTGCTGGTTTCAGTGAGGCAGTAAACGTTTATTTCGACTACGAAATTAAATAATTAATTAATCAATCATAGTATTTTGGCTATCACTAAATAAAATCCAGTGTAGGATATGACTACCCCTTACATCAATGATACGCTCTGCAAATACTATAACTTTTGATGGACATTTTTGTATTAAAAGTACAGATTATTTAAAAACTTAATACAATAATTGTCATTATCATAATATAATGTACGAGCTACTTACCTACCTATTTTATTAGAAACCTTTTATTTAACTTACATGATATGCTGACTGCCTCCGTGGCGCAGTGGGCGTATAGCCGGCTGAGACGCAGGAGGTAGCGGGTTCGACTCCCGCCGCGGATCAAATGTTTGCATGATCTACAGATATTTGTTCCGTGTCTGAGTATTTTCTTATAGATTATAAGTATGTATTTACAAAAAAAAGTATATAAGTATTCAATCAGTTATCTGGTTCCCATAGTACAAGCACTGCTTAGTTTGGGGCTAGATAGCGCTGTGTGAAATGTCCAACGATATTTATTATTATTATTATTATTATATTCTGTGGGCACAAGGTACCTCCCTACTAAGCTGTAAAATGTGTAGGTAAATGAATAAATGTTTTTATAAATATAAATATCGCAGGACATTTCACACAGCGATATCTAGCCCCAAACTAAGCAGAGCTTGTACTATGGGAACCAGATAACTGATAGAATACTTATATATTTTTTTTGTAAATACATATGTAGGTACTTATAATATATAGAGAAACAACCAGACCAGGAACAAATATCTATAGATCATGCAAACATTTGTTCTGCGACGGGAATCGAACCCGCTACGTCCTGCGTATCAGCCAGCTATTCGCCTACTGCATCACGTAGGTCACCGAGTTATAGTTTATTTATTTTATTTAGTAGTTATAAAACTACATATTACGAACCCTACTTTATTACTATATATATATTTTGTATTATTATATTTTATACTATATATATATAGTATATGTATAATATTTTATTCGATGCATATATATAATTTTGAATTTTCTATTGCGAGTAAACTTCAAGGCTCTGGGGATGACAAGCAATCTGATTGGAATATAAAAATGTATTTGCTCTAAAAAAACGGGTTATCCACATAAGGCTTACAATTTCTGAGCTAGGTTTTAAGTCTAGGTTTAAGGTTATTTTCATGTAAGCATAATTAACGGACGAGTAGAATTAGTTTTAAAAATCTGTCCCTAAATTAGATCTGCTAAAAGCTTTTTAACCATCACTTACAAAGTAACTTTGCTGTACTTAAGCATTACAGTACAAAATTGATGGCTTGATACGAACTTGGAAAGCAATTTTACTTTTCTTTTGATGAATTATATTTCCGGTTACTCGGAAAATTATGTCGTATGTAACTCACAATATAACATAAGGATTTGGCTCATGTGAAAAGGCTTTATCGTCTGTTTTCTTTTATGTTTATCATGAAAAAATAAGAAAAAGCTTTTTTGGTAGAAAAATGAGTTGGCAAAATTAAATTGACGCCCACTGTTAATATATATTATGATAACTGCGGAGTTATGTACGATATACTCATAAGTTTAGGGATTTATTTATTTATAATTGCTGGCTTAGCTTCGAAGCTTAATTATGCACTAGGCACGTCAAGACGACATCGGCGTGGCTAAAATCTTATCAACATGTTGATTGAATACTTTTGATAGGTATCTAATAGAAAAAGCCAAAAAGTCAATCAAACCAACTATCGACGGAAATTATACTTAGGGCAACTTGCGCAACGATGTTTAAACGAATTTAATGGCTAAATATGATATAAGGAGTTGTCAAATGATACAAATACGTTAAATTTAAAAATATTTAATGTTACGTTTAGGAAGGTTGTGCAAGCCAGGCTTAGGTGAGTTTCAGTCGCTTACAATAGTTACTATTTATCGCGGTACAGACCGGATACAGTGCTCCACCAGCCGTCCGTCGCTGCGTACGTTCCGTCCTGACGGTACGCACTAATCAACCGTCAGTTTGTAACTTTCAGCGCTCTCCTGACCAACAAACTGACCGGACTGGTACTGACGGTACACGAAACGGACGCGTTTGAAAATAGTTTAATTTCTGATTATTATCTTCATACATTTTTAAGGAACAGAAGACGTAGATACCACGTAATCGTCGCCCAAAGAGCATTTCAAGGGAATTCAATACTTAATATTCATTTTCGCGCGAATACGAAAAACATATTTCTTTTTGGTGGTGATACATACATACGTGCGGTCGGTCCACCGATGAACACGTTCATTCGTTTCCATAGCACATCGGTCGACTGACGGCACGCATGCGGGCGCGCTCGACCCCGTCGGTCAGCACTGTTACGATTTATGAATTTTCATATAAATGACAAGCACCATAATGTCGTCAGTTAGGACACGAATTCGACATCAGTGTGTTTGATCGCGAGTTCGTACGAAAAAAGTTTGCGCGAACTAGCGATGGTCGCACAATCGCGTTCTTTAGGACACCTTACATGAATGGGTAATCAATTGATCATAAGTGGCATTTTAGCTTTGCGCTTTTGTGCTTCGGAGATCACGTTGAGATGTTGGTTATTAACCCCGGAGGCTTTCAGGTGAACTAAAGCCTTCATCATCAGAGTTTTATTTTTTATTTTATATATTTGGGAAGATAAACAAAACATTGTGAAGTTATTAAACATAGTGCTATTAATTACATAAATAAATGCATACCCACGACATCAACCACTGATAGAGTTAGTTCGTATGAACTAACTGTATTAGGTAGTATATTACTTTTGATTCCAAAATATCATAATAGCTCATGTGTATTTCACAATTTATTGTATTCCACAAGCCTTTGTCGAGTTGTCATGAAACGAATCATTCGAAATCTTTTGTTCGGTATCGGCATACACTGCTTACAATAGCAGCCTCTGAACAATATGAGACGGCCTGTCATTTTCAACGCTATTACGAATACATAAGGAATAAAATTAGTTTATAATTGAAGAATAATTAACATTAAACAAACGGTGGGTGAATTCAACGAAAGTAAATAGAATAGTCTTTGTTACACGTCGTGACACATTTTTTGTTGGTTTGTAGGATCATCTCTTTAAACCTCATGAATACAGAAATAACTTATATTAATTTAAAAGTTTTAATTTTGTTGCGAAATCATGTCGATGGAATATTACAATAAAAGGAGTAGCATTTGGACGGATTTAGTGGTCTATACTGCGGTAGTGCTTGTAATCAAATACAGCCGCGGTTTTTTTTTAATAATTAAATACTTACACAATTTTTTTAGGTATAAACAAAGTGCCAATACAAATACCACAATACCCTGTTAGTATTTTCCATACTTTACCATATTTTCTTTTTGTACCGTGAGCTAGATCCAGCCTCAGTCAAAGCAGTTAGTATTCTTCGATAAAAGCCTTAAAGCTAACAAAAACAGGTAACAAACGTCGTAACAAGTTTTTGAACAATGTTTCAGGTAATTTAAACAAGCTTGCTATTTCATGACCGCCATTACAGAAAAGGAAATTATACTAAAGGATTAATTATCTTCATACTTAATTATAAAGGCTTTAAAATGCTCACAGTTTTACTAAAAACACAATTAAGGTAAAATTAGCTGCTATATTACGCTTTTTCTTGTATAAACAAATACAATAATCCTTAAAGTACTTGGAATGCCCACGCCTTTTCTGTTAACAATTTTCGTTCTGGACATTTTAAATGTCTCTGTTTAAATGTAGTTGCCCAGTTTAACAGCAAACGAATGTAGGTATTTTTACCCCAACCGGATGTCTGTAATAGGAGAATGTAGTATAATGAAATCACATTCGTAGAATAACTTGAGCGCGCTTCAGAGGCGAGTAAAATATATACGTAATTTAGGTGGAAACACTGATTATTATAACTACAATTTTTGGATGGAGTTAGATGTTTACTTGAAAGGTTTTGGGTTTGAACCAACGAACAACAGAAATAAATAAATATTGCTGGACATTTCACACAGCGCTATCTAGCCCCAAACTAAGCAGAGCTTGTACTATGGGAACCAGATAACTGATAGAATAGTTAAATACTTTTTTTTGTAAATACACTTATAATATATAGAGAAACAACCAGACCTGGAACAAATATCTGTAGATCATGCAAACATTTGTTTCGCGGCGGGAATCGAACCCGCAGAATCAAATGAACATTGGAATATCGTCCTGTCAAAATATTGATCCTGGGTTAACTAGTGATTCTGAGTTTAATTTACAATATAAAGTGAATCTTTTTGCTTATACTAAGTTTATTTATTTATAAACGCTGATTGAACAGCCCACGTTACTATACAAGGAACTCGGAACTTCTAAAACTAACGCTCTCGGTAAATTGATTGATTGGATTTACACCTGAACCCAGTGTAGTGTTACGGAGAATAGACTAAGTTTAAATCTTCTAAGTGCAATTAAAACTTTGACAGTTCATGAAAGTTGAGATTCAACTTAAAAAGCTAAATAAAATTTGCGTCGAAGTGATGCAGTTCTTAAATACCACTCTCCCGTTAAACTCTTCCCGTTACACCTGACCGCCTCGGCGTAGGATTTTGTAGATTTCAATTTATTTCACAAATAGATTATAGATAAAACGATAAAACTGCAAAAAATATGAAAATTGTGGAGCAGCGTCATTACCCACCGCCTCAGACAACAAAGCGAGATTGTTCTGTCTAAACAAGAAAGATAATTTGGGCTTTAAACTAAGGAAAATAAATAAATAATAGGAAAGAAATATGAAACTTAACGGAGCACATAAATAGTATTGTGGTGTCTCATGAGTGATTTTCCCTTGGTTATTATATTTACGAGCAGTTTTTAGTATAGTAGCTAAGCAAAGGGGCTTGTTGCTAAAAGTAAAAAGCATTTAGGTAAGTATCAGTTTTTATTATAGAAAAATTTTATATTGCTTTTAAATGGTCCCATAATTTTTAAATTCTACATTTTGATAATGTGGCTGTTATCTTATTGATATAATATTTGTATAAAATTTGACGTATGATCCAAAAGCTGGCAATTATCTGGCTCAACGCATAAGTATTGTAATTCAGCGGGACAATGCAGTCAGTGTCTTGGGGACACTTCCACGTGGTAGTGATCTGGTTGAGCTATCTTAAGATCGTTTGGAACGGTATTTAAATGATCCAACTATTTCTTATTTATTTTTATATACTGGTTGCATTAAATTAACGTACATGTTATCATAAGATCAGCCTTATTTACCAAATGGAAGACGTCACAAACCGGGAAACCGAAAATCTAGTTGTACTGTTATACGGATAGTACTTACTTCAGAAACAACCCACCTGCTTTGTTATAGATTTTTAAACCAACTTTATTCTGATTCTAATATTAGTTTAAAAAAAAATAGTTTCACTCCGGGTGTGGCGAAAGAAGTGAAAACTTGAACAGACATTTATATACAGTGTCGGTAGCGGTAACAGTAACAGTGTGGCGAGTTTAATAGTTTTTTCCCCATCTCAAAAAATGCTCAACGCATCTAAAGAAGTTTTCACTTCCAAAATATGTACTTAACAACGTTAAACACACGCTGTTAGTATTGGTAGTACTAAATAATTTTTAATTAGATACCTTCGTTAAAAAAACTCCATGAGATGTTTTGCCTCAGCATTAGTCAATTGACTGTTTGTCACGATTGTACACTACCGGCCATTTGTCAACCCTGTTTCGATGTCTGATTTCTAATGTTGGTATTATTTAATGAATTTATAGCTTGGATCTCCGCCCGAACTGTCCAGGCCCAAAGTGCGGGCTCTTCACAATATGTTTCGTTCTAACGACATTTCTGAGCGACGACGTATAGAAAAAATATGTTTTGATTAGATAGGGCGATTTTTTTTCAGTCGTTAGGGGGGATTTTGATCTATAGTTCAAAATATCCCCTTATATAGAAACACATTCTAAATCTAAATATTAAATCAATCGTTTTTAAAATCTCTAGACTTTAAAACCACAATGGTTAGAAAAAATATGGTAAAATGTGGTATGTTATTTTTACATTTATTTTATTGTATCTGTAAAACCATGTGTGCCCAATAAATATTTATTAAGCGGACATTAGCCTGTTTTTGATTTTATTTTTATACAGTCATACATGATACAAAGAAATTCAAATGTTTTGCGGATCTGGATATACAATGTGGGCTTCACTACTTGCGTACTAAAAGTGAGATGAAAATCGTGAAGCGTTTGCTTTCGTAATTGGATACAGTGTTTGTTCATTTTATTACCTCGGGAAAGATAAAATTAGTTGGTTAAACCTTCGATAAGCAGCGTGGGGTATTTTCTACCTCAACTACTACTTTTTAATATTAGCTATTAGTTCTGATTTCAAAGCAGTCGATTTAATTTTCCAAATTGTTACCTAAATCGCGGTAGCGTTTTTTCAAATAACAATGTATTTCTTTATGCGTAACATCTTTCTTCTCGGATTGAGAGAGTGATTTTGGCAAAAGGGACGGAAATGTGTAACAGGAAACCGGGAAAGCGCGAGCTATTTGATTTGAGCGTGCAATGAGCGCGCGCGGTGGTCAGATGTTACACATTATATGAGACTACTGTAAGACTCGTAGTTTTTTTTTTATTCAACTTTAACCTGTTCTTTTTAGGTCTGTAGAACAGGAAAATTCGTTTAAAATTACTTTTATTTATAATTACCTACTTTCAACTTTTTGTTTTATATATACATACTTATAATCACTTCTTGTGATTATAAAATAAAAATAAATAAAATAAATATGGCCGGACATTTCACACAACACTATCTAGCCCCAAACTAAGCGGAGCTTGTACTATGGGAACCAGATAACTGATAGAATACTTATGTACTTTTTTTTTGTAAACACATACGTATAATATATAGAAAAACATCCAGACCCGGAACAAATATCTGTAGATCGTACAAACATTGGTTCCGCGGCGGGAATCGAACCCGCTACCTCCTGCGTCTCAGCCGGCTATTTGCCCACTGGACCACGGAGGTCGTCTAAATAAGTCTAAATTATTTTTATTAATTTTAAAGTAAATTTGACTTGACAAATTCATAGTTTGGGGGTACCAGGCACCCCATATGGTTGACAACATAAGTTCACGGCGAAAGTAGGGTTAAACAATGCTGAATCTACTCAGGAAATTCACGCCATGAATGTCAAATCCCGACTGGGTGGCAGTATTAGGGTAATTTTGTTTTTATTGTGCTCTTACTTATCTGTGAGTGGTAGCGGAAGTGTTTTAGGAGACAAGGAATCATGAGGCGTTTTATTAACCGTACTCCAAAAATAATAAGTGTTTATGAAACTATGTTATAGTCAAAATGGTTTTATTTTTGCTTTGATATTAGCAATGCAGTTGCCGGTAAAACAGGCACATGAGACTTTTCACTTATATGTCTCAGGGCGACGGCCATAATGCAATGCAGGTCAAGTCTTAGTTGGACGTGACCTGTGAGGTATTACAATTGTTATAGGCAGGTAACCACTTAACGTCAATTGGGTTGATGCCGTCATTTCAAATAATAAATAATAATTACGTCAATGTCACCTTAACTTGCATTCATTGCCATCAGATTTTTAGCGAAAAATAGGTTTCATCAGCCATATAGCCAAGTAGTAGATGAAATCGGCTAGGAGGATTATATCTTAAGTTATATAAACAAACTGATACATATACATATACCATACACAACATGGTGACAAACCGGAATAAAAGAATTAGATCTACGCTGTCTAGTGCATTCTAAAAACGTAAAAGTTTATTGGCTAATGTTTTTATAGATTGATGTATGGCTACGTAGAGCTTGAGTTAAAGGTATTGAAAAGTCAGTTTGTTTTAAAACTGAACTGAACTGAAGTGCTATATTAAAGGACTTCCAATCGATTTCAAAGCTTCCACGCATACGAGCTTACAACATAAAATCTTTTGGGTTGCTAAAATATACCTATTATTTTACTTTATTCTTTTACTACTGACTTATTACCATGCCAGGTTTATTTCCATAATGTTGCGATACGAAGCTAATATTAAATTCATTTTGTATAAAATGTTGCTTGCATGCAACATTATCTCGAAAGTTTTGGTTATGGTTCACAAAACTTTAAGAAAACATTGTTGCTGAGTCAGTGCTTTACTGAAATAAAATAATAAAGTAACTACTCTCGGATGAACCCGAATATAATGTATCATGCAAATAATTTGGGTAATTTTCTGGGTTTAAGACTGGGAGACTACAGAAGGAATTTATTTTTTGTATCGTATATAAAAACGTGAACGGTTTGATATCACTGGATTCGATTGGCACAGGATCGAATAAAATGGCAAAAAATTAGGATGCTAGCAATGGGTCGATGTGGTGGCCAACTCTGGTAATTCAATTTTAAATCTAGACTATAAGTTTTTTTAAGGCTATTAAACAAAGGCTGTTAGTCAGTGAAATAATAAATAACTCATGCTAATAGTTAATTTATCTGGTTTATTATATCATATAGTTGCTATAAAGTAAAATATGTATATAACTATTTGTACTAAAAACGGGATATTTACCATGATTTGTGAGTTCTTGAGTGTCCCGATATTTCGACGCAGTTGCATGCGCCATGATCACGGGTAAACTGAAGTCTTTACGAGTGGATAGTTATTGGCAGATATAACGATCTACCCTCTTTCTTAGTCTCTTGCTAGTTATATCTGCCAATAACTATCCACTCGCAAAGACTTCAGTTTACCCGTGATCATGGCGCATGCAACTGCGTCGAAATATCGGGACACTTCAGAACTCCCAAATCATGGTAAATATCCCGTTTTTAGTACAAATAGTGTTAATAACCATGATAGTTTCAAAAGTAATATGTATATAAGTTTTCATAGAAAAGTAAAAATATATAGGGGTCCAAAGTTACAGTCTGCACACCGTGTAGCTGTTACAAAATTGGCGCCTATATAAAAAAGTTATAAATTTCTAGCAACAGATAAAGTTGTCTGTTATTAGGTGACAAGAAGCTGGCAAATATATCACGGCTTGTCCTTAATCGAACCATATAATTTTATTCTTAAAAGGTTTTGTTTTAAGGAAAGGAAACTGTAGAAATAAGCATTACAAAAAGCTAACTGTTCCTTTTAACGAAGTGGAAATTACTTGGTTGAATCATCAGATAAAAAGTTAATTTAAAACCACAGCTCTTGATACTAACTTATCAATTATTCGTTGAGCCGAAATCTTCGAATGATAGCCAATTTCCTAAGATCTCTGATACGTGTAAAATTCAAGTGGGTTATTTAAAACGCTTCGTTAGTAAGATACCAGCTGCTTTAAGTTTTCAGAAATTTAGGCTGAAACGGACAATTGGCAGATAACTAAGTTAAACCCTATTATGATACCGTTGGGTTCCGTTCCAAATAAAAGACATTGCACCCAACTGAGAAGATAAATTTTACACACACTCGATTTAACGATGTAGAGGTGGAGTTTATATCTGAGCCATCTGTGTTTGTCGGACTAATATAGGTAGCATTGCACTTTTAATCTAAAGCTGGGAGCCGTTGGGTGCAGGCTGCATAAGATCGGTCGCTCTAGAAATCTATGACGTCCTGTGGTTGATATGATGATGATGAAGCATTATTTCTTGAACAGTTGAAATATGTATCACTTGTAGCTATGCTTTCGTTATAACTTTAGGAATTTCAGCCGTTTTACGACCGCCTTCGTAAAATCGAAAAACTTTTTATTGCAGTACCTTTTTCTGAAGTAATCAGCTGTGTTTGTATTCAAAATGGTATATATCTACTTGTTAAGACGCGGATACGATGGTAAAAGGGTCTAAAGAAAGGTCGAACAGTTTCATACTTACTTAGGCTGTAAAATAAAAGTTTTATGCACATTTTTGTTGAGTACTCCATATAAAAAGGATGGATCCGGTGCCCTTTATAAATCTCTCTCGCTCTCATGTTATTGAATTATTCTATTACTGAAATATGTTTTCATAACCTTCAGTTAGTAATTGTATATGCTCTGAAAATAATCACAGCAGATAACCAGAATGACCTTGTTGACCTAATTATGCGAAAAATATTTACGACGCAAATAATCATTAAAACTTTATGTCGAGTATCCTGTCTAAAATAATTCACATTTTTTGTGTTCCGGAATAAAATGGTATAAATGGAACCCACTTTGTCCGTCCGCCCGGCTGATTATCTCAGCAACTACTGAAGTTATTAATAAATGCACATTCAAAAAAGGTTTTATTATCGTGTAGTTCTAGGAAGTTATGACGATAAAAGTCGTAAAAACCCCATATTCACTAAGGTGGCACTAATACGGCCCACCAAATGGTAAGCAGTTAGCATAGCCTTTGAAAGTTCATAAAAAAAGGGATATATTACGCCCCTCTAAAATGTTTTTAAAGGAATAGTCTCTGAGGAAAACCTCGGCTATGATACATTCCACAACCTAAATGCTCGTGGAAAGAAATCCCTCTCGAACCTCATAGAAACACATGATCCTCAAGGTATGAAGCTGGATTATCGATGGCGAGCGATGCGATGATAGAAAAGAACTGCAGGCACTATGTCAAACAGTTTTTGAGAACGCTACCCAAAATATAACCGGTATTTTAATACGTGACTTATTTTAACTAAAAATAGTGTTTGTTGCTTGGTCTTCCGCAGTCTGATACCTAGGTACTCTATATTTTAACGTATGACTCAACTCTACGTTGTCACAGAGTGCATCGCACTGTGGTTTAAATACATCTGCATAGATTGAGATAAAGTGTCACCAGATAGAAATAGAATAAGCGGTAAAGCATACAGTTATACTCGTAGCAAAGCGGAATATATTCAAATAAATTAACTTGAGCACAGTTCTACAAATAACGATCCGTTATTATTAAAACAGTGTTTCAATTATTGCACAACATAATATTCTTTACCTACTTGTAATCAAACACATATATAATTTCCCTTCTGTTAGGGTTACTTATTTCAATTGTAAGAATAGAAGAGATCAAAATTTATGACTCAAAATTTAGTTTTCTTGGGATATTAGCTTAATTTACTGCTCTTCGTATAATTATAAACATATACAGAAAATGAAGTAAATAATGGAAAAATACATTAGGGATATAACACAGGAGTATAAATAAGTTTTCGCAGTTTGACAAAAGGTAAAATCTAATATCGTATGTTTGGACATCTGGTAACCACATAGCATTAAAAGCATTAAATTATTAGTGACTATATCAGAATCACATAATTTTTTTCATGCAAAAATGTCATGTTTTGTGCCAATAAGCGTTACTTGCAGAAACTTTTGATTTACTTCTGTAATTTGAAGAAATCTGCTTAAATACCAATTAATATATTCATTAATTGCTTTAAATATTTTAAAAAATAAATCCCCTGTGTTTAACCTACAAGTTCACTCTTGCCAACCAAACCCAATAACTTATGCGACTGTATACATCTAGAACAAGTACAATTAATTAAGTATCTGGGAGTGGTCCTTGAATCACAGATCAATTGGCGTGCCCAGATTGAGTCTATAACTACTCGTGCTCGCAAACTGATCTGGGTCTTCAAGAACCTACGACCAATCGCCAATTATGATCTCTTAAAAACTGTGTACTATTCTCTCTGCCAGTCCGTCCTAGGATATTGCATCTCGGTCTGGGGAGGAGCGTGCAAAACAACCCTTATTAAAGCAGAGCGAGCTCAAAGATCAGTGCTCAAAGTTATGTCATTCAAGTCCTTCTGTTATCCCACTGCTTCTCTTTATATAGAATGCCAGGTATTATCTGTCCGTAAGCTTTATTTATTGCACACTATCAGCCTATACCACAAAACCCTTTACTTTGATTCTATGACTGCTGGTGAATCACGATCTAACAGGTTTATCAATATTACGAAATGTACCACAACTTTTGCGAGACGACAAAAGTATTTTATGAGTTCTTATATCTATAAAAAACTTAACAAACACCTAAATTTGTACACTCTAAGATCCTTCAAATGTAAAATAGTAGTCAGAGACTGGCTATTAAATCTAGACTATGCTTCTACAGAAGCTATTCTTGCCGCTCTCTCCTAGATTAATCACTATGTCATAATATTATTTTGTAGTTTGTATGTATAATTTCAAATTTCTATTCAAAGGTCTTTTCAAGTGTAAATTATTATTATTTTATCTATCAATGTATTTAGTACTTATTTTATAACAATAATTCTAAGTTAATTTATTAAATTCAATTGTAATTTTGTTATATACTATCAAGCCCGGCGGAGGGCATTAGTATGCCATAACACAGGTTTACCTAGTTTGGATACTAATACGATCCCACCAGGATCCGTCTATGTGAAAGACTTCTAGGATTTGTTAATTTGATGTCTGTTATAATTTAATAAATTTCATTTCAAATTTCATTTCATTTCAATATGGGTATGGTAAAAGAAGTAAGCATGTATGAAGTAAGAAAAACCGTGCAAGGTTTAACGAATGGAAAAGCAGTAGGACCAGATGCTATACCTGTGAAAATGCACTCAAAGGACAAAAAAAAACTGGAGAGTGTTGGATTGAAGATCAGCAGTACAAAAACCGAGCATTTGTTCTGTAACTTTGGTGGCCCCTCCAGTTTTGCCAATATGGCTTTGTATAGTGTATCTCTACTAGTTTGCTACTAGTCCAAAATGAAGGCGACATACCGAGACGTTAAAATAGAATAAATACGGGATGGCTAAAATGGCGCCAGGTTACAGAAACAACGAGCGATCGTCGAATGCCCTTCAAACTTAAGGGGAAAATTTACAAGATGATCAGGTCTTATGATCATCTTGATCATCTCTGAGTGTTGGGCCACGAAAGGGATGAATGGAAAAAGAGTGCACGTGGCGGAAATGCGAATGTTGAGATGGATGTGCGGTGTAACGATTAAAGGAAGTTTAAAAGTAGCGCTACTGATAGAAAAATTGAAGAGTAATATGCTAGCGTGGTATGGGCATTTCATGCTTAGGGAAGAAAATCTTGTGACTAAAAGAGTGTTAGATATGAGTGTCAATATGGAAGCAGAGGAGTCTACAAGCAATTTTACATCGTTAAAAATCGTTGAGAATGATTCAAAAACAAGGAAATTGGATTCCATATGAACTGAAGCCGAGTGACGTTGAACGCCGATTTTGCACGTATGAAATGCTGCTTGCCAGACATAACAGGAAGAGTTTTTTCCATCGTATAGTCACTGGTGGTGAAAATTGTACTCACTACAATAACATAAAGAAGAGAAAATCATGAAAACCATCTGGCCTTGCTTCAATATCGTCAGCTAAACCGAATATTCATGCTGTGTAGTTGGTGGGATCAGCTTGGTGTCGAGTATTACGAGTTGCTTAAACCGAGCGAAACCTTTACTGGAGCTCTTTACAGTACACAATTAATTAAATTGCCGAGCATTCCAGGAAAAACGTGCTCATTCTACTCCAGACACGACAAGATTATTCTCCTACATGATAATGTTCGTCCGCATGTTGCCGCGCCGGTCAAAGCTTTGGACACACTTAATAAATATATGTTTATGTTAATTGGGAAGTCCTACCCCACCCGCTGTATCCACCAGACATTGGCCCTTCCGATTGTCACTTATTCCGGTCGATGTCACATAGTCTGTCTAAGCAGTGCTCTACATCAAATGAAGATACCAAAAATTGGGGCATTTCGTGGATAGGCTCAAAAGATGAAGAGTTCTTCCAACGTGGTATCCGAATGCTACCAAAAAAGATGGGAAAAACTTGTAGCTAGTGATAGACAATACTTTGAATAAAACGTTATGTACCGTTCTTCACAATAAATCCCTAAATTTTCATAGAAAACGGCAGTAACTTATTTGTACTCCGGTATATTTTTTAGTTTTTATTTCCGACCAAATAATCTTATACTCTCGCATTGAAATCGATTGAAATTAATTTTTCATTGATCGCCCACGTCCTATACCATTAATAATTAACAGTCTTAACTGGAAACCCGGAGACATTCTCAACCCATTAGCCAGTTAACAATTAAGCAAATGAAAGTGACAATAACGTGCAGTAGGTCTAATCTGGAATCTAATGCTCTTGGCTAAATGGATTGAGTATTACTATTCATCGAGAAAATACTACCAGTATCAATTAATGTCAGTTGGGGAATCTTTGATCAAACAATAAAGATGATTTATGCAAAGTACCTAGTGGGAAATTGCAGCAACTAGCTTTAAGTATTACTATTCAGTATTCAGAGTTAATTACATGTCAGATCTTATTGATTAGTCCAGAGTCCAGTACTTCTTTATGTACCTTGTCGGTTAAAGTGAGGATAGGTACCTGTAACGGTGTTTCAATATCGATTGTTACACTATTTTTAGATTACTTATAAGCAAGTAGGTATAGTAGGTACTGTTTTTAAGAAGATAAATAAATGTATTCTTATTCTTATAATTATATATAAAATAGGTAGATCTAGTGGAATAGGAGTAATTTTACATTATTGTAGGGAACTAATTGCATGTTGAATCGTTAAAGAAGTCGGTGTGTAGTAACTCTTTTCTATATATATATATTTATTAATCTATGTGTTACATTATAACGTTCATTTTTAATTTTCACTGTGATATTACAGCCAAGGTCTGATAGTAATATAAATCTGTTGAATAATTAGGTCTATGATAGACGATAAATACAGTACCTGGTGGCAAGTTGTAACACCAGCTGAGCTAAAAGACGGAAAGGCTTGTAGCTACTTTGGACTAATTCGATAGGTAGAAATTTACATTTATGTTAGACGGTAAATACAGTTCCTGGTGGCAAATTGCAGCACTTCTTGGACTAAAAGACTAAAAGGCTTGTAGTTGCCTTGGACCGACTCGATAGATGTAAATTTACATCTATGATAGACGATAATTACAGTGCCTGTTGGAAAGTTGCAGCACTTGCTGGGCTGAAAGACAGAAAGACTTGTAGCTGCCTTGGTCAGACTCGATAGATAGAAATTTAAATTTATAATAGACGATAATACAGTGCCTGGTGGCAAATTGCAGCACTTCTTGGACTGAAAGGCTTGAAGCTGCCTTAGTCAGACTCGATAGATAGAAATTCACATTTATGATTGACGATTAATAGAGTGCCTGGTGGCAAATTGCAGCACTTCTTTGACTGAAAGATTTAAAAGGCTTGCAGCTACCTTGGACCGATTCGATAGATGTAAATTTACATATAGGTATGATAGACGATATATACAATGCCTGATCGCAAATTGCAGTACTAACTGGGTTGAAAGATGCAGCAGCTGTAATGCCTGGGATAGTTTCTATAGATGGAGTATATTTGCCCAGCACATATACACTCTCAGCTTACAGCTTTGATGACATCTGTGGCGCAGTGGTTGAATAGCCAGCTGAGATGCAAGAAGTTGCGGAACAAATGTTCGCATGATCTACAGATATTTTTTCCGGGTCTAGTTGTTTTGTTATATATTATAAGTATGTATTTGCAAAAAACACATATATGAGTATTATATCAGTTATCTGGTTCCCAATGTTCCCATAGTAAAAGCTTTGGTTAGTTTAGGGCTAGATGGCGCTGTGTGAAATATGCAGCATGATTTATTATTTATTTATTTACGTGCCAGCACATAATTATGAAATCACTATACCGTTAGTTATTTATTACATACTTACATATCTGTCTTGTGGTAAATGGTAATGGTATCATTATTTCTGAAAACATCATACCTTAACCAACACTGAAATTGAATTCGGATAGTTACATTAAGAACCTGTTAGTAAATTAGGTTTATTTTAAAATGTATTTGTTTAGTAAGTTTCAGTAAGGTTCATTTATACCATAGGCATAATTTTTTTTTATTCTAATACTATTATTTACAGATACAATAATTTACACGTCTATAAGATACAACAAAACTGGTAAATCATCTAAATACCGTTGCAAACGATCTATAGATAGCTCAAGTGCTGCAAATCACTACCAGGCGAAAGTGCCCCAAGTACGGTTGCCACCTGCCGCTAGTTGATTAAAGGGTTACAGTATAAAAAATACGGGTTATAGATATTTTTACGGGAGATAATTAAAACAGCAATATTTGATGAAAATAATCTATTTATTAATTTTTTCTTATCTTTTCTATTAGCTTTTAAAAGCTCTTCATTTTGAGAAGCAGATATATAAAAATCTCTGCAAGATAACTTAAAATTACATTTGACTTATAACTCCAACTGGAGCGTTAGAAGCTGGAATGGAGAAAACCAGTTGTAGAATATTATAAAATATTATATGATTCATATTCTACAAAGTTTATTTTCTATATTCTGAAGTTGCTTTGTTACCTCGTATTTTATTTTCGAAATTATGGGTTTTGTATTATCTTAGCCTGAAAAACGGAGTAACCCGTAAAATACGGGGCATCTGGCCACCCTAGTCCCAAGAAACTATCTGCATTGCTCGGTTGAATTGAAAAGCAAATTACATGTATTTAAAAAAAATTGCTTGGAAAAAAAATCTGTTGAACCTGCTTTTCAGTAGGTTCAGATTTTTGTACTAGAAAAAAGCTTTGCTACTTCGTGAAAGTCAAGTCTTATTGTAACTGCAAGTCAAGCGGCATGATTTGAATCCTCATGTAAAATTCATTTTACGTGAACCTTGTGAACCGGTTACAGCAAAGTATAATCTGCACAAATTACTCAATTCCAAGGGGCTCCTGGTGTCATTACTACGTACATTGCAACCGCTCGTTTCAAATGCAAATATTAAGAGACTGCTAGACCTTTAAGTTCTGAGTGATTCACTTAGCAAGTTTGTTGCTGGATTTAGATTGAATTTACTAAATAAAACGTGTGTCAGTAAAACAAATCATAGTTTTAGTGAGCAAATGGAATAACTTTTCACCAACATACAGGGTGTTTGGTAATATACTGACGATATTCAAGTAAAGATTTCTCAAAACACAAAAAAGACTTATTGAAAAAAAAACTACTAGTTACATTATCAAATATTAAAGAAAATCGACTAAGTTTAGGTGATTAATTCTATATAAAACTTACTGCCTGCTCTTGCAATCGGCATCCACAAAATAAAGGGCGATTTGATATCTCTTTCGGAAATATCTGCGGGTTTTGGGTTAGAAAGGGACAACAAGAGATATCTCGAGACGTCACCAATACAGTTAAATGGCATTATGCAATAGCACAACATAAGTTTAATAAAGTGTTTGTTTTTAAATGCCAAAATAAATTTTACATTTCTATGGTACACATTTCACAAATTTATTTGTTATGCTCATCAAAATAACCCCGTTCCTTTTGCGTATATTATTAAACACCCTGTATACCGTGGTATTTTGAGACTGACTTGCATACATTATAAATACCCGTATTATTACGTTCCGTTTTATCGGTGTAGTACGAGGCGGGTCGCAATGCGTAGTAAACCGCATGCACCCTAGTGGAAATTCACAAATAAAATAATTAAAGATTGTCGCCGATAAAACGGAGAGATTGAAATTAAATCACAAAAGTTACTTCAGTAAAACTGTCTTAATTTGTTTGTGTAATGATTCATTTCATTTCAAAATACACCGTCTATGTTTCAAACTTATCTACGTTTCTATTAAGGCAACCCGTGCCAAATGTCGTTTGATAGTATGTACCGTGCCTAACCAGGGCAAAAACCTTTTTAGTATGCACCTACTTTTTTCTTTGATCGTTTCATTTCATTGCCTCACTCACATTGCAAGCCGATGTTTGAAATGCAAATCTTCAGTTTTACGTTCGTGGTATAATTTTATGCCACTTGTTTACGGAATGGTATACGGAATTGTAACCGGTACTTTTTCGGTTGCATAAATGTTTTTTCTGGGACACTATATTTGCACTCGCAATTATGGTGTGTATTTACATGTCATTTGAATAAAAACATCACTTATTTTGCGCAATATATTTTTACAGTACAAACTGACGTAAACCTTCAGCCTGTACCTGTAAAATCAACAACAGACGACCAAGTTTGGCTGGATCCAACCAACCAATGTGTCGTCACGACCCATCGCACCCAACCAGTAAAATAATAATAATGGTTGGCTCGAACGCACATACCAGCCTACACACAATGCAATATCGTCGTACGTGACGTCACATCGGGTGGTTGGGTCCAGCCAAACTAGGTCGTCTGTTAATCCTTTAAATTAATTAGTCTGTCAGCGAGCCGTCACATGTTCTTTTTTAGGGTTCCGTACCTCAAAAGGTGAAAAAAAGAACCCTTATAAGATCACTCTCTTGTCCGTCTGTCTGTCCGTGTGTCACTACCGATTTTCTCAGGAATGGGTGGACCTAGCAAGTTGAAATTTATAATAGATACTGAAGTCTATAGTTCCTATTAAGTGTATAACAGTCAAGGTCCTGAGTCAATGCGATAAAAAGATGTACCTTAATTTTCAACTTATTTATTTTTCGGAATTTTCCCTTTACCTTGCTTTTTGCCAAATTTCGTGATTCTAGGTAACGGGGACCACCATATAGGTTTTCGATCCAAAATAAAAAAAATATATATATAGGGTACTTCCGGTGGACCTAGAATTGTTAATTTTGGACAGGTACGGAACCCTCGGCGCACGTGTTTGACTCGCACTTGACCTATTTAAATCAGTTTATACATTTCTCATATCGGTTTCAATTTTGTATATTTTTTTGTATTATGCTGGCAATGAATATCTTGAACATACCAAGGCCTTTCCCGACTAAATAGAGACGCATGTGTGTTACGCGTAAATCATATTAGCGTGGATAAATATTATTTCTAATAATTATCATCTCTGGGATTGCAAGGAGAATGAGAGATTCAATTTTGTGCCAAAAAAGGTTTACTGAAGGAATAAGTGTGTTATGTTGCTGGCATGGGATAGCAAGACATAGTCGTATTTTACAAGGTGTAAATGATACTTGGCTTATGTGTTAAAGTTATTGCATCCATTATTTTTTATTATGATCGGAGCAACAAGTATCCCGGGTCGAACCTAGATGAGGCTGGCATTGGACTTTAAAGAATGGCAAAGAGAGGCCTATAATATTTAGTGGTTACGTCAAGCATTAATATATTTTACGGAACACGTAACATGACGGTGATGTTATTTATTGGACTGTAGTTTTTCAACGTTTTGCCAATTTATACAAACTTTGTGAGCATATTTTTTAAGTCAAATTATTTTACTTATTTAAGTACATTCACGTGGACATAAAATTTACAAGTTTACGTTCTATGATCTATGTACAAGTTATCTACTTCATATATTTGTATTATCACTGTATAGATGCTTTGCTGGTACTATCAAAACTTTACCAAATAACCAAATTGTCAAAACATGTCACAAGCGCAGAATTACTCTAACACTTTCACATTATGTTCACCAAATAAATGTATGTAGGTTCACCTTTCAACCGCAGCGTGTGTAGCACAAAAACATGTGTGAAGTACAAAATCATGTTACATCTGTAAAAGCGACTTACAAACAAACCTATGCTCCACTCATAGCAACATAGCGTGAGTTAGTTTCAACTCCAGTTTTGTGGAAAGATCAGCGAAGCGTTTATATTTGTTCTATCAGACTCTGGTTGTCTATGTTTTAAATAGAAGATTTGTTTGCAGTTATAAATATGACCAATATAATATACCTTACATAACGTAAATGATACTACTAGGGTATATGTAGAGAGATAAGCAGTTTGACTCCTCTCTCACATCGAACCTAGCGAAATAAAAAAAAAATCTCCTTTCCAACAAAACAACCTCTCTTAGAACTCTTCTTAGGGTAAAGCCATATTTTTGTACCTTTTAATGTATTAGCTTGTGTACAATAAATAATGAAAAATCTTATTATTTAGATGACAAAAAAAAAACATGTTCAAAAATTATTCCAATAATTTTTTATGTGTAAAATTGCAATGTGCTTGCGCACCGAGGGTTCCGTAGCTACCTATGTATATGGTGATTTATCAGCGCCATCTAGTTATTTGATTCAGAAACCATGTAACCTCTCAAGGCAGATTTTTAAAAAGGTAGTTCTAAATAAAGACTTTGTATTATGTCTCCTGTATTTTTGCAGCTATCAATCATATTCATTTCAGATTTTTCGCTTTGTATATACTTCAGAAATAAATAACTGTTTTTTTTCGTATTTTTTTTATCTTAGCTCCAAAACAGTGTGACATAAAAACAATTGTCTTGGAACGGGTAAGTTAAGCTCTTTTATATGATACCAGACTTAATCTAGTAACCCATTTTTGAAATTTAGACTCCTACTTTTAACCATTTAAAATCGATAGCTTCTGCAGTTGCTGAAGTAAGCAGCTGTGACAGCCGGACAAACGGACGGAAAAAATCGTACTGTTTTGTTGCGACGGGTTTAGTTTGTAACATTTTTGTCCGGAACCCTGAAAAGATAAGCTATGCTAAGCTGTTTATTATATGGAGTTGAGTCCTTGCAGAAACTTGAAAAAGCTTTTTCGCTCCACTAACTTTTGGGACTCGCATGATATGACTGTACATGATGTGGATGTGGAGTACAGATGTGACCTTTGTAATGACATTTGAGAGCATTTAATTTAAAATGAGCTTTATTTTAACGTCTAAACATAATTGTACCTCATTTCACCCTTACTTGTGTGGAATTGCTCTAAATAGTAAGATAATCACTACATAAAACTGGCATACGCACAAAGTGGATTTTTCTAACTTTATTACGCGCACCGCCAAAGTGTGGAACGCCTTGCCGTAGTCAGTGATTCCTGACAATTCAAACCTATTTTATGATGGATGATTCCATCGGTAAGATGTTTTATTACTTTCTGCATAGGTAATTTATAATTTTGACACGGTGTTTTTTTATAAAAGTTTAAATAATAAAGGTTGATTACTATTCTGTAGAACGTTTCTTTGTTCATTTGATAAACATCGGTCCCTTCCTTTAACATATCCCTGCTATTCAAAGTAGGTACTGGTATATACACTGCTACTGGATAAATTTTTCGCTTAACATGGATTGGTAAGCGAAAAATGTAGTCTGAAGCATTTTGTGTTAACTGTACTTGCCTAAAACTCGTCGCATTGCTTGGGAATTAATATATGAAGTTTTAAATTCAGAGAACAAGAGTTTGACTTTGGTGAGAGAATAAACCGTTCTTAATTCGACAACAGAACCCTAAAAAGTAAATTTAAAATTTCTTGACCGATAAAACATATAGACAAATTTCTACCAAACATGGAGCAAACCTTTCGGTTTAAAAAAAACAATTAAAATTTGTTGCATGAATTTAGAAATTACAATGGCATATAGTTACAGATAAACGGTAAAAAAATTATTTTTTCCTATCTAATGTAGCGTGTATTGCATATAGAACATACTAGCTGAACTCAATAAGGCTTTTTGAGAGTATTTCAACACAAATAGATTTTTATTAAAGTTTCATATCATAAATATAATAACTCTCAAGTAAACCTACCTACTCCATATTAAAATAACAACAATAAACTAACTCAAAGTCAAATACTTTTATTCATTAAAATCACAAGGATCACTTTGAAACTTCAGTTTTACTGCCTGTTCCTTCGCGACCAAGCCAGGAAAGAAAGGCAAGAAACAAGGCTGGTTGTTTTTTTTAATGATCCTTTTACAATACATAATACAGAACATAAATTACGTCTAAATTGTATCATTTTGAACGAGTTGGAGCAATTTCAATCCCAAGCTTCTCTATCATCTAAATAATCCAATATTTAACAGTAGGCTATTTTATAAGGATTTAGTTTAATTACGTTTTTAAATTTATTAATTGTCAATTTTTGTACATCCCTTGGGAGTTTGTTATAAAAGCGTACACCTTGCCCTTTAAACGATTTACTAACTTTATAGAGCCTACAAATGGCAACAGCGAGTTTATCTTTATTTCTAGTATTAAAATTATGATTATCGCTATTTTTCTTAAACAAATTAATATTCTTGTGAACATACATCAGATTTCCATAGATGAATTGATAAGGGAATGTCATAACATTTATTTCTTTAAACTTATTGCGTAATGATTCTCTGGGGTCCATATTATAAATTGCACGAACAGCCCTCTTCTACAGCACAAAAACGGTGTTTATATCTGCAGCACTCCCCCACAGCAGTATACCGTATGACATGGAACCCTATGACTAAAAACCCACGGATTAAATTTACATATTAGTTATATATCACCATAATCATATTAATATATCAGACTCATATTAAATTATTTCAAATACTGACTACAATCTTCCTACCGAAGCAAATATTGAAATTCTTGAAACTCCATTTAATATAGAAGATTGTAAATATAAATCCATTTGCTTGTACTCGTAATATCCTTCATTGAAAAAGGTTGCAAAAAGCAGAACAAGATTTTGAATAATAATATAATATGTAGAGTATTAATAATGTAGAATAGCTGGTTAATATAATAGTACCAACTTCAAATATCTATACAGGGTGTTTGGTAATATACTGACGATATTCAAGTGACGGTTTCTCAAAACATAAAATAAGACTTTTCGAAAAAAAAAAGTACTTATATTATCAAATTTTAAAGAAAATCGACTAGGTTTAGGTGATTAATTCGATATAAAAATGACTGCATATCTTATTGCCCCAACGGCCGTCAATTCTTCGAGCTATGTGCACTGTCCATTGTCACTTCAGCTTGCTAATCATTAGTGGTGACGACCTCCGTGGTGCAGTGGGCGAATAGCCGGCTGAGAGGGTTCAATTCCCACCGCGGAACAAATGTTTGCATGATCTACAGATATTTGTCCGGGTCTGGTTGTTTCTCTATATATTATAAGTATGTATTTACCAAAAAAAATGTATATATGTAAGTATCCTATCAGTTATCTGGTTCCCATAGTACAAGCTCCGCTTAGTTTGGGGCTAGATAGCACTGTGTGAAATGTCCAGCAATATTTATTTATTTATTTGTGCTATGTCGGTGACTTTGGTTTCATCTACGAATGTCCTTATTTCTAAATCGATCCTCTCTCTCTTCCTTCTTTTGGCTTTAATGATAAAAACGCAAGAGGCCTTTGTACTAAACCATTCACCTGGTAAAATTTTTACAGTATTCTGTTCATATCAGGGCATAAAGAACATAATAACAATTTTGCAGACGCAAATATTTTACGATAGAAACTATTATTTCCCTCTTGTAACTCGTAAAGTGAACACTCACTTTTATTGCGTGGCATTAAATTTAAGCATGTTCCAAGATTCTGCAAGCTTTTATATCACAGCTTGTGATGGACAGTAAAGGTGATATTATTTGTCTTGCACATGATGCTGTTATTTATTACCCAACTAATAATCATTTGTTTAAAATGTAAGAACAAAAGATTGCCATGACGAACCATCACACACCACCTTCAGCAAACATAACTAGAAAAATCTCGCAAACATACTTGTGTTAGTTCAACAAAAAAAGCCTTTGTAATTGCTTCATTTGCTAGGGGTTTTCGATGCCATAGACATACTCACAGACAGGCAGACACAAGGGCTTTAAACTTATCATATTATCATCATCATCATAATATCAGCCAGAGTACCTACGTTCACTGCTGAACATATGCCTCCCCATAGATTTCCATAGCGACCGATCTTATAAGGCGCGCACCCAACTGCTCCCAATGGCCTTTGTCAGTTCATCCTTACATCTAATAGGACCTTCCTACACTCAGCTTTCCAGTGCGTTTTTTGCATGCCCTCCACTCAATAATCTTTTTGCCCCGACGACCGTCAGTTCTTCAAGCTAAAACTTATGGCACCTTTAAAATGGCGTAGGTCGCTAGTCTCCATAATAAATTACAAGATCATAACCGACGATCTCCGTGGCGCAGTGAGTGAAAGCCCACCTGAGACGCAGAAGGTTATAGGTTCTATTCCCGCCGCGGGACAAATGTGTGTATGACCTACAAATACTCCAGACCAGATGTATAAAATTTACCAAAAAAAAAGAATTATGTTGAAAATAGATGATGCTGTGTGAAAATGGCCAGCAATATTCATTTCTTTATATGTTTTGTTTATGAACATCCTAAGACACCTATATCATAAAATATGCAGTGTACGATGTTGTGCTATGTATACGGTGTTTGGTAATATACTGACGGTATTCAAGCGACGGTTTCTCAAAACATAAAAAAAGACTTCTCGAAAAAACCTACTAGTAAATTAAATTAATTAATGAAACTTATCAAATTAAAAAAACTTACTGCCTACTCTTGCAATCGACATCATAAAATAAAGGCCGTAATCCACGAAAGCGTAGATTTGCAGAAATGAGAATACCATGCGAAAATAACAAATAGCATATCAATATTCCGACATCTCTCCGCTCAGTTTTAGTGGAAACGGTCAAGCTGCGACGTGTTATTTTCTACAGAGCATTCGCAGCGAAGTTGTAAGCAGAGAGCGCGTAGAGAGGACATAAGTAGCAAATCTACACTTTTGTGGATTACGGCCTTTATTTTTGGATGTCGATTGCAAGAGTAGACAGTAAGTTTTATATCGAATTAATCACCTAAACTTAGTCGATTTTCTTTAAAATTTGATAATATAACCTGTATTAGTCTTTTTTTATGTTTTGAGAAAACATCGCTTGAATATTGTCAGTATATTACCAAACGCCCTATATTAATTTTGGGTACGAAATTGTTATATCTAATAGAATTCCTTCACCATTAGAGGTTAATATATAATAGCAATGCAAAGCCTTAATTCTATGAAACAGCGCGTTCCAAGACCCTAGATTTGCATATTAAATTCACTTCCCTTTACATAACCTTAATACATTACTGAATATCGATGCCTACTCTTATCTAAGCATAAACATACTCTTAAGTGGTATTCGATCCTCGCTAAATAACTTTGTGGCGAATACAGTGAAATACATAGTTGCAGAGTCAAAGAAAATTAGCGATATAAGAACCATTAACAAACATCTTTCACGGTGTTATTTTCTTGGTGTATTTGATTTTAGGGTTCCTTAATTGAACTAGCAACCCTTATAATATCGACATGCCCGTCTGTCTGTCTGTCTTTCAAACCAGTAACAGCACTAATAGTCTACAAGTAAAATTGTAAACTAATAGTGCATTAAAGATGATACGTTCTATTGGCTCCTAGTTATATAAGTAATAATAAAAACCGGCCAAGTGCGAGTTGGACTCGCGCACGAAGGGTTTTGTACCATTATCCATAATAAATATTTTCTTTCACACAATAGCACAGTTTTATTTGTTTAACATATTTGAGGTTGGTGCCGATAAAGCTAGTCCTCTAAATTTTATAAGTGCCCATACAACTCAGAGGACTATCTTAATTGGCGTCAACTTTGTAGGTATGGGGACACCCTTTAATATTTTTATTTTTATTTTTTGGAATTTTCATTTTATTAGTGCGACCTTGTTTTTTGCCCAATTTTGTGATTCTAGGTCAATGGGAACTACCATATAGGTTTTTGACCCAAAACCTATAGGGTACTTCCGGTTGACCTAGAATTGTCAATTTTGGTTAAAAGCACGGAATAAAGGTACGGAACCCTTCGTGCGCGAGTCCGACTCGCACTTGGCCAGATTTTTTTTACCTTTTGAGGTACGGACCCCTAAAAACGAAAAAAATCTTGTTTTTTATGGTATCTCTCTTTTATGGAAGTAGTGAGTGATTTTTTTTACTCATCTTATACACGCTTGTCTTATGGGGTAGCGTTAAATAGGTCTTTCAAAAAGACTATAAGGTTTCCTCTGATTTTCTAACTGGTTTTTGATACAAGAACCCATTTACCATTTACGAAATATAAAGCTTCAAAGTGGCCATTTCATAATATTCGTGTCTCCCCCGCCCCTGCCAAACACACCTCTGTTCTTTTACGCCTAAATTTGTATCCACATTAGTAGCACAAATACTGAGGCTGAAAATTATCAACTCTACATCGGTCGATTACTTGTGTCTGTAGTTGGATTTATAAATAGTTTAAATAATGTTCATACAATTTTTTTTATTGGTGACATACAAGCGCTTGATCTCTACCTCACCTGATGGTAAGTGATGGTGAGATTGAAGATGAAGGACGCTTGCCTAGAAATAACCTATTCACTCTGGACTTGAAACTCCGAGAGTATATTGATCCTTAAAACGCCGGAATTAAGTTCCACTCCTTACTTGTGCTAACAAGAAAAGTTGAAGCAAATCGTTTGGTACGGCAAGGTGGTATGCCGACCAGGTTATGGGTGGTACTTTTCGGTCTTTACTTACTTTTAAGATTAGACAAATTTAATGTCCAGCTAATCCAGTCTTCATGAGACTACCAGAATAAAATTTTATAAAAAAAAACAGAAAATAATGAATAAAACATCATGATTATTATTATTTTTCCATTTGGCATTATTATTATTACCCGATAGCTTGACATGCCTTTGTTCTTTTACTGTATTATTTGACATATGCCGCATAAACTATTTTAAATTAACTGATTGACATGTTTAATCGTATGTTTAATTGCTGTACTTTTTGAAAAGGCGCAAACCCAACTTGCAGTGCCCTTACAGGGTATATGTACTTACTCCTAATATAACTAAGCTAAAAAATGTATATGTACATGTAAGCAGAATAAATGAATATGTATATGAATAAAATTTCATAAAAACCGAATGAAGCAGAATTACAAAGTTCTTTAAACCAGTGGTAAAATCACAAAGTTTGTTTTTATATTACATTATTCGCCGTTCATACATAGTAGTGAGCAAAACGTATTTCACATTATGAATAGCAAAGTTCATCGGCATATAACTTGGTGAACAAAGCGAACTATGGCATAGGAAATTCAATTTAGAAGCTATTTGGAACTCCGCGTTGGTCTTCAGTTTAACTGCGGCTTAACTTAACTTACGGTCAATAGCAATAGGATAAGTTTGGTTTTAGAACGGATTATTATAATTCGGAAATTTAAAAAAAAAGTAGAGTTAATAATTTAATTCAATTCATTTATTCAATTTTCAGATGTCAAAGATTCATATTTGTTAGTAAAAAACTTAAAAGAAATTAAAAGAAAAAGACCACACTTTTTAATCCCGCTCATCATAATCTACATAGCACAACATTACGCTCTAATTTTCGGTTCCGGTTCGAAGATAATGGGGGCCGGTAAAATTACATGCACATGAGACTTTTAACCTACATATACGTCTCAGTCAATTCCATGTAGGCCAAGACGAAGTTGGGTGTAATTTGTAAGGTAATGCCATTTTTATACGGAGTGGTAACCGTTTATCATCAGGCGAACCATAGGCTTGTGTTGTATGAAATAAAAAACTAGCAAAATAAAAAAAACAAAAAATGGCACTCCGGGAGTGCCAACACAAGTGAAAACTTGAACAATTACGAAATAATAATAATGATTGTAATCAATCACGAAAGTATTCTAATTTCTAAGTAAAATTACGATACTTATATACACAGGTGACGGTAACGGTAACAGTGTCGCGAGTTCAATGGTTTTTTCCCATCTCAAGAAATGCCCAACACGCCTAAAGAAGTTTTCACTTCAAAAACAATCAACATTTTTCTTAGCCTGAGTACATTGCGTAGTAAAAAGTCTATTTAAGCCAGTTTTTTACCTGCTTTTATACCATCTCTGTAAGATGGCTATAGAGCAATGCTATTACCCTCTGGCTAGGTAGTAAGTACCATTTCTATGTTGCATACCACCCAGCAAGAGTTGGTCCAACCAACCAACTGGTTGGTTGATGTGATTCGATAATTCCATGACAGTTTTATAAACGCTAATTAACTTTGAGCAGAATAAGCGTTTTGCTAGAAAAACGTAAAATTTTTAGTAACTGAATGATTTTCAAAATACAGCATAGTAGGTCTGGTACATTTTTGCATTTACAGGAAAACTCTCATGCGCTCCACAAATTTACGCGGGTAACATTGTTTGCTTCAGTCATCCAAACTTTCGAATTTATAATATTAGTGTAATAACTCTCCTCCCTAATATTAGTCGTCTAAACATACCATCTAATAGTTTTTTTAAGCCACTGGCAGGCCAGGCCAATACATCTAATGTAACATGTTTTCTTTTTAACTTCTACCTTACGTATCATAATTGTATACATATCATTTGCACCACGTTTAGCTTAAGACCATCTCACAAATATCTCAATAAAAAAACATTAGATTAGATTAGAAAATTATTTAGCGCACTAATAAAATAATACACAGGCGAACTTAATGCTAATTAGCAATTTCAAACATTGTGTCGAGTGTGATTTTTTACGTATACTATTAAGTTTGCATAAGTTCTATAGCGTTTAAATACCGGCATTGCTAACGCAGAAAATACGGCTACCAGGCTAAAATGGGATTGGGCGGTCCATGTAAGACGAATGCATCCGGACAGATGGGCAACAATCGTCACGCAGTGGGGCCTGAAGACGGGCGACGGCTCCGAGGAAGGCCTAGTAGACGCTGGCGTGATAATTTCGATGCCTTCATGACAGATTGGTGGAATTTGGCACACGAGCCAAAGGCCTGGAAGACAGTAGGGGAGAATTTTGCTCAGCAGTGGGATGACACAGGTTGAATAAAAAAAAAGCTCTGGAGAACTGAAAAACATCACAGAGCTTTTTAACGTATACTTTTAACTTGAAATTTTCGTTTTCACCACATAATAAAAAACCTACCATGATAGCTAACCGTTGTAACTGACTCTGTGCTTCCTGATAACTATCTGGGTGTCTTTAAGTCAAAGAACAAGTTTCTTCTAGGTAAGCGTGGCCCATCATGTAATGCATCACCGCTTGTCATAAGGTGAGATCGTGGTCAAATGCGAGCCTTTCTTTATATATAAAATTCTGGTGTGTGTAATAAATTTCTTCCTGAAGAGAAATCCAAGTGAACTCATATGTATAAAAAAACATCAAAATCGGTTAAGCCGTTGAACAATTACAAACGATTTTTTACCATACGTGCAAAGCCGCTGGCAGGTCAGCTAGTACTTTATTAAAAAAAACACATTTAAAGTCTAATATTTAATTAGAACCATAATTTGATACAATAACATATATACCGTCTGTATAATGTCTAACAATTGCGCCAGACCGTTTTTTATACATTAAATATCGTTCAAAATGACAATAAAATGCATAAAGACACTCATCACATCAAAAATGATGGGTATGGTGCTTGAACTATGGCAGTATGTCGAGGTCGTCACGCGATGTGACTATTAAAAACGAGCATAAGTTATCAGTCGTCTATGGAATCGTTATTCCGTTTTATCAATTACTGATACAGGAAAGGGCAAGCTTACCACACACGAGCAATTTACAGTTTGTTAATATAACTTCTTATATAATAAGACTTTTAGTCTTTCTAAACTCTAGATAGACCTTAGTCTCAGAAAATGATTTTTTTTGATAATGTGACAAGGGTTTTTTTAAGTGAAACTTTTATTACATCGTCTCAAACTTTTTCGTCTGTGTGTTGCACGTCGCGTGACGGTCGGCCGCGGAGTAGGGATAAAGTGTAACATCAAAAACGTTTACGGACAGAACTATACAAGCGAACGCACAACCCGTTATTGGTTTTCCCGGTTCTGTTCTGGAAATTTTGACTTGAAAAATGAAGCTCGTGGTCGTCCGGAGACTTTGGTCAACAATGATGAATTAAAGGCGATTGTGGAAGCTGACGAAACTCAATCTACAGCTGAGTTAGCAGCAGCTTTTGATGTTAGCATCAAAACAATTTTGATCCATTTTCGACAAATAGGCAAGGTAAAAAAACTTGATAGATGGGTGCCCCACAAGCTTAACGATCGCCAGCGCAACGTACGCGTCGAGACCTGCCTCGCGCTGCTCAATAGGCAAATAAATAAAGGAATTTTGAACCGAATAGTTACGTAAGATGAAAAATGGATTCTGTTAGACAATCGAAAGCGCTCAGCAAGTTGGTTAGATCCTGATTCAGCACCAAAGCAATGCCCTAAACCAAAAATGACCCCTAAAAAGGTGATGATCACTGTTTAGTGGTCACCACAGCTTTTTACAAAACGGCATGAGCATTACTGCAGATGTGTACTGTGAAAAACTGGAGACAATGATGGAGAAGCTTGCACATGGGCAACCAGCTTTGGTCAATCGGTCGTCCCCACTGCTCGTTCACGACAACGCGCGACCCCATACTGCACAACTGACAGTCTCCAAGCTGCAAGAGCTGGGGTTGGAAGCTCTCCCTCATCCGCCATACTCACCAGACCTTGCACCTACCGACTATTACTTTTTCCAAAATTTAGACAACTTTTTAGTGGGTAAAAAATTCAATTCCCGAGAGGCAGTACAAAATGCCTTTGAAGAGTTTGTTGCCTCCCGTCCAGCTGATTTTTACAAGAAGGGCATCACTAAACTGCCAATACGTTTGCAAAGATGCGTCGATTGCATGGGTGATTACTTTGAATAACAGAAATAAAAAAGTTTAAAAAAATAAGTACTTTCACTTATTCCATACAAAACGGCAATTTCATAGGTAAAGACCTAATATATGTATACATGCAATACCGAGGCACCTATGAGTACGGCCACGAACGTCTGTAGTTCTGTCTACTTATATTCGCTACCCACAATCATTCTGATGTCATAGGTCTATCTAGCACTTAATTAGATAAGTTGGAACTTTTTCATTCACCAAAACACGCTAAATAACAGCTTATGCTGAGACAGGGACCATTTTATCCCCACGCAACACCATCATTTTCTGTCTGTGTGAAGCTTGTTTTTATTGTGTTTTCTTTTCCTTTGTTGTTATTGTGTGTGATGTCATGTGGGTTCAAATAAATGTATTTTATTTCTTTCTTCTTTCAAATAAAAAAAATCGAAAGAGGAACCTTCCTACCATTACATTGTTCAGGCTTTGGTTGCCATTCGTCAGCATCATAATAGCCATATGATGCTAAAATTAGGCCTTTTCTGAAGCGACTGATCTTGTACTCCGTTCGTAGTTTTCTGTAAATAAATCTTCGTATTCTGATTTATTCTAGACCTCTAGTATAAAAGAGCTGTTTATTCATGTGTAAATTCAAAAGCGCGCGCGTTTATAAAAAATAAAAGAGTTTTCTTAGTATGTATTTCGTTGCTCACATTCCTGTATGCTTCTATTAGTTACTCATTTTCTATCCTTTGTCTTTATATTCTGAACTATGAAATATCCGTTATCTCTGAGGTTCATGCATCTGCAAGCTGTGGAGATAATTCTATTGTACTCAATATTTCATGTGGAAGCGACATGTCTGGCGCCTGAACCCATTGTTTACGGGTAGTTATGAATATGGTTGCTTTGTTTGTATGAAAATTACTAAACTATATAAGGGAGGAAAAATTGTGTTTAAAAGTAGTTTAATAAAAATATAGGCACAGGATAATTGTTCTTAAAAATGCGTTACCAGTTTTTTGATCACAAATCCTAATCTCACCAACAAAACACAAATCCAATTGACCTTAAGGATTTTACTCATACCGTATTATGGATAATATTGTTGTTTTTGCTAGTTTTATAAATTAATATTGATCACTTTACCATCTACAATCATCCCATTACATACAATCTTCTTTTTCTTCTATCGTGTCAATGATTTATGCATAATTATTTATAGGTTTGAAACTAAATTGATATTTTGTAGAACCTGGCCACGTCTATTCCAGTGTTGGTAGCCTTGTTAAGGTAATCCTTTGTGCAGGTCGTAGGGCACAGAGGATAGTTAAGCAGGCGAGGCATGGTCTAGTGGACCCCCTCCAGACTTCACTAACCAGCTATGATTGTGGGCACACGCCCACAATCACAGCTGGTTAGTGAAGGGTCTCTGCACCGCCCAACCAGAGTCCGGAGTCAGTTGATAGATTCCCAGATCGGTCACAGAAGGTTGTATCCAGGAGGGAGGTGCCCATGAGGTGCAATACAGCCAGGCGGAGGTGGGTGCTTCTTTTCAGTATTTACAATGTTAAAAAGGTTCATGATAATGGACGTCTATAAAAGTACGTCGTCATAATATAAACAAGCTGTTTTCGTAGCATTTCCCATAGGCTTTATAGCGTTCATCGTAGACCTCGTAACACCTGTCGTAGACTACAATCACATTTCTTTTCAAGTCTACATATTTCTATAATTCTGTTAAAGTTACAGAATCTAAAAAGTGATAATGTTATACTTAACTGCAAATTAGTCAAACTTAGCCCCTAGATTGTTTTATATATTATTTAATATTATTCTTGCGTGACAAAACAGTTTCAAAGTCGGAAATTGTAATATACAATTTTTACACCGTGCCTGCTGAAATGAACGAGGTAATAATTTATGGAGGAAATGTAGAAATAACGATAACACACATGATAAAACTCGTAAAATGTTCTAACCATTGAAAGAAATGCCTGGTTAGTAGATAAATAAACGTACTAAAATAATAATGCATATGTTTTAGTGGTTAAAATGCATTTCGGTTAACGTCAGCAATGGGTTTAAAAATACCGTGTATATTATACTAGCTGAACGTCCGCGACTTCGCGGACTCGGGACCTAGAAATAAAGCTAAACTCGCTGCTGCAACTTGACTTGACACCCTATTTTTATCCAATGGGACCTGATTTATGGGATAAAAAGTAGCATATGTGTTAATTTAGGTAATAATCTAGGAACATACTAAATTTCATTTAAATCGGGTCAGCCGTTACGACGTGTTTGAGTAACAAACAAACATCCTTAACATTTCAAATTTCGAACTCTACGTCCCTATGAGGCCGTGTCTTAAAATTGCTTATACTATTTAAGCTTCGAAACCTTCAAATGAGGTACTAATATAGTACGACTTTTGAGACATTCCTCCATAAAGAGTATTTGCTTTTTATGTTTTTAAGTGAGTTCAACCTTTTTTGAATAAAATCGGATTGAGTTTTCAAAAAAGTGTCAAAATAAAATGTAATTTAAATCAAAAGCACTAAGGAGTATTGATATCAACTTCAAAGCAAAAACCAAAAACCACCGCCAAAATAACTTTCTAACCTTTTTTAATCCCGTTATGGGATGAATTTCAATTAAATACGAAAAACTTCTTCCTTCAATTCTGTTAAAAAAGTTTATGCAAAATTTGAAGTAGATTGGACTAAGGAATCACGTTGTCCCATACAAACTTTGCCCCCTTTTTCACTCCTTTAGGGGTATAATTTCGGAAAATCCTTTTTTATCGGATGCCTACGTTATACAAACCCTCTAAGTTTCATGTCTCTACGATCAACGGTCTAGGCTGTGCGTTGATCCGTCAATCAGTCATTCAGGGCAAAGCCTTTCATATGTATAGATTTCCTAATCATTTATTCGAGGAGGCTAGTGTCTTGGGCAGTGTTTGAGGTCACTTTCTATAACCATAGAAACATTTTAAATTTCTTTCTAACTCGTATTATTTGGTCATTCTATAAAAATATTGAGCCCTTTTATAGTTTTTTTCTCGATTACAAATTTATTTTAATTTTTATTATTTAGTGTAACGCGTTTATTGTTAATTTTATTTAAAGAATATTGTTTGGATTAATTAATTGAGCAAATAATCTAAACGCCTCGCCACAAACTCGAATATAGTTCAAATTTTCACCATTCATTTATTCCGAATGTGGATCAATTTCACAATGAGTTGACTTTGTAGAAATGGTTTTGGTCTCGCAAAGGTCAACTTTACTGTGTTTTTTTAACTTTAACAATCAATAAGAAAACAGCGGGAAATAAACTGTGCGTATTAAATTAAGTCGTAAAAGTTAAATCGTTTTGGAAATACACGCGAGGAAATATTTTTCAGTGAAAACATTATGACTGTTTTAATTTTTGAGCCAATTTCACACAATTTGTCTAAAACTATATTTATTTATATGATAATTAAAAAAACTTGTAGGAACATTTGAACTTGTTTCTTATTACGGGTCTAACTCGTAACAGACATAAAAGGTTCAGATATTCTCAGGGATATAAAAAAACTAGTGAGCCTGTTTCTTTTTTGCATCTATACATATAGATAGTAGAATTGCTGGAAGACCTAGGCAAGATGCTCGTTGATCTCGATATAGATTTCCAACACGTAGGCCCTAAAATGAATGTCATGCATGAAAAAACTCATGTCCATGTGGCACCCACCCCGGTATCAATTGGGAACTCTAATTTCGAAGTTGTTGATGAGTACGTCTATAATAGTACGAATAGGTAGGATCGAGTAAGAGGTTACTTGACGAATTCAATTCGGCTGGGTAGCCTTCGGGAAACTACGTGATGTCTACTCGTCCAAAATAACTCAGTGTCTTAAAATAAGTCTGATCAGTGTGTTACCAATGCTGGCTAATGGCATAGATACTTGGTCACTCACTATGGGCCAATAATAAGACATAAGGTTGCTCAGCGTGCTATGGAGAGGGCTATGCTTGGAATTTCGCCACGAAATCGAATCATAAATGAGGAGATTCGTGAGAAACTGGCATAGCCCAAGGTGGTGGGCGCGGCACACAGCTCGAAGAACTGACCGCGGTTGGGGCAGAAAGGTTCTAGAGACCACGCCAGTGCGTGGTCTCCACTCTAGAACCTTTCAGCCTTCTTTGCAGTGAAAACGCAGCGTAGAACGGCCCACCACTAGATGAAAAGATGACCTGATAAATTTTACCGGGAGCCGTTGGTTGCAGGCCACACAAGATCAGTCAGTCTGGAGATCTATGAAGGAGGCCTATGATTAGCAGTGGACGTCATCATTATGGCTGATATGATTATAACTATATATTAAAATAAATGTTTATTTGTGTGTCCCTTATGCGTTCCTATACTATTCATGCGATTGCGATGAAACTTTGATGAGACACACCCGCAAAAGTTTATAAGCTACGTGTGGAGTCGAGCTGGGTGCGTTAGTTACTTATAAATAAAATTAATAGCTTAGTAACGACACAGCCAACGCTACGATCGATTCCCGTTATAAGAAACTGTAAAAAATATATCCACGTAAATGTTAATGTCTAATTACTTAAGTTAATGTTAATGGTATGTTAATCACTGACATGATGGATTGAACAGTAAAGACCTGTGTCCATTTTGGTAAAGAATTCTAAACATGCCTTTCTTCGCTAGTCTTAGAACAGTCTTGATGAAGCGTGTAGAGAATGTTATATTGGATCCATTAGTCAAACTGACAGGAACAATTCAAGTTGGGCATGCCTGGAACCAGCAAAGGTTTCGCTAAGGAGAAAATTAATCATTCCGGTGGGAAAATTCCCTAACATAAGAGCCTTAGTACAGAAGGAATTTGGGTAAATTATAAAAAAAGATTTTTGTTTTATTCGGTATTTTTACTTAGAAAACTTTCGTGATTTATTTTAAATATTATTATAAACACGGGATTTATCATGTACCATTTTATACGTGTTTCGACCGACAATGTTTCGGTTCAATTCGTGAACCTTCATCAGGTGAATCCGATCCGCTCTAAATCGAACCTGTCTACCATCTTGACTGAACACAATGTCGACTCCTACAGTTCTGCAGTGGCAGAACATGCCAAAAAAACAGAACAAGGCCCGGGTCTTAGCGAGAGAGAAGTTCTTCGTTCCTCGCAAGATCCGAGAGGCGATAGACATAGGCCGTGTGCCGAATTTTAAGATTAGAGATAGAAGATGGGTTCTACCGCCAGCCTGATGACCATGTCTTCATGATGCAAGCGACAGAGGAATGAGTGAACCTGGTAGAGACATAGTGTTGTGTGTTTGCCTGTACCAAGTGCTACTGAAGACAACAACAGTAATGATAATGATCAAAGTCAAAGTCAAAGTCAAATATTTTTATTCATTAAAATCACAAGGATCACTTTGAAACGTCAATTTTACTGCCTGTTCCTTCGCGACCAAGCCAGGAAAGAAAGGCAAGAAAACAAGGCTGGTTGTTTTTTTTTAATGATCCTTTTACAATACATAATACAGAAAACAAATTACGTCTAAATTGTAACATTTTGAACGAGTTGGAGCAGTTTCAATCCCAAGCTTCTCTATCATCTAAATAATCCGATATTTTATAGTAGACTCTTTTATAAAGATTTTGTTTAATTACGTTTTTAAATTTGTTAATTGTAAATTTTTGTACATCCCTTGGGAGTTTGTTATAAAAGCGCACACCTTGCCCTTTAAACGATTTACTAACTTTATGGAGTCTACAAGTGGCAACAGCGAGTTTATCTTTATTTCTAGTATTAAAATGATGATTATCGCTATTTTTCTTAAATAAATTAATATTTTTGGGAACATACATTAGATTTTCATAGATGTATTGACAAGGGAATGTCATAATATTTATTTCTTTAAACTTATTACGTAATGATTCTCTGGGGCCCATATTATAAATTGCACGAACAGCCCTCTTCTGCAACACAAAAACGGTGTTTATATCTGCAGCACTCCCCCACAGCAGTATACCGTATGACATAATGCTGTGAAAGTAGCTGAAGTAAACTAGTCTAGCTGTGTCTACGTCTGTGAAAAGACGGATCTTTTTGACTGCGTATGCCGCAGAACTAAGTCTCTTCGACAACCCATCAATGTGAGGGCCCCATTGAAGCTTATTATCTAGGGTTATACCTAAGAATACGGTGGTGTCCACAAGAGTCAACTCCTCGTCTTTGGTTTTTATGTCTGCTTTAACTTGTGTAACATTAGGTAGTATAAATCTAATACATTTTGTTTTCTTTTCATTTAGAAGTAGATTGTTTACATTGAACCATTTTACCACCTTAGAGATTGCATTGTTTACATCGTCAAAATCGGTTTGTCGTCGCTGTAATTTAAATAAAAGTGACGTGTCATCTGCAAACAATACAACCTCATGATCGTCCCGTACAAGATGGGGAAGATCATTAATATATACTAAAAACAAAAATGGTCCCAGAATTGATCCCTGTGCTACATCCATTTTAACCAGAGACCCCGGAGAACGCTTCCCATTCACGTCAACTCTTTGCACTCTGCCACTTAAATAAGAAGTGAGAAAGTCTAGATCAACGCTCTAGACGATGATGATGATGATGTAGCCTGTCAACGCTATGGGCCACCGTTGACGCAATCCCTACCACCGCTCCCGTCTACCGTACACGTAGTGCGAGGCGAGACGTGGTTCTGATCAGATAGCATTCACCATGATGAAGGTTCACGAATTGAACCGAAAAATTGTCTGTCGAAACACCGAAAAACGGTACGTGATAAATCGCGTGTTTATAATCAATCGGCTTTTTATTTATCAGTGTTACCACTCAGATTTTATTGTATATTTTTTACATTATTATTGACCGAAAACAAGTGGGTTTGTTTTTTAGAACATAGTATTTTAATTTATACATTCATTCAAGTCCGTCTATCAGTCAAGCTATATCGGAAGCCTTAGAGTGACTTAAAAACTCAACTCAAGAGTTGGTCACTAGCTCAAAAATATTCATAATTTCATACTTTTATATCATGAAACTTGTTTTTATTACATATATTTTATAACATTTTGTAGGATCTTAAACATAAATGGGATTACACTGTACATTTAGGCCTTTTATCCTTTTAACCACCACCTGTTTGTGATTCAATAATATTAATCTAAGTTCGAATTGAATAGAATCACCTTTCGATGTCTGGCGTTTGGATTTGATCTTAGCTTGATTTGATCTTAGCTTTGTAATTACGCAATTAATACAATTGACTCCTATCACAGTTAAATGCGACAGTATTGCAATAGACAGAGTAATTTGCCAATGTTTGAATAATGTATTGTGCAATGCTCAAAAGTCTTTGGTACACAAGATATTAAATCAAGGCGTGCGAAGGCGATTCTGCTTCTTGATCGAGCGAAGCGAGATCTCTAAATCAATTTGGGTAAATCGGCGTTGTATGTATGTATGTATGTATGTTTTTTTGTACGAGGATAACATTCGAAGCGTTTATCCGATCATCGTGAAATTTAATATATAGGTAGGTAGTGATGGCACAATTTTGTTGTGACTAAATAAATGAGGTAAAAATTTGGGGGGGGTTGTTGAGATATCGGGGTTCAAAAGAAAAACCAAATGAAACTAAAACCAATCTGGTCAAATGGCACGTCTAATAAAATGATTTTGTGAATACATTTCGACCCCGTTTGTATTTTTAATTTAAACCTTTCAATTTTTAAGTAATTAGCCATAATAAATACTTAACTTTGACCAAATTCACAGGGTACACCAGTGACCCCGCAGTGCTGAAATTTGGTATGCGTGTAAATTAAGTGACACAAATATAGGCAAAAGTCTTGAAACTGAAATCCAGAATAACTGCAGTTTGTACCCCAAAAAAGAATAGCCAATTAACATGTAATTTGACCTGTAATTTGAATGAAACTGTAGGTCAAGTTAGTTGGTTATGAATTTCCTGTCACTATTTTGATAGTCAAAGATTACGACTAATATTTTTTTGTTTCTCGCGATATATCAGGTCGGAGCGAACCACTAGTTCTAATCACTAATCAATAATTATGAATTTTAGTGACTATGTTTATTTCCTGTAAGCAACTTGATAGTTGGACCAAGGTCACAACAGTATGGATCTCTATTGACGAAAAACTATACTGCAATAGGTTGAAGAAACACTGGCACAATTATTTGGATGTCTTTTAAAGAAACTGGCAGAACTTGGCACAAGATCGAGGCAAGTGTAAAGAGGAGGTTCCGTTATTTTCCTAGCAGTGGGAAATTATATGGTTAAAAAAAACATTTATTACTAAATACACACAGGTCAAGTATCATTACATTTTTCTAAGCAATCCACAGCCAATTTGAATAGATTTGTCAATACCAATCAAACTTGAACTGGGATTTCATTACCTGACTTGAAAATCAATTAAACTACTTGACTTGAAAAGCAAAGGGTTGGAAAATTGGATTTCTTTCATTGGAAGTGGAAAGCTTGCGTTGAAAAGGCCTTATCCCTGTTAAATAACCCTTGTTAGGTTGCATGCCTGTGTTTGAGAGCTTTTCAATCGATGGTAAAGGTGATTGATATAGGTATATTAAGGCTAGCTTCAAAGAAAATTTTCATATATTTTGGGTTCTAACGGTCAGGCCTACATCATCGTCAGATACGGAATACTGAGCTAGACAAAGGCTTTTCCCTATTTTTTATTTTCCATTGTTTGTTTGTTAACCGGTTCCACTGAAACCTGACTTTACACAGATTTCTAGTTGAAATTGTCTGTTGTTATTTTAGGATACACTATTACGAGTATTGAAAAAAGCCTATTTAAATATTGAAACAATAAAGTTGGGCAAAAAATTCAAATAAATTATCACTCTATTATAACTTTTGGCTAATAAATTAGCACGCCTTTTTACATTATATACATAAACAAATAAAATGCCGTCAGTCAGACAACCTTTGCATGGAGATTAGACGTAAAAGGAATCTGCACAAAAATTAGTAATGCGTAAACTTAGTAACCGTATCAAACAGTAAATAATCTTTGTTCGCGATTTTTTTTTAAAATAATATGTAGCATGGCAATCCATCATAAAAATTAAAGGCTAACAAAGTTCCATGTTGTGAGCCGTTCTTTTTAGACCATTTCGAGATAACAGAGTGCAGCTCAAAGGTAATAGTCACACAACACGACATTTCCCCTTTGCATCCAGTGACAAAGCTGACTAGAAACACATCTGGTGCAGTTCCAAAAACACATAGCCAGATCACTAGTCCTCGGCTCCCTTACACCTAATCCTAGTGGGGCCGAAGTTGCATCAGAAATGGATAATATATTTTGCAGACATGGAGAAAAATCACAAAACTCGGAATACTGGTATGTAAACGTAGGCTATCTTATCACCCTTTTGAGGTATACTTTTCACTCCTGTACTGAATTAGATATATAATTAATAACTGAACTTAATTATCGAAGTAGTCAAAATGGCTACACTAATGTTGCCTCAAAAAGCAAAATACCCTCGTATCTTACGGACCACATTTTGCTAACTTTATATTTTTTGGAATACAGTAAATGCAGACGTGAATTCGAAAAGTTAGGGTTAGTTCCCGGAAATGTTTTTTGTAGCTATACCTATTTCAAGCTTGTTGGAACCACTGCGAGCAAGTATGTTGCACCGTCAACAGTCACCCATCTCCCGTGCGCAGCGCAGTCTTAATGAGCTTATTACCATCCATCCTCAGTTTAATGTGGAATGACGGATGACTGGAAAAGACGATCGAGCGAGTGTTTCTCAGTTATTATGAGAGTATTTAATTATATATATCTTTACTTATGTTAAGTTAGTTATTTTAAGTCCCTTTTGTATCGTTATCTGTTGTGTTTTTTGTGTACCTTTTTAACCTAAAATATGTAAGTTTGAAAATTAATGTGTATTATAATTTGTATTTTTTCTTGTAGCAGTATTAGATTCATTCTGTAATATTTAAGTATAAATAAACGAATTTGTATTTGAATTCAAGTAATTGCACCGTATTTGTTACCCCATAAACAAAAGTTTATGCAATATAAGATGTTTTTAAAATACATAAGAAGACCACATTTTTTTTTATGATTGTTTTACTGCTGGGTGCAATTTTTGAAATGGAATAATGTAGCTATTCTTATTTAGCTGTACCGGTCCCGCTCTGCATTAGCAGGATGGGACGTTTAGTCAGACAAACTTTGCCTCTCTAAAGACAGTGTTGTTTTGACTCCAACACTTTGAGTGCTGTTTGAAAACAATTGTTCGGTGAAAGCACTGCTCTAACTATTATGTAGGAACTGGCTAAGTACTAAGTTACAATAATTAGTTGAAAGGTTTTTCTCAGGTCACTACGGAAACGAAAGAATTAAAATAATGAACATTTCACACAGCGCTAACTAGTTAACCAAACCAAGCAGAGCTTGTACTATGGGAATCAGATAACTGATAGAGAACTTATATACTTTTTATATGTAAATACATACATACAACGTACAAGGTATCCCACCATCTTTAATTGTGTTTCCTGAGGGCTTAGCCAAGTTACAGTCGATTAGCGATGATGGTAAGTCCGAAAATGTATGGGATTTGACACATGCTATAGAAATACCACGTGATACAGCGACAACAAATGTATGTAGAAATCGAATAGATTCGCAGCGAATATAATTTGGCTACGGGCCCTGTTCATGTAGTGTCAAATAAATATTTTAATTTCATTTTCATTTCATTTACTTCATCTTTCTAATTATAAAAATCTCGTGTCACGGTTTTTGTGATCGCACTCCTCCGAAACGGGTCGACCGATTTTAATGATTTTTTTGTATATTTTCTAGGTATGAGAATAGGTAGTAAAGTATTTTTCACCCTCCTACCCCCACGCTCCTATTTTTAATCGTGATTTTTGTATTTTTGTATGAACAATATCCATATAATTTAACCGTCGTTCATTGACCTGAAGTCACATACATGAAGTGTCGCGTCACTTTGACACGGGTGTTTTATAAAGTTTTTATCCCGAAGTTCCAACAGGAACGAGAAATTTCAAGCGAGTGAATCGGCGGGTCAGCTAGGAATACCACAGATAATTGGGGATTAGGTTAATCAATGTGCCGTCTGTTCCCTTTAATTGCCGGGTAAAGACTTGTTTGTGATTAAAAAGAGTCTTAGCAACGATAACGATTCGAAAAGTCTATTAAAATAACAAACGATTTCATTCGAAGTGAAATTATGTAATCTTATATTTTTAGCAAACAAATGTTTTCTTCGAAATTAATTAAATAGAACATACTAAAATGATGAACACATTTTTTTCAATGAATTTTTGCCCTATATAGTTCGCGTATTCGTCAAAATGAATAAATTTTTCCTGTTTAGGTCAGCAATTGAATCTTAATAAGACGTCATGGTAACCTGCCAGGTAACATGAAGGATAATTTCAAGCGAAACTTAAATGATTAACCCGCAGAGAAGTTATGTTACAAATACTAAGTAGGCACTTGATTCAGTTCCGAATGTAACCCATAAGTAATGTAAACAAGTAATAAGAAACAAATTATTGATTTGCGGAAAGATTTAATTACTGTGTTGTATAAAACAAAGAAATAAATAATTTGATTTGAATTCAAAGAATGCTTACAAGTTTTATGATACATTAGTTACCAGAGAGATTCATGAATCGATCATTAATTAGCTATACAAAAAAAAAATGCTTTATAACAAATGTCTAAGCAAACCGCACTCTTACAACAGCAAGTACTACACCAAAGGAAATCTGATAAGTCCAATTTGACGTCTATCATTTTTCATACGAACTTTTAAAGAAGAAGTCGTAAAATCAACCACATAATTCAAAATAATTATTGTTTTATCCATACACAACAACAATGAGTTTATTGAATATTCAGTATTTTATTGCGTTCATACAAAGTGGATTAAAAATGTACATGTCAGATCTTATTGACTAGTCAAAAGTCCAGCACTTCTTAAGTACCCTGCAAGTAAGAGCGTAGCAATATCTCAAAGCTAACTAGGCAGGTCTAGTGGAATAATACTTATTTAATACTAGCTGACCCGCCCGCGGCTTCGCACAGATGATTTTTTAATTAAACATTACCCTCATTTTGCGCAGTAGGCTAAAAAGTAACGTATGCCCTTTCCCAAGATATTCTACTTGCAAAATTTCATTACGATCCGTTCAGCCGTTTAGTCGTGTAAAGGTAACAAACAAACTAACAAATAAACAGAGTTATGTATGTATTATACAATATAAACCTTCCTCTTGAATCATTCTATTTATTGCTGAAAACTGCATTAAAATCCGTCGAGTAGTTTAAATGATCTAAGCCAAGGCTGGCCAATAGATTTTCCAGAAGAGCAAAATTTCTTAGACTATGTCGGCGCCGAGCCACTACCATATTCATAAGAAAATTTATACACAAAATCCAACCGGGTGAAAACCAATCAGGTGCAAGCGTTGCTACAGCGCACCGCCGCTGCCGGCTAGCTGGCCGACCGAAATGTTGGCGGGCAAATTCAAATGCCTTGGCGGGCCTGTGTTTGGCCGGCCTTGATCTAAGCAACAGATAGCGGAAGCGACTTCATTTTATACCATGTAAAGAAAGATGCACTAAAAATCAATTTATATTGAAAAAGTACACACAGTTTAATCCTGGATCAATATTTCGGCAGGACAATATTCGAATGTTGTATCATTTGGTTCTTCATTCGTGGGTAGAACTTTGACAGATATCAAATCCAACCTATTAGATGCCCACGAGTATAATATAAACATAATCAGACACGTTCCCCATACTTACCTGAACCTCGTTTCAACTTCATTTCGCAAACGGACTGCAAAAAGGAGCACATTCAATAAAATAAAATTGAACTGCTTCTGTCCTGTACCAAACAACCGGTGCTTTGGAGTGTTCCTAACCAGACTCGTTGATACTAAAGATAATTTACATATAGAATGAAAAAAAAAAATGCTCAGGGTACACAGTGATGGTCATTGGCCATATAGGCATAGAAAAAGATTACGAGTGAAGACCTTCCACCGGAAAATCCACTGTAGACACCTCATTAGATAAAAAATCCGATTAAAAACTTTCTGGGAGCGTCGCAGGCCACACAAGACGGTCACTGGTGGATTCTACGCTTAGAAGAGGTCTTTATATAGCAGTTTATAGCTTGTAATGTTATTATAACCTCACCTGACGGGGTTGTTGTTATCCGCGTGCATGTGTGTGCTTGCCATTAGATTAGACTATCAAATATTATAATTAATGCCTATTTTACAAGCTTTTTACTAACTTGCAATGTACCTATGTATGTTTGTCCGGGTGGAATCTTGCAAATAAACTTTAAACCCGTTCCCCTAAACCAATTGAGCTGAAATTTAGAATACGTATGTAACTTCAGTGACTATGCCATAATATGGTACCATGGAGGTGGTCTCATGATGGAGACGGATGCTAGACAACGGAACTTCTGAATAGATTGTAGTAGGCTATTAGTGTTTGGGCTCATTAGAATTTGCTTGCGGTTCCGATTATAAATTTTATAAAAGCTTGTTTTGAAAAAGAAATTTTTCAACAAAAATAAAAATATGATTTGAAGTAGATTAGAGTTCCTTCCCCAAATGTGTCATCAGCTCTCCGGCTATATTGTTTATTGTGATTTATTTCAGATTAACTTTTGGCCAGAAATCACGTTAGCGTGAACCTGGCGTCTGGGCAAACCTAGTATAGGTTTTAAAACATCATTGAACTATTGTTTAACCAGATAATAAACATTATACAAACAAATGAGCTGCTTATGTCTCAGCGATTCGAACATGATAAATAATCAAACAGGTCCATCAAATTGTTTTAGTTATAATTGTTAAATTAAAATGTACTTAATGTAATTTTTTTACATAATAATTTTTATTTTTATAATAGACTTAGACTCTGGGAAGATGGATTAACGACATTTTTAAGGCCGTGGCTTAAATTAGCACAGTACAAACAAAGTAAGGCGATTGACTTGCAGCGAGTTGAACTGGACTAAAAATATGATGATAATGATACGATGCATGAATAGTGTGATAGTTTACGGTTTTCTCAGGCATAAAACTACATTACAAAATATCAAGTTAATTCCATTTCACAGTGGAGTTCAGTTTATAGTAGTGTCCGACCGAAACAGGGTTTTCAGGCGAAACCGAAACCGACCCTTCGGCCTTGCTCTCAGTTTCGGCCCAAACCGAAACCGAAACTTACTTAAACATATTTAAAATTTCTATTTTATACTGAAATCTAATGAATTTTTAACAAATTTATTTGCATGTACATTGTATATTATACATGCAGACAGTTAAATAGTGTTATAAAAATTAAAATGGCAATCATTTACTTACCAAACAAATATATGTTTTATTCTTTTATGTCATGAAAATATAGAGTAAATAAATAACGTAAGAAAACAAACTTTTCAAAAAGTGCAATTAACAATGGACGGTGGCAACCTGAGCCGGCGGCACGGCGGGCGTGCACGAGTTAGGCGCGAAGTTCGCTGAACGATGCACGATTATTCACGAAATAATTCAAGTTTTAGCGAGGCCGAAATTTTCGGCCATTTCAACTAAGGCCGTTACTAGACTTCTTGGCCGAAACTGGCCGAACCCGAAACCAAAAACGAACGTCGACCACTAGTTTATAGTATTGTATTTATAAAGTAACGAGTTCGGTCATCATCTAAAGGTGTTTGGGTTAATAGGCATCATGTAGAGCCGTGACATTTTTATTAGGCTTGTCGACGTAAATGTATTTTGTGTGGGTGAGCTTTAGCTTATTGTATATATATATATATCTAACCTTTGATATTTTTATTTTACAGAAAATATTTTTTAAAAGTTCATACCTCGTGTTACTAAATATTAACGACAAAATTTATGCGTATGATAATACGATACTGTAATCAATAAAACAAATTAAAATATAGGTACTTCTTTTTCTAACTTTTATACTTAGTGTGGTACATATTTTTGAATAAAATATGTTATCTTTGTAGCATAATGGTTTAATTGAGGTTCTTCATTGGATAATCAAGGACCTCAATTAGGTGAAAAGGCAAAAGAAGAAGGAAATAAGTGAGCTATAAATTAAACAGGTGACATAAAACAATTAATTAAATTCTATCAATAGCAAAATAATTGCAAATATTTGATATGGAATACTGCAAAGTTAAATTGAATTTTACAGTCAAAACCAACTTCATTAAGCTTATTTCAGCGGCGGAATTAATCAGGGAAGTGGTGAAATTTATCAAAGCAAAGTAATTTGTTTATGAAATGTTTTCCCTCATATAAGTCCTAATTTTATTAATTAGTGTAATGACCGCTTTGCCTAACGTACCGCACATAATAAATTTCGCAAGCGTTCGTAGTGAAGCAAAAATAAAATAAACTAGTGGTTCGCCCCGAACTGAGATCTCGCGAGTCTCCCATAAAAACAAAAAAATATTATTCGTAATCTTTGACTGTCAAAATAGTGCAACGAAATGAATAACCAACTTACTTGACCTACAGTTTCATTCAAATTACAGGTAACAGGAGTTCATGTTAATTGGTTATTTTTTTGGGGTAGAAATTGCAGTTATTCTGGATTTCAGACTTTTCCCTATATTTGTGTCACTAAAGCTACGTACATACCAATTTTCAGCATTGTGGGGTCACTGGTGTACCCTGTGAATTTTGTCAAATTTCAGTTTATATTATGGCTAATAACATAAAAACTAGAAAGTTTTAACTAAAAATAAAAACGGGGTCGAAATGTACTCACAAAGACCTTTCAGTTGACGTCCCATTTGATCTAATAGCCTCATTTTTATTTTTTTTACCTCTCTTGAACCCTAATATCTCAACAACCTCTCAACATTTTTAGCTCATTCACACCAAAATTGTGCCATCACTGTGAACCTATATACCAAATTTCACGATGATCGGATCAATGCTTCGAAAGTTATCCTCGGACAAATAAACATCCATACATACATACATACATACTTACATACATACATACATACTTACATACATACATACATACATACATACAACGCCGATTTGCCCAAGTTGATTGGACAATAAATAGAACCCAGCACTACATATATCTTTGAAGATTGCTGGAGCCATTAGGTGCAGGCCGCAGAAGAACGATCACCGAAAATTTTCAAGTTCGCAGTAGACGTCCTATGATTGATAATGATGATGATTAGTCATATTAAGTTATGTTATAGTAGGATTAAGGATAATGGATTATTGTGGATATCAGGAACCCGGACCCGGCTCAAATATTTGCAGATCTTGTAAACATTCGTCTCAATGCAGGAATCGAACCTGCACGTCTTGCGTCTCGCCCACACTTGTCAAAGGATAGAGCTTGCTCAGCAGTTTAGAAAAACATCAGGTCACGTTTCGCGAGGTCATAACATATTATGGGATCGTTAGTGACATTTTTCTATGCTTCGGAGTCAAGCCATGTTGGAGGCTAAATTAATTGGAATCGTCATGTAATTTTTTAACCTACAATTTTCCCGTCACTTTAGGTAATGATAAGGTTTTTCAAAGCTTTAATTAAATATAATTTTAATATCTACAATATCATATTTACAAAACTCGTAATATCAGCAGCCGTTTTTAAGACACTAATATAATTGATCGAGCGAAGCGAGATCTCTTAATCAACTTGGGCAAATCGGTGTTGTATGTATGTATGTATGTTTGTTTGTCCGAGGATAACTTTCGAAGCGTTGATCTGATCATCGTGAATTTGGTAGTGATGGCACAATTTTGATGTGACTATTTGAGCTAAAAATATTGCAGGGTTGTTGAAATATATAATACAATATATAATATAATGGGGTTCAAGAGGGGTAAAAAAATGAAAATAGACTATTAGGTCAAATGTGATGTCAAATGAAATTTCTTCATTAGTAAATTTAGACTCCGTTTTTAGTTTTAGTAAAGTTTTTATAGTTTTTGAATTATTAGCCATAATAAAAACTGAACTTTGACAAAATTCACAGGGTACACCAGCGACCCCACAGTGCTGTAATTTTGTATACGTGTAGCTTAAGTGACACAAATATAGGCAAAAGTCTAAAATTCAGAATAACTGTCATTTGTACCCCAAAAAAGAATAACCAATTAACATAAACTGCCGTTACATGTGATTTGAATGAAACTGTAGGCCAAGTTAGATGGTAGTACATTTCGTGGCATGATTTTGATAGTCAAAAATAACAAATAATATTTATTTGTTTTAAGTAGAGACACGCAAGATCTCAGTTCGGGGCGAACAACTAGTAAAATCTAATTTTACGTACAAAATTGTCGTAAAAATACTGTATGTTGTTAAGGATTTCCTTTTGGTTACAACGTGGAATATTATGTACACAAATGTGTCCCGTGAGGCTAGTAATACGCTACATAAAAACAGGTAAATAACAGATACCAACAAATTATTTTTTTAGGATCACGTTTTTTTGTTTTTCGGCGCTTTTGTTGAGGATATTTATCTTAGCTCCTTTAATATTGCTAATTTTGTGATGATGAACTTCAATTTTTTATTTTATTTTTTATTTATTTATTTATTTATCAGATAACAATGGATCTATTTTGTTAGTAAAAAGCTTAAATCTAGGGGAGTTAGTACTTAATCACTAATTGCGATTTAGTCCTCTGCGTGAGCTTCCACATCAGAGGACAGCCGAATTTATTGGCAATGACGTTCAGGATGGTGTTGCCGCTCTCGCGCACCGTGCGCATTAGTGAGGCTGTTTTTTTACGCCAGATGGCATCAAAGTTGTCTGCTCGTGCTTCGGCGAACATGCCTGAGGCACTACAGAAGCGCGGAAGCCGCAACAGCGCCCTGAACGCATCATTAAATTGGACTCGCAGAGCATTGTAAGCCCTTTGCGTATACTGAAACCACAGACTCGCTGAGTACAGCGATGTACAGTACGCTTTAAAAAGAGTCACTTTGACCGCGTCTGTACATCGCGCGAATCTGCGGGCCAGCATATTCGCCCGGACTGCCAATGCTCTGCGTTCTCTCTCCATATCGGTATCATCTCGCAAGTCGTCAGTTACCAGATGCCCTAGATACAGTCGTTCTGGGTAAAATTGGACCATCGGTACAACATTGGACCGCACCCTAAACAAACACTTTCGATTATTTTTATCTGTTTCCGAACTTGCTTTAGTAAAATGCATGTATCCGAACATGAATTACAGAATACATAGACAGTAAAGATCGGAATTTGACAGACAAACTAAGTCACATGTCAAAACAAACAGCTGATCTTCTCTCGCCTTGCAGACGCTGTATTAGATTCGCTGTGTTCAATTAGCATTATTTCGAGTTTTTGAGCTGGAAATTGGGTGAGTTATTGCATTTTTATGCCATATAATTCTTGTTTTTTGATTTGAATGTTTGTTTTTAACTGATTCACGCTTATAAATGCCATAATTACTAAAATCAATGTTGAAGCTAAAATATCAAGAAATTTGGGGCAACATTGGACCGGTCCAATGTTACTCACACTTTGTTTATAAAATCCTAAATAAATTCGGGGTAACTTTGGACAATGAAATGTTTTTTTTTTCAGGTGCAATATGCCTCGAAAAAATAATATAAAAGAGCCAGGTGTGCGTAAATATGGCACCATATCAAATTACACGCAGGAGATGTTGGATGACGCCTTATATAAAATAAGATCTGGTGCATTAAGTCAAAGAAAAGCTTGTAAAATGTATAAAATACCTAAAAGCACAATTAATCTTAAACTTAAAAATAAACATAACAAACCTGTGGGACGTCCTACATGCTTGACGATGGACGAAGAGAATATTTTCAGAGACCACTTGCTAGCGCTAAGTGACTTGGGTATTCCAATTGGCTTACAAGATTTTAGAGATGTAGTTAAAAGATACTTGGATAACATTGGGAAAACAGTTCCTGTGTTCAAAGACAACAGTCCTGGATATGAGTGGGCAAAACTTTACATGGAACGGCATCCAGCCATAAAAGAAAAAATTGCTCACAAGATCTCCAGGAAACGAGCTCAAGTAAATGAAGACATGGTGAACGAATTCTTCAACAGGCTTGAAAAAGAGATGGAAGACGTTAGCCCTGACAATATATATAATATGGACGAAAGCGGATTCCATGATGACCCTGGAAAAAAAAAACTTTTATTCAGACGTTCCACTCGCCACCCTGAACAGGTGAAAAATTCCAGTAAATCTTGTTTTACCATAGTATTTGCTGGGAATGCTATTGGAGACATCATCCCTCCATTCTTCATATTTAAAGGGAAACATTGTTGGTCCGACTGGCTTGTTAATGCCCCAAAGTCTTCAAAAATGGCTGTTTCAAAGTCTGGCTGGATAGATGCTGATATTTTCGAAGAATGGCTAGAAAAACATTTTGTGCCAATTGTTGACCAAAAAGAAGGAAAGAAAATTCTTATATGTGACAATTTAAGTGCACATATAAGTGTAAAAGCTCTTAAGATCTGTGAAGAACACAATATCAAATTCATATGCCTCATACCCAACTCGACACATATCCTACAACCCTTGGATGTAGGATATTTTTCATCTCTAAAGTCAGCTTGGCGAACAGTGCTCAACAAATGGCGTCAAACAGAACGAGGAAAGAAAGCTGGAGCACTACCTAAAAACGTGTTCTGCCAGCTTGTCAATTCAGCGCTTCAACTGAATGAATCCACAGCAGGGATTAATATGATAGCAGGATTCAGAAAATGTGGTATTTTCCCATGCTCGCGTATTGAAGTCCTACAAGTGTTACCTTCGTACGCAACTGGCCACATCCAAGCTACTGTTGGGGACACATTTAAGGAATACTTGCAAGAAATAAGAGCGGCGGACTTAAATATAAAAACAACCAAGAAATTCCAGCTGCCAGTTAAAGCAGGAAAGTCAATTTCCGCCGAAGAAGTGGAAAATTTTTATAAAAATAGACAGAAAGAGCAGGAGAAGAAAAAGGAAAATCCTGTAAAAAAAGGAAGGCCCAAAGGCTCTAAAAACAAAAAAACCACGAAGAAATCGGAGGTAGAAAAAGAAGTAATAGAAAAAAGTGGACAGGCAGCGGCTGAGATGGAATTCGATAATCACGAGCCTGAGGACGAAGACTCACAAACGGAATGTTTTGAATTGATGGTAACAACAGCTCAAGTACATGATGAGCCAAAAAACCTAGATTCCGAATTGGACAAAATTGAAGAATGGATTATGAGCAACGTACCGATCCCCGATAAAGAAGTAGAGCTGACTGATGACTGCATTGCTGATTTTGGCCAAGAAGAACAGCAGAGTAGTGATAAAAACCCAAGAGAACAGAGAAATGAAGAAAAATCGAGGAGTGTCAAGTACAAAAGAGCCAAGAATAACATAGAAACTGAAAGTGTTCAGGACAAACAAGAGAAACAAACTAATAAAATACGACAGAATAAACGGAAGAAGTCATCTCGAACCAGCGTATATCCAACAAAAAAAACGAAAATCGATGACATTATAGAGCATTGGCAAGACAATCATGTGCCAATCCATGATGAGATAGAGGTGATTGATGAATGTATCCTTAATGCTGACGATGAGACAGAGCTACCGATAGGGAATTTTTCTGAGACAATCACTGGAGAGTACGTTGTTCATCAAGACAGTGGACAACTCGTCAAATTTCAAAACGAAGAAGAAAAATATGAAGTAAACAAATATTGCGTATTTCAAGACGAAGGAAGTCTTTTTCCAGGGCGCATCACAAAAATTGGCCAATCACCATATGAAATATGGGTGAGCTGCCTTAATAAAAGGTATGAAGGAGGCTGGACATGGCCAGCAAATCCAGATATAACTAAAATTACCGATTCAAAGATGATAAAAAAGGCGATAGCTGATGAAAACATCACTCGATGCGGGAACGTTATTTATTTACAAGATGACTTTTTGTGCCTGGAATGGGGAGAGTAATTGTTGATTTAAACAAAACATGGTCTGATATTTTACTGTAGGTTAATTTCATGCTAAGATGGTTATTTTTGTCTAAGAAGGTGTATGAAACTATAAAACTGTTGATCTTGACTGTTGAATATTGTATGGTATCTTTTCCGATTGATCTCAATTTGTGTATTCCTATACATGTTTAAGCGATGTAACTTTTGTTGGCATAATGCTCAAAGATTATAGATTTTTCTAAGTAATATACTGACATGTTTTTTTTATCCTAAACTTATGAAAACACCTCACTAACTGTCTTACCGTCTCCAATAATGTGGGACCTTTCGCCTAATCGAGTTCGTTAGTACGTTATTTTTCATCTGTGGCAATAAAACTTCGTTTTAAATATCAATTTGATGATCCTTAGAGCATTTAATGTGGTCAAATGTTACCTAGAAAGTAAACAAAACCGATAAAATGGGGTTTAAAGGTGAGAAAAAATGATGGTCTAATGTTACCCCAAAATCAATATAACTTTAGACCACGACTATTTCGGTCTCTATCTCAGGATTGACAAACAATTTGTACACTTTTTATTTTAATTGGTATTTAAAATATCAAAAGATCACATAAAACACAATTTCTGTATAGTAATTATATACATTTTATTTCCTAATAACCGGAAATTGTCTAGTATGTGGTCCAAAGTTACCCGGAATGACTGTATTTAAATTGGAATACCCTTTTTAGTGGTGCCCCATTGAGAGTCACGGGGGGAACAAACTTAGGGCACTTGGTACCCGACCTGAAGACTATTAGCTCCGACTTTTTGGCATTATAAATAAGGCCATGTGATGTCACATACGACTCACAGACCACCAGAAACTTTCGGAGAGCGCTAATCGAGGGAGCCAGCAGCACCATGTCATCGGCATAGCTCAGGTTATTTACACACACACCGTCTATGTAGCAGCCCACAGGCATGCCGCTGAGTCGCTCGATCAGCCCATTTACGTACAGACTGAAGAGCGAAGGCGAACTCAACCCTCCCTGCCTCACCCCGCACTCCAGCCTACACGAGTCCGACAGCTCACCCGCCCATCTCACGCGGTTTTCCTGATTTAGATACCAATATCTAAATATTGATACCAACTCCGGTAGCAGCCCAGTGTCTGTCAGCTTCTGCCACAGCAAATCGTAGGAGACGAGGTCGAAAGCACGAGAAAGATCCAGGAAGCAGGCATAGACTGGAGTTTGCCTATCAGTGTAATACTTGACAGTATGCTTCAGACTAAGAATGGCAGTCTCAGTTGACAGGCCTTGCCGAAAGCCGAACTGAGCATCGTGCAACTTAACATGCCTATTCAAATAGGAGTTAAGCACACTGTCAAGTACTTTGGCGATGATCGTGGCTAGAGAGATGAGTCTGTAATTAGATTTATCCGACACATCACCCGTCTTGCTCTTGACAATGGGTACGACCAGAGTCCGCATCAAGTCTGAAGGCAGGAATGAGTGACTCAGAAATAGGTTGTACAGCATAGCAAATACCCCAGGGAGATGGTAACCAGCATGTTTTTTTTTTACATTTCATTAATATTACAAATGTGAAAGTTTGGATGTTTGTTTATTTGTTTGTTTGTTAAAAAACTCAATCACGTCGTAAAGGCGGAACCGATATCGATGAAATTTGGTATATACGTAGATTATAACCTGGATTACCAAATAGGCTACTTTTTATCCCATAAATCAGTTTCCATGGGATAAAAATAGGGTGTCAAGTCAAGTAGTAACCGCGAATTTAGCTTTATTTCTAGGTTACCTACACATTTAGAGGTGTAACGCGTATGAAGTCGCGGGCAACAGCTAGTAAGGAATAATTATATAAATAATAATTCATATTTCATATAAAGCTTTACAGATTAAACAGAGACACATGGTACTCTGTTTAATTTTATTACATATGAGACCAGCAGTTTTAGTATTGTTTGGACAACATACATACGTGCTGTATATTATTTTGTAGTTGGCTTGTCACCAATTTAATTTATAACGATATTAAACCGACAGGAATAATTACAATTAACGTCCAGTGTTTACATGAGCATATTATTTAGGCATGGAATTTAAAGACTTATTAAATTAGCAGTATTTTTCCCGATTAAATACGTTATATCGTAATTCGAATTCGCCAATTACAGCTACTGCAAATTGGTTGCAGTAATAGCTTCAAAAAAGAATATATTTACAAATTGTTAATTAAGAAGCCAGCGGGGTGGACAAATATACAAATATAGCCTTTTAGGGTAAAGACATTCAATTTCTGTTATAAGGCTTTCTGTTTGATTGAAATTGAAAATATTGTGAAAGAAAACATAAAATAAAGTGAACATAAAAATGTATTGGAAAATTTTTTGCAATATCCATTAATGTAAGATAAAACATTATATTTCAAATCTTGCTGTGTATTGGGAATGTTTTAAAAAATTACGAAGCTTTCAATTAAAAATATTATAGTGAATCTAATGAAAACAAAAACTAATAACTTCACCTATATTTTCTTGCATTACTCTTTCTTTTTCACAAACAAACGATTTTTTGTGTTATTTATTGAGTCTTTAATAGTGTTAATAATAGTCTATGGGAACCAGATAACTGATAGAATATTTAAATGCTTTTTTTTGTAAATATGTACATACTTATAATATATAGAGAAATAACCAGACCCGGAACAAATATCTGCATCATTTGTTCCGCGGCGGGAATCGAACCTGCTACCTCCTGCGTCTCAGCCGGCTATTCGCCCACTGTACCTCGGAGGTCGTCAATAACACGTACGAGGCATGCCTTTTAAGTTTTGTCGTTTGAAGAAAAAAACACAACTAGAACCTTATAGTACTTTTTATTGTTTTTCAAAGTATTCACCACGTAGCTTAATGCACTTTTCCATTCGCTCAAACCAGTTATTATAACATTTATTCCACTCTAAAGTGGGGGTGTTCAAAATGGCTGACTTGAAAGCGTCGACTGCTTCTTCACCGGACTGGAACCTTTGACCACGAAGACTTTTCTTAATTTTAGGAAATGTAAAGAAATCGTTAGGGCTTAGGTCAGGACTGTATGGAGGATGGTCAAGAATTTCTACTTTTTCCTGCTTCAAATACTCAATCGTTTGACGAGCGCTGTGTGAGCTTGCGTTGTCGTGGTGAAGGATGATGCGTCGCTTTGAGTTAGATTTTCGAAGTTCGGCGATGACTTGTGGTAAACAAACTGTAGTATACCACTCTGCGTTAACCGTTCTACGATCTTCAAGTGCAATAGTCGCAACATGGCCGGTTTTTCCAACGAACGTGGCCACCATCTTCTTTGAAGTGCTTCGAGAACGAATAATTTTAGTCGGCTTTGGCTCGTCTTGAAAGACCCAGATTGTAGATTGTTGTTTGGAATCAGGATCGTAGGCATAGATCCAAGATTCGTCACCACTTATGATGTCGTAGACGTGATTTGACTCCCCTCGGTTGAACCTTTGCAGAGTTTTCTTACACCATCTGACGCGGGCCGCCTTGTGATCGTCGGAAAGCAGATGCGGTATCCAACGGCAAACTAGCTTTCTCACACCAAGCGCTTCATGCAAGATCTTCTGAATGGTTGTCCCTGAGATGCCTAATAGAGCCTCTATCTCTCGATACGTCACATGACGATCTTCGAGAATTAGTTGTCTCACAGCAATGATGTTATCTTCAGTGAAGGCGGATTTTGGGCGTCCTTCGCGAAATCTGTCACTAACACTAGTATGTCCACGCTGGAACTCTAAATACCAGCGTTCGACAGTCCGCAGACATGGGGCTACATCACTGAACACAGATATTAGCTCTTCTAAACACTGAAGCCGTGTCAGGCCTCTTCTAAAGTTGTAGAAAATTATTGCACGAACATTTTCCTTAGAAAGATTCATTTTCGTACGTGACCTGACAGATTCAAATCGAAACTGTGACTAAACAATAGCATTAATCCTAATACTTTCAACTGTTTTGAGACTCAAAATGTAAACACATTCGAATATAGAACAGTTCCAAATTCAAAATTGCCGGAAAATATGGAAACGACAGAACTTAAAAGGCATGCCTCGTATATAATGAAATTATCTTTCGTAGTTTAGTATCAAATCACACTATTATTATAAACTAACTCGTTCCCGAGACTTCGTACGGGTTAAACTACTAAATGTGTAGGTAACCTAGAAATAAAGCTAAACTCGCTGTTGCAACTTGACTTGACATCCCATTTTTATCCCATGAGAACTGATTTATGAGATAAAAGGTAGCCTATGTGTTAATTCAGGATATAATCTACGTATATACCAAATTTCATCGAAATCGGTTAAGCCGTTACGGCGTGATTGAGTAACAAACAAACAAATAAATCAACAAACATACTACTACACAACTAATCTTAGTGTGATAGAGTGATGCAAAAGTGTGGATGTTTATTTGTTACCCAATAACGTCGAACAGTTTTAACGATTTCGATGTCATTTAGTTTAAAGATAGATTAATACCTGCTTATAATCTTTTACTTCTTTTTATAGACAAACCACGCGTGCGGAACCGTAGGCGGAAGTCAGTATATTCAAAAAGACTATTTCAGAAAAACGACCAAATCAGAAATATTTATCCCATATACTCTTTATACTCTAGTACCGTAGTTTCACTACCAACAGTGTATTTCAATTACATTCTAAATTGAAACTAAATAAAACATACCTTAGCTCTGTTCCTGAATTCTACCTCTTACCCTTCTAATATCACAGGCAATAAATTTTACTTCATCCACGTCTTCACTCGGAAATCCATGGAGCCTACCGGGTACCGAAATCTAACCGCGGTACGAGCCTTTCCCAATGGACCGCATGAAAAATGTACGATGTAATACGATAAACATGAAACAGATAACGAGGGAATTTCACACGTCTATACTTGAGGCTTTAGCCATTTCACTGTGGAGTCAGTTTTCCTGTGTAATTTCTAAACTATAAAAGGTTCAATTCATTTGTATCATTTTCAGACCGTAAACATCGACGGTTAATGAGTAGAATTGGTTTTGAAAATGCGGCTTTTGATTTTGATCGTTATCGAAATAATATATTTTAAATAAATAAACTGCTTAGCATTTACGAGTACCTTACAATAAATCGTATTCGATAAATAATTGATCCCTACAACCAAAATACCAAACGAAATCGTTAAACATGCTGTTTAATTGATATAAACCTAATTTATCTATAAGCCTTGCTAAAATTGTACACTGCGGCTGTTGAGGTTTATTAATTAATATTTTTTGTTTTAGAACAAACACATATCGAGATGTCAGCGCCAACTGAGAGTACAGAAGTCATCACCAACTCGGGCTACGGGAGCAGTGATGAGACCGCCAGCCTCCTCGTCACCGGGCCAGCCGTTACCGTCATCGTCCCGACCACAGAAAACAGAGCGGTAAAGCCCGTTCTACAAAGACAAGACTGCACTACCCATTTAAGGCCACAACTTTCAGGTGGACCAGGAAGCGAAGAAAGCGCTGCTTCTATTAGGGCAGAAGACGCCGCAACAAGAAGCGTCCCCGATATAGAATTACAATGCCGCGACCTACCGGCAGACCGCCCTCAGACGCTAGTATCACCAGTAGCGACTTGCTCGCACCGAGGGTCAGTGACCACATGTCAGCTAGTTCCACACTCGTACTCTAGATGTCGCGTCTGCGAACGAAGGCAATCCACGGCGCCGATTTCCGCGCTACAACTAGCGCGATCTGTGTCTAGAGAGAGTGTACGATCAGCTTTGCACTACCCTTGTGGTTGTAGTTCGCTCCACACCGTCAGTACGTGCCCGGTCATTCAACCACCGGCTTTATTGCTGCCGACGACAAGTAACAGAATTATCCGCCAGAGTTCGCAGCCAGAGTCTAGCGCATGCGCGGCGCACTGCCCTCACGCTCACCAGCACCCTAGCGCCTCCCTGCGGCAGCTAAGGGAACCAGGAGATGGAATCGCAGGCATCGCGGCCGATTCGCTACGAATCAACGGGGGGATGCGACCCTTCAAACAGGTTAGTTCTGTAACCGGTAGATGGCAACACTTTTAATTATTTTTCATGCTAACCTTATCATAATTGGAAACGGTAAGAAGCTTTATAAATTATCATTACATCTAATCCTCCATGGATTAGGTGTATTATAATCAAATCCTTATGCAACTTTTATGAGGTTTTCGATATTATATTTTTCGCTCGGTAAAAATATTAATGATAAAAGTATGCATGGAGGAAGTTTCGCAAAATAACCAGAAACAAGACGTTACCACCGTTAAGCCCTTAGGGAGAATAAATTTAATTATATAATAATGTCAAACTAGTGAAACTGCACTGTTTATTTTGCTGGAATGTTGTCATAAAAACAAGACGAAAACGCTAAAAGGATTTTGAGAAATCTTTATTTGTAAATTGTGTAAATATCACTGTTACTAAATGTACAACAACTCAGGACTTAGTTCTATTAATGAGTAGAAGTAGAAAAAGTAGACTGCATTAGTTTAACAGACATTGATGTAACGTTAGACATTTGTACTAGACAAATCTTGGCTCCCTTTCGAAATGAGGTTTGAAAGCAGATTTTTCAAACGATATCTTCTTTAGTAAGCTTGCTACTAGATATCAAAAACTGTATATAGTACTTAGTGTAACTTGTACAGCTTTAGATGTTTCACAAAAAAAAGGATCTTACTAAAACTCATCTTTAACTAAATACCTATTCTAAATTATCCCTCCTTGATAATTGGTTTAAAGTGTAAGTGCTGTGTATAATCTTGAGATGGGTGATCCCTCTTTATATTAAAATCTCGAGTCAAGTTAGATGTTTCTAAAGTCAAATCAAATGTTGAAAAATTTGATTTGATTTGTGTTTTTGTTCAGGGCCTGCTCCTATGTCCACAAACCCTGTCGCAGACTCGACGAGCCCGGCTGAGGCGTGCATTCACTGAAGCCACGGGGGATACAGTTACCTACGTAAAAACGGTTCGATTCAAACCATTGGATTATGCACCGCCACAACCACTATCGACTGTACAATCTTTAAAACCAGTGCTGCCCCTGCACTTATTTAATACACTCATTAGGTAACGTAGATCTTTGAATAGCTCAGCATGTTAGCACTAGCTATACAAGTCTCAATATTGTACAGTCGAAAGGATTAATCACTGATGTAATTTGTTAGTTGGCGAATGTGTCGTCCCTAGCTTCGTTCAATGACCACTGTTGTTAGCCTTTCCCCCACCCCTGACATCGACCCTAGCACCGTAGCTTTTCACAAACAAATCGTTTTCTGTACATCACAGGTTCAACAGAATTTTTCACGATACCATACGCACTTTTGACAGATTGGATTAAAATGTCAAACGATTTGACATTGTCATTCTACAGATGTATTAATTTACTATGTCACATCGGCTTGTTGGTGTGTTGACCATTAGGATTACAGGAAATAAGAGAACATGTTTTGTCACTGCTTTGGGAATCCACTACTCAGATATACAAAGCACATACACTACCATGCTATTCATTTACACTCGGGTGTAGGACACTTTAGATCAATGAATAGATTGCACAGAAATGCTGCTTGTGTTTAGCCTTCTATGTTTATAAATGAATTCTGTAGCGTTTGAATGCGCCAAATTGCATAGAATATTTTTATCCATATTGTGCAATAATTGTGTCCTTCGAGTAGAACACTTGAAACGAAAAGTAATTTACTCAAACATATTTACAATCACATATATGAACTTGAGTGTTTTACTTCAGATAGAATTCTTGATTGGTTAAAACAATTTTGCAACATCCCCAGACTCTGTGCTAATGAATTTGCACAAAGAGGTTTCAGAGCCAGCGGTTATCCTTTAATGTATTAACCCATAAATACCCTTGCACATAAAGCTTTATTTTAATCTGCCTCACTTATGGGGTTGTAAATGGCTATGAAAAAGTATTTGCTTTTATTCTGTAACACAGAAATGCCACGATAGAAGCTATACAAAAATTTTAACTTCTGGTTCAAATAAGTAGATAAGCAGGAGGTAGATTACAAATACTAAAAATCCCACGCAACTTCCGTCAAACTAACAATTATTTTATATGTCTTCAAACAATATTTTAGGTGTCTTTATATATTTTTTCTTTCGTTATACGAAACCTAGCAGCCTTTAACCGGATTTAACCTTTTCTTAGGGGTTTACTACTTAAGCCGATATAAATTAGCCCCGCTTTTGCAAGGCGATCTATCATATCCGGATTGGAGTATTTTTCGGCAGTATTTCCAGGAAACTCTTATTCAGAGTTATTGAGCGTGTTATTGAAGATTATTCTGCATCAAAACACTTCATCAATTTTATTGTTGTCATTCTAAAGGTACCCATCTGATCGGCGCGTAAACTGTATTTATTTTCGTCGCTTAAGGTAGTATCTATTCCACTAGTATTACACACGCAAATGTTTGTTGTATGTATGGATGTTTGTTACTCTTTCACGTCAGAACGGCTGGACCGATTTCGATGAAATTTGGTTTGTACGTAGATTGTACCTGGATTATAGTCTATTTTTTATTAGCAAACTATGCGTGCGAAGCCACGGGCGGAAGTTTTTATACAATTTAGTTAATTATTTAGTAACTTATTATCAATTTGTAAATCATTAATACTTCGGCAATGCCCGACAGTAGATAAGATCGTACTTTTATCATTAGTGTGTTTCGAAAACCTATCTCAGGAACCAGCCCCTTGTACTCAATCTAAAATGAAAGTACACATCTACATTTATTTGTAAGAAGTATATACATTTTTGGAATGGGGAAATAAACATTTTATTTATGTAATCTATTTTTAATTATTTTTTTTATAAAAAAGTTAAATTAAATAATCTTCTTTACATAGTACCTATAAAATGAAGTCGCTTCCGCTGTCTGTTCGCTTAGATCTTTCAAACTACTCAACGGATTTTAATGCAGTTTTCAACAATAAATAGAGTGATTCGAGAGGAAGGTTTATGTATAATACATACATAACTCTGTTTTTTTGTTAGTTTATTTGTTACCTTTACACGACTAAACGGATCGTAATGATTTTGCAAGGAGATAGATTATATCCTGAGAAAGGACATAGGTTACTTTTTAGCCAACTGCGCAAAATGAGGGTAATGTTTTATTGAAAAACCACCCGTGCGAAGCCGCGGGCGGGTCAGCTAGTATAATATAAAATAAAAAAATATGCGTATTAGTTTTTTCTATTTCTCTCTAAACCTATCTATCTAAATAAGAGTGCAGTGAGCTAATGCCTAACAAAATTATATAGAACCAATGACGTAACCAAGTGTATGATTTGAATAAGTAGGTATGAGTAGGTACGGTATACAAAAAATTGGGTAAGTACCTATTTCTTTATGTCAACATTAACTCACGGTGATATTTAGATTTCCTGGAATAACTTATGTTTTGTGTTTTCATAATTCAGGACACTTTTGTTAGTGTTGTATTTGGCAAGATACCAAACAATACAAAGTTGGGTATAATTTTTGGTTTTTAGTTTAATTATGTGTTTTTGTTCGGGTACATAGCTAAAAAATAAACTATCCGAAGAATATTCCATCAGAAATAATTTACAGTTGATAAGTGATGTTTAATGTTGAATAAATGCAAGGTGGAATGTTATAATGGGGTACAAAATATTAAGAGCGGATACAAAAAGCAGCTAAGCTAAGCAAGTAACTATACTAATATTTTAAATTCGAAAGTTACTCTGTCTGTCTCTCTATCTGTGTATTTGTAACGTTTTCACGACTTTCAAAAATTCCAAAACCAAACCTTATATTTTTTCAGAAAACGTGAAGCAAGAAAAGTAAAACTCTTATACTAGTGTGTCCTATACAATTTTCCAAATCAGTCGGATTATGCAATGTCTGGTAGCATAGTTCCAGCCGGGAAAAGCGATAGTTTACCCCAGACAGTTATAGACATGGACGGGCATTAATCCAAGTGATTTATAAAGGTTTTTCGTTCGCGGCGAATATAAAAATGAATTTAGATCCTTACATTATTTACAAAAACTACTTACCTTTTATGGAGGTACCAATAGGGATTGCAATGCTAGATCCAGCAATCCAGAAATCCAGCTAAATTCAGCACAGATGCTGGACCCAGCGCTGCGGATCCGCAATCACGTAAAAATAAGTAACTTACTTTTTTTCCACGCGAAAACGCCTCAAAACTTTACGTTGCCGCTTTGTTGCGCGTTGTGCGAGCTTGCCGGGCTGAAGAAAGCGACGACGTTGCCGTAATTTATGATTATTTTATGACTCTCCAACCAACCAGCGTTGAGGCAGAGAGAGTCTTTTCTGCAGCCGGGTACATAATGCAGTTCTTTATTGTTATTAGTTATTGTACTAATTAATTTATTTTGGCATGCAAACATTATATGTGCATTTTATTACAAACACTTTATTAAAGTTGGTTGATTTTCTTTAAAATTTTATAAGTATTTTTTTATGTTTTGAGAAACCGTCACTTGAATATCGTCAGTTTATTACCAAACACCCTGAATAACTAAAAATTCCTTAGATAACCTGAATAATATACGCGATCTAACTGCCCACGAAAGGGCCTTAAATCCTGAATAGAAACATTAACCATCAAACAAAAGCAGACTATAAAATCATAGGCATCTTAGTAGAATTTACCGCGAACGTAGCCTATCTGGTAACCCAGATTATAATCCACGTATATACCGAATTTTATCGAAATTGGTTCAGCCGTTTCGATGATATTGAGTAACAAGCAAATAAATAAACAAAGATCCAAACTTTCGCATTTATAATATTAGTTTGGTTATCAGAATACTTATATCACATAAATTGACATCCTAGATATCTGAAATAGCTATTCATTTACCTATTTTATTATATTTATCTAGTCTCAGTTTCTCATTCTCACTCATTTTTAAAATAAAATTGCGTAGCCCGCTTGTAAAATCTTTAGTTAAGTCTTTTTACTTTAGAAGTAAAACTAGTAATATATAGGTAACAGTTTTTTTTTTACTTTTCTGAAAATCTCAAGAAACAAATGTTATTGATGGTGTTATCTCCCAGCCTACACAATAAAGAACTAAATTCAATAACAAAATTCTTAATTAGAATTCTAATTCTAAAATTCAATAACATTTGTTTCTTGAGATTTTCAGAAAAGTAAAAAAAAACTGTTACCTATATATTACTAGTTTTACTTCTAAAGTAAAAAGACTTAACTAAAGATTTTACAAGCGGGCTACGCAGTTTTATTTTAAAAATTAATGAGAATGAGAAACTGAGACTAGATAAATATTATAAAATAGGTAAATGAATAGCTATTTTAGATATCTAGGATGTCAATTTATGTGATATAAGTATTCTGATAACCAAACTAATATTATAAATGCGAAAGTTTGGATCTTTGTTTATTTATTTGCTTGTTACTCAATATCATCGAAACGGCTGAACCAATTTCGATAAAATTCGGTATATACGTGGATTATAATCTGGGTTACCAGATAGGCTACTTTTTATCTCATAAATCAGTTCCCATGGGATGAAAATGAGATGTCAAATTCCAGAACAACGCGAGCGAAGCCGCTGGCAACAGCTAGTTAATAATAATTATAATACTCGTAACTATTACTTATTATTAGAGTACATAACTAACACCAAAAATTTGTTATAAAACGAATATGTGATGTAAATGTATTTAAGTTTCCTGAGTTAAAAAAAATTGTTTCATTTCTTGGAAAAATCGATTAATGCTGGATTCGTGCTGGATCCAACTAGATTTGCTTTGAGCCAGCATACATCCAGCTAGAGGAAAAAAGCTTAATATTTTTTATTGATAAATTCATAGAAAAGTTATTTCAGCACTGTAATAAATTAATAACCCAACTATAATAAATTATGATATTCAGCGAAAACAAGTGTCAATTTAAGCAAACTCAGCCTCTTTCTATTCCAAATATAATTCACGAAGTCTATGTATAAATAAATCTAACACCATCAAATGTAATTTGAACTTCGACAAACTTCTCTTTAGCGCTTGGTTACCTGAAATTTAAGCACCTAATTGCCATAACAACATTAATTCACGGGTGAATTATGTACGTTTGTTTCATCAGTATTAAATGAAAATCCAGCACCTCTAGGGAACGATATGTATATTAGTTATAGATGACAGCATAGCACTAAAACTACGCCAAAGCGTAGTTTCAGTCGATAGTTGCTTTGATTGGCTTATATAATCAGATCACAAGTGGCGAATTAAAATTTAGCATTTTTACATAACATATAAGTGATCATTCTGCATACGTATGATATATTATGCTATTTTTATTAGTACTGTGCAAATTTTCATTTTTTCCCTTATCTATGCACTACCTACACATTTTTATCTACAATACACAAAGGTTATCTGGAAGAGAATACTCTTTAGCATTAAGTTTGCCTTTGTACTCGTTTTATAAGTGCAATAAAGTATTTTCAATCAATCAATCGTAAGCATTCATTGTTTAACGGAATCTCTGAATGGTGGCGCTGGATAAAGAATTTACCGCTGTAGCGTATGGGACATCATTTTAAATGTGCAGTATATACAATCAGCAATAGTCAGCCTTAATCCACAGTCACAAAGCACAGTAAATTTACAACATCATATTGCCTGTGCTTGGGCGGGGCGTTTAGTTCGAAGGGCAGAAAGGTTCTTGAGTGGAGACTACACTGGAAAGTGCAGCATTTGATTAGACATAAAGACGGCAATTGCTAGGAGCCGCTAAGTGCAGACCGCACAAGATCGGCCACTCTCGATATTTACAGGGGAGGCTTATGTGCACCAGTGGACGTTCTATAACTGATATAATGATGACAATGCTGATATTCTTGCTCTTATTCACACTACTTGGGATCCTCACAACATTTTTTCCCCCATAAGCTTCTATCAGCCGTCGTCGTCTCAGTATTCAGTCATTTAGTACTCAAATCAACACAGTGAATTTACGCTTCCTATAAATAACACTATTTATAAAAATACTCCTTACCAGAAACTATAAAACGGGTATTTTATAAGTAGCTAGCTGACCCACCCGCGGTTTTGCATGCGTGGTATTTCAATAAAAACATTACCCTCCTTTTGCACACTCGAGTAAAAAGTAGCCTATGTCCTTCCTTAGGATATAATATATCTCCTTGCCAAATTTCTTTACGATCTGTTCAGCCGTTTAGTTATGAAAAGGTAACAAACAAACTAACAAACAAGCAGTTGCTTTCGCAGTTACTATGTATGTATTATACATATTAACCTTCCTCTTGAATCACTCTATTTGTTGCTGTAAAAACTACATTAAAATCCGTTGAGTAAGTAGTTGAAAAGATCTGAGGTAATAGACAGCGGAAGCGACTTCATTTTATACTATGCAAAGATTACGTCCTCGCAAACACTTCTATAAACTTCAGCATGCAGGAAAACGGTTTGGTTTGTTAGACATATGAAATTCCCTGCTTATTTATGCCGGCTCAAGTAGATAATTCATTCGAATATTGCTGGAAAATGTTGTTTTAGGCTGATTACGGGTATTCAACGCTGTTTTATTTCAAATTTCAGTTATGATAGAGTACGACACATATTGCTTTGGATTCTAATTTGGCATACGTGCTTTATTGAATTAGCATTTTACTATTATAAGAATGTCGTACGAAATCTAATAGAAAACAGTTACTTAGGATGGGTTTCTTCTTAAAAGCGTTTCCCAAGGGTCGCCAAAGCTATGTCGGAATTATGCAAGCTGTCCTAGACATTGTGGTCTCGTAGTTTCTTTCAAATTAAGGTGGTTTTACACATAACAATACTTTAATCAAATGAGTTTTTACATATAGTTGTCTCACTGCGGGCTGAATTGTATTGGTATCCTAGTTAAACTATGAACTGTATAAATTTAAATCATCTATCAATTTGAGAAGATTATGTGCGACTTCGTCAGTCCGTCTGTCCGTCTGTCACAGCTGATGATAAAAATAAAAAAAAATACTACCCCACCCCTTATCGCCGAAGTTTGATAATCGAAAAATCTGTAATTAATATTTAAACTAGTGGTTCACCCCGAACTCAGATCTCGCGAGTCTCTCATAAAAAAAAATATTATTTTTAATCTTCGACTACCAAAATAGTGCCGCGAAATGCATGACCAAAAAACTTGACCCTACAGTTACATTCAAGTTACAGGTAATGGGAGTTATTGTAATTGTTTATACTTTTTTGGGGTAGAAATTGCTGTTATTCTGGATTTCAGACTTTTGCCTATATTTGTGTCACTAAATCTACACGCATACCAAATTTCAGCATTGTAGGGTTACTGGTGTACCCTGTGAATTTTGCCAAAATTCAGTTTTTTATTGACTAATAACATAAAAACTACAAGGTTTAAACTAAAAATAAAAACGGGGTCGAAATGTTCTTACAAATACCTTTTATTAGACGTGCCATTTGACCAGATAGTTCCGTTTTCATTTTTTTACCCTTCTTGAACCCTATTAACTCAACAATCCCCCCAGCTTTGTAGCTCATTTAGTCACATCAAAATTGTGATATCACTATCTAGCTATCTACCAAATTTTACGATGATCAGATAAACGCTTCGAAAGTTATCCTCGAACAAATAAACATACATACAACGCCAATTTGCCCAAGTTGATTTGGAGATCTCGCTTCGCTCGATCAATAATACTAAAAAAGGACTTAACAAAGAACGGGTACCCTCAGACTTAATCCACGCAATCAAGTTCTGGTGACATAATGTTAAATAGGAGAAAACAAAAGAAATTCCAAGTATTTTGAAAGACTGAACCAAACTTGAATAACTGGGTGAAAATCTGAACCAAGACAAATTTAGTTTGGGCCTTTAAAGCCCATGTGAAACCACCTTAAATGTCCTGGAACAACGAGAAGAATTGTGCCCCCGAGTGCAATCTGAAACGTACTTCAATTGAGGTCTGAAATTTACAGCTGTGTTTTACAACCAACAATTGCTCCATTAGCTTTAGATCAGGCTCCTTTTAAAATATTGTTGTTGTTTACCATATGAGTACCTATAAGCAAAAGAGACTCATACAGATATTTTTGTTTCAATTTGTCAGGTAATTTTCACTCAACTTCTACCTCAAATTAAATCTGACTAAACTCTTGCTTAATTTTGTATCAAAGCAATGCGACTTTACGATGGCTTTCATGATTGCGGCTTTTTTCGTAAAATGTGATATTCACAAGAATAGTTTTCTTACATCCTTAAAACGTTTACCTAAAATGGGGAAACATGGGGGTAAAAATGTTTTTACTATAAAGCTGTAGTTGATGGTTGTTGGCCAAGCATTTCTGCAAAAAGTTGTATCACACTGGGATTGAGCTCATAATTTCTCCACACTTTATGGTACCGGTCAGCAGCAGATGCTGCATCAGCAATCTAAATTGGCTGCGCCGCTTCCAATGGCATAGTTCCAAATAACCACAATGGACCAAGACCAGTAGAACCTTGTCAAATAAATTATGGTTTGGTTGCGGACAATACGTTCCATTACATTGAACTAACTCGGAACGATATGATCGATTTAATGTGTCAGGTATGATTTCCGGTTTTATTGTGGTTTCCGATGCGGTTGGCATGTTTATAATAGCTATTTCAACTGATAGTATTCATTTGGGTTTGTTTTTTTTTATAAATTATAGGCTAGCGTTTGACCACTATCTCGCCTGATGGTAAGCGATGATGCAGTCTACGATGGTACACGCTTGCCTAGAAGAAACCTATTCACTCGTGACTTGAAGATCCCTGGGTTGTAGTTATCAGGAAACACAGACTCAGGCAAGGCGTTCCACTCCTTAATATTATATATTGGGTTTAGGCCAGATGAACGTTTGAAATGTCTATTAGAAGCATGCGTAACAAAACTACGTAAAAAATTGGAGGAACAAGTCCTTAAGGAATTAAATTCTACTGTATTTTTAAACGCGATCGACGACCATTTTGTTAAATATATCAATTGTTTTGCTTCTTGCTTGGTTTTAATAGACAAACTATATGTATTGATTAAGCACATAATTAACGTAGAACTTAGCACTCAACAGCTTCCAGCAACCTACATTAGGTCGTCTTTCATCCTATAGCCGAATAAACAAGAAAAATAACCTCGAAAACTTTGATGACAATTATTGGAACAAAGTTCCTTATCGCACGGTTACGGACTTGGCGGAGGGGGCTAGGCGAAAAAAGTGTAACTTTTCCATCACGAGTTTCCGTCACAACCCTTTTTTTAACCGACTTCAAAAAAGGAGGAGGTTCTCTATTCATGTTTTTTTATGTTTAAAACCTCAGAACTTTTGACTGGGTGAACCGATTTTTATGATTCTTTTTTTATTTGACAATGGCATTCACATTGTGGTGTTTTTATTTTCTGTTATCTGAAGTCGGTTATATTTTTGTTAAAAAGTTACCTACTTGTTAGTGTAGACGGTTATCCATAGCGCGTATGCTATAAAATAATAATATAATATTAAATAAAATTAATAAATTATATAATAATATATAACATATATTACATATATTTTATTATTAATAAGTATACTAATATTTAATTTAATATTAATATTGTTATTTAAATAATAATATACTACAAAAGGAACTTCGTTCCAACCGAGTGTTTCACGACACTCACGCATTTTTTTAATAATACATTTAATTAAAACCTCGGAACCTGAGAACCTCGAATCTGGGATTGCCCTCTGTCCTAAATCGTTTAAGTATTAAACCTTTGGGATAAAGCAAACACATTTATTTGAATATTCGTTTTGACGAACCTTTTCATTAAAGCCTATACATGTACCAAGGTTTGTCCCCTTTGATACGATTTGTGAATGTAGTCGTTTATAAATTCGATCTATTTATGAGTTGCAAAATTCAAATTCAAATGGAATATAGCACATTAGGAATCTTGCCTCTAGTTTAATCTTTTAGGTAATTTAGTCAATTATTATTTTAACTTAAAGAATATACAATTATTGACACAGCTCTATAAAAAATAAATAAACAAATAGTTGAATCAACAAATAGTTGATCAATAGATAAGGTCAACTACTCAAACATTGCTGCTGGTCAACCTAGAATTAAGTGAACTGCTCCAGATCACTACCAGGCGGAAGTGTACCCAAGACACTGGCTGCATTGCCCCGCATTAACGATAAAGCAACTTAACTTAACCTTAAACTTAGTCGATTTACTTTAAAATTTGATAATATAACTAGTAGTTTTTTTTTGAGAAGTCTTTTTTTATGTTTTGAGAAACCGTCACTTGAATATCGTCAGTATATTACCAAACACCCAGTAGTATTTATATTATTTTACTTACATGTATATACTTTTATGTACACTATTTTTTTTGTAAATACATACTTAAGAAATAAGATAATGGATAAGAAAACATCTTAATGCATAAGTATAATGGGCGAAATAAATACACCCGGTAAACATAACCCTCCTTTAGCGGCCTAACAAAAAATATATAAGAAAATCGTTATTAGGTCGTGAGATATGAGGCTACCAATAATTTTCGTTTAGTATGGTAGAGCAATTCCATTATCTCTATCTGTGGATTCCATCAGATTTATTGGAATGATATCTAAAAGGAAATGTAATAAAGGCGCTTACTTATTTAAGATTATAAGACCGATAGAACGTTTACAAAAATAATTTTGAAAACGTGAAGGAAACCCGCGGCTTAGATAGCTTTGCACTTATTCTCCAAGCCGTACCATACGTACGGCTTGGAGTCGTACCATTGGGCGGGTTATATGCTTATTCTAAAATACAAATGGTGGTTTTACCGCTAAAAGTGATCTTTTTTAGACAAACTTTGAATAAACTGGATTTTAGAGAATATAATAGAATAGAATAATCATTTACCTATTTGGTATACACAATTATGAAGAACAGTAGGTAGAATTTTATTGATTACTAGCTGTCCAGTCCGCAGCTTCGCATGCGTAGTTTTTCAATAAAAACATTACCCTCCTTCTGTGTAGTTGGGTGTAGAGTAGCCTATGTTACGGATAATGTAGCATTCTAATGGTGATACAATTTTTCAGTACTTTTTGAGTTTATTCGTTACAAAACATACACAAATACAAATCTTTCCTCTTTACCTATATAATAATAATATAGAAAACAGTTATACTCATGACCGCCATTTTGGTACGCAGACAGCGTACCAAAATGGCGTTCAACTCAGCACGAACGTTACTAATCACGTCAAGGATGGCGGGAGAAATCGAAGGACAGGGATAGTTGAAAGGACTTTGGAGAGACCCAGCACTGGAACGAAATAAGTTAGCTAAAAAAAGCTGTACTTGCAATAAAACGTTCGCTAACCTACTTATTTACTCCTATGGCTCAGTGACCCGAAGTGTGTCTTGCTTCTGATAGAAGAAGTTACCATTTTGGTCTGTCCAGTGTAGTTTTTCACCTGGGTCTATGTCTATTTGTCTCGTTGCAAAAAAAAACTATTTTTTTCTGTGGCGATGCATAAGAAAATGCTTTGACATACCTTCGCTAACGCCCAGTCCAGTCCAGAGATATCCTATTAATAGCTTAATTTATTTGTTTACCGTGAAACTATGATTAAAGTACCGTTATAGTACCGTTACGTAATAGTAGTTTTATTGATTATGCCAGCCTTTGAAATAATAATTCATGATGGGCTTCCAATTATAGGGTTACTTCATACGAGTATTAAGGGGCGGTACTGCTTGCGTTGTATGTGGGTTAAAAACTAGAAAGTACATAGCAAGGGTATCAATAAATATTGTAACCATCGTCATCATCATCATCATATCCGCCATAAGACGTCCACTGCTAAACATAAGTTTCCCTTATAAATTTTCAGAGGAACCGATGTTATGCGACTTGCACCCAACGACTCCCGGCGACCTTTACCAGGTCGTTTTTCCATCTAGTGGGGAGGCCTGCATGGTCTCCTCTCTAGAACCTTTCTGCCCCAACGGCCATCAGTTCTGCGAGCTATGTGCCCCGCCCACTAATCCTCGGGCCTATGTCAGTGACGTCTACGAATTTCCTCTTTATCTAACGAAACTTTTGTCTTCAGATACTGAGGTATTTTAGATGAAACTCCGACAAATAATTCAAATAATTGATTGATTGATTGATTGAAAATACTTTATTGCACTTATAAAACTAGTACAAAGGCGAACTTAATGCTAAAGAGCATTCTCTTCCAGATAAACTTTGTGTATTGTAGACAAAGATGTGTAGGTAGTGCACAGAAAAGGTTAAAAACAAAATTTGCACAGGACTAATAAATATAGCATAATATAGGTACATACTACATAAATAAACCTACTTAAATACTTTATATGATAGACTAAACTATACCAATATCGAATAAAAATACATACATAGAAGAAGTGTTATGGAAATATTAAGTTGCTCATTTTTGGTCGGTTTGACCGAGAAGGTACCTATAGATTCTCAATCTGAATGCTTCTACTGAAGTAACCTCGAAATAGATTGGTGGCATATTATTCCAGAGACGAGTAGCGGTTATGGTGTAAGAGTCAGAGTAAGTAGCCGTGTTATGCTGTGGAGTAATTAGTTGGAAACGACGAGACGATCGCACAGGTCTGTCCTCAGTTGATACGGATGCAAATCGCTCTCTGAGGTAGCTGGGAGATAGAGGTAATAATTAAAATAATCCTAAAAAATATTTTAAATTGATTTAAAAAATATTATCATTACATCCACTCTTAAAGTCTGTTACACATTCACGATTAAATGGCAAGACCGATTTCACTGAAAATTGTATAATGATAGTGATAAGAAGATAGATTATAACCCGAATTTAGGCAAAGGCTTCTTTTATTAATAAACCACGCCTGCGAGGCCGTGGCCGGAAACTAGTTTAGTTATTTAAGCTATTTTACACGATCGCAATTTAGGATTTCAAAATGTTGTAAACAATTTAAATCTTAATAGCTGTATTCTCCCAAGCTAAGCGTTTAAAATAGTGCTATTGTTATTTTAATAAAAAGCTATAAACGAGAAAAGCTTCTTTACTCCCCGCACCATCTGCTGCAGTAAATCCGTATTATGTTTTTATTTAACCTGCTTTTATTGCAGCAGCGACTAAAAAGGAATACTTGTGACTCGATTTCCAGATAGAAAAGCTGGTTTATTCACTAAAAATAGAGCTTTTTTTTCAAATGAATGTTATTCTTTTGACCACAATCTCACCTGAAAGTAGATTAGATAATTCTTTATTGCACACCATGACACAAATACTAACGAAAATCCATGGATACAATTGGTGGTCTTATCACTAAATAGCGATCTCTACCAAATAACCTTTGGATGGAATGGCTGTGTGGGCATTATCTGGGGTGTAATGATGTAACTAACATACTACATGTACACAGTAACACGAATAATATTAAAATAAAATTAAATTAAATTACCTAAATGAAAATTACATGTACGAGTATGAACCTAAATACTACTCATAACAATTTCTATATACATACTTAGACTTATTTAAGAAACATATTAATGAAAGTAAGCGATGATGTGGTCTAAGATGGAGCACGAAGATATAGAAGACACCGTTTACTCTTAGCTTAAAGAGACCCGGATTGAAGTATTCAGGAAAAACAGGCGACGGAAAAGTGTTTCATACCTTAGAATGATTTACGCAAAGATATTCTACTAGAGAAAAGGTTTATAACTGAACTGATAATCTCTAATATATAAAAATCTCGTGTCACGGTTTTAGTGGTTGCACTCCTCCAAAACGGGCCCACTGATTTTATTTTGTATATGTGGTAGGGTATGAGAATAGGTATTTTTACGTAAGGTATTTTTCACCCTCCTACCCCCCATTTTTCAATTGCGATTTTAGTAGTTTTGTATGAACAATAACCATATAATTTAACCGTCGTTCATTGACATGAAGTCATTTACATGAAGTATCGCGTCACCTCAGACCTCCGTGGCGCAGTGGGCGTATAGCTGGCTGTGACGCAGGGGGCAGCGGGTTCGATTCCGTGGGACAAATGTTTGCATGATCTACAAATATTTTTTACGGGTCTGGATGTTTTTCTATATATTATAAGTATGTATTTACAAAAAAAGTATATAAGTATTCTATCAGTTATCTGGTAACCATAGTACAAGCTCTGCTTAGTTTGGGGCTAGATAGCGCTGTGTGAAATGTCCACCATTGTTTATTTATTTACTTTGACAAGAGTGTTTCATATAGTTTTTATCCCGAAGTTTCCGCGGGAACACGAAATTTCAAGCGTGCAAAGCCGCGGGCAGGTCAGCTAGTAATCCATAAAATATACAGGGGAAGGATTTGCTCAGAGGGTTATCAGTGGCAATGTGTAGGCTAATAAAAAAAGCAAAACAAAAGTAATGGGGTACCGAGTGTAAATCTGTCCTTCGTATAAAAATTACATGTGATGCACTAAGAAAAACCAATGTTGCCTCTCAGGATTAGTTCCTTAATAGAAGAAGAAGAATAGAATAGAATAATCATTTATTTGGCACACACAAAATGACACATGAAACAATAATAACAGTTGAATCCATTAAGACAGTTCGACTCATGTGTCTGCGAAATCTATTTCATATTAACTTCCAGACATGTTCAAAATAATCTTATAACACCTTGTTTAATTACTGAAATATAAAAAAAATATATAAATAATACCTAAGGTTAATATAATAAAAGTCTTAAAACCAATGTAAGGTTTAACTGGACACTAAAGAAAATTATAATACAATTCAGATTTTTTCATTAACTGGTAAAGTTAGGTAAAACAAACAACTTATAAGAGTGAGCGAGATCACCCGAGCACATACACATACGCCTCCAGTGCCCCGATACTCCTATCTATACTGGGCCAGTTCGCCACTCAGTAGCAGGTAATTTGACACTTCATAACTGAGTAGGCATTTTATTAATTAGGACTGGAATGAAATATTGCGATGCTTTTTTGCCGTATTCATTATTAAAATAAAGGTTACTAGCTGCTGCCCGCGGCTTCGCGTGGTTGTAAATAAAAAGTAACCTATGTTTTAATACAAGTCTTAATCTATCTATATACCAAATTTCACTGCAATCGGTTCAACAGTAACAAATAAACATACCTCCAAACTTATGCATTTATAATATTAGTGTGATATTTCTTCTACTGATAAATTAAGTTCTAATTTTTTATGAACAGTATAAACCAACGGCTGAAGCAGCTGTTTTCTGCCACTATGCTCATAATACCTTAACACCACCGACCATAACTTTAATACCGTTCCGGGATAGAGTCCATCCATTTAGATTAGGAACGTAATAAACCGTAAAATTTTACTGCCCCAGGCGATTCCTTCCGCGAGAGAGCATCAACGATTCAGATTCAAAGAGATTCGGAACCGTTTATAGACTGCTTAAATGCTATTACTTATATTGCATGAAATGAAGAATCATCTAAATCGAATCATTTAAATCTCTTAAAACTCTAAAGTTTTAAGAGATTTAAAAATCTTGCTAATGTGTAAAAATGTTAGAACATGATAACCGGGTTTTTCCTGAACATTTTAAATAATGTAAAAGGCTTATTTCACTTATCTACTGCTACTGGGAGCAGTAGCTGGAGTTTAGTACTGATCGATGAAAAAGATTTACTATAAAACTTACGAGTATAGTACATAAATAAATAAATATCGCTGGACATTTCACACAGCGCTATCTAGCCCCAAACTAAGCAGAGCTTGTACTATGGGAACCAGATAACTGATAGAATACTTATATATTTTTTTTGTAAATACATACTTATAATAGATAGAAAAACACCCAGACACGGAACAAATATCTGTAGATCATGCAAACATTTGTTCCGCGGCGGGAATCGAACCCGCTACCTCCAGCGTCTCAGCCGGCTATACGCCCACTGTGCTACGGATGCAGTCAAACATACAACCAAAAAATACAAACAAAAAAAAAATGCGAGTATACAACCTATTTAGATCATTTTAACCAAGTTGTTAATCAACATTTTTTCCAAATAGTCGATTTCGTATCGCACTCCCAATATAGTTTTTACCAAAGTTCTTCCGATGCTGACTTAGATTTTGCGACTTTTTAACCATGACTTTATTCTGTCTTTTGTATGTTGTTTAGTTTGGATTGCCTTGCAATATAAGGAGCTTCCATTATTATCTCCAAGATTCATATCCAAAGCTACGATCTCTTAAAAGTCTTTAACATCCAAGCTGATGAAATGCTACCTGAAAGTTTAATCACGATATTGGTACGGTTCAGTACATCCGAATGATATATCGTAGCTTTAAATCAGCACAGCTACCATGCAATAAACAACAACATCTTATCTTCAAAATGTTTTGGTAGATACTGGTTTAAACGAAGTAGGTCACAAGAAGGTTGTGGCCGCTAACGATTGGCGTCCGTTATCAGATAATTATGTAAGGACATACATAGACTAATGCTTCAAATTGGCTTCGTAATATGGTAGATAGGGACTCTGCAAGTTTGCCCTAATTATATTACTAATTATACTTATATATTATATTATGCCACTAACGCCTACTACAAGATTTCGATCGAAAATGGTTCAAATAATTTTATACCCTGACACAGTATAAGAAAGAGTATCATGAATAGTTCTCCATAACCATACCAACATAATAAATTTAAAATTAACTTTGTTTCTCTGTTTGTTTGTTATGTTTACATCACCGATTTCGATATATAGAGTGTTTGATAATATACGCACAAAAATTAAAGGGGTTATTTTGATGAGCATAATAAATAAATTTGTGAAATGTTTACCATAGAAATGTGAAATTTATTTCGGCATATTAGAACAAACACTTTATTAAACTTATGTTGTGCTATTGCATAATGCTTGCCATCTAACCACAGATACTGTATTGGTGACGTCTTGAGATATCTCTTGTCCCTTTCGTGCTAAAAGAAGGTAAGGCGTGACACAGGAAAAAAGGTATTTCAAAGGTAATTATAAATACAGACCCTAAATTAATCACCTAAACTTAGTCGATTTTCTTTAAAATTTGATGATATACTCGTAAATAGTAGTTTTTTTAGAGAAGTCTTCTTTTATATTTGAGAAAACGTCACTTGAATATCGTCAGTATATTACCAAACACTCTGTAGATATGTAGATTATGACCTGGATTGAGACATATGCTAATTTTTAGTGGCAAAGCACGCGTGCGAAGGCGCGCGTGGAGGCTTGTTTATTATAAGGCCATTGCTCCTACATCAGGGTATGTAACTTTTATCATCATTCCAACTCCTAGCGGCATATAAGTAGCTTTTACTTGCCAGCATTGAAATTAATTCAGCTTCAAAAAGTAGGTGTCTCTTCTTAGGGTTAAGCTCGCCTTTGTACATGACCTCTATTTCTGTATTTATAAATGTATTTTCTTCTGTGCAATAAAGAATAAAGAATAGGTGATAGATCCAAACTTGTGAAAGAATATCATTCCTATGATGCATAATTATGCCTCCCAGAAAACATTTATTTGTCATGGATAAATAGCAGGCGGCAGTCTAAACCATTACCAACTATTACGTGAATGAAGCCATATAATATGTGCATCTGCTGTGAAAGAAAATGTTTGCATAAACTTTGGATTAGATCATTTAAATAACGGAACGTTAGATAGAAAGATAAATAACTCTGTATTAAATAACCACACAAACAGAAATAGAACAAAAATAAGTACTAAGCTAGGATAAAAAAGACAATACAATTTAGTGCAATTCGGGGTGCTTCAAAGTATGTTGTTTGTCTGAAAAGACGTGATTCTGCCAATTAAAATATAAAAAACTTCATAAAAAAAGAAAAAGAAATCAAGATGTGTTTGTTTTGAGATAAAATATCATGAACTTTTTAGTTTGCTTTAAATAAGCCGTCTTTTACCTTTTGTGTATTTCCTAAATCACACTTGAAAATATAAAAAGAAACAACTTTAGAAGTCGGTGAACAAACAGTGGCCCACCTGTTCTCATGTCCTCTATGCCCAACCACCTGCACACGAGAATATTTGTGCCAGGCAATAGAGAGGGGAGTGAGGTGTGGAAGTTGCTCTCTATTGGGCTAATACAATTTAGAAGTCAAACAGCTATTGACACGAAAGAAAAACAGTGTTGTAAAAGGTCAGTGACCCCCTTTTAGGTTAACCAAACATATTCCAGATTACACTGTATACTCGTATCAAAGCTTTAGGTATTCAAGCTTTCTCTGCAGCCATCCCGATAGGGCTTAAGACAATTTCTGTTATTACATAACTAAGCTCAGCCTGAGTAATACTGGGATTCGATTGAATTAAACTAGTTCTTCGTTGAATATTAAAAAATCTGATTGTGATTGGAAACTTTTTCTATTTCATTCCATTTACTGTGAGAATTTGCTTGAAGTTGACATGTTAGATTGCCCACGTTCAAGTGATATATGCAAAAAATGAAATTTCTTTATTCTACATTATATTACAAACAGTGACACTTAATAAACAAAAAAACAAACATTAGATGTACAATTCACAATAAACGGAGACCGCACAAGTTCTATAGCTTTGGATATATACGATTGCGGCCTATTTTCATCTTTGGACGTCATATGACCGATATATGATAATGAGCATTGTAATCTAATCATATAACACCCTTTATCATTCGTGGGTCTGACAAAATATCGAAATCGATATATTTTCTCATGCAAATCGGTTCTATCTCGTCTAAGAAAGACAATTTTTAGTTGTCTTGTCTGTAACTTTCGTAAGCTAAAAGTTGATAACTTAAAACTTCAACTCTGGGGATGTTTCTTTCACAATTTGTAGCAAATGGTCTGTCTGGTTTTAAAGTAAATACCTACCGTCTGTATTTTTAGGTCACTGTTGTGCTGAGCATATAAATTACATAATTTGTGAATTGTTAGAAAAGTTTCAAATTTATTTTTATGGTATTTTACTTTAAGAATTTTTGGAAAACTTACAACTGGGTTAGAGAAAAGGAGTAGATATTAAACAACAATAAATGCTACTTATTGAATGAATGAATGAATGAATGAATGTTACACTCTTTATTGCACACCAAAAAAAAAACAGTAACAAAGGAATAAACAACGGTACAATGGGCAGTCTTATCGCTAAAAGCCTTATTAAAATCAAATCTTATTAAAAGCCTATGTCTTATTATAAGAAGGCCAGTTAAAAATTTCCGCAGATACATTTATAACTAAACTTTATTTTATGAAACTAGCTCATAGTGGTGATACCTGTTTTATTTTGATATACAGTATTAGGAGAGATATTAGCTTTTTTTTGAGATTTTTATTTAATAACTTTTATAGTATACTAGCTGACCCACCGAACTTCGTATAGTCTTGACATGCATACCTATGACGCGGGCTGCCAATGTGAATTGACAATCGGCCATCATTAGGTGCATCTATGTATGAGAAACTGTTTTTTATTTATAATTATATTTTCGTGAGTTTTTCCGATATTTTAATAGTTATTCTGCTATTCGGAGCGGAAACAAATACCACAAATCAGTCTAGCCGTTCTTGAGTTATAAATGGTGTAAATAACCCGACTTTTTATATATATATACAAGATTTATTGAACGAATAAATATTATATAGTCAAGATAAATGTGTGTTCCTATTTTGGAAAGAAAAACCTATTTTATATAGAAATTACCGGATGTAACTGGAAATGAAGCTATAATTTCAAACTTTACCTACTTTTGCATTTCGTCGTATTTATTGAATGAGGAAAACCTCTGCTAAAGTATTTACAAATGCTATATCACCACTGTTTTATCAACTAAGGCAGCCGAAATATTTATGAATATTCATAGCTGATAGGACTGGACCTTTGAAATGTGATAAGGAGGGATTTTGCCATGCAGAGAGCAACATCGGTCTAATACTTAAAAATACATTTTACGAGTTTTCTTGAGTGCCAGTGTGCGGGCACAGTTTTTTACTGGTTTTACCAGGGTCTCTGTTTAGTCACGGAACTTTAAAGGTGTTGTTTTATAGTATGTTTAAACTGTAGAAGCTTTCCATATACGTTTTCATAAATGTGGTCATCGAAAATCAACGTAAACAAAGTGACAGTAATGAACCAAGATTGAAACAGTCAAGGTGGAGTTGTAACTCGAAGGCCGCCGTAAGTTTATACGTTTACAAGGTAGGTTTTATTTTGTTAATTAGTGTTAGTTGGATCTTTGTCGCTTACCGGCCCCACAGTTTAATTAGATTCAGCATAAACTGCCATATTATAAACGCAAAAATGAGTTTGTCGCTTCATCAACTTAGTCAATCTATGACTTTTTTGTATTATCTTCATAAATAGAGATAAACATATATATAATACCTTTTATCAAACCGGGGCCAATTTTCATTTATGTATAATCCTCTCTATCCAAAGAGTTGTTGTAACTAGCTTGTAAGAGATACAGTATTTTCAATCATTGTTTAGATCAAATTAATAGGTGAGGAATGCTATATTGAAAATTTTTCAATTTGTTTCTTTTACTTTCAAACTTGCTACAACAATATTTATATCTTTGAAAATACAACAATGAATACGACTGCCTCTTACAAATTTCCTATTCCAACTTCCAGCATTCCTAGAACTGAATAAGCATTGAGGCAAAACATAAATTGGACTATCTGGATGATGCAAAGAAAATACGGAGAATTTTCTCTATGATACCCACTCAAAGCGGATTTCAGATTTGTTATGAAGATTGGAGCGGAAACTTGCAAAATTTAAAATCTAAAGCACCAAAGTCGTATTTGCGTCTTTATTGTCCATAGAAAGAGCGTTCTGGATGCGGTGTAATATTGACGTATAAGAAAACAGGGTCCAATTTACATCTTATTTTCTTAGCCGATACCTAAGATAGGGCGACACAAAAAGATATAGTCTCAACCTACATAGTAATTAAGGTCTTGGAAGTTGTACACTGCACGGCAATGAGTCTACACATACGGATACGTACGTTTAGCTTGACGAGATGACACGGTCAAAATCGAGAGAAATCAAAACGTCCGTTCAGCTCGACGCGTAAACGCTTCCTGTGCGCCAAGGCTTTACCGCAAGGCGCGGGTCACACGCGTCCACCGTTGAAAGGATCGGTGGTGATTTACCAAAGTATCTACCCTCAATTCAACAGCAGAAACTAAATATTAAATATGTATTCACGTCCTCAAAAATCTTGAATTCCTTGAAACTTACTCCCAAAACAATCTTGCGGAGATTGGCCATCCAAAGTAATTATACCTATAACGAAAAGTACGTAAGGGCTCACGATTTTAGGCCGTAATTTCATACATTCTTATAAGGGGAAAATTCCAAGTGGAAATAACATAAGGGCCGTAACGAGAATTGCATTATATTTATGGGCAGAAAGAAATAAGCTTACGACTTGTCACCATAGTATATTATTTTGATACATTTTGACAAATATAATAATAGATCAGGTTAGAAGGTCAATTGAAAAGTTAAAATTGTCAATTTAGTTCGTTTTTATACAATTGAAAATAATGAACGATTTAAACAAATGCTTTCTTACGTCACTTATTTAAGCTTAGTACAATGAGTGAAAACAGCCGCACGCACACATAGACGCTCACATACGAAAAGCTCAGATCAAGTCGGTCGAAACTTCGAAAAAAAATATCTGAGAATCTGTACGCGCGCGGTTATGAGTGTGTGCGACTATCAAACTCCTATATTTGTAGGAGTTTGTTTCAACGTTATCACTTTCGCGTCAACGTCACCTTTACCAGTGCGAGTTTGTGTTATGATTAGATTTCAGGAAGACGTAGTCATTGTATGATAAGTATGTATTTACAAAAAAAAAATATATAAGTATTCTATCAGTTATCTGGTTCCCATAGTACAAGCTCTGCTTAATTTGGGGCTAGATAGCGCTGTGTGACATGTCCAGCAATATTTATTTATTTATTTTATTTATTTATTTATTGTAGATTTTTAAACTCATGTTAAATAAAAGGTTGATTTTATTTTGTTAATTTTATCAAAACTTTGTTATCAAAAGTTTATCTTTATGTTTATGACGTATCGTCATTAAAATCGTCTAGCTTGAACGGCAGATGAAGAATTACTCCATATTTTCAATAGACATTAAAGATGTAGGTAGGTATACAAAGTATACTTAAATGATGTAGCGACAAAACAAACTAATTTCATCGGGTTGCTTCTCTGTCGCGTATCCTCGAACGATGCGAGCATTGCGACCGCTCAAACGCATTACTAATTTACTACTTATACACTTGATTCAAATCGTACTTAAATTGCCTAAAGTGGCCATTGCTATACAAAATTTCAATTTCGTTGGCTGACGCACAACAATAATAATCAATGCGGACAGTCTTGCGACTATTTTGAAAATAACCAGCAATTTAAATAAAACTAATTTCGCACGTCGCTTGTGATGCGACCACCACCTAAGGTTTATAGGCGTTTGTTTCAAAGAAATCGCTGTCGCCTTACCAGAGCGGCCGGTCTCAGCCTAACGTCCCGACCCCGGTTTCCACACCTGACCTTACTAATAAATAAAACATTATTGTACCTTTTGTAAGGTATGAAAAGGTTGCAAATTTTTAAGGGTCCTTCAGCGCTTTGTTTCATTATGCTAAGAAATTCCTAAGTATTTACGAGTATGAGGTAAATATTGCAATGAATGGATGTTTATTTTTCTTGTGTTGTGTCTACTTGTACTCGTAACAAACATTAATTACCTGATATTAAACACTCTGTATATCTAAATGTGACTTTTACATGTATCTATAAAAATGATCCATATAGCAGCTAGGGGTAAGTTGCAGTTCAAATCGGGTGATGAACGCGATATAGTATCTAGGACAGGTTTACAACTCGTATTGTGTAGGTCAAATCAAAGTCAAAATTTATTTATTCATTAAAATCTCTTGGAAAGTGATTCGTCCAGGACTAAGCCAGAAAAGAATGGCAAGAAACAAAACTGGTTATTCTTTTAAATGATTCTGTAACAAAACAATAGGCAGATTTAAAGAAAATAAGTTAGGTATTACAACACTTTCGATCGAGTTGGAGCAACTTCAATCCCAAAATTTTTAATGATCTAAATAATCTGATATAATATCATCGTCATTATCATCCACCGACCGACTTCACCCATTGATCCGCCATCACATCTGCCACGATCCTGCGCTAGTCTCACCCATTGACGGATATAGACTTGAACGATATCGTCCACCCATCTCGCTGCCGGACGTCCTACCCATCTACAGCCATTCCTCGGCCACCATTTCATATTATAATATAGTAGTCCTTTTTACGTTTTATAGTCTCACCTTTACTATACCATAAGGAAAGAAACTGATGATGAGACCTTTGTAGTCTTAAGTCACCTCTTAGCCAGAACCCTGCCATGTAATCTGCCACTAAGTGAACAATCTAGTTGAACGGGTTGCCGTCATATCATTACAGTATCGTTACTCTGCCGGCGAGCATAGTTTGATTTGCATTTATATTGGCGTGTTGATATCGAGGTTTTCCTCAGACGACGTTGATAACTTTCTTTATTATCGCTTGGAACGTGAGTGATTTTAATCGGGTTAATGGGGCTTCACTAGTAGGTATACACCCTAGATGTAGATAATAGAGTCTCGGATATAGTCTTCAACTTCGAAATGGAGGTAAATAATAAATAATGCATTTCGCACAGCCCCAAACTAAGAAAAGCTTTTACTATGGGAACCAGGTAACTTGTAGAATATTTTAATATATTTTTTTGGTTAAAACATACTTATAGTCAATAAACACCCAGAATAAATATTTACAGATCATGCAAACTTTTGCTTCGCGGTGGGAATCGAACCCTCAACCTACTGCGTCTCAGCCGGCTATTTGCGCACTCGGAGATCATCTAGTATTGACCTTTTGCATATGATTGATCCATTTAATATATATATAAATCTATATTGAAAATATTCCAAATTTGTTAATTAATACATATCTTTATGAATAAATAATTATATATTGTTTAATTCCCATAAGCACCTACTGTGCCTATGTATAAAATCGAACGAAAGAGACTACCTTCCCACAACACAGGTTTATACCTAAGGTCCCTAAGGATAGTGACCATTTTGTGTTCACATACCGTCCTGTGAAATAACTCTCGGTAGCTAATTATAGATAGCTGGGTAAAAAACTCCGCTGCGCCTTGATCTGTTTTTCTAAGCCAAAAACAGAATCGCATAGTAGTATTTTGTCAGTATTCAACACTTTCAAGACGGGCACAACCATGGCCAATGAAGAACACGAATTAAGAGTTTAGTCAACTTTATCCACAAGAAAGACGTGCATAAACCTTGATCGTTGAAACCATAATTTACCAAAGAGTTCGTAAATAAAACCTTTGCTATAGTATTTTCAACATATAGAGAAATCGCAATGTATTCAAGCAAACTTTAAGGCTAGCTTGAGGACTATTTAATTCTTCAAACGTCTCAGCCAGTTATTCAAAGACTACAAAGTCTTTCTTCGTTCTATAAATAGCGGTAAAAAGCCTCGTCGCTAGGGAACCTACTTTAACTATTAAACTCTTGTTAGCCTGCTTGTACCGAGAATAACTATGCAAGTTTGAAGTTTGAGTTATGACCAAATAATCGGTGAGACTAAATTTGAATTTAGTTAAGCTGCTTAGATTGTTACGTTTATATTTCTTAGGAAATCTGTTGGTAAGTTTTGCCTTAATAATTTCGCTTTCCGTCGTCCCCAGAATAGCTCGCTGTCACTATCATAATAATGCACTAGCATCCACCCGCGACTTTACACGCGTGGTTTACAAATAAAAAGTAGCCTATGCCTTATTCCAGGTCATAATATATCTACCATATATGCATAACTAGCTGAACCGCCGAACTTCGTACTGCCTTGACATGCATATGACGCGGGCTGCTAATGTATTGTCAATCGGCCATCATTAGCTCTATTTTAATAGTTATTCTGCTATTCAGGGTAGAGACAAATCCAACAAATCAAAGATCATCTAAATCGGTTCAGCCGTTCTTAAGTTATAAATGGTGTAACTAACCCGACTTTGTTTTATATATTATAGATAAATATAATCTACCATATTCCATAGAAATCAGTCCAGCCAATTAGTTGTGAAAACGTAAGAAGCAGACAGAAAGATATAGTTACTTTCGAATTCATAAAAACACTAGCTGTTGCCCGCGACTTTGTACCCATTACACTACTAAATGTATAAGTAACCTAGAAATATAGCTAAACTCGCTGTTGCAACTTGACTCGACACCCCATTTTTATCCCATGGGACCCGATTTATGGGATAAAAAGGAGCTTATGTGTTAATCCTAGTTATAATCTACGTACATACTAAATTTCATCGAAAACGGTTCAGCCGTTACGATTGAGAAACAAACAAATTAAAAAAAAAAACTTGTTGGTGAACGTATACTTCGTTAGGAATCCTACGGTTTAGATCGTAGTACGTACTTTTTTGATAATTTATTTGATGAAACTTAGCAAATATACATCAATTAAAATCTTGTCTTAGATATACTATAGCTTCATCAATAAGAATACAATGGAATAACTTATTTCAGACAATGTTCATAAGATAAACAAATCATGTAAATAATAAATACAAATAAAAAATCGGTCAAGTGCGAGTCGAACTCGTGCGCCGAGGGTTCCGTATCTACCCATTGCCCTCTAAATTGAGCGCCCATATAACTCAGAGGACTATCTTAATTGGCATGTATGAATGGGAACACCGTTTAATTTTTAACTTCATTATTTTTTGGAATTTTTCCTTTATTTTCCTTTATTTACCTTGCTTTTTGCCAAATTTCGTGATTCTAGATCAACGGGAACTACCACATAGGCTTTCGACCCAAAACCTATAGGATACTTCTGGTTGACCTTCTATTTGATTTTTTTTATAGATTATTTTATGGGCTTTACGATACTTGATGATAAATGTATTTTCTTTCTTTTCTTTCTTTCTTTTCTTTCTATATAATTGATTGATTTATTGGTTTTTATTGGATTAAATACTGTTATGTATAATTGAATTTACTTTATGTAACTGAAATTTGCACGCTGTTTATCGGCAAAGTATGTGAAACCTACCTATATAGCTGTATCAACTTATACACCATGGTTCTGGCAAATAAATATAATTTCATTTCATTGAAATCATAAATATTATGTTGCACTAAAATTTAACCCTCTTTAGATAACATAATACAGCTCGTCAATCAAATTCAATGAAAACTACGTAATTGATTAAACTCTATTCGATCTTCATTAATGCGATTAATTAAGGCATCAGATTAACATAAATATCTACTGCGGCATACGGAATGGCATTTGCATACATCCGTTAGATATCCACGTGACCTATCAAATATACTACCTACAGTTGTGACCTACCTATAGTTGTAAAGTAAGGAAATACTAAAGTTGGATAAATAGTCCTTAAAAGGCACCAAAACCATACAAAAATGTATTGGTGTAATCATTGTCATGGTCATCAGTGGGCGAATAGCCGGCTGAGACGCAGGAGGTAGCGGGTTCGATCCCCGCTGCGGAACAAATATTTGCATTATCTACAGATATTTGTTCCAGGTCTGGTTGTTTCTCTGTATATTATAAGTATGTATTTACAAAAAAAAATGTATATAAGTATTCTATAAGTTATCTGGTTCCCATAGTACAAGCTCTGCTTAGTTTGGGGCTAGATAGCGATGTGTGAAATGTCCAGCAATATTTATTGATTGACTCCTGTTCCCAGGACTGCTTTGTATTTTTGGATACAACATTTCTAATGGCTTGTGAGAGCGCATTAGCGACAGAGACGCGGGCACCCTGAGGAATACGTTTCAAAACAGGAGTTGTGATTTTGCACTGGCTGTTTGGTTTTGTTTTTAAAAGGTCTTTATTAAACATAAATAAATGTTAACAGCGTATTATAGCTAAACACAGTTTGGTATAATAATGGTGGCAATTCTGTTGTTTACGCTGACTAACTAAAATTGTGTAAAATACGGACGGTCTTATTTTGCTCACACTAAAGATCAAATTAGAATGAAATTTAAAGTGACATTTCTAAAATCAAGTTATTGTTGGTAAAATGACATGTTTGCGGGCTATTTTAACGGCTTAACAGATTTCAATGAAATTTTGTATAAAATAGATTATCTATATGTAGGATGTTTGATAATATACGCATAAAAATGAAAGGGGTTATTTTGATGAGCATAATAAATAATTTGTGAAATGTTTACCATAGAAATGTGAAATATATTTTGGCATGTAAAAACCAACACCTTATTAAACTTATGTTGTGTTATTGCATAATGCTTTCCATCTAACCACAGATACTGTATTGGTGACGATTCGAGATATCTCTTGTTGTCCCTTTCTAACCCAATACCCGTAGTATTGGGTTATAATAGTATATATATAATAGTAAATGGTAATAAGAGACAAGCCATAGAACATAGAAAGGGACAAGCCATTTCCGAAAGAGATCAAATCAATCTTTATTTTTGGATGTCGATTGCAAGTGTAGGCAGTAAGTTTTGTATTGAATTAATCACCTAAACTTAGTCGATTTTCTTTAAAATTTGATGATATAACTAGTAGTTTTTTTTTTCGAGAAGTCTTTTTTTATGTTTTGAGAAACCGTCACTTGCATATCGTCAGTATATTACCAAATACCCTGTATATATAGGTTACTTTTTACCAGACTGCGCAGAAGGAGGGTAATGTTTTTATTGACAAACCACGCGTGTGAAGCCGCGGGCTGGCCGGCTAATCATTTATAGTTTTATAGAACTTTTATTTATTAAGAATGTTTGCTTTTCCACGCATACATTTCTCCTAGCCCTCAAAAAGAGGTTATGAAAGCACGGAGTTCTGACCTAACAAACTACCTCGTATCAGAGCTCGCAACATGCAAATGCCATACATAACTATTATATGCAAATGGAATAGAATGTTTCTTGGAAAAACCGAGCGGCAAACTCCATATTTTTAAAACGTTACTGTTGCTGGCTCGTCGGTCTCGTGTAAGCAATTTTTCCTGCCTTTTTTAAAGTTTACTCTAGCGTGCATTTATGTTTTTAAATTGCCGTCTAAGCTATACATGCTTCATCAAGCTGTAATTTAAATAATTCAATATGTTATCGTCAAATCGATATTAAACTTCACTATAGAAACCACGCACTATAACCTAACTAAACTAAACACAATACGGCAAGCCCCATTAGCCGCATTTAAAACTAGAGTAAAAAGCTTTTATCTCTCAGAAACAAAGTACCTACCATCGCTATAGATATGTTTGTATATACAAACATACCTATAGCGATGTATATGTATGTATGGTTTATGTTTCTTTTTTTTATATACTTACATTATTATTATATTACAAAAATCCTCTCCATGCAGAGCTTGTCTGGAAGAAATCGCATCAAGCAATAAGACCGCCCATTGTCCATTTTGCTTTGTGTATTTTAGATTATTTTTGTTGTTTCTTTTATGGTGTATGATATAGTGTTTTCATTTATTTAATTAATTCATTAAATAAGTTTTAGTTAAACGCCACCTGTTAGGTAATGCAATTGATGTAAGCAGTGGTAACTGCTTAATTTCAGGTTGTCCTAGGCTGGTGCCGTCATCTTATCTTAGGAAATAACAACGATAAGGGTTGGGGCAGCCTAGCTGCCTTGAAATGTGTACAGACATTAAAGCAGCTGTAATTGTAAGGAAAAAAAATCAGGTTATTCTAAAGATTGCATTCAAATTAACAATATTTCGGACGGGACAAAAATGAATGAATAAAAATTCTTTATTATACCTTACAAGCAACACAACAGTAATAAAAAAATAAAACAAATAAATGTACGCTTGACAAAGTGATCTCTTCCAGACAACCTCTGGATGGAGAGGATCATTGCTTAATGGAAGATTAGCCGAGCCAAAAAGCCCGAGAATCAGCTTAAAGTTGCATAAATTCAGATTGTAAAACCGAATTGTCTTCGAAAACAGCTACAAAATAAACTAAAGAAAGATGATAATTAAACAGTGGTTCTCTAATTAAAATCGAATTTTGAAACTCTTCAAACATGATCTCCTTTTGGATATGTTTCAATAGGTACCTACATAATTAACAATACAAGGTGTACTTGACTATATCTTCTCGCTCTGGCTGCGACAACCAGTCAATTCATGCCTACCACAAATTTCAATGAGCCGTCAGCGTCATTATGCCGCCTAGTGCCTAGTGGGCGGTCAATATTCCTGCAAGTGCTGCTAAAATTGTCAACCATCGTATTATCCTAGCTCGATAGGTATACCTCCAAACGTTAAGCTCAATTGAAAATCAAAACTGGGTCAATACCTACACAAAGCACGTTTAATAAAACAAGTAGGTAACTAATTTATTTTCATTAAGTTTATAAAGTGATGTTGAGCGTCTCCAGGGGCTCGATTTCAAACATTTCTATTGGAAACGAGTACCTGGAGATGGTCGAATCTTATTTGTACCTTGGTCATGTTTTATCTTTCGGAAAAGAATTTCAGGCCAAGGAGATATTTAGGAGAATTCAATTAGCATGGGCGGTGCAGCAAGCTGGACAATATTTTAAAATCGTCCACCGTTCCACAATGTCTGAAGACCCGCCTCTACAACCAATATGTCCTGTCAACATTAACCTACGGTGCTGAGACATGGACGCTCATGAAGGAGACTGTGCACAGGATTAGAGTCGCACAGAGAGCCATGGAGCGCTATGCTCGGCATCACACTACTAGACCGAGTCCCCAACACCGAAATTCACAAGCGGACTAAGTTCAAGACGTTAGCAAGCGTATTGGGACTCAAATGGAGTTGGGCAGGCCAGGCGCGGTGATGACAGATGGAGCAGGGTGGTGACTGAGTGGTGGCCCCAAGATGTAACCAGGAACGCAGGTCGTCCGCCGGCAAGTTGGGTCGACGACATTATAAAAATCGCAGGTCGTACGTAGAACAGCGCAGGACAGAAGCAAATGGCGACAACGAAGCCTATGCCCAGCAGTGGGATGAGAAGGGCTGACGATGATGATGATGATGAAGTTTATAAATAATCTTCGTTTAAAACATAAACTAGGCTTAACAATTCACTCGGTAGTTTATTTTGTTCACTGATTCATGAACACTAGTAAAAAAATATTACGAAATGATGCAACTAGATACTGCCACACATTCAGTATACCAATTTCTAACTAAAGCCTCATTTCAGACAAAGCCTGTTCAGCGCCATTAAAACTAGGTAGGTACAGTCGTTGGTATAAGCAAAACCATGTATTTATGTCAAATACCAGAAAAAACATGTAAAATTTGTTTCACAGTTTTTTAGGATAAGTAGATTGTATTTTTTTTACAAGCCGATGTTTCCCCCTAAAGGCAAGTCTCCCTTCCCTAAATAAACAATGCTGGATATTTCAAATAGCGCTATCTAGCTCCAAACTAAGCAAAGATTGTATCATAAGAACTAGATAACTGATACATAGAATCCTATATTAAAAAAAAACATATGTATACTTAAAAATCACACAAAAATATTTATTTGTTGGATTGATTAAAAACTTTTTTAAATTCAACAAACTTTGTGTAAGTTAGGTTACACGATGTCACACTACTTTTTCTGAACTGACTTTAGCAAAAAAAAGCCATAAAATATTTAAATAGAATTTCGTGTTTAATTTGTTTAATAAAACTTTTTTCATCATTCGTGCTCTGAAAGTTAATCATTGTTAATGCGATAACGGCTCCGTAAATTCGATTTACGGATCCTTTGTGATTTTACGGATTTTGACATCCTCTGTGGCGCAGTGGGCGAATAGCCGGCTGAGACGCAGGAGGTAGCGGGTTTGATTTCCGCCACGGAACAAATGTTTGCATGATCTACAGATATTTGTTCCGAGTCTGGATGTTTTTCTGTATAAATAATTATGTATTTACAAAAAAAAGTATATAAGTTTCCTATCAGTTATCTGGTTCCCATAGTACAAGCTCTGCTTAGTTTGGGACTAGATACAACTGTGTGAAATGTCCACCAATATTTATTTTATTATTATTTGTTATCTAAGGCCGTAAGTACATTTGGAAATAAAATAAAGCTCATTGCATTCATAATAAGCTAAAATTAAATACATACGTCATGAAAAATCATAATTTCAATTTAAAAAAGAATATGGCCACAGCCCCATTGTAAAAAAAGCAATGGAACGTAATTTTCTTTTTACCAACAAACTGTTATTAAAATATTTTTTAATTTCCATTATTAAAATATTTCGTCATTAAACGTTGTGTTTTACTCGGGTGTATCAATCCCCTAGAAATATATGAAAAATGATAATGAAATATATAAAAAAAAATTATTTGCATCCAAAAACTTAACAATAAAATTACTTTGAGGACAATTTTTGTAGTAAATTATATCTTTTATATCAGATGGTTAATTAGATCAGATCGCTTACAGCCCTTGTATAACAATATACTATTATTAATGTGGTTGTTCACGTTTTGTTTAAGGTGCAAAAATCTATGGAGATCTTTAATACAACACATTCGAAAAAGCTATGAAATATGACTGGTATATTGATAGTAAGGGTTGGGTATACTTCTGTTGCTGACTGCACAGTAGGTAGTTAGTGACGTAACGAGTAATAGTTCGTTAATGGTCGCGAGCTAAGAGCTTTATGCAGCGGATGGTAACGGGTTTCGAATCAGTAGAACTTTGTTTTGTTCGTCTGTACTTTTAATCCTCTGAGTTTGATAAGTAAATATGAAAACGTATTAGAATAAATGAATGAGAACACAACTCTAACAGAAACTATACAGAATAACCATACCTGAATATACCACTCGCACTCACTGTTGTATGTAACACTTTACCGTCGTCAATTTTACAAGCTTTTTGAAGTGTAAACTTCTTTAGCATCGTTGTGATTTGAAAGTCGATGAAACGAAAAAGCGACAGTTTAAGTTAAGTTTAAGTCTCAATATCTTGAAACCAAAATTTTTGAACATTTCACTTCTACCACGTGTGAACCACATGTTCTGCGATGCGCCACCGCTACATGGTACACATACCTCCCATACGCACAAAGCGGTACTCTTCCACCTTTATTATGCGCACCGCCAAGGAGGAGAACGCCTTGCCTGAGTCTGTGTTTCCTGATAACTACAACCTAGGGATCTTCAAGTCGCAAGTGAATAGGTTTCTTCTAGGCAAGCGTATACCATCGTAGACTGCATTATCGCTTACCATCAGGCGAGGTAGTGGTCAAACGCTAGCCTATATATTATAAAATAAAAAAAACAATCGCCCTAAGCTGAGATCTCGCGAATCTCCCATAAAAACGTGCTATGTAAACTGTTACATGTAATGTATGCACGAAATGCACGACCAACGAACTTGACCTACTAGATAATGAAGGTACCATATATAATGAAGAGGATCGATTGGTTTATCATTTATGAAGGTAAAAGAGACCACCATAGAACGAGACAAACGGAGTGAATGTCATTTACACCGACAACATCGAAGCACTTAAATACGAGAAGTAAATATGCAATATGCAAATAGGCTTTCGGTAATATCACATGAATAGATGCGAGGTCTTTACATCTAAGATGATTAATGCAGCGCTTGGATCTGGGATATAATAGACGTTTGACACAGCGCTATCCAAGTGCCCCAAACTAAGCTAAGCTAATATTAGTTTTTTTGTATATAAATCATATAAATAAATAAATATTGCTGGACATTTCACACGGCGCTATCTAGCCCCAAACTAAGCAGAGCTTGTACTATGGGAACCAGATAACTGATAGAATACTTATATACTTTTTTTTTGTAAATACATACTTACATAATATATAGAAAAACACCCAGACACGGATCATGCAAACATTTGTCCCGCAGCGGAAATCGAACCCGCTACCTCTTGCGTCTCAGCTGGCTATACCTACACCCACTGCGTCACGGAGGCAGTCAAATACAAAAATAGGTTTTTTTTTCAATAATTATCTTTTTCTAAACAAGTTTTTATAAAATTCACAATCAATTCACACAGGCAAGCAAACTGTATCTAGTCAGTCAAGACTGATTTTTTAAATGATTTTTTTTAATAAGAGCGATGACAATATCACAGTTACTAGAAAACTGCCGAAAAATTCTGAGGATATGTAGCCAAATAGCAGTTCCTTAGTTTTCGATTGTGAAATAAGTATCTAACAAGATAAAAAAAAACTGGGATCACAGAACAGTAGAGAATCACAAAGATATTCTGCATTGCTCTGCACTATCATAAAATTAAAATACGGATTTAATTATTTCCGCAATATAAACTCATTAGTTTGAAAGAAGCGAGTAATTTTAGTGAAACAAAGGACTTAGCTGCAGTTTCTTAGAAAGCAGGATATCACGGTGCACCCGTTTTATACGTAAAACTACAATAGACCTCATCACGCGAGGCAAGTCGTCAAACAACTCAACTGGACAAGCTTAAAGAAAGTAGCTGTGGTTTTTTTATACTTCATAGAGATAAACAAGCTTATGGCCCACCTGATGTGGTAAACATCGCCTATAACGGAGATTAGCCCCGTAGTTCATGAACGTTATAAATGTGTCCTACGACTGCTCTGCGTCAATCAACTTGAGTCTCAACTTGAGACAACGTGGTCTTCCTGTTTGACCAGTTGAGTAACAGAGACGTGCGTAAAAATTTACACCGGAAAAAAATAAAAAATAGTGGTTTATTCTAAATTTTAAGAAAAGTTTTGCAGTGTGCTACGATTATAAGTTATTGAAGAGGATAAAAACCGTAAAACAACTTCAGTAAGTCATCAAAATATAAGTATTTCATCATGTTTTGTTGAAATCAATAAAGAAACAGTTGATTAGAAGAGGTGCTTGACATAAACGCGTAAGCGACGCGTCTTGCACGGCGCTTACGACCTTCTCGCCGCGGCACTCGCTAAACATTATAAAGCCTACCCACAAAAACACTTTCGTACTACAAAATTGAATACGGACTCCGACCCAAAAACTGTAACAGATTCTAAAGCAATTTATCACTGTACAGCCTAACCAACAAAGGTGACTTTAGCATATGAGCTGTTGATTAAAGAGCCATACTGTGGATGATTATCCTCTCTGACCTATGGTGGTCTAGTACAAGGCAAAAATACTGTTGTTAATCCAGCAAGTAAACAAGTATACCACAGCGATACTTATATTCTAGTAGTACTTCTCTTAGAGATGAATACTCAACGCACCCCACCTAAAGCCTCCGTTTCGGAAAAGACGGCCACTACATCCCGCGGTAAACGACCTCGACCAGCATACTCTCCAGAAAAAGACGACGATGACGGAAATCAAAGCGATGTAATGGTAATGCTCACTGCCTGGAAAACCGAGCAGCAAACGATTTTGTCGAAACTGGTATCTGATGTTTCAGAAATTAAAGCCAACATAAAAGAACTACATAAAACGAATTCTGAAATAGAAAAGACACTAGATTTCATATGTAAAAATCACGAAGAGCTAAAAACAAGAGTAGAAAATCTGGAAGGGAAGCGTGAGGGGAGTGATAAACGGCTAGAAAAACTGGAGGATAAGATAGAGGAGTTGGAGAGGAACGCAAGGTGCACCAGTATCGAAATCAGGGGGATTCCTGTAAAACAAAATGAATCCAAAAGTGATCTACTGAGCATTGTCGACAACCTGCATAATAAGCTAAAACTTGAAGTAGAACATGGCTTTAGTAGAAACATCTATCGTACTAAGGGCAAGCCTAATGGAGAAAGATCAATTGTGATGGATGTCACTACACCATTTAAAAAACACAACATCCTAAAAGCAGTCAAAGAATACAACTACCATCATATTGGCGATAAGCTCAACACAGTGGCTATAGGGATAGAGGGGAAGAAAACACCCATATATCTCTCAGACTTCCTAACCCCAAGAGCAAAACGAATCTATTTTCTTGCCAGAGATGTTGCCAAAAACAATGGATATAAGTTCTGCTGGTGTACGAATGGTAAAGTATTCTTACGGAAGACTGAAGGAGCATCGCCGATTTCCATTACAAGTGAAACACAGCTAGAAGAATTGAAGCAATCAAAATGACTAGCTATGAAACACATTACTAGTAAGCATTTAATGTTAATATACTTAAGAGTTAATTCTAAAACTATAAACACCACAACAAGAACACACATGTTATTAATATATACACAAATAGCAACAGTACAGTCTAATCGCGCCTTTACTATTTACCGGCGAATCAATATCTTATCCTTGGAATATATACAGGATCTACTATATCGGAGCTAAAGTAAATATCTTTTATTATGGATGATAATATACAGCAAAATGTAATATGTGACCAAATTGATGACCTTGCTATTGCAAAGGTTTATGAATGTGATCCAGAAACCTGTAAATCACTCATTGATACTAGTAATAAATCACTGAACATACTTACACAAAACATTCGTAGTATTTATAAGAACTTTTCCTCTCTGGAACTTCTTGATGCGAGGTTAGGATTTAAATGTGACATTTTTGTTTTAACAGAGTGCTGGCTTAACGAAGATAAACCTTTTCCACTTCTACAAAATTATAATTTGGCTTATACTAAAAACTGCATGAATAAAAATGGCGGTATAGTTGTTTACTTTAAATCTCATATAAATTGTATAATAGAAGAACCAGACTTTTTAGACTCAAATTGCCTTCTGCTGAAAATAAGTGGTAATATTGTGATTATTGCTCTCTACAGATCACCATCATTCGTTCACATAGACAATTTCCTAAGCTCCTTGGACTCCACCCTAAACATGGTCAAAAACTACCCCACCATTACAGTTATAGGTGACATTAACATCGATATCCAACCTGATAATATTGACAGACATTTTCCCAGCTACCTAGAGCTACTGGCAGCACACGGATTATTACCCGGTCACACTTTAAATACTAGAGGAGAAAAGTGTTATGATCATATTATACTAAAAACTAAAAATCAATGTTCAACAGTGGTCCTGCAAACTTATATTACTGATCACTGTCCTGCTCTACTTAGTATAATGAAAAAAGGAAAATTAAATGTACCTAAAAAAATTAGATCTACAATGAATATGAGTATTGTTACTGAACAACTAAAAGTTACAGATTTCACTGACATATTAAATACTATGGATGCTAATATTGCAGCGGAGTTACTAGTGAATAAGCTTATGGAAATAACAAAACTGAGTACGCGATTCTATAAAGTCTCACATAACCAACGCATAATCAAACCCTGGATCACGGCAGGCCTGCTAAGATGTATTCGTACACGTGACAGAATGCACCGACAACTAAAACAAGCTCCGAACAATCAAGTTCTGAAACTCTCATATTCGAGGTACCGAAATTTTTGTACAAAATTGTTAAAAAAAGTTAAAATTGAATACGAACAAAATTAATTAGAAAAACATAAAAAAAACATTAAGAAAACCTGGCAAACGATACGACAAATAACATACACAACCAAACCTAAAACAAGTAGCGATCTTTTATTGAATATAACATCAAATGCCCAACTATCAGTAAACTTGGTTAATGAATACTTTGCGAACGTAGGCAAAAATTTGGCAACCAAAATCCAATCTACCGATCTGGGTAACAATAAAAATAGACTGAAAAACATACCCTCCCAAATAAACTCTTTTGGAATGCTACAGACTGACGAGGCAGAAGTAAAGGCAATTCTAAGTGGACTGAAAAATGATTGTGCTGTTGGATACGATGGAATCTCAACAGTATTTCTTAAATTCTGTAGTCCTGTATTGGTACCTATAATTACACATATTTGTAATGTTAGTCTGACATCTGGTATATTTCCGAAAGTTTTTAAGACTTCCATCATTACCCCAGTTTTTAAAGGTGGAAATGGAGACAGTGTCGAAAACTATAGACCAATATCAGTACTGACTGCCCTTTCTAAGATCCTGGAGAAAGTCATCAATAAGAGACTAACTTCTTACCTAGAGTCATTCAATATACTTTCACCTGCTCAGTTTGGCTTTAGAGCAGCACGGTCGACAGAAGGGGCAGTCACGGGTCTTGTAGATTACATTTCTGATAATATAGATAAAAAGAAAAAGGTGATTGGTGTATTTTTGGACTTGGCCAAAGCGTTCGACACTGTCTCTATTCCCATACTTATAAAAAAACTGGAACTAATTGGTATACGCGACAATTCTTTAACCTTACTATCCGACTATTTAACTGACAGGATGCACCAAACCAAAATTGGTGAATTAATCAGTCAAGCACTACCAACAACCTTTGGTGTCCCACAAGGAAGTGTGCTGGGCCCTAGCCTCTTCCTAGTTTATGTCAATGATCTCTGTAATCTGAAACTAACAAACGCTAAAATATACTCGTATGCAGATGATACAGCACTTATTTTCGAAGGCAATAGTTGGGAGGAGGCTAGAGCACATGCTGAAGAAGGGCTAAAAACTGTTGTCGCGTGGCTCCGAAACAATCTATTAACACTTAACATAAGTAAAACTAAATTTATGGCATTTAGTATCTCACGTACTAGAACCCCTGTACTAACTCTGAAAGCACATCTGAATTGCGCGTCCGGTTCCTGTGTTTGCCCAGAACTGGAACAAGTTAATAATATTAAATACCTAGGCATAATTATTGACGAGAAAATTAATTGGAAGAAACACATAAACGTTCTCGCAGGACGAGTGCGTAAATTGATATATGTTTTTAAGAATTTGAGAGATGTTGGAGATCATAGGTTGCTAATAAATGTTTATGATTCACTGTGTCGATCTATTTTAACCTATTGTAACACCGCTTGGGGCGGTGCCTGTGTAACTTACATGTTACAATTAGAACGTGCGCAACGAGCAGTGTTAAAAGTGGCTACTTATAAACCGTATAGATTCCCAACAGCAGACCTGTACAATGACTGTAAAGTGCTTGCCGTTCGTAAGTTGTACATTTTTAATGTTGTTTTATCTCAACACAAGAAAGTAGATGTAAACGACAATCTGTCTTCTGGTAGTAGAAGAAAAGACAGAATCCTGCCTAAACCAACGGTTAAAACTGTGTTTGCACAACGTCAACAAGCGTTCTTAGGTCCTCTATTGTATAATAAAGCCAATAAGGTAATAAAGAATTTGGTGCACATGAACCAAGCAGAATGTAAAAGTTCCTTATTTGATTGGCTTCTAAATCTAGGGTATGAGGAAACCGAAGAATTGTTGAAAGTGATAAAATAAATTATATAAAATTATACACGTAGAATCTTGCTAAGCTTATTGAACTATTAACATTAAATAACGATTAACATTACAATATTGCTGATTAATAAAATAGTTAAAATTAATATACTTATACTTATATATTATATATAGATAAATATAGATAGGTACTTAATCTATAATAGGATTGAATGTACTAATAATTATAAAATAAAATATTATAAAATTTATTAATTTAATTGTAAAATAAAATAGCTTAATATAATATAATATACACAATTACAACCAGAATGTAATTATTATACAACCTCAACATGTCTAAACAACTTATTTATGTATGGAAGGTAAAGCAGTACCTACAGCACAAGTCTTGTACTTAGTGTAGGTACTGCACGCCAATACTCACTGTACAAGCCAATAATTGAATTTTAATTAAAATATGTTTTGTTATATGTATATTGCTTGATTTGTGAAATAAATGATTTTGATTTTGATTTGAGAACTTGAGACATACATGTTGATGAGCCATGAGGCCTGTCGCAAAGTGAAATTACAGGCACATGAGTGCCTATAATTTCACTTTGCCACAGACTATAGCCAATGGTTACTATGACTTTTGATGCTTTTGAACTAAATGGCAGTAACCAATTGTTGCCTGGCTGAACCTACAAAATCAGAGTGACGCATTGTTTCCCGTGCGGTACAGTATACGGCGTCTAGTGTCTGTTTTCTGACTGAATGTAATCCCTGTTTAAAGCTAGAGGAAACAACGCACTTCATGAGATTAAACTTGCCACGTGCCACCTACAAATTGAGTTAAACACTGGCAGAAAGCCCGTGAGAGCACCATTGAAGTGTAGTCTGGGAATTACAGTCACTCTCCAGACATTAAGACAGATACAGAGCAATGTGCAATGCAATACCCGAAGTAACAATTAGCTTAATGTCAAACCTGCAGAATAGTGTCTACGTGACCTGCCATTGTAGATAAACAGTCATACACGACACGAAAGTAAATAATAGATCCGTTGACCTTTACAGCACAGTATTACAGCAAAAATTGGTCAAATTCCTAAATATTTGCGGGCGTTTTCACTTTATACGTTTGCCCACAAGAGATGAAGCGCATTAAAAAATATGCAACATTAAATGCACAAGTGATTTATGTGTGTCTTTACGACTGGTTTTATGATCTACCAAATTGGCGATGAATAAAGTCGGAATGATATCGCTTTGGTTATTTAGGATGCTACGAAATGTATGTGTATACAGTATGGCATTGGGAAATTATCACTCCTTAATCCGTACTAAGGTTATCACAGCTTTGCATATCCCACTAATGATAAAGAAGTTCTAACAATATCGGTAATTATCTGAATGCTCACGACTTCATCCACGTGTAATATTTTCCAAACTGGTTGGAAAGGAATAAAGTATCCCGGAAAATTTCGTTCTGTTCGTCTTCTTACCACACCCCATTAGATATTCTTGGTCGCAATGCGATACCAAACACGCCGCATCAAATTCAAATTAAAATTAGTTTATTTACACTTAAATATAACTTTACAGAATGAATCTAATACGATATATCTAAAACTACTAGAAGAAAAAAAAAGGATTGTGTGGTTTTATGAAACCACGGTAAAAGTGAAACTTTGTTTCACATTATAGACATTTAACTAAAAATTTTCGTGGGCACAAATGAGTAATAGTCTATACACGGTCAGCTGATGCGAAATATAGGCGCCGCCATATTGGCCTCGGCTGCTCTGACGAGTGCCTTTCACTTTATCCCTACTCCGCGGCCGACCGTCACGCGACATGCAACACACAGACGAAAAAGTTTGAGACGATGTAATAAAAGTTTCACTTTAAAATACAAATTATAATTATACATTCATTTTCAAACTGACATATTTTAGATACATATATTTATTAAATTTAAAAAGGTACAGAGAAAACACAACAGATATACAAATACAATAGGGACTTATAATAACTAACTTAACATAGGTAAAGGTATACACAATTAAATACTCTCACAATAACTGAGACACACTCGCTCGATCGTCTTCCAGTCATCCGCAAAAATATCAAACTGAGGATGGTAATAAGCTCATTAGGGCTGCAATCAGAATTATTTTATTCATTGTCGAACTTCATCAAACCGATCGAAAAAACCAAGGGAAAATACCGACTTTTCAAATGAACGGCACACTAAATGAATTTCCCTTGTAAACTTGACCCTTCACGTAAACAGAAGTATTTTTCTATAAATATTTTTGTTTCTAACATTTTTTACCTTAGCAATCCTAATCTTACCCAAAAAGAGCCTGCTGGATCACATTGATGAGCGTAGGTTTCTCTTCACTCTTACCTTTCATCCCAGTTTCAGGCTAGGTCCATCTAATCACACTATGCGCGTCGAGTTAATCCCGCCTTATGAAAATTACATCGGATATGAAATGCTGGCCAAAATTTTAGTTATCAAATATTTGACTGCCTCCGTGGCGCAGTGGGCGTATAGCCGGCTGAGACGCAAGAGGTAGCGGATTCGATTCCCGCCGCGGAACAAATGTTTGCATGATCTACAGATATTTGTTCCGTGTTTGGGTGTTTTTCTATGTATTATAAGTATGTATTTACAAAAAAAAAAGCAAAAAGTATATAAGTATTCTATCAGTTATCTGGTTCGCATAGTACAAGCTCTGCTTAGTTTAAGGCTAGATAGCGCTGTGCGAAATGTTCAGCAATATTTATTTATTTTATATTTATTTATCTGAAGTACCTATAAAATAAGTTTAGTGCAAACTAAAGGAAGTTTAAGTCAATTTAAGTTATCAAATAAGTTATTTGCATAAAAGTCTGTAAATTGAGTTTGAGTTCTTTCGTTTTATTAAAGGCATCCAACTCCTGCTTCGCTAAGAGGGAAAAAAGTGATTGTTCCGTTTCCTTCGAGTTTCATTTCAAAAGTTTAATAATCTTTGCAATAAAAATAACGTCGGATGTAAGAAACTTAGTTTTGATCAGGCTAACATATAATATTTAAAATGGTCAAATAACGCAACATCCCGATGGAAAGACCAATCCTTACCAACCAGTACGACCAACTGTATACGAAAGCAATTTTAATATAAAAAAAGCATGTGTGCAATTCCCACGTGGTAGACGGATGTAAAATTTCGGGAAGATGATAATTGTAGGTTTCAATAATGATCATAGTGATGCAAAGTTAGTAATTTTTAACACGAGTGGAAGGAGTACGAAGCAAAGCACAAAGAGAACCACGAACATAAGAAACACTGTGCATTGCTTCCTATCTCATTTTCTCCCACGTTATATCTTATGAATTTGTGTCCGTCTCTTTTTACTGTCGCTTTTTCATTTCATCGGCTTTCAAATCACAACGACGCTAAAGAAGTTTCACTTCAAAATATCAATACCAATACTGAGCACAGATTTGTGACAGATTCAATCAATAAAACTAAGCCATTGCTATGCACATTTTCCAGTTTTCAATAATCCGGTTAGGACTCACTTCCGTTTGTCCGGCACTGACGTCACGAGCAGCTAGGATGCATTTTCTTGTTCCGAAATTGTATTGAGATTAATTCCATTAGTTGTGGAACTGATGGTTGAAGGCAAAGTTGTCAGTAGCATGGTACTGGTTTAGCTTTCCGATGTCCAAATTGTATTACAAGTATTCGTAGTTGGTTGAGCGTTATTGTCTGCAACTTGCATATTGGTAGTCAAACGAGTGACTAAAATTACTTAGTTGTAAAAAGGCATTCTCGTTTAAGTCTAAATGCTTAATAATTATACTTATTAGTGGCAACATATTTTGGTCCGTTAGTTGTGAAATTAAATTTAAAAAACGAATACTTTAAATAGCATGTCCAGTCTAAAATCAAAGCTTTATTACTTTTGAGTAAGTGCTCTGAATTTAGAAAAATTTAGGTCATATAGAAGCTTTACCAAAGATGCAAGTTTACTTCCATACCGTGTGGAGACTAGATTTCAAACTCGAAGTGCAGTTATAAATTCATTCGCATAAGCCAAATGGTTTCTTTAATAGCGGAATATTTTTCGTGTTACATTTATGTGAAAAACGCAGTATAAAACGTATTCTGACTTATTTATGTGATCAAAGATACTGCAGTTCCAAACAAGTGGAGATAATATTGAAAAATAACACAAATACGATATATTTTAATAATAGCAAAAACTTTTTTAACTTTGTAAGAGGCACATATTATAAAATTATTATATAAATTACTATTATTTTTAATATTATAATAAAATTATATCAATGATTAGAGGATATTGGTAGATAATCTACTATAATGATACTCTTACTCTAAATATGTATACATAATCATGGTCCTTTACAGCTACAAAAGTGAATTTAAGCAAGAGTCAGGTTGGATAAGACAGGTACTTTCTTTCGTTCCTAAAAATGCCTATTTAGTATTACACAAGTATGTCTGCTTTGACATCAGCAGTCAATATTAAGATCCAATAGATCCACAGAAAACTTGAAACTATAAAAACCCGGTAATGTACGTTTCTTAAACAATTCCTATACAATTTATAGGGCATAAAGTTATAGATGCAATAACTGAGACAGAGACAAAGAGTCATAAATACGTTTATTATAAGAACAACCAGCTGTGAGGCGAATACGAATGTCAAATAAATGATACTTCTATTTTATGATATGAAATAAAATTCAAGTGATTTTGTTACCTGAGTTTATGACTTGGCACTGCAAACCCATATTAAGGAGATATGCCAAGAAACCATTTTTTCAAGATCCAATCCCTTCAATCTAACCTTTATTAACCGAGACAATATTCTTTACATAAGGTTTACTATTTGTCCATCAGCCTTTTTAATTTTCTAAGATAAACTCGCTATTGCCACTTTAGGCTCCAAAAAGTTAGTAAATCGAAAAAAAGGGCAAGGTTTTATAACAAACTCCCAAGGGATGTACAAAAAATGACAATTAACAAATTTAAAAACGTAATTAAACGAAATCTTTATAAATAAGCCTACTATAAAATATCGAATTATTTAGATGATAGAGAAGCTCGAAACAAATAAAAAAAAATAAACAAACAAATATGGACGTCGACCAAATCAATAAGTTACTTTGCGACGCTATAGCAGAAGTAGCTCAAAACATCTATGGTGCCTCAATACCTAAAAAAGTTAATAAACTCTCATTAGAAACAAGAAATATGATCGAGAAAAGACAAGTAATGAAACAGAACACAGTAGAAGATCAACGAAAATTTTTAGAATTAAATAAATTAATACATAAATTTATTAAAAAGGACTTGAGAAACCGCAACACAGATATAATCATAAATACTATTAAAAAATACAGAGGACCAAAAATTTTTAGAAGAAAAACAAAAATCGGTTCTAAACAGATATTAAAACTTAAAGATAGGGATGGTAATTGTGTGACCGACGGGCAGCAGATGCTTAGGGTAGTTGAAGAATTTTATGGAGAATTGTACGCATCACAATCAACAGACCACGAGCAAATGACTGACGATCCTAGAGCACCACCTGTTCGGATCCTAGACAATGAAGAATTACCTCGCATATTGTCTCGTGAGGTGGAACATGCACTTTACCAGATGAAGAATGAGAGATCCCCTGGCCAGGATGGCATTAAGATCGAACTGTTGCGTGCAGGAGGACCACCAGTGTTAGACGTATTAGGCAAACTCTACAATGACGTTATGTACCAAGCTCGCACACCTGAGTCTTGGAAGAATGCCCTGGTAACAATTATTCACAAAAAAGGAGACATTTCAAAATTGAGCAACTACAGGCCCATAAGTCTTCTTTCGCAAATATACAAACTTTTTGCAAAAATTATATGTACCTAATAGACTCACCCGATCGTTCGATGAATACCAACCAACTGAACAGGCTGGCTTCCGAAGTGGGTTCTCTACCATTGACCATATACACTCAGTCAAGCAGCTGATGGAGAAGAGTCACGAGTACAACCGACCCCTTTGCATGGCCTTTATCGATTACGAAAAGGCCTTTGACAGTGTCGAGCATTAGGCCGTGTTGAACTCTCTCCATCGCTGCAACATTGACGCCCGGTATGTGGATCTGCTTCGGAAGATATATAGCTCAGCTACCATGTAAGTGAGGCTACACAACTTAACAAACCCCATAGTGATCAAAAGGGGGGTGCGACAGGGAGACACAATTTCACCCAAGCTTTTTACGGCTGTCTTAGAAGACGTCGTAAAAACGCCTTCTTGGGACCAATATGGTATAAATGTTGATGGTGTCTACCTGTCGCATTTGCGGTTCGCTGATGATCTTGTTCTGTTTGCCGAGACGATGGACGACCTGCAGACCATGTTGAATGAGCTTTATAATGCATCTTTTAGAGTGGGCCTCAAGATGAATATGGGCAAAACCAAGGTTATGTCAAGCATTTCTGGAGTTTCGGTCCCAAACGTCGTTGTTGGAAGGGAGAAACTAGAAATGGTCGACTCATACGTTTATCTTGGCCATCTTTTATCTTTTGGCAAAGAGTGTCAAATAGAGGAAGTCACCAGGCGTGTTCAACTTGGATGGGCAACTTTCGGTAAACTAGATGATATACTAAAATCCACGCATATTCCACAATGTCTTAAAACACGTCTCTATAACCAATGTGTCCTGCCAACTTATGGTGCCAAGACATGGAGGCTCACGAAGGAGGCTGTGCACAAAATAAGTGTAGCACAGAGGGCCATGGAGCGCGCCATGCTGGGCTCACACTCTTACATCGAGTTCCCAATACCGAAATTCGCAAGCAGACTAAAGTACAAGACGTCAGCAAGCGAATATTGGGGCTCAAGTGGAGTTGGGCAGGACACTTGGCCAGACGTAGTGACGACAGGTGGACTAAGGCACTAACAGAGTGGAGGCCGAGAACTGGCCACCGAAATAGGGGACGTCAACCAGCGAGATGGGTCGACGACATCCATAAGACCGTGAGTCGTACGTGGTTCAGACTGGCACAGGATCGGGAAGAGTGGCAGAAACAAGGAGAGGCCTATGCCCAGCAGTGGGTCGACACAGGCTGAGAATGATGAGATAAGCTTGGGATTGAAATTGCACCAACTCGTTCAAAATGTTACAATTTAGACGTAATTTATTTTCTGTGTTGTTATATATTCTAAAAGTATCATTAAAAAAACCACCAGCCTTGTTTCTTGCCTTTCTTTCCTGGCTTGATCGCGAGGGAACAGACAGTAAAATTGACGTTTCAAAGTGATCCTTGTGATTTTAATGAATAAAAATATTTGACTTTGACTTTTGAATTTTTTCTTGATTCTGGCATCCAGACACACTTTTGTATGTAACGATATATGTATATGTATATGTACCTACTTAAAAACCAATTCTCAATTCATGTATGTTGCCAAATATGTAGTCTAATAGAATGTATGGTATGCCAGCACAAAACCTAAGGCTTTGCATGTTAGCGGTTCGTTTTTGGCGACTGCGATTGACGTAAACTAGATTCCCAAACAAAGTGAATCAAGCGAATGCCCAAAAAACCTATATGCAATAAACAAGCCACAACACGCCGCATGCAACTATGGACGCATACATTTTGTGCAGCCATTCCACAATCTTGGCAAACTTCCAGTTAGCTACTAGTGTAAAAACACTTACAATCTGGCATTCACTCTTGAACTTTTTCATGTCTTTTTACTCCGATAACTGAAACCAGTGATTGTACCGCAGTGAAAGGCCATCTTAAGAAATAACATACATAAATTCAGTCATTAACATTGGCGCTTTCTGAAATCAGCATATTCTCCAAGTATTGTTAAAATATATTTGAATTGAAAAAAATTACATTATATGGGGCCAGAATTAAAAAAAAACGTAATAAAAATATTGTTATCTAACTAATCCCAAAAAGGTTTAAGTCAGGTAGGGTTTAAGCTATGCTCTTAAAGCTAAGTTTACAGAAATTGACTTAACCATTGAAATACATATTTTATACCTAGGACAGGATTTTATAAAAGCAACGGCAATCGCTGCACAAACTTATAGGTACTTTTGATTTGATTTAGATACTTTTGATACACAAATTGCAAATGCATGCATGAAGCATAGTTCACACTTTTAGAAATTTAATAATTTATTGTAAAAACTACCAATAAAATTTACTCGAAATGTATGTTAATATTTCTGAAAACTGTTCGAATACTAAATATCGATATGATACCGACCGTAGTCGGGGACCGCGGTTATTGGTCGGTTATTTCAATTCATGTTGCTGCCCAGTATTTAAAAGTATAGCATACAATTTTTCTTACAATATCCAAGGATTTTAGTATATTAGCTCCCTTTGGTTGGAGCGGAAACGAAATTAAATATCGATCGCTATAACATTATACAAAGTATCTTTAAATTCTGTTTTAGGCCTGTTCAGTACCCCGGGATCAGATGACGCAGGTAAACCCAATATTGAACATTTTAGTAGTGCTTTCAAAATATTGGTTTGACGATGCTTTCAATAATTTGAATATTGTGTCTTAGACTATTCGTAGACTGTGGAATTCTTTTAAACAGGCATGCTCCATCTATATGTTATGATGTTTATATAGATATGGTTTATATTCATGGAGCTGATGGTAAATTAACTATTTTTAAAATATTTGCCCATATAAATAAATTTTCCTTTTACCATGTTGTTCCTTAATGATGTTTTAAAATAGGAATATCGCCATGAAATGTTGATGTTAGTTAATTATGTTTATCAATTAAGTAAGTCATATTTTAAGGTAAGTTAAGGAATAAAATAAATGTGGTACTCATATCAAGAGGTATTCAGTCTGCAAATTATCTAGGTATGAAATAATATCACCCTAAAGACACATTACATTGACCAGTCAAATATTGATACGAGTAAGATCTCTTATTCAGATAAGTGGTATCGATCAAATTTAAAAACAAATCAGATATTAAGTAAAAAATGCAATAGTAGAAATTCAAAATATGATTTGCATTAATCAAAGTAGGTCAATTCAGAATTATCGTACAGGCAACGCAATAAATTACTTATGGAAGGCATTATCTTGATAAAACTTTTCAGTACATATTAATTTAGTATGTGTACCCTGTAAGGGTATGGCAAGAATATTTCATTTAAAATGCAGATTTAAGATTACAAACAAAAACTTAACTAACTCACGATTAGGTTTTCCGGTGGGCTTCAAAATGAACGCCTTCAAGAGAGGTGCAAATAGGGTATTAAGTGCTAAGCAACGCGACTGCAGTACCTCGAGTGTGCAGCACTCGTGGTACGAGTTTATAGGCGGCGGTGACCACTTAACATCAGGAGGCCCGTCAGCTTAAGTGTCTACAAGTTTAATATAAAAAAAAAATAGTTATGTCTCTTTTATTTTATCCTTAAAAAATAAAAAGCCTGACCGGTTGTTGCTTGAGGTGCCTGGACGGTTATAATAGGAACTATAATATTTAATGACGTTATAAAACCAACAACGTACTGAGTAAGTCTATATTTATCGTATATTTTCAACCAATATGGGAAAAAGTCATCATCAAAAAAGTTGTCGAGTTTTTCTTGCATTTGTCAGGCTTCCAAAGTCGGTGTGCTCTCGATTGCAAAATTGGATTATATTTTAAGGTTAGAACTGGTAGCGTTGAAGCAATCAGAAATAACTACATCGTAACTGAAAATACATAAATCTGTATAGTTAGTGAAAAAAAATTAGTATAGAATAAAATAAAGAGAGAGAAAGAAAGTAGTAGAGCAAAATTAGTTTCCTTTTTTGGGTAAGATAACCGCTTTTCAGATTATTGTACTAACCTTTTCGTAAGCACCATTATCGTAGTCATTATATCAGCAACAGAAATTTTGTGTGACCTGTACCCAACGGCTTCCAACAACCGTTATTATGTCGTGTATCCATCTAGTGAGGGCTGCCCTATGCTGCGCTTTCGAGTGCTTGATCTCCTCGAGAAATTTTCTGCGGAAGCGGCCGTTAGTTCTCCAAAGTATGAGCCTCGCCTTCTGCCACTTCAACTTACTCAGACAGGAAGGTTATATCAGTGACTGTAGTTTTTCTACGGACGGTTTGTAGTGGCATAGCCAAAATAAGGTTTTTAAATATGCACAAAGATATAAATTCGTAATTTGTTATAATTAATCATTATCCAGATAAACTTAACCCACTTCTTGGGAAAAATTGGCTTACTATCAAAAAACGAGGGTTATGATTAATGACTCGTGGAAAATATATGGCTTGAAGCAGGGAATTAATATATTACTTTTGGGAGAAAAATAAAAATTAATGGATCCACTACATATCGATTGTTATATTAATAAACTATTCACTGGCCTTTTCAGAGACTAGCCTGCCATGAAGAAGGCATGTAGATACCTACATAATATTGGTGCCTTGATTTTCGTCCATTTTTGATAAGGAGCTGTCTTCCCATATTTTTTTTAGTATTAGTAGTAAAATTTAGAATGTTGTGTACTTACATTAGAACTTAAGTTAAAAAATGGTATCGATCCATTGGTTTGGGAGCTACTTTGCCATGTGCATTATTTATGCCTTGTTTTCTTTTTGGCTTAAAAATAATGTTGAGTTATCATAATGAACAATTAACAATTTACGAATTTAATAAAAATAATAAATGAAATAAAAAGCATTTATTGAGGAACAACCAATATACAGTCATGTGTACAGTTTGAAACGATGATGGCTGTATTAGTATGAAAACTGTGTTACAGACACCAACACCATCCTCCTATACATCAATGAGTTTCAATCAGGTAAATGGTACATTATCAAAAACTTCCATTAAATTAATGGAATCATCCCAAATTTTGCAAATACTATTTAAAGATATTGTGTTATTTTAGGATCTTAGTAATTAAAGTATGACATTTATTCTGCTATTTTATACTAGGACACAAACATAAAACTCTTATTAACTAATGCAAAGTCCGTCAGTTTGACGGAAAACAAACTTATTATCTGAACAAATTACCATTATGTTGATTACTGTAATGCACGCTATCAAACGTTCTTTGAAATGGTTTGACCACAGAATGCAAAATAGTGGATCATCATTAATTTCCATTTCATAAAATAGAGCCTTTTACTAAAGTGAATCTGCCTTAGATACGAATACGAATAGATTAAGACCCACCCACGAGAAACTTTTGCAACAACTTCTCCGCAACGTCGTCTTTCACGTTGGCTTTGAGTTTGTATGAAAGTTTACATATATACATACGTTGCAACTGCAACGCCACAGCGAGGAGACTTTTATGTCTTCGGGCGTAGACCTACTCTAGACAGGTCTGCACGATATAACCTGCCGTCGCGAAGGATTTCAAGAAGACTGCGTCCAATAGGGAAAAAAATTTTGCTAACATGCCAAGCCAATTTTACGAAAAAGTTGCTGTGCTGTACTCCCTACTACGATTTCCAAATCTTGGTGACATAAAGGAAAAGGAGACGATAAAAACAAAATTTGTCTAATGGAGCCAAGACCACTAACAGAGTCTCCATGTCTCCCCCAAGGGAGACACCGGGGGAGCGAAATCCACGAAACCAGTTTCTCGCGCACAAAATAACTATTTACATGAATGAATATATGAATCCACTAATATTGTAAATGCGAAAGTTCGAAAAGAATAGAATACTCTTTATTACCCACCACCAACATTAAAAATACAATAAAAATACACAAACATTAAGTTAAGTACAATGTGCGGTCTTACCGCTAAAAGTAAAGTAAAGATTGGATGTTTGTTTGTAACTCAATCACGTCGTAAAGGCTGAACCGATTTCGATGATATTTAGTATATACGTAGATTTTAACCTAGATTACTACATAGGCTACCTTTTATCACATAAATCAGGTCCCATGGGATTAAAAGGGGATGTCAAAGTTTATATATGTATTTTTGCACCCTAGAACAACGCGGGCGAAACCGTTGGCAACAGCTAGGATGAGTATATATTTTCACAGCCTATAAATTCAAATAGAGATTTATGTTAAATCGAACTCAAAACTATTACAATCATTTTACATTTAGGTAATCAACATACAAGTAGGTAAAAACTAGTTTAGTCTTTCAAAAGCCAAAAAGAAAAACAACATGTTGTCGCTCCAGTTAATTATAAATAAATAAATATTGATGGACATTTCACACAGAGCTATCTAGCCCCAAACTAAGCAGAGCTTGTACTGTGGGAACCAGATAACTGGTAGAATACTTCAATACTTTTTATTTTTTGTAAATACATACTTATAATATACAGAAAAATATCCAGACCTAGACCAAACATTTATAGATCATGCAAACATTTGCCCCGCGGCGTGAATCGAACCCGCTACCTCCTGCGTCACAGCCGGCTATACGCCCACTGCACCACGGAGGTCGTCAAATTAAATGACTACCAATTAAATGGTATACCTATTATTGAAGAGCAAATTCCACTTTGCCCAGCGAAATACTTACTGCTGAAGCATCAAAATATTTAAATGGCGCTTGTAAATGACCTGTAAAGTTGACATGTAGATGAACAGAAAATAAAATTTGGACATACGTGCTTGGACCAATATTGGTCTTTTGGTAAATATTATTTCACAGTGTATTTTAATAAAAATAAATAAATGACGTTTTTACTCGCTTTTTGTTAAAATAACACACAAGCAAAGCTGACAAACAAATTCAAAACTGTTTCACTCCCATAGTTAATAGTTAGTTTATAATTTTTACTTATTAATGAATGCAATTTGATTATTATTATAGACAAAGTATTGTCACGAAATGATAAACCGATTGATAATTCAATTAGGTATTATTAGATAACTATGAAAAAAGCCTGCATTTGTAAAATATATTAATTAAATAATTATTAAGGTAATCAAAATTACAGCGAAGTTAAACAAATCATTTTTCCAACTTAACTGTAATTTCCAAGAAAGAAAGTGTAATCAATCTGAACAAAGCAAGTTAATTAACTCAATGCAAGTTTAATTTCCTCGTGCATTCTTAGGGGTCAAACAAAAAGGTTATGAAGGCCCAATTTCCGAAGTAGAACGAGAAACGGTTGACCGATTAATTATTCGGCACGACTCCGGCACGTTGACGACGCGACATCGATTCTCGATAGTTATGTAAGGCAGCATTCATATAGAACTTAGTTCATTCGTATCCCAGTCGTAATAAAACTCTACAATAGTGGATTAAATAAAAAATGCTGGACATTTCAAACACAGCGCTACCTAGCCCCAAACTAAGCAGAGCTTGTACTATGGGAACCAGATAACTGATAGAATACTTATATGCTTTTTTTTTGTAAATACATACTTATAATATATAGAAAAACATCCAGATCCGGAACAAATAAGAAAAAAAATAGCAAAAATAAATAAGAATAGCTTGTATATGGGAACCAGATAACTGGATACAATACTCACATACTTTTTTTTGTAAATACATACAAATATAGAACAAAACCCAAACCTGGAACAAATATCTGTAGACCATGCATTTGACCCACAGTGGGAATTTAACCCGCAACTTCTTGCGTATCAGCCGGCAATTCGCCTACTGCGTCATAGAGGTTGTCAAAACAATATTGTCTGATAAAATCACTTTGCATAAAGGATACATTTTTTTTATCAAAGTTTTTATGTAGATGAATTATTTTTTATTCAAAAACCTCCGACTTTTCAACTCCGACGTTACCATTACCAAAATTGCTGGCAGACAAATGCTATAATGTAAACTGTTTCTTCTAAAACTCAACCATAAGGCCGTGTTGATATGAAACAATTAATATAGTTACCCAGAAGCCAAGAGATATTGCATTACCATACGCAGGCCGTTACAAATGAACAAAGATTTGTAGATTCATATAATATTCATGACATGGGAAAGCCAGAAAATTTAACAAAACACCAGAAGGACCATTTTTGAAACTTAATATCAGAAATTAAATTATTAATTTGCTAGAACATGATAAAATAATAAGAAGTCATACAATTAGGTGTTATACTATTTGTACTAAAAACGGGATATTTACCATGATTTGTGAGTTCTTGAGTGTCCCGATATTTCGACGCAGTTGCATGCGCCATGATCACGGGTAAACTGAAGTCTTTGCGAGTGGATAGTTATTGGCAGATATAACGATTTACCCTCTTTATTAGTCTCTTGCTAGGAATGAATTCAGTAATACTATCACTACTACCGGTTTCATTCTCGATCATAACTCTATTCCGACATACAACACTCACGGTATCAGGGCGCGTAATTGACACTACACTTCTTCGGTTTTTACACATTCTCACCACAGGATTCCAGGCTCCAGATAGTTGAAAACCATCTTCACGATTGAAATTCTTGTGTTTGGTAATCTCAATTGCCTCTTAATTAATTAATTAATTAGGTGTTATATTAGGTACATGTAGAAAAGGTACATGTAACAAAAATTAAGATGATTATTAAGTGACAATAATTATGTATGAGCCTCAGTTGCCTAAACTAGAATGAAAAGTCTGTATGATAGGCAGCTGTGCTCCCCCTGCTTTTAATATCAAGTGGAATAACTGTACATTAATTTTATATAAATAAGACCAATTATTATTGTGTATATATATATATATATATATGCAATAAAAAGTACATTAATATAAATTAAAATACAAAACAATACAATACATTATAAATTATAGGTCCATTATTGGAAGATCTTTATAAATCGCCTGATGACACTGATGCCAATTTATAACACTGGGTGCAAACCGTGGTAGCTGTGATGCCTGTGAAATTAATCCGATGTCTAGCACCTTAGCTTTGTTAGCCTTAATCCGCAGGAAACATGGATAACACTAATTACGCAGTCGCTACCAGGGACTATCATACCCAGCCCTTTATAATGTGCTTGTTAATTCTGGAACTGCGACTTTGTTGCTCGTAGTAATCTCAATAATATATTTACGCAGTGAATCAAATACATTTTAGTCAGATGGCGCTCAATTTGCTATTGATAATTTACTTTAAAGTTATAATTACGTGAGAACATAATTACAATAATATTCAAAGGGTCATTTGGATAAATAATAAAATTTGAAACTGGATCTGGTGCACCTTAGTGGCTATTTGTGTCACAAAACAAGGCACCACTGCTCAAGTGTCGACAAGTGAGACGTGCAGAGCCAACTAAACCATGGGTTTCCTCACGATGTATTTCGTTTATAAATCCAGTTAAATTCGAGTTTCGATTATGTACTAACCTCGTTACCTATCTATTTTTTACCTAATTGAAATATAATGCTGATGTTTGCGGTAAAATTATGAAAATTGGGTGCTGAATACGTTTATTTGTATCGATTTGTTCGAGTGAATGGATATTTTCCGTGAAATTTCAGATACAAATTTAATATAGTATTTTAGAATAGTGTGACCTAGAGCTTACTTTCTAGGAAGGACCACAGTTATACGAACTAGGAACTAGTTTCTTGAAGTATAAGTAGGGCTAGAACGTTCATTGTAACTTGCAACTGGCGCCAGATTTTAATCTAGGTAGGTATTAAGCTGTTGGTCTACGTTGTTGGCTCTCCTTAGTTCGTATAACAACATAGATATAAATGAAATTAAAAATAAAGCATTGCCGATTACAGGTAAAGATGCGGGGGGGGGGGGGGGGGGGGGAGGGGGGTTTGCGGGACTTTGCGCTAAGTTGATATTTTAGGGATGCATTTGAAAATTTAAGATGCACATTAAATAGTTACTTACACTTTTAAAATCACACTAATATTATAAATGTGAAAGTTTGCATATTTGTTGGTTTGTTACTCAATCACGTCGTAACGACTAAACCGATTTCGATGAAATTTGTTATACATGTAGATTATAACCTAAATTACCACATAGGCTAGCTTTTATCTCATAAATCAGTTCCCATAGGATTAAGTTGCAACATTGAGTTTAGCTTTATTTCTAAATTACCTACACATTTAGTAGTATAAAGCATACGAAGTCGCGGGCAGCGGCTAGTAGATTAGTACAATATAAATTTAAAAGATAAAACAGATACTTTATTTGATTTTATTTCAAAGAAATAAACAAACTTACATGTAATGAAAATCTACTCCACTGGATATAAGCGTATAATATCTAGCTACTTTGAACTACCAAGTGCTAAACAGTACGAAAGTGCTAGAGGGTTTTTATCGACAAACCTATGATATATAAAACTGGTGAAATAAAACTTGAAACAACTATTTTTATCGGCAATCAGAACAAACAAGAACACTGTTATTTACACATTTTGATGGGTCAACAATCAAACGTTGGTGAAATTTGCGACTGGGTTACTTAATCTCGATTTGCGACTGGGTTCATTAGGACAGAATTACGTTTACCAACGGTAAGACTTCTTAAAATGAAGTAGTAAGGAATGCAAATACGAAAGATTTTAAGCGATAGACTGGTCATGGTAAACGCACCACCTTCATACGTTGAGTAATTAGTAGGGAAACATTCATTTATCACGTACCATTTACACGCTGAACCATTGTTGACACAATCCTCACCACCGCGCCCGTCGACTCGCGCGCAGAGGGCTGCGGCACGCAGTGCTAGGCGAAATGTTATTCGGAGCGGATCGCATTCACCCTGATGAAGGTTCACCAATTGAACCGAAATACTGTCGGTCGAAACACCGATTAGACGGTACGTGATAAATCCCGTATTTTTATTAATGATTTAAATAAATCACGAAAGTTTTCTAGGTCATTGTCGAAATTAAACCACAAGTTGAAATATAACTTGTTAAATGATCACTAATAATTCGATTTATGTCTGGTAATGTATTATCAGTCAGAAATGGGTTTCAAAAGCAGCTCAATACCATATTCTAGTATAGGGTTGACCATATTCACGTCCACGTTTCCTGTCTGGATCGTATCAAAGGCACTCGTTTGGATCTTGAAATAGACACAATGAATTCAGCAAAATGAATTGAGTGTCCGTCGGGATAAGCGGATTGCGCGATTGCATTCAATTTATAATCCCTTTTGTTTTACTAGCTTTAGTCTGACTTCTGAAGATTTATGATTTATCGTGGGATTATGTTGTTGTTGTCTATTTCAGGCATGTTTTGTAAATACCTTGAATTATTTGCACCGCAAATTAAAATGCATCTTCCAAAAAAAACGTGGTTCTTAGTATCGCTACACAACCGTAACTTTTTTGCGTGATAACTTCTCTCGTGAATTATGACCCGGTACAACTTTTCACTCGACAACTTATTTTTTTTCTTCTTAGCTTACAACTTAGAACACCTCAATATCGATACGACTACGCACAAATAACTCGTGTTACTCTTTACGTTGTAGAGTTACTACTAAGTCTTTGGTCTGAATTATCTTCTTCTTCCTGCCCTTTTCTCACATTGCGTGGGGTCGGCACACCATTTATTCCTCCTCCACATCTCTCTGTCAGCCGCGGACTCCGTTGTCACTTCCTTCCTACCCATAACATTCTTCACACAGTCCATCCATCTCTTCTTCAGCCTTCCTCTACTTCTATATTCATCCACAGTCATATCTAACACTCTTTTAGTTACATGACTTTCTTCCCTATGCATGACATGCCCATACCACGCTAGTCTCTTACTCCTCAATTTTTCTATCACTGACGCTACTTTTAAACTTCCTTTGATATACTCATTTCTTATCTTATCCACTCTCTTTACTCCACACATCCATTTCAACATTCGTATGTCCGCCGCGTGCACTCTTCTTTCATGCGTCCCTTTCATGGCTCAACACTCAGAACCATACAAGATGACTGGTCTTATGATCGTCTTGTAAATTTTCACTTTAAGTTTAAGGTTAATTTGAGGATCGCACGTTGTTTCTGTAACCTGTCGCCATTTCATCCATCCCGCATTTATTCTATTTTTAACGTGCCGGTCTATGTCGCTCTCGCTTTGCATCAATGACCCAAGGTACCAAAGGTCAGAGCAGGCTATAGGGATACACCATCCAAAGCAATATCGGCAAAACTGGAGGGAACACCAAAGCCACAGAACAAACGCTCGGTTTTTGTTCTGTTGATCTTCAATCCAACACTCTCCAGTTGTTCCTGCCATTTTGCTAGCCTGTTCTGGACCTCGAGTGCATTTTCATTGACAAAAACAATGCCGTCGGTAAACAGCATGCACCAGGGCGCATCCTCTTGTATGTCTGATGTCAAAGCATGCATTACCAAGACGAACAAATAAGGGCTTAGTACCGATCCCTGGTGCAAGCCTACAGCCACATTGAAATTGTCAGTTACTCCAGCCTCGGACCGAAAGTTTGTGCTGGCTCTTCCATACATTTTCTTTGGTCTGAATTATCATCAGCACAATTGGTTGGAGAAAACGATTCAAAAAGTTTTAAAAAACATTACAATTTCCCTCCAAATGACTAAAGGAAATGCTTTTAAAAACTGAGCGTAGTAGAACCAAACAAACGGCTTACTGTATATTGTCCAATCTAGCTTCGGCTTCGTAAATGTCTTATGAATATTGCATTTCAATACTCAGACAAACTCAGATCTGAAACAAAATCCTATAAAATCCTATCTGATAGAAAATAAAGGAATAGACGGCAAGCTTTTAAAATTTCAGTATTTGTTATTATCCCCTTTGAACGTATTTTACGTGATAAGTACGGGTTTAAAGTAAGACGTACCTACATAAGCTGGACTCCTTCAATATTACATGATTTGGTGTTATGACTTATGAGGCAGAGATATACTAGATAATGCTAGTACCTAAGGAATCAGGTCTCAATATTTATATACCAAATTTTATCAAAATTGGTCCAGCCGTTTAGACGTAAAAAAGGTGACAAACAGAGTTAGAAACAAAGTTACCTTTGAATTTATCTTAATAGTATGGATATGAAGGTATTAGTGCAATAATTTTCTATAAATCTAGTATGTCAGCAGTCGTCATTTTTTAGAGGATTGACTCCATCCTTAGTCCAAAACATAATCTGCCATTATTATAAATACGAGATTTATCACGTACCATTTTATTGACGTTATGACCGACAAATGTTCAATTCGTGAACCTTCATCAGGGTGAGCACGATCCGCTCCGAGCCGGGTCTCGCCTCGCAATGTCATTTTGTCGGTCGCAACTCCGATAAAATATAGGTAATAAATCCCGTATTTATAATAATGATTGAAATAAATCGCTAAAGTTTTTGAAGTAAAACATAATCAGTGTTTATTTAAATCCATTATTCATATTGGAAATGCATTATTGGATTGAAATAAACACACATTCTTGTTCTTGATTACGGGTAGAGCTATTCCTCAAAATAAATGAATGAAATGAAACTTGTATAACTCAACAAACATATCGATTCTGCTCGTCCGATATCCAAAACGATTAACTGAAAACACATAATTTACAACTCTAGTTTTTGCATTCACAGATGAGAACAGAATTTGCTGATAGGTTCATGCATCTATATAAGTACGAATGCAGAAGAATTCTAGGCTAAGAAATAGGGTTAAGATACGTACAAACTTGAGGAGACAGATGAGCGCCTATTGGTGTCAAGTGGAAGCAAAATCTATTTCCAATGCCTTGAATCGTGACTTATGCGGTATTTTCTGTTCAACGTTCAGATTATGAATTTTTATGCTGTTATTTTAATAAGGAATTCTAATTGGTAAAACCTAGCCTTGGCATTATGTGGTAAATGCTGTTTTGGTAATATATAGAAACTGTATGACTTGGAATTTTAACTGAAATAACGTTCATTCATAATTAGCTGTTTTGTTACATTGCAAAGGACGTAGCTCTTTCACATACTGTACATGTTTTTGCGTACGGGGTCAAAAATGTGGCCAAATAGGGCCATATTTTTTACCCCCTACGAAAAAACAAGGGTGTTAAGTTTGACGTCTCTCTGTACCGTTGTAAATACAAAACGGATTTTTTAAATAGAAAGCTAGTTTAACTGGGAGTGTTTTTACCTATGTTTGTTTTTAATTCCCGACTCAAAAAAGTGGTCGTAGGTTTTTGTAAATACTGTGCAAGTTAACTTGTTTTAGTTTTGGTGGTTGTCAAATAAGCTTCTGATATTTTGATGACTTGTGGATTGTGATGGGTAAGTAACCCAGCAAGAGATTTCGGACACGAATCGAACTGGGGAACGAATGTTTGTACTATCTACAAATATGATCATATAAATAAATATAATTATGATGCTAGTGTTTGATTAAAACTATGCGTGAGACCATTGGGTGTTCTAATACGGGTTACCGCAATTTAACAGAGGAGATCCCAACCCATGTAACCCACAGCTTTGTTAATTAGTAATGATTTTAGGGTTCCGTACCTCAAAGGGTAAAAAAAGGAACTCTTATAAGATCACTCTCTAGTCCGTCTGTCTGTCCGTGTGTCACCAATTTTCTCAGGAACGGGTGGATCTAGCAAGTTGAAATTTATACCAGATACTGAGGTCTATAGTCCCTATTGGGTGTATAAAAATCAAAGCTAACACGATAAAACGATATGGGCAAATTTAGATTTTCGCGAAAACTTGTGATTACCAAAATTTATCTTAACTTTCAACGTTTTTTATTTTCAGAATTTTTCCTTTACTTGTGCTGTAAGACCTTACTTTTAATCAAAATTGACAATACTAGGTCAACCGGAAGTACCCTATAAGTTTTGGATCGAAAACCTATATGGTAGTTCCCAGTACCGGTTGGCCTAGAATCACAAAATTTGGCAAAAAGCAAGGACTTACGGCACAAATACCTATAGGAAAAAATAAAAAAAGTTGTAAATTTAAGGGTGTCCCCAAACATACATAGTTGACGCCGATTAAGATAATCCTCTGAGTTGTATGGGCGCTCATACAATTTAGAGGACTAGCTTTATCAGCACCAACCTCAAATAAGGTAAACAAATAAAATTGTGCTATTGTGTGTAAACATGATACCAATTTTATTATGGCGGTATAATTGGTAGGTACGGAACCCTCGGCGCACGAGTTCGACTCGCACTTGACCCGTTTTTTTTATTTTGGTCAGGAGAAAATGACAATCTTTTTAATATAAACATAATTATCATGGCAGTTTGACTGCCTCCGTGGCTCAGTGGGTGTATAGCCGGCTGAGACGCAGGAGGTAGCGGGTTCGATTCCCGCCGCGGAACAAATGTTTGCATGATCTATAGATATTTGTTCACTGTCTGGGTGTTTTTCTATATATTATATGTATGTATTTACAAAAAAAAAGTATTTAAGTATTCTATCAGTTATCTAGTTCCCATAGTACAAGCTCTGCTTAATTTGGGGCTAGATAGCGCTGTGTGAAATGCCCAGCAATATTTATTTATTTATTATTTATTTATTTAGTTCTTTGCATAAAACAATTCGTTTAGTTTCTGAACTAGATCAGAAAATAGGGCACAGCTACTGCTATGGGTGGTTAGGTTAGGTGGTTAGCTGGAATTCCTTTGGTCTACTCTTTCTCTATTAAAATCGAAGCAAAAAGAATCCCATTCATTCAACATTCCAGCAATATTTCATTATGTAAAACAAGGCCACAAATGCTCTCCAGATATCTTCTTTTAACAACGTCAGGTTTAGTACAATAAAAAGGAAGTACCGATAAACGAACTGTGAAAACCTAGCAATTAATGCATTCCGTGTTATTCACATTTTGTTGCTTTGTTTATTATCCGTAACGTCTCAAGCGACCTTCAACATCAAAGAATTACGACGCGTCGCACCTTTCAAATAAAGATTAATTTTCCGTAGCAAATATCTTGAGTATCTTCCTATTACATTGCTGATGGCATGTTGGTGAATGCTTCACTTGGGTGAGGCTTTTTGTGTAATAAAACGAATGCTTTCCTGTGTCTGGACATCGATAGGCACGAGTATCTGTACTTTGGAATGATTGAAAACCGATCTTTTAGTACATTTCACATACAGGATGTAAAAAGTCAACACCTGAAAAATTTGACAACAGAACAGATTTCATACTGAAAACGCGAATAAATTATGTTTTCAGAGTTTGTTTCATAGTCAAAGTAGTTCATATCTTGTGAGTATTTTGTTTTCGGGAGTGGTTTCACACCCTTTATATTCAGATATAGCAGTCCTCAAACGTACAAACTGTTTGCCATTTCCCAGGAATATGTGCAGTATTTCATAGCTGCTGAGGCCGGACTATTGTTTTGTTTCGAAAATTCCCCTTTTCATATTTCTCGTTCGCGGAGTTTTACTGGGATCGTAATAGATTACTTCAGTTGTAAACAATGACAGTAATCAAACAACCGAGCAGAGTGGGTGGTAGTAGGTCAGAATTATAGAACTAATTATTCACAGCCTTGCTCCTACTGTTGATCATAAAAACGATAACAGCTCCTTTAATGCGATTGACGGCCCTAGGGTCGTAAGTAAATTTGTAAAATAGAATGAGGCTCACGTGTGTAAGCGTTCAATAACACCCTCGATTAGCGTTTCCTCGCTCGTACACAAAAATATCTCGAGGTTACAAATTACTACAAATTAACTATTAATAACTACTATCATTGAAATTGCATAATAATAATAGAATGAGTAAAAGTACGTTTCCTAAAGCAGTGGTAGCAACCAGCCAAATCTGCAGTTTGACAATAAGGTTTGAAGTAGCATTCAGAATTACACATTAAGTCTTATGCGATAGAACTCAAAACGTATTCGTCATGGAAACATGTTATATTCGTTGAGCTCAATAATGCGAATTATTGGATTTCAATTGCATTGCACTATCATCATCATCATCATCGGGCGGTCGTCGTAGCGCAGTCTTACGCTGCGCTTTCCAGTGCGTAGTCGTGGTGACCACGCACTGGAAAGCTAGAACCTTTTTGCCCCAACGGCCGTCAGTTAGAGCCGTCGAGATATGTACCCCACCCGCTACTACTTCAGCTTTCTTGGCTATGTCTGTGAGTGACCTTGGTTTATCTACTGATCTCCTCATTTCTAAATTCGATCCTGTAGAGTATAGCCTAAGCATAGCTCTCTCTATATCACGCTAAGCAACCTTGTGTCTTCTTATGAGAGCCACAGTAAAATACGACATTTAACTGGCGGAGATGGGGGAGAGTATCGTTTCTTTATTGATCGAGCGAAGCGAGATCTCCAAATCAACTTGGGCAAATCGGCGTTGTATGTATGTATGTATGTTTGTTTGTCCGAGGATAACTTTCGAAGCGTTTATCCAATCATCGTGAAATTTGGTATATAGGTAGGTAATGAGAGAAAAATTTTGGTGTGACTCAATGAGCTAAAAATTTTGGGGGCTTGTTGAGATATTGGGGTTCAAGAGGGGTAAAAAAAATGAAGATGAGGCTATTAGGTCAACTGTGACATCAAATAAAAGGTCTTCATTAGTGCATTTGAACCCCGTTTTTATTTTTAGTTTAATTTTTGTAGTTTTTGAGTTATTAGCCATAATAGAAACAAAACTTTGACAAAATTCACAGGGTACACCAGTGACCCCACAGTGTTGTAATTTGGTATGCGTATAGCTTATGTATCAGAAATAGAGGCAAAAGTCTGAAATCTAGAATAACTGCAATTTGTACCCCAAAAAAGAGTAACCAAAAAACATGAACTCCCGTTACCTGTAATTTGAATGAAACTGTAGGTCAAGTTAGGTGGTTTTTATTTCGTGGCACTATGTTTGATAGTCAAAGATTATGAATATTTTTTTTTGTTTTTATGGTAGACTCCCGAGATCTCAGTTCGGGGCGAACCACTAGTCGTAGTAAAATGAAGTATTCTTTACTAATTGGCACATTTGGCACCAAAAAATCAGTTTGTCAAAAATTAGATAGGAATCGGAATTCTTAGTATTAAATTATTGATTGAAGATAGAAATAATTTCTGATTGTTATAAGCTATAGTTGATTCTACGCATTTTCTTTAATTTGTTGTTTCTAATAATAGTCACCATCCTATTTTCACGTCAGATTTACATTCCATAACATGTATTTTGAAAAATTGTATGGTTCGTGTTACTTAAAATAATAACCTTTATTACATAAACATTATTTAAAAGGAATTAACGCCACATTTAACCTTAAATTCATGGATGAAAATAGTAAATGGCAGACTTAGCGAGATCAACTTTGAACATTCTGGGTCACCTGTGACTGCTATAAATATTTCAGACTAAAAGCTTTCCCAGAATATCCGATAGGCTTTAGCAGTCTACGAATGTTCCCAAATAATAGAAATATCGCTTAGTTAAGCAATTCACTTCTAAAATAAATTGGGTTGGAAAACGATGATTTTAATGTGCTATACCCAATTCACTTAAAATAACTAGTTGCTAGAACACAGTGGTCGAATTAAGACCGTAATTTATGTAAATCAAATCAAATTATTTGCCGAGTGTAGGTATAATTACGATTAACTTATAATTAATATGTTATAATTATTGTAATTAACCAGTTTATTTAGTGTACAAATATTAAGGGCGTCTTGCGTAACGATGCCTTAACGGATTTAGTGGTTAAATTTGATTTAAAGCGTTGTCAAATCATACAAATACCTCAAATTTCAACATGTTTAGTCGCTAAATATAGGGGATTTAGGAGTGTGTAAGCCAGTTAAAAGAATATTATTACGAGCAAATAATAAATAAATAAATATTGCTTGACATTTCACACAGCGCTCTCTAGCCCCAAACTAAGCAGAGCTTGTACTATGGGAACCAGATAGCTAATATACTACTTATATACATTTTTTTGTAAATACATACTTATAATATATAAAGAAACAACCAGACCCGGAACAAATATCTATAAATCATGCAAACATTTGTTCCGCGGCGGGAATCGAACCCGCTACCTCCTCCGTGTCAGCCGGGTATTCGCCCACTGCACCACGGAGGAATGTTAAACAAATAACTTTTTAACAATAAATATAACCGACTTCAGAAACAGATACAGTTTGAGGGTTGCACTCGATTTTTTCTGGGAGCCCATCATCAGATCCTAACTTGGTGCCAATGGCACCACCATTTTAAGCAAATAAGAGTTTCTCGAATCGGTCAAGGTCTTCGTGTAATCAGAGGAACAAACAAAAAAAAAATATTCCAACTAATTCAGAACCTTCTCGTTTTTTTGAAGTTGGTTTATAAAGTAATAATCATACATACATAATCGATATAAATGAATTTACAATACCTTTTAATAATTAAAAAAAACAACAAAAAATCTTTAACATCATAGAATCTCTCTTCAGCCAGCCACTTGATAAGTCCGCGTCGGTCCCGGAACTTGTATAAGGATTGAGGCTATCTTATGAATAAAACAGATGTTTTTATAAATCACCTTTTAAAAGCTCAGTTCGGTATTCAATAAAAACCTCTATTTGCAAACGAAAGTTCTAACGAAATCCTGTTTAACAAACTGACATGCTAGCCTCCACCCGTGTTTTATTTTCAGCTATGTTGACATGTTGGGGAATGATTTTGTTATTTTTTTTTTACAGTTTCTAGTTGCTTTTGTTCAGAACTTTCAACTAAAGTGGTTGTTTCAAATATAGGATACGTTTAAAATGTGTAATAATTGCATATGAATAACTTATACTCATGAAAATGTTATATTTTTATTTCGATATATTATGGTTATTTGTTTATAAGCATAGTTTTATAAGATTATTTTATTTTATTTTTATGAACAAAATGTACACATTTTATCTTATCACTAGGTACTTTGTTTTTTACTTATTTAAACTACTTCACCTTTTTATACTACGGTTGCCCCTCTTAATAAATAACGCTATTTACGTAAAAAAACCCCTATATTTATGATAACAAACTAAATGTTATCCCCTTTAAAGCTGCTCTCAAAAGTCACAATCATTTTATTTTTAGAGTGTTAATGACGACCGCTGTGGTGCAGTGGGTGAATAGCCGGCTAAGACGCAGGAGGTAGCGGGTTCGATTCCCATCGCGGAACAAATGTTTGCATAATCTACAAATATTTGTTCCGGGTCTGGTTGTTTTTCTATATATTATAAGTATGTATGTACAAAAAAATGTACAAAAGTATTCTATTAGATATCCGGTTCCCATAGTACAAGCTCTGCTTAGTTTGGGGCTAGATAGCGCTATGTAAAATGTCCAGCAATATTTTTTTTTTTTTTTATTTAATTATTAAAATAAAACAAAAACAAATTTTGCTTCGTCATCCTTTAATCACTGATACCTAGCTTGTCTTCCAAATCCCAAATACTGATAATCTCATAGAGCAGTTGCATTTACTTGTCGGTTTGCTATACGATTTTCAATAACTGGAGCACATCCAAGAAAACTTAAAGCAGGTCACAAAACCTTCAGCTTTAACTGTTCAAATAAATCAGATCCGTACAGAATATACATGATCTTTAAACACCAGTGTAATGTTCAGTTTTTGTAGTGAGTACCGGTAGTGCATTATCTTTGCTCACTGTAGGTACGAGTCAAAACTAACCTACTGCCAAGTTTTCTGTTAAGTTGGAACTATACGGTTTAACTGTTCAGTTTTATCTGAATAGTAAAATAACAGAATGGACCGAAAAATTGGTAAATTTAATTCAGATAACTCATCAAATAAGAATTATGAAGATGTATAATCAAAAATGTGAACTAATTAGCGTGTCAACTTATCACAGTTCTGACTACTCTCCTTCAGTTTTATAAGATCAGTTAATAATATAAATAATTATTTAAACCATCTCAAAAATGTTCAAGCCTAGACGGGACTTGAACCCGCAACCTTCCTCTTGATACGAGCATGCACTACCAATTGTGCTACAGGATCTTTTCACATCAGGGTGGAAATTAGTAAGATGATTCAGATTACGACTAAAGCGCCGTTGGCAGTTTATAAATCTTGGAATGTTACGTAAGTGTTCGGGTAACACTATAAAAATAAAATAATAAGTGGAATAACGTGACATCTCATGTCAATGTACTAAATTAAACTGCAACGTTGGGCAAGTCAAAAAACTGTCTAAGTTTTCCTATAGATGGAGCTAACGACGCATTAGTCGTAATCATCTCACTAATTTCGAGCCTGACGTGACAAGAACCTGTAACACAATTGGTAGTGCATCCTCGTATCAAGAGGAAGGTTGTGGGTTCAAGTCCCGACTAGTCTTGAACATTTTTGAGATGGTTTTTAAATCTTAAAATTTTCTGAAAGTATTCGAATAACACTATAAAAATAAAAATACGCGTATAACTGAAGTTGTAAAGCCCGCTTTACTTTAGATGCTCGTGAAAAATATATGCACTTCACGTGCGCTTGTTGACGCTTGTCACTGCAGCTGGCAAAGACCAACATTTGTTACCCGAATTGCCTTTCTAATACAGTTTGCTTGCAACGCAACTGAAATGGTAAAATGGAAATTGTTAGAACTGGCGAAATTTTAAATCAATGTTCGTATATATCTTACGAATATATTTCTTCCTAATAACTTTGACTTGCTTGAAAGATAATTTTAATCTCGTCATGACTGCATTTCATAACTTCGAAGTACTAAATGTCTTTTTCAACGCTGATGCTCTGAAAGTTGGTCATTGTAAACTCGATGTTGGCCCCGTAAATGCGATTTACGGCCATAGGTAAATCGTAATAAGTAAATTTGAAAATAGAATAAGGCTCATTGCATTCATAATAAGTTGAAATAAAAAATCAATCTCTGTGACAAATCCATAATGCTATCAAAAACTAAAAGAGGTTATCTTCATAAATGGTAAAATAAAATACAATCTCCATAACAAATACTTATTTTTGATCGAGCGAAGCGAGATCTCCAAATCAACTTGGGCAAATCGGCGTTGTATGTATGTATGTATGTATGCATGTATGTATGTATGTTTATTTGTCCGAGGATAATTTTCGAAGCGTTTATCCGATCATCGTGAAATTTGGTACAAAGGTATGTAATGATGGCCCAATTTTGGTGCGACTCAATGAGCTAAAAATTTTGTGGGGTTATTGAGATAAAAAAAATGAAAATGAAACTATTAGGTCAAGTGAGATGTCAAATGAAATGTCTTCATTAGTACATTTCAACCCCGTTTTTATTTTTAGTTAAGTTTTTGTAGTTTTTGAATTATTAGCCATAATAAAAACTAAACTTTGACAAAATTTACAGGGTACACCAGTGATCCCATAATGCTGTAATTTGGTATAAGTGTAGCTTAAGTATCACAAATATAGACAAAAGTCTGAAATCTAGAATAACTGCAATTTATACACCAAAAAAGTTTAACCAATTAACATGAACTCCCGTTACCTGTAATAGAAATAAAACTGTAGGTCAAGTTAGGTGGTTTTTTATTTCGAGGCACGATTTTGATAGTCAAAGATTACGAATAATATATTTATTTTGTTTTTATGGTAGACTCACGAGATCTCAGTTCGGGGCGAACCACTTGTTATTTAAAAATAAAAGAGGCTATAGTTTTGTAGTGAAAAAAAAAACAATAGATACCGGGAATGCAAATTTTCTTTTTAGCAACAAGCTGTTATAATACGACTGTTTTAATTTACTTGCATTCATGGTGAAAAGTTATATGTTATACTCGGGTGTAAGTAATCAATAACACCCTCGATTATATCGAAAATATCTTGGGTATACAATAGATTGCTTACAGCCCTTGTATAACAATGTACTATTTGTAGCCTTGGTACTTTTGAGTGTAGTCAAAGGTGCATGAGTACAAAGTAAATGTATGCGAAGTTTGTATCGTTTTTTATATTGTTGTTATGTCTAAAGAGTTCATCTACCGATTTATCTATCTACATTATGGTCAACTGTTGAGTATAGTTTTTTCCTACTTTACTTAACTCCCAACGGTCAAAGATAGAGTCTTGACACTAAAATTCCCTGCACCACAGAGTACTTCTATACATACGGAAACTCAGTACCGTCTTCGATGCAAGATAAGTCGTGGGGTAGTTAAGAAGGTACTTACTTCAAATGCTAAATTTAATGCGGATTAAAGCGCTTTCTTCTGAGTAAACGATAAATTTCTTTTACTATTTTATATTCCCGTTGCTGACGATGTAAAGTTGACTTCAAAGCAAACATCTCTATTGGGTTTGTTTGTTCTGTTCAGCCTTTAGTAAATTAAAAAAGTGGCATTTCGGGAGTGCCGACAGAAGTGAAAACTTGAACAATTACGAGATAGTTATACAGTGTGGCCCTGGATAAAGTGCAACCCCGAAAGGGGGTGAAACTAGATCAAAAATTATCGACAAAAAAATAGAAAAAAAAATTAAAAAAAAATTAAAAATTAAAAAGTTGACCACTGACCCAGTGGTCAACTTTAAATGCTCCTAGCCAGCACATTTTTTATGTTAGAACGTAGGTTTTTATTTTATTTAAAAGCTATTATGATAGACAATAATAAAAAGTCATAAAAATTTCTAGTATTATAGGCTTAATTTTAAGATTTTTGGAGTTTATTGGAAATTAATAAGCATTTAAAGTTGACCACTGACCGTCAGTGGTCAACTTTAAATGCTCCTAGCCAGCACATTTTTTATGTTAGAACGTAGGTTTTTATTTTATTTAAAAGCTATTATGATAGACAATAATAAAAAGTCATAAAAATTTCTAGTATTATAGGCTTAATTTTAAGATTTTTGGAGTTTATTGGAAAAAAACAGCCTAAAAAATTTAATTTTAATACAAAAATTAAACTTTAAGTCACGATAGCCACTTGTTTGTCAGTTATTTGTTATTTTATCGTCATCGTCACATATCTGACATGATTATGGTTTTTATTTTAACAAAATAGACCTACTACTTTGGAAGAAATAATTTTTTTATTAAATAGAGTCATTAGTGAGCAATAAAAATTTTAATACATCAATAAAGTATATACGATTTTTTTTTAATTTTTTTTTTCTATTTTTTTGTCGATAATTTTTGATCTAGTTTCACCCCCTTTCGGGGTTGCACTTTATCCAGGGCCACACTGTATACAGAGGTGTCAGTAACGATAACCGTGTCGCGAGTTCAATGGTTTTTTCCCATCTCAATAAATGTCCAACGCGCCTAAAGAAGTTTTCACTTTAAAAATCGATGTGCAAAATGTCAGCAACATCAATTGTAAGACAAAACACCATTTAAGCCTTATTGGTTTTGTAAGACATTATTAATGAATATGAAAGCTAAAATCAAGCGGTATCAAGAAATTTCCTGATACTTTTTGTCAAAAATTTTAGAACCGTAGGTCGACCACCTAATGTATTAATTTTAATGCCGCTACTTTACGAAACCATTTTTGAAGTGAAAACTTCTTTAGGCGCGTTAAGCATTTTTTGAGATGGGTAAAACCATTGAACTCGCGACACGGTTGCCGTTGCCGACACCTCTGTATATAAGTATATGTAGTGTAGTCTGCTTTTAAATTTTGAATACCCAAACATTGAGCGCTATATTTTTTACTTCTGTCGGCACTCCCGGAGTGCCACTTTTTTTTTGCTTGTTTAGTATCACCATTTTAAAATTCGGCGTGAGCACAAGTCATTTTGTCACGTTATAAACGATTAAACATTTAGATTTTATGAAATTTAGTCAATTTGTCACGGTTCTGTGACTGATTGAGAAGACAAAAATTATAAAGGATAGAATAACTTCATTAACTTCTTCACTATAGAAGAGGGTTATGCTTGTCTATATCTAACAATTAATTCTCTTGATATTTTTTATCTCTCACTCCGAAAATTAACTTTCTTAGAGATATGAGTCTACTGAAAAAATGCATATTTATAAGCGTAGCTGTCAATAACGTTATCTATATAGGCACCTTGTAAAGTGCCATCATAAGTTACCGTTAAACTCGCGTGATCCCCTAAAAATATAGTTTGTCACGAACATTGAACTCCTAGTATGATAATATTTTACAGTTTGCCGTCTGATATGTTTGACAAGTTATGATGGAGAGTTCATTTTGAACAATGACCTCAATTCTGCTTACAACTAAACTTTCCCAACTGACTAAAATATAGAAATACCTTATTCAGTCTAGAAAACAAAAAACACGAATTTAATTGATTTAACTTCTGTTAATTCCACGATTCTGTTGTACCATTCATCGAAATCCAGTAGTTTTGGTGATCTGGTTTTGATTATATAGATTTGCATTAAAAACAAGTCTATCAGTCGGCCAATGTTGTTGTTTTATATCAAATATAGTAAAGCATAGATTACTAATAATATAAAATAAAAAGACTCATGACTTACATTTCTCTTTCAATTCTTAAACGATTTCTGCATGAAACAGCTTTTAATAAAAAAATTCATAATCAACAAATACAAAAAAATTGTACTACGTGTTTTGTTATGTACGACATTAAATGAAAACAAGGTTAGGGCTGGTATTGTTGTGAAATAGGGTTTTCAAATGCACTACCCTAGAAAATTTTAAATTTTCAACCTTAATTTAAAGTTCTAAAATATCAATGAAACAGGCTGTATATAATAGGTAAACAAATCATATTCATTCATCATGTAGGTAGGCACCTGTTAAACTGACTAATCGGTATCGTCGCAAAAACGCCACGTTTATTGTAAAATTGTTTATTGGAAAATGATCGATTACTGGATAACTATTCAAGCTACCAGTATTTAACCCACCTCTAAAATCAGTTAATACGATTCCGGATGTGTGTTTTAAATTAATGTCGTACATAACATAACAGGTTGTATAATAGCAGGCCAGTGTACTAAACGTAGCATCTATTAATTAGATCTTATTTCAAATGATGGATACAAAGATAACGTTATTATTGAGTTGTATTTACAACAGTGATTGTAACATCAGTTCTGCCTGAGACCCATATCTATGTCGAGTTAATGAAAGGTTTTGAAAATTCTGATTTTATTCATAAACAAAAGTACAGAGTAGAGTAAAACGAGGAATTCACAAAACATTTTTACATGAAATTCGGCTTTCTACTCCTACCGAATCCGGCCGCAGCCTGAACTGGAAGCAGGATAAAGCCGAGAATTCACAGAGTTTTTTTGCGGGGGCCAGTTGGCAAACCACAATGCGGACTGACAATCCTACGGCCGACATTTTACATTTTTCACATTGTGTAAATATAACTCAAATTAATGACTTTTGGATAAAAGCTTGACCTTTGATGCGGTGAAAACACAAATGAGCTGTGTTTATTTTTAAACACTGTTTCGTAGTGTGTAAATAAGGAGTAAACATTTTTTGTGCTGTTTTGTTAAACGAAAAAGTGATTTATTATTCTTTTGGGGACATAGATGTCTAAACCCGTAAAAAGACAAGACAAATAAAACTGAACAGGAATATAAAGTTAAAAGTGTATAACAAGCCTGGTCAAGAACGAGTAGGACTCGCTCACCGAGAGTTCCGAACCTAAATATGTTTATTTATGATTAAGCAGCGCCATCTAGTTATGAGACCCGTAATCCTAGAAAACATTTAAGACAAATATCTAAAAAACTGTTCTAGATCGAGACTTCGATATAATTTTCCTGTAATCTTGCATGTATATCAATCATATTAATTTCAGATTTTTCACTTCGCAAACTTCCAAGATAAGGGGGAGGGGGAGGGGGAGGGGGAGGGGGAGGGGGAGGGGGAGGGGGAGGGGAGGGGAGGGGGAGGGGGAGGGGAGACGTTATTTTTGTTAGATATTTTTCATCAGAATTCCAAAACTGTACAAAATAAAAAATAAACAATGGTTTTGGAATGTGTAAATCAATTTCTTTTTCCCCATTCCCTCATCATTTTGGTCATTTGTGTCAAAATAAACATATTTTTTTACTTGCAATAGAAGAAAGTTGGTGTTTTTTATAACTGTTTCAAATTTCAAGTCAATGGATTCAGTAGTTGCGGATATAATCAACTGTGGCCGACGGTCAGATGGACAAAGTCACATAAGGGTTCCATTTTTACCATTTTGGTCTGTACCCTAAAAATTAAGTACGTTAGTGGCAATTAAATACATTAGCTTGTCACCATTATATTATTTTCACAGCCAATACGGACCAAATACATTTTAGGATGTGCTATATAATTTCTCTCTTTATCTATCCCAAAGCTTTTATTGACCGAGAAAAACGCAAATGAGAATTTGTAATTGCTATCTCGTCGGTAAAATGGTCCGCGTTGATAACAAAGGCATGTTGCGTGCTCTATCTAACAATCGCCTGAGTAATGGGTAGGTACACTTCAATTCTATCTACACTGACACAGTAAAGTTACAGAAAAAGGCAAAAAAAAACATCTCATTGTTTGAAGTCGTCAGGGTAATAGTTGTCAGGTTTGCTTCTGATAAAAAATATAAGATTTTTTATAAGTAGGTAAGTACCTACTAGTTTTTTTCCTGTTGTTAAGGTTGAAAGAATGAAAGTTATTTTACGATGTACAAATGTTTTATGAATAATCAACCTAACATAATTTCTGAATGAATTTGCATTCACGCTTGTTTTTAAAAACCCATTTGTTCGTTCTATTTTTACCAAACTAGTCGAGTTTAAATGGGTTTTGTTTGGTTCCGCAAATGCATTTAGAAAAGTCAGAGTTTGCTTTGATAAAGTCAGTTAGCGTGGTATAATCCATCACTTGCCTCAGTGCGGATTGGTTGATGTCGCACGGTTTTCGATTCTGGAAGTGGCGTTAAGCTTTGGTTTTTATTGTAACGGTGAATGCTATATGACGACTTTAGTATTCATCATCATCATCTCAGTCCGTCTGCACCCACTGTGGGATATAGGCCTCCTCTTTATTACACCATTCTTTCCGGTCCCTTAGGAGTCGCATCCATTGACACCTAGCTACGCTTTCAATATCATTCGACCATCGTGCGGGTGATCTGCCTCTTTTTTTTAATGTTATTTGTGGGGAAACAGGCTTACGGCCCACCTGATGGTAAACGGTCACCGTCGCCTATTGACGCAACACCCGGGGTATTGTCGATGCGTTCCCTACCCTGTAGAAACTTTTTAACATTAATGAAGCGTGCCATGTCGTAGCCTAACGGGAAAACCTCAGATGGTAGCTCATTCCACATCTTGCAAGTAAGGGGTAGAAAAGATCGCGTGAAGCGTGTAGTGCGCGATACCCAATTGTCGATGATATGTGGATGAGCTTTATTAAATCTCGACGACGGGATCAGATCGAATAGCTCCTCAGAACATACCCCATTATACAGGCGGTAGAAAACACTGAGCGATCCGATGTCACGGCGTTGATTCAGTGGTTCCAGCTTGTTGGCGAGTTTGGGATCGCCGATGATTCTAATGGCTCTTCTCTGAAGGGAGTCAAAACGAAGCAATTGGTACTTTGGGGCTCCATGCCAAAGATGGGAACAGTATTCTACATGCGGCTGAACTTGCCCTTTGTACAGCAATAGCCGTTGTTGTGCCGTAAAATACTCTTGGTCTACGAGCATCCCTTGGCCACCACTCTATAATCGCTTTCGTCCAACGTCCGTCATCCCTCCTAGCCAAGCGTCCAGTCCATCTCCACTTCAGCTCTGCGATCCTCATACTTTAGTATTAATTAGAATTAATTTCAATTTCAATTTTAAGGAAAGAAAGTAGGTAATTAATTTAGTAAAATGAAATAACGAATAAACCTTTTTTGCGTTTAAATGCGGAAATAATCACATATTTTTTCTGTAGAAAAACATGATGATTATCTAGCAAATTTCAAAAACTTTTGTTCAAAACGTTGCTATACTAGTACAAGTATTCCGAGTTGTATACCAACTAGCCACAGTTATGACACGTAAAATGTGTAGATGCAGTAAAGTTACGCTAGCCTATAATTAAAAAAAAAAAAAAATGTTGCGGAGGTCTGCGCATCGAAAATCTTAAATCTTGCAAAAGTTTAAATGGCCACTCTTGTAAAATAACTAATTACGTAGGCCAATCAAACCAACTATCAATAGTACCATCAGGTAGATTCAAGCTAGACTGTAGATCTAGTGATCAGGCTTAGAAGGTCACCGCTTCTAAGAAAATTGAGGTTAATAAAGGTATGAAGCCGTGTTTCCTCTACCGTTTGAGAGTGATGAAAGAGCGCAAGTCATGGTACTCATTGGAACTCCACCCGACACCGACTTACCGTGATATAATTGCAAGATTAGACGATGAATGTTTTTATTCCGCTTGTGCTTGTTCATCAATTACTTTCATCAGGTTGACTTTTCAGCTAAGCGCTTCCGAGCTCGAAGATAGATCAACGATTTTTGTAATTCAGTATTACTATTAGAACTACATATTACAATTAACTACATTTAACTACTTATTATATATATATATATATATATATACTAGTGGTTCGCCCCGAACTGAGATCTCGCGAGTCTCCAATAAAAACAAAAAAATATTATTCGTAATCTTCGAATATCAAAATCGTAACATATATAAAAAATATTTAAATATGAACCACTTACAGTTTCATTCAAATTACAGGTAACGGAAGTTCATATTAATTGGTTTTACTTTTTTGGGGTAGAAATTGCAGTTATTATGGATTTCAGACTTTTGCCTATATTTGTGTCACTGAAGCTACACGCATACCAAATTTCAGCACTGTGGGGTCACTGGTGTATCCTGTGAATTTTGTCAAAGTTCAGTTTTTATTATGGCTTAAAAGCTACAAGGTTTAAAGTAAAGATAAAAACGGGGTCAAAATGTACTCACAAAGACCTTTTATCATACGTGTTATTTGACCGGATAGTCCCATTTTGTTTTTTTACCCCTCTTGAACCCCAATATCTCAACAACCCCCCAACATCAAAATTGTGCCATCACTACCTACTTATGTATCAAATTTCACGATGATTGGATCAACGCTTCGAAAGTTATCCTCGGACAAACAAACATACATACATACTTACATATATACAACGCCGATTTGCCCAAGTTGATTTAGAGATCTCGCTTCGCTCGATCAATAATAATATATAATACATATATACTAAATGTAATCTGGGTCCCATAGTACAAGATTTGCTTTGTTTGGGGCTAGATAGAGCTGTGTGAAATATTTAACATTATATATTTATTCATATTATAATTATTTAAAGAAGTACCCCTTATATTGTATGCCCTTAGCGATTTTTTTCAGACAATCTTTAATAATAGATACAAAATAGATCAGTTAGGCTAAGCAACGTTACGCGGGGTTACCATTTAGATGGGTGACCGCTAGTGGGGTTTTCAACTAAATAAAGAGATTTAAGCCTTATTTTGCACTAGGATTACTATAAGAACTAACTCTAATAATGCCCTTTCAGCTGAAAACACATAAATAAATATCGCTGGACATATCACACAGCGCTATCTAGCCCCAAACTAAGCAGAGCTTGTACTATGGGAACCAGATAACTGATAGAATACTTATATACTTTTGTTTTTTGTAAATACATACATATAACATATAGGTAAGTAATCTTTACTAAATACTAATAATAAATTATAAATGTTGTCGAGCCGTGTTTGAGGCTGAAGGTGACCTAAAAACTCTAACACCAGGTTTAGCTAAGAACCAAAATTAATATTTTATAAACTTACTTTAGTAAAAGGTTTAGTTTAGGTAGTGGCGGTGACGGGTTTTTAAAGTATTTAAATAATGTTTTTTTTTTTTTTTTTTTCGAATGGACTAATCTCGCTGTTGGCCTCTGAGGCCGTGACAGCTTAACCGAAGTTTAAATAATGTGTAGCGGTTCGAGTGTCTCTAAGCTCCGAGACAAACCTTTAAGGTTTTACAATTTTGGTATTAGGTATTATTAGTATGTAACTTTTTGTCGAATAAATAAATGATAATAATACTGAGCTGCAGAAGTCCAAGCTCAAGATTTGCCAAAGGGAAGTGGAACGCAGCGTCCTAGGATTCCGGAGAACCGATCGGGTGAGAAATACCACGCTTCGTTCGTTGACTGGCAATGTCGAAAAGGGAGACAAAACCGCGAAGCACGTAATTCGAATGCTTCCGGTGAAATGGGCCAACATCGTAACACCTGAGTACCTAAAGATGGGCAGCGACGTCGGGGTCGGCTGCGAAAGCGTTGGCGCGTCGACATCAGTGGATTCGACAGGGAATGGTGGGAATCTGCCAAGGATCGCGATATGTGGAAGGAGTTGGGGAGGCCTTTACCCAGTAGTGGGAAAATATAGGCTAGCAAAAAAAAATACTAACCTACTCCCTGTGATAAAAATGAAAGAAAAGTTATTCAACAAGTTAATCGACTAAGCCAGAAAAAGCTAATAAATGAGCTTACTCATAAAAATCTGTCAGAAGATAAATAGAAAGGTCCTTTTCATTTCACGGGTTAAAATTAATCATATAAAAGAGGATGTTTTTAAAAAACACCGATTTTTAAAATTTCCCGAATAGAATCACACACAATGGAAAGAAAAAAAAATGTCTTTGGAATTTTATGCAATTATATCTTCTGGATATAAAATGATGCAGCGTATTCTTTGTTTTTTTTTTTAATATAACATGGAGATAAAACATGCAAATGGCACCATCGGCTATAACAAAGCATTGCCTTGTAGGTCACGCACCTAAGGAACGTGCCGTCCATCAACTTGAAGCATATATGAATAGCCTGATATGTCTGTAATTTCACCAGCACTCCTTCAAAGAGAAAGACAGCAATGGTGCTTAGTGGCAAAAATAGGTATGTTGGTAGTACTTCCCCGGCGAGCTTTGACAAAGAACTCTATTATACTCGTACTACTAACATCTAACACTTTTAGCGCGCATTGTTATAAATACAGGATTGAATCACATACCATTATATCGGTGTTAAGACCAATAATGTTTCGGGTCAATCCTTGAACTTTCACCGAGGTGGGACAATCCGCTCCGCACTGCGTCTCGCCTCGCATTCGTCACCCCTCTCTGTAAATTAAAAACGGAACGTGATTAATCCTTTATCATTATTAATACCTATTACGTGAAGAGAGAAATTTGCACCTTTTTTACAGACCACAGGCTAGGTTAAGATTAAAATATAATTTACTAGTTGTTGCCCGCGACTCCGTACGCGTTACAATATTAAATGTGTAGGTAACCTAAAAATTAAGTTGAACTCCCTGTTGCAACTTGACTTGACACCCCATTTTATCCCATGGGACCTGATTTATGAGATAAAAAGTAGCTTATGTGGTAATCCAGGTAATATTCTACGTACACACTAAATTTCATCGAAATCGGTTTAGCCGTTACGACGTGATTGAGTAACAAACAAATAAATAAACATCAAACTTTCGCATTTATAATGTTAGTGTGATAATGTCGTCATTACATAAAGCAAACTAACATAAACCATAAAATATGTACATTGCAAAAAAATACTAGGTACTTAATATTCCAAAATAAGTAGTATGGTATACATAGCAGTTATTTTAAATGTTAAAAGTTAAATGTAAATTGCATGTGGGGTGGTGGCGCCACAGTCACACAGTGCAGATTAGCTCCGTGAATTTTTGTTTTAAAAATAGTTAAACGCGTTAAAAGTGCTGTTGTAATATGAAAATAACTTAGTTAACAAGTGAATATAGTGTGTGAACGTTATCTAAACAAAATTAAATAAACTGATTACTTTATTGTGAAATAAAAGTGTTTTTGAGTGACACAGTGATTAGTCATAAACAAAGCGACATATTGCACAGTAACTGATTGGGCATTGTGATACTGATTAATAGAAACAATTAAACCAGTTTCGTTACAAATAAAGTGACAATATTGATTAATAATAAGTAATACAATAGTTGCTGTTTGGATTAAAAATGATAATTTGTGGGTAGCAGAAAAATAAAATCGTACCTAAAAGTTACCGTTTAGATTGAATATTTAGTTAATATACATTCGTTAAATTCGAATGAACACACAACCGTCTCGCTAGCCGTGTGGCATGCACCATCGGCCGCTATATACGAGTCCCTGGATCGAATCCTGTTAACTTTTTGTGCTCAAACAAATTTTCTTATTACATAAAGAGCACTGTACGCCATCTACTGAGCACAGGAGTAACCAGATAGGACTATCAACTAAAAGCTTGTTCCATAAAAGTAGCCACTAGTTACTTCAACAATCAACAGAGGGCACTAAAATAAGAAAGTAACACTCAATAGAAAGATAACGATGGATGAACTTATGGAAGCTATTTCTACAATTAGTAAACAAATTAAGGAAACTGACAGTAAACTCTCTTCAAAAATAGACTCCATAGACGAGAAATTATGTGCATTTAAAACACAAATAGACGAACTGAAAATTAGCAACGTAAAGCAAGAGCAACGATTAGATTATTTAGAAAAAGAAATAAGGATACGTAATCTCGTGTTCTTTGGAGTTCTAGAGCAAGAAAAGTCCTATTTTGAGCTAGAAGAAAATATATTAAAAATCATAAATGAACACTTACAAGTACAATGCAACAGAAGCGAGATCCAACACGTAAGGCGTATCGGAAAGAAGGGAGATAAGCCCAGACCCATTATTCTGGGACTTACTACGTATGGAAAAAAGGTTTTAATACTAAAAAATAAGAATAAATTAGCAGAAACAGGTGTCTATATTAAAGAAGACTATCCCCCAAAAGTTTTACAAGAAAGAAAAAACTTACAGGAGCAACTGAAGGCTGAAACGGATGGGGGAAAAAAGGCTTTTATAAAATACAACAAAATAATAATAGTACCAGACGCAAATATTATACCCAAAAATGCTGCTAGTGAGAACAGAAACAAAAAGCGAGCTCTCCCTCTTGAGATAAGCCCAAATACTGGAGATAGTATTAGGGCACTAAAGAAAAATAAAACGTCGACAGAAAACAGAAATATTACACAATACTTGTCGTTCCAGAATAAAACTCAAACAGGGAAGAACAACCGAGAGGACAACAGGGATTCATAGCAACTAGCGCCACCTACTCCACCAAAATCTAAAAAAATGCAATTTATAGAAAACAATATATCTTTTTCTCCCAATATGGCTGGTCCCCACGGGAAGAGTAGACCAAAACCCTCCAACCGTTTTAAAACAAGTGAAAATGAAAACATAAATGAAAATGATAACAAAAATGAATATGAAAATACACTTAATATTTGCACATTTAACGTACGATCGCTTGTCCATGAAACCAGACAAATAGAACTAGAATGTTGCTTGAAGAAGTTCAAATGGGACATAATTGGTTTATCCGAAATTAAAAAAGAAGGGAAGAAAATAATAGAAACTGAAGAGTACATTTTCATGTATTTCGGAAAAACAAGTGGTCGTAATGGTGTCGGATTTTTGGTCAATAAGTCACTAAAAACTAATATTACTGACTTCAAAGCGATATCAGAGCGAGTCGTGCGTTTGGATATGCGCCTGGGAGATCGTGAGCTGTCCGTAATTCAATGCTACGCACCAACAGAACGTGCAAAGTATGAAGACCTGGAACAGTTTTATAACGATATAAGAAACGCACTCGAGAACACAGGAAGAGATACCATAGTCATGGGTGACTTTAATGCAAAAATTGGACAACAAACTTGCGATGACAAAACAGTAATGGGTCCATGGGGCTATGGTATCAGAAACGAACGTGGTAATCTTTTGCTAGAGTTTTGTCTCGAAAATCAACTATTTATTATGAACACACAGTTTAAAAAACATCTAAAACGAAAATGGACCTGGCTTTCGCCAGATGGCAAAACAAAGAATGAGATTGATTTTATTATGGCCAAAAACAAGAAAAGCATTCTGGATACAGAGACTCTTGGAACAACTTTCCCCTCTGATCATAAAATTGTTAGAGCAAAATATACACTAATATACAACCGTAAGTCCCGAAAAACCTTTGGAAGTAGACCTCTTCAGCTGAATCATATCGAACAAAATACATTAAAAAATATATTCGATAATTTGACAGAATCTTTCAACTATGGTGATATACAGAAAACATACGAAAATCTCATTAAAGATATTCAAGACTCTACAAACAAGCTTCAAAGAATAACTAACAAGGAACCGTCTCCACTATCCGACCACATAAAGAACCTGATAGAAGAAAGAAGAATGTTAAAGGAGAAAACACATAAAACAAGATCTGAGAAAAATAAACTGAGAGCTCTCTATAAGCTTATTAGAAAACTTTTAGACATAAAAAGAAAGGAAAGAAGATATAAAATAATAGAGGAAGAATTAGATAAAAGAACTTCAGTAAAAAGAGCACAGAAGAGGCTGGACAAAAATAAATATTGGATTACATCATTAAATAAACATAAATCGATTAAAACTAATAGAGACGACATAATTAAAATAGCATCAGATTTTTTTCAAAACCTGTACGCATGTGAAGAAAGTAACCAAGCAAAAAATATGGAATCAAAGGATAACTGCAAAGACATTCCACCACTTCTTCAATGCGAGATTCGTAACGCCATTCAACATCTTAAATCAAATAAAAGCCCTGGAGCAGACGGAGTCACCAATGATATATTAAAAGCTATTATGGAACCCCTCACACCTATACTTACAAAATTATTTAATGAAATTATTAACATGAAGATAGCTCCTAAAGAATGGGAAACTTCTATTATAACTCTTTTATATAAAAAAGGTGACCCAAACAACATCGGTAACTACAGACCGATAAGTCTCCAACAAACAACATATAAAATATTTACTACTGTTATACTAAAAAGAATCACAAAAATACTAGAGTCAAACCAACCGAGAGAGCAGGCTGGCTTCAGGCCAAACTACTCTACCACAGACCATATTTTTACTTTGACACAAGTTATTGAAAATTACATAGAATATGGCAAACAGCTCTACATCGGCTTCGTGGATTATTCGAAAGCTTTCGACTCCATATTTCATGAACCCATGTGGAAGGCACTTGAAGAGCAAGGAGTCGAAGAAAGCTACATAGAAATACTAAAGGAACTCTATAAAAATTGCAAAGCAGTTGTAAAATTAGAACGCAAGGGAAAACCCTTTCCGATTGAAAGAGGAGTTCGCCAAGGTGATCCAATATCTCCAAACCTGTTCACGACTCTACTTGAACACATCTTTAGGAACCTAAATTGGACAAATATTGGTATAAATATTAACGGCGAATACCTAAACCATCTAAGATTCGCAGACGATATCGTTCTGATATCAGAAGACCACCAAGATCTAGAATACATGATTAATAGCCTAAACGAGGAAAGCCAAAGATGTGGATTGCAAATGAACGCCAGTAAGACATTTGTTATGACCAATGGTGAAAAGGTGCCAATTTCAATCCAATCCAGGGTAATTGAATATGTGGACGAGTACTTATATTTGGGGCAGAATATTTCATTTGTAGAGCAAACATCGAGAGAGGTAGAACGTCGGATTAAGAAAGCCTGGAACAGATACTGGTCTCTCAAAGAAATTTTCAAGTCAAATATTCCCATCAGACTAAAAAAAAAGGCCATGGACACTGTAATACTCCCAACACTACTCTACGGATGCCAAAGCTGGGCATTGACCAAGGAAGCAGTCCATAAAATCAAAGTCTTCCAAAGAGCGGCAGAAAGAAGCATGCTAGGGTTAAAACCAAGTGATAGAATTAAAAATAGTGAGATCAGAAGGAAAACCCAAATAGTTGATGCTGCAGAACTTGCGTGCAAGCTCAAGTGGAGATGGGCTGGCCATTTAGCACGAACTGCCGATGGAAGATGGAGTGAAAAAATACTGCATTGGTGCCCTCGAGGTGCAACCCGCCCCCGAGGAAGACCGAGGCGAAGATGGCGCGACGACATTGTGGGAGTAGTGGGTGCGACATGGACCCGATTAGCCCAACAAAGAGGGGATTGGAAGCGGTTGGAGGAGGCCTTTGCCCACAAATGGGCAAACCCATAAACATATTTAGTAAAAAAAAAAAATAAAAAAAAAATCTATACATATAACTTAAATATAAATAAACATATTAATATTTTTTTTGGGAAATAAAAAGGCTTAATAATAATAATAATAATAATTTACACCGCTATAAGAAAAAATCTAGATAAACCCTAAGAAGTTTCAGTTCCAATGCACTATAACCTACAATATCTTTCTATCACTAAATGCCAAAGTTAAATGTCTGTTTATTTATATTATTTACTAGCTGACGAACTTCGAACCGCCTAACAGTGAATGAATGTCGTGTTACAGATTAGCTGAACTTTATTTATGATTTTATAAAAGTAATACAATGAATACAAAATAGATATTAAGTTTACTACTTTATTAAGACACAAAAATATAAAAAAACTACAAAAATTAAGTATATCAATTGCGTGTCAGCAAGACATGATTGAATTAAACTATGTGCATATTGTGCAACATGGCATCCACTCGGTTTAATTCTTTTCATTGAAGCGCTTGTGACATACGATATATTTTTATGTTTTTTATCAGGCGCAAGAACAAATAAAGCGGATGATTTGCCGATACGTGAACATGCCACGTACAACTGACCAGGAGAAAAACATGGATTTTCTAAGTTGAGACCACAAACAGTTAAGGATTGGCCTTGCGAATTGTTAATCGTCATGGGGAAGGCAAGACGAATCGGGAACTGAATTCGTTTAAACTCAAAGGGCATACCCGTTGGGATCATTGGAATCCTTGGAATGAGAACTAACTCTTCTTTAAATTTTCCTTTGAGTATCGTCGCGTGAATCACATTACTCATCACATCAGTTTTCTTATCACCAAGCGCGTTCCACCGCATAATTTCGGTTGGTTTAGATTTCGAAACATGATGACTACCGAGCCCGCTTTCAGTTGTAAATTATGCAGTGGTAAACCAGGCACATCCAAGGAGTTTAATCTAAATAAAGTAAATAAAATCAGTTGGATAATTAGTGGCTTCATCTTCGTTTATTACAGAGTCAATAGATTTGAATGAATGCAGAGTACCAACGAGTTAAGTTTAAATCATTGCCATCTTTATTCTTAGCCGCCAAAAATGCTCACTCATTTAACCATTTGTTATTTTTGTGGATAGCTTTGTTATGTTATTTGAGGCAAGCGTTTATTTCATTGGCAGCAGTCGATCTTGGAATAACTGGCAGTGTTTGGCTGAAATCGCCAGAAAGTAAAATCATTGCTCCACCAAAAATTCTCGAGTCATTGCGCAGATCTTTTAAGGTTCGATCAAGAGCTTCCAATGCGCGTTTATTTTGTGCATTTGTTTCTGCATTGTGCATTCGTCCCAGATGATGAGTTTTGAGGCTACAAACACTTTCGCCATTGCAGAGTGTTTTGTAATATTACATGTCGGTTGTTCAATAGTTTGAACATTTAATGGCGTTTTTAACGCTGAATGAGCCGTACGGCATCTACATTAGCATTCTATGGTATTGATACTCACCATTTCATGGATTATAAATCTTGATATCAAAGTGATATCCATCGTCTCCTTGCCAAAGCATCACCGGGTATTGCAACGTGTCATATGAACGGTGTGTTTTGTATTTTTTTTTAGTTGCCCAGTATTATATAATAATATTATTTATTTATATTAGTATTACGTGTAATCACAATATCGCGTGTTTCCAAGTTTTCATCAACAATCAGGATTGCAACTTCATATATTGTTGGAGCGTTAAATGTGCGTTCGTTTGTTCCAGCTGGTCGTTTATCCGTTCTGATCACGACTTTGTAGTCATCGTTTAGCATGTGCTCTAATGCAGTCTTGAACAGACTGACCAATGCATGATGTTTATGAAGTAGTTGCTGTAGATCTTGAAGAATTGCTCTTTTCATTGCTGTGTTGATCTCTTGACGGCGATCAAGTTGCTCCTTTATATTGCCCATGAAGTACATTTGTAAGAATTTATGTTGTGCATCTTCAAGAGGTTGTAATGATCCAATTCGATCGTGAATCTGGCCTTGAATCTGTAAGTCGAGAGCAAAGCCAGTATTACTGATTTACAATCTCATAGACATAGACATAGACATAGAAATCATTTATTCACTACATTAGCACACAATATACAATACAGTTACATTTTAAAACAGAGAAAATAAAAAAAAAAGAAACAATTAAATAGTACTTATAAACGTAAAATAAACAAAAACACAAGGGAGAACCTGGTAGATACTGTGTGCTACAGCAGTAAATGGGACTCGACTCAGCATTATGCCCGCCGTAAAGGAAAGCGCTGATATTCTGTCGAGACCGCTCCATTTAGCCACTAGACCTTGAGAGTATTGTGTTGTCAAATGAAAAATATATCATGTCTCATGTTTTTAATGATAATATTTCTTTTTTTTTTATAGACTTATACAGATACTTAACAAACTACATTTTTGCAAATTTTTTTATCATAGTAGAAAATGAACATTTACTTTTCAACATAAATTACCTTGAATGTTGGATTAAATCCGTGTTATTCTGGAATTACCGCCCCAAATGAAGTCATTTGAAAACTGCCATTTTATTTTTGAGTGTTCGCTAGAAAATGTCGTGATTCTGGTGTTTCGCCACGAAGCAAGGAATGCAATGGCTCTGGTGGCGGAACCAATAATGGCAATTTCACTTTGCCATTAAAGCAGCACAATCCAGGTGTTTCTCTAGCAATCGTCAATGCCGCATAATGCTCGCAAACTACGTCCAATAAAGCAATGCAAACGAAAGGATGCGAGCTATAGTCAATTGTGCAATCGTATAAGAACGCTGCACGATTCAAATCAACACTTGAAGTATTTCTTTTTGCACTTCGAAGACTATCTCGTTGTTGATCTGTGCGATTTCTCGTTTCTAATCTAACCGTTTCACGGGCTGCCTCTCTTTGCTCTTGTGTTTGAGAAGCACGAAGTAGGGCTCTACTTTGTGCCACACCAACGTTGCGCTCTTCTCGTGCAATTTGTCGTTCTTCATCAGTTAATTGGTTCGCAATGTTCCGTAGCCTAATTGTAGTACCGCTCCGTTGGGAAAGATTAGATCTTATTGGTCGCGGCATTATTAATAATAATACTCACACATCAAAACAAATCACAGACAACTAAATTTAAAAGAAATTAAATAAATTACATTTTTGCAACGTAAATATTTATATAATATACTGACTTTGACTGGATTGACAGAAATATCTGGAATGATTCAGTGAGACCAATCGATTTGATGTTTTTTTTTAATTAAGTCATTTGTCATTAGTCAAGTAGCTTGATATATTTTCCTTAGTTTACACAAAATAAATTTCTGAACGCACGTTTAAACATTTGACAACCAATATATATGTCAATTCTTTTTCATTACTGACATTTATTCCACATTTTTTAAATCTAAAATACGCCATTATCCAAATATTGTGGATATATCTTGTCGATTCGAAACCTATATTTAATATTCTTTATATATTCTTTAATTTGAGGGGAGAGTTTACCGTATCGACGAGATGAACCTTAAATTTTTGACAGTTACGAAACCCATTAACATTTTGTACAGGAAAATGTTTTTTCTTTTAATTTATTTTTTCGTTAATTATCCAATGTTTTAATAGTTATTCTGCTATTCGGGACGGAGACAAATACAACTAATGAAAAACCATGAAAATTGGTCCAGCCGTTCTTGAGTTAGTGTATAGGTAAGTGTTCGAATAAACCCGACTTTGTTTTATATATTAAGATTTGTGGTTTGTTACTCAATCACGTCGTAACGGCTGAACAGATTTCTATGAAATTTAGTATGTACGTAGATTAGTACCTGGATTAACACAGGGTACTTTTTACCCCATAAATCAGGTTTCAGGGAATAAAAATGGGGTGTCAAGTTGCAACAGCGAGTTTAGTTTTTTTTAGGTTACCGCCACATTTAGTAGTGTAACGCATACGAAGTCGCGGACAACAGCTAGTTGTATTATATAACACCAAAAAGCATATCGCTATAAAAACTATGAATTCACCAATGACTAAGGCGTTTCCACATAAAACTAAATCCCATACTTACAGTATTTGCTGAAATAAAGCTAGTAGCTTTCTTCAGGAAATATTCATTATAGTGAAAGGTTCTGTAATAAAATATGCCTAAGTATAAGTTGAGTGTGGTCATTCACACACGTGCGTTTCAGGAACGAGACTGAGTAGGTAAGGTAAACGTTGTTGAAAGGCCAGCATCGTGCTCTATATTCGTACTTTCTCTTATGGCAATTGTAACATGAAAGTCTCATGAAAGTCAAATACTAAAATGTGGGGCTATGATGCATAAAAAACTAACTGACTGGAGCTGACTCGCCGCTACACACACGTATTTTTTCAATAAAAACATTACCCTCCTTCTACGCAGTTGGATAAAAAATAGCTTATATGCTACTCAGAGATAATGTAGCATTCTCATGGTGAAAGAAACGGAACCCATAAAATGATAATAATAAATCATTTGATTAAAGCAAACATAAAATAGTTAAAGGAGAGTAAATAACTTATTCTACGGTCCATTAAATATACAAACCTCTTGTATTATGTACGACATTAATTTAAAACACACATCCAGAATAGTGTTAACTGATTTTAGAGGTGGGTTTAATAACGGTAGCTTGAGTATTTAACCAGTAATCGATACATTTCCAATAAACAATTTTTAACGTAAATCGGCGCCGCCTTTGCGACGATGCCGCTTAGTCAGTTTAACAGGTACCTACTTACATGATGAATGAATATGATTTACCTATTCTATACAGGCTGTTTAATTAGTATTTTAGAACTTGATTGAAAATTGAAAATTTTCTTTGGTAATGATTTTGAAAAATAAATATTTTACAACAATACTAGCCATTAAGCTATCCGTGTTTTCATTTAATGTCGTACATAACAAAACACGTAGTATACTTTAATAAAAATATTACCCTCCTTCTACGCAGTTGGATAAAAAATAGCTTATACATATGTTATTCAGGGATAATGTAGCATTCTAATGGTGAAATAATTTTTAAAATAGGACCAGTAGTTTTTGAGTTTATTCGTTACAAACACACAAAAATACAAATTTTTCCTCGTTATAATATTAGTATAGATGTCTCTGTGAATACATAATATAATAAAAACTTCTGTTTATTGATCGAGCGAAGCGAGATCTCCAAATCAACTTGGGCAAATCGACGTTGTATGTATGTATGTTTTGTTTGTCCGAGGATAACTTTCGAAGCCTTTATCCATGAAAGTTTGTATATAGGTAAGTAATGATGGCATAGTTTCGGTGTGACTCAATGAGCTAAAAATTTGGGGGGGGGGGGTGTTGTTGAAATATCGGGGTTCAAGAGGGGTAAAAAAACAAAGAGAGTTAGACTATTAGGTCAAGTGAGACGTCAAATGAAAGGTTTTCATTGGTACATTTCTACCCCGATTTTACTTTTAGTACAGTTTTTGTAGTTTTTGAGTTATTAGCCATAATAAAAACTAAACTTTGGCAAAATTCACAGGGTACCCTAGTGACCCCACAGTGCTGTAATTTGGTATGCGTATAGCTTATGTATCATAAATAGAGGCAAAAGTCTGAAATCTAGAATAACCGCAATTTGTACCAATTAACATGAACTCCGGTTACCTGTAATTTGAATGAAACCGTAGGTCAAGTTATTAGTTTTTATTTCGTGGCACTATTTTGATAGTCAAAGATTACGAATAATATTTTTGTTTTTATTGTAGACTCGCGAGATCTCAGTTCGGGGCGAACCACTAGTTTACTACATAAACACTGCAATTTTAGATGTGAGTTCTCAGTGTTCAGTGTCTTATAGTCGTACGGTAAGATACCGAACACTAAGAATTCACATCTGTCTGTCTGTCCGTCTATCGTGTCGGGACAGACGACGGAAGGATTATTGTCCCCGCTGATCATCTCAGCATTTACTGAACCTGTTGTCTTTGAATCTCTTTTATATAATAGCCCTTTTATAGGATTTTCCAATAGACCCTTTTTTTAATTTGACCCTTATCATTTTGACCCCTATGACAATCAAAATGAAAATATTTTTACAAGCTTTTTATTATCTTGCAACGTATGTATGTTTGTCTGGGTGGAATCTTGCAACTGAATTTTAAACCCGTTCCCTCAACCGATTGAGCTGAAATTTTGAATACATAATTATGTAACTTCGGTGACAATGCAATAGTATGGTACCATGGAGGTGGTCTCATGATGGAGACGGATGCTAGACAACGGAACTTCTGAATGGATTATAGTAGGCTCAGATAGTGTTTGGGCTCATTTGAATCTGCTTGCGGTTCCGATTATTAATTTTATAAAAGCTTGTTTTGAAAAAGTAATTTTTCAACAAAAAACTTATTGAAGTTTTACTTACAGGATCAGTGTCATTTAACTATTCCACATTTCAAGTCAATAACTTCACTAGTTGCTAAGTGACAGACGGACAAAGTCGCACTGTAAAAGTTACGTTTTCACCATTTTCATGAACAAAACCACATTGATAATGAACCTTTAAAAGAACAGTTAGTTTCGATACCAACATTCTTAAACTACGTTCAAAATCCGGCCCGTTAACGTCACTGATGCTTCACGGAAATGTAAGAATAAACCTTATTCAGGGAGCGCTATGCATTAATATTGATCAACCAAGAATCACGGGTGGTGTTAATATTTACAGGAACGAACTTAGTATTTTTCTCTTATTTTTTTGAAACTGCTAGGAAAAGTGGGTATATTAATTGCTTTTTTGCTTATCGCTGATATTTTATGTGAAACTTTTGTCATATTTTTAGGGTGTTTTATTGCCCTTCAAAATTACGTGTCAACATCATCATCATCATATCAGCCATCATCGTCCACTGTTCAACATAGATTAACCAATCTTGTGCGGCCTACACCCAACGGCGCGCCCAGCAACCTTTATTAGGTAGTTCTTTTATTACGTGTAAGACCTTTAAACAGATTTTTTTTAGTTTTGGAGCGCAGTTTATAAATTCTTAATCTTTCTATTAGCTATCTATAGATCGTTTGCAACGGTTTTTAAATTAATTAGTGCTTCTTGTATATTTAAAAAAGTATGAAATTAGCAGATTATTTTACTAATAATAAATGTATTATATATTCTATAAATAAAAGTAAATAGTATGTACAAAAACTAGCTATCTGTAACTAGCTGGCCTTTGCCCAGCAGTGGGACAATAATGGTTGAAAATAGAAAATAGAATAGTATGTACGAGCAAAACATGGAGCAGAGTCGCTAGGGATCGTCAGAAATAGAAACAGCTGGAGGAGGGTTTTACCGATAAAAGTGGTATTTGCATACAAAATAATTAAATGATAAGTGTAAATTGTAATACTGTGTAAATAAAATAAAATATTTTTTATATTATTATTTATTAAGTATATACGAGTCAGTGAGACCAACTCAGAATATCATTATTATCAGATGCTAAGTACGTACTTAACAGGTACTAATAAATATTAACCAGAAATTCTTCAAAAACAAACTTGGCACCAATTCTACTAAATCTAAACCTGATCCAATTAAGTGCAAACGCTTTCCTTATCACTGTTCTAATTTGTCTCGTCAACTTGAGCGATCCATTTGAAAAGTTTAAGTCGAGTAGTGCCAAAACTTTGACGATACCATCAATCAAATTATTGAATCAAAAATAGCTAAAGATAAATAGATGGTCTTAGTACATATATGAATGTCTCATGTTACTCTATAGAGAGATTCAACGCCCAAAACTCAAACAGATAACATAAAGTCCTTGAACTCAAGAAATCCAAATGTACAGGGAAACTATGCCCTCTATACGAAGTTATATACAATGTCGTGGACATGCGTATTGGCCGCTATACGAAGCTAAGCACGAGTCTTTTTCGCCACAATCGTTGGTGCAAGCTAATTTGAGCTTTACAGCACTAATGCTAGGGTGGAAGACTATTTTGGAAGAGAGTTGAGCAAGCGCTCTATGTTGGGCGGAGGCATCGAATCGGGGTTGATTCAGTTGGTAACGTGGCGTGCACGGGGTTGTATCGCGTTGGTGCCCTTTCGGTATAAAATCAGTAATCAAAACCTTCGAAATAATGCACCATAATCTTGCACTATTATAGTTTATTAATACCTTAGTGCTATTTTCAATAATAAAAATATCTAAGACGGTCGTATTTATAGCCGTAGAGTTTGAACGCCGGTAATCTGAAACGTCGACTATAAATACGTGTCACGAGACTTCAAAATACAGACCGATAGTGTTTATTTTCAATGAGATTTTTTTTGTGTTATTGTTTGAAGATATAGTACAATTTATGTGTTGTCGAATTTTAATAAGTTTTATGGATGATTCTAATGCCTGGGTGCATTTGCAATGGCTGTGATATAAACCTTCGTCACTGGGTATAATATTTTTAATATATTTATTGCTTAGCCTTTTCTCTTATAATTGGCAAACTAAATTCGCTTCTTAGCAACGTCGTATTTGAGCAAATAAAGCAATATTTACGGACGGAAAATCGTTTTCAACATTAGAATGTTTCTCTTTCTATTCGTGTACAACTTTTTAACAATATCGTATCGTTTTAATATAACATTAAAAACAGCTTTTTAAATTAGTGATAAATAATAAATATTAACTGCTTTGTATTATATTTTAAAGTGATTGAATAAACTAAATACATTTACGACGGTAGCTCTTTCTTACGGTAGCCCCAAGGGTTTGCTGGAAGAAAACTCTTCTTAGGGTTAAGCTTGCCTTTGTACATGTCCTCTATTTCTGTACTTTTTGTACAATAAAGAATAAAACGATAGAATGAAGATTGGTATTCTGTAAGGTTTTTGCATTTTATAGCGAGTATGGTACAAAATTGGTGACCAAGCCCACTTTTTCCGTCATATAGTTTTATAGAACAGACACAAACCAACCAATTACCTGTTAACAGATCGTAAAAGTACTCGTTGTTCCGTAACCTAAGGACGTGTACTTGTAGTTAATTTTTTTAATCACTAATTTTGAGCTTTACTGTTTTGATATTAGATTCAAAATGCCTTCGATGCTAGAACTTGAATTGGTTACGAAGCAAATTAACAATTAGTTTCAACGTGACTGACAGCTTCATTTTGATATTGCGTTTTGTTAGTTGACTTATATAATAAGGTAGTTATTTTATTTTGACATTTCATTAGGTTGTAGTTTTTATTCCACTGAGTTTGTACGCTGAAAATAAAAAATCCGAAACCATTCATCTAGATTCACAAAAAATAAATTAACTTATGATCGGCTGTAAGTCACCGTAGTATGTTGTATGTAGTTCCATATTTCCTACAATTTTTTAGTACATACCTCCCCAAATAAAAGAGAAATATCTTTATGAAAAAAATCATTGCTTCCGTTTGTGACGTTTTTATTAAATCTCAGAAAATACTATTATAAAATACTCGTACTATGATGAAAAAGCGCTTCACGTTTCAAATAAAATTCATGCTCAACCATTATCTACCATTATCTTCTATCATACCCCATTAAGAATGAAATCTAAGTATCTATTAGTTAGTACTTATATAAGTATATAGTGTATATAGTATATATATATAGTATATATATGTATATAGTGATCGCTAATCAATGTGTATCAATGCTAACTTACTGCACTAATACAAATTGTAAAAAATATGTTTTGTATTTGATTTGATGTAAGTCCAACAAAGAGTATTATCTCTTACAATCTAATCTATATCGGCTAATAGTAAAAAACACATTTAAGAAATTAAAGTTACTAAAACTACTTGTTTTTAAACTTTAACCTAGTAAAAAGGCATAAAGGTATTTAATAACATGAACATCTATATTTTTACCTTTTTTATAACCCATATATTATTAATGAGTTTTGCTTAATAACAGCGTTTATTAAATTTTCGGAATGGTGCACAATACTTTAAATTTGAGATTTAATTAAACTCTGTGTATGTAGTTTTAAAATTAAATCCTGTGCGGATTAAAACGCAAATATATTGCTAGTAACCAAATTAATTATCTGGAATAATCGTGCGATAAATCATGGAATACCAATAATTTGACATTGTTAACGATTTTGATAGATAATTATAAAGTATCATTAAGACGGTATGTAAAAAAATTTGAGCCGCTAAGTTACTGCCGTATTCAATAACGAAAAATGGCACTGATTTCATATTTAAGCAATATTTACTTGAGTATTTAAACTAAATGCATAAATGAAAGTCAGAAACGCAATTGGTGAAACTTTTCTCCGTACAATTATTTGTCAAAATCGGCTCTTCTAAAAACTAATATCGTTCATTCTCCAACGCTAGAAAAGATTTAAAGTTGTTTTTTACATAGTTATGTAGGTATTTATTATACCTAAATTAATGGAAAGCATTTTTTTTTCATTTGTTGTTTCTCATGCAATTCCAGATTTTATCTTTTGTCGCTTACGTCATTTACTCTTGCGACAATGCGGCGTGCCTATGATACATGTTCTTCACCTAAGCAAGTAAATAGCACTGTCACTTTTTTACATTTCCAGATGCTCCGCCCAATCGTCACCGAAATTAAATTTGTATATCCTCTTAAACCATTGAGCAACGCGGACTACATGTTCGCACCAGTTCCCGTCAGTAAATTACGACAGATTGATAATGTAAGCCTCATTTCCAGCAACTCAAAATATTAACTTTTCCCTGTTCGTTCATATTTCGTACAGTTGTATTTTTCAGACAAAACAAAAGTCAATTCGTAATATTGGGCAACATACTTAAATTTAATAAAATATGAATGCCTCCACATAAAGTTGCTCTTTTTGGCAAAAGCGTAATGGGTAAGGCATCTAGGTTATTTAATAAGTTACCAAAATCAATTTCAGAAACTGATAATGTAGATACATACTCGTACGTATAACATTTTTTTTTTAATGTGATAATCTACTTACTAGAAATTTAGGAAATGAATAGTGAATAATTGATGTTGCCGGATATTCAAATTTGATTAATTATTTTTATTTGGTATCTTTGTGTTCTTGACTTATTTATATTATTGTTCTTATTTTGTAATTTGTAATCATTTATTGATCGAGCGAAGCGAGATCTCTAAGTCAACTTGGGCAAATCGGCGTTGTATGTATGTATGTATGTATGTATCTTTGTTTGTCCGAGGATAACTTTCGAAGCGTTTATCCGATCATCGTGAAATTTGGTATGTAATGGTGGCACAATTTTGGTGTGACTCAATGAGCTAAAAATGTTGGGGCGGTTGTTGAGATATTGGGGTTCAAGAGGGGTAAAAAAATGAAAATGAGACTATTAGGTCAAGTGAGACGTCAAATGAAAGGTCTTCATTGTTACATTTCTACCCCGTTTTTACTTTTAGTAAAGTTTTTGTAGTTTTTGAGTTATTACTATTAGCCATAATAAAAACTAAACTTTGACAAAATTCACAGGGTACACCAGTGACCCCACAGTACTGTAATTGGGTATGCGTGTAGCTTATATATCACAAATATAGGCATAAGTCTGAAATCTAGAATAACTGCAATTTGTACCCCAAAAAAGAGTGACCAATTAACATGACCTCCCGTTACCTGTTATTTGAATGAAACTGTGTGTCAAGTTAGTTGGTTTTTATTTCGTGGCACTATTTTGATAGTCAAAGATTACGAATATTTTTATTTTTTTATGGTAGATTCGCGAGATCTTAGCTCGGAGCGAACCACTAGTTTTATTTTAATAATGTGAATGCTTCTGTGGTAGAAAGAAGTTGGACCCATCTATAGTAATTATAAGAACTTTGTTAAAACCTTATTTGATGCAAATAAATGATTTGATTGATTGATTGATTCCGCGTTACTTGATGACCTAATAAAATAAAATACTCAATAAAATAGCCTAATGAAATACTAAAGCCATTCCAAATTTTACTTTGGAATCAAGCAAGGATCGAGTTATGAGCGTAATTTATTAGTGTCATAAAAACTAGCTGACCCGCCATCGGATCCACACGCATGGTTTGACAATTCTGCACAGTCAAGTAAAAAGTAGCCTATGTCCCGATTCCGGTCATAATCTATCTATATATCAAATTTCATCGAAATCGGTTCATTTAGTCGTCAAAACGGAACAAACAGACAGAGAGACAGCGTTACTTTCGAAATGTATAATATTAGTATGAATATCTTTAAAAGTCTTTATTCAGCTCTGATTTTGGAAAATACTAAGAGTTATTCAAAAATACACGTAAAAATAGCTCAAAGGTTTGGGGAAGACCTTGTTAATTTTTGTATTGCTTGATTATACTTCTAAATACCTTTCGGAAGTTGAAATATTCGTCAATAGTAATACATTTTCTTTATATGTAGTTTTTATTTCTAAGTCTACATTATTTTAACGTTTTTTATGACCTTTCTGTATAACTTATTTTTAACTAAAATTACCTATTTACTTAAACAGTACTCCATACACGAGCAACTATTCTATTTTATTTTAGAATAGAATATAACAGTTATATATAAATAGTAATAGTTAAATAGTTACTGGAGCAACTATTTAATTTAAAATTAAAACCTCAATTCAAACTAAAGCATTTATATATTTATCAATACGATATTCTTTATTCAGGAAGCACAAAAGCAGAATTGATTGAGACTGACGTAACGTAGCCTTATAAATATATCTTTGGCTTTAACAAAGATACTTTATAATAAAATGACCTGTTTCTCACTCAATCATGAATATGAAAGCAGCGGAATCGATCATTCTTAGGCAGCGTTCTTACTTTAGAGCTATGATAAATTGTTCCATCGAACGGTTAATGATGCCCTACGATGCTTGCGATGTGTGTAACTATAAAATGTTTGATAGTAAAATCAATATGGGTAACAAAGCCTACAACATAAATTATACAGACTTTGAACTTGATTGCTTAGCTATTTGAGTTTAAACATAAATTATCAGACAAATTTGTATCAGTTTATAAAATATTAATAACTAGCTGTTGCCCGCGACTTCGTACGCGTTACACTTATACACTAAATTTCAATATTTCACGCAATGGTTCAACCGTTATGACGTGATTGAGTAACAAACAAACAAATAGATAAATAAATAATAAAAATAAATAATGCTGGACATTTCTCACAGCGCTATCTAGTCCCAAACTAAGCAGAGCTTGTACTATGGGAACCAGATAACTGATATAATACTTATATCCTTCTTTTTTTTTGTAAATACCTACTTATAATATACCTATAGAAAAACACCCATATACGGAAAAATATCTGTAGATCATGCAAACATTTGCTCCGGGGCGTGAATCAAACCCGCTACCTCCTGCGTCTCAGCCGGCTATACGCCCACTGCGCCACGAGGCAGTCTAACAAACATCCAAACTTTTGCATTTATAATATTAGTGTGACTAGTGTGATATGAGTTTATTCTTCCTGAAATACAAGCATAAGTTCGTATCAAGTAATATTCAAATCACACAAACTGTCTACAACCTCCTTTTCTCAATCTTCTACAGGAAATTGGCATGCGAAAAATATTTTCCCCAACCAGACACTGTCTAACTAAACCGCCTGCAACAGACGAACAGGCCATGATGATTTTGACGTTGATGTTGTTTGAAGTTATTGTGATTGATGTTATATTTAACAAATCACGAAATGAGATAACCAAGATGTCACGACCCGCCCAAATAATTCACAATTCCCCGCAACTTCAGTCAAAATACATTTGGGAGCGAAGAGGAAACCGTCGTATCTCATGATGCGTGCATCGACCGCGTTTGACGCCGGCCAGTCTCCCGCAATCTTGGATTGCTACAATAAATACAAAGACTATTAACGCTAACAGACGTGCCATAACCTTTTACGCTCATTGGACCGTAGGTAAAAGTTTAGTCCGCAGTTCTGGAGGCTTTTAAATCCAGAAAATGACGATGCTACATTACGAAACTATATCTCGTAATATAGTTTATATCGATATAGTTATCGATAAAACTATATTTTGAAATTGCTCTCGAACTTCCTTCTTTAAATCATTTATAATGTCTTTATTCATATTTTATTAGCATTAAAAAAGCATAATACGAACTAACAACTGGAATTAGGTACTAAAAAGGTACTTCAAAGCCGAATTTGTTAATAAAAAGGTCTCATAACTGATTAAAGTATGAAAATTCTCATTCTATTTGTATAACAAACGAAATCTTCATGGAAATGTATATCATTCAGATATGACTGCTATAATGATGTAAATATTTTATTCATAAACCTAAACTTGTTTACTGGACTTAGGTGAATGCAGATAGCATTATGTCATTGTTTTGGTGGCCATATTGATTGGTCTAGATTTAGAGTGCTATCTGTGCGTTATTCTTTGCGGATAATAAAGGCTGGCGCCATAGAAGTGCGGGTAAGCAAATTGAGGGATAGATTTTGTTTGGGAACTGCTCCGTGGTATCATTCGTACGTACTGACATGAAATTGGGTCGCGATGAGTGCCGTTACTTTTAACTTTTGTGTTTTTATTCGACGGTGTTAAAAGCCCAATCTACGAATTCAAAAAGGGTAAAAAGCTTTGTTTTCACATTTTGATTTAGGTGTATTTTAGCTGTTCACATCAATAAAATTTTCTTTAAAACGCGTGAAGTATCTCAATAAAAGAGTAGTTCGAACCTTGTCTTGATTACTAGACCAACTACATTTACTCCAAATAATATGTTTTCCTGTCCCTACATTTTTAAATAAATTGGAGACCCTTCTGATATCTCTAGTATTCTTGACAATTATTATTATTTTTAGCCCTCTGTGTCCCACTGCTGGGTAAAGGCCTCCCCACATTATTTCCAATCACTTCTTTCCAGCGCCAAAATGGTCCAATCTGCTCGGAAGTTAGTGAGCTCGTCCCTCCTTCTTTTCCTTGGTCTGTCGCGACGTCTTCGGGTTGTGTCAGGATTCCACTCGGTGGTCAGCTTGGCCCACTGGTCATCCATCATACTGCAAACATGATCAGCCCAGAACCACTTGAGCTTGGCGGCTTTTAGAGCCACATCGGCGATTTGTGTTCGGGAGCGCAGCTCGGTATTGCGTATGCGGTCAATACGCTTGACTCCGAGAATGCTGCGCTCCATCGCGCATCCATTCTTGACAAAAGAAGGAATATTTCTGTTTTGCTTCACAAGTAGCCAGTAGGTAGACTAATATTTTATGTACCCAAAAGTTTCAGAATAAAGTAATAACAACATTAATAATTTTTTATTAAGCCTTCTTTATTTCCTTATCTTTTGTTTGTTTTTTTTTCTAAAGTTGTGAATATTAAGTATGATTAGAAATCCCTCTTTGGGTATAGGCCTCCTATTTACTCCATGTCTCTATCATTTGCTGTTATCATCCACTGATTCCCAGCGATTTCAGTGATGTCGTCAGTCCATCTCTTTCTAGGTCGACCTGATTTTCTTTTACCGCTGGGTCCAACCCATCTCGTCGCTCTTATGGTCCACCTATCATCCGTATATCGGGCTATATGTCCTGCCCACCGCCATTTTAACTTAAGTGCGTAGTGGAGTGCATCTGTTACTTTTGTTTCTTCTCTTATGAATTCACTTCTGATTTTTTGTATTTTTCTAATTTTTAAGATGCTTCTTTCCATAGCCTTTTGACAAGTTGTTATTTGGGATTTAGTTTTCGTAGTGTAGCTCTATGTTTGGCATCCTTAGGTAAGGGTTGCTTCAGATATCTCTAGTATTCTTGAGAAAAGAAGAAATATTTCTGTTTTGCCTCACAAGTATCCAGTAGGTAGACAAATATTTTATGCACCCAAAAGTTTCAGAGTAAAGTAATAACAACTGTAATAAATAAAAACCTTATAAAGTTCCTTTGATGTGTTTTCAGCTCATAATAATGTTATCCTTGTAAAAGTTTTCTATTGTGTATTTTCGGAACATTCTAATGATTTTTTTCCTGTCTGACCTTGGCATGATGAACATTAAAATGTAGGCACAATTAGCAAGTTTTAATCAATTGAACGCGGCTCAAAAAGGTTTTCAATAAGAACTAAGTTTGCTTTTACATCGTCCTAAGTTTACTATGTACGAATATAGAGAGTGAGTTGTTCATGTAATATCGATAAACAGTAATTTTATTTGTTCAAAAACCTGCGGTCGCCAAAAGATAGAAAAACGACACTATTTCTATGTATGGCAAATGCAAAATTCAGTGCATATCCAAACAATAAACGAACCATGAAGTTGGTACGCAATAAACCCTTTTTCCCATGGGGACGCAGTTTGAGATCTTTTTCTTACTCTAGGTGTTTGGAAGAGGGAAAACTCAAAGGAATGAAGGGACCAGTAACTCCTGCCCATAGACCCAACCTAGCCATAAAATTCCTAACATACAAAGTGGATGGTGTGCTTCCTATTTTTCGTAAATAAGGAAAAACCCTCTTGTATGGAAGCAGTAGCATTATGGCTTCATTTGACACACTTATGCTACGGTATGGATACAAGGTTATAGAACCCGGACACTTACATGCAAATCTCGCAGTCAAAGTGTTGTAGACTCTACGACACTCAGTTCTATAGTTTCATTTTTATGTATGCTTTAAGGCCTCTACACACCAAAGCTTTCAGCCCGGTGGCACAACCCGCCAACATTATTGTATCATAATAAGCCAGGTGGGCCGACCCGGAGCACAACTTGCCGCATGCTAGTGAGTTGTGCCGCCAGCTGCTTTGGTGTTATACATTTTACGTGGTACTACCACACGGAGATAAATTAATTTTGTGAAAACGAAAACATGACAGTACAAATGATATTTTTATAGAACTTTTGTTAATATATGGGTTTTTACGCACACTTTAACGATAAACTGATATTTTTTACCGTTATAGGTATTGTCAAGTTAAAATAAATTGCTACGAACAATAAATTGTTATGATTTTTAACTAAAAATACCTTCCGAATCTTATGTTGTGCTACCGAGTAATGCTGGTTTATCAGTTTCCTGTTAATATTTGCGTTTAGACGCCTAGTCGTTTTTTAAGAGGAATACCTCATAATTAGTGCAGAATCCCGCTTAAAACCAGGGGTATATTTTCCTCAGTGCATATTTGCAAAATTAATATAAAATAATGAAAATAGGATTACTGCGTAGATACTAGAGTATCTTCAAAAAAATTAATAATTCCCCAAATATAAGTTCAACTTTCGAAACTCTAATGGTGGTTATTATAATTCTAGTGTCGTATTATTTATATTTTTATTTACCCAATGTCTGAGTCTGAGGTTATGTCTGAGTACGGAAATGTTGCGATACTCAAAACTCACTAAGCATGATAAATATCAGTAAAACCCTTTAGTGGCACTGTTAATATTCTGGACAGTTGCTTCAGATACTGGAATATTAATAGTGTCGCCAAGGCTTGCCAGGTTTATTCATATTGGCATACGCTTGCACAAGTCAATTAATATCACACAAGAGACCAGCGAACATGTTCATAAACCAAGCAGTTAGTTACATAACGGAGTATCAGACAACTTGTACACGAAGCGCATCGATCAGACGACCATATACTGGGTGTTTTATGATTTTATATTTGGGGTGATTCAATACATAATAGACATTAATATTTAATTTAAATTGCATTAGTATTAGTTTGAAGAATGTTAGGAAAAACCGCATTTATGACTAAAATTTGTAACATTAAATCAAAAATCAAACCTTAAACATATAATTGTTGATGACAGTGTGAAACACTTTATGAAATACCTACCAATTTATTTTTGTCACCATAAACCTTTTTTTGTACTGTTTTGCAACAAAATAAGAAGGGGAGAAGGGTAAAATAGCGCCGTAAATTTTTACGACTTTCAAACAATGCTTTAGAAGTATGCAGCTCAATTTTATTTCTGCAGGAGGCTTAGAATAAAACGATATTGAATGAAGTTTGAATTGTTACGATTTTGCCGACAGGCAATTATGCTTGTGTGAAAGGGCTGCAGGCAATAACTGACTATGTTATCATTTTTGTCCCATTTCGTCCCCTATTTTGTAATAATGTGAGTAAAAACTAAAGTTGAGGTTTGAAAAAGATTTGTTCTAACTCTAACTGATGATTAACATGCCGTCGGTCGGTCTCTTTAGCTAGGTAATATATTCAAATCGAATTTTGTAATTTCGACAAAGACAAAAGAATGTTCAAATTCCAAGGGAAAGATGGAAAATAAATAAAATTGAGTATTATTAATTTTTGAGCTAATTTGCAATTCAAACCCTTTTTATACAAATATATCGGTTAATGCATCCAAAGATAAGAAAAATATGAAAAAAATATGAAGCAAGATATGAAAGCTAAGTGCTCATTTATTTTATTGCAAAAGTAACTGAGATTGAAGCCGCCATTTATCACTCAAGAATTTATCTGACGTTTATTGAAAATTATTGATTAGTGCTTGTACCATAAGAACATACTGTAGAATTTTATAAGCTTATAGTGTAACAAAATCTAGACCCTAGTGCTAAAAAGTGAAGTGACACTGACTATAATATACCTATCGATTATTGACTTTACCGATAATCGTGAATAATGGCAAGGTGAACTCCAAGACCAATGCACCGCTGGGACATGTACAGTCGACGATACCGCCGACATATTTATACTAGCTGATGCGGCGATATAACACTGTCGATGATATTCTGCTTTGTTGCTGAACTCTCCTCGTTTCAGGTACGTCACTATATTTTATCGATAAATTTTCCTTCTAGTTTAATCTTCCTTGCATGTTAATGTACGATAGGTTTACACTTATAAAGTGCGAGATGCCACGAAAGTCAGTGACAATTTGTCTGGCCTTTCAGACCTAATTTTACGAGAATGTTCTTCATAAAAAGGGAAAATGCAACAAAGACACAATGACATCGCATAATCACCGTAAAAAGACCTTTATAAAGTTGACTCATATTCAAAGCCTTGTCGTATCATCAAAATAATAGGTTGGCCGTTTCACCTCCGGAGTCGGTTGCGAAGATAAGAATAAAAAACGAGGGCTTACGCTCATTTTTACATAAAAAGCTGGTTGCCAACACCTTCCAACTTACCAGCTCATACCCAAATATCTAGTAGTTTACCAGTTAGCAATGGCATACCGATGTAATAACCTGTTTTCAACGTAATATCAGCCTACCATTTGTGAAAAAAAAAATTAAAAGCGAAACTAAGTAATGCTTGGTTGTCACAAAAATTATTTTCAAAGAAGATTATCTTTGAAGATTTTAATTAGAAAATAGAATTTGGTTCAACAAAACGCTAAGCTTTTAAGCCAATAGTGGTTTACAGTCCGCGTTCTGGGCGGAAACGAGAAAAGCTTTTTTTTCAGAATAAGCTCTTTTAGTTTTAAAACGTTCTAGTACTATTAAAATCTTGTTTTTGCATTTACTAACTTACAATTGCCAGTTACTTTTATGAACTGTGTTTAACCTAACTATTGCAATTCGCTCTGAACTGAGATCTCGCAGTGATAAAATAATAAGTGTTTAAGCGATAGGCATTAAACACGTGGCGTCAAACTAATCTAAATCATTGTCATCTGTGACTATGAGTTGAGAAAAACCTTCCAACTGTCTTCACCACCTTCCTCACTCATCTCCGTCATACCTACCAAGCGGCATCGGCCCACGCCATCAAAAAGGCGGCGGCAGGCGGACGCGCGTGTACACTGCAGTGCGTTAGGTACTTAGGTCTTATTTTTTGGCCAGCTGACAGTAAGGTAGCGGTGTATTATAACATAATTTTGGACTTGCTTGCGACTACCTATATATGCTAGCATCCGTATGCCGAGTTGTATGAGTATAAGTGTATTGCGCTTTAGGACATATCATGGCAAGAAATGCCTACTATCATGTATAAATAAATAAATATCGCTGGACATTTCACACAGCGCTATCTGGCCCCAAACTAAGCAGAGCTTGTGCTATGGGAACCAGATAGCTGATAGAATACTTAAATACTTTTTTTTTTGTAAATACATACTTATAATACATAGAAAACACCCAGACACGGAACAAATATCTGTAGATCATGCAAACATTTATTTCCGCGGCGGGAATCAAACCCGCTACCTCCTGCGTCTCAGCCGGCTATACGCCCACTGCGCTACGGAGGCAGTCAAAATGTAAAAAAATGTATGCACGGTGTATATCTATTTTATTTTCTAAGTAGGTATTTACCAAAATAAAACACGAACCAGAAACATTTTGGAAATCACAACATTAGCGCGATCTAGCTTATACGTATCCAATCTGACCTGAGGGCTTAGCCAAGTTACATTCGCTACGATACAAATCGTTTTCGAAAGTCGTCAACGCTTTATCAAAAGCGAAGATAAAAGATCGTATTACGAAGAGTCGTATTACGTTTACCCTGACGAACGCTAAATCCATTCGTCTGTTCATTAACTCTATGTTTAGCTATGGAATTCCGTCAGTAAAGTATGTAGGTACATTAATCGCCGCTGTCATTGCGTCATTGTTCGGACCGTAGACGGAGAAAGCGCAATTTCTGGTGATTTTCGTTGATATTATTTATTAAACACAGACACGTTTATTAAAACTTATCATTATTACTTAGGCAATAAAGTTCATTATGCTGTACAGTGTTATCATTTAATTATGCTTTACGGGAAATCCCCGATCAATTTCATGAGTATTGCGATCTTGTACCTAAATGTATTTCCATCACACATACTTACGAAATTGACAAAACTACTAAATTCTACAAAGGCGTTTTGAGCTAGGTACTAAAGAATCATAAGTTACGCTCGTAATCTACAAAAAAAGTAGAAATCTACCAAAGGTGGTCATTAGCATCATAATAGTCTGTGCAATTAATAACGAACGAGTCTCTCATAGAAAATCAAAGCAAAATGCTGCCGCGTAAACACATACTTATACAGGTACATTAGTTTACCAACGGACTGAGTCAAAACATTCAACCTAATCACAACTACAGCACATATTAATAAAGTCACAAATCCTTTAAATATTACTATCATTCGTCTCAAATAACGAGCATAGTATTAAATTACACTATGAAAAGATTTCTAGCCGTCGTTGTCGCTTTGTCGTAAATGAAGTTTTGTGCCTAGCCAAGTTACAGGTGTCGTATCGAACGTTAATTCCATTGGTCTGTGCGTCAGCTCTATGTTTTGTCTATGCCCTTCGTCAGCAAATACTAAATACCCCTCAGTGGAAGGCCGCCATCTTAGATATGCGCAAGAGATTTGACGCGCGTTTTTATCCACAGCGCCATCTGTGTTACCATGTCTGAACCATCGCGTAGTTCACTTAAGTAAGTAGAGTAAATCCATATCCGTGTGTTACTTGGTTCCACCGTTCGTTACTAGGTGGCGCTGTCATCAACAGTTATGAAAGTTTGATAAATTGTGAAAGTAAAGACAAATAAGTTATATCGTAATAAAGCACTAACAAAGATAACAAAATAAATAAAAATAATTATATTTCTTTACAAAAAATACCATTTAACCGAGAAAATACAACGCAATACAGAAAACTTAACTTGAAGACTGAGCTCAGCTGATAATAAATCGCCATTTTGTGTCGTTGTCTACAGGGTTCTGGCGTTCGCTTGATTCTTGGCAAGAAAATCGATGACAAAGCGGTAACGCTTGTCGTTTGTGTATTTTGGCTACGAAAATGTATGAGAAAGTAATCGTTCGACACAGTCGATTCGTTTGATGTAAATTGTTGTCGATGGGTCACGTGATATTTTCGTGGCATTGTGTGAATCCCATACATTTTAATTCCACAATAGATTCGACAGCTGACGTTTTCGCTTGTCAAAATTGTCTTTTGGCTACGGATTTGTATGAAAGTAAGTTTGACCCCGCCGAATCGTTTGATGGAATGGATTGTTATTGACACTTGGCTAGGAATTATATGTTCGTTGTCGACAGACCACGTGGTAAATTTATAGCAAATGTCAATCCCATACATTTTCGGGCGTATCGACTGGCGTCATCGTTTATCGACTGTAACTTGGCTAAGCCCTCTGAGGGCTTAGCCAAGTTACAGTCGATTAGCGATATCGCTAGTCGATACGTCCGAAAATGTATGGGATTTGACACATGCTATAGAAATACCACGTCATTCAGCGACAACAAATGTATGTAGAAATCGAATAGATTCGTGGCGAATGTAATTTGGCTACGGGCCCTGTACTCAGAGCTGGGGCCCAATTCTGCTAATTTATAAGACTAACGCTCTAAGACTCTGCTAATTTACTTCTGCTAATAACTTTTATGGAGCCATACCATTGTTAAACGATTATGATTGTTATTCCTGTCATAAGCTGCCAAACGTTCAATGGGGTTGTCATAGCAACGGCGGTCATTGAAAAAAGATTGTGTTAGTAGAATACCAAAAGGTATCTATAGTGGCGATTTTTCCACGATACCATAGTCATAGTGAAGCGATTGGTTTAGTAGAATTGGGGCCCTGGGCATAATACACGATTTGCGTTAATTAAAATACTAATTACAAAATACTATCTCGCATATAATAATATATACGAAATACAAAATATTTTTAAGTCGTTTATTTGAAATAGAAAATACAAAATACAGTATTTTAACTACTTTTATTTAAAATACAAATTACAAAATACAGTACAGGTACAGTGTTGACAATTTTAGAGATTGACATATTTAGCGGTCGCCATTTTGCTTACGAATAGTTACGAAAACTATAGAGCGCTATTTTCTATAGAACGCACCATTAATAAGATCGCTAAATGTATGTATGTGCAGATGTATTTTGAAGCCATTATTGAAATACTAAGTACAAAATACCTCAGCTTCAGATATTTGTAAAACCAATTGCAAATTATATTTTTACGAAGTAATTGAATTACAAATACAAAATACGTATTTGTATTTAAATTACGTATTTTACTCACAATTCATTCAAACCCCTGCCTGTACCTACTACAAAGTCATCGAAACTCTGACAAATAGGACATCACGTTCTATTGTTTTTTTAATTAAATTGTATTGTTCATCTTAAAAACGATATATTCTAGAATAAAAATAAAGACCGCTTTGGAATGTATAAATTAAGTTTTTCCATATGACATGTCACTTAATATATTTATATCACTTTAATTTTTGTCGCCCTCCTTTGGAACACAAATCGACCAGCAAAATTTCATAGCACAAGCTATCAACCTACCAAATTTCAAGTAGATGGAATATGCGGTTCGATAGTTATGCTCGGACAAACATACATACACATAAACATAAATAGCTAAATCCCCACTTCATACCTCAACGTGACCCTGAAATAATGGAAATAATCAATTAATATGTTGGAAGAGCGGAAATAAAATGAATGGCATTTATGTCGTCTCTGACAACCAAACACGCAGATTTGTTATTCAAAAAAGAAAATATATTTTTCTTGTTTCAAAAGGCCGTGATAAAAAAAACTTTGCTTGTCGAATTGTGACGACGTTGTTTTTCATTAGGCACGAAACCTCTCGCAGGTTGGTATTTTCTTCGTGATTTATAAGCCTTTTCTTACGACTTTGTAACGGGAAAACTTTTTGGGTTTTGAATTATGAAAATTAGAATTCAACTTGATGGAGTGGAGTAGTAAAACAGGAATTTCATATTACTGCTGATATTGAAGTTTGCTTTGAAATGAGTTAATTACCTGGATGGGAAAAGTAACTTTGACACAAAGTTTATTAACGGTTTTGACGCATTAGACTGGAACGTAGTATTCTGTTGGTCTTTTAAATGAAATACTTCGAGATGTAAAATAACTGTAAGATAGCACTTTGACATGTAGGCTTGAAGCCTTTAAAGTATGTGCAGCTAGGTTAGGCTTCGCAATCACATTTTTTCTTGAATATTTCCACTTACAGAAACTGTGGTCTATCTGGATCTATAGACAATGACGCGAAGTTAGATATATAAATATCGTAGGTACCTATAAGGAATAAAACTAGTGGTTTTGTGAGAACAGTACCTAGACCTCCTTGCGTTCCCTTGGTCCTAGAAGGTCGAATCTGGTGTCTATGGGTTCGTCTCGTGAAGGCGAAGAGGACTGCGTCTGATTGGTATATTAAAGGTAGGTATACATTTTCCGAAAAAAAAAACAATAATTGAAATCCATCCATATATAACGTTACATCAAACTTCCCCCGTTTTGCCCCCTCCACTCCCCTCTTTTAGAAATTTTACGCTACATCTTATGTAGAATAAAGTCCTTAGTTTGCCTCTCAAATTTGATTTAAATCCGTCGATAAATAACACTACGGCAAACAAAACAAAAAAAAAATCGCGATCGACTAAAAAATTAATATAAATGAAGGAAATTGTGTGCCAGTTTTCGTCAAAATTGGTTGTAAAATGCGAACTGTTGGCGAGAACAGATAGACAGACAGACGGACGTACAAAAGCATTTTTTGGCCAATCTTGAAACAAAGACGCTTCGCGCTCTCGATCAATACAATCCGTACCTTACATGCACAATTATCAACAGAAAAGTCTAAACGAAACGCTGTAACGTGAGTGGACACTCTACTAGCAAGACTGTTGACGCTTTTCAAAGAGGACCCTCGGTTTAATGAAGCAGGTAATGAGTCTCCGTGAGCCAACTGCAAACAACTCGAGAGCAACTGGCGGCTCCTAACAGGAATATTTCAGAGAGAAAGCAATTTTTTCTTCACTTACCTACGTGGCGTAAAAATATTCTTGAGATAAATTAAGTATGTTATGTATGGTATGTAAGAAACTGTACAATTACGTGTTAGAAATTTTACAGAAATAAGTTTACGGAAAGGAAAATGGTTATTCATGAACCATACACTTGAGAAATTTTAATAAACCTGTCTATACAAAATCGAGTGGAAAATTTATTTTGTCAGGTTTCGTCATCTTAATTTTTGATCCACGACACCGCACAATTTATCATCTCGTAACAGAATGAGAGGCGTATTGCTTTTGAGGGTCATTTACTGGAATAATTCAAGCCTTTCCGGTGCTTTGACCAAACCGTGGATGGGATCTCATATTTCATTCGAAGGGTAACCAAACAATAAATCCTCTCACTTTTGAGCGATAATTCAACGCTGCATAAATAACATGTATCCGGAACAACTTGCACACAAAAAGCATTCGTATTTAACGACCAACCTTTTAATTTTTCAAATTCTCGATTCTTACACGCGATTCACCTGTTTGTTGGCCTTATAGGCTTTATTTAACTCTTGGGAATCGCCGTCGAAAACAAACTGCAAATGTCCTTGGAAATATATAATTAAATGAGTGTTTGTACGGCGGACAGACGTTTTGTTCGTTTATAGTCTAACTTTACAATTCATTGTTATATGGGAGAAAGGGTAACATGCCATTAAGATGATACGAAGGCCTTGCCAAGAAAAATAAATTGTGTATGCTGGACTAGCAATTTAATTTTATTTTTGACGACCTCCGTGGCGCAGTGGGTGTATAGCTGGCTGAGACACAGGAGGTAGCGAGTTTGATTCCCGAAGTATGTATTTACAAAAAAAAAGAAAAAAGTATATAAGTAGTCTAACAGTTATCTGGTTCCCATAGTACAAGCTTTGCTTAGTTTGGGGCTAGATAGCGCTGTGTGAAATGTTCAGCAATATTTATTTATTTGTTTATAATCTGTATGATTGATTGATTAGATTAGGTTAGGTTAGATAACCTATCAACATCATGAAATTTGGTATATAGATAGGTAGTGATGGCACAATTTTAGTGTGACTCATGGAGCTAAAAATGTGGGGGGGGGTTGTTGAGATATTAGGGTTCAAGAGTGGTAAAAAAAAAATGTAAATGAGACTATTAGGTCAAATGGGACGTCAAACTAAAGGCCTTCATTAGTACATTTGAACCCCGTTTTTATTTTTAGTTTAATTTACATATATAGTTTTTGAGTTATTAGCCATAATAAAAACAAAACTTTGACAAAATTCACAGGGTACACCAGATGCTGATCCACAATCACCACAATGCTGAAATTTGGTATTCGTGTAACTTTAGTGACACAAATATAGGCAAATTTCTTAAATCCAGAATAACTGCCATTTGTACCACAAAAAAAAACCAATTAACAAGAACCCCCTTTACATCTAATTTGAATGAAACTGTAGGTCAAGTAGGTTGGTTATGCATTTCGTGGCACCAATTTATTAGTCAAAGATTAAAGCCGGCATGCACAAAGATCACTAAACGTATTTAGCGACTAAACATGTTTAAATTTGAAGTATTTGTATGATTTGACAACTCCTGAAATCATATTTAGCCCCTAAATACGTTTAGGCATCGTTGTGCAAGTCACCCTAAGAATAATATTTATTTTGGGAGATTCGCGAGATCTCAGTTCGGGGCGAACCAATAAAATAGCACATTATGCTGTATAAAAAAAATTGTAACAAAATTACAGAAACAGGTTTCAAGCTCATTTATAGCACTGTAAGTACCTCTGAATTTAACAAACTCAGAAAGGTTCCTTTTATTTTCGCGGACATTTACCAAAACATTGACTGTCAGGAAATATTCTGACAAGTGCGATGGGAAATGCAGATCGTTACGCTGCTGAGAAACAACCATGAATCCCTTTCCTTGATATCCATTCTCTTGGAGGCGCTTTAAATGCGATGAAGCGAAAATCCCTGAGGACTGAAATACTTTGGGTTGTCTTGTTAAAAAACCTCTCACTGCATCAATTTCCCTTTCAAACTTGAATTAAAACTGGAGCATCAGTTATAGAGTCTATAAACGCTAACAGACAAACATGCAAAGCTCTAACCTACATGATGCTTTGGGATTGTACGAAAAGGGATATTTTTTCCGTCGTGATGCTCGTTTTCAGTATCAGTAAGTAACATATTAACCATAGAACATCTCCTACTAAACATAGGCCTCCCCTATAGGTTTCTACAGCGACCGATCGTATGCATCCTGCAAAAAAGTGGCACTCCGGGAGTGCCGCCGGAAGGGAAAACTTGAACAATTACGTGTGTTACTTGAATCGTCAGGAAATATTTTTGGAATCATCAGGAACGGTGTCGGTAACGGTAACGGTAACAGTGTCACAAGTTCAATGGTTTTTTCCCATCTCAAAAATTGCCCAACGCGCCGAAAGAATTTATCACTTCAAAAAAAATTTGGATGTTGCAAAATGATCATGACGGATATCGCTTAAACATGAAATTTACCAAGAAAGTTGTCTTATGCACCTCCACAAAATAAAAAAAAATAAAATTATGTAGGTACAGAGGTGTCGGTAACAGTGTCACGAGTTCAAAGGTTTTCCCCCATCTCAAAAATGCCCAACCCGTCTAAAGAAGTTTTCACTTCAAAAATAATGTTAAATTGTTTGATGTTCACCATTTTTTTGTGTTACTCATTTTTATTTTCATTTAAGTCACAATAACTCTTTTCTGCGAGATACTCAGGTAAAAATACATCCAAAAGCAACCTGTACGAGTATAACACGCATCTTTTTATTTTTGTTGGAGGTTAGAAACTACCCGGCCACACACAGTAGTCTTAAAATATTCAAGATAGGGTCGCAAGCACGCATGTCAGCCAGTAATTTAGTCGTGAGTGATAAACACGCCACGATGGCCAAAATACAAATGAACCAGTTCAGTGTCCATACCATTTTGCCTGACTGTCGAGAGAGTTATAATATTGCGCGTTTGTAAAACAATAGACAAATCATTAAAACCATTTATTTCTACAAAAGTAACAACATTTAGAACTACAAACAATGAGCATTATTATAGCCTCTATGAGTGTTGAATGACATGAAATAAAACAAGGAATAACTGAAAACATAAGAAAAGAAAATACATTAGTATGTAGGTCATTAGGTATATTATCATCATAGAAATCAATTCGGGATCCAATGCACTCCAAATGATTAAAACACAAATAAATTTGTTGAACAAAATGTCAGCTTGATAAAGTCTCCGATCTTCATGTCGGAAGGAAAAAAGTGCAATATACATTTTAAAAAAGCGTGTGGTCAATTCATACGTGGTAGAAGTGAATCCTTCAAAAATTTTGGTTTCAAGATAATGAGACGAATGTAAAATTTCGGGAAGATGATAATTGTAGGTTTTAGTAATGATCATAGTGATGCAAAGTTAGATAATTATTTTATATTTTATTCGTATATATTACACAGATTTATTCAGACTCAGAGCTTACAGTTTCGATAAATGATACAAGAGGCTTATGGTAACTATGGTAATTAAACTGTCGCTTTTCCGTTTCATCGACTTTCAAATCACAACGATGCTAAAGAAGTTTACACTTCAAAAACAAAAAAAGTGTTGAATGACTTAGTATTATGCTGAACGATTTTTTTAAGCGCTGGTGTTCATCCAAAGATCTACACCACCACAGACTCTTGAGTAACTTTTAAAAACGCAGGTCCAAGTGTCACATGATTATATTACATAGGTACAGAATAACGCAATATGTATTTTAATTATTAATACACCGATTTACAGGTAATTAACCAGTTAAATAAACTAATGAACATAACACTAAACTTAAACCCAATTCAATCTAAACATTTATCTAAACGTATCTAAACATTTATGTAACGTTAAACGTTTAGATAGAGACTTTGACGCGATATAGAGATAGCCTGTTTACTAAAAAAATATAAAAGATTAGCTGACCAATCCGCAGCTTCGCACGCGTAGTTTTTCAATAAAAACATTACCTTCCTTCGCAGTTGGGTAAAAAGTAGACTATATTACTTCAGGATAATGCATTTGAATAGTTAAATAGTTTTTGAAATCGGACCAGTAATTTTTGGGTCGATTCGTTACAAACATACAAAAATAAAAAAAATCCTCCATATAATGTTAATAGTATAGATAAAAGGAGGTGCCACTGCAAATAAATTATAAATATAAATATTGCTGGATATTTCGCACAGCGCTATCTAGCCTCAAACTAAGAAGAGCTATGGGAACCAGATAACTGACAGAATACTATACTATTCGTTTTTTTTTGTAAATACATACTTATAATATATCGAAAAACACCCAGACACGGAACAAATATCTGTAGATCATGCAAACATTTGTTCCGATGCGGGAATCGAACCCACCTACGTCTCAGCCGGCTGTACGCCCACTGCACCGCGGAGGTCGTCATATAGACAAGTATATTGATTGATACAATAAATTTATATAACATATTGCATAAGTGCAGCAGATTTATTGCAGCTTTCCATCAACAGCCAGTAGAAATATTCTAATCTCAATTTGCGTGACCTTCGACTTCAAAGCCAAACAATCTCTACTAAGTCCAATCATAAGACTTGGAGATTTTAAATGCTTAAAATTCATTTAATTTTATTGATTAATTTCATTTGATTTATTCATATCCTTTGACAAATTATATGTCCTTAGACAAGTCATATTAAACAATTAAAATAAGTGACATAATTAAAATACATGTAGGCTTAAATAGGTCTTACCTATCTGTAATAGATAGTATATTGTGTATTTATTCTTTTTCAACCTATTCATTTTGAACTAACCTTTTGTCCAGTTTATTATATACTGTTTAAAGCCTGTATATTATATATGAAACTAACAGTCAGAATGGTCCATAGTGGTTTAACTAATTGCATTCGTGGGTATATACGATAGTCATACATAAATGGTAATTAACTTGATATGTTAAAACAATTATAATACAGCCGGCCGTACTGATTATGGATGGCGACACCAGCTTAACCAATTTATTTATACATATATTATACGAGGGGCACACTAAAAGTTTCCGGAATCAATAATAAAAAAATACGATTAATGGTCAAATATGAATTTATAGTTTCTCAAAATATTCTCCCTTTGCGTCAATGCACTTTTACATACGATTGAACCAATTTTGAAAACATTTGTGCCACTCCTCCGTGGTGACGTCAGATACATGTTTTTCATACTCTTCGACAGCCTCTTCTGGTGATGAAAACCGTTGATCGCGTAATTGGTTCTTGATTTGAACAAAGTTTGAAACAAAGTTGATTTGAACAGAAAAAAGTCACACGGTGCCAAGTCAGGACTGTATGCTGGATGGCTCATAAGTTGTACGTTTTTCGCCTTCAAAAACTCATTTGTCTGTCTGGCCGTGTGGGAACTTGCATTGTCGTGGTGCAAGATGATACGGCGTTTACTGTTATTTTCACGGAGTTTGTCAATAATTTCCGGTAAACAAATGGTCGTGTACAGTCACTATTCACGGTACGACAGTTTTTTAAAGCCATAGTAGCCACGTGCCCAGTTTTATTATAAAAAGAAGCAATCATCCACTTCGAGGCACTTTTCACGCGCGCCACTTTACCAACCAAAATGGCGCGCTCGCTTCGGCTCATCTCGAAAACTCCATACTCTCGATTGCTGCTTCGTTTTGGGATCATAGCTATAAATCTATGTTTCGTCACCTGTTACTATGTCCCACACCAAATTGGAAGCCCCTTTGTTGTATCTGGCAAGCACAGCATAGCACCAAGTGATGCGGTCCGTTTTTTGAGCGTCAGTCAAATTGTGTGGGATCCATCGACAACACAGCTTTCTCACACCTAAATGTTTGTGTAGGATTGACTGTATTTAACTCATGCCTATGTCTAAAGATTTTCGGATCTCATGGTAGGTCACATGCCTGTCTGTTTCAATCATACGGCGCACAGCACTAATGTTTTTGTTGTTCAGAGCGTACGACGCGACGTTAATGAATTTCAACATGGAGATTGACACGACCGCATTTGAATTCTGCAAATCAGCTATAAATAATCGCCTTACATGGTGCTCCTTCGCCAAAAGCAGATTGAAGCCGAACGACGCTCTGCTGAGCTGCCAAATTACACTTAATACCCCGAGTTTTCCCGGGTTAAATCAATTTTATTGTAATCACGCAATTTTTAAAATGACGCCACAATGTGAAAGCAATTCACAATCAGATAAAACAAATTTTATTCTACGGCTAAAGAGTTCCATTTCCAAATGTAGTAATAACTTTTTAATTATTGTTTATGTAAGTGGCCAATTCCGGAAACTTTTAGTGTAACCTATGTGTACATTGGCATAGGTACGGTACATTGAATACCGTTTATATTCATACATCTTCTCTTTACTTTCCAGTTATTTTCGCTACAGCCGTTGAAATTTTCCGATACGTCCACAGTCCAATAAGCTCACCTTGAACAAATAGCTATTCATTTTCCTGTCATAGCGTTATAAGGTATCTCTATTTTGCAGTTTCAGTAGTGAAGGAGAAAACCTACTTTATTGGTGTAAGAATCCATTCTGAATGATTAACCTTTTATTACAGTTTTTTGTTAGAGTTTCCTGCTATTTTTCCATTGATTGTTTGCCTCAGAGAATGAAGTGGCTTATTTTACAGAAAAAAAGCTTCCATCCGCGGCTGTTCAAGCATGGTTTGCCACTAAAAAGTAGCCTATGTTTCAATCCAGATCATAATCTATCTATACACCAAATTTCATAGAAATCGATTAATGGCGTGTTCCCATATCCGTCGGTAACCGACTACGACTCGTATCTCCTTGAAAAAGTGTCAAACTAATGTCAAACTTTTGACACGTTTTCAAGGAGAAACGAGTCGTAGCTGGTTACCGACGGATATAGGAACCCGCCATAAGACGTTTAGTCGCAAAAACGTTACTATGACAGAGACAGAGTTACTTTTTAATTTTGATGTTTTATAAATTCTATGCTTATTTGGTCACTAAGTAATGTGAAAGAAATAAAGACATTCGTATTTTACGAGTTTTTATAAAAAGAGTTTTCATTTCGGTGAAACTTTAAAATATCTCTCGATCTATGAACTGGCAGAACTAATTTCCTAACAGGTAATACTGCTATATATATGTAAAAAAAATATTTGAGTAATTTATGTAAGATTCCCATAGTACAAGCTTTGCTTAGTGCTAAAAAAGCTAAGTTAATCGTAGCAAGGGTTGACTTGCCAGGGCACCAGAGTCTCAAGTTTTCAAACGATCCTGTCATGAACAATTTAATTATCTTGCTATGTAAAATTAAGATTATGGCAATGCAGTGCCATTCTTTTCGCTTTAACTTTATAACATAATCTGGGAGCTGAATAAGATGCTGAGGCAATCAGCTAGACTACCTTCGTAGATACTTATTCTACCGAGAGGCCGACCACGCTAAGTCTGTATAAGAGTAGATATAGAAGTTTAACATTCTGATGAAATCACATCTCGAAACAATTTGGTCTATTTTGTGTGAAAGTTCTACTAAATCACAAAACATTCGGTTTCATAGAAAATCATCGGTCATAATCGTTTGAACCTGTTAAATCGCGTAGCAAGTGCTAAATAGCAAATGTGATAATAGGCCAACAAAATTAAAATTCATTGCTTTTGAAATTTCACATGTGAAATAATAATAATAAATAAATATTGCTGGACATTTCACACAGTGCTATCTAGCCCCAAACTAAGCAGAGCTTGTACTATGGGAACCAGATAACTGATAGAATACTTATATACTTTTTTTGTAAATACATACTTATAATATATATAGAAAAACACCCAGACACGAAACAAATATTTGTAGATCATGCAAACATTTGTTCCGCGGCAATAGCAAAATATAATAAATAAATATTAAATAGCAGCGGAAATAGCAATGAATAAAATTAATCTTTTCACAAAATGGAAATGAATTAAAAGTAGCAATCATTTCCATGTCTATGCCACAGTTTAAATTAGTATAAAAAGGAATTGGAAATCACTTTAAGTGTTTCCAGCTATATTTTGCGCAATTTATAATTCTTGCTATCATAATTTAAGTATAAATAATACCTTGAACAAAATGTATTTTAAAAATATGTAAATTGGTCAATTTATTATTACTACGCTATGCAAACTCAGCGTGCACGGACTAAGAGGCTACGAGGTAGTACTCGTAGGCAGACCTTCAATAATAAATGTAGGATGCTTCTTGAAGCAATTTTAGAGAGCTAATTTTTTATGAAAATCACATAAAGGATTAATAGTTCCATTGTCTTTGCATTGCTATTTTTACTCCAAATAAAAGATTAAAAGAAAAAGGAAGGAAATAAAGAGAAGCATGCTTAGTTTTTGTTAAATCTACATCAGTACGAATTATTGGTGCTACGAGTTTCTACTACGATGATTTTTCTATGCGAACATTAAAATCGTAGTTAGCGCGTAAAATTGCGGATATTTCAGAATTTAATTTACCTCATTTCTTAGCAATCTAATTAAAAAGAAAAATTAAACCAACTATCAACTCTAACTACATCAATATAACGTAGAAAACGCTGTCGTTAGCAATGGGGATTGGTTTAAAAAGCTTCAATTATAGGTATAGTTTAAAAAACGTTGTTGTCGGTAATTAAGAAAGATTATTGGACTCGTCAAAACAAATGAGCCATCGAATTTCGAAAAGCCGTATATGAAAATTGTTCGTTCGAGTGAGGACAATTATCACAATTACCAATTTGTATATTCAAGTTTATTACATTCAAGTTTTATTTTAAACTAGCTGTTGCCTGCGACTTCGTACGCGTTATTACTAAATATGTAGGTAACCTAGAAATAACGATAAAGATAAACTCGTGTAAAGTGTAAACTATGTGTAAAGTGGTAACGAAGGCCAAAATAAATAAAATAAATATCGCTGGACATTTCACACAGGGCTATCTAGCCCCAAACTAAGCATAGCTATGGGAACCAGATAACTGATAAAATACTTACCTATATAATTTTTTTTTTGAATACATTATTGGCTATATTATTGAAAACTTTCATTAAAATCCATTCGGTAGTTTTTGCGTGAAAGAGGAACAAACATCCATCCATCCATACATACAAACTTTCGCGTTTATATTATTAGTAGGTTAGGATAGGATTAGGGATAACCAGCCACAACTGCTTTACGACTACATTGTTTATACATACTCACAGTTAACCCCGAACTGAGATCTCGCTAATCTCACAAAATAAATATTATTCTTAGGGCGACTTGCACAACGATGCCTAAACGTATTTAGTGGCTAAATATGATTTAACGGATTGTCAAATCATACAAATAGTTCAAATTTAAACATGTTTAGTCGCTAAATACGTTTAGTGATCTTTATGCATGCCGGCTTTAATCTTTGACTAATAAATTGGTGCCACGAAATGTATAACCAACCAACTTGACCTACAGTTTCATTCAAATTAGATGTAACGGGGGTTCTTCTAAATTGGTTATTTTTTGGGGTACAAATGGCAGTTATTCAGAATTTCAGACTTTTCCCTATATTTGTGTCACTAAAGCTACACGAATACCAAATTTCAGCATCGTGGGGGTCACTGGTCTACCCTGTGAATTTTGTCAAAGTTTTGTTTTTATTATGGCTAATAACCCAAAAACTACAAAAATTAAACTAAAAATAAAAACGGGGTTCAAATGCACTAATGAAGACCTTTCATTTGACGTCCCACTTGATCTAATAGTCTCATTTTCATTTTTTTACCCCTCTTGAACCCCAATATCTCAACAATATTTTATATATATTATATATATAATATAATATTTTAAGCTCATTGAGTCACACCAAAATTGTTCTATCACTACCTACTTATATACCAAATTTCATGATGATCGGATAAACACTACGAAAGTTATCCTCGGACAAACAAACATACGTACATACAACGCCGATTTTCCCAAGTTGATTTTGAGATCTCGCTTCGCTCGATCAAAAATAAGTGTATAAAGCAATGTAGTCGGAGTATGTTCAATTCAAAATTATTGACCATTAGAACAGTAAATAATAAAAGGCTTGTTAAAAATAATAATAATAATATGTTGGGATCTTAGGGAATCATATTTTATTATGACCTGTAAAGATATCATCAGCACTAGTAGTTATATATTAAATAAATAAATAAATATCGCTGGACATTTCACACAGCGCTATCTAGCCCCAAACTAAGCAGAGCTTGTACTATGGAAACCAGATAACTGATAGAATACTTACATATTTTTTTTTGTAAATACATACTTATAATATATAGAAAAACACCCAGACACGGAACAAATATCTGTAGATCATGCAAACATTTGTTCCGCGGCGGGAATCGAACCCGCTACCTCCTGCGTCTCAGCCGGCTATACGCCCACTGCGCCACGGAGGCAGAGCACGGAGATATTATTGTGAGTGTGAGAAAAAAAAAATGGAGGCAAAAAATAAATTTAAAGTGTATGTTAATAATAGTTTAATATTGGGGTTTTAAGTATTTTTTTGCTTGCGTTTTAGTACTATAGTAAAATTTACTTTAGTAAAGTTACATAGTAAGGAATGAACAATTAAAATTTCGTTAATTGTTCACTCCTTAAGCAAATCTAAAAAATCCGTCCTCGGACGAATCACCTGGCGTAGGGCTGAGATCTCAACAGATCGCAGCACGACGTTGCTCTGTCGAGTACAACACCCCGCCAGGAACTTAAGTGGTCTACAGACTATTCCGAGCCCCGACATCGAACTGAGTTAAATCCGGACCTTCGAAGCCGTGGTGCACGTGTTAAACCGTACGCACCGATCTCCGCGGTCCAAATGGGCTTCGACGTCACACCTTACGAAGTAAAGCGCAACTAGTAAAGTCACATTGTTTAGAGCCTCCCGACTCTCGGGGCTCCACAGTGAGCATATCCTTGCCGGATTTGGCTAGGCTGGCTTCGGCCTTAGAGGCGTTCAGACATAATTCCGCGGATGTTAGCTTCGCACCACTGGCCGCTCGGCCGAGTGCATGAATCAAATGTCTGAAACTGCGCTTCCTCTCGTACTGAGCAGTATTACTATCGCAACGACAAGCCATCAGTAGGGTTAAACTAACCTGTCTCACGACTGTCTAAACCCAGTTCACGTTCCCTTTTGATGGGTGAACAATCCAACGATTGGCGAATTTTGCTTCGCAATGATAGGAAGAGCTGACATCGAAGGATAAAAAAGCAACGTCGCTATGAACGCTTGGCTGCCACAAGCCAGTTATCCGTGTGGTAACTTTTCTGGCACCTCTTGCTAAAATCTCTTTAGTACTAAAGGATCGATAGGCCATGCTTTCGCAGTCCCTATGCGTACTGAACATCTGGATTGAGCCAGCTTTTGCCCTTTTGCTCCACGCGAGGTTTCCGTCCTCGCTGAGCTGGCCTTAGGACACCTGCATTATTCTTTAACATATGTACCGCCCCAGTCAAACTCCCCGCCTGGCAGTGTCCTCGAACCGGATCACGCGGGAGTTGTACGGCGACGAGCGTTGCCACCACGGCGCCACTCTGCACGCTTGGAACGAAACACCGTGCGCCCGCCGATTTAATCGACCGCGCACCGCTTTCGCCGAACCGAGTAAGTAATGAAACAATGAAAGTAGTGGTTTTTCAGCAACGACCGCGAACGATCTCCCACTTATGCTACACCTCTCGTGTCTCCTTACAATGCCAGACTAGAGTCAAGTTCAACAGAGTCTTCTTTCCCCGCTGATTCTCCCAAGCCCGTTCCCTTGGCTGTGGTTTCGCTAGATAGTAGATAGGGACAGTGGGAATCTCGTTAATCGATTCATGCGCGTCACTAATTAGATGACGAGGCATTTGGCTACCTTAAGAGAGTCATAGTTACTCCCGCCGTTTACCCGCGCTTGCTTGAATTTCTTCACGTTGACATTCAGAGCACTGGGCAGAAATCACATTGCGTCAACACCCGCGAGGGCCATCGCAATGCTTTGTTTTAATTAGACAGTCGGATTCCCCTTGTCCGTGCCAGTTCTGAGTTGACCGTTGAACGGCGGTCGTAAAGGCGCGCACCGGCCGAAACCGACACGGCCCCATGGCTAGGGAGATCCGCGGAAGGCCGGAGCACGAGTCCGGATTCAGCCCCCCCGAGAGGAGGCATCGACCAGGCCCGGCACCGGCCGCACCCGCTTCCCTCCCAAACCCGACACACCCCGGTCCTCAGAGCCAATCCTTATTCCGAAGTTACGGATCCAATTTGCCGACTTCCCTTACCTACATTATTCTATCGACTAGAGGCTCTTCACCTTGGAGACCTGCTGCGGATATGGGTACGAACCGGCGCGACATCTCCACGTACATCCCTCACCTGAATTTTCAAGGTCCGCAGAGAGTATCCGGACACCGCCGCAAATGCGGTGCTCTTCACGTTCCGAACCATATCTCCCTTCTATAGGATTCCATGGAACTCGAACGCTCAGGCAGAAAAGAAAACTCTTCCCGAACCTCTCGGCGGCGTCTTCAGGCCACTTTGGGTTACCCCGTCGAACTCTCGCGTTAAAACGAGTGAACGATTATTGAAACGGTTCCGCTGCCGGGTTCCGGAATAGAAACCGGATTCCCTTTCGCTCAAAGGGCGTTATTTATCAGATAAACACGCCGCATCGACATAAGATTTCTCCTGACTCGCGAGCAACTACTGTTCACGCGAAACCCTTCTCCACGTCAGTCCTCCAAGGCCTCGCTGGAGTATTTGCTACTACCACCAAGATCTGCACCGACGGCGGCTCCAGGCAGGCTCACGCCCAGACCCTTCTGCGCTCACCACCACGCACGTCCTACTCGTTACGGCTTATTGATATTAATGAAAATATCGCACATGCCGGTCACGTAGTGTATAGGCAAAACGCTTCAGCGCCATCCATTTTCAGGGCTGGTTGCTTCGGCAGGTGAGTCATTGCACTCTCCTTAGCGGATTCCGACTTCCATGGCGACCGTCCTGCTATCATGAGCGACCAACGCCTATCATGGTGTTCCATGAGCATTTTTTGGACGCCTTAACACTACGTTTGGTTCATCCCAAAGCGCCAGTTCTGCTTACCAAAATTGGCCCACTTGGCACCGTCATCAGATCTCCGGCTTCATCGATCGAGTAAGCCGGAGTTCTCACCCATTTAAAGTTTGAGAACAGGTTGAAGTCGTTTCGATCCCAATGCCTCTAATCATTCGCTTTACCGGATGAGACTGTTCAAATCGACGCCAGCTATCCTGTGGGAAACTTCGGACGGAACCAGCTGCTAGATGGTTCGATTAGTCTTTGGTTCGATTATGCGAGTTCCGACGATCGATTTGCACGTCAGAATCGCTACGGTCCTCCATCAGGGTTTCCCCTGACTTCGACCTGACCAGGCATAGTTCACCATCTTTCGGGTCCCAGCATCTGTGCTCAGAGCGCGCCTACAATGTCGGATTGGAAACAAGACGCCTCGGGAGTGCGAGCGGCCGACCGAGACCGACGCGCCATCCTCCCTGGGCAGACAGCGAGCATCCACCTTCACTTTCGTTGCGCCTTTCAGTTTAGACAGTTTACTCAATGACTCGCACATATGCTAGACTCCTTGGTCCGTGTTTCAAGACGGGTCCTGCGAGTGCCCGAAACTGAATCATCGCAGACACGGGACGCGCACAGGCCGAGACAGCACGGCTGCGACAACAGGCGCACCGCACCCCCGCCCGCCCACGCTCGGGTAGAAAGGGAGTAGACGACGTAGCCTTGCGTCGGGCCGGTCGCGCATAAGCGCGTGCGCGATTCGTTAGAATACCGTCCGACAGCCGGTCGGCAACCGTCATGGTCACCCCTGCGCCCCAAAGGGACAAGCGCGACTCCCGAACGGCGCTTAGACCGACATCGAACGGGTCGCGATGTATTACTAAGGGAGAAGTGCACGCCGTCCGCGAGCGTCGAAACACGCACCCCGTACCGCACAGCCGAGGACGTGAATATCGAGAGTGCGCCAACTCGCCGCTGAATAACGATGAATCTCCCCGTTCGTTCATTCGAGTTTCGCAGGTTTACCCCTGAGCGGTTTCACGTACTGTTGAACTCTCTCTTCAAAGTTCTTTTCAACTTTCCCTCACGGTACTTTGTTCGCTATCGGTCTCGCGGTAATATTTAGCCTTAGATGGAGTTTACCACCCACTTAGAGCTGCACTCTCAAGCAACCCGACTCTGAGGAGAGCCCCTCTCGCCGCCATCCTCCGTCGCTACGGGCCCGGCACCCTCTATGGGAAATGAGCCCCGTTCAAGACGAACTTGGACAGGAGTGGACGGCGACAAGAAAGCGGAACCTCCCGAACACCACATCTCCCGCCGCCGTTACAACGTCGGGATTCAGTGCTGGGCTATTTCCTGTTCGCTCGCCGCTACTAAGGAAATCCTAGTTAGTTTCTTTTCCTCCGCTTAATAATATGCTTAAATTCGGCGGGTAATCTTCCCTGGTCTGAGGCCAACGTATAAAATGATAGGCAGACACGATATCTGTTACGACTCTACAACCTGTGGTGTGCAACCCTCTCGAGAGCACCAAGGCGACGCGCCCTTCGGACGTCGAGTCCGCCTACTTTATACTATGTAAAAACTGTAACACACGCACACAATGCAACGCTAAAAAAGTCAACAACAACGCAACACGTAAAATAAATCACACATCGTGTGTTGTAAAACTTAGCCAACGTTGTGAGGTGCGGGTTGGTAAAAATTTTCAAAATAAAATTTTTAAGCAGACTCGCAGCCCTTCTTGTACTCTTTTAATAAGAGAGAGAACGACTCCAAGAACCGCCAAGTGCACGCTTATTAAAAGCGCGCAATATGGTTTGTTTTTATGTGCCGGCCCTCAGACAGGAGTGGTCCTGGATGTGTATCCATGGACCGCAATGTGCGTTCGAAATGTCGATGTTCAAATGTGTCCTGCAGTTCATACTATGACGCGTAGTTAACTGCGTTCTTCATCGACCCGCGAGCCAAGTGATCCACCGTCCAGGGTAATAGTTTTCGTTTGTTAAAAAAATAACAATTAATAAAATTACTTAGAACGAAAGCCACGCTCAAATAATACACGCAACTCTCACTCTAAACCGTGAGTATTGTTTAGTTGACGAGCACGCACTCTGCACTCCGATTCGGGATGCGGATTTCTCATCCGTCATAATGCACGAGGAGAGGCGTGACGCAAGATCGAGGGCCACTGTGACGTCTCTCTTTCTCTCTCTCTCTCTATCACAGTGTTGTGTAAAGAACGTATCTTTGGATGGATTAAATGCCACAAACTGCTGTTAAGAACCAGTTAAACACGTTAATGATCCTACCGCAGGTTCCCCTACAGAAACCTTGTTACGACTTTTACTTCCTCTATATGATCAAGTTTGGTCAACTTCCCAACGACGCCAACGGCCGTGAAGCCACCGCGTTTCGGTCCGAAGACCTCACTAAATCATTCAATCGGTAGTAGCGACGGGCGGTGTGTACAAAGGACAGAGACGACAACGCGAGCTTATGACTCGCGCTTACTAGGAATTCCTCGTTTATGGGGGATAATTGCAAACCCCAATCCCCAGCACGAAGGAATTTCAACGGGTTGCCCGGGCCTTTAGGCCAGTGAGAACATGTTGATTCCTTTAGTGTAGCGTGCGTGCGGCCCAGGACATCTAAGGGCATCACAGACCTGTTATTATTGCTCAATCTCGTGCGGCTCAAAACCGCCGGTCACTCTAAGAAGAATTTTAATACGTCACCAGTGAGTTGCTTGACCGAAGTCATGCGCATCAAAATGACGACGCCTATTTAGCAGGGTAGAGTCTCATTCGTTACCGGAATTAACCAGACAAATCGCTCCACAAACTAAGAACGCCCATGCACCACCACCCACTGAATCAAGAAAGAGCTATTAATATGTCAATCCTTCCGGTGTCGTCGAAGGACTTTTGATTTATAACACAGTACTATATACGTAATGTATCTCGTAGACACACACATACTATATTAAATTATTTCAGACGTAATACACATCTCCTAGACGCCTATCTACCTATTGTAAATTTTTGTAAATGTTTTTTTTTGTATTGTTTCCTTCCAAATTAACATGTATGTATGCGCATACATATTTAAGTATGTATTGTTTTATTTTCAAATTGTTCACATAAAGTATGTTTTTAGTGTATTTTTGTTTGAGCATTCACTGCTTTGGTTTTAGTACATGACTGTTGATGACAATTGACTCTGTGCGATCCGTTCACTCCTTAGAAAATTATTAAAAAAATAACGGTGTCGATTTGGTATTAAATCAGGGTATTTATTAAATAACGTAAATTTTTTTCGTTGTGTTAAACCTAACCTAACCATTTTTTTAATTCTGCATTTCTGATGACAGCTGTCAACCTTCAAACAGCCATATCTCGGAAACTAGACGTTCTAGGCTAGCGGTGTACTGGGACAAATGGTAGGTATCAATGAGATCTGCATTTCTGATGACAGCTGTCAAACTTCAAACAGCCGTATCTCGGAAACTAGACGTTCTATGCTAGCGGTGCCTTGAGACAAATGGTAGATATCAAGAGATTTGCATTTTTGATGACAGCTGTCAAACTTCAAACAGCCGTATCTCGGAAACTAGACGTTCTAGGCTAGAGGTATCATGGGACAAATGGCAGGTATCAATGAGATCTGCATTTCTGATGACAGCTGTCAAACTTCAAACAGCCGTATCTTGCAAACCAGACGTTCTATGCTAGCGGTGCCTTGAGACAAATGGTAGATATCAATGAGATTTGCATTTCTGATGACAGCTGTCAAACTTCAAACAGCCGTATCTTGGAAATTACACGTTCTAGGCTAGCGGTATCTTGGGACAAATGGTAGGTATCAATAAGAACTGCATTTTTGATGACAGCTGTCAAACTTCAAACAGCCGTATCTCGGAAACTAGACGTTCTAGGCTAGAGGTATCATGGGACAAATGGCAGGTATCAATGAGATCTGCATTTCTGATGAATGCTGTCAAACTTCAAACAGCCGTATCTTGGAAACTAGACGTTCTATGCTAGCGGTGCCTTGAGACAAATGGTAGATATCAATGAGATCTGCATTTCTGATGACAGCTGTCAAACTTCAAACAGCCGTATCTTAGAAATTAGACGTTCTAGGCTAGCGGTATCTTGGGACAAATGGTAGGTATCAATGAGATCTGCATTTCTGATGACAGCTGTCAAACTTCAAACAGCCGTATCTTGGAAATTAGACGTTCTAGGCTAGCGGTATCTTGGGACAAATGGTAGGTATCAATAAGAACTGCATTTTTGATGACAGCTGTCAAACTTCAAACAGCCGTATCTCGGAAACTAGACGTTCTAGGCTAGAGGTATCTTGGGACCAATGGTAGGTATCAATGAGATCTGTATTTCTGATGACAGCTGTCAAACTTCAAACAGCCGTATCTCGGAAACTAGACGTTCTATGCTAGCGGTGCCTTGAGACAAATGGTAGATATCAATGAGATCTGCATTTCTGATGACAGCTGTCAAACTTCAAACAGCCGTATCTTGGAAATTAGACGTTCTAGGCTAGCGGTATCTTGGGACAAATGGTAGGTATCAATAAGATCTGCATTTTTGATGACAGCTGTCAAACTTCAAACAGCCGTAACTCGGAAACTAAACGTTCTAAGCTAGCGGTGCCTTGGAACAAATAGTAGGTATCAATGAGGTCTGCATTTCTGATGACACTGTCAAACTTCAAACAGCCCGATCTCGGAAACTAGACGTTCCAGGCTAGCGGTGTCTCGGAACAAATGGTTGGTATCAATGAGATCTGCATTTTTGATGACAGCTGTCAATCTTCAAACATCCGTATCTCAGAAACAAGACGTTCTAGGCTAGCGGTTTCTTGAGACAAATGGTAGGTATCAACGAGATCTGCATTTTTGATGACCGCTGTCAAACTTCAAACAGCCGTATCTTGGAAATTAGACGTTCTAGGCTCGCGGTATCTTGGGACAAATGGTAGGTATCAATAAGATCTGCATTTTTGATGACAGCTGTCAAACTTCAAACAGCCGTAACTCGGAAACTAAACGTTCTAAGCTAGCGGTGCCTTGGAACAAATAGTAGGTATCAATGAGGTCTGCATTTCTGATGACACTGTCAAACTTCAAACAGCCCGATCTCGGAAACTAGACGTTCCAGGCTAGCGGTGTCTCGGAACAAATGGTAGGTATCAATGAGATCTGCATTTTTGATGACAGCTGTCAATCTTCAAACATCCGTATCTCAGAAACAAGACGTTCTAGGCTAGCGGTTTCTTGAGACAAATGGTAGGTATCAACGAGATCTGCATTTTTGATGACAGCTGTCAAACTTCAAACAGCCGTATCTTGGAAATTAGACGTTCTAGGCTCGCGGTATCTTGGGACAAATGGTAGGTATCAATAAGATCTGCATTTTTGATGACAGCTGTCAAACTTCAAACAGCCGTAACTCGGAAACTAAACGTTCTAAGCTAGCGGTGCCTTGGAACAAATAGTAGGTATCAATGAGGTCTGCATTTCTGATGACACTGTCAAACTTCAAACAGCCCGATCTCGGAAACTAGACGTTCCAGGCTAGCGGTGTCTCGGAACAAATGGTAGGTATCAATGAGATCTGCATTTTTGATGACAGCTGTCAATCTTCAAACATCCGTATCTCAGAAACAAGACGTTCTAGGCTAGCGGTTTCTTGATACAAATGGTAGGTATCAACGAGATCTGCATTTCTGATGACAGCTGTCAATGTCAAACTTCAAACAGCCCTATCTCGGAAACTAGACGTTCCAGGCTAGCGGTGTCTTAAGACAAATGGTAGGTATCAATGAGATCTGCATTTCTGATGACAGCTGGCAAACTTCAAACAGTCGTATCTCGGAAACTAGACTTTCCAGGCTAGTGGTGTCTTGGGACAAATGGTAGGTGTCAATGTAACTTGGACGAATCTGCGTTGTACGGTTGTCTTTGTTTTTCCAAGGATGGCTTTCAATGCGTTGAAACTCTTTGGCGGTGCGCATAATATAGGTCGAAGAGAACCGCTTTGTGAATGGGAGGTATTTCTACCATATAACGGTGCTCAATTTGTACCAATTGAGCAACGGTCCCGGTGTGAAGTAGTACCTCACCTTTGCGAGTATACTCGTACCATTGCAAGCTTTTTAGCTGCCAACTGGGCTTTCGACTCTATGTAGGAACCGAAATTGAGAGTCGGAGTTAATGAGATACCAAGAAGCTCGAGGTGGTCAGATATCGGCACGGATACATTTCGGAAAGTAGGAGTCCGAATAAATTGACTACGTTTTGCGGAGAATAGACACGCCTGGGTCTTATTCGCATTGAGCTTTACCAGATTGGCATCACCCCAGTCGGAGATTGCCTGGATGACGTAGGCATCCGATAAGAAAATGATTTTTTCGGATTTTCCGAAATTCTACCCCTAAGGGGGTCAAAAAGGGAGGCAAAGGTTGTATGGGACAACATGATTCCTTGGTCCAATCTATTTCAAATTTTGTATAAACCTTTTTTAACAGAACTTATGGAAGACGTGTTTCGTATTTTATTAAAATTCATTCCGTAACGGGGTTAAAAGGGTTAGAAAGTTATTTTGGCGGTGATTTGCTTTGAAGTTGATATCAATACTCCTTAGTGCTTTTGATTAAAATTACATTTTATTTTGATACATGTTTGAAAACTCAATCCGATTCTATTCAAAAAAGGTTAAGCTCCTTTTTTTCAACCTTTAAGCAAATACTCTTTAAAATTGGAATGTCTTGAAAGTCACCCTACTATATTAGTACCTCATTTGAAGGGTTTTAAGCTTAAAGAAGCTATGCACTTTTAGAACACGGCCTCATAGGGACGTAGAGTTCGAAATTTGAAATGGTAAGGACTAGAACATTTTGATCAAAAGAAAATAGTTTTCGTTTAGTTTGTCTTAGAAGTTTAATTTAGTGTATATTGTTGTTTTGCAATTTTTTACATTACACCAATATGATAAACTAGCTCGTAACTTCGTACGCCTTACACTACTAAATGTGTAGGTAACCAATAAATAAAGCTAAACTCGCTTTTGCAACTTGACACCCCATTTTTATCCCATGGGAACTGATTTATGGGATAAAATGTAGCCTATGTGGTAATCCAGGTACACAAACATTCAGACTTTCACATTTATAATATTAGTATGATGTGAAAATTTGGATGTTTGTTGATTTGTCTGTTACTCAATCACGTCGTAACGGCGGAACCGATTTCGATGAAATTTGGTATATACGTAGATTATTACCTGGATTACCACATAGACTACTTCATATTCAATAAATCAGTTCCCATAGGATAAAAATGGGGTGTCAATTCAAGTTGCAACAGCGAGTTCAGCTTTATTTTTAGGTTACCTACACATTTAGAAGTGTAACGCGTACGATGTCGCGGGCAACAGCTAGTCACCATATACAAGAACATCACATACGAGGCATGCCTTTTAAGTTCTGTCGGTTCCATATTTTCCGGCAATTTTGAATTTGGAACTGTTCTATATTCGAATGTGTTTACATTTTGAATCTCAAAACAGTTAAAAGTATTAGGATTAATGCTATTGTTTAGTCACAGTTTTGATTTGAATCTGTCAGGTCACGTACGAAAATGAATCTTTCTAAGGAAAATGTTCGTGCAATAATTTTCTACAACTTTAGAAGAGGCCTGACACGGCTTCAGTGTTTAGAAGAGCTAACATCTGTGTTCAGTGATGTAGCCCCATGTCTGCGGACTGTCGAACGCTGGTATTTAGAATTCCAGCGTGGACATACTAGTGTTAGTGACAGATTTCGCGAAGGACGCCCAAAATCCGCCTTCACCGAAGATAACATCATTGCTGTGAGACAACTAATTCTCTAAGATCGTTATGTGACGTATCGAGAGATAGAGGCTCTATTAGGCATCTCAGGGACAACCATTCAGAAGATCTTGCATGAAGCGCTTGGTGTGAGAAAGCTAGTTTGCCGTTGGATACCGCATCTGCTTTCCGACGATCACAAGGCGGCCCGCGTCAGATGGTGTAAGAAAACTCTGCAAAGGTTCAACCGAGGGGAGTCAAATCACGTCTACGACATCATAAGTGGTGACGAATCTTGGATCTATGCCTACGATCCTGATACCAAACAACAATCTACAATCTGGGTCTTTCAAGACGAGCCAAAGCCGACTAAAGTTGTTCGTTCTCGAAGCACTTCAAAGAAGATGGTGGCCACGTTCGTTGGAAAAACCGGCCATGTTGCGACTATTGCACTTGAAGATCGTAGAACAGTTAACGCAGAGTGGTATACTACAGTTTGTTTACCACAAGTCAAAAAAAAATCAAAATCAAAATAACTTTATTTTGGAACAAAAACATGGTACAACAATACTGAAACACGATAGTATTCGCAGAAGTTATAAACTGTGTCGCGAACACTAACGCCCCCCTCCAGAGTTTATTATTTCCAACTATCATTATTACTATTATTTTTTAAATTATACAAGATAAGGATGTGTGATTATGTGCGCGTATGTGTATATGAGTTTGTGTGTGTGTGAGTTAGTGTGTATGTATGAGAGGGTGTGTGCTTGTGTGTGTTTGTATGTGTGTGTGTGTGTGTGTGTGTGTGTGTGTGTCCTACAGTCTATACAGCAACTTTTAAAAGGTCTTCAGTTTCTTCATACGACAGTGTTACGAGCCACTGAAGACATTTTTGTTGACATTTATAGCGGGGTAAAGGAAATATATTAATGTGTTTGTTGACTCTGTTATATAGTGTGGGGCTAAGGAAATAAAAATGACGACTGGCAAATGCCGTACGCCGTTTTTCAGTTTTGCAAACTAGATCCGATCTGCGCTTAGAGTCAGTTATATTAGGATCATAAACAAGCTGTGAGTGTTTGCGCGAGGTTGTATGTAATATAAAAAGTTGTCGGACAGTGGGAACTTGGCAGAGTGAGTAAAGTTCGGACGTGGGAAACCAGATGGACTTTTTTGCAAGGACCTTAAGGACAGCTCTCTGAGCCCTCTCGAGTCTAAGCATCAAGGTTTTAACACAGCCACCCCAGGATACAATACAATATGACAAAATGGATTGAGCTAATGCGTAATAAATAGATTTCAGTAAATTGAAATCCAGAACAGACCTTAAATTTTTAAAAACGAATATGAGTCTTCTGACTCGCGAAACCGTGGATTCAATTTGTTGCTTCCAGGAAAGGGTACTATCTACCATGACCCCAAGATATTTGAGAGCTGTAGTACGTACAATAGATAAGCAGTTGCAATAGGCTGAAGGAGGAGAAACTCCGGAGCAAACGTGTGCACGGATACTAAATGAAGGGGGAGGTTGGGAAGCTTTGTTTGTGGAGAAGGGAATAAATTTACTTTTTGAAATGTTTAGTGTGAGGAGGTTTGTCCGTAGCCAGTACATAATAAACGTGAGAACATTTTCAGCGTTCTTACGAGCTTCTTGCCAAGTCTGTCCGTGAATAAGAACGGCGGTGTCATCAGCGTATGTAATAATTTTGGAGTTCGGGAATGACATATTACAGAGTTCATTTATATAAATAAGGAATAAGGTAGGTCCAAGGACGCTACCTTGAGGGACTCCAAAACAAATGGGTTCCTCCTTACTCTGAAAACTGTCAATAGATACGTACTGTGAACGGTTACTAAGATAGCTCCGAAACATATCAAGGACAATTCCTCTGACACCAATGTACTCCAGTTTGTTTAGTAAGATGGGAGTCATCGCCGAACTTCGAAAATCTAACTCAAAGCGACGCATCATCCTGCACCACGACAACGCAAGCTCACACAGCGCTCGTCAAACGATTGAGTATTTGAAGCAGGAAAAAGTAGAAATTCTTGACCATCCTCCATACAGTCCTGACCTAAGCCCTAACGATTTCTTTACATATCCTAAAATTAAGAAAAGTCTTCGTGGTCAAAGGTTCCAGTCCGGTGAAGAAGCAGTCGACGCTTTCAAGACAGCCATTTTGAACACCCCACTTTAGAGTGGAATAAATGTTATAATAACTGGTTTGAGCGAATGGAAAAGTGTTTTAAGCTACGTTGTGAATACTTTGAAAAACAGTAAAAAGTACTATAAGGTTCTAGATGTGTTTTTTTCTTCAAACGACAAAACTTAAAAGGCATGCCTCGTATAATAAGAATATATTGTAAAAGTCACATAGATACCATTAGTTCTTGTTTCATGGTCCTGTATGTGATTCCTTGTAGTCCTGTAGTTATGGCACAACTTTGGTGTGACTAAATGAGCTAGAGGAGAATAATCAAGAGGGGGAAAAAAATAATTAAAATGAGACTATTAGGTCAAGTGCGATGTCAAATGAAAGTTCTTCATTAGTACATTTCGACCCCGTTTTTATTTTTAGTAATGTTCTTATAGTTTTTGAGTTATTAGTCTAAATAAAAACTGAACTTTGACAAAATACACAGGGTACTCCAGTGACCCCACAGTGCTGTAATTTGGTATGCATGTAGCATAAGTAACACAAACATAGGCAAAAGTCTGAAATTCAGAATAACTGAATTTTATACCCTAAAAAATATAACCAAATTACAAGAACTCCCGATACCTGTAATATGAATGAAACTGTAGGTCAAGTAAGGTGGTCGTTTATTTCGTGGCATTATTTTGATAGTCAAAGATTACAAATAGTATTTTTTTGTTTTAATCGGAGACTCGCGAGTTCGGGTCGAACTACTAGTAATTTTAGTTAATTTTATTGTTTATACCATGATTCTACAAACGCGAGACCCATGCCCTTACAATGAAGGAGTTTGATACATGGACCTTTTATGGTCATAAGTTATGGTTCTGTACAGTCTTGCTTAGGCACTGGTTCATCTTCAACCCGGGCCCGGCTTTTGGAGGTTCTCCACCCGCACTCTTCACATCACATTCTGGGTGATTCCTTACAGGGTACATGTAAGTACCTACATGCCTAACAGGAAACGGTAAGTAGAAAGGTACTGAATAACAGTTTTTGTAAGTAAAATTTAATTTATTACTATTAATTTCGAGTCTATTTTCGATGACACTAATAATTACAAATAGATTTACTTAAGTACTTAATACAATTTAGAATATTTTTCGATACTTATAACGAAGTAATATGCTAGTCTTCCTTAATCTAGGTATTTATTTAGTTATTTTAGTGTGGGGTGGTAGAGCGGTCACGTCGCCGGCTCGGAGACGGCTCGGAGACGGGTCGACTCCGGTCGTTAATGTACATTATTGCTTAGGTAGGTATATAGAGTTTATTTTATTCAACTAATTAGGTTATTACGTACAATACAGTGAATATAACAACAAATAGAAACGCGAGTGCGTCACAGTGAGCAGCACGAGCACGAGCCGCGACACTGCGTGTCCCGTCCCGTCTCGTCCCGCCCTGTCGCGACGCGTCGCGTCGCATCCCAGCGCGTGGTGCCGCGGCTCAGGCTCATTATAAAATTAATAAGATCACAACGGTTCATAGATCACAAAAGTATTACGGTACCTAATTTTAACGATGCGACAATACTATACATTTATATTTGTACCTTTATTTAGAATATTCAGTGCCTGATTTACGTTTACATAATAAAATTCATTATTCAAAAACTGATCACCTAGGTACACTTTGAAGTGTTTTTGAGAAGAGTTCGTAGAGATGTGCGCAGTCCGAGGGCGGTGTAAATAATAAATACCTGTTGATTATGTATAATAATAAACATAAACTGAAATACATATAAATAATATATAAATAAACTACACTACATGTGGAGGATAAATAACATAAACACTAACTAGCAGTTAAGAGAAAAAGAAAGGAAATGGTTGTATACCTTGACTTTGAAAATAGTGTTACGAGCTGAGGGTTCGGGATAAAATAATGGGAATCAGTCTGACCAAAATAACACATTTATTCAGCACTAAACGATGAATACACGAACTTGGTCACACGTAATCACAACACACTAATTTACACCACTTAAAGTCACCGAAATGATCGCACGTATAGCTTAATCCAGACTGACTCGCGAGCAACTACTGTTCACGCGAGACCCTTCTCACGTCAGTTCTCCAGGGCCTCGCTGAGACTCACTCACTGACTGACTCGAGACTGACTATCCGGCCATCTCTCCGGCCTATTTATATCGCGCATATTTCGATTGTTCGAGAACGATCTCGATCGCTCCAGGAAAGAGTCGGTCTCTCGACACAATGGCCACTCCCCATTCTGAGAAACCACAAACAATAACAAAAACAAACCTCGATTACCATTCATTGTTTAACAGCCTCGGCGTAACAATAGGAAGAGATTTGGACGACCTTAAAAGGTACAAAGGCGTTCTACAGTCGCACAGCTTGTAATGTGAAGGAATCACTATAAAATTGTGAACTATGGACGGGAGTTCCAAGCTATAGAGCTTCGGAAGAACGAAGGTTTCGAGAGTGTGCCTGATACAGAAACTCGAAAGGCTCCTTTGGATAAGGAGGTGAAGTGGGATTAAAGAGAATGTTATAAAGAAGTGATAGAATATTGTGTGAGTTATTAGTCAAAAAATTATACGTATGAAACTATATTGAAATAGAACAACTCTAGTTCAGATCAGAAAACAGGGTCGTCTGTAATTTTCTTAGTGTAACTTAAAACTTTCGAGTTTTACTAGGGCAATTTTAGGTAAAGAACAACTATAGTGGCTACGTGCTTTACCCAACTAATACTGCAACAGGGCACTGAATAGATTATTATTATACATAATTGATACCAACAACCCTCAGTGACTATAAAATTCGGCATTCAAACGAATAAACATTTTTGGTAACTTTGCATTCTATAGTGACACAGCGTAAATTATGTTTTTCAAAGCAAGGTTATGCATGATAAACTCTCAAACATACAGATTCAACCCACGATTTTGCAAGGTCAAAAAGAAATTTCAATCTTCTTTTTATTTTTCTCAGTATTTTTATGAACAGTAAAACCTTGGTTTTATAAATAAGCGTTCGTTATAGAATAACGGCAAAATATACCGGTAACCGCGATTTTCAACCTTATAAGTTGTAAATGAACCGTCTTTCCATGATTTAAAGTTATGAGGAATTTATCATGTTATCAATTACAAAATAAGAAAATCAATATCCTTCATTAAATTATCATTATTTAATTGACTAACACCAATCTAATTTTTTACAACAATATATGTGGTAAACATAGTGAACCGTACCTGACATCTATGATCTAATCTAATCTAAAGAGCCTACTGGGCTTTGCCCAGCAGAGGGGTCCAGTCTCCCTTCCTTTCTTCTGTTTCACAATAAATAATTTTTTTATTTAATTTTGATGATGACTGTATATGCTATTTAGGGATAAAAACTACTTTTTAATAATTAGCTTTTGGCACGTTTCCGCCATAATACGGCTGTCATTATGACCACGTCATCTTCAGAAACGAAAACGCAAAATATGTCGTTACTGATAACCTTTAGAAGGTCATTTTACGAGATACTGATGAAAACGATCGTTATATTATGTCGAAGTGGAAATGAAGGGAAAATGGTATACGGAGAGCATAAAATGTTAGGGCAAACTTATGTTTACGCTTTTTGAGCAGTAATTTGTATGTAACGAAGCATGAACACAGGGCGAATTTGTAAACAGTTGACAAAGGAGCAACCCGTAACCCAGAACAATATGGTATAATATGGTAGAAATATCTCCCTACGGACAAAGTACTTCTCTTCTGCCTTTATTATGCGCACTGCCAAAGTGTGGAACGCCTTGCCTAAGTCTATACCCATAGTACAAGCTCTGCTTAGTTTGGGGCTAGGTAGCGCTGTATGAAATGTCCAGCAATATTTATGTATTGTTTATATTTCCTGATAATTACAATCTGGGGTTCTTCAAGTTGCAAGTGAACAGGTTTCTTCTATGCAAGCGTGGTTCATCGTACCAGCTTACCATCAATTTATAAAAAAACTTTTTGTTTCAATCGAATATACACTAGAGCAGGGGTTCCCAAACTTTTTCAGTTCGCGGCGCACTTTCAGGTTTAGTATTTTGTCTTGGCGCCCTAGCTAGTTGAAATAGGGTACAATGATATTAAGAAGATAGGCGCAAAAATTAAAACATCCACAATATGAAGCTAAGTTTTTAGAAAACATTGAATATTTAAGAAAAATAGGAAATAAAATACAGTGGCAACTTAGTCAATGTGACGTGTGAGCTTGGTGATCTCAACACATTTTTTCAAAGCGTGGCTTGACACCGCTACTCCCATTTCTTGCTCCACATTGATCTTTGGTTGTTTATTTTGTAACCGCGAATGCCTACGTTTTGTTTCCGGAGAGTTGTAAGCAGGGGCTCCTCACTGCGGCGCCCCTTTTTACTCTCTACGGCGTACTAGGGCGCCGCGGCGCACACTTTGGGAACCCCTGCACTAGAGCATCTACTTGTAACAGAACACAGAGCCGCTCTAATGTGTTATCCTTTCACGAACTGAACATTGAGTACGCTCGAAGTTTTATTAAAACTTGATTCTACAAACCAACAAGCGAATTTGTGTAACATTTCATCGTGCAAAGCTACGAGCCTGCCGATATGATATTTTGTCGAAGAATAGACGCAAAATAGTGAGAACTGTTACAGGTAAATGCTCACTTGCCGTGAGCATTACATCGAACAGAGCGTCAAGCATTCGCAACAAAGTTACATTACATAGAAATACTTTTTTAATTTAAGCTTTCGCTTGTTTTGTACCATTCGTAAGGACGTTAGATTAAATAATAAAATCCTCAAAAGTATTCTTGTATATACTTACTTTTACGTGTGTACGCACTGAGTAAGATATCTGAGTAGATCGTTATCTGTAACCCGGTATTACAGGTAATTCTATTAAATGTTCGGATTTACAAACAGATGGTTAAATCACACTACTTTGCTATGCTAAAGCTACTGAGTTAATTTTGCATTGGAGTAACCCTAATGTGACAAGATATCAAGTTTAGGACCTAGGTTTACAAACAATAAGTTTCCCGGTAAGATAGCATATATACGTAAGTGAAATTATAGATAAATCATTGGGTTCACATTAGCCATAAGATGCTGAATATAAGCCTCCCTCCTCCTAAGAGTATTCTCATCTAGTGGGGGGCCGTTCTACTGCGCTTTCCAGTGCTCCAAAAGGCTCAGTTCTTGGAGCTATGTGCCCACTGCCACTTCAGTTTGATACTCTCCATCATAATACGGGGTAAATTATATAGTGTTCTACCAAAATATTAGGTTGGGGAAAAAGTTTCTTCGCATTTTTTAAGAAAATTCAAAACATTTTTTAATATAGTTTATTTACATTTAACTAAAGTATGTAGGTACTATTTTGTTCGATAACTTTTTGCCATCTTGTAGGTAGGGACATTATCCCATTGCTATAGAAATGTTGGGGCTTCTGATCAAAATACCGCGACAAGTGGTTTTGGCAGTCCTCTCGTGATGTTAACTGCCTAAAGAATTCTGAAGAGACCGAAACAGGTGGAAATCTGAAGGTGCAAGGTCAGGACTATACGACGGATGCATTAACACCTTCCAGCCAAACTCTCTTAATTTTTGCTGAGTGGCTAAATATGTGTGAGGTCTAGCGTTATCATGATGAAAAACCACACCCCTTCTGTTGATTAATTCCGGCCGCTTTCTCTCAACTTCTTGCTTTAATCTCATCAGTTGTTCGCAGTAGAGTTCAGAATCGATGGTCCTGCCTGGTGGTAACAGCTAATAATGAATAATGCCCTTCCAATCCCACCACACACACAGTATCGCCTTGTTGCGAGTTAACCCGGGATTCGCCACAGTCTGTGAAGCCTGACCGGCCTTTGACCACGATCTTTTTCGCATGTTCTTCTCGTACGTGATCCACTTTTTATCACCAGTTATCAGCTTCTTCAAAAATGGTTCGGTTTCATTACGTCGTAATAAAGAATCACAAATGAGTACACGGTTCATTAGCTTTCTTTCAGTGAGCTCGTGGGGTACCCAAATATCGAGCTTTTTTGTGTACCCAGTTTTTTCAAATGCGCCAAAACTGTTTTGTGGTCAATTCCCAGTTCTTGAACTACGTCGTAACTACTGATATGCCGATCTTGCTCCACTTTTTCAAAAATGGCATCAATTTTATCCGTAATAGGGCAACCAGAGCGACGTGCATCTTTGACATCAAAATTTCCGGATTGAAAACGCTTAAACCAAATGTGTGCTACTCTCACAGACACTGCACTAGGTCCATAAACATCGCAAATTTTTTTCGCGGCGTGCGTTGCATTTTTATCTTTTTTGTAGTAAAATTTTAAAATGTATCGAATTTCTTCATTAGAGTCACTCATCTTTGCAGTACGAAAAACAAATAAAAATCACACATTTTCCTAATTTGAATTTGGAATTATCTTCTTTAAAATTTAAACTTTGAATGATACCAAAACCAGCCAGATACAAATAGTATAGCCAAATATATTTTATTACAAGTTCATACATACTATAATGCGAAAAGACTTTTTCCCCAACCTATTATATTAAACAGTGCTAAAATATTACTCATTGTTTTGGTTTGACAAAACTCATTTTAACACGAACAAGATTAACTGTCACAAAATTAATATTACTCCAACTATGGATTGCTTCGCCAAACTTTTGCTTACTACTTTATCAAATTCCATGCTACATATCAATAAACGCGTAAAAATATACTTGCTGTTTGTAAGCTACTGGCGATTTTCCAATAACATTATATACTGTATTCGGAGCTTATTAAATTCTGATTAGCTGACTTTTAGTTATAAACTTTCGGTCAGATCATCTACCGATAATGGTTTAGTTCAGAGTATTTTTAAAGTGTTTTTAGTAAAGCAGATATAAAATCAAAGAAAAGGAGTTGGCTCTTGTGGACACCACCATACCCTAGATAATAAGCTTCAATGGGGCCCTCACATTGATAGGTTGTCGAAGAGTCCTAGTTCTGCGGCATATGCAGTCAAAAAGATCCGTCTTTTTACGGACGTAGACACAGCTAGACTAGTTTACTTCAGCTACTTCCACAGCATTATGTCATACGGTATACTGCTGTGGGGGAGTGCTGCAGAAGAGGGTTGTTCGTGCAATTTATAATATGGGCCCTAGATAATTATTACTTAATATGTTTAAAGAAATAAATATTATGACATTCCCTTGTCAATACATCTATAAAAATCTGATGTATGTTCACAAAAATATTAATTTGTTTAAGAAAAATAGCGATAATCATAATTTTAATACTAGAAATAAAGATAAACTCGCTGTTGTAGACTACACAAAGTTAGTAAATCATTTAAAGGGCAAGGTGTACACTTTTATAACAAACTTCCAAGTGATGAACAAAAATTGACAATTAACAAATTTAAAAACGAAATTAAACAAAATCTTTATAAAAAAGCCTACTATAAAATATCGGATTATTGAGATGATAAAGAAGCTTGGGATTGAAATAGCTTTAACTCGTTCAAAATGTCACAATTTAGACGTGATTTATTTTCTGTATTGTTATGTATTCTAAAAGGATCATTAAAAAAAGCAACCAGCCTTGTTTCATGCCCTTCTTTCCTGGCTTGGTCGCGAAGGAACAGGCAACAAAATTGACGTTTCAAAGCGATCCTTGTGATTTTTAATGAATAAAATAATTGACTTAGTATTTTAAAGTATGTGTTCAAGAACCAAGTACACTATTATAATACTTAGGTATAAATATTAGGACGTAACAAAATCATACAGCTCCCATTTAAAGCTATCAAACCGCGTCATTTCCAACAATGGCAGTATTAAAATGTCGAAAGTTTCATCGTGCAATCGTTAATGGACTGTAAACTTATACAACCAGGATGCAAATTCCAATTCTGCCGCTATTATGTCCACTCTGTTTGTTTTTATTGGCTTAGGATTTCTCGCAATTACATATCCAATTCGAATATCAACTGTGTAACCAGTTTTTAATATTTACCTGCAGGGAAAATGCAGCGTTTATTGAACAGCATTACATCATACTAAGTGAGTTTGTTTATTTGTTGTTTGTAGTGCGAAACTAGTTTTAACATTTAAACAAAAAGTAGTAGCAGAGCTTTTTTGCGAACGAGCTCACTCCAGTTCTACCATACCTATATCTGCCACCAAATATGCTGTGTTTCTGTTTGTGAAATATGGGTGGCGGTAAAGTTAAAGGCACATGAATGATTTACACTTTTATGCCAAGTTGATGGACGCAGATCATTTTATCGTAGGGCATGTTTCTAACGTGTAAACAAATGTCAGATTTAATCTAGGTTTTGCGGTCGAGTTAGGTAGAATACAAGCATCCACCCCGCGCCGCCCGCCCAGTGAAGGGGCAGAGTAATGGTTTCCCCTGGCAAACAGGGGACCTTTCGCGTCCGTGGGTAGTCAGAGGGAGGGCTCTAGCCAACCTGGATAGCGGACTCAGGGAGGGCAGCCGCACAATGTGGCATGTGCTGCTGTGCACGCACCGCGAGGCTGCTGGGGGCGACAGCCCCTAGGACGTGCTCTTTATGGGTGATATGCATGAGGGGGGCTCTGGTGCGTTTCTTGCGAGATCCCAGAACCCTTTGACATGCATTGAGGCCGGCCACCGGGGAGGTTTTAGTGGGTCGTTGAGTCCGACAACCTCACATAACCCGTATTGTACCCTGCATGCAATACGGGTATCTGGATGCAGATTTCCTCCTCGAAAAAAAAAAAAAAAAAAAAGGGTAGAATACACGCATACAAGAATTTATTAATAAAAATAATATTTTACACGTCATAGGTCAAAATTCATGAATAAAATAAATTATTGAAAGAAATTATTAAAACATTAATGATTCATCTTGTGAAACAATTATGTATCTAATATATGATTATTATTGTTATTTTGGTTCTGATTCCCAGGTCTTTTTACGGGTTGTTTTCAAACGTTTGTGATTTACAAGGCAATGCTTGTTACGAGTATAGGCAATAGTTCACCTTAACCATCTCCATGTTCCATCTCCAAAGAGAAGAAAAAAAAGAATGTTCACATTTTTCCTAAAAACTATATATTGTTTTTAGCGCTTTCTTAAACGAGAGGATAACAGCATTTATAATAGGATAATATTATTGAATAAAGTTGTGGGTTATTAAATAAAGTCGTCTCTGTTATATTTTATATATGCTGCCATAGAAATATACTACCAACACAATTTATTTACCTCTTGCCGAGCGTTTTCACCAGTAGCAACACAGTCTGACAGTAATAACACGTATTTTTCTTAATGTCTTTTTTGACACCTGTCATATAGTTTGTCTCCGTGAAACAAACCATCTGCTATTTTTGTGTTTTTTTGAGCATTTTCAAATACAATGTAATCTTACTAAGCTAAGCTTAATTTTCTTAAGCTATTTCATAGCCTAAAATAATTAACATAATTTCATGTTTGAACTTAACAACATCATTGGAATACAAATTTCCCATGACACAAGTTTTATAAACGAATTCAAGTCACGCATATCACACTGAGGGTTGCTTCTCGTAAAATAATTACTGTTGTCGTACGGAAAGGGCATTCTGCCATGCATAATACAGTATGCAAACAAACCAGAATACAACTTTTATACAGGGTGTCTTGGAAAAATTAACATTGAAGTAGTAGTAGAACTCCTTGCAAAAGAATTTGTATGGGAAAATCCTACTAAATCATACTAATATAAAAAATAATTATACTATCACCGTGCATATTCCTGCCACCAAACAGTATGTTGTTTTAACCTATACTAGTGGTTCGCCCCAAACTGAGATCTTGCGAATCTCTCAAAATAAATACCTATTATTCTTAGGGCGACTTGCACAACGATGTCTAAACGTATTTAGTGGCTAAATATGATTTAAGGAGTTGTCAAATCATACAAATACTTCAAATTTAAACATGTTTAGTCGCTAAATACGGTGAGTGATCTTTGCGCATGCTCTCTTTAATCTTTGACTGATAAATTGTTGATGCCACGAAATGCATAACTAAACTACTTGACCTACAGTTTCATTCAAATTAGATGTAACGGGGGTTCTTGTCAATTGGTTATATATTTATGGGGTACAAATGGCAGTTATTCTGGATTTCAGACTTTTGCCTATATTTGTGTCACTAAAGCTACACGAATACCAAATTTCAGCATTGTGGGGTCATTGGTGTACCCTGTGAATTTTGTCAGTTTTGTTTTTATCATGGCTAATAACTGAAAAACTACAATAATTAACCTAAAATAAAACCGGGGTTCTAATGTACCTTTCATTTGACGTTCCACTTGATTTAATAGTCTCATTTTCATTTGTTTTACCCCTCTTAAACCCCAATATCTCAACAGCCCCCCAATATTTTTAGCTCATTGAGTCACACCAAAACTGTGCCATCACTACCTACCGCTATACCAAATTTCATGATGATCGGATGAACGCTGCGATAGTTATCTTCGGACAAACAAACATACATACATACATGCATACATACATACAACGCCGGTTTGCTCAACTTGATTTGGAGATCTCGCTTCGCTCAATCAATAACTCAGGCTGTCGGGCGCCAATCGATGACATGTTAGTCAAGCCAATTCCAACATGGACGTAATCTGTAAAATAATGCAATTTTTATAGGCAGCGGTAACCACCTAACGTCAGTCAGGCCATGGGCGAGCGTCCTCATAATATCATCTAAAAAAAGCTACGTCATTTCGTAACTACAAATAAAATAGTGACACGTAAGTTTTAATCGCAGGTCAAATTGGTGCAATTATTGTCTCGAATTGAAATATCATGGTTCATTGATTACAATGTATTTTGACGATATTTGTTCCGGGTCTGGTTGTTTCTCTATATATTTTAAGTATGTATTAACAAAGAAAAAGTATAATGTATATAAGCATTCTGTCAGTTAACTGGTTCCCATAGTACAAGCTCTGCTATGGTAGTATGGGGGTAGATAGCTCTGTGCGAAATGTAAAAAAAAAGGAAAAAAAAATGTTAGTAGCCGCCACGAAAAGGTTCCAACTCAGCATTTTGCTATGTCACATCAAGGTAACACAGCGCTGGTCTTCCGTTGGAACCTTTGTGAGTACAGGGAAGTCTGCTTACATATAAAAATAAACAAGTAGGTGACTTATATTAAAACCCAGCTAGCATAATAAATAAAAAAATAAGTAATATAATTAAAATCATTTAGTGCGCTTACTGCCAAAACTTAAAAGTTATACTATACCACCCTAAAAATATTGTTAACAAAGAGTTTTAGGATGGCAGTATTTTTCTACTATCTGTAAAATATTTTAAACGCCTATCACAGTTATTCTGTGTAAAATTACACATTTTATGAAACATTTTTAAAAGTTTATTCTGACATTCATTATTATCACGGGATTTATACCGTACCATTTTATCGGTGTTTCGGTTCAATTGCGGAGAGGGCTGAAGTTCGGGAAACAGATATTTCTAGTCCGAACTTCAACGAACTATCAAAGATAAAGAGTACAACAACTTTATTTATAAATAATTTGTAATATGTAATATGTATTTTCATGTACTATTTATTTATTTATTTAGGAATCATCAACATAGCATACACTGACAATATTTAGCGGTTACATTTCAAATGGTAGAACTTAGTGCTACTATAATTAGAGATGACCGACTGCATGCATTAGTATTTTAAGCCGAGCGAGTGAATTAATTGGATTTTAATAAAAAACAGGATGGCATGCACGTACTTCTAACAACAATACATTTCATTATATCATAACAAATTACAAAAAGTTTAATAAAATTAAATAAGTTAATTTATTCCTATTTACAAATTTAAAACACAATAGAATCATAATTATACACACCTATCAACTACTTATCTATGTACATTATTAAAGAAAGATTTAAAATTTGATTAAAATTAAAAATATCATATAATTTTGTTTACATATTTAATAGGGATACAGATATATTATTATATGATATAACAGTACATGCATGTTTATTTCTAATGCTATTGTTCTGCCTAATGTTTGGCATTTATGCTCCTTTGTACCTATCTATTTGCTACTAATAAGCGTTATTGAATAATTCGTGAACCTTCATCAGGGTGAGTGCGATTCACACCGCACTACGTCTCACCTCGTACTGTTTGACATTGTTTATTTGATGGAAAGTTTTTAGGTTGAGTTTTAATTTTCTTAGACTATAATAAAATTAAGAGCGATTGAAAATTTTTTCGTCACCCATTCGACTCTATTTTTAGCCACCCTTTATACTCTTGAAGGAGAATATTTACACCATCTAAACAAGCTGTAGAGTACTCGGATAAGTTTCAAGGCCTCGCCTAAAAGGTGGGATAGGTAACACTTAATTTGAAGGGTGGAATTTCATTATAATTTTAATGTCCTTGGTAGTGGTTATAGTTAAACAAATTGAGAAGTTAGGTATTATTCAGTAATTTTTTACTTTGCTAAGAAATAATATAGTGAAATGAATGGAATTGCTAAAGATAATTACATAAATTTGTCGATTTATAACGGACTTAAAAATTTACTTGACCCTTGAGAATTTATGTATACACTACCATAGCTAACTAAAACTTATTAGAATATGGTTAGCTACTTGTTCTACTTTCGTGTTAGCAAATTTATACATTTTATTTCATCAATAGAATCACGTACAGTATTACCCTTTATGGTTGCCTGGTTAAGGTCCTTTTATATATCGCCGCTAAAAATTGTAGCTTGTCGTTTTAAATGCTCGTAGCTCGTTTTAAATGTTCAGAAGTTATTAATGTTCTATCATTGCACACTTTTTCCAAATATACTTGTTTAAATTTTTTTTAATCAGTGACGTGTAACTTATATAGGGTCTTTGGTAATATACGCACATAAAAGGGTTATTTTGATGAGCATAATAAATAAATTTGTGAAATGTTTGCCATAGAAATGTGAAATTTATTTTGGCACACACACTTTATTAAACTTATGTTGTGCTATTGCATAATGCTTGCCATCTAACCACAGATACTGTATGGGTGACGTCTCGAGATATCTCTTGTTGTCCCTTTCTAACCCAAAACCCGCAGCTATTTCCGATTAGTCAATTTTCTTAAAAATTTTAATAATATAACCCGTAGTTTATTTTCTAGAAGTCTTCTTTATTTTTTGAGAAACCGCCACTTGAATATCGTTGGTATATTACCAAACACCCTGTATATTGTTTGGAGTAAATAGACTAAAGTGTTTACAACAACAATAAAAAAATCATATAATTGAGTTCAAAAGTTACATCATATCTCATAACCACATATAACAATATGTTGAATCAACATGGTACTCAAACCTCGGTTTAGAAACCAAGCACCGCAGTCAAGTCAATCAAACAGGATTTATCGTGATAAATGGATAAATTGAGAGACATTCAGGCCCGCACATGAGTCTACCTCAACACGACAAGCCTCCGAATGGATCACCGCAAACATAAAATACTCGTTGGTATTGGGAAACGTGATATTGGCTTAAGTCTTTGACATGTTGAGTTATGAGTTGTGACTTGGCAAATTCCACGTTAAAACATGTGAAACGGTTTTTCTCTCAACGTGTTTGGAGCATAGAAAATCTGAGATTTTTTACTGTAATTTGAGTACATTTTGATGATTAGTACTAAATTCTAGTTTGTGTTATCTGATATTGTTAGTACTCCAAATCTTTTATTTATCTTCATGCATAGTAGGATTGACTGCGGCACTTACATCATAAAAAAGAAACCCTAGTAATTCTCAATTTTACCACATAATGGCGTATAGATCAAAAATTAAAAACCAACAATTGTAAATAAACTATTTTTTATATATACTAACAAAGCAATTTTATAAGTTACCACACATCATCGCCTTTTTGTAATACATATTGTAGTGAAGTGGCAGTGGGCCGGTCATATCTGCCGCAGAAGCGATAACCGTTGGGGTAAACGTGTTCTGGAGTGGAGACCTCGTCTAGGCAAGCGAAGTGTAGGACGCCCTCCGGCTAGATGGAGTGACGATTTGCGCGCTGTGGCTGGCAAGGATTGGATGAGAAGAGCTGAGGATCGGGCTCAATGGCGCACCCTGGGAGAGACCTACGTCCAGCAGTGGACTGCTATAGGTTTATGATGATGATGATGATGATTGTAAATTACCCAACTTATTTAAAATACCCGCAAAAAATTATATTAGTGTTTTACAAAGAACAGATCACCATTCAAAGTTTTTGTCGAAACATGCCAATTTGTCAATTTGCGCAGTACTCGGTTCAGCCGTTACGATGTGATTGCGTAACAAAAAATAATCCAATATACAACCTTTCACATAGTATTAGTCATTTACTCGTTTTCTTCAATTAGGTTAACCACTACATAACAGAAAAGTATTTTGTTCGTCCGGAACACGGTGATATTTTTATCGGTCAATACACCAGACCAAAACGGTATTTTCGAAAATATCAAAGTGACTCACTTAACAGAAACGCCATTAATGTCAATTAGTCAACTTGTAAAGCCTTGTGTTATTAAGTTGTGCTTAAAATTAATAGATAAAATTAAATAATTAGTGCAGTTTCAGAGAAAAAAATATTTATATGAATAAATGAAAACACTTTACATTAAGTATATTAAATAAATGTTTATTGAACAAATCAACAAGTTATGTAGTTAAACAATATTAGTCTCCAAACTAGGACAACCTGAATTTTGGAGAATAATTAAAATCACCGTTTTTAACATTGCTTGAATAGTATTGTTGTGAAATACAGAAATCCGCAAAGGAACTCATCTGTAAAACAATTTGGGCCCCTTTGTGGTAAGATTTAATACTCGTAGGTTTCTTCATGCTCTATCTTGGACTACATCGCCGCTTGCCATCAGGTGAAATTGAGCTCAAACGAAGCACTAATTTTGTTTAACAAAAAATATTGACCAAACTCGACAACACTGTGAGCGTTTATTAATGCGCATTATAAATTCACTTTAAATAAACCCTAACTAAGCTAATTGTGGGAAGTATTGACTTTTCAGGGCACCGGGGTCTCGAGTTTTCAAAGGATCGTGTCATGAACAATTTAATTTCCGTGCGATGTAAAATGAAGCTTGCGGTAATTCTGGCTAAAGAGAACGATGCAGACAAATAAATATGCTAATATGGGTGCTAACATTTTTTGTCAATATGATATGATCGAGCGAGGCGAGGTCTCCAAATCACCTTGGGCAGATCAGCGTTGTATATATGTTTGTTTGTCCAAAGATAACTTTCGAAGCGTTTATGCAATCATCGTGAAATTTGATATATAGGTGGGCAATGGTGGCTCAATCCTAGTGTAATCAATTGAGCTAAAAATGTTAGGGGGTTCTTGAGATATTGGGGTTCAAGAGGGCAAAAAAAAAGACTTAGGTTAAATGGGATGTTTAATGAAAGGGCTTTTATCGTATATTTTGACCCCGTTTTTATTTTTAGTTTAATCCTTGTTGTTTTTGAGTTATTAGCCATAGTAAAAACTGAACTTTGACGAAATTCACAGGGTACACCAGTGACCCCACAGTGCTGAAATTTGATATTTGTGTAGCTTTAATGACAAAAATATATGGAAAAGTCTGAAATCCAAAATAACTACAATTTCTATCCCTAAAAACAGTATCCAATTTATATAAACCCCCCTTACTTGTAATTTGAATGAAACTGTAGTTCAAGCTAGTTGGTTTGTTTATTTCGTGGCACTATTTTATTAGTCAAAAATAAAATTAATATTTAAAAAAAAAAATGGTTTTTGGCAGACTCGCCAGATCTCAGTTCGTGGCGAACCACTAATATATAAGTTACCAAAGAGCTTGAATAAAACGTTATAAGAATGGTAGGCGAGTAGTAGAGACAGGTGACAAAAAATGCTTTGAAAGATCTGCAAATAGGTATTTATTCTGGTTCAAGGTTGTACCATGGCACTCTTAGTTCCTGATACTCACTATGCGATCTGCTCCAAATAACGTCTCGCCTCGCACTGGACAACGTTATTCGGAGCGGATCTCACTTACTCTGATGAAGGTTCACGAATTGAACCGAAACATTGTCGGTCGAAACACCGATAAGACAGTAAGTTAAAAATTCCCTATTCATAATAATGGTTGAAATAAATCACGAAAGTTTTTTAAGTGAGCAATTATTATTTGTAACTGTTCCTCAAGCTTCTGTAGTTGTTGGAAAAATTATTGTGACAATAATCATATCATCAGCTTGGCGCACTGATCACCCGACATACGGCCTAAATGAGGCCAGCCCCACTAAAGGTGGTTCGATTTCAATACAAACAACCACATTCACTAGATAATTGATCACTAGAAATTTCTAAACATATGCGGTATCGAATTAGTTACGTCTTATTATTGTTGGCAAATAAATAAATTGCACGCTTTGATAAATATCTGAGTACTAGCTGTTGCCCGCGACTTCGTACGCGTTACACTTCTAAATGTGTAGGTAACCTAGAAATAAAGCTAAACTCGCTGTTGCAACTTGAATTTACACCCCATTTTTGAACTGACACCCCAAACTCTACGTCTGTATGAGGCCGTGTCCTAAAAGAGCATAAACTCTTTATGCTTAGAAACCTTCAAAAGAGGTACTAATATAGTTCGGTGACTTTCGAGACATTCCAATTTTAAAAAGTATTTGCTTATGTTTTTAAGTGAGTTCAACCTTTTTTGAATACAATCGGATTGAGTTTTCAAACATGTGTCAAAATAAAATGCAATATAAATTAAAAGCACTAAGGAGTATTGATATAACTTTCTACCCCTTTTTAACCCCGTTTTTACATTCCAAAATAAATTTCACATTTCTATGGTAAACATTTCACAAATTTATTTATTAAGCTCATCAATATAATCCCTTTCATTTTTGTGTGTATGCTATCAAACACCCTATATAAATTGATCGTGGTAAAATAACGGCCTGCTAATTTCTTAATGAAGTTAGCGTCTCTTGACAGATCTACCTACAAGCTACGGGCATCTCGCAAAGTCTCCCCACAATATCAAATAAAATGGCAACTGCCAAAAGGGTCAAAAGTTTTTATTTGAAATATATTCCTTGGAGGGATATGGGTTAAAGACGAAGATTAGTTAAAAAGTTTTCATACGCAATTAAATTTTCTAAGCTAAACAAAGGTTAAACATTCGTTACAAATAATCGGTTTAAATATTTATAAGCCCGACTGCAGTTAATATATCGAAAAAGTTTTTTATTATTCTTTTATTTTAAGATTTTATAACCATCTCAAAAATGTTCAAACCTAGACGGGACTTGAACCCGTAACCTTCTTCTTGATGCACTATCCAATTGTGCTACCGGGCTCTGTCACGTCAGGGTCGAAATTAGTGAGATGGTTCTTTCATTTTATTGCTATGAAACTTGTAACATTTATTGTTACCTAACGCATATATTTTTACCTTTTTATACATTATTGCGTCATTTTGACTGGGCTGCAACAGTCTGTTAGTTAGTTGTCATTTTTAACAATAATTGTACAGTGATCGCGAAAGTTTGAATGATACTGAAACAACATGTTTTTTGTCCACTGATTTATTAACATAGCAATATAAATGACTAACACAATGAAAACAGAGATCAATTTTCCCACGACAATATGTTGACGAAAACAAGGCTCTATGTAGCTTTAGATATTTAGTACAGATAGACTTTTGCTTATCCAAATTGAGATCAGTAGTGATATTTTCCGGGACAAATATCAAAAGAAGATTTGTACGCATCCTGGGTTATATGTTATTTTAGATGTTGATAGATATGTAAAATTCAATACAGATATGAATATCTATGAGCCAACATTATGAATATATTTTGGGAGACGTACTATAGAATGTTTGTCATCCACTTTATGATATTTTACTCTATTTATAATAATTTCAGCCACATGACGTCCACTGCTCAACATACTGAAGTTTTCAGGAGAAATATTCTAACATCCTGTATATGAGTTAAAAATCTATAAATTTAATTACTAAAATTGTAATATTTCTACAACTTAGTGAGAAAATTAGAAGCTACCCGTACAGATTAATTGGAGGCAATTTCAAGCGAACTCCACTGTCGAATTCAAATTCGTTTTTGTACATTGCTTGAGGCACGGTTTTGAATATTCAAACACAACCTACTACTAGGTACTGTTTCTTTGGAGTCATAATTGTCTCTAGAAAATCTATTTGTGTCGCTCGATGGCTTAATTCGTCTAAGCTCTGCTTAGCAAAAAATATTTTTCTTAGTAGTTATAAAATCTTCTTAATGAATATGCCTTCATGTAATGGTTAGTAATAGCTTAGTTAGCTCTGACCATTTCTTTTCTGCTAGTAAAAACTGACTAAGCCGACAGCATGGGCATGATGCTGGGCGCCTAGACTATTTAAAATCCAATTTTTAACAGACGTCAAAAATGCACGAGGTTCTCAATTCGACTGTATTTTAATTTTATTTTTTTATGTTTGTTACTTCAGAACTTTCGACTGGGTGAACCGATTTTGATGATTTTTTTTATTTAAAGTGGTCCTATTTCAATTTGGTCCAGTTTTGAATATGGAATCAATGAGAAAATCATATAAGTCTTAAATTTGTTTAATTTTTATGTTATGTTTGTTAGCTCAGAACTCCAATCGAAATTATCACTTAAGTATCAATCGATTTGGAAAATTAGTTTTTAAAACGATATATTTCTAGATTCAACCCATAGAAATTTCATCAAAATTGGCAGAGTAGTTTGGTTTTTGCTGTTATCTGAAGTCGGTTATATTTTTGTTAAAAAGTTACTTGTTGTAATATAATATATTAATATTATGCGGAAAGATTCAGTGGGTTGGGACTGGCCATGATCTTTTCGATCCGTGTTTTAAGCAGCTCGAGTCGCATAGAAAATGATTTAAGCAAGTTAAAGCATTGCCTTAGCATTTTTTTTTTACTTACCTATATTGTCCCACTGCTGGGCAAAGGTCTCCCCATCTCCCCTCCATCCATCACGGTCGACAGCCAAATCTGACCAATCTGGTTTGAATGCATCCAGGTCAGCTCTCCATCTTTTTCTGTCTTAGCATAATGTAATATAACTATCACATAATACCACAACCAATTTATACAGTATTGTCTTAAAAAAAGCGTTGTGTGGATTTATAATCGTTAGCTTAATACCTAACTAATCCGACAACTTCCCACCGGTGCGGCTGTAACATTATTGATTCAATTGATACAATAGCTCAAACCGGGAAAAAACATTATTATGTTATCATATCTTGTTCAATATATCCTAAGACGTTATGAATACAAGAAAACAAATATTAAACAAGAGCGAAACCAATTTGAAGATTTTGGTATACATTGCTAATATCCTTATATGCATTAAACATAGTAAAACCCTCTAGGACATAAAAGTCTTCATTTGGACGTCTTCCCCTTATACGCGAGATCTATTTATTATCGGGGTACACGAAACTGAAAAAGGTTGTAAGGGAATTGACCCTGAGTATTTCCCTTGCCGCCTTAGAAGAGCCTGATAAAAAGAAAAGCCCACGCCCAAAGTTTTATTTATTTTTATGACCTACCATTTGTTAATGCTTCTTTGTTACTGATTTCTTACCCAGCCTGAAGCTTCGCACATATGTAATAAATTTTGATTCTAGGATGTTGTTGGAAATGGGATTTGTGGCGTTCATTTTGTGAAATTGTTTGATCTGATCATTTTGTAGGACCTGATCTGTATGTTGTATTAAAAATATAGAAACATATTCTCTTAGATAGTCTTCTGCAGGATGTTGAAAAACTTGACAATATAATACAATTATGCTCTTACGCTTGTCATTTAGATTGAATTATTTATACATTGAAATTCTTATGGAAAATCTGGTTCGCCATGCCACCATATTGCTAGTTCTGTACATAAATTATTTCCCATGATTGCTTCCAGATAATTAGCCCGTCTCAGTCAAACATTTGCAAGTTCAGTATCTAATAACATGATTATTAATTTAACTTTGATAAACTTGTGTGTTTTGCTAACATAAACCTATAAGTTACCTAGTTAAGCACCCAAGTAATCGAATTATTTTTTAATAAGTCTGCAAGCCCATTAAAATATTTCTGCCCTAACGTGATTACATGAAAATTTAATTATCTAAATTGAAATGAAACTGCTGAAAAACCCACCGACTTTCGTTTTTTCACAATTGCTTACCCAGTATCTCGTTCTTCTATCTTATTTCATAATCTTTATCGATGAGGGGTGCAAAAAGGGCTCATTTTTACCGCTCCGAAGATTTTATAACACTCTTGAGAATTCACACCAAAGTATTTTTTTGTAGCTGGGGTAATTTTAGAACCTGAAGTCCGTATTTGCGTTTCATGAAATTTGTACAATAATCAATTTAGTTTTAATAGATTTTGCTTATAAAATGTAACTAGTACTCGGTTTTTGTACAATGCCATCTCTTATGACATTGTTGTTTTATTGATCGAGCGAAGCGAGATCTCCAAATCAACTTTGGCAAATCGGCGTTGTATGCAAGTATGTATTTATGTATGTATGTATGTTTGTGCGAGGATAACTTTTGAAGCGTTTATCCGATCATCGTAAAATTTGGTATAAAGGTAGGCACTGATGGCACAATTTTGGTGTGACTCAATGAGCTAAAAGTTTTGGGGTGGGTTGCTGAGATAATGAGGTTCAAGTGGGGTAAAAATAAATGAAAATGAGACTATTAGGTCCAGCGAGATGTCAAATGAAAGGTCTTTATTAGTACATTACGACCCTGTTTTTATTTTTAGTAAAATTATTGTAGTTTTTGAGTTATTAGCCATAATAAAAACTAAACTTTGACAAAACTCACAGGGTACACCAGTGAACCCACAGTGCTGTTATGTGGTATGCGTGTAGCTTAAGCATCACAAATATAGGCAAAAGTCTGAAATCTAGAATAGTCCCACTTGACCTAATAATCTAACTTTAATTTTTTTTTACCCCTCTTGAACCCCATTATCTCAAAAAGCCCCAATAATTTTAGCTCATTGAGTCACACCTAAATTGTGCCATCACTACCTACCTATATACCAAATTTCACGGTGATCGGATAAACGCTTCGAAAGTTATCCTCGGACAAACAAACATACATACATACATACAATGCCGATTTGCCCAAGTGAATTTAGAGATCGCTCGATCAATTAATGTGTTCCTCGACCTAAAAATAAACTTTCACGTAACGAGGTATGGATCTATAAACAATTTATTATAATTCAGTATTAAAAAATAAAGAGGAAGAGAAATTGAAAACTTGTTTTTCCCCAAGCAATAAGGCTTAGGACTCAATGTATTGCTCATTATCACTCTAAGCTTTATATATAACGTGTACAGAATAGGCGTTGTGCAAGCTGTATTTTATTACTCTAGTCGTGTTTATCTCGACACTTTAGTATTTGATATTGCGAACGAGCTAAAAAAGTTTTGGCACAGTTTTCTCATCGAAATTGGTATCGTAATTCACACTTGCGTAGAATAAGTTTGTTTTAAGCAGATGGCTTATTTATAAAAGCATATATCTCTGAACTCGTACAATGATCTGCAAGGGGGTTATATATGGAAGAGTATGTACCTACCTACATATAGACAACACTTTCGACCCAAGTGCCAACAGCGAGGCCTGTCATTTCAAAAGACAATGGGATAGGCAAGCAGTGTTGCTTACTTGGATTGGCTTAGACTCAGACACAAAGAGTAAAGCTACTTCAGAGCCAAACTTAGACCTATGTTTTGTTACTAACAAGTTACGTGAATGTTTATAGACAGAAGGTAAATAACATTGCAAAATTCAATACTTTATCTTATACTATGAATCATTATTATAAATACGGGATTTATCACGTACCGTTTTATCGAGCTTTCGACCTATTTTGTTTCGGCTCAATTCGTGAACCTTCATCAGGGTAAGTGCGATCCGAACAATAATTTGTAATAATGATTGAAATAAATCACGAAAGTTTTCTATAAGTAAAATTAAACAATGGGGTTTTGTTTAAGAATTGTCGGTACTGATTAACATTTTACGGTTCTGTGTAATTATCAAGTGAACAATTTAATCCATTAGAATTTATAGCTTTTCTTATATTTTTGAACCTTGAACAATGTGGAAAAATTCAAGTTAAAATTTTACGACTCAATCTAGGAAATGTTGAATTAATTTACATTCAAGAATGCCAATTGTAGAAAGCCTTTACTTACGTAAGGTAAAGTATTACCTTACGTCATCAACATAGGCCCACAATGACTTCTCATAACGTAACTCATACCTTGAAAGCCTTAAGTTGTTACACAGAATAATACGAATCAGAGTTTGTTTTTATTTGGAAGAATTAATGTACAACTAGCTGTTGCCCGCGACTTCGTACGCGTTACACTATTAAATGTGTAGGTAACCTAGAAATAAAGCTAAACTCGCTTAACTTCATTTGACACCCGATTTTTATCCCATGGGGCCTGATTTACGGGATAAAAAGTGCCTATGTGGTAATCCAGATTATAATCTACGTAGAGACTAAATTTCATCGAAATCGTTTCAGCCGTTACGACGTGATTGAGTAGCAAAGAAACATCCAAACTTTCGCATTTATAATATTACAGTGATACTTAATTTTTTGTACAATCGCTTTCGAACCCTATCTAACAAGAATGTAAAGTTGGTGTATTTTCTAACCAGCTATACATTAATTCTGGCATACCTCAAACTCAAAATTAATAACAAATAGAAACTGCTTACCAAGATGGTTCCGCACCTACCTATATAATAGACAAAATGATTTCAACTGCTACTAAATTATTACGTGAGGATGGACAGGGTTCCTTTTTTACTATTTTAGTACGAAATGGAAAAATGGGATTTTAATCTCACCATTTCCTATTTATAAAATTAGTGAATATGTGACCGCCGCCAATATAGTGCGAAACCACAGAAACCGCGCCAACCGCTGCTAATGAATCAATTACACTTATAAATCTGTTATGGAAATTCAATTTCGAACTACAATAAAATTACGTAATTCCACATAAAATAACATATACAGAGATTAAACTTTGTGCATTTTTGAAAGGATTTTTTAGTCACATGCGACAAAAGCTCTTTTTTTGCATTTTGTTAATCGCATGTGCAACTTTGTTAAGTTTGTTATGAATAAATAAATAATAAATAAATATTGCTGGACATTTCACATAGCGCTATCTAGCCCCAAACTAAGCAAAGCTTGTACTATGGAAACCAGATAACTGATAGAATACTTATATATATATATATTTTGTAAATACATACTTGTAATATATAGAAAAACGTCCAGACCCGGAACAAATATCTGTAGATCATGCAAACTTTTGTTCCGCAGTGGGATTCGAACCCGCAACCTCCTGCGTGTTATGAAGTCAAGTATATTGATTTTCAAATATATTTTTTCGCCTTTTTGTTTTAGTATGCACTTGCACACAAATTTCTTCGCTTAAACAAATTGATCGAACGAAAATTTAATTCAATCAAACATTTTTCACAACCATAAACTGCTATTTTCGTTGTTGCATATTTTTGAAATGGTCTTTCACCTTCACTACTACTACCTTCACTGGTCCATTTCATGATTCAGACGATTCTAATGTTAACTCAATTGATAAAATCCGTCAAACCGTTTAGCCTTATCATTATTATAAATACGGGATTTATCACGTACCGCCTTATCGGTGTTTCGAGCGACAGAGGGCTGCGGCGCGCAGTGCGAGGCGACACGTCTTTCGGAGCAAATCGCACTCACCCTGATGAAGGTTCACGAATTGAACTGAAACATTGTCGGTCGAAACACCGATAAGACGGTACGTGATAAATCCCGTATTCATAATAATGAACAGACATTACATACATACATATGTATATAGATACATACATATACATACACCGTAAAAACCTCCTTTTATGCAGTCGAGTAAAATTTTTGTAATTAAAACATTTTATACATTAAACCAGCTCGGTCAGACATTGGAATATTCACAGAATCGAAGATGGCGTAAGGGCGTACTGGACGTCAGTTTTAATATACTGATGCAATACCGTCTCAGAGTGGAAAATCGATGGCACACTGGAGCTTTTCCATCTCACTTGCGCCAACTGTTCATAAAATGCCATATAGTAATGATTTTTAGAGTTCTAGTTCGAGTTTTAGGGAACTTCTACAAAATAAACAAACACCTATGCTTAGCAAAAATACTAAGCACATTTTAATAGTGTTTTAATATTATTGCTCAACTTTATTAACAATTTAGTAAGTAATTTAATTATACGTTTCACCAATATCTCCAGAGGAAAATCAGATAACGAGCATCGGTCGGTATGATTTGCGAACATTTTAGATAATAGTGAGAGTGAAAGGCTGACCCAAGGCTCTACCTTAGCGCAACTCTATTTACAATAGGATTCGGATATGGCATGACTTCGACCGAAGGTTATTTGATTCCCATTTGGCGGGATGGAAGCATAAAGCCAATTTCGTTGTTATAAAGATACCAAGAAATGAGACAGTATGGTTTTCTTGCGTATTCTGTTTGATATCTACATGTAGAAAATAGTTTCCCCCGTGCCGTAATTTACTTTCTGAAATGTATTAACTAAATGTGTTTTATTAAAGTTGCTAGTAAATTTATCAAAATCAGTTTGGACATGGCTGAGAAAGTTTATAATGTTTTTAAAAAAAGTTGTAAATTTCTTAGACTATACTATTATTTCTACTACTTCAATAAACTCATTGAAAACAAACTCGATAACTGGCTACGAATTAACATTGCTAAAATAAAAAAGGGAACATTCAACATTAGGAGACTTGCAGAACTGTGTGATGTAGACATATCAGCAATAATGCTGCTCGTCTATAAACAAAATCAATTACATATTTATATTTCGGGGCGTCTAGTCGAAGCAACGTGTGATCCGAGAGCTGGCGCTTATCTGGGTCAACGCTAATTCAGCGGAGCAATGCAGCCAGTGTCTTGGCGACACTTCCGCCTGGTAGTGATCTGGAGCAGTTGAGCTATCTATAGATCGTTTGCAACGGTCTTTAGATGATTCAACTATTTCTTCTGTATTTCATTGTAAATAATTGTATATTCTTTCTGTTATTAAAACTAGTGGTTCGCTCCGAACTGAGATCTCACGAATCTCCCAAAATAAATATTATTCTTAGGGCGACTTGCACAACGATGTCTAAACGTATTTAGTGGATAAATATGATTTAAGGAATTGTCAAATCATACAAATACTTCAAATATGAACATGTTAGTCGTTAAATACGTTGAGTGATCTTTGTGCATGCCGGCTTTCATCTTTGACTAATAAATTGGTGCCACGAAATGGATAACCAACCTACATTACCTACAGTTTCATTCAAATTAGATGTAACGGGGGTTCTTGTTAATTGGTTAAATATTTTTGGGGTACAAATGGCAGTTATTCTGGATTTCCGACTTTTGCCTATATTTGTGGCACTACAGCTACATGAATACCAAATTTCAGCATCGTGGGGTCACTGGTGTACCCTGTGAATTGTGTCAATGTTTTGTTTTTATTATGGCTAATAACTCAAAAACTACAAAAAAAACTAAAAATAAAAACGGGGTTCAAATGTAGTATAGAAGACCTTTCATTTGACGTCCCCTTGACCGTCACTTGAGTCTCATTTTAATTTTTTTTTACCCTTCTTGAACCCCAATATCTCAACAACCCCCAATATTTTTAGCTCATTGAGTCGCACCAAAATTGTGCTATCACTGCCTACCTATATACAAAATTTCATGATACGAAAACGCTACGAAAGTTATCCTCGGACAAACAAACATACATACATACATACATACAACGCCGATTTGCCCAAGTTGATTTGGAGATCTTGCTTCCCTCGATCAATAATTTTGCCCACCTAGTAAAATATATATACCTAGTCAGGTCATAAATTCTGTCACATGTTTAATATAAAATAATTGAAACAAGTTTATTCATTATGTAACCATTTATATACCAAAATGAACTTAACAAAACATAGATTCTTATGACACTAAAGTTTATTCAAAATGACCTCCGTGATTTTGAATACAGGCCTTCAATCTGCGCGGCCAGTCGTCTATCGCAGCACGAACGAGGTCCATGTCAATATCGGCGGCTGCCTTAATCAAGGATGTCTTGAGTGACTCCAAATTGGGATGAGGCTTTGAGCACGCCTTTTCTTCCAAGAGTTGCCATATCTTGTAATCTAACGGATTCAAATCTGGACTGGAGGAGGGCCAGTCTTCGTGCCGGATGAAGTCGATTTCACGCGCCGCCAGCCAGTCTTGTGTGCTCTTCGCTCTATGAGCTGGCGCCGAATCTTGTTGGAATACCCAGTGCCTGTTATTGAACATGGTATGAGAAACAGGTTCCACAAGGTTCGTCAGGACTGTATTTTGATACACAACTGCATTCGTTTTTACACCTTTCTCATAAAAATATACCTCTGTTAAGCCCCAATAAGAAACTCTCAACCATACCATGAGCGAGGATGGAAAATGACCTCGTTGGACACGCGGAATATGGTTGCTCGCTTCTTCACTACTGTGTGCGTACACCTTATCATTTTGTTTGTTGTAGCTCTCTTCTACGGTAAAATTTTTTTCATCCGAAAAAAGAATTTCCCGATATTTTTTTCCCGCGTACCGCTTCAACAAAGCGCGGCAACTCTTCAGTCTCAGGTCCATTAGACGAGCATTCAAACGAAGTCCTGTTTTTCTTCGATATGCCCGAAGCCCTAAGTCTTCATTTAACACCCTTTTCATCGTGGTTCTGCTTAACCCCATCTGAAGGGCCAACAGTTTCTGCTTACGTTTGGGATTTCTTTGAATTCGCGCCTTCACAGCTTTTATCACTGCTGGAGTCCTAACAGACCGAGGGCGACCACTTCTTGACCTGTCATCTACACTAGAGTCTTCATTGTATCGTTTGATGGTGCGATAAACGAATCTTTTGGTTATATTCAAATTTTTCAGTATGTCAAAAATTTGAATTGGCGCGTAACCGCAACGATGCAACGCAATAACTGCAACACGGTCTTCTTTAAGCGTCCACTCCATATTTAAAAATGAGTAAAATTCTAAAAAGTATACATTTTTATTATCATGAACAATTCGAAATTCGAATTCTATAAACTTTTTTGTGGCCAGCATTCTAAAAGAAAAGTGTTTACTGTGTGACAATACTTATGACCTGACTAGGTATATATATATATATATATATCTTGTGCTTCTCCGTAAACGATTATAGTTTCCGTGTTAAATTAAAAGAAACTTCAAATGCTTCTGTATCGAAATATGAAAATTAATTAACTACTCAGCTGGTTCCGAAATGTAGCTTTACCGTCGATAACCAGTTTATGAAATATTGAAACTGAGCTACGATATGCTCTTCAAAATTTTGAGCATTTTGCGTCGATCTGCAAAATCAATCTAAAGTTTCTAGCAGAGTCAGTGTGCCGGGAGCAATGAAGTAACAACGCAATGAAACTGAAGATTTACGGGTTTTAATAGGTCATTTATTTTCATTGCTTTAGCGTGCAATTACAGCGTTAGAACTGAATTGCTATTCTTCACTTCTGAGTTTAAGTTAACTTTATGGTTTATTGCCTTAGTAAGGTCCTTTTTGAGACGTTTTGGAAAACTCATCAAACTTAATATTGTGACCAAAGTGACGTTAAAATATTTGCTTACAGCTCCCATTGCCTATAAAAACACTGAAAAGAATAGTTATCTTATTAAGTATAAGTAATTTGATACTACTTTATATTGCAAGTTTCTCAGAGGCTCTTAAGGTATTAATAAATCACTTCTCGACCTTTTGACGTTTTCATAAATTTCACTCACGTCAATAACTTTTTTACTATAGTAGAGATTTACGTACTACATTTCTATAAAATAAATAATGAATATTAGTATAAATAGAATAGAATATAAAAATATTTATTTTATACCACACTTAAATTAACAAATCATATTTAAAACATATAACTAGATAGGCGATCGTACAATTGGCGGTCTTATCGCTAAAAGCGATCTCTTCCAGACAACCTCTGGATTGAACGGATTTCACGAGAATGTTAAAGGACGGTAGCTTTATAAATAAAAAGAGGAATTAACTGTGTACTTACATAAGCGAAATAAAATACTTAAAATAAAATAAATAGATACCAGGGTAGGTAAAATTAATACATAAACATCCTTTATTAGTAAAATACAAATAATAAATAAAATACAATACAATTATGAAACAGCTGTAATACAAACAAAAACAACGACAGATATAATAACAACGTAAGATGACTCAGGTCTCTGATGCAGACAAATAGTGCTTAAACAACCGCGTTTTAAATATAGGATATTGTACTCGTATTTACATACACATATTGTTTTAAATATAGATTTGGCAGATTTAATGAAAGATGGAAGAGAGTTCCATAAATGGATATCTTGTACAGTAAAGGAGTTGTCATAGAAGTTATAAGAGTGTAGTAAAGAAGTTTCAAGTTTCAAGGATTTAGAAGAGCGCAAACCTCAGGGATTAGATAGATAGAGATATTCAAAGCGTTCTCTAAGTTAAGAAGGACGAGAAGGATAAAACAAAATACTGTACAAGAGAGAGATAATATAAGTAGGTATTCCTGCGGTAGCTGATGGGTAGCCACTTGAACTTCTTACGAAAATCAGAAACATGGTCATATTTTCATAGTCTAAGTATACACCTAACACAAATACAAACGTTTTGATGGCGCTCAAGTTTGTCAAAGTGTTTCAGAGTGAGATTCAGGTAGCAGGCGTGAGCATAGTCAAGAATAGAGAGTAACAGGGATTGTGCCAGTGCAATTTTTGTGTATTTTGGCAGAAAGTTTCGTAGCCTTCTCAATGATGAGGCTGAAGCGAACATTTTCTGACTTAGCTCGGCTGGATAAGGTCCCCATGACATGTCCTTATCAAAAAGAACGCCTAATTTTTTCACAATGGGTATTGTAACGCCATCAAATATAATTGGTGGGAGACCAGCCCAGTCAATCTTAGATATCATCCTGGAGCTACCTACAACGATAAACTGGTTTTTCAATGGGTTAGCAGTGATACCGTATGATTTACTTCATATGAGGACACGAGCTAAATTCTCGTTATTGATTCCAAAACCTACCTCTTAAGTTGTTGACGGGTGTTTGTGTATAAATCTGGAGACCGTCTGCTTATAGTTAGTAGGAAAAAGAGAGTGTGTGAAATATCGAGTTTATAAAGATAGCGAAAAGAAGAGGAGAATGAATGCTGCCCTGAGGAACACCGGCTGTCAAACTACACCACGAAGAATAAGTGTAATCAATACAAATACGCTGCCAGTGCCTGTGTTCAAACAGGAAACTTTGAAACCAATCAATAGCCATAGAAGAGATGTTAAGAGATTGAAAAACAATCAGGAGGATGTCAAAGTCGACATTGTTGAAGGCGTTGCTGAAGTCCAACAATAACAACACAGTCACATGCCCATTGTCCATACCCTGATGAATGTCATCGGTGATTTTAGTCAAGGCCGTCGTGGTGCTATGACCACGGCAAAATCCGGATTGGAGAGGGTTCATGTGAGAATTTCTAGTAAGGAAATTATTTATTTATAAAGCATCTTTATCTCAAAACCTGGAGATGGAACAAGCCTATGACCAACCCGATGTTAAGTGGTAACCATCGCCTATAAAAAAGTATCCTCAAACGTGCTCTACGATGCACTGCACTACGTCCATCAACTTGAGGCATACAGGTGTAAAGCATCATGTGCCTGTAATTTCAACGGCAACTAAATACTTCAAACCGAAACACAGCAATGCTGCTTGGCGGCAGAAATAGGTATGGTACTTCCCCGGACGAGCTACACAAGAAACTCTACTACTTTAGATTTACTTTAGCAAAAACTAGCGTGTAAAACAAAAACTATAAACCCTTGTCAAGTCAAAACGTTCATTTGTTAAGTCCAATCTGAGATTTTGCGTTAGAAATGTTATGTTCACCGAAGCCTGCCTTTTTAATGACGTAACTTAATCTTTAAAAGTTGGCCGCAGTTTGCGCTCCTTATTTAGGGCTTCGAGCAACGGGATACACGACAATAAACGTATTTATATTTTTTTCGACAATTACTCTATCGAGTTTACTATATTCTGTTTTATGAAAAAAGCTAGTGTGTGATACATTAGGGAAAGTAATATTATTTTCAAAGATTCATAAAGATACATAAGAATTTAATAAATCATACGAATGACAATATGCGGTCTTATCGCATGAAAGTAATTTCCTTGCAGACAACCTTTGAAAGGAGACCATTTTTTATTACTAAGATAATGAAATACATACAATATGCATAGTGTAAGCCGCAAGATATATTTCTTTATCAGTATTAGACTCGCTCTACGACGGAACACCCCTAGAAAAAATCTGTTCACCCGCGATTTGAAGACTCAATTAATAATTATCGGGAAACACAGACTCAGTAGAAATAAGACCGAACGCCAATATAGTTTACGAGCGCTATTGATGTGCACTATTGCATTGCTCGGATGTCTACGATAAGTAGCAAGATCTCGTTTATTTTCGTCATTAAATAAAGTTACAGCGGTATTGTAATTTATTAAGGCTGCCATTTTATAGCTTCACCTGCTTCTTCAGTGACATTGATTGTTTTGTTTTGTTTTCCGGTAGGCCTTTCTGAAGTATCGTTAAAGATAGCGCCAGATTTTGGAGTGTTTTATGTGACTTCTGCGGTCGTTATCTACAAAAATAGGGAGCGGGTTGTGAAACCCATTCAGGAAGACCATGTTTTTGTAAGAGAATTTGGTGCTCTAAAACTAGCAATATTTTCACGGGAATGTAAGTGAGATAAGATATTAAGGTAATATAAGCCTGCAATTGGATTTGCAGTACCTGGCCATACTGCCACAATATTGTCGATAATTGTTGAGTGTTGTGCAGATCGCCGCCATGTTGACATTGATCTAATCACTGACAAAGTCACTGTTAAACAATCTGCACTACGTATTAGATAGCAATTGATTACGAGCAAGGCCACACGATAATTGCGTCACATATTGCACGGCACCGTGTATTGCCGCGAAAAGAGTTTTCGTTTAGAAGCATCTTATCGGCTACACCGAGTTATTTTGACATTATGTCATTAATTTTAGCCACACATAAAATCATTCTTTTAGCGACGGAAACGGTAAACGTTTTTGTTGTATACGATGAATACCAAAACGCCTCTCGTGTTTAACACCCTTTGAATTTCACACTCACTACACAAAAAATAAGTCGTCGAGCCCATATTAGGTTTACTAGCCTTTCATTAAGGGACAAAAACTTGTATTGTCGAGACTAACATTATTTATGAATGAAAATTCATTTTTGTACACCTTATTACAAGCAAAGACATAAAGTTAACCATGGAGCAAAATGCACAAAAGGCGGACTTATAGCTAAAGAGCGACCTCTTACAAACAACCTTAGGATGGAGAGGATTCTGTAAAAATTGAAGATTGGTCGAAGAGATTGTTACCCTTAACACTTACAATTATTTCTGGCTTTTATAACACAACACATTACAAAAACCGAGCAGAATGTTTTTCCTTTATTCACATTGACATTCGCGTGTTCAAATCTAATAACCGTGAAGTTCTAAAAGATAAGTCTTGTCCTTTGCTTTAAGGAAAAGTGCTTCGTACTTATGCCTTAATCTGAAATTTCTATTTACATGCGATGTTTTAGTTAATAATGTTTTAATGTGTTTTAAGTATACATACTTACATGGTGAGTTGTCCTTAAATACTTATACTTATGTAAGGACACTTGACCACAAAAGCTTGTCTTGGGTTAAGTCTAATGCAAAAATTCGAATGCTAAATTCGTTCTTGACGACCTCTGTGGCGCAGTGGGCGTATAGCCGGCTGAGACGCAAGAGGTAGCGGGTTCAATTCCCGCCACGGAACAAATGTTTGCATGATCAACAGATATTTGTTCCGTGTCTGGGTGTTTTACTATATATTATAAGTATGTATTAAAAAAAAAGTATATAAGTATTCTATCAGTTATCTGGTTCCCTTCGTACAAGCTCTGCTTAGTTTGGGGCTAGATAGCGCTGTGTGAAATATCCAGCAATATTTATTTATTTATATTTATTTATTCTTGCGCATGACAAAAAAGATTTTCTTACAACGGTCTTTGTTTGATCAAAATCTTATCTGATTGATTGTAAGCGATGATGTGGTCCAATATGGAGCATGAAGAGATCTTCAGAATACACTATTCACTGTTACTTTCAATAGACCCGGATTGTAGTCTTAGCTGTACGTATCAAGAACGTAGAACCAAAACGGGGAGTGCGAAAGGGTGGTATATTGGATATGGATGGTACTGAGCCGTGCGTATCCTTTAATATACAGTGTTTGTTATTAAAATGTGTCAGGAGGAGGATTATCAGATGATTAGGAATAATGCAATTTTTCGAATATCTTTAAACGTCTAATTGATAACCGTTGATTAATATTCCGTTGATTATATTTTATTCGTTGATTGATCTGTTTGACACAAAAACTAGTAAGCTTAAACGCTTACTTAGTGACATTTCCTTTAATATATAGATTAAGAACTTATGCGATGTCGTGTGTGTGTGTGTGTGTGTGTATTGATATGTATCTTACCTAATTTTTTTTCTCAATTTAAGTGTCGTCTACCTTACCTGTTTATATATTGCCTATTCATCTCCTACCTTACTTGCGGAAACTTTTAATTGGCCTTCTTGTATTAAGTAGCATTTACTGTTGTTTATTTCCTATTCAAATACCTTTTTTGTAACCTAGCTGTAAGTTTTTCAAAAATTCAAAAAATAAATTAAAATAAAATAAAATTCTTAAAACTTAAATTGTTGACTAGGTTCTTTTGAACGTTATCTGGTTCCCATAGTATAAGCTCTGCTTAGTTTGGGACTAGATAGCGCTGTGTGAAATGTCCAGCAATATTTATTATCATATTAATTCAGAATGTTTTTTTATGTCAATAATTGTTTTTAAAGATTTACCCTGTATTCTCATCATACCTTTTAATTTAAATCATTTAACTACATACTTACTAGCTACTGTATATGTGCTCACACAAAAGCTAAGGGATCAAAAGTTCGGCTATTACCACAGTTGAAAATAAATGTTTTCATCTTACATTATAAATGGAATCTAATTAAAATAAGACCCCTTTCAAAAGTTTGTCGTCGTGATGTACTAACATTGACTCTGAAATTATTTCTGCTCAAATCGGACATTCGTGTCATTGGTAAAGGGTTTGACCTAAGCTACAATTCAAAAATGAATAATACAGTCAGTTAACGTTAGACACCTAATTGGTAACCTTTTTTAACAAAAGGGATAAAACCAGTTCAGTTCTATAAATAATTTAGTCATACTATTTATAGAGAGCTATTAGCTAGGTATTATCAGTGAGTACATTAATTAAACATACATTATAATGCATACTACATATATTGTAAATAATAATTATCATCATTATCAGCGTAGGACGTCTACTGCTGAACATAGACTTTCCCCATAGGTTTCTAAACCAACTGATCTTGTGCGGCCTACACAAAACGGCTCACAGCAACCTTTATGTTATGAATACGTACAAATATTTAGTAGTATACTTAAATAAATAATAAATATTACTGGACATTTGACACAGCGCTATCTAGCCCCAAACTAAGCAGAGCTTATACTATAAGAACCAGATAACTGATAGAATACTGATATACTTTTTTTTGTAAATGCATACTTATAATATATAGAAAAACATCCAGACCCGAAACAAATATTGTACATCATGCAAACATTTGTTGCGCCACGGAGGTCGTCTATACTTATATCATAAGTTCGTTATAATGCCGTTAAAATAAAGGTTACCTGGAAGAGATCGCTTTTATATATGGCCGAACATTGTACCGTGTAATAATAAAACCTAAGCATATTAAGTAATTGTTGATTTGATCTAATGATACACAGTTTTCATGGTACATCTATAAAAATGAACCGTGTTGATACAGAATCCATTTTTTATGTCCGAACTCAATCGGGCTGTGATTCGGAGAGATCGAAGCATCGAGTGTCAAACGACGAATGAGCGAACGTTTTATACGAATGCTATCCAACCTACAATCTGATAAATTATTCAATTTATATTTTTGACGTTTGCCACTTTTAGAGGCAATATAAAATATAAATAGCGTAACTATTTATTTTGCCTCTAAAAGTGGCAAAAAAAAATACAGTTGCTCTGATGAATTAATGGTTTATTTAGTTGAGAGTTAAAATACTGAGACATTACCTTCAAACGCAATAACTATTTTAGATAAAATACTTTACTAAATCTAGCCTGACCTAGAGTTTTGTAGATTTTGTTTGTTAGGCACTTGTCTCACCGACGGCACCGGCGAGTAAGCGATTAGTTATCAACTATTTTCTCGCTCATGAACGAACAAAAGAAATAGATTCCGTGTCAGTAAAAGAGACACGTATATTAATAGTCAATCGCTGGCCGTTCACACTGCCGCCGGCGAGAACTCGCTCTCCACTATTTTGTCGCAGCGACTACAAAACTCGCTCAGCGATACTCGCTCAGCGATACGCGCTCAGCGATGAACCAGCGATAATTTCTCTACTAGTGTGTATCTGAGTGCACGCATTGTTATGAATTTATAACAATCATTAGAACTATCATTGTTTTCTAGTTCTAACGACGACGTTGATATATTTTATGATTGCATTTTGTATAGTGGCAACGGCAATTTTGAAAAAAACGGAAGTAAAATAGGGAAAAAAGAAGTATTTGGATGCAAAATCTATTGATGTATAAAAAAACATCGATGTTTTTTTTTATATATCAATATAACATCAACGCTACTATGCGATGCATGCATCAAAAAAAAATCGATGTTTTTTTTCAACGGTCATCACTACACACGCGCCACGCGCTCAGCGAGTGGTACGAGTATCGCCCGCCGCACTCGCTCCCTCGATTTATAGCCCAGCGAGACAACTATAGGAACTAAACACTTGCTTCTCGCTGCTCACCAACTCGTTTCTGGTTTCTAGCTCTACTCGCTTCTCGCTTATCTCCGGCGGTGAGACAAGTGCCTTAAGGAGAGCTGAATTGAAAGCTCATTCATTAAAATCTGTTTTGTAACAACACTAGCGATTAGGTAGTAGCACTATTAGAAAGCAATTTGACATTTCTTATACGTCAAAATTTGAGTAGTTATTTATATAGTAGTACGAGAATTTGAACACAACCATAATATTAAAAACCTACATGCTCTCACATGACACAAAAAAAAACGCTAGTCAAAAATAACAAAAATTGAAACACATTGAAAACGTTTTATGCCAAGATTATTTCGAATTTCCAAAAGTGGATATGTTATATTGTTCATATCGTAACATTATATTAGGGCGACATGCGGTATTACCCGCGGATTTTTACATTTTTGGAAGGATTTTCCGGGTTTCCGTGATCCATTTAGTATGAATGTAGTGGAATAATTTTTGCTTATCATTCAATGTTGAAACATATTTATCTTCTATCACAACAGTCTTCAAAGTTCATAGGCAATATAAAAATATTTTAGAATAAAAATAATATTTTAAAATTAAAATTAAAAATTAAATTAGATCAAGATGCAGATTATAGTTAAGAATATAATGGGTTACAATAAATTTATTTAAAAGGATATTAATTTGTAAAATTAATTTAAGTGGATTTAAATGTAATTTTATTTAATATAATAAAATGATTAAAAATTAAAATATATTGCCTGTCACTTTCATATAAAAATTGGAAAAGTAGCTTGATAAAAGTATTTCGTTTATATTAAAAAGATTGCTAAAAAATTAATTAATTTGAGGGGGTACATATGTAGACCAGTTGGACTACCGTTTGCCTTGATAACAAGCAATGCTAATCGAAATTCAATTGTGTTTAATCATGGGTTTTAACAGGTATGGCACTGTAACCAAATTATACATACATACCGACATACACAAACACAAAAACTTTGACATTATAATTGTTCATAATTAGACCAATGTCCTGCTATTAATATCCTCATCCATAATATACATATGTATATCCATATTATGATATGAGTGTCCATAATTATGCTTTTCATAAATAAACGAACAACTATAAAATAATAAACTTCGCAAACCACGTACGAAACTAACCCTACACAGATTTCTAGAGTAATTAAAAGTTATGACTACAAAGGTATGAACTGTTCGTATGCGTATTTTTGATTTTATTCTTTAAGTACTCCACTGTGATACTTACGCTGTGCAAGCGGTTTAGTCCTGTGAGGCTAATGCCAAAAAATAGTAGTTTTATTCCACACACAGAACAAACTAACAGCGAAATGTACCATGGGTTATAAAAACGCGGTGGAGGATTCTCATAAAAAAACTCGTTCACAAAAATAAGAACTAAAGCTTTGATTGTATTTCTCGACACAACTGTAACTTTATTTCAGAATAATGCAATATGCGTTATTATGTGGACCATATTTTCCGGGAATAAGAGCTAGTGTTAGTTGTTTATCACTCCAAGCATTCCCCTCTTATATTAATGAACGTAGAACACCGGGGCGAACTAGCTGCATCCTTGATCGCAGAATCAAACTTCATCGTGTCATCGTGCAGATGAGGGGTGTCATAGTGTAATAAGAACTGCTGGTTCAAAAGTGACTAGGTAGATATCAACACCATCCCACAACCCTTAATTACCTACTGCTAAGCGTAAATTTATTTTTATTAACTTGCCAGTTCTGTGCTGCGTGAAGGAGTGCTACTTTACTGAATTACTTTACTACTTACTTTACCTAGAAACCATCGATAAATTTCAATAAAATAAGTTGTTTAACTTTTTTGGAGCCACAGGAGCGAAAAAATACTGCTACCTGCGTCCGTATTTATTCTCCGAAGAGTGATAGTTTCGCAGCAATGTTTCTTGTTCTACAGAACGTTTCCGAGCGTCAGAAAGGAATATACATATATTTACTACGTGTTTTGTTATTTACGACATTCCATGAAAACACGGGTAGAGCTAATGGCTAGTATTGTTGTAAACTAGGTTTATTTATATTCATTAAAATAGTAAATTTTAAATTTTTAAACAACCTTAATATCAAGTCCTAAAATATCAATGGCCTGTATAAAATAGGCAAACAAATCATATTCATTTATAATGTAAGTGTAGTTACCTGTTAAACTGACTAAGCGGCATCGTCGCAAAGGCGACGCCGATTTACGTTAAAATTGTTTATTGGAAATGTGTCGATTACTGGATAAATATTCAAGCTCTAAAATCAGTTAGTACGATTCTGGATGTGTGTTTTAAATTAATGTCGTACATAACAAAACGGGTTGTATAAAAAATCAAAGGATGGTATGAGATTTGATCCATAATAAAACACTTGATTAATACGTGTTAGCACGTCTGTATGCAGGTTGAATACTTGACTACTTAAATGTACCTCACTATCTTTTCTTTAAAACGTATTCTAGCTAAATACTGTATAACTAACATAAAATATTTAAAAAATATATTGTACTAGCATAGGTTTAGTATACCATACATGTTAATTACTATGTTGTTAATATATAATGTACAATACTTAAAAAAATAATAATATTAAGGTTAACTTCTTTTTTTGTTGCCCGCGGAGTGAGAGCACTGGTTTTTTCATAAACTTACCTCAGGCGCCGGTCTCTCACAAAATAGGTTACAAACTGGGTTTGGCCTAAGCCCTATAATTTTTTTCATTGTTATTTTATTTTTACCTTTAATTCTATATTGTATTATTATCTTATACCTAATTCTTAAGTGCCTTTTGTGAGAGCGAAAATAAACGTCTTTATTAATTATGAATTACTGATTTAAACGGGTATTTATCCCGTATACCTTTTTTATTTAGGACTAGCGTAATAAATATAACCTATCTTACTCAGGGATAAATTAGCATTCTAATGGTGAAATAATTTTAGAAATCGTAGTCTGTGTATAGATATAAATAGATAACAAATAAATAAGGTACATACGCGATAAATACCCGTTTAAATCAGTAATTATTTACAGTGATCGCGAAAGTTTGAAAAAACCCATACATTTTGTTAATTTTTTCAAACAAATTATTAAATCTGAATCTTGAAAAGTTTTATGAAATAAAACAACTCAGCCCATCTCATGTTTCACTGTGTCAGTGTGGGCTTGCTTACTCTTGCCTTATTAAACTGCTTTGATATGTGTTTACTTGCGCGTAAATATTTCTTGATATTAAGTTTAAATAAGCTAATAGAAATTCTTCCCAGTATCAAGTTTTATTGGAAAACGTCAGTTTCCAATATTGTTTGAGAACAAAGCATTCTTGCGTATGAAACTTTGATGACTTGAATTGTTCCATATAGTTCATCGATAATGCTACTAGGAGCGTAGAAGTAAAATAACAAATTGATCTCATTGGAGTAGAAAGTGTTATATGACTTGACTTACTTGTTTTGACAATTTCTCAAAATAAAATATAACCTATAGCTCTTAGAGATAAAGTAACTTTCTAATAAATAAAATAAATATACATAAATATTGCTGGACATTTCACACTGCGCTTTCTAGCCCCAAACTAAGCAGACAAACGAACAAACTTTTCCTCTCTACAATATTTGTATAGTTATAATTTACCGTGTCATTTGAGATTATATTTTATACAGGTTGTCCCAGAAATATTAAGTATTCTACGACTTTTGTAAATTCGATATTGTTCATTGAAGAATCACTTGTTAAAAATCAGCTGAATTGGTCTAATGATTTATTAATCAGCTGTTTTAGGTCAAATACCTTGAGTCAAACATTACGTTTGTATGAGGTAAGTTCTAGGGAAGGCGCAAAGTCTAAAAATATATGATTTAAAGTCAAACTAACAAGTTCAAGAAAATCCTGAATGTTTAAACTATTATCTTTTTACTATTAAAAGTTGTTAATTGGCATGGTCATGATCACTTTGATCAGGCTTTAAAACGTATTAGCTCTAATACCGGTAATATAGTATTTAGTTCTAAATACTTTAAAGTTCCTGGTGGTAGTTTGCACCACCAGTCGGTTGAAGAACGCAGCCGTTATAATACTCATACCTGGCACGTGTTTATAAATACTTAATCATCATAAATAATATATAAACATTCAAGCAAACGCTGAACAGATGTTTCATAAAAAGTAGGAAAATATGCATATAATAACGTAATTTGTCATGCAAATGGGATATTTGCCTCGACCAGAGTTGTTAATGTTCAAAGACAGTTAAGTGTCTTTGGTTTAGCATAAACTAATAAAGAAGGGTCCATTACCGAACAATGCATAAATTACCCAACTTTTGCGAGATTGAAACATGGTACTGGACCTACTAATCTAGCACTAATGTTAAAGTGTATGGTAGGATATACTCGTAATATACAATAGTAGATATAATTTACAGTTATATACAGGGTGTTTGGTAATATACTGACGATATTCAAGTGACCGTTTCTCAAAACATAAAAAAAACTTCTCGAAATAAAAACTACTAGTTATGTTATCAAATTTAAAAGAAAATCGACTAAGTTTAGGTGATTAATTCTAAAACTTACTGCTTACTCTTGCAATCGACTCAGTGTGAGTTACAATACTTATGCGTTGACCCAACTAAGATATCAGTTTCATTAAAGAACCGAAATAATACGTCCTCTGGACAGACAGTACTTTATTTATCATGGCTAACGCAGCCGTGCGTCCGCAGCCCGTACATAGTATAACATTTGCTTTCTTGAAACAAAAAACTAAGTTATTCAGGTTGAGGTACTGCTGTATTGTTTTTGACCACTTAATTTATAAAAAAGTACGAATAGATACGAGAAGCTACGTATTTGAAACCCTTTTTAATAACTCTTGTTAACCCAACAAGTGCAAGGCAAAACTGCATGCAATAAAGCTCGCATTCACAAGAGCTCACGAGTCTAAAAGTTTTATGTACAGCGTCAAGATAGGAGGATAATTCTCGTTTGAATTCTGCGCGAGCCACTTGCAACCTACTTCTGCCCGAAAGTTACAGCGGCATTATTAAACGACCTTTATTACGAAAGCCTTTGAATTGATGATATTTTCTTAGCAGTTTTTCAAAGTAGGGTAGAAATGAAGTTGGTCAAACTCGAAGTTTGCTGAATACGATTTTGATGCGAGTACTTCGCAGTATTTTCGTTTATGCATTTTAATAGCTGCCATCTGCAATCGATAATTAAAAGTTAAACAGCTTTTCAGTAGATAAATTGTTTTACCTTAATTATACCTGTCGTTTACCATTTTACCGTTTTTACCACCATATCAACGCGAAAATAAAAGGTATATTTGTAGTACACCTCTTTTAATTTAATATTGTACGCCTCTATAGTACGGCGTGGTCCAAAATAAAGCTTAAGGTTGTTTTATATATACGGTAATTATATATTTATTTCTGTTGGGGCATCCAGTAGAAATAAATAAATAATGCTGGATATTTCACACAGCGCTCTCTAGCCCCAAATAAGAAGAGCTTGTACTATGGGAACCAGATAACTGATATATTACTTAATTACGTTTTTTTTTGAAAAATACATACTTTATAATATATATAAAATATACAGATCCGGAACAATACCTGTAGATCATGCAAACATTTGTTCCGCGGCGGTATACTAGTAGAATCCATATAAAATAATTATTCTTATTGCAATGATTAGAGACCTAATGAAGTCGCTTAAGACTAGAGTTATTTAACATTGACTCAAAACTACCATCTTTACTTTTGGGTACTCGTCAGTATAAAAATCGTTTCGCAAAGCACTTGCAACCTACTTCGTCTAAAACTTTAGCGGCTTTATTAAACGACCGTTATCAAGTTGATCTTAAGTGAATAAGTAAAAATCTTCACGAAGGTTTACGACCTGTTGTAGATGCTAAGTGGGATTATAAGGCGTTTAAAAATTTAGAGGGGTCAAAAGTGAAGTTTTACCTTTGGATAATGTGAAGGGCAATGGTGTTTGAACTTAGTTACTCTACTTAAATTACGATGGCGTTTTTAATTAAGTAAATTATTTATGAATAACTTAATCAAAATTCTTGGAATAATTTCAACCAAGAATATCTTTTAGTTACTCAACGTCTATTAACTTTGGATTAACTTTATAGACAAAAATACGCTAATGATTTGACTATGACTTGTTAGATGCTGTGTGAACATTTTATGCGTATAGAATTAGCTTAAGTTCAATCACTCTGACGAAGCCTATCAAACACAGGCATTCATGAATATTAATGACTATTAAGTGACGTAATAACTTTCAGAAGCAATCAAAATATATATTAAATTGACGACATCGATATGGATGGACATAATGTCACAGCCAGCTACAGTACCGTATGGTACATAAGAGTAACCTGCACTTAACGACTATGACGTCAAAGCCCTTTTTAAATAGCTTCAGGGTTACTACATGTGGAATTTATTCTCGAAAACATTCCTTTATTTTGTCAGTAGTCAGTAAAACTGCATTCCAGTATTAAATGTTTTTTGTCGCAGCCGAGTTTCGAACTGTTACAAATGTAAAAAAGTTCCGTCTTCATTTTACGGCACTAATCGATACAAACATACTAATAAAGTCAAAGGCAAATATTTTTATTCATTAAAATCACAAGGATCACTTTGAAACGTCAATTTTACTGCCTGTTCCTTCGCGACCAAGTCAGGAAAGAAAGGCAAGAAACAAGGCTGGTTTTTTTTAATGATCATTTTACAATACATAATACAGAAAATAAATTACGTCTAAATTGTAACATTTTGAACGAGTTGGAGCAATTTCTCAAGCTTCTCAAGTTTAATTACGTTTTTAAATTTATTAATTGTCAATTTTTGTACATCTCTTGGGAGTTTGTTATAAATAAAAGCGTACACCTTGCCTTTTAAACGATTTACTAACTTTATGGAGTCTACAAGTGGCAACAGCGAGTTTATCTTTATTTCTAGTATTAAAATTATGATTATCGCTATTTATCTTAAACAAATTCGTATTCTTTTGAACATACATCAAATATTCATAGATGTATTGACAAGGGAATGTCATAACATTTATTTCTTTAAACTTATTGCGTAATGATTCTCTGGGGCCCATATTATAAATTGCACGAACAGCCCTCTTCTCCAGCACAAAAACGGTGTTTATATTTATAAACACCGTATGATATAAATACCGTATGATATGACATAAATAGTAAATTATTATTTAAGGACTGTAAGTGATGTATTGTACACACCCGAGATATTTTGGCGTACTAGTGAGCGAATGCGAGAGAGGATGCTAATCGTACGTGTTACTGATCGCTTACACCCGAGTATAATACATAACTTTACATCGCGAATGCGTGAAAATTATATAAGTATTTTTAATAACAGCTCGTTGCTAAAAATAAAATTTGCGTTCCCGGTATTCATTGTCTTGACTAACTAAAGGACTAAGCTAAAATTAAACAGTATTTTATAGAGTAGGTCAGCAGATAAATTTATAGTTAATAAATAAAAATAGGATAGGTCAAAGACCCAAGTTATGACCAATAGCAAGAAACTTAGGGTCAAGGTAGATGGGCAAGAGATACACTATGTTGATGAGTACCTATATTTATCTGGGTCAGATAGGCTCTTTAAAGAACAGACAAGACGTAGACCGTCGTGTCGATAACGCTTGGAAGAGTTACTGGTCCATGAAAGAGCTAATGAAGGGCAACTATTGTCACTTAGGCGAAAACTCATCGACATGTGTACTTACCTATCCTAATCTACGGTGCTCAGACTTGGTAATTAACGGACTTACAAAAGTTCAAACTCGAGGTATGCCAAAGAGCGATGAAGCGTAGCATTTTAGGTGTTAAGCGAACCGATAGAATCCGCAACACTACTCTACGCTCTAAGACCGGAATCATCAATGTGGGGTATAAGGCTGCAAGATTTAGATGGGACTGGGCGGGGCATGTCACTCGAATGCACCCTGAAAGGTGGACTAAGATCTCCACCGACTGGCAACCTACAGGACGACGGCAACGACGCAAACCTCGAAAGCGTTGGCGCGACGATCTGGATGGGTTCCACTCTGACTGGGAGGAGATTTCTGGAGAACGCAAGAAATGGACTAAAATAGGGGGCGACTTTTGCGCAGCAGTGACACAGAGAAGGCTATTAAAAAAAAGGATAGGTAATAATAATGAAATCTCTTAAGATTGCATCATATATTTGTGTGGTTTTTCATCAGAGATAATATGTTTAAAACAATACAACTTTTATTGATTATTATTTCTGCAGGAAAATAAATTAATGAGTCTATACTGTTAGGCGATCGTGCCATTTATATTCTTTCCTATTGTTATAAATACAAAAGTTCGAAATTAATATTTTGTTCTCAACCACAATTCAGAAAATTATCAGATTTTGCTAGTGAAAATTTACAACCAATTTTACATTGTTTAAATAGCAACAACTTTTAGGGAAACTTTATTGAAAACGTTCACGAAGACAAAATGAAAAGTAATTTGGTTAATCAATTTTCATTTGCTGTTCATTGTGAGCAAACTCAATTTCCTTCGTAATGGAACAATGTTGCTTGTTTTACGAATTTTCAGCACTTGACTGTTTTTGCGACTGCCCACAATTTGCATTTTTCAGAATCTCGTTACAACGTTAAACAAAAAGTTTTTGGTCATCTCAAGTTTTTTTATGCACAACCATTTTCATCCCTTTCCGTTTTTTGGTTAAGTGCTTGTATTTGGAAAACTAAACCATTCAAGTACGCGTGAGTTTCGCGAACCGAGGGTTACTCCTCTATTTATGTTAATTTGGTTGCGTCATCTAGTTATGTGATTCAGAAACCGAGTAAACTCATAAGGTAGATTTCTAAAAAACTGTTCTAAACAGAAACTTAGTTTTACTTAGTTATTTTACCCCACGTGGCCTAGTAGCCCTATTTTGAAATATTAACCACCATCATTTTGGCCCCTTTTGCAATCAATTTTTTTTGTATCCAAATGGAAGTAATACAGTATTATTTGTAACGATTTTAAATTTCAAGTCAAAGATTTTAGTAGTTGCTGTGATAATCAGCTGTGACAAACGGACGGACGGACGGACAAGGTCGATAATATGGGTTCCGTTTTTACCATTTTGGTTTGGAACTCTTGAGTATGTAATTAAAATATATATATATAATCACACTTTTGATGAAATTTGGTATATACGTAGATTATTATTACCACATAACCTGGATTACCACATAAGCTACCTTTTATCCCTAAATCAGTTCCCACGGGATAAAAATGGGGTGTCAAGTTGCAACAGTGAGTTTAGCTTTATTTCTAGGTTACCTACACAGTTAGTTGTGTAACGTGTACAGCTAGTTTATTTTAAATATCATCATTATAAATGGCAGCTTATATGATATCCCACTGCTATCATATAAGCTGGGTATAAGCATCCTCCATCGAACGTCGCTCCAACTGATCCTGTGATTTTGCATTATACCTATTACGAAAATCCTGATCGAGATTTATTTCTTTAGCAGGAAACTGATTGAGAATATTTCACGGAAACTTTCGTGGTATGACATGAAGCATTGATAAATTATTTGAAAACTTGAACGTTTCCGCTAAAACGTTTTTAAGAGTAAACAGACTGAAATAAGATCGGGTTATTGCATTAGTATACTTGGATGCGCTTTCCCATAAATAGGACTATAAGATACTTAACCTACTAAAAACTACTAAAGGATTCAGTTTATAAATTCAATATTTAAACACACATCTACTATATAAGAATCAAAGTCCTGACTGACAGACAGACAACGCACAGCCTAAACCACTGGTCGTAGAAACTTGAAATTTAGAATCAAAGTCCTGACTGACTGACAGACAATACACAGCCTAAGCCACTGGTCGTAAAAACTTGAAATTTAGAGGCTATGTTTGTCTTGATGCGTAGAGGTGTACAAAAAAAGGATTTTTTGAAATTCATCCCTTAAAGGGGTTAAAAGAGGGGTTTACGTTTGTATGAAAAACAGTGGTTCCTGGATTTATAAACTTTAAACTTGGCACATAAATTTTTTAACAAAAATAAGAGAAATGTTATTTTTTTGTTTTTTAAAAATCATCCCCTGGGTGGGTGAAAAAGGGTGTTGAACTTTGTATGGTAAAACATTATTCCTGAGGTTAATAAACGTAAAACTTATCAAGGTACATAATGAAACATGGCATAGTTACTTTTTTTGAAAATCATATCCCTAGGGATGAAAAGGGATGTTGTAGAATAGAATAGAATAATTCTTTATTGTACACCAGGAATACTTAAAAAAAAAAACAAATTTAAGCTACTTAAATAAAGTACAATGGGCAAGTACAAAGGTTTGTTCTAAAACAATATTAATTGCAATTACGAACGTATAATTTTGCATAAATGCTTTTTATAGGTAAATAATGAAACATTTTATCATGGTAAGACCACCAGGGTCTGATGTTGGAGTCAGGAGGGAATCTACAGAACTCATTAATGGATAACAGTAGATGTATCGTGTTTGAGTTCTATTAAATTGTTTTTGTGAGACGTTTCACGATACAATTGACTACCAGCGTCTGAAGATGGGGAAATCGACCGTTCTTAATGAATGAATGAAATACTCTTTACTGCACACCAAACAAAAATACGGAATCAAGAAATAAACAATAAATAACGGTACAATAGGTGGCTTAATCAACAATATATTAAATAATCGTTACGGGTTCTGACAGACTGACTGAAAATCAACGCACAGCGTAAACCGCTGATCTTAAAAACTTGAAATATGGAGTAGTAGTAGTGTAACGCGTACGAAGTCGTGGGCAATAGCTAGTTTATCAATATATGAATTACTAGCTGACCTGCCTGCGGCTTCGCACGCATGGTTTGTCAATAAAAACATTACCATCTTTCTGCGCAGTCGGATGAAAAGTAGCCTAGGTTACTCAGGGATAATGTAGCATTCTAATGGTGAATGTATTTTTGAAATCGGACCAGTAGTTTTTGAGTTTATTCGTTATAAATATACAAAAAATAAATCTTTCCTCGTGATAATATTATTAGTATTAATATATAAATCGATATAAATTAATACGTGAAGAGAAGACTTAGTACCCTTTTTAAGCTTACCTATTACATGGAGGAGTGTGTTATTTGGTAGCTAAAAAATATAACAAATAAATTATGGTCGAATATCGACATCGGGCAACCAGTTGACATAAAAAATATACAAAAAAAAACAGTAGACTCATCTAAAGACCGTTGCAAATGATCTATATTAGCTCAACTTCTCCAGAGACCAGGCGGAAGTGCCCCCAAGATAATGGCTGCATTTCCCCGCTGAATTGCAATGCTCACCCATATTCACCCAGATAAATAAAATAATAATAAAATAAAATAAAATCTTTATTCATTTTTCATATTGCTGAGATTAACATTACGGATTAGTATCTACTTATAGGTAACACTTTATACATTGCCTGAACTAGGAGGACCTGTATCTCAGGCAAAAAAAACTGGACTGGTGTAACTAATGAATACTCAAATTAACAAAACTTAAAATCTATTTACATAATGAAAAAGAAACCTACAAAAACTAAGTGCACACGTGCTATACAATATTTAAAATCCTACTTTATTACGTTTAGTAACTCCTCAGTTTCCTCGTATGATAGATTGGATAGAGCAGACTGTAAGGCTCTTTTACAGTTTGAGAAATTCATTGAGTGGATGCTTAATTTACGATTTATCCTTTTGTACAGGTATGGTCCTAGGAACATTAAAAATCTGGATGCAAAAGCATGTTTTATTGGGGTTGTTACTGCGGACTATATCTTTTCGTCTTTTGCTAGTACTTTTAGTGCTATAGGGAAGTGCTCTGTGCTGCCTTAAAACTACGTTTAGTATAAATAGTTGCCTAACTGTTAGAACTTTACATGACTTATATAATAGGTTGGTTGGATAGAGAAAGGGACGAAAAGTGGATACCTTAAGGATTGCTCTTTGTGCCCTTTCTGCGGCTAATAAAAAGGTTTTACACGCTCCTCCCCAAGATGTTATACAGTAGGTTATGATTGACTGACATAAAGCAAGGTATACTTGCATAACTAGTCTTGAATCTGCAATACAGCGTAACTTCTTAAAAACAAATATTAGTTTTCGAATTGTATTACTTAAAGTTTCAACATGTTTTTTGAATGAGAGAGTTTCATCTATTATAACGCCAAGGTACTTGATATTATTAGTAAATGAGATGACAGGGCAGTTACACAAGTTATCGTTTATCGGATAAATGCATTGATGCGCAGATTTGATTTGATTTCGTCAGCTATCGGATCGAACGTCGTCGCTTCGACTAGTCGCCCAGAATGTGTTAAGAAAACGTGATAGGACCCGCTCGCAAAATTAATAGAACTTCAATTTATATTTTACATTTGATTTCCGATTCTATACATATCTTTACATAGCATAAAATGAAGTCGCTTTCACTGTCTGTTCCCTTAGATCTTTTAAACTACTCAACGAATTTTAATGCAGTTTTCAGCAATAGATAAAGTGATTCAAGAGGAAGGTTTATATGTATAATACATATATAACTCTGTTGTTTGTTAGTTTGTTTGTTACCTTAACACGACTAAACGGCTGAACGGATAGTAATTAAATTTTGCAAGGAGATACATTATATCCTGGGAAAGGACATAGCCTACTTTTTAGCCAACTGCGCAAAATGAGGGTAATGTTTTAAAGAAAAACCACCCGTGCGAAGCCGCGGGCGCATCAGCTAGTTATGTATAAAAGCAAAAATTTAGAAAGGTTATTTGTTTTTAATTGAAGAGACTGCCAATAAAAAAAACAGCCACGTAAATATTAACACCTTGTTTCTAATTCAATTCATGTGTATAATTCGCAAAATTAAGAAAATATTTTTAAAAATTAAAAACTTAATTCGCTTTCGAGCTCATCGGCCGCCCGCGCCCTTAGCAAAATAACATGGGCGTTTTCTGGTCACGCACGCGAAAACGTACAACCACGAGAATAGACAGTATCTCATAAATGATAAGTGCTATATTTGTACGCCACCTTTGGTAGGCTGATGACCTCGACCTGATTTATGAACAGAACAATAGTGATTTGATGTCCTTCCTATTTAATTAGTGTCTGTTTGAAATAATTTGGTAGAATTCAGATTCTACCAAATATCATACTAATAGTATTTGGTAAGTTGTTGTCAACGAGAATAATAATGTTTTTCTACATATTGTTGCATTGGTAACACGCATGAAGGAATTACTAAATAATTTGGATTTCTAGGTACAGGTTTTTTAATTGACTTATTAAGTAGCTAGAATTATACCTAAGTATTACTGTTTAATATCAGGTGAGACCACGATAGTGCCACGAAATAAATAACCAACTAACTTGCCCTACAGTTTCATTCAAATTACAGGTATCGGGAGTTCATGTCATTTGGTTAGGCTTTTTGGGGTACAAATTGCAGTTATTCTGACTTTAGCCTATATTTGTGTCACTTAAGCTAGACGCGTACCAAATTACAGCCCTGTAGGGTCACTGGTGTACTCAAGCTACACGCGTACCAAATTACAGCCCTATGGGGTCACTGGTGTACTCTGTGAATTTTTTTCAAAGTTCAGTTTTTATTATGGCCAATAACTATAAAGACTTTAATAAAAATAAAAACGGAGTCTAAATGTACTAATAAAGACCTTTCATTTAACGTCTCATTTGACCGACTCATTTGAATTCTCATTTTCATTTTTTTTTACCCAACTTTAACCCCAATATCTCAACAACCCACCAAAATTGTGCCATCACTGCCTACCTATGTATCAAATTTCACGATGATCGGATTAACGCATCGAAAGTTATCCTCGGACAAACAAACATACATACATACAAGGCTGATTTGCCCAAGTTGATTTAGAGATTTCGCTTCGCTCGATCAAACATAACTTTATCTAAAGTAGCGCATCATTTTAGTTGAGATGATTCTAAATATAGAATCAGAAATATTGAATTTCAAAGATAAAAGTAATTAAAAAGCTTGGATACGGAAAAAAGATCAAACAAGCTAATTAGCGAAGTGGAAGCCTTTTTGCGCATTTGAATTTTTTGTTCAATATATTCTCAAATAAACTGACTAACAAAAACTGTTATATTATCGCTGTATTTTAAAAACACGACCACTGCGATAAGTTGGGTCAATAAGTCGATTGTGTATAAAATTTTCCCTTGAAGCTAAACACAAGTTTTAAACTTAAAGCAAGGAGTCAAAGTATATGATTGTACGAAAACAATGCTGGAGTGCATAATCACAAGACTCAACACCCTGGGTATCTTAGAAATAGAACTATTTCTAAGACGTATAACGTATAAGTATGTGCACTATGTAAACCTTTCATTCATTCATTCAATATTTTGCGGGTTCGATTCCCACTGCAGGATACATTTTTGTAAAACCTGCAAATATTTGCATGACAAGCCAATGCTTTAAAATAGGCGATGGTTACCACTTAACATTAGGTGGGCCATGTGCTGGTTCCATCTCTATGTTGTATACAAAAAGTGTTTCTGTTCTGGGTAGTGTGGTATTATGGTATCCATAGTTCTTGATACCTACGATACCGAAAATCCTAGAGTAAAAACAGGAGGGTGTTTTTTTTCGTAATTAAATAACACATTTTCTTTGATATATTTTACATTTTTAACTGCAAAAAAAATGCTGAAAAAAAATTACAGAAACCGTCCATTTTATAGATAGACATGAACACCATTTCGTTCAAATTGATTTGGAAGCCTTGCTTCACTCGATCAATATCTATGTAATTATTGTTATGACAATATGGAGTATGTATGGAGTAATGATTGATTATTGAATATCAATGTCACCGACTTGACCTTTACTCGTAATCTACCGCTGCTCTTCATTGGTTGACGATCAAAATTAGGTTGCTGCTGCGGGGCAAATATTTGCACAATCTGCAAATATTTTTCTGGGTGTTACATGATATATACTTACGGGTTTTATCGCGTACCGGTTTACCGGTGTTACGGCCGATAACGTTTCGGTTCAATTGTGAATCTTCATCGGGGTGAGTGCGATCGAGTAAATTTTTAATTTATACGTGTTAGTTAAATTGTTTCTGTATGGTAATTACAGTAAAACACCACAATATGATAAGAAAATATTATAATTTAAAGTGGTACACGTAGATACTTACGATACAGGGGAGTAATGTTAGGTTAGTACTATTTATGTGACTGCTGGTTGTTGTTGATTTTACACGGAAAATCCAATAATTCATATTTACCCATACTAATATTATATTGAAAGTTACTCTTTCGCTCTGTCTGTTTGTTATGTTTTCACAATTAAGCAGCTTTAGGCAGCTGAGCCGATTACGCTGAAATTAGGTAGATAAATCGATTATGACTTGGACTAAGACATGACAAACTATGCATGCGAAGCCGTGGGCGGAAGCTTACAAAAATATACAACCCGAATTAATATGCACGACATTAATTTAAAACACACATCCGGCATCGTATTAACTGATTTTAGAGGTGGGTTCAATGCCGGCAGCTTAAATATTTATCAATTAGTTGATACATTTCAAATAAACAATGTTTAACGTAAATCGGCGCTGCCTTTGCGTTGATGCCGCTTTGTCAGTTTAACAAGTACATTATTTGCATGATGAATGAATGTGATTTGTTTACCTATTTTATAAAGGGTGTTTTAATGATATTTTAGGACTTGATATTAAGGTTGTTTGAAAATTTTGAATTTTCTGCTGTAATAAATTTGAAAAAACCCTATTTTACAATAATACTAGCCATTACCCGTGTTTTCATTTAATGTCGTACATAACAAAACACGTAGTATAAAAATAGCACCAAGGTATTCACTTGTGAAACAATAGTTCAGCAAAAGAGAACAGTAGAAATGGTGCGGTTACCGCTACGGTTCGTTAACTTTAGACAACAGGGGTTCGGCAAAAAATATAGAGCACGTTTAAAACCAGAGTTTTCAAAGGTCCCGGATAATCTCTGACAAGACAGTTAGATACATACATAGAAAACGCTTAATTTAACACTAAACTAAACAAACAATATTATTTATTGGACAAAATGTATACTGTCAGTATTACATACAACCCCTAGAGGTTTGTCTCGGTGCTTAGAGACACTCGAGCCGCTACACATTATTTGGATACCTACCTTACCCTTCACCTTTACCTAAACATAATTTTATATTCATACTAACACAATTACAACGGACCAACCTACCCAGATTATCGTCTACAACCTATTACCAAAACTATGTACTCAAACATAGTAAGTAGGTAACTAATAATTAGACACAATACAACAATTTCAAATTATATTTTAGGTTGGATACGGGTAAATTAAATATTCTGCTAATTTAACTTACGTTATGAATTTTTTGGTATTTCGCATTTTTATATTTAAGGTAAGTATTAAAATTGGCAAGAGTTCAAAACTACTATCTCACTTTAAGTTTATTTATCAAATTATGCCAATTTTAATTGAAAGCTTTAAAGTCGAATTGTACTTTTTTAGTAGGTAAGTACTACTCTATCATCACCGTGTTTTTCTCGTTCGGTTTTAGTGTACAGCTTGTAAGGTGCATTAAAGAATGTTCATTCATTCAATCATTTACCATGCCATAGAAATTATATTTAAATGATTAGTCCGTTCACGCAAGCTAGGATAAGCTTAATGTAGTTACATAGTAATCCTGGTGAACAATAAAGTCTAACCGTCTAAAACGCTACGAATGACAGATTTAAAAAACTGTTGATGAAAACAGCTTCCTTTGTTTCTTTTTATTTTTCGTTACTTAAGGCAAGCACTGATGTCATTGCCCCAACGCTTTCGCGGCTGACCCCGACGTCACTGTTCATCCTCTGCTGCAGATATAAATACCGTTTTTGTGCTGCAGAAGAGGGCTGTTCGTGTAATTTATAATATGGGTCCCAGAGAATCATTACGCAATAAGTTTAAAGAAATAAATTATATGACATTCCTTTGTCAATACATCTATAAAAATCTGATGTATGTTCACAAGAATATTAATTTGTTTAAGAAAAATAGCGATAATCATAATTTTAATACTAGAAATAAAGATAAACTCGCTGTTGCCACTTGTAGACTCCATAAAATTAGTAAATCGTTTAAAGGGCAAGGTGTACGCTTTTATAACAAACTCCCAAAGGATGTACAAAAATTGACAATTAATAAATTTAAAAACGTAATTCAACAAATTTTTTGTAAAAAAGCCTACTATAAAATATCGGATTATTTAGATGATAAAGAAGTTTGGGATTGAAATTGCTCCAGCTCGTTCAAAATCGTACAATTTAGACGTAATTTATTTTCTGTATTGTTATTTATTGTAAAAGGATCATTAAAAAAAACAACCAGCCTTGTTTCTTGCCTTTCTTTCTTAGCTTGGTCGCGAAGGAACAGGCAGTAAAATTGACGTTTCAAAGTGATCCTTGATTTTTTAATGAAAAAAAATATTCGACTTTGACTTTGACCTCAAGTACTCAGGGTGTTACGACGTTGACCCATTTCTCCGAAAGCTTTCATGTATTCAAGAGGGAATGGTGGGATTCTGCCAAGGATTGCGATAGGTAGAAAGAGTTGGGAGGGCCTTTACCCACCAGTAGGAAAATATAGCCTAGAAAAAAAAAGACAATCACTACAGCAGCGCCAATACGAGTATAACTGGTAGCTTAATAAACGTAAAGAACTCCAAATCTTAAAGCTTATTCGTCTTTTTTGCCCTTATATTCACGCAATAAAATTTTCTCGTGGTGAAAACGGATATAACATTTAAAGTTGTTTTTTATTTTCCATGCCTTATAATGTAGGTACCAACAATCCATTATGACAGTTGGATAAATAATAAAATGCCTTTATGTTCTCTTGTCTCCTTTTATATCACCGGACCGAATGGACGGAACCACAGAATAAAACGATACGAACCTTACATTTGCGGTCGTATACTCGTTTACGAGTAACAGGATAGTGGACATCTGATATCGTAGGTTATTATTTGTGTTGATATATTGTTGGTACATCCTGAAGTGATTTATTATGTACTGAATAGCCCACAATAGTATCAAAAGATGTGTATTTTCTATTTAAAATCTAGTGTCTTATCAATGTCTAGTGTAAGTATGAACGAGATAAATAATAATAATAATAATAATAAATATTGCTGGACATTTCACACAGCGCTATCTAGCCCCAAACTAAGCAGAGCTTGTACTACTTATATACTTTTTTTGTAAATACATACTTATAATATATAGAAACACAACCAGACCCGGAACAAATATCTGTAGATCATGCAAACATTTGTTCCGCAGCGGGAATCGAACCCACTACCTCCTGCGTCTCAGCCGGCTGTTCGCCCACTGCGCCACGGAGGCCGTCAAATAAAGGATATTTGGTGAAAGTCTATGCACGCAGGACATAACTCATGTACAAAATAGCACTCACCCTATATTAATACTTAGAGATTTTTTTTTAAGATTGGCACACTTTTACTTTTGACAATTGTAATTTAATTTCAATGAATTAATTAAATCTAAACGAATTTTCAGTATTTTTCACATTCCTGGGATTATTATTTTCATCATAAATTACGAATGTTTTAGGAGAAATTGAATACAAAAAAATTACAACTGACACTACAACATCAAAATTACAAGATACTTTTCACCTGTATACTTATGTATGTATCTGTAGGCAAAGTCTTAGTAGGATATAGCCTAGGAGGTAATGCAATTATTATAGGTACTGGTAACCGCATAACACTAAGTGGGTAATGTGCTTGTGCCTTCACCTATTTTTATAAAATAAACTGGTTTAAAAAATTCTTTAAAGATACGCACTGCCTTTCTACTATTATAATTACTAACATTAATAGTACATTATGATATAAGTGCGGTAAGTTGAAAATTACAGCCGAGGTGATATTGCTAGCCCTCGCCTACGGCTCGGGCTACATGAAATCAGAGGTTGTAATTATCAAAGCGCACGTATGTCATACGACGTTTTATAACATATTTGCGAGGAAATAAATAAAATTCGGACTTTATTAAACGAATAAAATCTTTAATTACTTAATGTTAAGGCAGTTAGAAAAATTTTAACAATTTGTAAAATTGATTATTACGTTGCCAGTTGGAATACGTTTATTTTTTAAATTTTATTCATAAAATGTTGACCACTTTTCTGACATAAAAACTCTTTGCTAAGATTTAAAAAAATACCGTTCGTTTTAGATGGAGCATCTTGATAAACCGTATGTTTTACCTTATTAAAAAGAAACTCGTGCGTTTTACATTACAATAACGCACAAGTACGTAGTGACATACATTACGATATTGAAATTGGTGAAATAAGAGACCCTTTACGAGCAAATGTGTTATAAATGGGTATTACCTACTTATTCATTATCCCAACGTCGGTTAGTGTAGTATGTCGTAATATGAAAGTGAACTTTTCTTATTCTGAAGAGCAAGTGAGGGTAGTCCCTGCGGCTGCCAGCACTTCTCGACGTAAGGTCCAAGTACTCCTGTCTGCCCGCAATCCCGGCTGTTGCAACACAATCGAAACGTCGAGATAATAAATAAAAAAGTAAATAAGTTATAAATACCCGTTTAACTACTAATTATGTACAAGGATCGCGAAAGTTAAATAAATACTATTTTTACTATTATAAGCTCCAATCTTATTTCCATGCAAAAACTTATTATTTTTATAGAATACCTAAAAGTCTTCTGCCATCCATCTTTGTCCCATAGTAGGTAAATAAGCTAAGATACCTACTCGTAGCGAACATGAACCCTCTCGCTGTCTTCTACTGAATGATTGATGAGATAGATAATATCTTGAGCAACTGATACAGAAGTGTAATTATTTGATGTCATAATATCTACATCGCCTTATACGTTCAAGGATCTGGAATATCTTATCTTGAAATTGGGAGCAGTAAGTTTCATCTGTTCATGTTTGTAAATAACGAATACATTATTCAGAAAACGTGCAGACTAAAAGCGAAAATTGGTTCTAATAGTCTGGCATAAGATAGATAGATTGTGCTCTTTATTGCGCGCTAAATGTGTACGCTTACTTTGGACGTAAAAGTAACAAAAAAACGAACAAAAAAATTACCTTTGTGTTTCCAAAATTATGTCAGGTTGTCTGGTCAAAGCGACGCGTGATCCTAGATCTGGCGCTTATCTGGGGCAACGCATAAGCAATGCAATTCAGCGGGGCAATGCAGCCAGTATCTTGGGACACTTCCACCTTGTAATTATCTGGAGTAGTTCAGCTATCTATAGATTGTTTGCAGCAGTCTTTAATGATCTCTTATGATCTGACAGCCTCCGTGGGGCAGTGGGCGAATAGCCGGCTGAGACGCAAGAGGGTTCGATTCCCGCCGCGGAACAAATGTTTGCATGATTTACAGATATTTGTTCCGGGTCTGGTTGTTTTTCTATATATTATAAGTATGTATTTACAAAAAAAAGTATATAAGTATTCTATCAGTTATCTGGTTCCCATAGTACAAGCTCTACTTAGTTTAGGGCTTGATAACGCTGTGTGAAATGTCCAGCAATATTTATTTATTATTTTATGATTCAACTGTTTCTTTTGTATTTTTGAAAGAGATAAGTGAATACTTATTTATTATATGTGTTAATTATTTAATGTATATAACACAATAAAATAATCTTGAACTTATTTTCAGTCTAGTTACTTTAAATAATTAGCTACAAGATTTTCAGTAAAAAAAATCCCACGTCTTACGTGAGAAATTACAGCTATCGCCAGATAGGTTTCCATAGATGAAGTACATCTGAAAAGTAGAACGTTCACCTCTAAACTAACTAAGTTTATTCCGACTAACCACGTTTTTTAACTCTCGACCTTTCTTTAAAACACGATTTTTGCCGATCCAGTTAAATAATGAGTATCTAAGTGAATATATTTCATTAAATAGGAAACTAAGCCGTATAACATAGCTCGAAGAACTGGCGGTCGTTGATGCAGAAAAGTTATTTAACGAAGACCACGCACTAGAAAGCATAGCGTACGATGGCTCCCCCACAAGATAGATAAACGACAAGGTAGGACGACACGCCGTTGCTTGTAATGCCGCATACAGCAGTGGACATCCTATGGCTGCTAAGTTGAGTAAACCATTTAAAAATCTGCTAACGCTATCCATTAAATCCACTTTACCATCTTCGCAACTGTTTATTTAGTAACACTTTGTATTACTTCGTGACATTTACAGGCCAATTGTATTTGGATCAACCTATTTTCGTGGCTATTGATCTTTCATCGGGCGACATTCTTTTAGCACCGGCTGATAAAAAATGTTTAGGTTAATTATATGATTCATTTATAAATGTATAGATGTATTACTTGAGTTGAAGATGTGTCGCATGTATGGGTTAGCATTGTTGAGAAGCGATTGTTTGTTGATGAAATAAATAAAATCTTAACTTTGGTATAAATATTATGACTTCAAAATTAAATACTTAATATCGAGATATTGTAAAATTAGTTAGTTTTGGCAATATACATATTATGTATGATGTAAAAAACCACACAACGATTATTATATATTTTTGCACCAAAGTATGCTTTCTTAAAATTGGTGATTGAAGTACATGGCCCTGTCCACCTGATGGTAGGCGGTTACTACTGCCATTAATAATTGCATTACCTTACACCTACGTCTAACTAAAACTTGACCCACATGACATTGCATTACGTCCGTCAACCTGAAACACATTACAGGTCTTATGTCATACTAAAATTATTGGAAATAGTAATTTTAAAACGACTTATTTTACTATTGATTTACCTATTCATCACGTAAAAACTACAAAATATAGATTTTGTATCGTACAAAATAAAATAATATAAAACCTATGTATCTTTAACACAAATATGAAATTATTACGAGCTTCCATAATGCACAGGAAATTTAATACAACGCCTCCATTTAGTCGAAAATTATAGCTATAATTTATCGTCATATGTTTTGATTACATAACAGGCATAATTTGGTTGTTCAAATATAGGCAAATGTTAAGTAAACATGTTTGTTACATAACATTTGACCAGGTTATTTGTTAGGTACTTATTACAAATAATACTATTACTTATATCCGCTCCTGCATAAGCAACTATGTTCAAATGGAACAGGGCGACTACCCGAATCACACCATGTATGTTCAACGGTTATAAGCAGTATTTGACCATTAAAATTTTGGTAAGTAGGAACAAAAATATATTGACGCTCCATACAAACGACTGGTTTGAACCAAATTAGTTGTACAGGCGCAGCGGCTTGTCCGCTAGCGGTTGGTGTCGATTTAAAGTGAAACTTTTATTACATCGTCTCAAACTTTTTCGTCTGTGTGTTGCATGTCGCGTGACGGTCGGCCGCGTAGTATGGCGGCGCCTATAGTTCGCATCAGCTGACCGTGTAGTGTATAGACTATTACTCATTTGTGCCAACGAAAATTTTTAGTTAAATGTCTATAATGTGAATTCATAAAACCACACAATCCTTTTTTAACTGTTATTTTTGGTATATATTAGTAAAGTAATGTAAAAATTTATTGAACTAGTTAACAAAAACTGTGCTTAAGGTGCCAGTGGCTTCTCCCATCATATGAATAATATGTTGAATTATGTCTAGCAAAGTCAAGTTCGTTAAGTTTTGAGCAATAATATATATAAATAAAAAAAGACTAAATAATATAATAAAGAAAAGTTAAAACGTAAGTATTTACAACAAATACTTATGGTCTCTCAAATTCAAGTCTGTTACATAGTAGGTACTATACTCATGTGCATGTTTTGTTTAGTAATGTTAAGATTATTATATTCGCATAAAACTAGATTGATTTAGAGTATGATCGTTATAATGTGAATGACACACACAAGTAGCGAACATGACAGAGAACACAAGTAGCGAGCATGACAGAGAACACAAGTAGCGAAGTGATATCGGCACGGCGATACTACCAGGCTACTGCTACGTTGCGGAGAACAAAAATTAACGACGGTTAGAAGTTTTGCTTGTATAAGTAATTATAGTAAGTATTCTAGCTAAACCGAACATCAACGACAATAAAACCACAACCGCTTTTTGTTAGTAAGTTGTGATATATCAGTATTTGCCTGGTAAAAAATATACACAGTATATAAAAATATGATATAAAAATATGTTCTATTTTACAACTAACAAAATCAGAAATACGATTGCGCAGTTTATATTTTCGTTTCGTAAAAAACAAAAACAAAATTGATTAACAGCAAAGAAAATACATAGAAACAAAAAATTTTTTTTAGAATTTTATGTAATAAATTCAAAATTGTGATTATAGGAAACTTTTATAAAAAAAAGTCATTGAAACTCGTATTCTTCGAAACACTTCAACTCCTCATTATAATTTTATTTCTACTTCCTGTCATTTTGCAGCTGCGTCATTCGTATTCAGCCTGGCTCGCAATGTCCATAATTCCGTCTCATCTGTTTTTCCTATCTCTCCTACCCTTGTTATATATTTTTAAGTATTCCTTAATTTAAAAAGCAGAATTATATAACGTTGCTTATAAATATTTTACTCAGAATAACTTGACACAGTTTCGAAAACGTTTATCATTTAAATACTTTTAAAGCGAGTGAACTGTAGAGATTTTGGACAAAAAAGCTGTTTCTTCATTCTGTACGTTTGCAGAAGAATTTTTATTTAGTTAGTTTTACTTGTACTAGTAGAATACTATTCAGTATAATATACATTATAAAGGATGTGTGATTGATATGGGTCAGTGGGAAGAAATCCTTTACCGTCAGAGGTAGAGAAAAACGTACAAAGGTAGGTAACTCAGGACACCTGTACAACCCTCCTACTATGATAACAATTTTACAGTGCAGCCTGCACTGTAAAATTGTTATCCGTTTATGGAATGTGCTGCTGGTGGTTCTGGCTATCAGATGTGCAAAGTCACTGTTACATAGTGTTCCCTGAGCATACGTTTAAAGATAGTGCTTTATATTAAAATCGCGCTTCTATTTAATTATTCGTCACTGAATATTTATGTACCTATTTAAAATATGTTTCTTAATTGTAATATATATATATTTTATGTTTGTTTGTTTGTTTTAATTCTTTATTGCACAAAAAGAAAAATGTACAAATGGTAATTAATGCTAAAAGCATTTTCTACCAGTCAACCGTGACAGGTAAAACAACACAGGTTGGCGTGCTTAACTAGGTACCTACTAACATAAAAAAAACAAATAGGAATATATCATACTCACAAATTACAATATAACTATAAAAATATTAAAATACACAGATATAAAACATGAATAGATAATATATATATAATGAATATATACATATAATAAATAAATCTAATAATAGATAAAGATATACGGAAGGCTCAAGTTAATCAAGTTAATCGGAATTAGAATTTAAATAGTGACTAAGGACAGAACGTTTAAATATTATGTCATAGTATGAATATGTATGTAGTAGGTACACCATAACACCCCAGGTGATATCAACACGGTCCATTCCAGCCAAAGGTTATCTGGTAGAGATCGCTATTTAGCGATAAGACCACCAATTGTATAATATAATTGTTTTGTTTTATGGTGTGCAATTAAGTATTTTCTATACTATTCTACTACATCGAGATCGTTCAAACTATTAGGTAACTTAACCATTTATAAACAGTTTTGTACTGTAAATTATTCTTCCTTGCAGATCTATTTGTAATCAACAAGAACAAAAAGGTTCTTTTAATTATTAGTTTCATTGAAATAAAAACCCACTCGTACTCATTAAAATACCGGCGGTAGATATACATCACGCACATACAAAAGGACTACTCTGAAACTCCTATAATTGTAGAGTTCCTACCCAGGCCTCAAATGAAAGGCTCGGTATGTGGCAGATTGGACTGTATTTTTTTTTCTCCTTAGTTACTAGGTTACAAGGTAAAAAGCGCGCACTTGATGATCACAATTTTCTGTTAAAATCGCACATTTCCACAAATCAAGATTCTAATCGAAGTTTCTAGAAAAAAGCTAGACCGAGACATATATAACTACATATAGCTATCCCGCTCTTGACCATCCGTCACAATAATATTACTGCTTATCTTTTAATTTTGCTTTATTTAACTTAAATTAGTTTTTTGTTTCTTTGTTCTCATAATAGTCAAAAAATATACATAATCGGTTTGGTCTCGCATATAATCTATTTAACTTTTGCAAATCTATACAGGGCATCTGCGATACAGGTGTTCCACCTAGTGAGGAGCTCATTATATACATATATATGTTAGTTCTTATTTGGAAAATAAAAATATGTGTAGGTATTTGTATATTGAAACACATGAATGAAAAGTATTTGCAAAACAAAAACTTTTGGAAAACGAGACATTTTTATGACGACGTGACATGAGTCTAGAAAATGTAAATCGCAATGTGTCCAAAAACAAAACATTTTGTAAAAATACTTTTCTTACTTTTATAAGTTACGACATGTTTAAAAATAAAGCAATAATACAACTTGTACCCGTATAATTAATTTTTTTTAAATTAGCGTCCTTGGAAATCCTATATTATTCTTCCGGACTTTTAAGTTTTAAAATTATTTTGCCAAATGGTTTCCAATTTCATAACTCACTTTTGGCCTTTTAGACAATTTATTATTTTATCCCTCAATTTCATTAGCTGTAGCATTAGAGGTTGACCAAAAAATATGTATACATTTTTGCGGACGTTTTACTAAATGTAAGTCTGCACAAAGTATGTTTTGAGTTTCATGGTAGTTTATAAAAAACGATTCTCCACTAAGGCAGGAAAAAACCATTATGTTATCCAACGCTCGCTTTACATCATTAACAAAATTTCAAGATTTTTAAAACGATGGTTTTAAAAATCTTGTATTTTTCTGTATGTGTTTTGATAACACTAAAAATAAAAATATAATACTATTATTAATAAATAATAAATGCCAGTTGCCAGTCCACAGTGGTTGAAAATCGATCGTAATTTATATTCTATTAGCTGTCACCATTGTATACTGTTGAATGAGCTTTATAATGCATCTTTCAGAGTGGGCCTCAAGATGAATATGGGCAAGACGAAAGTTATGTCGAGTATTTCTGGAGGTTCCGTCCCAAACGTCGTTGTTGGAAGCGAGAAACTAGAAATAGTCGACTCGTACGTTTATCTTGGCCATGTTTTATCTTTTGGCAAAGAGTATCAAATAAAGGAAGTCACCAGGCGTGTTCAACTTGGATGGGCAGCTTTCGGCAAACTAGATGATATATTAAAATCTACGCATATTCCACAATGCCTTAAAACACGTCTCTATAACCAATGTGTCCTGCCAACTATGACTTATGGTGCCGAGACATGGAGGCTCACGAAGGAGGCTGTGCACAAAATAAGTGTAGCACAGAGAGCCATGGAGCGCGCCATGCTCGGCATCACACTCTTAGATCGAGTTCCCAATACCGAAATTCGCAAGCAGACTAAAGTACAAGACGTCAGCAAGCGAATATTGGGACTCAAGTGGAGTTGGGCAGGACACTTGGCCAGACGTAGTGATGACAGGTGGACTAAGGCACTAACAGAGTGGAAGCCGAGAACTGGCCATCGAAATAGGGGACGTCCACCAGCGAGATGGGTCGACGACATCCATAAGACCGTGGGGTGTACGTGGTTCAGACTGGCACAGGATCGGGAAGAGTGGTAGAAACAAGGAGAGGCCTATGCCCAGCAGTGGGTCGACACGGGCTGAGAATGATGATGATGATGAGCTGTTACCAGCGACTTCGTACACGTTATACCACTAAATGTGTAGGTAACCTAGATATAAAGCTAAACTCGCCGTTGCAACTTGACTTGATACCCCATTTTTATCCCATGGGCTAATCAGCTTATGTGCTAATCCAGGTTATAATCGACGTACATACTAAATTTCATCAAAAGCGGCTTACCCGTTACGACGTGATTGAGTAACAAACAAACAAATAAATAAACAAACACACAAACCTTCGCATTTATAATATTAGTGTGATATGCTTAATTTTAGTATTCGACCTTATACATACTTCATATTACATCACACTAGTATTATAAATGTGAAAGTTTTGATGTTTGTTACTCAATCACGTCGTAACGGCTGAACCGATTTCGATGAAATTTGGTATATACGTAGATTGTAACCTGGATTACCACATAGGCTTCCTTTTATCCCATAAATCAGTTCCAATGGGATAAAAATGGGATGTCTAGTCAAGTTGCAACAGTGAGTTTAGCTTGATTTCTAGGTTACCTACACATTTAGTAGTGTAACGCGTACGAAATCACTGGCAACTGCTAGTAATCCATATAAACTTTAACTATGCCAATTCTCCCACTCCTTCATCCGCGAAATAAGCTTAAATCGGGGTGCAAAGTTTTCTCTTCGCTTATTAATTATTCACTAATTGATTCAAAGATAATGCAAAATTAATGTTCTTGGGTAACAGAAACTGCAATTAAGCTGACTTACAAGATTTATAAAATAAATATTTCATAGAATATTTTACAAAAGTCGTAAGTACTTACTTAAAAGTATTTTCTCATTCAAACAAAGTTTAGTTTTAAGTTAATACCTACTAAAATCTAGAATTGCGGCGAGTCATCCAACCTCTGCTCCTAATATTATTATTTTAATTAAAATTTAAGTATGAATATGATTCTCTCTTTAGATTGCCTGCCTGAAGTTATAATTAAAAAGCTTTGTACAATTTAATTATGCATTCGCTAACATGAAATAACTCAAATTTATGCTTAACTTAAATAAGGATGCTTTTCCACATGCGAGGCGAGACAGGCGAAGCGAGACGAGAAATGAAATCTCACGGGTCCATTTCCAAAAAAATATCATTATTAGCCATCGCCAGCTAGCGATTAATTTTTATAGACATAATGATCTCGCGCGATATTGCACTTAGAATGTGGGCTACGCTTTTTTCCTGAAACTGTATAGATCTTCGTATGATCACAATCTCACCTGATGGTAAGCGATGATGTGGTCTAAAATGAAGAACGAGGATCTAGAAGAAACCTATTCACTATTACCTTATAGAAGCCCGGATTGTAATCTTTAGGAAAAATAGACGACGGCAAAGTCGTTGACGTGGTCTGCAATTGGTTTTAGCACACCTAGGATGACTGGTAGATAATGCTATTAGATTAGCATTAAGTCCTCCTAGGTACCTACTTTGTTGTGTGTAAAAGTAATAAATAAAAAATAAAATAACTGCGAGGATTTAGCACAATCGACTGGATTTCCAGAAATACATTTTTAATCAACTCCTTTGATGATCGGTATGATTCGATCGCTCCTTTGTAACTTTTAATTTGACAAGTGGATTCGAGTTTCAAGTGTCGAGATGACTGGGGAATTAATTTACAGAATGGCAACAACGTGCTATTCGTATAGACGTAATGTCATAATCTCGCTCAAACTAGTTCATTTCACTACCACGTTTGGGAATGAGGCGCCACCGACGTTATCGAGTTTTACTGAATACAAAAATTGAATTTCACTGCGGATTTAGCTTTTCGAGGTTCGAGTTGTGTTTACAGAATGCCTCTGGTCTTGGAACCAGCAAAATTTGCTCACTCGTCGAAGCGTGAGTTGCAGAATCATATGATCAACTCGCTGTTGCCATGATGCTATAATTGTCATCGGAACAGGATGGTCCATTTTTCGGCCTGTAGGATTTTTGCTGGAAAGCTGGTATTGGCCGATGGTTTTAAATTGATTACCATCTGGTGAGATCGTGGTTAAACGCAAAATATACTACTTATAAAAATAAAACGAATACTATTTTTTTGTAAAATTGAACTTGTATTTTTTCAGCTGCGGAAGCCGGTGTCGACTCTTTCGATCCCGGGCGCTATGAAGGCGTACTCCGGCGGGGGGCGGGACGTGGCGGCCGAAGAAGCGGGCGTAGCACTAGTCGGTGTCCATTCCGAGTATCCACGCTTTGGCGAGGAACGCGCTCTCGGCGGCGGCACTTACAAAGGCGGAGGGGCAGCTAAACACAAACCCAATATAGGATATAGGTGAGTACAATCCCTCATAATTGATGATTGGATAGAGGTAGAATTCCTGTAGCAATCGATCTTTCGAAGTAACACGGACGTAGCATTCATGCTTAGATGAGCAGCACGTACGTTCACGTCGGATCCCACTTAGGTGGGAGGGAATCACAAATCCAATATGTGGATAAACGTATTTACTTAGGTACGTATACTTGAACTTATGTTCAACAAAGTTGTTGAGTGGACAATTGAAGTCAATAATAAATAAATAAATAAATATTGCTGGACATTTCACCCAGCGCTATCTAGCCTCAAACTAAGCAGAGCTTGTACTGTGGGAACCAGTTAACTGATAGAATACTTATATACTTTTTTTTGTAAATACATACTTATTATTATAATATAGAATTATAGAAAAACACCCAGACACGGAACCAATATCAGTAGATCATGCAAACATTCGGACAACAACGGGAATCGAACCCGCTACCTCCTGCGTCTCAGCCGGCTATACGCCCACTGCGCCACGGAGGCAGTCAGCGTAAAAAACGTAGATTATCATGTTAATATTATTGTGCTTTATGCAAATCTCATAGTTGAAACTTAATAACTAGTGGTTCGCCCCGAATCAATAATTTTTGACTAATAAAATAGTGCCACAAGATGCACAACCAACAACAGACAACAACTTGACCTACAGTTTCATTCAAATTACAAGTAACGGTGGTTTATGTTCATTGATTACTCATTTTAGGGGTAGAAATTGCTGTTATTCTGGATTTCAGACTTTTCCCTATATTTGTGTCACTAAAGCTACATTAATACCGAATTTCAGCACTGTGGGGTCACTGGTGTAGGTACCCTGTGAATTTGGTCAAAATTCAGTATTTTTTATGGCTTTTTGTTATTAAATAATAATAACTCAAAAACTACAAGGATTAAACTAAAAATAAAAGGGTTCGAAATGTACTAATACCTTTTGTATAAAACCTTTTATTAAAAGTCCCATTTGACGTAATCGTCTCATTTTGATTTTTTTTACCCCATTTGAACCCCAATATCTTAACAACTCCCCAACATGTTTAACTCTTTTAGTGACACCAGGATTGTGCCAACACTACCTACCTATATATCACATTTCATTATGTGTCACAATCAGATTAACGCTCCAAAAGTCTTCATCGGACAAACAAACATACATACATACAACGCCGATTTGCCCAAATTGATTTAGAGATAATGCTTTGCTCGATCAAAAATGTTAATTTAAATGTTGGTGGGAGTTAGCGTAAATCAAATTTGAAATAAGAATTTAGAATCTTTTCTCTTATCTAGTTGAAAGCAGTGGCTTCTCGAAAAACTTCAAAGTTTCGAAGCCGCTTCCATTCTTTTCTTAGAGCACTCAACCTTCAACCTTATTGCGATAATTGGAGGACCGTGTTCACTTTTTATCAGCAAAGGTGACACGAACAAAAGTTTCTAGTTCGAATGCAGTTAGTTCAACACAATTACGATTAGCCTCGTTGGGTCAGCTCTTTGTTAGACTTTTATGTGAAGCGTAGGAATTAGGATCAAGGTGCTTCAGTATAAAGGATAAACATAATCTTTATATTCTCTTTGGCGACATACAGTTGATACTTTCGTTTGGTTGAATTTGATAACTATTTTGATGAATATATCTAACAGAACTTTTTGACACTGCTTTCGTTTCGGTAATGTCTAAATTATTTAAGCCCATAAAATCTCCAGCAAAAGTTTCAACTTTTACGGCGCAAATTTACTATTACAGTCTCGTTAAACTTTATAAATAACATACATTCGTTATCTGATGTATAATAAATAAAGCTAAAGCCATGGTAGGATAAACTAAACAAAACGATGAAAAATTTAAACAACACCGCTTACATTTGCGTGTAAAGTAGAACGCGCACTATAACAAAAGCGCATATGATATAATTTTTCATTCGTAAAGTTTCGAGTACGTACTGTAGTGACATTAGAATAAGGGTGAAATTTCGCTGGCACTGTGCTAGGTAAAAATAGAAATAGAGTATGTGCTCACGTAACACTATCTGATCAAACACGATTTCATTCATAACAAAACCGCAAGGATTTATACAACGTTCATTTGGATCGGATTTACTCGTAATACAAAGTTTCCATTATAACGATCAATCTATGTTTTGAACAAAATTCGATAAAGATGCATATATGTTATTGATTATTCTATATTAAACATCGGAGAGAATGACGTGACCGTGTTTTTTTTTGCCTACTAAATAGCAGTCGGTACATTTTATTCTCGTCTGACTGATAGGGATCGAGAGACGATATTAATACTCGTAGAAATATAAAAATACCACTTCATCTCAAATTGATTGAAAAATTGATTCTAAAAATTGGTCATTGGTAGCTTGATACCTGATGCGTAAATGATTTATGCCCCTAGGACCGTAAGTAAATTTGCATTCTTCATTTTGTATTATATTCATAATATACAAAAATGAAATACAAACTTCATGAAAAATACTTATTTATATTTAAAATAAAAGAAGTAACATTCATAAATGCTGAAATTAAATACCACCTCCGTGACAAATATTTACTTAAACGAATGAGGCTACATTCTTAATACGCTTTCAGGGAACGCAAAATTATAGCAACAAACTGTTATAAATACTTTTTTAATTTCCTCGCATTCGTGATGAAATATTATGTGTTATACTCGGGTTTAAGCGATCAATAGCATCAATAGCTTACGCCCCTTGCATAACAATGTAATTGGTCGAGCGAAGCGAAATCTCTAAGTCGACTTGGGCAAATTGGCATTGCATGTATGTATGTATGTTTGTTTGTCCGAGGATAACTTTCGTAGCGTTTATCCGATCATCGTGAAATTTGGTATATAGGTAGATAGTGATGGCACAATTTTGGTGTGACTAAATCAGCTAAAAATGGGGGGGGGTTGTTGAGATATTGGGGTTCAAAAGGGGTAAAAAAAATGAAACGGAGACTTTTAGGTCAAATGGGACGTCAAATGTAAAGTCTTCATTAATAAATTTCAAACCTGTTTTTATTTATAGTTTAATTTTTGTATTTTTTGAGTTATTAGCCATTGTAAAAACAAAACTTTGACAAAATTTACAGGGTACACCAGTGACCCCACAGTGCTGTAATTTGGAATGCGTGTAGCTTAAGTGACACATATATGGGCAAAGGTCTTAAATCCAGAATAACCGCAATTTGTACCCCAAAAAAGCCTAACCAAATAACATGAACTCCCGTTACCTGTAATTTGTATATAACTGTAGGTCAAGTAATTTGGTTTTTATTTCGTGGCATTATTTTGATAGTCAAAGATTACAAATAATATTTTTTTATTTTAATTGAAGACTCGCGAGATCTCAGTTTGGGGCGAACCACTAGTATATTTAGTGCCACAACACAAAACTTAAAACTAAAATGTATAAAAGAGGCAACACAATTTTCATCACTCAGCACGCGTGCTAACAGCGGTGAAATCTTTGATTTCTAAGCGGTGTCCTGCGCTCAACAATATAATACTGTAAGGCGGTTGTCTCTCAGGGCGTGAATAAATGAGTTCGGCACACGATCAATTGGTAAAACTGTATATTGAGACACGATAAACAAGTAGCAACAGTGATTGTACACAAATATGATGGTAAACACGAAATAAAATAATTAAAGTCAACGGAGCCGACGCGTCCTTCGCGGTGGCGTGGGCGAATCTCTCTTCTCGCTCGCACGTGTTGCGTTCTCGCTCGGCAGAGGCAAAAAGATGCGTTCCCTATTCCCCGGTCGCTACGTCATCGGCGTGCGTTCATAAAAACAAAATAAGGCTCCTGCTACAACCTCCCCCTCTAACCTAGACTATGCGCCCTCGCGTCTGGGTTAGTTCAGGTAACGTTTGGGTCGACCGCGCCTACGTTTCTCGTGAACGGGTAGCGGTGGTATGTCGCCTACAAACGGGGTCAATTGGGAGACGTGGTATCTGCCTAAAATAAGCCCAGTACTTACCGTTTCCAAGATATACGTGGATGGACTCACAACTTCCTTGACGCGATATGGACCGTCTCGTCGAGGCAGGAACTTGGGCGTCTGACCTCGGGTTGCGTCGTTGCTTCCTTGCGTTTTCAAGAGGACGAGGTCTCCTGGAAAGTAATCAGGCGCTGGGCGTCGACTTTCATCTGCGAAACGCTTCTGCGTTGCCTGTATTCTCTCATGCACTTCCCTGGCTTCAAATAGCGCGTTCGACATCCGTCGAAGGTAAGGGGTAAGGCTCGTTACGGCGTTGTCGCTCTCTATGACGGCGCGCATGTCTGTCGTTACGTCGACTGGCGCTCGTATCTCACGACCAAAAGTAAGAAACGCAGGAGAGTGCCCCGTGCTGCTCGTGGTTGCGGAATTCATCGCGAATCGTACCGCAGCTAGATGGGCGTCCCAACTCTTGTGGTCCTTCCCCACAAGAATGGCGAGTTGCGGCTTCAGATCTCTGTTCTTCCTTTCCACAGGGTTCGCTTGCGGGTGGTACACCGGCGAGAGTGACTGAGAAATACCAAATGTATGGCATACCTGCTGCATGACCTCGCTAATGAATTGGACTCCGTTGTCACTCAGAACTCGACGCGGGATTCCGTATCTCAGGAACACCTCTGAAATAAGGATCTTGGCGCATTCGGCACTTGTGGCCTTCTGTAGGGCGAATACCTCCACCCAGCGGGAACATGTGTCTTCCACTATCAGAATCCACTTGTTGCCGTCAGCGGTCTCGGGTAAAGGTCCGAAGAGATCGATGGCAACGACTTCAAAGCGGCGGTTCACTGCGGGTGTCTGCAACAGGCCAGCCGGTTTCCGGTTATCTGCCTTGTATCTCTGGCAATCAATACAGGTTTTGAGGTACTTTGTTATAGTCTGTCGCATCCCAGGCCAGTAGTATTTTCCCTTCAGTCGGTCCAGCGTTCGCTCGACTCCAAAATGTCCAGCCGTGGGTGCGTTGTGGTATTCTGCAAGGAGCTTCTCACGTTCATGCTCTGGTATTACTAGGCATGCGGTCTCTTCTTCACATTCGTCCGGTCCGTACCGGTATAAGATGCCGTCGGAAATTATGAAACCTCGGTCTGACCAACCTCTCCCCCTAAACGGATCGTCAGTGTCCTCTAGGTCTTCAATAATTTTCCGTACTTCGGGATCCTTTAATTGATTCTCCCGAACATCTTTCGGGTTCCTCGAAGGAAGATCTATCTCGGCATAGCAGGCTTCGCAGTCCCCTTCGTCGGCGCATGGTGGGCGCGAGAGTGTATCGGCGATAACATTCGACTTTCTGTAATCAACACACAACCGCACTCCTCCATTCTTCTTTGTTACAAGGACTATGTTGGCTGCCCATGGTGAATCGCATTCCTCTATGACATCATCATCCAGGAGCTTCTGTAATTCTTTCTCCAGGATGGCCCTTTTACCAGGGGACATCCGGTACGGGGGTGCTGCGATGGGTTCCTGGCTAGCATTAATCTTCAACCGATGTGTTGCATACTCGGTCGGAGGCCCTTCCTTCGCAAAGCGGTCGGCTCTCCTCACAAGTAGGGCGTTTAGCTGGCCCCGCTGGTCTGACGTCAGCTTGGTGCCCTCGTCGTCCCTCAGCATCAGGTTGGCTGCCTCCATCTTCATCAGCTCCGTTTCGCTAGCTGTAGATAAGTCAAAGCTGGTAATAAACGGGTACCATTTCTGGGGGTCATCGTTAAAACACCAGCTACTTTGTGGTAGGTCTAGCATTATGCAGGCTTTCATAATAAAATCTCTACCCAAAAGAGTCCGGGTCTGTGCATCCGGAAGTACCATGAACGAGATAGGTATAGCTCGGCCTCCTAAGTTGACACTAACCTCGCACTCAAGTGCTTTATATAAATGTTGTGTACCATTAGCGAAGGCTATGGTACGGGATGTTTCCTTAAATTCAACTCCGGCATCAACTAACAAGCTGTATAATAAAGGCCCTGCGATTGAATGGGTTGCCCCTGTATCTAGAATGGCTACACCTACATGACCTGCTACTTTTATTTCCACTAGGGGGCGTGGGTCGTCATTATCATTCACATAAGCACTGCAAAAGTTAGATTTACTATCGCTGGGAGTGTTTTTACATGTTTCACATTTAGACCGGATCACTCCCAATTGACCGCATCCGTAGCAATGCAACTGGGCACTATTATTAGACTTAGCTGGGCTGATATAAGACCTACCTGCACTATCGTTAGATTTGTCTTCTTTATTACGACACTCATCACTTGTGTGGCCATATCTTCTACAAAACCCACACTTCGGTCGCACACGCTTATGTACCTCATTGAAGCTACGCTTCGTGTTAAGTGCGGACCGGTTATCTGAAGAACCTACTACGCGTAATTCAGGTAACGACTTAGAACTAGGTTTTTCTAGGGTCGAGCAGGAGCCTGCGGC